>CM038052.1:19112500-20595000 GCA_021397845.1 Areca catechu | reverse complement strand
GGCCAGTCAGGAGGTGGGTCTGTGGGAGGTTCCCCCAGCTTTCACTGGGTCCTAATTAAAAACCACAAGAACCGCTTAGGCTTGAGCCACTTAACCTCTATCCTTGACACAGGCTTCCAATAATAGATGAAGAAATGGGTTGCACAAGCTTTCCCAATTGAATTGAACTGGACCTAGAGTTCCAAGCTAGTTGCCTAATCAAGGTGGCAAGCTAGATTGTAGTAACTCTATACTTGGCCAGGTTTTAGAACAAGGGGAGTGTGAGATCCTGTCTCTGGCCTACCTAGGCCCGGTGGAATTGGCCCGATAGACGGATCAGCACCCAAGCCCTTAGTCCCAATTCTAGACACCAAGTAATAGGGCACACACAAGACTAGTTGACACAATGAGTTGACAATAACCCGGGCTCGACCAATTTGATGTTCCTAACCCACTAGGGCAATTAATGTCTATTCAATTTTAGTTAGGGATTGGATCGATATACAATTTGGTGATTTTTGGGCTAGGGACAGGTGATGAAATCCTGACCCTATGTCAATTTTATGCCCTTAATTTGATTTGTCATGAGATGCATGCAAATTTCAAATTTCAGGTGCAGAAGTAGTGTGTTGCAGTTTAAAAGTGATGTTGATAAGTGCAGAAAAAAATATCAGAAAAATCTAAAAAAATCACAGAAAACTCCTAACTTATAGATGACAAACCAGATGAAACAAAATTTCAAAATAAAATCTGTACTATTCTAGGAAGATTCTGAAATGAAGATAATGAAAAGGAATAGAACAGAAACCTTAATAACACTGATGGACTGCAGGAATTTTCATTTTTTTTGTAATTTTTTTCTCAGATTGAAATTTAAAACGGTGATAAACAACTTAAAATGGAACAGGAAAAAAAATATTCCAACGAGGAATGTGATACTTGCCTTTGGAGTTGCAGGCGGATTACAGTCAGCCTACAGAAAATACAGCAAGCAGAAAAAAAAACAGAACGTGCCCAATGCAAAATTCACAAATGAAATCTAAGAAGTCCTTTGGCTTTCTTTTTCACGGGTCAATCACAATGGCACCTCGACACGCCTTAGGAGATCCCCGTGGAATGGGAAGAGAGGGTGTTTAAACCCTACTTTCTCCTAAGACCGGACGGCCTGGTAACGCCCCCGATCCAAGTACTTCAAGGACTTAATGCTATGCAATCAGGAACTTATTCTACCATGCTCTGATACCAAGATTGGTGTGGTATGCATGATGAGGATGCAATCATGTAACTCTAAAGGAGACTAATCAAAATTTAACTAGCAATTCCTACTTGCATATGAGTGATTCAACATATAAGATCAAGGAGATCTAAATAAGAAACCCTAAATGCTTATACTTAAACCCAGCTAGGAGGACTATCAAAATCTTAAAGAAATAGGACAAGGTTAGAATTCGCACACAAGTCAAGCTAGCCCTATTTAATGATCCCGATCTTAAAATACTAGGAGTTCAAGCATTGAAATCTCAAGCACAAGGGATTCACTCTTAAGGTTCTCAAATGAAAGATCATACCACATAAGATGGACCTTCTAACTTTCTGGTTTGTAGCAAGTAATCCTTCCTCTTAGATCTGGAGCCTAGAGAACCCTGCAACAAGAAACCAAGATGATTAGAAACTTAATTAGAAGTGAGAAGATTGATGGAACTCAAAAGGAGAGTTTGTTGGAAATGATCCTTGGCGCCATGGTGGAAGCTTGTGTTGGTGTTGATCTTTTTCTTGTGAGGATGTCCTTAATCCGCTTTGAAGGAAGAGGATTGCTTGGAAGATGAAGAGTAAAAGAGAAGGATTAGGGAGAAGAAATGATGGAGGAGAGGAAGAGGTTCACTTAGGCACAAAGATCCACATAGGCACATAGAAACACATAGAAAATTGTTGAAATTTCTATTCACTCATCAATTCCCCTTTACAAGAAGACTAAGAGTCTTTTATAGACTATTAAGCCATTTTGAATTCCAACTACACCAAATATCATGGAGAAAAATTTGTGGAGAAAAATATGGGGCATCCCATGAAGAGTGGAGGAAGTTGTGGAGGAGGTTGTAGCCAATTCAATTTCAAATTCCCCTTTTCTTCTCTTGGGCGGCAACCTTGGATGGTGAGGTGGCATGTGTGATGTGGCAGCAATCTTGGATGGTGAGGTGGCATGTGTGATGTGGCAGCAACCTTGGATGATGAGGTGGCATGTGTCATGTGGCATGTGGTCCCCACTTGAGGTAGCTTTGGTCTTGCTTTGGAGTATAAGTCATGAGTCTTCTTTAGTCTTCAAATGTGGTTTGGTTTGATTCTTCATGGATTGGACTTGACTCATTTGGACCCAACTCTCAAATACAAGGTTAATCAGGCTGGACTAGTCCCAACATAAAATTGAAATGGACTCGAATTACATAATTATTTGGACTCAAAATTAAAGAAAGGTTACCGGACTCTCTAGTCCAACCATAAAGATTTGGAATGGGCTTGAATTGGTTGGAGTCTCTTTCTGATTCTGGTGCCCGCACCAATTCTCCCCGGGTGGGATGAACTCGACCCTGTCGAGTGATAAGTTTCTAATATATCCGGGTCGATTTGTTGTAGGTCCTCTTTGGTGATCCAGGAATCTTCAGATTCAGGACGTCCTTGCCATCGAACCAGATAGCGTTGGTAGCCCTTATTTCTAGTAGTGATGATCTGGTCATTCAAGATCCTTTCAATTCTTTCCTTTCGCTCAGGAATATTTGGTGGTGGACACTCAATTGGCATTTCACTCTCAAGAGAAGTGTTAGGACCAAAAGGTTCATCCGGTATCAATGCAGGTTCCTTGTATTCTTTCAGATCGGAAACATTAAATGTAGAACTAATGCCATAACTAGGTGGTAAGTCTACTACATAAGCATTAGGTCCAATTTTCTTTATTATTTTGAAGGGCCGGCTCCCCGGGCATGGAGTTTCTTCATAGTTCCCAGGAAAACCTTTCTGGTTTAAGCCTAATCATTACAGAGTCTCCTTCATTAAATTCCTTTAACCGTTTATGTGAATTAGCCATATGCCTATAGAGTTCATTGCTTGTTTGAATCTTCTGACTAATCTCCTTGTGCAAACCCTTAACATGCTGTGCATATGACTCAGCAGACTCAGATATTCGTGTATGTACTGGTAATGGAATTAGGTCTAAAGGTTTCCTAGGTCTGTATCCATGGACCACTTCGAATGGACTTTTCCCAATAGACCTATTAATCGAACTGTTGTAGGCAAATTCAGCGCGAGGAAGTAGTAAGTCCCAGTTTCCTAGGTTGTCGCCGACTAAACATCTTAAGAGATTTCCTAAGCTTCGGTTTACTACTTCAGTTTGGCCATCGGTTTGAGGATGATAGGCCGTAGAGAATTTCAGCTTAGTACCTAACATGTGCAGAGGGTTTTCAGAAGTAGCTAGTGAACTTGACATCTCTATCTGACACAATGGTCTTGGGTAAACCATGAAGCTTAACCACCTGATCTAAGAAAAGCTTGGCCACTTTCGAAGCATCTAAAGTTTGAGAACACGGGATGAAGTGCGCCATTTTGGAGAAACGATCGACAACCACAAAAACAGAGTCATGTTTCCTAGAAGTTTTAGGTAGACCTACCACAAAATCCATACTGATATCTTGCCATGGACCATCAGGGACAGGTAAGGGCGTGTACAGACCGGTGTTCTGTCTTTGCTGTTTTGCAACACACAGGTCCGACACTGAGCTACGATCTGGGCAACATTCTTTTTAAGACTAGGCCAAAAAAATTGTTCTTCCATTGCTAGGATGGTTTTGTTCCTGCCAAAATGTCCCGCTAAACCTCCAGCATGGACTTCCCAGATCAGAAATTCCCTAACAGAGGTCTTGGGAATACACAACTGATTTCCTTTGAAAAGGTATCCATCTAACAGTGTATAATCACTAGGCTCACTAGATGGTCTTTGTTGGAGGGATTGATAGATGTGACCAAAATCAGGACATGTGGGATATTCATCTTTCAATCTATCGAACCCTACTACTTCAGTGCTCACAGAGGTTAACAACATAGAACGGCGGCTCAACGCATCGGCAACCCTATTTTCAGTACCGGCACGATGTTTCAAAACGAACGTGTAAGCTTGTATGAATTCTACCCATTTCCCGTGCCTAGGGTTTAATTTCTTTTGAGAACTAAGGAACCTAAGAGCTTCGTGATCAGAGAACAGGACAAACTCGTGGGGTAGAAGATAATGCCTCCAAAATCGTAGAGCTTGAACGACAGCATACAGTTCCTTATCATACGTGGAATACCTTAGTCTCGCCTCTTTTAACTTTTCACTGAAGTATGCTACTGGGTGATTCTCTTGACTCAAGACACCTCCAATTCCGACCCCAGAAGCATCACAAGCAACCTCAAACACCTTGGTAAAATTGGGTAACCTTAAGACAGGTGCTTGTGTCATTTTCTCCTTAATTGTTAGGAAGGCCTTACCTGCTGCTTTAGTCCACTCGAAATTTCCTTTCCTAATACAATCAGTGATTGGAGCCACTATCGTACTGAACCCTCTAATGAATCTCCTATAGAAGGTGGCTAAACCTTGGAAACTACGGACATCATGGATATTCTTGGGTACAGGCCACTCAACTATTGACTTAATTTTCGCAGGGTCAGCGGACACTCCTTCAGATGTGACTACGAATCCTAGAAATATAACTCTATTTGTCAGGAAATCACACTTCTTGATATTGGCATAGAGACTATCTTTTCTCAAGACTTGACAAACTTGCTTCAGGTGGGTTAAGTGGTCTGCCTTTGTTTTGCTATATATAAGTATATCATCAAAATAGACCACTACAAATCTTCCGATAAAAACCTTTAACACCTGATTCATTATTCTCATAAAAGTGCTGGGTGCATTGGACAGACCGAACGGCATGACTAACCACTCATATAATCCATCTTTAGTCTTAAAAGCGGTCTTCCATTCATCTCCAGGCCTAACCCTAACCTGGTGATAGCCACTTTTTAGGTCTATCTTGGAAAAAATTGTCGATCCAGCTATCATATCTAACATGTCGTCTAGTCTTGGGATTGGGAATCTATACTTTACAGTGATCTTATTAATGGCATGGCTATCTATACACATCCTCCAGGTGCCATCTTTCTTAGGGGTCAGCAGAGCAGGGACTGCACATGGACTTAAGCTTTCCTTAATAAACCCCTTCCTAAGAAGTTCACCCACTTGCCTTTGCAGTTCCTGGTGTTCAGTTGGGTTCATCCTATAGTGAGGCAAATTAGGTAAAGTCGCTCCAGGGATTAAATCTATTGCGTGTTGTATGTCTCTTAAAGGTGGGAGGTTATCGGGGAGATCTTCTGGAAACACATCCTCAAATTCTTTCAATAATTGGACCACCTCTTGAGGGTGTTCTACAGGCTTGTGGTCCTTAATTTCCTTAGCAGCTACTACCCAAATAGGTGCTCCCTCCATGATATCTTGCTCTAATTCTTTTGCACCTATTAAATTTAATCCAGTCTTCTTATCTTTCAAGCTGCTAGCTCCTCTCTTGACATTATCCTTAGGCTGGGTTGGATGAATGACAATTTTCTTGCCATTGAAATTGAAAGCACAGGAGTTTGATCGACCAAAGATGGTCACATCATGATCAAACAGCCATGGCCTGCCTAAGATGATGCTACTTACCCCCATAGGAAGCACATCACACCAGATCTTTCCCTGATAGGATTGAAGCTGGACTTGAACCTGACATCTTGACTTGATTGGTATAGAAGTGGAATCGATCCAGGACACCTTATATGGATTGGGATGTGGTACAATGGATAATCCTAGACTTTTGGCTGCGTTAGTGGAAATGGCATTGACACAGCTTCCACTATCGATGACGATCTTACAGACCTTTTCTCCTATCCTAACAAATGTGTGTAGGATGCTAGCTCCTTGGTCTGTGTCATGATACGTCTCACAACTCCTAGCAAATCTGATGAGTCTATGTTCTCTTCATCTCCTTCATACTCATCAGCCAAGCAATCCCCTGCTTCATAAACCTCCTCTTCATCATTCTCCAGGGGTTCTGATTCACCTTCTTTGCCTCCCCTATATGTAAAGCTCTAGAGGGACATTGGCTCATGAAATGACCTGGTTTACGACACTTATAGCAGACTCGCTCCCTCTCACCTCGAACTTCAGGGCTCTTTCCTTTGTCTTCTCTAGGAATTGGGGGAATGGCAGGGTTGTGCCTAGGGGTTAGATTCGAGCTGGATCTTGGTCTATTGGTTGTACCAGGGACTGAACTAGGCCTGCTAACAGGAGGGTTAAACCTAATAGGTTCAGGTCGTCTAAATGTAGCTCTCCTTTGAAACCTCTCATAGTCCGTGGCAACTTGATATGCCTGATCTAAATCATGGACTTCCTTAAAAACAGTTCCCCTTTTATATCATCATTCAACCCTGATCTAAACCTTGATAAAGTGGCTGCTTCAGACTCGACTACGTTGCATCGCATCACAAACTCATCAAATTTAGCAACGTATTCAGAAACGGTCTTGTTACCCTGTGTCAATCGTTGCCACTGATCTAATAACCTTTGCTGATAAGACATAGGCAGATATTTTCTCTAAGTTTCCTCTTCATATCTCTCCATGTTGCTATAGGTAAATCTCCCCTTTGCCTTGATATGCGTTCCACGTTTCCCCAATATAACCGAGCCTGACGAACTAGTCTGATTCTGGCAAACTTAAATCTTCTCTCTTCGGACATATCATACCAGTCAAAATACTGGTCCATGTCAGCCTCCCAGTCTATGTACACCTTAGGATCTAGGCTTCCCTCAAAGGTTGGTGCATCTAGACGGATGTTCCTTAGGGCCCGATCATCCTGATCAAAAGTATCATAGTGAGGTCTTCTAGGAGGTGGCTCTGGAGTATGATCAACATAATCTTGATGCGGTCTTCTTTGAATTGGGTCAGGTGTGTGTTCCTGTCGTTGGGTTCTAGGATGAACTGAAGGTAATCTGGGTGAAGGTGGTTCAGTTGGGGTCAACCTAGCTTCTTCTAGGGCTCCTACCCTTTCCTCGAACTGACCAAATTTAGCATCCAAACGGTCCATCTTCTCGATCATAGATCTCATAAGGCTTTCCATACTAGTATCCATGGATGAACTAGGTTGGGCTTGTGAAGGGTGGTAAGGTGTGCCTGACCTAGTTGTCATGCAAACAATTAGACTCAGACCCGAACTACGAGTTTTCTAAACCGGTTAGTCCAAATAAACTGAGTTGACTAGATACAATCAAATCAACAGCTACTCTCTTCCACTGGCCAGTCAGGAGGTGGGTCTGTGGGAGGTTCCCCCAGCTTTCACTGGGTCCTAATTAAAAACCACAAGAACCGCTTAGGCTTGAGCCACTTAACCTCTATCCTTGACACGGCTTCCAATAATAGATGAAGAAATGGGTTGCACAAGCTTTCCCAATTGAATTGAACTGGACCTAGAGTTCCAAGCTAGTTGCCTAATCAAGGTGGCAAGCTAGATTGTAGTAACTCTATACTTGGCCAGGTTTTAGAACAAGGGGAGTGTGAGATCCTGTCTCTGGCCTACCTAGGCCCGGTGGAATTGGCCCGATAGACGGATCAGCACCCAAGCCCTTAGTCCCAATTCTAGACACCAAGTAATAGGGCACACACAAGACTAGTTGACACAATGAGTTGACAATAACCCGGGCTCGACCAATTTGATGTTCCTAACCCACTAGGGCAATTAATGTCTATTCAATTTTAGTTAGGGATTGGATCGATATGCAATTTGGTGATTTTTGGGCTAGGGACAGGTGATGAAATCCTGACCCTATGTCAATTTTATGCCCTTAATTTGATTTGTCATGAGATGCATGCAAATTTCAAATTTCAGGTGCAGAAGTAGTGTGTTGCAGTTTAAAAGTGATGTTGATAAGTGCAGAAAAAAATGTCAGAAAAATCTAAAAAATCACAGAAAACTCCTAACTTATAGATGACAAACCAGATGAAACAAAATTTCAAAATAAAATCTGTACTATTCTAGGAAGATTCTGAAATGAAGATAATGAAAAGGAACAGAACAGAAACCTTAATAACACTGATGGACTGCAGGAATTTTCATTTTTTTTGTAATTTTTTTCTCAGATTGAAATTTAAAACGGTGATAAACAACTTAAAATGGAACAGAAAAAAAATATTCCAACGAGGAATGTGATACTTGCCTTTGGAGTTGCAGGCGGATTACAGTCAGCCTACAGAAAATACAGCAAGCAGAAAAAAAAACAGAACGTGCCCAATGCAAAATTCACAAATGAAATCTAAGAAGTCCTTTGGCTTTCTTTTTCACGGGTCAATCACAATGGCACCCGACACGCCTTAGGAGATCCCCGTGGAATGGGAAGAGAGGGTGTTTAAACCCTACTTTCTCCTAAGACCGGACGGCCTGGTAACGCCCCCGATCCAAGTACTTCAAGGACTTAATGCTATGCAATCAGGAACTTATTCTACCATGCTCTGATACCAAGATTGGTGTGGTATGCATGATGAGGATGCAATCATGTAACTCTAAAGGAGACTAATCAAAATTTAACTAGCAATTCCTACTTGCATATGAGTGATTCAACATATAAGATCAAGGAGATCTAAATAAGAAACCCTAAATGCTTATACTTAAACCCAGCTAGGAGGACTATCAAAATCTTAAAGAAATAGGACAAGGTTAGAATTCGCACACAAGTCAAGCTAGCCCTATTTAATGATCCCGATCTTAAAATACTAGGAGTTCAAGCATTGAAATCTCAAGCACAAGGGATTCACTCTTAAGGTTCTCAAATGAAAGATCATACCACATAAGATGGACCTTCTAACTTTCTGGTTTGTAGCAAGTAATCCTTCCTCTTAGATCTGGAGCCTAGAGAACCCTGCAACAAAGAAACCAAGATGATTAGAAACTTAATTAGAAGTGAGAAGATTGATGGAACTCAAAAGGAGAGTTTGTTGGAAATGATCCTTGGCGCCATGGTGGAAGCTTGTGTTGGTGTTGATCTTTTTCTTGTGAGGATGTCCTTAATCCGCTTTGAAGGAAGAGGATTGCTTGAAGATGAAGAGTAAAAGAGAAGGATTAGGGAGAAGAAATGATGGAGGAGAGGAAGAGGTTCACTTAGGCACAAAGATCCACATAGGCACATAGAAACACATAGAAAATTGTTGAAAATTTCTATTCACTCATCAATTCCCCTTTACAAGAAGACTAAGAGTCTTTTATAGACTATTAAGCCATTTTGAATTCCAACTACACCAAATATCATGGAGAAAAATTTGTGGAGAAAAATATGGGGCATCCCATGAAGAGTGGAGGAAGTTGTGGAGGAGGTTGTAGCCAATTCAATTTCAAATTCCCCTTTTCTTCTCTTGGGCGGCAACCTTGGATGGTGAGGTGGCATGTGTGATGTGGCAGCAATCTTGGATGGTGAGGTGGCATGTGTGATGTGGCAGCAACCTTGGATGATGAGGTGGCATGTGTCATGTGGCATGTGGTCCCCACTTGAGGTAGCTTTGGTCTTGCTTTGGAGTATAAGTCATGAGTCTTCTTTAGTCTTCAAATGTGGTTTGGTTTGATTCTTCATGGATTGGACTTGACTCATTTGGACCCAACTCTCAAATACAAGGTTAATCAGGCTGGACTAGTCCCAATATAAAATTGAAATGGACTCGAATTACATAATTATTTGGACTCAAAATTAAAGAAAGGTTACCGGACTCTCTAGTCCAACCATAAAGATTCGGAATGGGCTTGAATTGGTTGGAGTCTCTTTCTGATTCTGGTGCCCGCACCATCCAATAAGCCATCGATTAAAAAAAAAAAAGAAAGGAAGGAACTGCCGAATTTGAGTTAATCAACGATTTCTTCTCTCAAGCACCAGGAAACCGATGGTAACTGTAAGTGTCAAGAATAGGTGGACTCAGATCAAAGAATCCAGGTTCTGGATCATAGAAGTATATCTATGGATTGGCGGCTCACGAGCAAACTGATAGCACATTATGAGAGAGGGGAGAAGTGCATTAAAAAAAAATCTGATGGAACTCAGACCCGGTCTCTCTCTTTCTCTCCTTCTTTCCTTTCAAAATAATACATAGATTTGGAATTTGTTTAACCAAAATATTATATACTTTAGCCCAGAAATGAGCAGTTTGATGTTTTTTTTTTAAATTTGCATGTAAACAAACCGTGGGAAGAAGCTGTGGATGAGTGGCCGCAAACTCCTTCAAGTCCAATTGCAGCCTTGCTCCCTTCATTTCCACTTTCTATTTTTTTTTGGTCTCCATACAAGATAAAAATAATAAAATAATGAGCCGGTGGGGGAGGAATAGATTGGTTTTAGTCACCGGCCATGGGTGTTCGATGGTATCAGGAAGAGAAACAATGTTTTGTTTTTCTTTTTCCTGACGACTCCTAGCCATCATATGGCTAGTGGGAAGCTCGCTGGTGGCTGGGAGATAGCCGCCAGACTTTTGGATCGGGTGGTGACGCACCAGTGAAGGCAATCCCAAGCTTTGGGCAGCCATTAATGGCAACTTAAAGGAAGGATTTCGGTTAAGAAGAAAGGAGGGAGAAGAAAGAGGTTTAACTGAAAGTCCATTCAATAAAATGATCGAACTTAATCACAAATCAGGATTAAAGAGTTTTTTACATTTTAAACCCTATCAAAGTCTAAATTATATATAAGTCCAAGTTAAAATTATATTTAGGTCCTCATTAGTTTTTTAATTCTATTTTATAGTAAACCCCCTATATTATCTACAATTTATAGCTTTTTTATTTAATTTTATTAAAATCGCTATAACTTACTTGTTTTACATCTGATTTAAGCAATTTTTGAACCGTTGGACTCGTAATGGCTTGAAGAAGATTTTAATTAAGTTCTTCATGAATGATAAAATATTTAAATATTTTTAAAATTATTTATATATAATTTTACTTACTATTACATTATTCAAGTATGTTTTCGCACAGCCCTAAAGGGCCTGGAGCACTATAAATTTTGAGTAAATGAGTCTTTGAGGGCTAATAATTCTCTTTCTCTCATTATATTTTAGAATTATATAAAAGTGTATCTATTGTAGTTGATCCAAAGGTGACTATAATAAAATACAAATTGATAGTTATAAGCTAATTAACTTGAATTACATAAAGACGGGAAGTTCAACATCCAAAGGTGGAAATAATCTCGAATTTTTATAATCGTAGTTGGTTAAACCACTGAAGGTGTGACTAATATAATGGATCATAATTTAAATATAAATTATATATTCATACCATAATTTTTATTTTTACTTACATATTTCATATTATTATTAATTATAAAAAATTTATATTTGTGATTTATGTAATGTATGTCTTGGCATTATTATATTTAAATTTATGATTAAGTTAGTTTCAATACTTATTATATGCTTAATTATTGTCCAAAGATGTTTTATAGTTATATAATAAGTATTATTGACAGAATTATTATTTGAAAATCTACATCATGAAAGTAACTGTATAGATATTCTTCTATTTATAGCTATGATCCCTGCTTGACTTTCATTGTATTTAACTAATGTTTTTCATACTTAATGGATCAAATTATTCTGATTGGCATGAGCAGCTTCTTATTGTTTTAGGATGCCTAGACTTAGATTTGACTATTCATAAACCTCAGTCTGATCCATTAACTTTTCACTAGTTTTTCTGATCAAAAAGAATTATATGAAAAGTGGGAGCATTCTAATAGATTATCTCTCATGATCATTAAGAGCTTTATAGCAAGAGACATAAGGGGTCTATTTTTGATAATGAATTAACTTCTGTATACCTTTCCTCTATAGAGCAATAATTTATCAAATTAAATAAAGCCCTGGCTGGTACCTTTATGAACAAATTAAACTCTATGAAATATGATCAAATTTTTGAAATGCGAAAGCATATTATGAAAATGCATGATATAGCTGGAAAACTAAACGATCTAGAAATGACAGTATCTGAAAACTTTCTTATTTAGTTTGTTCTCAACTTTCTTCCATCATAGTCTACTCAATTTAAAATCTACTATAACACATAAAAAATCATGGTCAACAAATGAGCTCATCTTTTAATGTGTGTAAAAGAAAGAGAGATTGAGATAAGAAGGGGTTCCAGTTGTTCATATGATTTCTGAGAAGCGATTTAAAAGAAAGAAGGCAAAGAAAAGAAATAAAAAATTGAACAATCTATCAAAGAAAGGTTCATACAAATTAAAATATTTCTTCTGCAATAAGAAAGAATATATCAAATTAAAATATTTCTTCTGCTACAAGGAAGGATATATCAAGAAGGAAATGATTCAAAAAGAAGGGTATTCCTTTATCACTTATTTGTTATGAAACTAATTTTATTGATGTTCCTTCTAATACTTGGTAGATTGATTGGATACTGTAATTCATATTTTTAATTCATTGTAGAGATTCTTTTCAAGCCAGAAACTAAATAATAGAGAGCGGTAGATCTTTATAAAAAATTGAATGAAGTCCAAGATTATTTTAGTTAGAATCTACAGACTTATTACAGATACTGGTTTCTAATTAGATCTATATGATGTTCTTTATGTTCCTTCAGTATCTAGAAATTTAATGTCATTAGCAAAACTTAATTTATAAGATTTTTCTTTTACTTTTATAAATTTATGTTTTAAATTTATGAAAAATTTTATTTTAGTTAGTACTGAAACATTGGCAATGAATTATATAAAATAAATATTTGGATTCTTCTTTTGAACAATCTTTACTTATTTTAAATATCAGTGTCAGAATAAAATATGATATTATAAATGAGAGTTTTTCGATGTTGTGGCATAAGCAATTTGGTCATATATCAAAAAAAAGGATAACCAGATTGGTTAAAAAAGGTGTTTTACCAAATCTAGATTTTAGTAATTTTGGTATGTGTATCGATTATATTAAAAAAAAAAATAAAAATAATAAAAGGCATGCCACTAGAAGTTAAGGACTTTTAGAATTGATACATATTAATATTTGTGGCTATTTTTTACCTTATTTTGGAAGGCAAAGGTATTTCATTATATTTATTGATGACTTCTCATATCATGGTAATGTTTTCTATTAAATAAAAAGTTTGAAGCTTTGAAAGTCTTTAAAATATACAAAGCTGAAGTAGAAAATCAATTGGATAGGAAAATTAAGATTTTGATCTGATAAGGATAGTGAATATTATGGTATATATGATGAATCTGACTGTAATCTTGAACCTTTTATCAAATTACTAGAACAATGTGGCATTGTAGCTCAGTATACCATACTAAAAAATCTTAAATAAAATAGTGTGGCTGAAAGGTATAATCATAGCTTGATGGATATGGTGCGGAGTATGATTAGTAATTCATTATTACCTTTATATTTATGGAAAGAAGTCTTGAAAACTGTTATGTATATCCTAAATCGTGTTCCTAGTAAAGCCATTCTTAAAATTCCTTTTGAGTTATGGATGGTTAGGAAACTACATTTAGCGTATTTATATGTTTGAGATTGTCCTGTAAAGGCTCATTATATAATCCACAAGAAAAGAAATTGAATCCCAGAACTATTAGTTATTATTTTATTGGATATCTAGAAAGGTCAAAAGATTTTAAATTTTATTATCCATCACACACCATAAGAATTGTTGAAACTAGAATAGCTAGGTTTATTGAAGATTGTAATAATAGTAGAAGTGGTGAACCATGTGATATGGTGTTAGAGAAAATAAGAAAATCCTTTTCTACTACAATTATACATAGAGATGTTTCACATGAAATTATTTATTCTGAGACTGTGGAACATCAACAAGAGACTGATACATCACCTCTTGAATAGCCTGTCAATGAACCTGACCCGATTGAAAATAATCACAATAATACTGAACCTAGAACATTATGAAGATTTGCTAGAATTAAAAGATTGGCTATTCTAGATTATTATATTATTTACTTATAAGAATGTGATTATGATATTGGCCCAGGAGCAAGGCTAGACCCGGGGAGGGGGCTGCGCCAACAACCCTGGCGGGCCCTCCATGAACTGAAGCTCCACCCCAGCCAGAGGTGGTGGAGGTGGCAGGAGACACCACCACAAGAAGATCGGCCCCACCGCCAGGAGGTAGGGCCGTCGGTGGCCAGCCCACTACCGCCACGCCTCCGCCAGTGACCACACTGAAGTCCTCGGAGCCATCCATGATGCTAAAATTGGGGATGAATGTGTCCCTCTACCTACCTCAGCATGCAAGGCTGTCGAGGAATGGGAAGTTGGCAGAGGAGATCCTTAATGCCCTCATCCAACCGTAAGATCACCAAGAGAAGAGTGGCCGGCAGCTGGTGGACATTTTCACCAGGGTGTTCCCCCAGCTTCTTTCGGTAAGTCATCTTCTTGATTGCTTCATTTTGCTCTTCTACCCATGGAGGTATCGACTAATGTTCTCCATGCAGGTGGTTGCTGATGTTCAGCTCCTTCGGAATTCCTACCAGGGGCTGATAAAGCACGACTACTGTCTCTGCAAGGAGAGAGATGAAGCCTAGACTCAGGTTGCCCGGCTCAAGAACTGGAGGGTCAGGTGAAGGCCCTCCAGGATCAACTGACCAGCTCCCAAGCGAGGGTGATGGAGCTGGAGAGGAAACCCGTCGAGCTCGATGGGGCATTAAAGGCAGAAAAGGCAAAGACCCTCCGCCTAGCAGAGAAGGAGGCGAACTCTACAATGGAGGTTGCCCACCTGGAGGGGAGGATGCAAACCCTCCAGGCCCAACTTGAGGAAGAGGTGGCCCGGACCATGGAAACCTTAGAGAAGGCCATGGTGTTCGTTGCATTGATGGAGGCAGCAAAGAAGGAAGCCACCGAGATCGTCCCCCGATTCAAGGCAGCTGAAGCCTTCAAGGATGAGGTCATCGAGGCAATCTTGGATTCCTACCACAAGGGATTCAATGACTTCCAAGTTAAGGCTGGCCATCTATTCGAACTGAAGGGGCTGGACAACATCCAGCTCGAACTGCTTGTCCCCGGCATACCTGAAGTTCCTACTGCTGAGGTGGAGCCAAAGCTGGAGTCGGAGGTCGAGGCTGAAGTCTCCGCTACCTGAGGTGCCCCCTAGTCCGATGCTACACCGACATCTGAGGGAGTCAATCGTCGATCAGGAAAGGAGCCGATGACTGAAGCCTGAATTTTTCTTTTCTTTTTGAACTAAGTTTTGGAAGACTTTCCGGCCTGTCGGGGGTCTTTATAGATGTAAAAATCTTCAATCAATGAATACATTATTTTTTCCAATCATCGAGTACTTTTCTTTTTTTCCTTATGTTTGAGTTCATTGAATGGCTTCCCGACTTGTCGAGAGCCTTGACTGATGTAAAGAGAACTTCAATAAATAATATAGTTTTTCTTTCCAATTGGTGTGTCTTCTTTCATTCTCATCTTTTCTTCTATTCTTTTTTTTTTGCCTTGACATACTTTGAAGCATTTTCGAGGGATCTCTCAGATTGTAAAGGACTTACTTTTGTAATAGAGAACAAGTCTCGCTCAGGCTGCAAAGGACTTGCTTTCAGCTGGGGAACTTTATCTTGCTCTTTTCTTCCTTCGGCTCTTTTGCCTTTTTGCATGATAGGAAGATAGGCTCTATGGTTGCCATGTGTGAGTCTCCCCCGATCTTGGCCATTCTAGGCTGATTCTAGAATCTTGGAACCGGCATGAAGGACTTTGAGAACACTTTGTTCTTGTTCTACTGGTCTTGAGGTCATGCGGACTTGAGTACAGGGCTTTTGGAGTTTCCTGGATTGATTTGCCGAACTGTGAGTCAAGCGGTAAATAGTGGGACTTTATGGATTTCCCGGCTTACATCTCCGGACCGTGAGTAAGATAGTTGAGTGTGTGGCTTCAGGAGTCTTCGGGCTTTGTAGTGCGGGGCTTCGTAAGTTTCCTGACTTTGGAGTGTGAGGCTTCATAAGTTTTCCAGCTTTGAGTGCGTGGCTTTGTAAGTTTTTTGATTTTGAGTATAAGGCTTCATAAGTTTCTCGGCTTTAGAGTGCAAGGCTTCATAAGTTTCTCGACTTTAGAGTATGGGACTTCATAAATTTCCTGGCTTTGAGTACGGGGCTCCGTAAATTTCCTGGCTTTGGATGCGGGGCTTCGTAAATTTCCCATCTTTAGAATGCGAGGCTTCGTAAGTTTCCCGACTTTGATTGCAGGGCTTCATAAGTTTTCTGGCTTTGAGTACGAAGCTTCATAAGTTTCTCGACTTTGAGTGCGAGGCTTCGTAAGTTTCCTGGCTTTGGTTGCCGAACTTGGAGTCGGGTGAGCATGTTCCTACACAGGTGGAAGACAGTGTTGCACCAAAAAAAAAATTTAATAATTAAGTGAAAGCCTTATATTATTGGTAGTATATCCTTAGATTGTTGGCATTCCACGTCCGAGAAAATCGGTTGCCGTTGAGCATGGTGAGGTAGTAGACTCCATTTGGCAAAGCCTCGACCACCTTGTAGGGGCCTTCCCAGTCCGGGGACAGATTGCCACATTCCCCTTGTTAGGATACTTCTGCTCGCCTGAGGACCAGGTCGCCTGGATGGAAGGTCTTAGGCCTGATGCGAGCATTGTAGTGGCATGCCACCTATTGCCGATACGCTACCATCCAGAGTCGAGCTTTGTCTCTTGTCTCATCCAGAAGGTCCAGGTTGAGAAGGAGGCGGGCCGGATTCTCAGCCTCATTGTACTGCTCTACCCGTAGCTTGGGCAGACCAACCTCCATCGGAATCATAGTTTCTGAACTGAAGACGAGGTTGAAGGGTATCTCACCTGTCGCCATTTGAGGCATGGTGTGGTAGGCCCATAGTATTCTGGGGAGCTCTTCGGTCCATCGACCTTTGGCCTTGTCCATCTTGTATGGAGTCCTTGCAAGATGGTTCGGTTGGTCACCTCGGCCTCCCTGTTGGTCTGAGGGTGAGCCACCGAAGTGAAGCGATATCGGATGTTGAGGTCAGCACAGAACTCCTTGAAAGTCTAATTATCGAACTGTCATCCATTGTCAGTGATGACTGAGTGTGGAAGTCCGAAACGGTAGATGATGGACTTCCAGAAGAAGGATCTGACCTTGGCCTCAGTGATCCATGCTGGGGATTCAGTCTCGACCCACTTGGTAAAGTATTCGATGGCCACAATCAAATATTTTCACTACCCGGATGCGGGAGGAAAGGGACTTAGGATGTCCATTCTCCATTGGGCGAACGGCCATGGAGCTGATAGCTACGAGAGCGGGGCAGTAGGCTAGCACTGGATGTGGGTGACGTTGGCAGCGATCACATTTTCTCACAAAATCAGTGGCATCCTCGTGCATGGTCTCCCAGAAGTATCCTTGCCGGAGTGCCTTGTAAGCCAGTGTCATGTCCCCTACGTGATTCTCGCAGACGCCTTCGTGTATTCTTGAAGCACGAAAGCAGCTATTGAGGGTTTCAAGCACTTCAGCAGGGGGTAGGAGTAAGACCTCCGATAGAGGTGCCCATCCATTAGCATGAACTGTGAGGCCTTCTTTTTGAGGAGGCTGGCATCTCTACAATCCTCGGGCTAGGTGTCGGTCGTAATGTATTTGATGTAGAGATCCATCCAGCTTGCTTCGAAGGTGACTTGTTGGACCTCTGCCATAGACTCGATGCTGGGGTTCTCTAGATATTCAATGAAAGTGCACCACAACAATGAATCCGGTAGGGTCGCCAGCCTGGAGAGGACATCAGCCTAGGCATTCTCCATACGAGGGATGTGGAAAATGCTAAAGTGAGGTGGTTTGCTATGTATGAGTATACCTTATCTAGATACTTCGCTATCATGGGATCTTGAGCTTCATAATGGCCGGAGACCTGGCCCACCATGAGCTGGGAGTCTACGAAGACCTTCAGGAACTTTATGCCCAGCTCGCGAGACACCTTTAGTCCCACGAGGAGTGCCTCATACTCAGTCTGGTTGTTGGTCATCTTGAAGAGGAAGCGCAGTGCATACTCCGCGACGACTCCATCGGAGTTGGCGAGGATGAGCCCGACTCCACTCCCTCCGGTGTTGGATGCACTATTGATGTGGAGGATCCACGTCATTGCTCCTGGGGCTGGGTCTTGCCTGGGTTCGGCTTGCTAGTCCGCCTCCTCCAGGTCTTCGACTGCCTATGTGTACTCTACCAGGAAATCAATAAGGACCTGGACTTTTTACATCGATCGTGGATGGTAGGTGATGTCAAACTCATTGAGCTTCACTGTCCACTTGGTCAGGCACCCCGACATGTCAGGATGGCTTAGGATGGCCCTCAGTGGCTGGTTAATGAGGATAGCGATCGGATGTGCTTAGAAGTAGGGCCTGAGGTGCTACGCAAACATAATGAGTGCAAAGATAATCTTTTCAAATCGAGCATACCTGGTTTCTACATCATAGAGTAGCTTGCTGGTGTAGTAGACTGGCTGCTGGGAGCCATCCTTATCGGTGCAGACTAGTATGAGCTGACCACCTTTAGCGAGGTTGCCAGGTATAGGAGGAGCTCTTCCCCAGGCTTCAGTCTGGATAGCAACGGTGGGGAGGCGAGGAGCTTCTTCAACATCTCGAAAGCCTCCCGGCACTTCTCCGTCCAGATGAAGTCATGCATCTTGCACAGCACCTTGAAGAATGGCTGGCAGTGCTTGACGGAACACGAGATGAAATGGCTCAATGCCGTGATGCGTCTAGTCAGGCACTGCACCTCCTTCTTGGAGACAGGGTGTCTCGTGTCCGTAATTGTTTGGATCTTCTTAGGGTTGGCCTCTATCTCCCTTTGAGTGACCATAAATCCTAGAAATTTTCTTGTTGTAATGCCAAATGCACATTTAGTGGGGTTCAGCATCATCTGGTAGAGGTGAAGGTTATCGAAGACCTTCGCTAGGTTGGCTATATGGTCCGACTCCTGGCCGCTCATGAAAAGAATGTCATCTATGTAGACCTGCATGTTGCGGCCGATCTGATCTTTGAAGACCCTATTGACCAGGTGCTGGTACATGGCCCCTGTATTCTTGAGACTGAATGGTATCATCCTTTAATAGTATGTACCTCGATCGATCACAAACACCGTGTGCTCCTCATCTTCCGGGTGCATGCGAATTTGGTTGTATCCGAAAAATGTGTCCATGAAGCTAAGGAGCTTGTGACCCGAAGTTGCATCCACCAGCCGGTTAATCTTGGAAAGCAGAAAGCTATCCTTCGGGCATTCCCAATTAAGGTCGGTGTAGTCCACACAGATCCTCCACTTTCTAGAAGCTTTCCTGACCATCACTATATTAGAAAGCCAGTCAGGACACCGTACCTTATGGATGAAGCCTGTCATGAGGAGCTTTTCGATCTCCTCATCAATCGCTTTCTACCGCTCCAGGATGAAACTTTTCTTCTTCTGCCGGACTAGGCGGCAATTAGGGTCGACATTCAACCTATGAGTGATCACTTCTGGTGGGATCCCAGGCATGTTTGTCATAGTCCAGGTGAAGATATCCACGTTGGCCCATAGAAAGCTGAGCAGGCGGGATCTCTCCTCTTCGAGCAGTTGAGCTCCCACTTGCACCGTCTTTGGGGGATCTTACCCTAGAGGGAAAGTCAGTAGGGGCTCGACCAGCCCGCCCTTCGGCTCCAGCTCTATCAGGCTCGACTGATCGATGACCGGACCCTGCATAGCTTCTTGTGCTCTCAGAACCATTTGTAGATTGTGCTGAACTGGCTGCCAGGATCCCCTCATCTCTTCAATCTCCCAAGGATTGAGGAACTAGATAAGGAGATGCCGGGTGGAGATGGTAGCATCGAGTAGGTTGAGTCCAAGATGCCCTAATATTGCATTATAAGGTGAGAAAAGTCTCATAATGATGAATGTTGTCAGTACGGTGCTTTATCGAGGTGGCATTCTGGTAGTTATTGGGAGCGTAATCTTCCCTTCAACTCCAACTGAATCCCCGGTGAAGCCCTACTAGGGGCGTGAACACCAGTTTTGTTTGGTTAGTGGACAAGTTCATCCTTGCAAAAATATCGTAAAAAAGGATATCAACAGAGCTTCCATAGTCAATCATAATTCTTTTTACAGGGTGCTTCGCTATCATCATTTCTACGATGACAGTGCCATTATTTAGGTTATCTACCCTAGCCGACCCTTCTTCCTCACAGGGGAGTACATCATCACTTCCCTCTCTTCCCCTAGCCCTCTTTGAGCTTCTCCCTGCCTCCCAGGAGATCATTCTGACCAGCTTCTCAATGGGTCAGTTATCGATGGCGAGCGGTCGGGGCTCTTCATTCTGGGCTATCAGAGTAGCTCCTCCCTCCATGTACTTTCCAAGGTAGCCATGCTTAATCAGGTTTTCTATCTCCCTGTTTAGGTGGCGACATTCCTTAGTGTCATGGCCATGGTTCTGGTGGAAGCGGCAGTAGCGAGATCTATCGCGTCCAGCAGATGGCCTCAGTGGGTGAGGACGACATAAGAAGTGCTCACCCTCGATCTCCATCAGAATCTTTGCTCTTGGGATGAGGAGGGGGTGAACTTTTCTTTCTTGGTAGGGTCGATTCTGGGCCTGGCCCCTGGCCGCAGGGCTAGATGTTTTCCCCATGGCTTGCCTCTTCAATGACCTCCCGTCTAGCTCCCTTCTGGTATGGTCGGCCTCCTCTGCATGGATGTACTTGTGGACTCCGAAGAGGAGCTCCCAATAGGTCTTCAGAGGTTTTTTATTGAGAGAATAGGTGAAGCGAAAAGTCTTGAGCCCCCTCTTTAGGG
This sequence comes from Areca catechu, assembly GCA_021397845.1. NCBI lineage: Eukaryota > Viridiplantae > Streptophyta > Magnoliopsida > Arecales > Arecaceae > Areca > Areca catechu. The sequence continues at coordinate 20,574,168 of CM038052.1, read as the reverse complement.
CCAACATGATGACTGGCTCATCGAGGTGATAGATCTCTAGGGTGATGGCTTTAAATCGGGACACATAGTTCCAGAGGGGCTCTCGGTCCTGCTAGCAGATCGAGAAGAGGCTGTCGCCTCATGTGGTACCTTTCTGCATGCATCAAAGTATGCCATGAACTTTTTCTCCAACTGTGCGAAGGAGTCAATGCTTTTTGACTTGAGTCTGGAGAACCAGGCTCGAGCAGCTTTTCGGAGGGTAGTTGAAAAAGTGATGCAGAGGAGAGCATCAGTGGCCCCCTAGACCCTTATAAGGGTCTTGTAGCTTTTCAGGTAGTCCATGGGGTTAGTTATCCCATCGTAGAGATCAACCTGGGGCATGCGGAATTGGTTAGGGATCGGTTTCTCTTTGATTCTGCGGAAGAAGGGTGGATGGGTGTCATAACCTGCGAGCTCACTGGGGGAGCCTTGAATCTTGACAAATTGGCAGGATAGGTCAGCCAGCTTGCACTCTTGCTCTTTGAGGCACCTTTTCACTTGGCGACAGATGGCCTCGTCTGTGGACCCTTCGATGGAGGCCGTCAAGGGTGAAGGGGGCGCGGAGTGGAGGCTCGCCTGAGTTCCTGGCCATGCCAGTGCCATTGGTGCAAGCGTGCACCGTGGTCCAAGGTCGGGGAATGGCTCTCTTGACTGGTCGAGCCATCCAGCTGCTTCCCAACCGCTTGATGGTCTCCTTGCGAGTGGAAAACCGCATGTAATGGCCCCTCTCAAAAGAACTATAGGCTGGTATGGGGGTCGATGGCATGAGCCACCAGCATCCCTGGTTGCTGTTGAGTCATCAGGGACCGATGTCTTTGGTAGAGCTGGTGCACCACCGTAGCCAGGGCATGGACTTGTTGGGCTAGTACGATGATCTGGGTCCACCAGAGGTAGCGGTGGTGGAGCGGGGCTCCCTCTCGAGGCTCTGTGGGTCTCCAACGAGAGAGGCCCCCTGCACGGCTGGCGGAAGCCTCTCGTGCGCACGTCATTACCATGAGATCGTGGATGTCTACGGGGTCCTTCTTATAGTGGGGACTTGCTGTCGGACCTTCCACAGCCAATGACGTTTCTCCTGTTGCCCTCCTACCTGCTGCCAATCTATTGCCGCCTAGATCACCATGGCTCGTAGATCTGACATATCGCATACTCGTTGGGATCTCTCTGGATGCTTGGTCCTCTTTTTTGATCAGCTCTAGGATCAGCGTGACCTGCGAAAGAGAGAAGACCCGGGCCGGGAATTCGGACGGGGACACTCCGATGCTCAAGTCAATTGGATCGATCAAAGGAAACAAAACCTCTATGATGGAGAGCTTGGGATTGCTCCGCATAGAGGGTGAAGATAAGATTTAATAAATGGAAAGACAAGGTCAGGTAGAGATCAGAGAGCTAGGAGGTTCTCTTGGCTGATTTCCTTACCCATTTGCTCTTTGTGTCTTACCAGTTACCTCTTTCCCCTCTAGGGGAGTCCCTTCATTCATTTTATATGAGTGGAATGGCCCAGAGCTAGTCTAGGGCTTCATTGAGATGCCCTTTCCTGGTATCCTCTTCAGAAGGGGGTTTTCTTTGTCTATGGCCTCCCCCCTGTCAGACCGGTCCTCTGAAAGAGATCCTTTTATTGGGGGTGTTCGTTAGCGTAGTATAGATCTTGTCCCTCTGGTGGTGCAATTTTTCATGGGAGGGACAGGTGCCGTGCCACTGAGTCTCGAGCCACGGTGGAACATTTCTATTCTAAGAGAGACCGTTGGAGTGTTACAGGGCCTGGGGCCTTAATGGAATACTCCTCTTGGAGGAGGTATAGGTTCCATGTTGCGAAGGCTGGAGCCCCCAGTTGCATGGTCGTTGACATGGTGGCACGCTACAGGGCTTGGAGCCTGGTGGAGCACTCACTATGCAGAGCGTGTGGTTGATGTATTGTAGAGCTTGAATTTCTGGCAAGGCATGTGCCACCTCTTGGAGGTTGCAGGCAGCTAGGAGCTTTCATGCCACGGTCTGAACTTCTGCTGATCTTCTCCCTGGCTTCTAGCGGGAGCTTCGGTCTTAGCAGGAAAGGGAGAGCTCTATCTTAGGAGCTCAATCCTGGATGGCGGGAGCACGATCTCGATCAGGAGCTCGACCTCGGATGGGAGCTGATCTCGACCGGTGGCTCGATCTCGACAGAATGGGGGAGCTCTATCTCGGGAGCTTAACCTTAGGAAGCGAAGCACGACCTCGGCCGAGAGCTCGACCCCGGATGGGAGCTGTCCTCGGGCGGGCGCTCGAACCTCGGCAAAATGGGGGAGTTCTATCTCGGGCGCTTGATCCTAGAAAGCGGAGCACGACCTCGACCGGGAGCTCGATCTCAGATGGGAGCTAACCTTGATCAGGGGCTCGACCTCGGCAGAATGGGGGAGCTCTATTTCGGGAGCTCGACCTCGGCAAGCGAGAGCACAACCCCGGGCTAGGGGCTCCACTTCGGAAGATGTGATCACACTCCAAATACTAGGACAGCTTGACTCTGGATCTACGTTTGGTCGTCGCGTCTAGGTGGCACTTTCCACCAGCATGGCTGCTAGCTCGTGTTGTCATGGATTCCACATCAGCGATAATGCCCCATCACATACCATTGGAAAGAAATTTGGAGAATATAATGGCATTTCATAAAAACCATACTTGGAGTTTAGTGGATTTATCAAAGGGCTAGAAAGCGATTGATTGCAAGTAGGTTTATAAAATAAAGAAAAATTGATGGATGATTCAAAGGTATAGGGCGAGATTAGTTGCTAAACGATTTGCACAAAAGAAGGTACAGATTTTTTCAAAGTGTTTGCTCTCATTGTTAGTTGGATTCTATTTGACTTGTTCTTGGTCTTATTACTATTAATAACTTGAAACTTGAGCATTAGATATGAAGACGACATTCTTATATGATGATTTAAAGGAGGATGTTTATATGCTTCAACATTAGGGCTTCATAGAGATAGGTAAGTAGAATCTTGTATGTAAGCTCAAGAAGTCATTATATGGCTTCAACAAGCATCAAGACAATGATATCGAAGTTTGATACATTCATGTTAAGTCAGGAATTCCAAAATGCAAGTATTATTATTGTGTCTACTTGAAGTTCTACAAAGATGGTAACTTTATAGTATTGGTATTATATATAGATGATCTGTTTATAGCAAAAAAAAAAAAAGATAGTGATTAAAAAGCTTAAGAAAGATTTGGGTAAGGCCTTTGAAGTAAAAGACCTCAATTTGAATGTCAATTCTTGGTACGAAGGTTTGTGGGATAGATAAAAGAGTACATTATCATTTTTATAAGAGATTTATAAAGAACTTGCTTAAATAGTTTGGTATAGCAAAGCAAAGATGGTGAGGACACCATTTGCATCTCACTTAAGTTATCTTTAGAGCAATATCCTAAGAGAAGGATGAAAAGAAATGGATAAATGAAGTTCCCTATACCAGTATAGTAGGTACTTGATGTTTACTATGATGTACACGAGGCTAGATATATTTATGCGGTTAGCATTCTTAGTCGTTTATGGCAAATCAAGAAATATGCATTGGGAGGCAGTGAAGTTGATACTTTTTTACTTGAGGGGATTAGTGATTATGCAATCACTTATATCAAGCTTAAGTCCAATGCAAGGTTATATGGATTCAAATTTTGCCAGTGATCTCGATAAGAGAAGATCGACAATGGGTATGTATTTCAAAATGAAAATAGTCCAATAGTTGGATGTCCAAGCTTCAAGTGATAGTTGCTTTGATAACCATGAAGCCAAGCACATGGTACTAGCAAAAGTAAGCAATGAGGCGATATGGCTTCAAGACTTGAAAAAAGAGCTTAGTATGGAGTAGTTCCCATAATATTGCTATGTGATAGTATAGTTACTATATATTTAGCAAAAAATCCAATATATCATAAAAGGACCAGACATATTGATATGCAATACCATTACATCCAGGAAGTCATTGAAAATGACAAAATGAGGGTGTTGAAGGTAAGCACTCATGAGAATGTGGCCAATATACTTATAAATCTAGTATAAATAAAAAATTGAAATAGAGATTATCTTCTTTGAGCTTCAAGATAAAAGGAGCATAGAGGCTCATAGTTGGCATGGAGATATGGAGAATTGTGACCTTGCTATCAAAGTAAAAATTATTGGGTTTGGTGATATCAAATTCATCAATTAACTTATTAGCCTTAATTTAGTTTTGGTTCAAAAACTCGGGGTGAGTTAGATTTGGCTTACTTGATGCTTTAGCTAGTTAGACTAAGGTAAGTTAGTGATGTGGTAGGATCGCTGACGTGGAGGAACCGGCGAGCGCCACGTTGATAAAAGATGCCGCATCAACTCTCTTGCCCGTATTCCACTACCGAGCTGAGCTGAGCTATTTCAGAACAGCAGGCCGAGCTCAGTCCTCCGCCAGGTCGAGCTCGACGCCTAGGTCAAAGCCGCCTTCCGCCTTCCAGAGCGAGACCCTCGGAGGCTAGTGCCCTGCGGTCGAGGTCGAGCCAAGAACTCACCCATCGATGTGGAGCCTCTCCGAGCGCACGCCCTCTTGACCGGGTCTGCCTTCCGCCCTCCAGAGTGAGACCCTCGGAGGCTAGTGCCCTGCGGTCGAGGTCGAGCCAAGAACTCACCCGCCGATGTGGAGCCTCTCTGAGCACGCGCCCTCTGAACCGGGTCCGCCTTCCGCCCTCCAGAGCGAGACCCTCGGAGGCTAGTGCCCTGCGATCGAGGTTGAGCCACGAGCTCACTTGCCGATATGGAGCCTCTCTGAGGGCGCGCCCTCTGGACCGGGTCCGCCTTCCGTCCTCCTCCACCGAGGTGCCCTCGCGAGCTCGGAATGTCGAGGTCGGAGCGAGTCATGTCGCCCCAGCTCGGCCCCAGTCTGGACGAGGTCTTCACCAGCCCAGAACACCGGCGAGCCACCCGAGGATTGCACTGAAGCACTTTCCAGGCCGTACTGACCACCTACGACCGCCAGTTACACCAATTTGGAGATTCGAATCCCGCTGGCGGCGGCCCGCCATTCGAAGCACCCCCAAATTTTTTGGAATGAGGCAACCAAGAGGAGTGTCGGAGCGCCTGACAACGTCCCCTATCATGAATAAGGAAAGGTCCCTCAGGACACCGTCGCATGCGCCAACAGCCCGGCAGGGATCCCGAGACAAGCACCGAACGGTAACCTGGTTCACAGCAAACCCAGAGATAACACACACAACAACTCCAAGAGATGGAGAAAAAAGAAAAAAAAGAAGGGCAACCCCCACCAGCAAGTTGGGACGGCACCACCACCATCACCACAAATACAAGTGCATGCCCGACCAAGAGGGTGAAGCGCCACTACCACCACGGTGGAGGGGAAAGCGAGGGATACAAGGAGAGGCGAAGGAACAGAGCATCCCTTTGTCCTCGCTATCATTCTCCCCCGGCAACGTTTTCACCTTTGCCCATATTTTATACTCCTCCTAGAGCGGAGTCCATCAAGAGGGGCCCGACCAGGAGGATCTGTTCCCTTGGATCATCATTGACTTGATCGTCGGAGTGCCCCCGCCGGAACCCCGGCTCGGGTCTCTAACCGTTGTCTCGCAGGTCCAAGAGCGGAGGACTGCCGGGCAACACGGCAACCGTACCCAGCGAGGAGATTCGGGAACCGAGAGCCGCGGGCGGCAGGAGGAGTGCACTCCGGTGCTGATGTAGCTATGGGCCACGACGATCTTGGCGACAACAGATTAGCGTGCCAGGTAGGGGAGAAGACGGGCATGACAAAGTCCTTCATCACTCCCCAAGTCAATATACCATAGAAGGACGGTGACGACACAAGCTAGGAAGGCCAGCAGAGTGGCAATCTCCCCTAGGCCTCTCCAGGATGTCACCTCCTCTGTCCCTTTCGACGGGGAACCCACTGACGAAACCATCAGGCACACAACGAAAGTGTGCCTGGAGAAGCGTGAGCGCAAAATGGTGGGATTCTTCCGCCAGTTCATTAGCATGCGAGGTTTGACCGGCGAGCCACCGGACTACAACGCCCACCACCAATGGAGCCCTTCACCGGTCGTGGTGAGGTGAAGTATCATCACTTCCACCGTGATCACGACCATGGCATCAAAAAATTGTTGCAACCGTGAATAAGAGATCGAGAAGCTCATCAAGGAGGCCCACTTCCGAAAGTTTATGGGGGGCAGGCCTCGAGCGGGGCCCCAAGTGCTCGCCTCTTTCCATCGGCTTCAACCACCGATGGCTACCTCACCGCGAAACCGGCGAGCATCGCCGCCTGGAGGGTCGCACGTGCGTCTAAGAAGGCTCGGGGGGCAGGGGCACCCGAGAGTCATTTCCCCGTCATGAGGGGAGGAGAAAGTGAAGGAGGAAGGTAAATAAAGCTGCCGCGGACGTCGGGACGACGATCGCGAACCACCGTAGGAAGGCCCCCACGAGGTGGCCTAAGTTCCATCAGGAGGGGTCCGTTACCTCGAAGAAGTCAACGGCGTCAGACTCCCCAAGGGAGGAAGGCCTAAAACCTATAAAGACGCCCCCGGTGAGCCACCGACGATCATGGTAGTGATTTTTTCCCTTGTATGGGTATCTGCATGTTTTGCAGGAAAGGATCAACGGCGCCCCCGGGCCCAGCTCCAGGACGTCGAAGAATCTCTGAGCCACGTAGCTCCCACTTCCCAGCATTCCCAGGCCCACCCCCAGGATGCTAGAGGAACTTCGAGCCACGTAGCTCCCCAACTCCAAGCATCCCCGAGCCCAGCTCCAGGACATCGAAGAATCTCCGAGCCACGTAGCTCCCACTTCCCGGCGTTCCCGGGCCCACCCCCAAAATGCTAGAGGAACTTCGAGCCACGTTGCTCCCCAACTCCAAGCATCCCCGAGCCCAGCTCTAGGATGTCGAAGAATCTTCGAGCCATGTAGCTCCCACTTCCCAACGTTCCTGGGCCCAACCCTAGGATGCTAGAGGAACCTCGAGCCACGTAGCTCTCAACTCCGAGCATCCCCGAGCCCAGCTCCAGGATGTCGAAGAATCTCCGAGCTACGTAGCTCCCACTTCCTAGTGTTCCCGGGCCCAGCTCCAGGATGCTAGAGGAACTTCGAGCCACGTAGCTCCCCAACTCTAAGCATCCCCGAGCCAGCTCTAGGATGTCGAAGAATCTCCGAGCCACGTAGCTCCCACTTCCTAGCATTCCCGAGCCCAGTCCCAGGATGCTAGAGAAACCTCGAGCCACGTAGCTCTCCAACTTTGAGTGTCCCCGAGCCCAGCTCCAGGACGTCGAAGAATCTCCGAGCCACGTAGCTCCCACTTCCCAGCATTCGGGCACCCCCAGGATGCTAGAGGAACATCGAGCCAGTAGCACGTCAACTCTCAGCCCTAGCCCACTCCAGCTGAGAATTTGAGCACGTCAGATAGCCCAGCTCAGCATCCGCCAGTCGAGCTATGAGCTCGAGCCACGAGCCGCCTTCCCCTCAAGCGTGACCCCGAGCAGCCCAGGCGTCGAGTCGAGCCAAGAACTCAGCCGCTATCTCAAAGCATCTCCGAGCCTAGCTCGGATGGGTCCGTCGCCTCCGAGCAACCCTCGAGGCTAGTGCTGCGGTCAAGGTCGAGCCAAGCAGCCCTGAGCCTCTCCAGCAGCCCTCTGGACCGGTCCGCTCCCCCAGGAGCCTCGAGCTAGTCCCAATCAAGTCGAGGTTGAGCCACGAGCTCATCCGTCGATGTGGATCCTCTCCGAACGCGCGCCCTCTGGACGGGTCTGCCTTCCGCCCTCCTCCACCAAGGCACCCCCACGAGCTCAGAATGTCGAGGTCGGAGCGAGTCATGTTGTCCCAGCTCGGCCCCAGTCGGACGAGGTCTTCACCAGCCCAGAACATCGGTGAGCCGCCCGAGGATTGCACTGAAGCACTTTTCAGGCCGTACTGACCACCTACGACCGCTAGTTACACCAATCCGGGATTCGAATCCTGCAGGCGGTGGCCCGCCATTCGAAGCATCCCCAAATTTTCTGGATGAGGCAACCAAGAGGAGTGTCGGAGCGCCTGACAATGCCCCTATCATGAATAAGGAAAGGTCTCTCGGGACACCGCCGCATGCACCTGACAGCCCGGCGGGGATCCTGAGGCAAGTGCCGAACGGTAACCTGGTTCATAGCAAACCCAGAGGTAACACACACAACAACTCCAAGAGACGGAGAAAAAAGAAAAAATAGAAGGGCAACCCCCACCAGCAAGGGGGGACGACACCACCACCATCACCACAAACACAAGCGCAAGCCCGACTAAGAGGATGAAGCGCCACTACCACCATAGTGGAGGGGAAAGCGAGGGATACAGGAGGGCGAAGGAACAGAGCATCCCTCTGTCCCCGCTATCATTCTCCCCCGGCAACGCTTTCACCTTCGCCCACATTTTACACTCCTCCTAGAGCGGAGGAGTCCATCAAGAGGGGCCCGACCAGGATGATCTGTCCCCTGGATCGTTACTGACTGATCGTCGGAGTGCCCCCGTCGGAAATCCCGGCCGGGTCTCTAACCGTTGTCTCGCAGGTCCAGGAGCGGAGGACCACTGGGCAACACGGGACCGCACCCAGCGAGGAGATCCGGAATCGAGAGCCGCGGGCGGCAGGAGGAGCGCACTCCGGTGCCGATGCAGCTATGGGCCACGACGATCTTGGCGGCAACCGTTAGTAAAGAGAGTTTCTATTATATTAAGTGAGATAAAATCCATTAGTATTCTCTCTCCTGTGTGTACTTTTTTCTTGGGATAAAGAATAAAGATGAAGAGAGGGTTTGGTGGTGGGAGTTTTCTTGTTCTTCTTACTTGTCCAAGCTTCTAAAGTTGATTGGAGGGTTCCTAGAACATTCTGAAATAGAATTCACGAGATTGGAAGGGTGCTTAGGAGGTGTAGCAAGAAAATATTTTTTTCTTAAAAAGTAGTAAGTTCATGGTTATAGGGTGTAATTTTTTCCAATTTTTGTAATATTCCAAGTTGATAATAGATTTTGATCTTCTCCTAGGCCGGAGTACCCCGATCGGTGAATGAACATATAACTTCTTGTATTATATTATGTGCTCGGGCTTTTCCTAATTTTCTTAAAGGAGTCCGATACCATCTGCTGGATATCGGCGACGAACACCTCCAAGCCTTAAAGTTGGCAACGACATTCTCGGCGCCCTTCGTGCCTCAGCGGCCACCCTCTTCGACGCGGCGACCTCCAGCCTGGCTGCCTCCGTAGAGTTGGTTGCCATCTCTGCCGCTTTCTCGGCAGCGACAAGTTTCTCCTTCACGGCCGCCAGTTCTGCCTGGGCGGCTCGGGCGATCTCTTTGTGCCGGTTGGCCTCGGCACTGTACCAATTCAATTTCTTTTCGACGATGGAGAGGTCATCGATCGCCTTCTTCGAACGGCTTCGTTCCAAGTCGCAAGCCGTCAAGAGTCCTCTTGCTCGCCCCTCAACATCGGCGAGCTCTCTTTCGAGGTCCTTGATCCTCAACTCAAGGGCCCCACTTGCCCCGACCTTCTCCTTCAGGTCGGCCTTCAAAGATTCGATCTCGGTGGCCTATTGCCGCTCGAGACACTCCCCGCTCTGGAAGTGGCCCCTGATGTAGAGGGCCTCGACACCAATCTGCACCGTAAAAAGAAGAAGAGGTCAGTAAAAAAAAAATGATGAATGAGAAAAAAAAATGAAATGAAAAATAAATGAAAGAAGCGAAAGAGCTCACCGAATACAACTGGGAAAAAGATCTTGAAGACATCGGCCACCTGCATCCCGGCCATCTCTTGCCGGTCGCACGCTTGGATGGAGAAGTCCATCAAGCGTTCGCAAGCTCGGGCTCCGGAGGACCGAGTTCTCCGGCCCCATCTTGAAGGAGATGGCGCCGCGCCTCCTCCCTCCGGCTCTCTCCATGAGCGGGCGGCCTTGCACCGCTGACTGAAGGACCTTGGGGGGCAAGCTGGAGACCGTTGCCCGTTGCAGGCGGTGCATCTGTCATGGCCCTGGGAGTGCCCCAGGGCTCCTCAACCCCGTGTCGGTGACAATGGACCCGAGGATGCCGGAGCAGTAGCAGCAGCGGCAACCCTCGCCCGGACTACCACTTCGAGCTCTGCAACGGGGGCTTGCTGGGTGGACCTCGAAACTGCGGGAGCTGCCCTCTCCACCGGCACAGGAGCAGCGTGGGGCGCCTCTGAGCTCGGGCCAGCAGCTGCAGTCGATCTTAGACCGATCACCACCTTGGGGGCGGTTGCAGAAGCGCTCTCATCCTGGGCCCGCCTGGAAGCGGGCTCCCTGGCCAGCCTAGTCGGCCGCCTCTTCTTGGTGATGGCCAGAAGATCACTCTCTGAGAAGATCATACCTGCATACAAATTACACAATAGTTAGAGCCTGAGAGAAACAATGCAAGATGTGCAAGAACAAAAGAAAAGAAAAAGTTCAGGTCGAACTCACCCAACCCCTCCATCGGGTTGACCCTGGAGTCGGCAAGGTTCTGCTCAGACAACAGGATCTCGAGAGGAGGAATCTGGGCGGTGCAGAGCTGCTCGTAATCATCCTGGTCAGCCGCATCGACCATAGAATTTCGGTTGGGAGACTGATCTGGATTGCTCCAGATATAATCGACCCCCTCGACCTCAACAAAGAAAACTTGCTCTTCCATCCCATGATGGAAGAGGGAAGCTCAAACTTGATGCCCTTCAGACGGGAAGAAAAGACCACCACCCATCCTCGGTTGGGTGGCGCTTTAGTGCAAAGAAAGCCCTGAACAAAGAAAACTAGGCTACGAACCCGTGGAGGTGACAAAACACAACGAAGGAGAAAATGACCCTAATAGCATTTGGCACCAGCTGCGCCGGGACCAGACGATAATTGTCTAGGGCTGACAGAAAGAAAGGATGGAAGGGAAACCAGAGACCCCCGGAGAAGGTCTCCTCATAGAAGGCAAGATGGCCCGGGCCACTAGAAGTGACCTGTTCCCCCGGACGAGGGACCATAAGCCGGACGGAAGCCGGGATGCCATAGACATCCCGATGGCCCTCAAGTCCCCGGCAGTGATCGTCGAAGCGACCCCACCAGGACCTGTGGACCGATTGACTCAGGGACAGGAATAGAAGAGGAAGAAGGAGGCGAAGAAGGGCTAGATCCCGGTTCCCTAATGACTACTGGACCAGGAGGACGCCTCCTACTGAGCTCGAAGCGGGTTACGCCTCCCTCTCCGTCAGAAGAAGAAGAAGAAGATGCCGGCCTCCGCTCGGAAGACCGACCTCACCTTGATCAGTAGAGGGACGGAAGCCCGGACCGAAATGGGACATCCTCAAGGACAGGAGAGGGAAGAACACAAATGGAAGAACGGAAGAAGACTCAACCCAAGAGAAGACCCTAGGCCCGAAAAAAAAAACTCTATCGTAGCAAGGGAGGAGGAGGAAGAAGAAGCTAACTTGTTCCTTTAGAAAACTCGGGGGAACTGGAAGAATGAGGAAGCTTGGGCGCGGCAGCAGTAGGCACGGTGAATTCAAAAAGAATAGATGGTTCGGGTAAGGCCCTCTTTTCATTTCGAAATGACCTGATGGAGTCGTACCGGTTCAGACTCTCCGCCAACAGAACTGCACCACGTGCCGCCCATCGACGAAATGGCATCCCGGTCGCTCTGAATTCCGTGCCCACATTAACTGCTCCTCGGACATGGCCACATGGCATCCCCGCATTGGACTTCAGGGCCGGCCCCCGAAGCGCCAGCAATCATGGCCATCATCACGCCAGATTTTCTCCTTTCTACATCACACACCGCAATTACTCCCTTCGACCCGAGCGCCGCGCACTAACGAGCCTCGGGAGTGGGGGGCAAATGATGTGGCAGGATCGTTTGACGGAACCGGCGGGCACTACATCGAGAAAAGACGTCACGTCAACTCTCCAGCCATATTCCACTACCGAGCTGAGCTGAGCACTTTCAGAATAGCAGGCCGAGCTCAGTCTTCCGCCAGGTCGAGCTCATGAGCTCGACGCCTAGGTCGGAGCCGCCTTCCGCCCTTCAGAGCGAGACCCTCGAAGGCTAGTGCCCTGCGGTCGAGGTCGAGCCAAGAACTCACCCCTGATGTGGAGCCTCTCCGAGCGCTCGCCCTCTGGACCGGGTCCGCTTTCGCCCTCCAGAGCAAAACCCTCGGAGGCTAGTGCCCTGCGGTCGAGGTCGAGCCAAGAACTCACCCGCCGATGGGAGCCTCTCCGAGCACGCGCCCTCTGGACCGGGTCCGCCTTCCGCCCTCCAGAGCGAGACCCTCGGAGGCTAGTGCCCTGCGGTCGAGGTTGAGCCACGAGCTCATCCGTCGATGTGGATCCTCTCCGAACGCGCGCCCTCTGGACCGGGTCTGCCTTCCGCCCTCCTCCACCAAGGCACCCCACGAGCTCAGAATGTCGAGGTCGGAGCGAGTCATGTTGTCCCAGCTCGGCCCTAGTCCGGACGAGGTCTTCACCAGCCCAGAACATCGGTGAGCCGCCCGAGGATTGCACTGAAGCACTTTTCAGGCCGTACTGACCACCTACGACCGCTAGTTACACCAATCCGGATTCGAATCCTGCAGGCGGGCCCGCCATTCGAAGCACCCCCAAATTTTCTGGAATGAGGCAACTAAGAGGAGTGTCGGAGCGCCTGACAATGCCCCCTATCATGAATAAGGAAAGGTCTCTCGGGACACCGCCGCATGCACCTGACAGCCCGGCGAGGATCCTGAGGCAAGTGCCGAACGGTAACCTGGTTCATAGCAAACCCAGAGGTAACACCACAACAACTCCAAGAGACGGAGAAAAAAGAAAATAGAAGGGCAACCCCCACCAGCAAGGGGGACGACACCACCACCATCACCACAAACACAAGCGCAAGCCCGACTAAGAGGATGAAGCGCCACTACCACCATAGTGGAGGGGAAAGCGAGGGATACAAGGAGAGGCGAAGGAACAGAGCATCCCTCTGTCCCCGCTATCATTCTCCCCCGGCAACGCTTTCACCTTCGCCCACATTTTACACTCCTCCTAGAGCGGAGTCCATCAAGAGGGGCCCGACCAGGATGATCTGTTCCCCTGGATCGTTACTGACTTGATCGTCGGAGTGCCCCCGTCGGAAATCCCGGCCCGGGTCTCTAACCGTTGTCTCGCAGGTCCAGGAGCGGAGGACCACTGGGCAACACGGGACCGCACCCAGCGAGGAGATCCGGAATCGAGAGCCGCGGGCGGCAGGAGGAGCGCACTCCGGTGCCGATGCAGCTATGGGCCCACGACGATCTTGGCGGCAACCGTTAGTAAAGAGAGTTTCTATTATATTAAGTGAGATAAATCCATTAGTATTCTCTCTCCTGTGTGTACTTTTTTATCTTGGGATAAAGAATAAAGATGAAGAGAGGTTTTTGTGGTGTGAGTTTTCTTGTTCTTCTTACTTGTCCAAGCTTCTAAATTGATTGGAGGGGTTCCTAGAACATTCTGAAATAGAATTCACGAGATTGGAAGGGTGCTTAGGAGGTGTAGCAAGAAAATATCTTTTTCTTAAAAAGTAGTAAGTTCATGGTTATAGGGTGTAATCTTTTTCCAATTTTTGTAATATTCCAAGTTGATAATAGATTTTGATCTTCTCCTATCCATGGATGTAGCCCGATAGTGAATGAACCATATAATTTCTTGTATTATATTATTGCTCGTGGCCTTTTCCTTAATTTTCTTATTTTTTGTACATCTTGATCATGATTGTTTGAGAAATAACTATTGCCACCCGTGTGTATGTGTGTGTGTAAGAAATTTGAAAAAGAGCATTATATGGGTGCTACTCAAAAGGGTGTCTCAACAAAAGATGAGTAATAGAAATTTTATTTCTGTTAATTAAAAAAATTAACATGATCTAATAGTGTCCTAAATTTTCTCATAACTTTTATTTCTCCACTTTGATTCTAATATCTTTTTCTGCCTGTAATTTATGCGTGTGTGTGTGTTGTGTATGTGGGCAATTTGTGATGGCAACCTTTAAAGAACAAAAGAATAATATTTTTAGAGAGGGTTTTCAAGATATTATAATTAGCTTGCCTGATATGCTACCCTCGGCCGATTCTGGATGTTATCAATTGGGCTCCACCCTTGTCCACAAGGGCCAGTTCTGCAGTGCGCCAAGGCCTAGATGATGGGCCAAGTAGGCCTCCTTCCAGTGCGATCAAAGCTAACAAAATTGCAAAATGGGCTGGAGGGCTTTGGGTTGGAGGAGTGAGGTGCTGGCTTAATCGAGACATTCTTTGTGCACCATTCCTGATGAAAAAATGTACCATTTTATATGATTGGACCACGTAATCATTATTAAAAAAAAGACTGCACAGTCTTCAGCTACAAGGATCCAATGTAATGCAACTTTTTTATTTCAAAATTTCAATGATAGAAAATCATATTCAACACATATTTATAATTTTTTAAAGAAATCATAAAAAAATAAAAGATATTTTATATCATTAAGAATTTTGATAAAAATGTCCATTCTCTCTTTATAATTTTCTAAACATCATGATATCTATGGTTGAATTATGACTTCTTATTTACAGGAAATCATAATTCAATTACAAGATGCCATAATTTTTTTAAAAAACAAAATATTATTAAAAATTTGAAATTAAAAATCGAATTATATTGGATTCCTATAGCATTGGAAACCATGAAATTCCTCTTCATGTGGCTCAATCATATGGATAGGTTTTTTTTTTTTTTTACTAGGAACAGTGCATAAAGAATTTTGCATTGGCTTGAAGGATGGGGTTGAAACCGGACTGCGTAGGGATTGGAAACTGGTATGTCCATGTTCAAAACTTTTTTATAATTTCTTTTCTATTCATGGATATGGAAGATCTTTTTAGAGGCAAAATGATAATGATATCCGCAGGCCATTACAATGCAGCGGTTGGATAACCTAACAACACTAAATAATGCATTGCATTATATAAAATGGATTGATTATTTTTTTCTTATTGCATGTATCCTTTTGCGTTCAAAATAGGTATGACTCTGAAAATCCAGTTCTCCAAGTTGAAAAGAATCCCTACCTTCTAATAATTCACATATTTCAACAAATATGGTCAATATTCACATAGCGAATACCATGTTATAAATATATAATCATAAGGCAGTACTGAAAATAATAGTAATCACCATGATATCTGATCAATGAAAACAACGTATCATAAATCATAATCCATGATAAATAAATAAAAAATAAAAATAATGCTGCAAAGGCTATTATTGCAGGTATTTAAAAGTTTGGTTCGAATGTGTCGGTTTTTTATGGAAGGGAAGCATTAAAATTTTGATTGACATGGATCATTTGCAATCAGAAATATGACATATTTCCAAGTTTATAACACGGTACATCGGATCACATATTTCCAAAAGCATATCCATTAGTTGTCAGCAAAAAAAAAAAAAAAAAAAGATTTACTGCTTTAACTAAAAGAAAATTTTGTGCTCCATGATACCAATTTTGGTAGCGTACATAGAAACTAGTCGACATTTTAGTCTTACGGCGATTATGTTATATAGCATGAGCCAAGCAACGTAAACATATCGTCCATCTCCTCCCCTTCCCATCCTTCATTGCGAACCATGGTCAGAAAGACCAGCCATGGCCGCCGGAAAATTGAGATCAAGAAGATACGAGATGAACAAACCCGGCAAGTAACGTTCTCAAAGCGACGCAATGGCTTGTTCAAGAAGGCCAGCGAGCTTTCGACCCTATGCGGAGCTGAAGTTGGAATTTTGGTCTACTCTCCCGGTGGAAGGCCCTATTCATTCGGCCAACCCGGGTTGGAGGAGGTATTGAATAGATTCATGCCTCGCAACTCCATGATGGCTACCCGGACCCTAAAAGGGACCTGAGGACAATGTGGTTGTGCAACAGCTGAATTCTCACTGCATGGAGATCATGAATCGACTCAACAACGCAAAAACT
Organism: Areca catechu; assembly: GCA_021397845.1. Taxonomy (NCBI): domain Eukaryota; kingdom Viridiplantae; phylum Streptophyta; class Magnoliopsida; order Arecales; family Arecaceae; genus Areca; species Areca catechu. The sequence continues at coordinate 20,558,209 of CM038052.1, read as the reverse complement.
AGAGGTGCAATGCTGAAGGAAAGACTTGAAAGAACTCCGGTGGGGAAGGAGCAGGCTTTCGAGACCGGGCTTGAAGGCTTTGGTACGGGGGAGCTTGAATGGTTGGTCAACTCTTACGAGGATTTGAAACTGAAGGCGGATCTCAGAGTTGATGAGATAATGAGCAGGGAGCTTCCTCGTCGCCGGGCCATTGCCCGTTAATCCGGTCGCACGGTTAGCACTTTTGTGAGCAATCAATTCCAGGTCCATCCAAATGGTGCGTTCATCGGTTATGGTTGTGGGCCTGATGGCTTCAACTGAAGAAGGTCTCCATTAGTTCGTGACAAAGCGAGAAGCCCAGTAGGATTTTTTTTTTTTTTTTTTAAAAAAAAAAAGAAAAAACCCCATGGCTTATTGCCTAGATCTTGGAGACAGCGAGATTTGCCTTTCTATCCATCCTTCTTGGTTGTGAAAAATTATGTTCTTTCCTTTAAAGGATCATCATTGTCATTTCTATTTTCTATGTTGTGCTTTGGATATTTGATAAGAAAGGACACATGACCCACATACAACACATACATACATACATATACATATATATATATATACATAATTACATATCATACGATTACGCGTAATGATAACATGGCGGGCTCAGATTCCGTCAGGTATGAGCGACCACGTGGAGGTTTTTTCGGTCGAGTCAGCCGGCTCACGCTATCGAGGTCGAGCTCGGCCCTTGCCTCCCCAGGCTACCTCGCCAGGATATCCCGAGACGTTACCGCCCTCGCCGAAGTCGAGTTCGGTCCGGGCTCTCCTGCCGCCAGTCCTCGAGCCAGGTCCACCCAGTCCGGTCGCCAGGGGTCCACCGGCGGGGTCCCCGTCGCGTGCTCTCCGCCGCTTCCCCGCCCCGCCAGGTGGCGCCCATAGACAGTCCCACCAAGGTCGAGGTCGGGCCCTTCGCTCCCTCGCCAGGCCCGGGCCGGGAGGGTCCACCTCGGTCGAAGCCAGAGCGCCCTCCTGCCACCTCGCCGCAGGTGTCCACCCAGGAGGGGTCCACCTCGGCCGAGGTCGGCTGCTCCCTCGCTCCTTCGCCAGGTGGCCCCCGAGACGGGTCCCCTCGGCCGAACCCAGGCGCCCTTCTGCCACCTCGCCAGGTGTCCGCCCGGGAGGGATCCACCTCGGCCGAGGTCAGACGCCCGTACAGAGAAGGTCCCAAAGAGCGGAGGCGCAGGTTTCGAGGTTGGCCCTCGAGCCGTGCGCACCACAGACGGCGCCCGGTACAGATGGCGGCGGCACGCGAAACACCACTTACGTCGGCCCGACAGGTCCTGCAGTCGGGAGGCGCGGTTCTGACAAAACAGGGCCCGTCAACGGACAGCGCCGGCACTTAGGAAGGAGAGCGCCCTCACTGGGCCCGAGGTCTGACCGGCCGCCCTGCCGGCGCCACCCCCCTTTTCTTTACCCTTTCCCCGCTGGGCTCGACGAACGAGGTCGGAAAGCCGCCTGGCTCTCAAAACCAAAAGGGGAAAGAGAAAAGGATGGAGAGGGGAGCCTCCCAAGAGCGGAAGACAGGCAGGCAGTGGGAGGAGATAAAAGGAAGGAAATTGGAGGTGACCAGGTAAGCTGGGACGAGTAAGAAATAGTGGCCAAAAGCCCCGCTCCGAGAGTAAGATCGAGGGTCCCGAGAGGGGATCGCTTGGCGTGAGCTCAGCAAGGAGGCCCGGCCGGGTTTCTGGTCCCTACAGCACCTTTCTTGCTAGTAAATTCTCTGAGTCTGGGACTCCTTCGAGGGCCCGTCTTGGAGAATCTGTTCCTTCTCGCCGTCTACTAACTTGGTCGTCGGAGCTCCCTCGCCGGGATCCCCGGCCAGGGTCTTCTGACCCTCTCTTGCAGGTTCCCTCCGGCCAGGAGGCCCCCAGGAGCAAGGCGGTCTAGTAGGATCGGCGGATCCGAGGCACGGGCGCGGCGACGAGATCGGCAACACATACATACATACATATACATACATACATACATACATACATATATATATATATAATGTTGTGCTTTGGAGTATTTGATAATTGAAAGGACCACATGCTACCCATACATACATATATACATATATACATATACATACATATACATACATACATACATATACATACATACATACATACTACATATACATCATACATACATATACATATACATATAATATATATATGTATGTATATACAATATATATATAGATATATATATATATATATATATATATATAATATATATTATATGTATATCATATATGTATGTATATATATATGTACATACATATGTATGTACATATATGTATGTATTATATATATGTACATTATGTATGTATATATATGTATGTACATATATGTATGTATATATATGTATGTACATATATGTATGTATATATGTATATATGTATGTATGTATATATATATATATATATGTATATATATGTATATATATATATGTATATATATATATATATACACATACATATATACATATACATACATACCGATGTGGCGAGATCGCTGACATTGGGGAGCTGACAGGCGCCACGCCAAAGGAAGCCGCCACGTCGGATGCCACGTCAGTTCTCCCACCCGGATTCCCCTGCCGAGCTAAGCTCCCTCGAGGCAACGAGCCGACCTCCGTCCTCCACCAAGTCGGTCCCGCGAGCTCCGGACGCCTAGGCCGGAGACGCCCTCTGCCCTCCAGAGCGAGAACCTCGGAGATCAAGCCTTGTGGTCGAAGTCGAACTCAGCCCTCCTCCGCCACGTGGAGCCTCTCCGAGCGCGCGCCCTCTGGACCGGGCCCGTCCTCTGCCCTCCAGAGCAAGACCCCCGGAGATCGAGCCCTGTGGTTGGAGTCGAGCTCGCCCTCCTCCGCCACGTGGAGCCTCTCCGAGCACGCGCCCTCTGGACCGAGCCCGTACTATGCCCTCCAGAGTGAGACCCTCGAAGATCGAGCCCTGTGATCGGAGTCGAGCTCAGCCCTCCGCCATGTGGCCTCTCCGAGCGCGCGCCCTCTGGACCGGGCCCGCATTCTGTCCTCCACCAAAGCGACCCCGCAGGCTCGGGGCGTCTAGGTCGGAGCGAGCCCTGCCATTCCAGCTTAGCCCCAGCTCGGACGTGGGCACCGCCATCCCCGGACACTGGCGAGCCGTCCGAGGACTACACTGGAACACCTGCTAGACCGTACTGACGGCCTGCAGCTGCCGGTACACTGGATCTGATTTCTTATTTTCTTTCTAGCAACCCCTGATGTTTGCATGATCTCTCCAGTGCCATGCCCCTTGGATGATTTCTTCCTTGCCTCTAAATGCAGCTGATAAAAAGCCGGCAGATTCGTGGGACAATGATCGGATCATCCAGGCGCCTATTTGAGTTGAGAGATCTCTTCTACAACATCAAGGAAATCATTGCTAGGTATGCAGACCCCATCCCACCTCACTTTTTCTATTTTATTAAAGATTGAACATGCACCTAGTAGGCCTTCTTAGACCTAGGATCCTGATTTTTCTTTTGTCTTTGATAGTTCTAGCATGTGGGTAGGAATTCTAACTGTTGCATGAAACCCTAACCTAGTCTTAGCTATTTTTTGAAACGAAACCTAAATAACATCAGAAACCATTGCTTCCTTAATCTGATTTTTCTTTATGTTCCTCTCTTTCATGTCATCATGCATCAGATTAGAATCCCGTCCCGCATTAATTTCAGTATCAAAGCTTAGAATTAGGGCATGTTCTTGCATCATAGTTAGGTTTTCTGCATCCTGAATTTTGCATAACCTCTTAAATCATAGGACTGTTTCTGCCATCAAATGTTTCAATTTTTTTCTGATTTTCATGGTGAATATCCTTTGTTTTGTCATCTATTTTCTTGTTATTTTTGTGGAATTTTTTCAGATCCAAAATTTTTTTAACAAAAAAAATAGCAAAAAACAAAACCCTAACAAAATCTGCATCCTGTCATCTGCACTAGGAGTATGAGTTTAGGTCTGATTCACCATCTTAGGTATTTTATTTTTCTTTTAAATTTGCATTATGTTATCTTTGTTGAGCCCTCTATTTTACTGATATTTTTATAAGATTTTATAGGACCAAAAATTACAAAAAAACTGGCACCCTAGAAACCCTAACTAGAATTTTGTGTTTTTTCTGCACCTAGTTAGAAATCCAAGGTTTTGCATCATCATACCATTTTTGTTTTGCATGAAATTTGGTAGGAATCACCCTAATATGTCATTATCAGTCATGAAAATTTTTTAGAATTTCTATGCATTAAAATCAGTGCTAACTTCTACATCAAAGCAAACCCTAATTTCAGTTTCTGTGATTTCTGCATACTTGACTTAACCTAACCTAATCAACTTCCAACCCACCTCACCCAAGCCCAAATTTTGTTTAAAAACTTAACCAACTTAAACTTAATTTGCCACCTCATAAAAAACAAAAAAATATTTTTTTTTTTTATTGTTATTAGATTGCATTAGGGCTATTGAGTATCATCATCTCATTCAATCAATTTAAGGACAATTTCCTATCTCGGATCAGGGCAGGATTTCATCATCTGTCTTGGACCCAAAACAATCACCCAGCATCAGAACCCAAGACTTAACTAAAATCAATTAGCAACCTAATTTCTCTAGTGAGCTTAGGGGATACCAATAGGTCGAGTTCGAGTTGTGTAGATAAACTAGTGTACTTAATTCCTGAACTATTACTGAAACTGGTGTCTAAGCTAGAGATCCAGAGGCAAACACCCTAAGTGGACTGGCGATTTTTAATTAGGACCCTGTCACACGCAGGAGGAGCCTCCCACCACCCCACCTCTTACCTGGCCAGTGGAAGGATTAGTTGCTGAGTTAAGTATAAGTTGAGTAGACCCATTCCGCTTTGGCTCGTATAGCAAACTGTAGTCCATTTTCACCCTATGTGCCTGATTGCATCATACACCTTGTTTAATTGATTGCATGACCACCAGGTAGGAGTCTAGTACAAACAGTCTAAACCCCAACCTAGTTCAACCATGGAACCTAATTTTGAAACCTTCATGAAATCCCTAACTGACCAGTTTGCCCAGATGAACCACAAGTTCGACCAAACCAATACCCAATTGACCATCCAGATAAACCAAATGAATACCCAATCCCAAAATCAGTTTGCCTAATTGACCACCCAGGTGACCCAAATGGATCATAAATTTGACCAAATGATCCAATCATATAACCAAGCAACCAATAGGCTTGACCATTTAACCAATAGGTTTAACCATATAGGAGATTGGTTAGGAACCTTAGAGAGGAACCATAGGATCCATGCTGAGCCCAATCCTAGGAGAACCCCACACCATGACCCACTCTTGGAGCCCAACCCAAGAAGAACCCAATGCCAGTAACCCTATCAAGAGCCTAACCCTAGGAGATCCCCAACTTATAAATCTGATTCCGAATCCTATGACCCTATCTCCTATGCACCCAAATCCTCAGAATCCAGATCCTATGTAACCATGTCCTATAAGTCTCAGGAACCCATAACCCATAGATCTGAGCCCACATCCTATGAACCTAATAGGATTAGTATCCCTAGGTATCAGCCTAGTGCCAATCCAACTTTCCTTAGTCAACTTGATCCCCATTGGATTAATATCCCTAGATTTAAGCCTAGTATTAGTCAGGAACCCCTTAGCCAACCCACCCCTACCACCCTAGTTATCAATCAGTTTTTTCGTAGTCAATCCCCTCTTACCACCCTATTGGTTCACCAAGATAACCTAGAAGAGGAGATATATCAAGCTGATGTGAGCTTAGTAGAGGAGTACGAGGAAGAAGAAGAAGAGATACCTATAGATGACCTAGAATTAGTCAACCCTGACATACCCAAGTAGAAACCAACCCAGAATTAGTTGACCAGGTAGATACCTAGATAGAAGCAATTCAATGTTAGTTGACCCTGACCACAACCAAATTGAACGTATAGTGGAAGAGCAATTAGAGGATGAGGAACCCAACCTTACTATTAGACTCTTACCTGAGGAGCCACTAGAAGAAAGCCCAATTACATAGCCCAGTCCTGAGATCCAAAAATCAGAAGAATTTGTTAAGGACCTGATCTCTTTAAATCAATACCCTCAGGACAAAGTCACTCCTTTGACTCTAATTGATCTCTTTCCTGAGATTAGTGACCCATTCTTTCATAAGATAGACTCTGTAGATAGACATCAATCCCATAAGGTCAACCTCATTAGTCTAGGATTAATCCCTGACACCCTTTCTTACATCCTATTCTATCCGATCGACCCCAATCCCTTTTCTTACTTTCCACCCTACCAAACTAATCCTGAATCTACCTCTTATTTTTTGCCCTTTTCTGAAGCTTCTCATGTTATCTAACCACTAGACCGCATTTTGTCGAAGTAAGCATGTTGCATACATTCATTGTGCATATTAGGATTGCATCGTATTTATGGTATACTTTATGGCATTGAGTAGAATACATGCACCATTCTCATCTGCATGTCACCCTCCTGACAAAGGGTTACACCCACAGTTATAGTTTAGAGTTAGTCGAGTTTGCATAAGAATAAGTGTTGGCATGAGTCATTCGCCCGCATTAGGTATTTTTGTCTGCATATCAATAGGAGTTGTTTGCAATGCATGACTAGAGATTTGCATGAGGAATTAATCATAAAATTAATGTAAGCAATGTTTTTTAAAAAAATATGGTTAATTCCATAAAAGAGTCTAAGAGTTTGCTAAGAAAATCTTGTAATAATTAGGCTACATACTTGTGAGCTGGATCCATCAAAATTATAAAAAAAGTTAGACCTAGTGCCTGAGTTACCTAATTAGGCATTAAGCTCAACCTTCAATATCTCAAACTTAGTAGAGTATAGGAGCAAACAATGATACCCAGTGAGATTGAGCCTAACCCTTTCTTTGAGGGCGAACCCAACCCTGAGTGCCCACCATCAAATTAGCCTGTGAGAGGACTGATTGAGCATATCCTGGATGACCAAGCCACTGTACCGAGATCAAAGGCTTCCATGTCACTTGGTTCGTTGGCAAGGTCGACCGATCTAAGGATTCGTAGATCACTTGAGAGGATCCACAACGTCTCAACCCAAACATGTCAGAGCAATACCTGAGCCAAAACAACCTTCTTACTCGACAGGGTCGTGTTCCCCCACCCCGGGAGAATAGATGGGGACATCAGATTAGGCATAGACTTCAAACTTCAATTTGTTCTCCAAGTCATGTGTTGGTCAATTTTAAATCCTTAATGATGTGTCAAGTTTTGTAATCAAGTTTTGTAGTTAGCTCAGCTGAGTTGAGTGAGTCCTGTAATAAGTTGAGACAAAATGTCTATTTGAGTTGTCTTAATCCCAGTCCAGTTCAATTGAGTCCTGTAAGAGTCCAGTAAGTTGTGTTCTTTTAGTCAAATCTTGTACAAGAGAAAAGGATACCCAGTTCTGGAGTTTTATCATGCCTCACCCAAGAGACATCAGCCATTTTGGGCCTTGCATGCCACCCCAGCCCATGATACCCCCCAGATGCTTAAAGAATATACCAGGTCCATGGCGCCACATGATACCAAGGAATATTCTAGGCACCCCAGCCCAGGAGACCTCTCAATCCCAGAGCCCATGGTGCCCCAGGCCTTCCCAAGTCCACAGTAAGATGGAGCCCAGGATTTCCAGCCCACCAGGAGGACATATACCCAAGCCCATGCGCCCAAGCTTTAAAGGCCACGCCCAAGCCCATTTTGGAGGATGCCCTTGCTGCCCTAAAGTTCAAGTTCAAGTCCATTTAGGCATCCAAGCCCAAGAGGGAGCTTTTGACCAAGTCAAAGAAGGAGAGAAGACCAATTCTAACTAGAAGATTATGTTTTATTTCTACTCAAATTGTATACTCCTAGTTCTAAGCAACTTTGTAATCCCTCTCTCACCTAACTTGTAATCCTATTCTAATTAGGAGAGGACCTGGGTGAGCCTATAAATATCCACCCCTCCCCCTCTTATAATCAACTCTTATTCATGAATCAAAACTCTGTTGAAATTTTATTAAGCTTGTGTTCTTGTGTGTTCTCTTGTTAAGGTGTGTGTGTTACTTGTGTGCCTTAATCTCCCCAAGCTCTGGCTTCCCAAAGCATCTTCTTCCAAACCCTAATCCGCCCTAAAGAGAAGAAGCCCTAGGCATCCATAAGCAAGGAGTCTTCTTCCACACCAGGTCACCAGCTTCAGCAAACCCCGATTCTTCCTTCTTTCAAAACCCTAATTCCATACTTCTGGTTTCTTATTTGCTTTCTAGCTAACCCCTGGCGTTTGCAGGATCTCTCCGATGCCACGCCCCTTGGATGACATCTTCCTTGCCTCTGAACGTAGCCGATAAAAAGTCGGCAGATTCACGGGACAATGACCGGATCATCCAGGCACCGATCTGAGTTCAGAGATCTCTTCTACAATATCAAGGCGATCATTGCTAGGTATGTATACCCCATCCCACCTCACTTTTTCTATTTTGTTGAAAATTGAACATGTACCTGGTAGGCCTTCTTAGACCAAAGATCCTGATTTTTTTTTTGTCTTTGATAGTTCTAGCATGTGGGTAAGAATTATAACTATTGCATGAAACCCTAACCTAGTCTTAGCTATTTTCGGGGAATGAAACCTAAATAACATCAGAAATCATTGCTTTCTTAATCTGAAATTTCTTTATGTTCCTCTCTTTTATGTCATCATGCATCAGATTAGAACTCGTCTCGTATCAAGATGCTGGTACGTGGCCCCCGCATTCTTGAGGCCAAATGGCATAATCCTGTAGCAGTACATATCTCTATCGATCACAAATGCCGTGTACTCCTCATCCTTCATGTGCGTGTGAATTTGGTTGTACCCGAAGAATGCATCCATGAAGTTAAGAAACTTGTGGCCCGAGGTTGCATCCATGAGCTAATCAATCTTGGAAAGCGAGAAGTTATCCTTCAGTCATGCACGGTTGAGGTCGGTGTAGTCCACGCAGATCATCCATTTCTCGGAAGCCTTCCTGACCATCACTATATTAGCAAGCTAGTCAGGGTACCATACCTCACGGACAAAGCCTGCTATAAGGAGCTTTTTGACCTCCTCATTGATTGCCCTCTGCCTCTCTAGAATAAAGCACATTTTCTTCTATCGGACTGGGTGACTGTTGGGGTTGACATTCAGCTTGTGTGTGATCACTTCTGGTGGGATCCCGAGCATGTTTGCTGCAATCCAGGTGAAAACATCTGCATTGGCCCGCAGGAAGCTGAGCAAGTGGGATCTCTCTTCCTCAAGTAGCAGGGCCCTCACTTGTACAGTCTTTAAGGGGTCCTCCCCGAGGGGGGGAGATAGTAGAAGCTCGACCAGTCTGCCTTTCGGTTCCAGGTCTATTGGACCCGACTGGTTAATGGCAGGACTCTACACAACCTCTCGCATCCCAGGGATGGCCTGCAGGCAATGTTGGACCGGCTGTCAGGACCCTCTCATCTTACCAGTTCCCCAGGGAATTAGGAACTGAACGAGAAGATGCCTGATGGAGATCGTGGCGTTGAGTAGATTGAGTCCAGGGCACCCTAGAATCATGTTGTAAGGTGAAGGAAGCCTCACATCGGTGAATGTCATCAACACAGTGCTCTGCCGATGTGGCATCTTGATGGTTATTAAGAGTGTAATCTCTCCTTCAACCCCAACTGAGTCTCCGATAAAACTGACCAAGGGGGTATATACCTATTTTATTTGGTCAGTGGATAAGTTCATCTTTGAAAAAGCATCATAAAAAAAGGATGTCAGTAGAGCTTCCACTATCAACCATAATTCTTTTTATAGGATGTTTAGCTATCATCATTTCTACGATGACAGCATCATTATTTGGGTTATCTACCCTAGCCAACCCTCTCCCATGCATGGGAGTACATCATCACTTCCCTCTCCCCCCTAGCCCTCTTCGAGCTTCTCCATGCCCCCTAGGAGATCATCCCCACTAACTTCTCAATAGGGCGGTTGTCAATGGCAAGTGATCGGGGCTCTTCATTCTGGGCTGTTGGGGCAGCTCCACCCTCCATGTATTTCTCGAGGTAGCCATGCCTGATTAGGTCTTCTATTTCTCTCTTCAAGTGGCAGCATTCCTTAGTGTCGTGACCGTAGTCCCGATGAAAGCGATAGTAACGGGACTTGTCGTGTCCAGTGGACGGTCTTAGTGGGGGAGGTCAGTGCAGGAAGCACTCGCCCTTGATCTCCATGAGAATCTTTGCTCTCGAGGCAAGGAGAGGAGTAAACTTCTCTTCCTTGACAGGATCGACTCTGGGCCTGGGTCTCGGCCATGAGGCCAGACCATTCTTCGAGGCTGGGGGGCCAGATGCTTTCCCAATAACCTGCCTCTTCAGAGGCCTCCCGTCCAACTCCCTCCTAGTGTGGTCAACCTCCTTTGCACAGATTACTTGTGGGCTCAGAGAAGGAGCTCCAAGTAAGTCTTCGAAGGCTTCTTGTCAAGAAGTAGGTGAAATGAGAGATTTTGAGTCCTCTCTTCTGGGCCAGCATAGCGATTGGCTTGTCAAGGTGGTAGATCTCCAGAGTGGCAGCCTTAAACCGGGACACATAATCCCAGAGGGGCTCTCGATCCTACTGGCAGATCAAAAAGAGACTATCGACCTCACGTGCCACCTTCCTACATGCATCGAAGTGTACCATGAACTTTTTCTCTAGTTGTCCAAAGGAGTCGATGCTCCCTAGCTCGAGTCGAGAGAACTAGGCTCAAGCAACCTTCCGGAGTGTAGCTGGGAAGGCGATGCAAAGGAGTGTGTTGGTAGCCCCCTGGACCCTCATGAGGGCCTTATAGCTTTCGAGGTGATCCAAAGGGTCGATTGTCCCATCATAGGGATCAACCTGAGGCGTGCGGAACTGATTAGGAATCGATTCCTCTTGGATTTTGAGGGAAAAAGGTGGGTGGGTATCGTAACCTGCTGGCTTGCTGGAGGAGCCCTGAATTTTCACAATCGATGGGATAGGTCGACCAGCTTGCACTCTTACTCCTCGAGGTAACTTTTTGCTCGCCGGCGTATCGCCTCATCTATGGATCCCTTGGTGGAGGCCGTCAAAGGTGAAGGGGGCATGAAGTGGAGGAACTCTCATCTGAGTTTCTAGCCACGTCAGTGCCGTCAGTGCTAGAGCACACCATGATCCAAGGCCAGAGAGCAGCTTTCCTGGATAGTTGGGACATCTTGTTGTTCCTTCCCGACCGCCCACCGGTCTCCCATGGGTGGGAGGCCACATGTGATGGTTACTCCTGGAAGGATCGTAGGCTGGTACGGGGATCGGTGGCATGAGCCGCTAGCATCCTTGGCTACTGCTGGGTCGCCAAGGACTGGTGTTACTGGTGAAGTTGATGTACTGCCACAGTCAAGGCATGGACCTGCTAGGTGAGTGCGGTAATCTGGAGGTCCGCTGGGGGTGGTGGTGGTGGAGCGAGGAGCTCCCTCTCCAGGCTCTACTGGTCACCACGATGAGGAGGATCCCCGGCATGGCTAACAGAAGCTTCTTGTGCGCATGTTGTCACTATGGGGCTGTGGACGTCCACAGGCATTTTTCTAGTAACGGGGGACTTGTTGTTAGGCTTTCTTTAATCGATGGCGTTCCTGCCTCCGTCCCCTACCTGGTGTGCCAATCTGTTGCCGCCTAGATCACCGTGGTCTGTAGCTTGAACATGTCGTAAGCATGTCGGGCTCCCCTAGGGGGCTCGGTTCTCTCTTCCAGTCAGCTCCCATTTCGATCAATCCTACAAAAAAGATGAGACCCAAGCTGAGGATTCCAATGGGACACTCTGATGATCAAGTCAGTTGGGAAGATCAAGGAAAACAGAGCCTTTGTGACGAAGAGCTTGGGGTCCCTCCGTGTAGAGGAAAAGAAAATATGAGATCTGAGAGATGGAAGATAGGTCAGAGAGTGAGAGTAGAGGGTTCCCCTTGCTGGTTCCTTTCCCATTGCTCTCTTTGTCTTACCAGTTGTCCCCCTCTGCCGGAGGTCCCTTCCTTTGTTTTATATGAGAGGAATGGCCCAGACCAAGTCTGGGGCTTCGTCGGGGTGTCACTTTCCTGGTGCCCCTTTTAGGAGGGATTTTTCTTTGTCAGCGATCTCCCCCCTATCGGACCTGTCCTTAGAAAGGAGCCCTTCTATTGGGGGTGTTCACCAGTGTAGTACAAGTCTTGTCCCTCTGGTGGTGTAGTTTCTCGTGGGGGGTGCGGGTGCCATGCCACTGAGCCCCGAGCATAACGGGTGCTTCTGTTCCAAGAGGGACTGTCGGAGCATTATAGGGCCTAAGGCCTTAATAGAATACTCCTCTTATGGGAGGTACAGGTTTCGTGTCGTGAGAACTAGATTCCCTGGTTGCATGGCCATAGACGTGGGCGGTGTGCTACAGGGCCTGGAGCCTGGTGGAGCACATGTTGCACATAACATGCTGGTGGTGTGTTGCAGAGCCTGAACCTCCGGCAGGGCATGTGCCACTCTCTACAGGTCATGGATAGTCTGGGGTTCCCAGTCCATGGCTTGATTTCCTTCTGGTCTTTCTTCTCTCCTTATCTCTGGTTGATCCCCTGGCAGTTAACAGTGCCTCCTGGTTCCGGACAGTGGTTCCATCCTGGAAAGTGGGAGCTCTATCTCGAGTGCTCGATCTCAAATGGTGGGAGCATGACCTCGCCCGGGAGCTCGACCCTGGATGGGAGCTAACCTCGATCGGGGTTCAACCCTGGATGGCGGGAGCATGACATCGGCCAGGCTCGACCTTGGATGGGAGCTGACCTCGACCGGGGGCTTGACCCTGGATGGCAGGAGCATGACCTCGGCCGAAAGCTCGACCTCGGATGGGAGCTGATCTCGCCGGGGGCTCAACCTCGAATGGCGGGAGCACGACCTCGACCGGGAGCTCGATCTCGTGTGGGAGCTGATATCGGCTAGGGGCTCAACCTCGGATCTTTATTTGGTTACCACATCCAGATAGCATTTTTTACCAGCGTGGCTGTTAGCTGGATCCGGCATAGGTCCCACATTAACGATAGTGCCACGTCATCATAGATTATGGGATCGTTGCCAGATTGATCTTCTCAGCGGATCCGAAGCACATCTTTCCTCCATTTGAGCACGTCTTCCTATTTGAGCATGTATTTCCCCATTTAATAAAATACATTTAATAAGCATTGCAGTATCTCCTTAGAATGTATTACACCATCTAATAATGCCCCATAATTGGACTACACAAGCTCGAGAAACAAAGTTCACAGTGTAGGTGATGTTTGGTCTTGCAAGCGTTCGGTACCGCAGTGTCATAAAAAGGTGCGTAAGACAAACCTCACTGAAGAATATCCACTGCACAATTTTATTGAGATAGAAAAGTAACATGTCTAAATGATGTGGCCTCTATATCAAAAAAAAAAAAAAAAAAAGAGGAGAAGGTCCATATCCTCCGTAGCAAACTCACCACCCAAAACATTAATGAATTGACGGAGCAAAGTAGAGCTAAATCCTGTAAGAATTTGAGAGAACTTGTGCCTAAGTTGATGTATGTTGAAATTACAGGAAGACCAGCCAGATATAGCTTATGGTATAGATAGATTGTACTAGGTATACCTCCAACCCTAGCAGAGAGCATTGGACTGATTTAGAGAGTATCTAAATTACTTGAAGAGAACCGTAGGTTACCCCTTAAAGCAGTCTAGAATATCCTAGTGTGTTTTAAAGGGATATAGTGATGCAAATTGGGTCATTGTCAACTTAGAAATTAAGCCTACTTGAGATATATGTTTATTCTAGATGGAGCTGCTATTTTTACGGATTAACCAATAAATTATGGTGTCTAGCAGGACCATAGTCCATAGAGGCTGAAATCATATCTTCTTCGGATACAACTTATAACGAAGATGAATGTTTAACACCCTGTTTGGCATTGTTCTAGGAAATGGAGCTGACTAATAGAGCTTTTAACAAAAAGCTATTTACTATTTGGTAAGTGCATTTTCAAGTTATGTACAGAAAAATAGAAATAAAATGACTATAATTATGGGTACATTTCTGAAATGCCGTAGAACTTTGTTTGATAACTAAATTGAGGAAGTATTTTTAATATAAGAAAATGTCAACGATGAAGTATATTTGGATGGTGTTTTTAATTATCTGGTTATCTATATTATCCAAATTACTTGTTATTGCAAAGTATTTTTAATTTACATGTTTTTTGATATTTTAATCTATATATCACATATTATTGTTAATAATTATTATTATCATGAAATAAAAACCATTACTAAGGAGAGCCTAGTTCAATTCTCTATTGCTGGCCACCCCCAAATACCTCCTTGTTCTCTTCGTTACCAAACCTAACTCCAAGCACGTAGTCCTATGCCAAAAGAAATCTCAATAGATGGCATCGGGTCTATTGGTTACCCATTCTTGCATGAGAAGGAAAATGAGAAAATGTAATGGCAATGCTGTTAACACAAATTGAAGGAGAACAAACCGCCCTCTATAACAAAGGGCTCCCTTTTCCACCATGAATGAGTCATTCTATCCTTTCAACCTAGGTCTCAGTCCGACAGAGAGAAACTTGTTGTTTATCAAACAACCCTAGGTACTTCATTGGCAAGATATCCGTCATGCCCACGATCCGAGATTGTAAATTATGAATTGTGGCAATCACTGCATTCTCATAAAAAACTCTTCCTACAAGCATATAAGGATCTTATCATACTATCATAAAGTAACAGTGAAATAATTATAATAAATTAATCTAAATTTAATTAACTAAAATCTAACTTAAATATTTTAAAAAATGAGCAAATTCAAAAATCTTACTCAAATTCAATATAATTTTCAATATAAAATAAATACATCAACATTCTACTTTTAATCACTTTTCGTACATACTTCTGTATCATCTTAATTCTTAAGATCTATAAAAACAGTAAGATATGGCACGGATATCTCGAGAAGTATATTCACGGAGGACTTCAGCCCGATGCCTATAATCCCAGTTAGCAGCTAACTCAAGACGAGATCGACTATCGGTCGATTAAGGGCAAGTTGGCATGATCTCTTACAGGGCAGTGCACTCTTCGAAAAGGCCGAGAGTGGAGGGGAAGAATAAATGTAATCCCTTTTTCAGATAAGACTTAATCAGGATCCATAACCCTAATAATGATACTATCGTCGTGTCTATGATGGTAACAAAATATGATGTAAAAAAAATTCTTAGTTGATAATGGAAGTTCGGCCATATTCCTTTTTATAATGCTTTTGTTTGGATGAACTTGCCTCTGAATTGCCTGAAGCCAGTTTTCATACCTTTAGTCAACTTCACTAGGGATTCATCGGGGTTGAAAGAGAAATCACCCTTCCAGTTATAACATGGACCCATCTCAATAGAGCACCATCTTTATGACATTTAAAGTAGTCTACTTGCCTTCAGCATACAGCATCATCCTCAGACAACTAGGATTAAACTAGCTAAATGCCATCATCTCAACTAAACGCCTTCTCCTATGCTTCCCGACGGGCAATGGAGTCTGCAAGATGCACGGGGACCAATAGTTAGTCCAACAGTGCTTCCTGATGGTACCCAAATGTAAAAGGCTAGCAAGGTACCAACTACTAAGTAACTAAACTAGAGAGAGCCAAAGAAGAGGTGAACCAGTCAAGCAGTTACTTTCTTTCTCACTGGGGAACAATCCAGTGAAGTCCATCCAAGTCAAGCACTTCTACTTGAGAAGGAGAGTACTAGCTATAAACTTTCTATGGATCAGTTCAAACATTTTTGCCTGGTCGGTGTTAGATATGTCCGGTGATCCCTCCAAAGTGATCATCCATAAACCGAACATCGATCCCAGTACAAACCAGTTCGATAGAAGAAGAGAAGTTTTATCTCTAAGAGAAAAGGCCATCAACGATGACTTAACAAACTCCTCAATGCTGGATTCATTTAAGAAGCCCATTATTCCGACTGGCTAGCTAATATCATCATGGTCAAGAAAGCTCACGAAAAGTGAAGAATTTGCATTGATTATACCGACCTTAACAATGCATGCTTGAAGATGCTTTTCACTGCCAAAATTGATCAGCCAGTTATGCAATGTCTGGATACAAGCTACTCAGCTTTATAGATACCTTCTCGCTTACAACCAGATCGATAGCTCCTTGGAACGAGGAGAATACTACCTCATAATCGATAAAGGTATTTATTGCTATAAAATAATACATTTCGATTTGAAAAATATGGAGCCACTTATCACGGTCAGTCAATAAGGTCTTCAATAATCAAATTAGTTAGAACATGAAGGTCTATATCGATGACATGCTTATCAAAAGCTCTAAAGTTCAACCATATCAAGACCTGGAAAAAGCCTTCAATGCCATTCGTCGATACTAAATGAAGCTGAATTTGAATAAATGCACCTTCATGTTACAACTGACAAATTTCTCGAATTCATGGTCACCAGGTAGGGTATTGAGGTGAACCTAAAGAAGATCCATGCAATTCTCGATATGTGACATCCGACCTCCAAGAAAGAAATATAACAATTGACCAGGCGGGTTACAACACTCAGTCGGTTCATCTCATAATTGGCTGACAATCGCTGCTTACCGTTCTTCAAGATCCTATGTTGAATGAACTTCACTTGGATGAAAGAATGCTGACTAGCTTTCAAAGAGCTAAAGTTCCTCGTGTCTCCACCCTTGCTATCCAAGCCTAAAGTTAGAGAAGAGCTTTACCTGTACCTTGCTGCATCTCCTGAGGTAGTTCACTTCGTACTTGTTCAAGTGGATGATAAAAGAGTCTAGAAGTCCATGTACTATACCAGCAGGGTGCTTCACAGCATGAAAACTAGGTACTCCAAATCTAAGAAGATTATTTATGCACTAATTATCTCCTTGCGACATCTCAGGTCATATTTTTAAGCCTACTCAATAGTCATCCTAATCGACCGACTACTCAAGGCCATCCTACATCGGCATGACACCTCCAAAAAAATGGCCATATAGGCTATAAAATTTAATAAGATTGACATCTCATATCATCCAAGGTCATCTATGAAGGTGCAATTCTTAGCTGACTTCCTTTTTGAGTACACATAGTCGGATGACAAGCTTAGGAGCACCTGCCAAGTTACCTACTGAGTAGCCTTATCTGGAGTTGACTTGGATCCTTCATGTAGATGGCACTTTGAACTCTCAGGGGAGTGGAGCCAGACTCATCCTAATGAACTCAAAAGGGATAGTCACCGAGTATGCCATGCACCTTTTATTCAAGACAACCAACAACCAATTCGGTACGAAGCCTTGCTAGCTGGATTGAAGCTGGCCAGAACTTGAGATAAAGTACTTAAAGGTCTTCACCAACTCATAGCTGGAAGCTAGCCAAGTTACTGGCAAGTACGAGGCTTAAGACTCGATGATGGCCAAGTTTCTCGATAAAGTGTAAACTTTCATGTCGACATTGCAACACTTCAGTATTTCACACATTTCTCGGTGCAAAAATACCTAGGCAGACACACTTTCCCAGCTTGCAACCTTAGAAGACAACTCACTTGGATAGACATATATTGTATACCTAGAAGCTCCCAATATCAATGAAATCGAGAAGTCTAACAAGTCATCCAAAAGCAGAGTTGGATGAATTCGTTCTTCAGTACTTGATCGAAGGCATCCTATCCAATGATCCCAAAGAAATAAGACTGTTGAAGTGGAAGCTTCTCGGTTCATGCTACTAGACAGGTAGCTGTCTAAGAAGTCTGTTGACTCTAGCTTTGATTTTGAGAATAATAAAATATTTTTATATATGAGATATTAATATTTTGTTGGAGTATTGAAAATAATATTTCAGGCACCTTACAAATTAAATAAAAGATGGGCCAGTTGATCAATCCTTAAGTAAGAAAGTTTCATATTTTGGATATCTTCATAAAGTAGAAAAGTCAAAAAAATCATGAATTAATGGATATTGAGAGTAGGTGTAGAAGAAATCAAGTCAATACTTTAAAATTCAAGTTTGTCACACATTTTTTATTGGTACAAGCTATAAACCGACTCAAGGATTGACTCAATCGTCATAAGTCATAGTTATAGTAAATCCAAAAAATAGAAAAATTCAGATTAAGCTATAAATAGACTCAAGGACTGGTGAGCTGACTCAAGGGTCGACTCAAGAAATAATAAGTCAACTAAGGGTCGACTTATGGACTGGTGAGTCGACTATTTGGTTGATAGCATAGTAATAACTAATTTTTTATATGTGCATAAACTTGTACCATGTATAAAATGACTAGTTTTTACTTCTAAACGGTCATAAAATTATCATTTGAAAGTTTTAAGAGTATTATTGTCTACCAATTCATTGAAAATGCAAGGAAACCAAGAAAATCTAAGAGAAAGAAATACTCCAGGAGAGAATCTTCCAAAGCAAAATATCTAAGAGAAAGTCAAATTCTTAAAGAGTGTGCCATAAATTTTAACCACCAGCTTTCAAAGCAATCATCAGTGATTTCCATCAAGAAAATAACTCAAAGATTTCTCAAGAGCTTGATCAACTTTTGCTTTGCTCTTTTAGAGAGCTTTTGGTTTCAAAATTCTTATATTTATTTTCTTGTGCTGTACTAGTTCAAAGAAATTGAAACTAGGCATAGGCTCATCCAAGCCTGGAATTAGATTCAAACCTAGGATTGGCTTGTTGTGATGTGTTTATTGGTGAGCTTAAGAAAAACCCATTGGGTTTAAGTTGTAATCCCAAAAAAAAACTGGCTATAATATTGAAGGATTATAGGAAAATTTTCAAGAAATTCTTGGGAATGGATGTAGGTACTTGGGATGCATTGAAATACTATAAAACTTTATATGTTTGCTGTGCTTACTCTCTTTCTCTTCTTCCCTTTTAAGTTTAGCATTATATTAGTTTTCAAATTTTTTGCCATACATACACTTCACAGAGTTTTCAAAAATAGCACATACTATTAAAGTTTTCAAAAATCTATTCACCTTCTCTTTGGATGTCGCTGGACAACAAGTGGTATCAGAGCTTGGTACTTAGTGAATTTGTTCTAATGATCAAGAGTCAAAAATCAAATGACAGTTCAATTAGGACTGTGTTGCTGATGGGCAATCATCAAGTATCCATCTTTGTTCAATGAAACAAACTACACATATGAAAAATATACATGCACATTTATATACAAGCCATTGACTATAACATTGGAGAATTATCATCAAAGGACCTTACAAACTTATAATCATGGTCAATAGTGTTACTTTTGCCAAGCTGAAGATGGACGGGATAAGCAAGATATTAAACTAATTGAATTGAATGCTAAAGCTATATTCTTCTATATTATGTTTTAGATCATAATGAGTTTAACAGAATTTACTTGCTCTTTAGCTAAAGAAATAGGGAATATACTTAAAATTACTCATGAAGGAACAAATCGAGTTAAAGAGTTTAAAATTAATTACTCATCATAAATATAAATTATTTAAGATGGAACGATATATAGTCATTTTTGATAGTTATTAGATTTACAGATATTATAAATACTTTAAATAGTCTTAGCAAATCCTACACTAATAATGAGCTTATTTGCAAGATTCTTGATGCTTTGCAAAGGAGTGGGAAGCAAAGTAATAGCCATTCAAGAAGAAAGAAATCTTAGCAAGCTATTCATAGAGTAATTGATCGGTTCACTCATGACACATAAATTGAAATATGATAAGTTAAGGATGATAAGAATCAAAGAAGAGAAGGACATTATATCAAATCAATTATCGAATTCGAAAGAAAGCGATGAGTCAAAAGAAAAAGATAAAGCAAAGGATACAAAAAAACTCATATGATTTATGAAGAAGAAATCAAAGACAACAATTTGAAGGAATAGCGCGAGTCAAGCTCCAAGGAAAAGAAGGAAATAGAGTCAACGTATGCCTCATAGCACATAAAGATGATGTAAATCTGAATATCAACTTGACTTACCTTTGAAGAGTCACAAGATGCATTTTAGATATTTTGGGTTAATTTAGAAAGATAAGTATGTAATATGGCGAGACCGCTGAGTGGGTAGTGGTAGGCGCCATATTAAAAGAGACGCCACGTCGGACGCCAAGGCAACATCTCAGCCCGGCCACTTTGCACGAGCTGAGCTGAGCTCCTACAGGGCAACGAGTCGAGCTCCGTCCTCCGCCAGGTCGTGCCCACAAGCTTGGGATGTCTAGGCTGGAACCGTCCTCCGCCCTCCAGAGCGAGACCCTCGGAGGCTAGAGCCCTGTGGTCAAGGTCGAGCTCAAGCGCTCACCTGCCAATGTGGAGCCTCTCTGAGCGCCGAGCGCCTCTAGACCGGGTCCATCCTCCGCCTCCAGAGCAAGACCCCCGAAGGCTAGAGCCATGTGGGTCGAGGGTCGAGCTCAGCGCTCACCCGCCAATGTGGAGCCTCTCCGAGCGCGCGCCCTCTGGACCAGATCGGTCCTCCGCCCTCCAGAGCGAGACCCTCGGAGGCTAGAGCACTGTGGTCGGGTCGAGCTCAGCGCTCACCCGTCAATGTGGAGCCTCTCCGAGCGCGTGCCCTCTGGACCGAGTCAGTCCTCCACCCTCCAGAGAGGAGACTCTCGGAGGTTAGAGCCCTGTGGTCGAGGGTCGAGCTCAACGCGTCACTCGTCAATGTGGAGCCTCTCCAAGCGCGCGCCCTCTAGACGGGTACGTCCTCTGCCCTCCAGGAGCGAGACCCTCGGAGGCTAGAGCCCTGTGGTCGAGGTCAAGCTTAGACTCACCCACCAATGTGGAGCCTCTCGAGAGTACTTGCCTCTGGACCAGGCCTGCACTCTCCATCAAGGTGACCGCACGAGCTCGGAGCATCCAGACCGGAGCAAGCCTGCCATCCCGGGACACCAGCGAGCTGCCCAAGGACCACAGAGCGACGCCCCCCATGCCACCATAACTACCTGTCGAACCATACTTCCGGGGGAGGGCCAGCCTGAAAGCACGAACCCTAGGCGGCGACCCCCGGATCGAGGCTCTGTCAAGCTTCCTGGAATGGAGCGACCGTAGAGGAGTCAGTACGAATGAAGCTTTCCTATCACCTGTCAGGAAAGGCGTCTCGTCCATGGCACGGAACCCTGCCGCAGCACCTGCCAACCCAGCGAGGACCCGAGGCAAGCGCCAAACGGCTAATGTCAACTACAAAGAACAGTCGACACCCCCAAAGGGGGGGAGGTAACAAACAACAACAAACAATAGTAACCAAAAACAACAACAATCCACCACCAACATAAGCGCAAGCTCGACCAAGAGGGCGAAGCACCACCACCAACACCACAACCGAAGGAAAATGAGGAAAACAAGGAGAGAAGCGGGGAATAGGAACCTCTCTGTCCCCGCTATCATTCTCCCCCTGCTACGTTTTCGCCTTCACTATACTTTTACTCCTCCTAGTGTGGAGTCCATCAAGAGGGACCGGACCAGGAGGATCTGTTCCCTGGATCATCACTGACTTGATGTCGAAGTGCCCCCGCCGAAAACCCCAGCTCGGGTCTAATCCCACTAATCCGTTTGTAGGTCCAGGAGCAGAGGATCGACAGGCAGTGAAGGGACCGCACTCCGGCACCAGCAGCAGCTACGGGCCACGACGGTCTTGGCGGCAACAGATTGGCGCGCTAGGAAGGGACCAACCTATGACCTCTTCATAGATAAGCCAGGCGGGAGGATGTTGACGACAAGGGCAAGGGAGGCTTCACCAGCCGTGTAGGGGACTCCCCCTCTCAAGAGAACCCCACACCGCAAGAAGCGGAGCCACCCGTTCCAGTACAAACCACCTCCATCGGAAGCCCAGATGGCTGCACTTGCCAGCAAATGCAAGTCCTTGCCACGGTAGTGCACCAGCTCACACCGCACCAATCCGTGGCTACCCACCAGCAGCCAGGGACCCCGGCAGCCCACGTCGCAGCTCCCGTGACAGCTGTGCTCCTTCCAAGGAAGGCCGTCAGAGCCGCGGGCCACCACGACAACCGGGAAAGCCATCAAGCTCCGACAAAAAGACAACGAGCAGCTCCGCCGACGGAGAGAGCCGCTCACCGAACCCGGGCGGGAGGTGCCCAGACCCCACCGAGGCAAGAAAGCAAGACCCCCCGCCAGGGTGACATGCACCATGTCCACCTCCCGTCTCCTTCGGTGGAGGGGTCCCTGATGAAGCCGTCAGGCGGCAGCATAGAGGCGCCTGGAGGAACATGAACGCAAGCTGGCAGAGTTTGCCCGTCGGTTTGCCAGCATGTAGGGCTCCGCTAGTGAGCCAGCGGGCTACAACACCCGTCCCCCATTCTTCCAAGAAATCCAAGCAGAGTTGATCTCGCACCGGTTCCGGATGCCACAGGTGGATCCTTATGATGGGACCACCGACACCTGGACTACCTGGAAAGCTATCGGCCCTCATGAGGGTCCAGTGGGCACCGACACTCTCCTCTGCATCACTTTTCATGCTACTCCGGAAGGCGGCCGGGTGTGGTTCACCCATCTGGAGCCGGAGAGCATCAGCTCCTTCGCCCAGCTGGAGCAAAAGTTCGTGGCTCACTTCGATGCTTGCAGGAAGTTGCCACGAGAGGCGGACAGCCTCTTCTCCATTCGGCAGCAAGACCGCAAGCCCTGCGGGACTACGTGGCCCATTTCAAGGCTGCCGCATGGAGATTACAATCTTGAAGAGCCAGTCGTAATGCTGGTACTAAAGCGAGGGCTCAGGACCTCCCGCCTGACCTACCGCTAGATAAGAAGCCCTCCAAGACCTACTCCGAGTCCTGCTCGGGCCCAAAGTACATCCGCACGAGGAGGCGGACCGTATTAGGTGGGAGCTGACGGAGGACCCCCGAAGAAGTCGCCCCCGGGAAGCATCCGGGACCTGGAAACCAGCACCCCAGGCTCCGAGCTCCGGAGGGACCGACCAAGACTAAGAGAGTCCCCTATCCCGAGGAGAGATACACCCCTCCTCACCTCAAGGACAAAATCTTATAGAGATTGAGGGCGAGGACTACCTGAGGCGCCCGCCTCCGTTGAGGACCTCCAACGGTCGTGACAAGACGAAGTACTGTCACTTTCACCACGACCACGTTCACGATACCAAGGAATGCCGCAACCTCAAGTGGAGATTGAGGAAACTCATCAAGAGAGGCTACCTCAAAAGGTTCATGGGGGGCAGACCTCAAGGGGAGTCCCAAGCGCTCATCGCCCTTCCACCAGCTCCAACCATCGACAACTGCCCCACCAAGAAGTCAATGGGCATGATCTCTTTGGGAGCTGCTCGTGCATCCAAGGGGACCCGGGGGGCAGGGACTCTAAGAATGTACTCTCCTTTGAGGGAGGGGGAAGACGGAAAAAAAAATAAATAATGATACCGTGGTCGTCGAAATGACGATCACGAAGTACCCTGTAAAGCGCATCATGGTTGATAGTGGAAGCTCCACAGACGTGCTTTTTTATGATGCCTTCTCCAGGATAAATCTCTCCCCGGATCAGCTTAGGCCCGTGCACACACTCCTTGTGGGTTTCACAGGTGATTCCATAAGGATAGAAGGAGAAATCACTCTCCGGTCACTGCCGAAACCCCACCTCGACAGAGCACCGTCATGATGACTTTCATGATTGTAAGGCTTCCTTCCGTCTACAACGTGATATTGGGTCGACCCGGGCTCAACCTGCTTGACGCCATTGTCTCCACCAAGAGGCTACTTGTACAATTTCCAACTCCCTATGGTGTCGGGGAGATGAGAGGAACGTCCCAGCCGGTGCAGCACTGTTTCCAAACCCTCCCTGGGCCAAGGTCCCTCAAGATGACCCCAGCACGGACAACCTCGACCAAAGGGCCCAAGACCCCGGGGAGGCCCCGTCGAGCGTCTACTTTTTATCCGCTCAAAGATGACCCCACAAAGATGGTGCAGATCGAGCCCAGCTACTCAAGGAGGAGAGGGCCCAACTGCTGGAATTCCTGCGGGCGAATGCGGATGTGTTCGCCTGGATGGCGGCGGACATGCCAGGTATCCCCCCTGACATTATTACTCATAAATTGAGTGTCGGCCCAAAGCATAAGCCAGTTCGGCAGAAGAAGAGAAGTTTTGCCCTGGAAAGACAGGCAGCTATCAAAGAAGAAGTTGACAAACTCCTGGTTGCCAGTTTCGTCGAGAGGTCCAATACCGAGCTGGCTGGCGAATGTAGTGATGGTCAAGAAGAATAATGACAAATGGAGGATCTGTGTGGACTACACCGACCTCAATAAAGCTTTCCCGAAGGATAACTTCCCTCTCCCGAAGATCGACCAGCTGGTAGATGCCACCTCGGGCCACCGATTGCTCTCCTTCATGGATGCATTTTTTGGGTACAATCAAATCCGCATGCATCCGGAAGACGAGGAGCAAACTGCCTTCATCACCGACCAAGGGACGTACTGCTACAGGATGATGCCTTTTGGCCTGAAGAATGTAGGGGCTACCTATTAGTGCCTGGTTAGTAGGGTCTTCAAAGACCTAATTGGCCGCAACATACAAGTGTATGTGGATGACATGCTCGTCATGAGCAGGCCAGGCTCGAGCCATGT
Organism: Areca catechu; assembly: GCA_021397845.1. NCBI lineage: Eukaryota > Viridiplantae > Streptophyta > Magnoliopsida > Arecales > Arecaceae > Areca > Areca catechu. The sequence continues at coordinate 20,533,599 of CM038052.1, read as the reverse complement.
AGCTGACCTCATCGAGTCCTTCCACAACCTACGGCAACATCAGATGAAGCTGAACCCGGCAAAGTGCGCCTTCAGGGTGGCGGCCAGAAAATTCCTCGGCTTCATGGTCATCCAGAGGGGCATCGAAGCAAACCCAGAGAAGGTGCAGGCCATCATCGACATGGAACACCCGACCTCCAAGAAGTAGGTCCAGCACCTGACGGGACGTGTCACCGCCCTCAGTAGATTCATCTCGAGGTCGGCTGATCATTGTCTGCCATATTTCAAGGCAATGCGCAAGATGCATGACTTCACCTAGACCGAGGAGTGCAGGACAGCCTTCAAGGAGCTGAAGAACTTCCTCGCCTCCCCTCCATTTCTCTCCAGGCCGGAGGAGGGAGAGGAGCTCTTGCTGTACCTAGCGGTGACACCGGGAGCTGTCAACTCAGTTCTCGTCCGCACAGACGAAGACAAATCTTAGAAGCCGGTGTACTACACCAGCAAAATCCTCCGCAACATGGAGATCAGGTATACTCATTCCGAGAAATTCATTTTTGCTCTAATAATGTCTGCTAAGCACCTCAGGCCCTATTTCCAAGCACACCCAATAGTGGTCGTGATGGACCAACCGCTGAGGACTATCCTCACCCGACCCGAGGCATCCAGGAGGTTGGCCAAGTGGTCCCTGCTGCTCAGCGAATTCGACATAGCGTATCGACCAAGGTCATCACAAAAGGCCCAAGTCCTAGCCGACTTCATGGTCGAGTACACCAGGTTCGCCGAGGAGCCATAGCAGACAACAACGGAGCCTGGGCCAGGAGAAGAGCCCTGGATCCTCCATGTAGATGGAGCATCCAATTCTGGCGGGAGAGGAGCAGGCCTCATCCTAACCAACTGTGATGGGATCATGGCGGAATGCGCCCTCCGCTTCAAATTCATCGCAACCAACAACCAAGCAGAGTACGAGGCACTCCTCGCAGGCCTCAGGGTTTCCCATGAGCTGGGTGTGCAGGACTTGAAAGTCTTCACCAACTCCTAACTGGTCGCCAGACAAGTTTCCGGAGAATATGAAGCGAGGGATGCCCAGATGATGAAGTACATGAAGCAGGTCCGTGCAAGCATGGCAGGCCTCCGACGCTTCAGCATCTTCCACATCTCTCGAGGGGAGAATGCACGCGCGGACACGCTGTCCAGGCTCGCGACTCTACCGGACTCGTCACTGGGATGCGCCTACATCAAGCACCTTAAAAGTCCCAACTACGAGAGCCCGACGGAGGTGCATCAAGTCGCCCCCGAGCCGAGCTGGATGGATAAGTATGTCCGGTACATCACTGACAGCACCCTGCCAGAAGACCGCGCGGAGGCCACCCTCGTCAGGAAGAAAGTCCCCAGTTTGTCTTAATGGAGGGCCAACTCTATCGCCGATCTTACTCCGACTTTCTCCTGAGATGCCTCAGGCCGCCGAGGCAACCTTTATGCTCCAAGAGATACACGAAGGCCTCTGTGGGAACCACGTGGGAGAGAGAACACTGGCTTACAAAGCCCTCCACCAGGGGTACTTTTGGGAGACCATGAGGGAGGACGCCGTCGACTTCGTCAAAAGGTGCGACAAATACCAGTGCACACCAACATACAGTGTCAGCTGGCGGCGCCAATCTCCCAGCTCTCAGCCCCTTGGCCCTTTGCCCAGTGGGGAATGGACATCTTGGGACCGTTCCCCCCAGCATTAGGGCAGCGAAAGTTCCTACTGGTGGCGATCGACTACTTCACCAAATGGGTCGAGGCAGAGCCGCTAGCTCGGATCGCGGAAGCCAATGTCCGCCGGTTCTTCTGGAAGTCAATCATCTACTGCTTCGGGCTCCCCCGTAGTATCATCACCAACAATGGGCGACAGTTCAACAACCATGAGTTCAAAGGATTCTGCGCAGCGCATGGCATCCAACACCGGTTCACCTCGGTGGCCCATCCCCAAACGAATGGGGAAGCCGAGGTGACCAACCGGACCATCCTTCAAGGACTCCGACCCGGCTAGACCAAGCTAAGGGCATGTGGACAGAAGAACTTCCAAGCATCTTGTGGGCCTACCACACAACGCCCAGGACGGTAACTAACGAAACACCCTTCAGCCTCGTCTTTGGTTCTGAAGCGGTCGTCCCCATTGAGCTTGGCATGCCCATGTTGCGGGTGCAGCAGTACGATGAAGCACGGAATTCGATGCACCTCCTGCTCAACCTGGACCTTCTTGAAGAGGCAAGGGACAAAGCCCGCCTATGGACGGCGGCCTACCGGCAAAGAGTAGCCTGGTACTACAACGCCCGCGTCCGGATAAAAGCTTTCAAGCTCGAAGACCTGGTGCTATAGTGGGCGGAGGCATCCCAGCCTAGGAAGTGCGGCAAGCTCTCCCCGAACTGGGAGGGCCCCTACAAAGTAGCTGAAGCCCTCTCACAAGGGGCCTACTACCTCGAAGATCTCTGCGGCGTCAGGTTTCCCAGAACATGGAATGCCTGCAACTTACAGAAATACTATCAATAATGTAAGGTTTCCCAGCAATGATAATAATAATGGTTTTTTCCTTGCACAAGTGTCTATCTGTCTTGCAGGAAAATTTCAACAACGTCCCCGAGCCCAACTCCAGGATGCCGATCCAAGACCGGAGCTCAGACCTCCGACCAAGAGGTCATTGAGCCACGCCGCTCTTAATCAACGACGTCCCCGAGCCTAGCTCCAGGATGCTGATCCAAGACCGGAGCTCAGATCTCCGGCCAAGAGGTCATTGAGCCGTGCCACTCTCAATCAACGACATCCCTGAGCCCAGCTCCAGGATGCTGATCCAAGACCGGAGCTCAGACCTCTAGCCGAGAGATCATTGAGCCAAGCTGCTCTCAATCTCAAACGTCTCTGAGCCTAGCTCCGAGATGCCAAGAGATCATGGAGCCACGATGCTTTTAATCAACGACGTCCCCGAGCCCAGCTCTAGGACACTGACCCAAGACCGGAGCTCAGATCTCTGGCCAAGAAGTCATTGAGCCAAGCCGCTCTCAATCTCAAACGTCTACGAGCCCAGCTCTGAGATGCCAAGGGATCATGGAGCCACGACACTCTCAATCAATGACATCCCCGAGCCCAGCTCCAGGATGCTGACCCAAGACCGGAGCTCAGATCTCTGGCCAAGAAGTCATTGAGCCAAGCCACTCTCAATCTCAAATGTCTCCGAGCCCAGCTCCGAGATGCCAAGAGATCATGGGGCCATGTAGCTCCCATCAACGCCTCGAGCCTAGCTTTAAGGCACCAAAGACCTGAGCCAAGATCTCATGCAACCCTGGGCCCGAGCCTAGCTCCATGTCCAGGAAGGCCTCGAGCCTAGCTCCAAGGCAATCAAGTCCTGCAATCCTCATCTCTGATCTCCCCGCTCGAAAAGAAGATGAGAGGGGAAGGAAAGAAAGAGAACAAGAGGGGAGCATGGCAAACATCCTCTTCTCTGATCTCCCCGCTCTAAAAAAAAAAAAGAGAGAAAAAAAAAAAAAAGAAAAAAAAAAAAAAAAAAGAAAGAAGAAGAAAAAGAAAAAAGAAAGAAAAGAAGAGAGGGGAAGGAAAGAAAGAGAACAAAAGAGGAACATGGCAAGCACCCTCATCTCTGATCTCCCCGCTCATCCAAAAGGGTGAGAGGGGAAGGAAAGAAAGAGAACGAGAGGGAAATACAACATCGAAGATACCACTTCCAAACTCAAGACTGGAGCTCAGACCTTCGGCCAAGAGAACTTCGAGCCATGCAGCTCTCAATCATCCACATCCCCGAGCCCAGCTCCAGGATGCCAGCTCAAGATCGGAGCTCAGATCTCCAGTCAAGAGACCTTGAGCCACGCAGCTCTCAACCATCCACGTCCCCGAGCCCAGCTCCAGGATGCCAGCTCAAGACCAGAGCTCAGATCTCCGGCCAAGAGACCTTCTAGCCACACAGCTCTCAACCATCCACATCCCCAAGCCCAGCTCCAGGATGCCAGCTCAAGACCGGAGCTCGGATCTCTGGCCAAGAGACCTTCAAGCCATGCAGCTCTTAATCATCCACGTCCCCAAGCTCAGCTCCAGGATGCCAACTCAAGACCGGAGCTCAGATCTCTGGCCAAGAGACCTCCGAGCCTAGCAGCTTTGAGTGCCATCAACTTGCACCTAGCTTGCTGGTGTCGAAGTCTAACAACTCAACCCCACGCAAGGTGAGGCCCCCTCTCTGATCTCCCCATACATCAAAAAGACAGAAAGAGGAGAAGGGGGGGTGGAAGAAAGGGAGAGCTAGACAAGAAAAATGATTGCAAGAAAGTTTGCGCTTTATTGATTGAGTGTCAATTACAAGCATCCTATGGCCCCCGACATGCCGGGTGGCCCTGCTAAGTACAGAAAAAGAACAAGGCATAAAGAAAGTGAGAAGTGACTACTTGCTAGTTGGATCGCCAGGCTGGGAGTCTCCATCAGCAGGGACTTATGGCCGCACAGCTTCAGGCTCAGGTGGCACGGCCTCCTCAACACCCGCCTCCTGGTTTGAAATGCCGGAATAGTCAAGATGGCTGCGGCCTTCGACCGAGATGAACTCCTCGACCAGGCGATGCAGGTACATGAAGCCCTTGAAGAAAGAGTTCGACGCCATCTGTTGGATCTCGGGAACTCCTCTGAGGCCCTGTACCTTTCAACCGCCTCCCCAGCTTCCCTCTTCACTGCGGCCACCTCGCGCCTAGCATCCACAACCGACCTGGCAGCCTCCTCGGCTGCCCTCTAGGTCGCGGCCGACTTCTCCTCCTCCATCACCAGCCGGGCCTGGAGGGACTGGGCAATCCCCTTCTGTCAGGCTGCCTCGGCATCAGACACGCCCAACTGCCGCTCAGCATCAGCGAGGTCCTTGGACTTCTTCCTCAACTACCCTAGCTCGTAGTCGAGGCTCTCCTAGAGCTCCTTCACTCGTCCTTCAGAATCGGCGAGCTGCCTCTCGAGGTCCTTGACCCGCTAGTCAAGCGCCCCCTCGAAGTCAGCCTTCTCCTTCAAGTCAGCCTTCAACGACATGATTTTGGCCGCCTGTTGCTACTCAGTTCGCTCCCAGTTTTGGCAGCAGCTCCTGATGAAGAGGACCTCGACACCCATCTGCATCACATGGGAAGTCAAAAAAAAAGGGGGAGAGAGAAAGAGGATGAGGTTGCCTACCGTGTAAAGATGGGGGAAGATGCTGTTGATCACAGCTCCAACCAGCAGCCCATCCATCTCCTCCCGGTCGCATGGCTGGATGGAGAAATCCATCATGCGAGTAGCCAGGGCGCGGTTGTCATTCAAGGAGCTCTCCGGACCTAGCTTGAACGGAAGGCGATGCCTCGCCTCATCTCTCCTGCTCTCTCAGGGAGCAGGTGCACCCGTCCCTCTGGTAGTGGGACCCTCAGGAGTCGATCAAGGATCCGGCACCGTCACGACCGGAGCCCCCATCGTAGGAGGAGCCCAAACCCGGGTCTCTCCTTCTTCGGCCCCAGTCACCTTCGGACCCGAAGGGCGGGGCGGCACGGCGACAGCAGCAATATCAACCTAGACAGTCGCCTCAGGCACCAGAACAGGGACTCCAACCTATGGCCTTGTCCGTCCTTCAGCCTCCCTCCTCGGAGTGATCGGCACCACAGGGGCAGACGCCGATGCGCCCTCAATACGGGCCCGCCTCGGAGGATGCTCGGTAACCACCCCGGTGGGTGGCCTCTTCTCGGAGACCGGCAATGGCTCACCCTCCAGGAGGATCAACCCTGCACACAGGAGCCAAGAAAGTCAGCCTAAGATGAAGAAAAGAGAAAATGCAGATGGGGAAAGAGCTGAACTCACCTGGCCCCATCGATGAGTCAACCTTGGCATCGAGAAGGTTTTGCTCTGACAGCAGGACCTCCAGAGAAGGGATCTGGGCGGTACGAAGCTATTCATAATCATCCTGATCAGCTGCGTCAACCACGGAGATCCGTTGGGAGACCGATCTGGCTCGCTCCAGGCCTAATCAACCCCATCGACGTCTGCAAAGAAAAATTTGCTCTTCCATCCCTTGATGGAAGTGGGGAGCTCGAATTTGATGCCCTTTAGGTGAGAAGACAGAGACCACCACCCATCCTCGGTTGTGTGGCATTTCAGGATGAAAAATGCCCTGAACAGGGAAAATCGAGCAACGAACCCATGGACATGGCAGAGCACGATGAAGGAGAAGACCCTGATGGCATTCGGCACCAACTGGACGGGGACCAGGCGATAGTTATTCAAAACAGACAAGAAGAAAGGATGAAAGGAAAATCAAAGACCCCTGGAGAAGGCCCCCTCATAGAAGGCGAGCACCCCGGGCCACTGGAAGTGACCTACTCCCCGGGGTGGGGGACCATGAGTCGAACAGAAGACGGGATGCCATAGGCATCCTGGATGGCCCCCAGTCCATGGTGGAAATCGTCGAAACGACCCCGCCCGGACCTATTGACCGGACAGACTCAGGAGATGATTCAAGTAGAAGGGGAGGACAAGCAGGACGAGAAGGAATAGCCCCCGGCTCCCTAACGGATATGGGGGGGCAGGAAGGGGCGGTCTCCAGCTAACCCTAAATTATGCCCCCTTCGACTCCTTGTCGGAGGAGGAGAGCACTATCCTTCAGGTGGAAGGACCGAGACATATTGCAAAGGTGACCTAAGGAGGAAGAAGCCTACCCCAGAAGGAAAGAAGGGAGAAGAACAAAGCCGGTCTGCTCCCCTAGAGAAGAGAAGAGCGGATGCAGATCGTGGAGAAAGAAAGGTTTGGGCACTGCAACGAGCGCGAAGCATTTGAAAGAAAGAGAATTTTGAGTAAGAAAATTTTCTTTTCACTTCGAAAGGGCCCATCAAATCCGTGCTGTTATGACCCCCTCGCCAATGGATCTGTGCCACGTGCTGCTTATCGACGAAAAAGGAGTCCCAGCTGCTTAGAATTCTGTGCCAGCATTAACTACTCCTCAAACGTGGCCAAGTGGCACCCCCGCACTGGCCGGCGGGGCCATCCCTCGAAGCGCCGGCGACCGCGACCATCATTGCATCGAATTTCTGCCTTCCCATGTCAGCACCGCAGTTACTCCTTCACCCCGAGCGCCGCGCACTAACGAGCCTCATGACTGGGGGGCAAATGATGTAGCGAGACCACTGACGTGGGTAGCTGGCAGGCGCCACATTAAAGGAGACCGCCATGTCGGACACCAAGGCAACACCTCAGCCCGGAGCACTTTGCCAAGCTGAGCTGAGCTCCTATAGGGCAACGAGCCGAGCTCCGTCCTCTGCCCTCCAGAGCGAGACCCTCAGAGGCTAGAGCCCTGTGGTCGAGGTCGAGCTCAGCGCTCACCCGCTAATGTGGAGCCTCTCCGAGCGCGCGCCCTCTGGACCGAGTCCGTCCTTCGCCCTCCAGAGCAAGATCCTCGGAGGCTAGAGCCCCGTGGTCGAGGTCAAGCTCAGCGCTCACCCGCCAATGTGGAGCCTCTCCGAGCGCGCGCCCTTTGGACCAGGCCGCACTCTCCGCCCTCTAGAGCGAGACCCTCGGAGTCTAAAGCCCTGTGGTTGAGGTCGAGCTCAGTGCTCACCCGCCAATGTGGAGCCTCTCCGAGCACGCGCCCTCTGGACCGGGTCCGTCCTCCACCCTCCAGAGTGAGACCCTCGGAGGTTAGAGCCCTGTATTCAAGGTCGAGCTCAGCGCTCACCCGCCAATGTGGAGCCTCTCCAAGCGCGCGCCCTCTGGACCGGGTCCATCCTCTGCCCTCCATAGCGAGACCCTCGGAGGCTCTAGCCCTGTGGTCGAGATCGAGCTCAGCGTTCACCCGCCAATATGGAGCCTCTCCGAGCGCGCGCCCTCTGGACCAGGCCCGCACTTTTCATCAAGGTGACCGCACGAGCTCGAAGCATCCAGACCGGAGCAAGCCCTGCCATCCCGGGACACCGGCGAGCCGTCCAAGGACCACGGAGTGGCGCCCCCCATGCGGTCATAACTACCTGTCGGCCGTACTTCCAGGGAGATGGGCCAGCCTGAAAGCACGAATCCCTAGAACAGCAACCCCCGGATCGAGGCTCTATCAAGCTTCCCGGAATGGAGCGACCGGAGAGGATGTCAGAATGAATGGAAGCTTCCCCTACCACCTGTCAGGAAAGGCATCTCGTCCATGACACGGAACCCTGCCGTACGCGCCTGCCAACCCAGCGAGGATCCCGAGGCAAGCACCAAACGGCTAATGTTCAACTACAAAGAACAGTCGACACCCCCAAAGGGGGGAGGTAACAAACAACAGTAACCAAAAACAACAATCCACCACCAACATAAGTGCAAGCTCGACCAAGAGGGCGAAGCGCCACCACCAACACCACAGCTGAAGGAAAACGAGAGAAACAAGGAGAAGCGGAGGAACAGGGAACCCCTCTGTCCCCGCTATCATTCTCTCCCTGCTACGTTTTCGCCTTCACTCACATCTTTTACTCCTCCTAGTGCGGAGTCCATCGAGAAGGGCCCAACTAGGAGGATCTGTTCTCTTGGATCATCACTGACTTGATCGTCGGAGTGCCCCCGCCGGAAACCCCGGCCCGGGTCACTAACCCCTGTTTCGCAGGTCCAAGAGCAGAGGACCGACAGGCAGTGAAGGGAGTACACTCCGGCACCGGCAGCAGCTACGGGCCATGATGGTCTTGGCTGCAACAGTATGAAAAACAAAATTTTGAAAAAGGAAAATCTTAAGTTATCAAATGAGAAGGAAAATATTTTAAAAGAAAATAAGCTTATTTTGCATGAAAATCATAATATAAAAAATAAAATTGAAAAGCTTAAATCTTTTATTGAAAAGTTCACTCTTGGATCTAGACGACTTCAAATGATTTTAAATGACCAAAAATCTATTTTGAACAAGGCTGGAATTAGTTTTAATCCTCTGTGAAAAACAAAAATTTATAAAAAATATGTTTGCTAGAGCATTTCATGAAAATCATTCTATTGTTTGTTTTAAATGTAACAAAAGTAGGCCATAAATTTTCTAAATGCAATATCAATAGATTTAGTCATACTTTTGTTAAACAAATTTTAGTTCCAAAAGGAACCATGTGCATTAACTCATGTGAACCTAAAAAAGTTTGGGTACAAAAATCTAGAAAATGATCATTTTGCAGCTTTATCAAGCATTCAATGCTTTAAAAGAAGTGAAATCTTGAAAAGTGAATGCTTAAGACTCAAAATGGATGGATGATGATGATTGGTAAAAGTTAAACCTTTTGACATCATACCATCATTAGTTAATAAATTCATTTTTCTTAGTTAAATGATTTTGTTGCTTTATATGAATGCATAATTGTAGAACACATTGTGATGATATTATTTTTTGCTATAAATGTATTGCATATTACAAATTTATGTTTTATCATAAAATTTAGATGCTATTATTTGTATCATGTTATTTTGATTGTTAATTATATAAGAAATTTGAATCAAAATAAGCCCGGATGCATAAGAGATTATTTGTGTAAAGTAAAATTAATTCTTCTAATTTTTGTAATACATTTTCAAAGAAAAAGAAAAGAAACAATTTTTGAATAAATTTAATTATCGTTTGAGCTAAAAATGTTTTGATTCATTTTGAAATGATTTAATTATTTGATTTTGGTTATTCATGCTTGCATACCTTAATTCAAAAATTGATCTAAAACTTAATTAATGCATTCTTGATTTTAAAAGTTTTAGAAATAAATGTTTGATTAAATTAAATGAATGTGTGTATTTTGAAAGAAAGAGGGAGGCAATCATTTTTAACTTAATTACAGATAAACATTTGTACCTTGCTTGTCTAAATTTAGTGATTTGGATTTATCTTGTCATTGTTTCGAATGTTTGTTTTAATTGATTATTTTCAAGAAATGAATTTGAAAGACATTCTTCTTAAACTTTTTTAAAAATTGTTATCAAGCAAAATTCTTCAAAAAATTATCATATGAGATAACTTTCTTTTTGAATTCATATTATTGGTATCAAATATTTTGTCATTGTCCTAAACTTCATTATTTTATCTCTTAGCAAAAAGAGAAAAATGCTTTGTCTCAAAACTAATTTCACATAGCTATATTCTTGAAATGATATCATTTGAAATAAATTTAAGAAAATGATTTTTCATTTTTGCTAATAAGTTTTTTGGTATCTCTTGAGAAAAGGAAGAGATGTTCTTTTATATTATAATGGATTAATTTTGATAAATCTCTTTGATACTTCATACTTTATGCTTGAATGCCTATTAAAACTCATTTATATTAGACTCATATTTAGTTTCAATGTCATATTTATAAAACTCTTAATGTTTTAAACAAATATATGCACCTATATTTCAAATTTCAAAATATATTTTTATATACTTATATACAATTTGGTTTGCATGAAATTTTAAAAGTTTTTGAATAAAATTATATTTGGTTTCGCTTGATAATGAGTTTATTTCTCTCATGTTTTAATATTTCTCTCTTGCATAAATTTTATTTTGAATATAACAAAAAAGGAAGAAAAAAGAAGCTTCAAAAACAAAGAATTTGTGGCTATTTCTAAAAGAAATTAAGAAACTGAAAATTTTGAAACATTATACTTTTTAATATAAGAAAGGGGGAGATCTCTTAAAATTCTTAAATAATCAAATTTGATTATTAATCCTATTGAAATATGTTGTGTTTATACTTTTGAAAAATGCTTTAATAAATTCTTGTATTACAAATCAAAAGGAGAGTAATACGAATTTATTTTCTAGAATTTATAATTTTATTTTAAAAAATTGAAGGAAGTGAGGAAAAAGAATTTTTCAAAAAGAGGGGAGACATAAAACATTTTTTATTGGCATTTTGAGATCAATTATGTAAAGGCTAAATCTTTTAAAGAAAAATTATACTTTAACTCAAAATATTTTATTACACTTAATCCTCTGAATTTGATCTCTTATGATTGCATCAATTATTCAAGAATTTGATTGGAATAGAAATAATTTGACTGATACATAATTTGCTATGATTGGAATGATTTTATAATAATTGATTTTGAATTATTCTATTCCAATAAAAGAGGGAGAGAAAAAGTAAGCTGTCTTTTTTTTAAAAAAAAAAAAAAACTTGCTTTTAAATCTAAAGTACTTTAATGTATTAATTAAATGCTTTAAATTTGATATCTCATGTTTGCATCTTAAGCCCTCTACTTTTTTTGAAATTTGATTGGAATAAAATTATTTATTTATGAAGGGAGAAATAATAAATTACTTTATAATTTAACCTTGATACTCTCTAAATTTGATCTTTAATGTCTTATACTCTCATGCATAAATTTATACTTTAGCAAGAAAAATGGAAAATGAAAGTTTGTTAATAAATCAGATCTTACATTTTTCAGCCTTTGATATTAATTATGTTATAAAATTTTAAGTGAAATAAATTTGATTATTTTATGGAAGAGAATTTACTTATGAAAAAGAAAGGGAAGTATCTTTTAACATGGTTTAATTTTGACTCTTCATACTTGCATTATAACTCTAATACCATGATGAAATCATCAAAACTCTTCTAAATATTATATTAAAATTTTTGATACTGTCAAAAAGGTGGAGAAGTATAAGTTAAGTATATGTTTGAGCTAAATTAAATATATTATAATATGTTCATAAAGCATGTTCGAAATGCATCTATTTATTTACCTCATATTTGATAATTATGCATAAATCAACTAAATATACTATGCTTTATTTTATAAATACTTAAAGTTTTGTCATCATCAAAAAGGAATAGATTGTTGACTCCAGCTTTAATTTTGATAAATAATAAAATATTTGAGTATGTATGAGGTATTAATATTTTATTGGATTGTTGAAAATAATATTTCAGGTATCCTACAAATTAAATAGAAGATGGGCCAATTTGATCAATCCTTAAATAAAAAAATTTCATATTTTGAATGTCTTCACAAGTAGAAGCCAAGAAAATTATGAATTAATGGATATTTGAGAATTAGTGTAGACGAAAACAAGTCAAAACTTCAAAATTCAAGTTTTTGCATATATTTTTTTATTGGCACAAGCCATGACTTGACTTAAGGATCAACTCAAGCTTCATGAGTCGTAGTTGCAGGAAATTCAGAAAGCAAAAAAAATCAGATCAAGCTATGAGTCCACTTAAGGACTGGTGAACCGATTCAAGGATTGACTCATGGACTAGTAAGTCAACTCATCAGGTTCTAACAGTACATTAACATGTAGTTTTTCAGATATGTATAAGCTTATACAATATGTTAAACAGCTAGTTTTTACTTTCAAATAATTATAAATTGTCATTTGAAGGTTCTAAAAATATTTATTTTTACCAAACTCATTGCAGATGCAAGAAAAACCAAGAGAATCTAAAAGAGAAAATACTTTCACGAGAGAATCTTCCAAAACAAAAACTTCTAATATGTGAATCCTGATGATGAAGGCCATGTATGAATCATGGTCCATGAAAGAGATTCGGGCTAGTCAGGGCAACTCTACCATTTGGCATGAGATTTGCACTTGAGTCATGGAGGTGATTTCTTAAACTGGATGGATTATTGGGGATGGACAGTCAATGAATCTGTTACTTGATCTATGGATGGTCGACCTACTCCCGAGCCGGTGGTCGACCTACTCCCGAGCCGGTGGTCGACCTTTATTAGTTATGAGATATCTAGCTCTATGAGAATTTTAGATTTCTTTCATACCCAAACCAGGGAATTGGACTCAATGGGTATCACCCAAGCCTTCGAAAAGGTACTGGGTGAGTGTATCCTGTCCATATTGCTCCCAATTCACAGGAGTCAGGATGTCAAGATATGAAGGTCATCTTGTTCCCCGAGAGTTGTGATAGTGGACCGATTATATCAGGAGAAATCCCATAGGAACCTTGATGCAGGCTAGATTTGGAGGACCAGTGTCCATTCATGAGTGAGTCTTTTCTCATAGAATATTGCTTGGAAATGATTGCCTATCAGATCCTTCCTCAGCTGAAGAGGATTACATCTTCGTTTGACATGTCCTTCTTGTCGATGTGAAGAGAAAATCTTGGAGCATGTCTTCTTCACGTATCAGCCAACAAGATAGGTGTGGCATCTTGTAGGATTGCATGGGTTGACTTTCTAGCATGATGATCCAGTAAAGGACTTTCTTGATTTTTTGAGATAAAATATTGTTAGACAGCAGACTAGAAGAGGTGGTAATCGAGCCGCATACATTGCATATAATATATGTCTATCACGGAATAGCCTAATTTTTGAATCCAAGAAATACCCCGGGATGATTATCTTGGAGCTCCCATGTGGCTCGACACATCCAGGAAAGTAACTTTGCTCAGTAGTGCTTGGAGCTAACCAACCACTTGCAACAAGTGAAGGTCGATGGGGCCTTTCTTGGTCTCGGCCAAGTGGAAAAATGGGCTTGGTGGGCTTGGGGAGCAGGAGCTCCCGGAGATCGCTAAAGAGGTGGGTCCGAGGCCGATTCTAGGATTTGTGAGGTTCTCTTTCGAGAAGCTACCTCATTCATGAATCTGATCGCCACAGCTAATGCTTAGACCGGTGGAGAAGCACTGAATTATCCTCGGGAAGTCAGAATCCAACGGAACGTTTGGGGTTTGGCCATGGGGACTACCAATGAGCTTGTTAAAAAATGAATTTTATAGGCTCTATGTATGTTATCATTAGATTAGATTTATTAACTAATCATCTTTGTGTTAATTTGCGCCATGATGGTACTTTCTTAAGTTCTATTTGTTGATCAAATATTATAAAAATAATAATAATAATAATTATAGTAACATGCCCTCCACTTTTGGAAGTGTCCTGGAACCATCCATCAGCGTAAAAAAATTTTAAACCGTTTTTAAAGTTTTCAAATCATTCCAGAATAATCCTCCAGCTCTCCGACCAACTCCGTACAGATGGAAGAAACTTGAAATGATTTGAGATGTGCGCGACGAATAACCCTTAACCATGGATGATATATTAAGGAAATTTTGGGATGCGTGCAAGCAGGTGAATAAAATTTAAAGTATCTTGAAATTTATATTTAAAAATTGAATAATAAATTATGTTCTTTAAGATATGTGTTGTAGATGATTTTATATATTAATATTATTTTGAAATCTATTTCGTACAAAAATTCATTGAGAATTCAGTCAATTTAATATTTATATATATATATCGACCCACCATTTTATGCTACCATTAGCCGGCCATATGCGATCACCCCAAAAGTCGGGGATGTCACCATGATCTTTCTTGTCAAAAAAAATAGTCCAATCAGCGTTGGGCAACCTCTTTGTTCTCTTGCTTGCCGGGGGCGTGCACCGGGCACTCGGACGCTAGATGCCGGTACCCAATGTCGGAAGACCCAATAAATAAAAAAATGAAAAAAAAAAAAAAAAAAAACACGACTTCACGGGGGAGTTTGGAGGAGTCCGCCCGCACTCGAGGAATTTGGCCATGTCTACCCATTATATTTAATTTCAAACTTGCACATCTCTCTCTTGTATTGGATGAGGTCAGATAGTATCTCACGGGGATTAGGTGAAGACCGACTACTTTACCAATCTGATCTGATCGAATGCAACTCCCCAACCTTTTGACGGAAGAAATGCATTAGATAAATTCTCCTCTGTCGACTCGTGTCTCAGTTCCGCTCAATCGGCAAATTCTAAAGGAAAGGAGACAGCTTTCTTCCTTCCAGGTGTGTCGATGCTTCCAAAGATGGGATCTTTTATATTTTTGTTATCGTTGGTCGCTTTTATTTTTCTCGGATGAACTGGGAATCGGTGTTTTGATCCGTGTAAGCGGTTATTCTGTTGATGTGGTGTTATGCTTTTGTTTTTTTTTTCCAATTTTTCTTTATTTTCTTTTTTTTTTTTTTGTTGGTGTGACGGGTAGGTTTGCCATCAAAAAGATTGGATTTTGATACGTTTTTGGTGGTTTTTACGCTTTGATTCATATGGTTTTTGGTGGAGGAGAAATGGAGATTCCTTTCGCCATCTTAATCTTTTACTTTTACTTGAAAGGGAAAGAGTAAGAATACCTTCATTTCGAGAGTCAAATAACTCCCGAGGTCATCAAATTACATTTGGGGGAAATATTTTGGTTTACGCCATTTGTCTACTAGATTTTATGTAAACTTGTTGCAGAGGCTTTTGTTGTGTTGCTTGTGATTTCTTTACCTTTGATGTATGGAAAAAAATATCTGAAAAATTATTTACAAAATTTAGTTGAACTTATATTACATGTCCATTAAAGATGATTTAGATTGGGTTTAGATGATTAGATTTTTTTGTTCTTGGTGTCAATGGGAAGTTGGTTTGCTTCATGTATGAAGAAATGCCTAGAAGTTGATTTTTTTTTTTTTTTGGTTTGGGGGGGGGGGGGGGATTTTAAGCCTTGATTAGCATACCGCTACTTGTTTTGTGCCCAAAAACAAAGAAAATCCACTATTAGTGAACGTTGTGTGCTTTTTTATTTCCACCTGTCATCTCTCCCCCTACTGTTTCTCTTCTTACTTCTAAAACCCTTTGCAGGTACTGTTGCAAGGTGTTTCGGTAAAAGTAGGTTAGATTATTTTAAGGTTGATAGATTTCGATATTGTGAGGAACAGACTTCTTGTTCCAAGAAGATAGATACCATGTTGAGACAGGTCTCCAGTCGGAACCAGAGAGCTAAAGGGTTCAGGGTGAAACATGTGCTTCAGATATCTTTGTTTCTTGCTGTCTCTGTCTGGTTGCTTTACCAAATTAAGCACTCTCATGACAATAAGAAGGCATATGAGGAGAGGATATCGAAGAATTTGGCCGAGTTTGATGAGAGCCAGGCTGACATTTTCAGATTTGGAAGGAAGGACCTTCCTCACACAATGGAGACAGATTCTGTAAGCGAGGCCAGAATCGAGGATGAAGAGGATGAAGAAGTTGGGGATTCAGAACAAGAAAACAAGCACGAAGACTCTGAGAATGGAGGAGGTGCGAATAATGGGATGGATGAACAAAATGCTGGAGAAAAGAATGGTGAAGTCACGGAATCTAGCTTGTTGGAAGAACAAGAACATGAAGCGGTGTCCCGTGAGGCTCGAGAAAAAAGTTTCAAAGGTGATGATGCATCCAGTGCTGTAGTTCATGACACCCAAATGGCAGAACATGAAGAAAGATCTCATGAGGCACAGGAAATGCATTTTACAGGCGATGATGCATCCAGTGCCGTATCTCATGATGCACAAGTGACAGAACATGAAGAGGGATCTCATGAGGAGGGAGAAAAAAGTTTTAATGGTGATGATATGTCTGGTTTCATAGAACTCAATACCCAAGTCACAGAATCCAAATCTGAAAAAGAAGGTTCAGTGGGTGTGGATGAGAAGCAATTAGAGAAAATTGGGAGGAAAGAAATAGAGAATGAAACTGTGGCCAATGGAACAATAGATGGTTTAACAGGTAATTATTCAAGTACCATTGGACTATCAGAAGTTTCCAAGACAAATGATTCAAGTGTAAGTCTTGAAAATAGTGGAACCACACCAAATAGTAATCTAACCATGAATGGAAATTCTGTTCAGAAAAGAGAATCAGAAGTTGGAGCTTCTCCTACATTAGAGGATGGATCTTTCTCCAATTCGACGACGGCAGGCGAGTCTAATAATCACATGAAACAGCAGGCTGATCGCAGTCAACTTGAACTGCTCACAAATTTAACAAATGTTCTGAACAATGAGATGGAACTGCAGACAAATTCAACGACTACATCAGGCAATACAATGGAACCACAGATGAATTCGAAAACCATATCTAATGACCAAATAGAAAGTAAGACTAACATGACAGTGATCCATATAGTAACTAATGCTGTACCTTTTCAGAATGAATCTGCCACATTGGATTCAGTTCAAGATAAAAATGCTACAGTCAAGATGGTTACTCCTAGTGAAAATGCTACGTCTTCGGCTACAGATGAGAATGGAGAAAAAATTGCTGCAGAATCCGGAAATTCTGTCAATAATTTGGCCGCAGGGGGTAATGGAGATGCACATACAGATCAGCCAACCTTACAGGACATCCAGAACAAAGCAAATAGTGGTGGAGAGGAAGCTACAGCATGATAAATCTGTTTGAAAAAGAGGAACCAATTCCTTACTCAGATGTAAGTGGCAGCGCCAAGTAATGGCCATCTTTTTCCTTTGTTTTGCTTCCACGAATGATTAAAGCAATTGCTTCAGGTTTTTTCTTGGTGAACTGTTTGACTAACATCATGATGATTTCCAGAGCCCTAATGAAAATATTTTGGATAGATGTAGAAACAACATCAGGCTTGTATGCTAATTTTTTTCTGACCATATCAACATTTTGAGCATAGAGTTGCTTGCAGAAACCAAACCTCACATGCACTTTATAATGCTTTTTTTTGTATTATTGAATTAGCTCTCATTACCTGCGGTTTGTAACATATCCACGACATTTTGCTTCGTTCATGGTTATGAGCACTTATTAGCTACTGAAACGTTTTGCTGTCAGATTTAGGAGAGTCATCTTATTAATTTTTGTCTTCCCCTTTCTTTGCTGTTCTCCGGTATGTTAGACAGGTGAAGGTCTTCAAGCAATTGAAATTATTGATTAGGATAGGTTCACCACATGTATCCTGGACCATCTAATAAAAAATCAGTGCATCTAATAAAAAATCAATACATCATCAAGCATAGATAATAGTGTACTTTTTTTAAATTTTGGATAATATATTAATTTTTTATTAAATGGTCCAAGATATATATATGGTAAAAGTGTTCTAATCAATAAATTTTTTTCTTTAAACAACTAGGCTCGAATTCCCATTGGGTTTTGTGGGATAACAACATGGACTCCAGCAGGCAACTCCTGATTGGATAGACTGGATTCTCATGAGTGTTATGCTAATTTGCTTTTGATGGATGGATCTTTTTCTGGTAGATGCGCCCAATTGGAGGCCTTGTTTTCATCGGTGGGTGGTTTAACATTGCACAGTCGATATTGGTGAAATGGTGACTTAGTAGTCGCAATGGTTGTTCGAGGGTGCGTACTTATGCCTAATTTTTTCAACACTGGGCACCCCAGTTCCCAAATTCCATGGGAGTTTTTCTACGTCATCCGATCATGCTTCAAATAAAGTCTAATGAAGACTTAAACATCTTTTTTCTATTCTAAAAATATTCTAATTAGGTGGTCCCTTCGTGAAATGTACCTAAATAAAACTAAGAAGAGAAATTTCCCTTGCTACTTGACGAGAAAGATAAGAAATGAAACTTGTCAAACATTTGATCATGCTTGGCCACCTAAAATCTGCGTTCAGCACGCAATGCTTCCAAATGTAGTTTCACCGAACCACAGAAAAATGGATTTCTTTGGACTTTGCAACCGTAGGGTGATTTTTTTTTTTTTTTTTTTTTTTGGTGGCCTTCTGCTCATATCCATACAGAAGCTAATAGAGTCGCTGGAGGCCGATTACCTGCTCGAGAGGTCGTGTGGTTCCACCATTACCAACACAAGATTTCTTAAGTGTCTTGCAGAGGAATTGGTTTTATTCCACCCTCATCTTGGATAACTTATGAAACCTATAGATTACATGATTTCAGCAAAGTGCAGCCAATCACAATCGCTTGCTGCATGATTCCTTGTATCTTAAAAAGAAGCCTGGAGGTAACAATATGCTGGGCTATCATAATCTTTCACAAAAGTTGAAACCTCAGACACACCGAATCCGAGCACCAATACAGTAATGGTAATATTTTTCAACAGCAAGGGAAAAAAAAAAAAAAGAGAGTTAGGCACGGTTGGACTATTTGTACTTCAAAAAAGAAATGGAAAGAAACATGGAGATTAGAATCCTCATGCCATGCTACTCTCAAAAACAGAAACTCCATGCCATCAGCTTAACTCATGTCAGACGGAGACAAAATGGAAACACACGTTTGTTAACATGACTGCATCTTATTAGCTGCTTCCTTTTCAAGCGAGGTTGAATAGATCCCAAGCCAAGGACAGCTCAATATTGCACAGCTGCCGGCAATTTTCTACAGATCAGAGCAAGGGGTGTAAATTTACCAAGAAAGATGGGTCGAATAAAAATCAATCACCACATTGGAGTGAAATAATTTGCTCACAAAATTGAAGGTTCGACAAAATTGTTATATTTTCTTTTCCAAATCAGAAGGCAAAGTTTCTTTGAACAGCCACTCCAAGTTTTCACTGTCAACTTGAAAAATGTTCTACATGAAAATCAGAAAACCACAGAATTGGTGCCCTGATGTTCAGCATGCTTCTTCTCAAAGAGACCCTCAGGACCTGCAAGCCATAAACCAAGCAACAATTATTAAACTAATAGTATTAGTAAAGAATGGCAATGAAGAAACTTGACATAAAACTGAAAGTACTTAGATGTACAAGTTCAACCGAGTTTCTTTGAAGGTAGAGCACTTGAAAGATAAATAAGAAAAAACAAGAAACATCAGATGAAATTCAACTTCTAAAACTCTAATGATAGTAAAAACATCAAATTGCTACAATTAAAATACAAAACAAGCACAAGGGCAGGTTCACACACACATATGCATGCACATGCATGCAAAAAAGGGTCTGGCCGATAAAATAGGGGTGGCCTTATGCATCCCACCGATTGAGTGATGAGAGAGTCATATGACGGGGAGGTGGCCGGAGCTCACCAAGGAGGTGGCCATGGCCCCGATGTCTAATACACGGCGGCAGTCTCAGCCATAGGGCAGGAGGCAAGGGAAAGGAAGAAATAGGGAAAAGGAGGAAAGTGGTTTGGCTTGGCCATCGGCTAAGAGGCAACCTCGACAAAAATTGATGCACAGAGAGAGGTAGGAGGGAGAGGAGAGAGAGAGCGGTGGGGGTGTGAAGAAGAGGAAGGAGGAGAAAGAGAGGGGCTAAGTGGCATGCCCTCCTCTGACATGGAGACCAAGCAGTAGACAAATGATGCACCTGAGGAGGTGAGGCTGTTGGTAGGCTGTTCATTCACACAGTGCCGCAACAGGGATTGCGGCGCTCCCTATTCACATTGCATTGAAACAAGAGTGACCTCTGTTCACACGATGCAAGAGGACAGCTCCTCTACTGCCTGATCGAGCTGGTCTATATGGATTGGTTTCTAATTGAGGCCGGCTCAAGCTGATCCTCACACCCTATTTTGCACAAACTTTATTTTCCATGTGTCCTTAATGACATAGATATAACAGATTTTTCAGATAAAAATCCAGCAATACTCCTTCAGAAGGCCATTGAAGCCCGAGAATGCTAAACTCTATGTAAGATGAGTCACCCATTACATATTTGCTTCAAGAACATTGTCTTTCTAGTTCAATTTTAGTGAAACTTTAGGTCTCGACCTAAAATTCCAGCAATACATTATAGTCCCTATTGTCCTAAACACAATTAATTCCCCTTCCATACACTATCCCACATCAAAGGTCATGCTAAAACAGATTCTATCTGAAACAACAAACAGCATACTACCGAGCCAACATAACAGCTTGAAGGTGTTTAAGCTATGACATTATCGACACGGACAAGGGCATCACATGGTACCATGAATAAAGCTGTTGGATACATCATCCTGAGTGCTGATACAAGAACACATGGGCAAGAACAGTATGTTTATTTGGTAATGTATTTATTATCACGTATACATCTCCGAGGGTGAGTTGTATCTGAAACAATTGAGTTGTTTTCGAGAGCAAAGAAGATTTTACATCAATTAAAACCAAGAAAAGTGAATTATATATGTTTTTCTAGACATATAATCTGAATGATTCAATATTTCAAAGAAATGAAAACACATCAAGATCAGCATCATCATTGTGATCACGGTCATGACTACCATTATTTCATGCATGAACATTTGGGAGTTGAGACATTTGTTATCAAACTCTATTACAAAGATCATTTTTTGTCTTGAAGGGTCTGTTTGGTCACAAGGAAACTCATGGAAAAAGGAAAGGGAGAATTAAGACTATTCCATGAAACGAAAAGGTTTTTCTAGAAAATTTGTTACAAGTTTTCCAAATTCGTTAGTTTCAAATTAAACAAACAAATAGAAAACTAGATTTTCCAAGAAAAGGAAGTTTTCAAGCAGTTTTCCTTGCATCCAAACATGCCTTATGTCAATATAACTCAACAATTGAATGGTACTTTTTCCATCATCAAAATTCTCACAAAGAACAAATATAAACTAGCTGGCGACATGCAGACTAGAGATAGAGATACACCATCAATTGCATCCTTACAAGGTGAATTGGATTGCATGACTGCATAAGAAAACAATGACATGCTCTCTGCACTGCATGGATATAAAAAACCACATATGTACAGAAGAAATTACGAACCAAAACTGCCAAACTAATTAGATAATCTGAAACCGATTATAACTTCATGAAGTCAAACCAGTAAACTGAGAAACGGTGATTAGATCCTGCATACGTTATACAAAGCCATTGAGATGTAAAGACAGCATAGAAGTATAATATTTTTTTTAAAAAAAAACAGAGGGGTGATAACAACCCAAGTATTCAGTAGAAAAAAGAAAAGGAGAAAATAGTTCCACAAATCATTTCTTTTATCTGAGTCACACTCAAGAAGATCCACAAAAATTAGCCAAATACCAAACCTGTGCCATAGACTTTTAAAGAGAAGATAAGGCAAAGTAAATAAGTAATGACCTATTGGCCTCTAGATATATCCCAGTACCAGAAGACATTGTATGGCCTTAAGTAATCATGATCCACGGATATTGCAGTAAAATTCAGCTATAGTTTCTTACTCCTACATGCATGTCCAAACAAGGTTAACAATGTGGGCTGTTATGGATAAGCGAAGAAACCAAATGAAGGCATTCTTTTAAATTTCTCGGTAGTCCTTAGCCTCCTAAGAGGTACCTTCCTGTAACAAGTTCCAACATTTTTCTGAACAAACCTCCTACAAAATCACCCAATCCAAGTAAAATGGCAAACAATCAACTTATTAGAAGGTGCTCATGCTAAGCAACATGATCCACTAGAGAAAGTGTCGCCTTTGTTCCCTCCATATTTCTCACAAAGTCAGCCTACCAAGACAAATTGTCACCTGACTCATCTAAATTACCAGAATGCTATACAGCCTGATCCACTTGGGTAGAAAGATTATTGCAAATCACTTCCAAATTATACGGAAACAAGTAGGATCAACCCAGGTCCTCTGAATCCATAAAGTGGAAATCCAAAATCAGAATGCCTCAAACTATCTGGTTGATATCAAAATCAAGCATACAAACGATAACATTATTCTGATAGCTTTATTTTTTCATAATTAAATATTGATGAATACTAAATAATTTTGGGTGCCACAGGCCACCAAAAGAAAGCTAAAATATATGAAGAAAAGCAGAAATGTTAAAGACAAAAATAGACATCTGATACAGTAAATAGTCAAAATAATTATCATCAATAGAAAAAGAATCACAAAGCCAGTAATTCAAACTCTCAATCCAACAGATAAAAACAAACGATTAAAAGGAAATATGTTCCATCCAAAGTTACTACTAGAAAGTTCGATTTTTAATCCTCATTCAATCCATGTGAAGATAAATTACACATTTAAAATAACAAACCTAGTCATCAAGTCATTCTCGTTTATTTGGAAAACACAAAATTCCAGTGATTCATGAGGAAACATTGGACATGACTCTGAACCTTCTTTTGCAATTTATTGAAGTTGTCACAAACTTCAACTAAAAGTACATAAATGGATGCATGCATCATGGTAGAGACAATCACACATGAAATAAAAACTTTCGTATTCAATAACCCACACTTGATCTTAGCCAAAAGGTATATGTTTCGTATTCAATAACCTGACATCCTTAGATTTACTCAAACAACAGGATATATTGATCTTGAGAGATTAACTGAAAATGTCAACTGCCAAGTAACTCATCATGACACCGAAAGATGAATTAAACATCAAGAAGTATCAAAGAAATGTACCGTGCTGGTCCCAAACAGATGGGTCAAATACCATTTTCTTGGGTTATAAAAGAATATTACACCTGTCATCATGATATTTTTTTAAGGAAAAAGCAGGAATAGATGAAGAAAGAAAGGTAGTGATGTGGCAAGATTGCTGACGTGGAGTCCCTGTCAGATCCAGTCAGATGCCACATTGACAGAAGTTACCACGTCAGACCCTCTCTTCGAGCTCTTTCGCCGGGCAGCTCCCTCGAGGTCGAGTCAACTTCGGTAGAAGTCGAGCTCCCGCTCTTTTCGAGCTCCTTCGCCGGGCGGGTCCCTCGAGGTCGAGTCCATCCCGGCCGAAGTCAAGCTCCCACTCTTTTGAGCTCCTTCGCCGGGTGGGTCCCTCGAGGTCGAGTCCATCCCGGCCGAAGTCAAGCTCCCACTCATTTCGAGCTCCTTCGCCAGGTGGGTCCCTCGAGGTCGAGTCCATCCCGGCCGAAGTCAAGCTCCCATTCATTTCGAGCTCCTTCGCCGGGTGGCTCCCTCGAGATCGAGTCCACCTTGGCCAAAGTCGAGCTCCTTCGCCGGGTGGCTCCCTCGAGATCGAGTCCATCTCGGTCGAAGTCAAGCTCCCGCTTCCTTCGAGCTCCTTCGCCAGGCGGCTCCCACGAGGTCGAGCTAGCCTTGGCCGAAGTCGAGCTCCTTCTCCTCGGACTAAGCTCTCTTCATACGAGAGGTCCAGCAGCCGGAAGCCGACCCCGTGGCCAAAGCCCACGACGCTTCGGGAGGTTCAAAAGCAGAAGGAAGGGGACGGCGCCACCTCCAAGGACCACGGAGGGGCACCCCCCAGGATGCCATGATTACTCCTGCTACTACTTACACCAGATAGGAAAGGGTGTCCTGGCCAAGGCACTGCACTTCCCAGCCGACCGTTTGCGCCACCCGAAAAAGAAAATCATCCCAAAAGATTCAAATCAGGGGGGTGGCTGCTCCCTCATCGAGGCCCTGCCAAATTTTTTCAAAGTAGAGCAACCAGATTGAAGGTCAGAGCCTGCGACATAACTCCCTATCACGGATGGGGAAGGCACCTGGGCGCACGGGACGAAGCGCTGCCGAACGTTGACCTTCCGGCGCCTGCAGAGGGGGAAGAACCCGAGGTAGGTCGCTGGAAGGGTCCATGGCCTAAAAGAAGGCTCAGAAGGTCTTTAAACAAGGTAAGCAAACAAAGGCAAGCGAACGGAAGAGCGAGCAAGGGGCAGAGCACTCTGAGGCTACCGAAGTACTCGTCGGAAGAGTCTCAACAAACACAGCCATCATAGCTTGTGCTCTCCTCCACCACTGCCACTCTCACTCTACTCTTTCTTTCCAAAGCAAAATCTCCTCCTCCAAGCATGGAGTCCAACCAAAGGGGTCCACAGGGGAGGATCTATTCTCCTAGATCGCCACTGACTTGATCGTCGAAGTGCCTCCGCCGGGATTCCCGGCCTGAGTCTCCTTTTTTTTGCAGGTCCGAGCGGGCGAGCTGGTTTCCGGGCGACGAGGTTGGCATCCGAGGTCATCCCTAAGCTACAGGCCACTGTAGTGTAGGCGGCAATAGATTGGCGCGCCAGGTAGGGGGCAGGACACAGTCTGATCCGGGCCATTCCCCATATGTGCAACTCTACCCGAAACATGGTGATGACATGCGCAGAGAGATCTCCACCAGCCGCGCGGGAGACCCCCTTCTCACGGGGGCCCGCACAATCCAGAAAGGGAGCCCCCTGCTCCACTGCAACCACCTCCGGAGGATGTCCAGTTGGCCATGCTCGCCAAGCAAATGCATGTTTTGACTGCGACGGTGCGACAGTTGCAACATCAACACCGATCCCTGGCCACCCACCAACAGCCAGGGACCCCTGCGGCCCAAGCCGCCGCATCCTGCGATAGCTTGCATTCCTTCCAAGAAAAGCCATCGCTGTCGCGGGCCACGACAGACCCTCGAGGAAGCCACCAGACCCCGATGAAGAGACAGTGGACCGGGTCAGTCGACCGGGAGAGCCGGTCTCCGGCCCTCAAGCAGGCTGCTGCTAAGCGCCGCCGAGGCCGTCAAGGCAAGGCCCCCCGTCGCGATCCCCCTCAGCTGTCATCTTCATCTCCTCCGTCAGTCTCGGCGGAAGGCTCCACCGATGAGGCCATCAGGCGCATAGTCGAAAAGCACCTGGAGGAGCAGGAGCATAAGATGGCGGAACTATCCCACCAGTTTGCGAACTTGCAGGGCTCCTCCCATGAGCCTGCGGGCCATGACGCCCGTCCCCCTTTCTTCCGAGAAATCCAAGAGGAGCCAATCCCAAGCCGGTTTCACATGCCGCAGGTGAATCCCTACGATGGGAGCACCGACCCCCTGGACCACCTTGAGAGCTACAAGGCTCTCATGATGGTCCAAGGGGCGATCGACGCCCTCTTCTGTATCGCCTTTCCACCCACTCTCCAGAAGGCAGCTCAAGTCTAGTTTACCCGCCTCAAGCCTGAAAGCATCAACTCCTTTGCGCAGCTAGAAAGAAAGTTTGTGACCCACTTCGACGCCAACCGGAAGGTGTCACGAGAAGTAAACAGTTTCTTCTCCATCAGGCAACAGGATCACGAATCCTTGTAGGACTATGTGACTGCTGCACTGGAAATCTATAACTTGGATGAACCAGTCGTCATGCTAGCGTTGAAGAGGGAACTCGGGACCTCCCGTCTTACCTACTCCCTGGACAAAAAGCTGCCAAGATGTACTCCGACCTCCTCCACGTTCACAAGTACATCCACGCCGAGTAGGCGGACCGTATGAGGAGGGAGCTGGATGGGAAGCCACTGAAGAAGCAACTTCCGAGGGAGACATTCGGGATACGGAAGCCCGGACCGGCTACCCCAAACTTCTGATCAGGGCCGAAGCTGAAGAGTGGCCCCATCCCAGAAAAAAGATACACATCTCTCCTCGCCCCGAGGTCGAAGATCCTAATGAAGATCGAGGGTGAGCATTACTTGCACAACCCTCCGCTGAGGCCATCCAACGGTCGCGACAAGACAAAGTATTGCCAATTCCACCGCGACCACAATCATGACATCAAGGAGTTCCGCCACCTCAAGAGAGAAATTGAAGACCTAATAAGGAGGGGCTACCTCGAAAAATTTATGGGGACAAGATCCCGGCGAAACCTCAAGCGCTTGTTGCTCTTTCCCTATCCCTGCGGTCGACAATCGATCCACCGAGCAGCCTGTGGGTATGATATGTTGGAAATAGAGCGCGCCCTTAAAGGGCCCAGGAGGGAGAGAGCTTGGAAAATGTATTCTCCTTTATAAGGAGGGACCTGGAAATCAAAATGTAAACAATGATGCCATGGTTGTCGAGATGACAATTGCCAGGCATCCTATAAAACGGATTATGGTCGATAGTGAAAGTTTGACAGATATCCTTTTTTACGATGCTTTCTCCAAGATGAATCTGTCCTCGGCTCAATTGAGACCCGTTCATACTCCCCTTGTCAGTTTTACTAGGGACTCTGTGGGAGTTGAAGGGGAGATCACTCTTCCCGTTACTGCCGGGTCACCATCTCGGCAGAGCACTGTCATGATGACCTTCACGGTTGTTAGGCTTCCTTTGGCCTACAACGTGATCTCGACCGTCCCAGGCTCAATCTGCTCAACGCGGTCATCTCCACCAGGCGGCTATTGGTATAGTTTCCCACTCCTTATGGCATAGGAAAAATGAGGGGGGCACCTCCGCCGATTCAACATTGTCTTCAAGCTTCCCAAGGGCCAGAGGTTTCGAGGAGGACCCCAGCGTCGACGACCTCGACCAAAGGGCGCAAGATCCCAGGTGTCACATCCCCAACACTTGGCCTAAGCGGGGCCGGGTATGCAGGCTGGGCAGGGCGGTGCCGAGCCAGGGCTGGGCGTGCTGGAGCATGTCCAAGACGCGTGCACGAGGTTGTGCGCGAGCACGCACAATGAAGAGGCGCGCAGGTGCAGTGGTTTGGCCGGACAATGCCAAGCCACGATGGGACGTGCGGGTACATGTCCTTGGGCGCTGGGATGTGTACCCAGTGCAACAGAGGCCGGACTCGGGTGCGCGCGGGACAGGTGCGCAAGTGCAGCGGAGGACGGGTCCGAGCATGCATGGGACAGGTGTGCGCAGGGCAGTAAAGGCTAGGATCCGGGCGCACGCGGGGTGAGCATGCGCAGCGCAGCGAAGGACCGAGCCGGGTGAGCGCGCACAGTGCAGCGAAGCGCTGCAGGGGCCGAACGGGTGCGCGCGGGGCGAGCGCACGACACAGTGGCCAAACCGGGTGCGCGGGGTACGCGCGCGATGAGGTCAAGTGCGGCCGGGCTGGGTGGGTGCGCGGGGGTGCGCACTGTGCCAAGGGGCGAAGCGGCCAAGCCGGGCGGGCACGCAGGTGTGCGCGCGCTGCTGGGCATGATGCAGCCAGACCAGATGGGTGCCAGGACTGGACTCGAGTCATTTGGTCATTGGACTCGAGTCCCAGAGCAGTTGGTCCCTGGGCGGTTGGACGCGAGTCCTGGACGCGCGGGATTCGGGCAAGCGCGGAGCATGGGCGTAGCGCGCAGGACGCGGGTGCACGTGAGGTATAGATGCGCCAGACTCGGATCTTTGGCTGCCAACCAAGAACAGTTGCCAGACGGTTGCGGGATGCGGGCGTGCGTGAGACATGGGCGCAGGCACATGGGATTCGAGCATGCACGGAGCATGGACGCAGACGCGCGAGACGCGAGTGCACGCGAGGCACAGATGCACCGGACTCGGATCTTTGGCTGCCAACCGAGGGCAGTTGCCTGATGGTTGCGGGACGCGGACGTGCGCGGGACATGGGTGCGCGGGACGCGGGCGTGCTCGGGACATGGACGCAAATGCACGAGACTCGAGCATACGCGAGTCACAGGAGGTACTAGACTCGAATCCTTAAGTGGAGCTGAGGACCCTGCTGGGAAAAGAGAAGGGAGAGACCTTCTTGCTGCTAGGTAGCAGCATAATCCATGGGGGGGCCTTTGGCTGGAACCTGAGAGGGGGATCTTAGGGCAGTGACCTTGGGTAGGTTGCTGCATGCCCTAGCTGCATGGAGAAGCCCTGGATTTAGGGCTTGACACCTGCATGGGAGTGGGTGCCATTGCTGGTTGGTGCCAGCAAGAAGCTAGGCGGTTGGGCTTGTCAATCGTATGGCAGAGAATGCCATTAGGCAGCAATCCATGAGTGAACTTAGGAGGGGTTGCTGAGGGAAAAGAAGGTGTGGAATCCTTTTGCTGCTAGCCAGAGGTGCCAGCTACCTTAGAGTTCTGTAAACATTTCTATGTGAGAAGTGTATCTTGGCTTGGGAGAGAGGCAAGCCAGGTTGGGGGTGTTTCCCTGTATATCTGTCATTTCTGGGTGAGTGCTGGGTTTCGAGACAGCCACAGCAGGGACTC
This sequence comes from Areca catechu, assembly GCA_021397845.1. Lineage (NCBI taxonomy): Eukaryota > Viridiplantae > Streptophyta > Magnoliopsida > Arecales > Arecaceae > Areca > Areca catechu. Next base: position 20,505,170 of record CM038052.1, on the reverse strand, counting down.
GGGACAACAAGGGAGGGATCCGGGTTCTGGGAGTGCAGAACCAAACACCACCAGCTGCAGGCAGCAGCAAGCAGTAGGAAGCTGCTTACATGGTGCACTTGGGAGACTAAGTGCAAGGGTGAAGGCTGGCTAGGAAGGGCTTTCCTAGCACCGCACGCAGAAAATTCCTCTGTCAAGGGAAGGCCGCGTGACACCAGGGGTGGCCTAGTTGAGCGCTTGTTGACGTATCCGCTCGAAGCAGACCCAACAAAGACGGTACAGATTGGGGCACAGCTGCAAGAAAAGGAACATACCCACTTGCTGGGTTTCCTTCGGGCAAATGCGGACATGTTTGCCTGGACAACGGCAGACATGCCTAGGATTTCCTCGACATCATCACTCATAAGTTGAGCATCGACCCGAAGTACCATCCTATCCGGCAGAAGAAGAGATGCTTCACCCCGGAGAGGCAACGGGCGATCAACGAGGTGGAGAAGCTCCTCGCAGCTGGCTTTGTTCACGAAGTGTAGTATCCTAGCTAGCTGGCAAACGTGGTCATGGTTAAGAAAAACAACGAGAAGTGGAGGATCTGCGTGGACTACACCGACCTCAACTGAGCCTGCCCGAAGGGTAGCTTCCCATTGCCGAAGATCGACCAACTGATAGACGCCACCTCGGGGCACTGCTTACTCTCCTTCATGGATGCATTCTCCGGGTATAATCAGATCCGGATTCATGCAGAGGATGAGGGGCATACTGCCTTCATCACGGATTGGGGGATGTACTGCTACCGGATGATGCCTTTCGGGCTGAAGAATGCTGGTGCCACATACCAACGACTGGTCAATCGAGTCTTTAAGGACCAGATCAGTCGGAACATGCAAGTTTATGTGGATGACATGCACGTCATGAGCAAACCGAGGTCAGACCACATCGCCGACTTGACGGAGGCCTTCCAGAACCTTCGCCTGTACCAGATGAAGCTGAATCCGGCAAATTGCGCTTTCGGCATGGTGGCAGGAAAGTTCCTGGACTTCATGGTCACTCAAAAGGAAATAGAAGCCAACCCTGAGAAGGTTCAGGCAATTGTCGACATGAAGCACCCCACCTCGAAGAAGTAGGTCCAGCACCTCACGAGCTGGATCGCTGCCCTGAGCCGGTTCATCTCACGATCTGTTGACTGCTGCTTGCCTTTCTTCAAGGAACTATGGAAAGTGCATGACTTCACATGGACAGAAGAGTGCAGGAAAGCCTTTGAGGAGCTGAAGAAGTTCTTGGCATCACCACCACTGCTCTCCAAACCGGAAGATGGAGAGGAACTCTTATACCTGGCAGTTACCCCAGGGACCGTCAGTTGGTCCTTGTCTATACAAACGAGGACGGAGCTCAGAAATCGATGTATTATGTCAGCAAACTCCTCCGAGATGCGGAGATCAGGTACACCCACTCCGAGAAGTTAATTTTTGCCCTTATAATATCTGCTTAGCGACTCAAGCCTTACTTCCAAGCGCATTCGATTGTGGTCCTGACAAACCAACCATTGAGAGCCATACTCAGCCGCCCCGATACTTTCGGATGTTTGGCCAAGTAGGCTTTGACACTTAACGAGTTCGACATTGCGTACCGACCGAGACCATCTCAGAAGGCCCAGGTGTTGGCTGACTTTCTGGTCGAGTGCGCGAGCATGGACGAGGAGCCGGAAGAGACCATCCTGGAGCACCATACGGAGCTCGAAACCAAGAGGTCTAGGTCCTCCATGTGGACGGTGCATCCAACTCGGGAGGGAGCGGAGCAAGTCTCATCCCCGCCAACGGCGATGGGGTTATGCTGAGTGCGCGCTCCGCTTCCGGTTTGCAGCAACCAACCAGACGGAGTACGAGGCACTCCTCGCGGGACTGAGGGTCTCCCGCAAACTTGGTGTACCCAACCTGAAAGTCTTCACCAGCTCCCAGCTGGTGGCCGGACAGGTCTCAGAAAAATTCGAGACAAAAGATCCCCAGATAATGAAGTACTTGGAACAGATACGCTCGAGCACGGTGGGCTTTCAGCGCTTCGGTATCTCCCATATCCATCATGGAGAGAATGCTCGTGTCGATGCCCTCTCAAGGCTCGCGACCATACTAGACTCATCACTGGGTGCGCCCACATCGAATACTTAGAAACACCAAGCTATGAGGCTCCCGGGAGGTCCAGCAGGTCACCCCGGAGCCCAGTTGGATGGATCGGTACATCACTGACGACATCCTACCAGAAGACCGCGTGGAGGCTGGCCTTGTCAAGAAGAAGGCTACGCGCTTCGTCCTGGTGGATGGACAACTCTACCGCAGGTCCTACTCTCATCCACTCCTGAAATGCCTGAGATACATGGAGGCGGTCTTTGTGCTCCAAGAGATACACGAAGGCCTTTACGAGAATCACGTGGGGGGCAGGACACTAGCATACAAGGCTCTCCGTCAGGGATATTACTTGGAGGCTATGAGAGAGGACGCTGCCGACTTTGTGAAGAAGTGTGATCGTTGCTAGTGCCATGGCCGCATACAGCGTCAACCGGCGGCACCACTCTCCCAGCTCTCCGTCCCTTGGCCGTTCATCCAGTGAGGGTGGGCATCCTTGGTCCATTTCCTCCCGCGTCTGGACAGTGCAAGTTCCTGATAGTGGCCATTGACTGCTTCAACACATGGGTGGAGGCAGAGCCACTAGCACGGATCACCGAGACTAAGGTCAGCCAATTCTTCTGGAAGTCGATCATCTACCGCTTCGGACTCCCCCACACCATCATCACCGATAACGGATGACAATTCGATAATCGAGAGTTTGAGAAGTTCTGCGCCGGCCTCAATATCCATCATCGCTTCACCTTGGTGGCTCACCCTCAGACCAATGAAGAGGCCGAGGTGACCAACCGGACCATCCTCTAGGGACTCCGAACCAGGTTGGACCATTCCAAAGGCAGGTGGATAGAACTTTCTAGTGTCCCTTGGACCTACCACACAATGCCCCGAACGGCCACGGATGAAATGCCTTTCAACCTCGTCTTCGGCACCGAATCCGTAGTCCCAGTGGAGCTTGGTGTGCGCACGCTGCGGGTGGAGCAATATAATGAAGCTGAAAACCCAGCTCACCGTCTACTCAACTTAGACCTCCTTAAGAAAACGAGAGACAAAGCTCGACTCCGGATAGTGGCTTACTGACAGCGGGTAGCACGGTACTAAAACACGCAAGTAAGGCCAAAGATTTTCGCCCAGGCGATTTGGTGCTGCAACGGGCTGAAGCCTCTCAACCCCGAGAGTGCGGCAAACTCTTCCCGAACTGGGAAGGCCCCTATAAGGTGGTCTAGGCTCTCCCCCATGGAGCTTACTGCCTTGCCGAGCTCGATGGCGCCCGGTTCCCACGAACTTGGAATGCCAACAATTTGAGAATATACTACCAATGATGTAAGGCTTCCTCTTATCAATAAAAGAATTCCTTTTAGTACAAACTATCTTTGCCTTGCAAGAACATTGCTGCCCGACCCCAAGTCCGGCATGTCAAGCCGGGAAACTCTTGAAGCCCCGCACCTCAAGCCGGAAAACTCCTGAAGCCCCGCACCTTGAAGTCGGGGAACTCCAGAAGCCCCGCACCTCAAGCCAGGAAACTCCTGAAGCTCCCAATCTCGAAGCCAGGAGACTCCTGAAGTCCCGCACTCTGTCTATCCAAGTCCCAGCCTGGTGGGGGCACCTTACAGACTCCCAGAGTTCAGCCTCCCAGCTCGGTTGCATTCCAGGCACTTGGAGACAGTTTCACCTGAGGTCACTCAGGCCTCCTTCAAGGAGATGCATGAAGCATTGCTACCTCATTTCCGACATGGTAGGGACAACTCAACAACTCAACATCTTTCTTCCTAACCACCCTCTGTACCCGGAGCTCTGCTAGAAAGGGCCGAAGGACTTGGTACCTCGAGGCAAGGCACCACAACAAGAACCTATACATAGGCAGTCAAAAAAAAAAGAAAGGAAAAAGAAAAGAGAAGGGAGAAGGAAAAGGAGTTGTTGAAGCAGTCAAGGGTACCAAAGAGAACAAATGAGGAATTCTGTGAGCTCAGTTAAACGAAAAGATATTTCATTCAAAGTTAAGAAAGGATTACACTATCCCAGGACCCCCAACTGGCCGGGCGGTCTAGAAATAAGCAGAAAATACAAGCAAAAAAAAAAGTTCCTATTCAGCTAGCTCCTTCCTAGAACGGTGCTGAGGCAGGACAGCATCCTCTTGGACCTCCGTCGATGGAGCTGCTTCAACGGCGGCCGTAAGCTCCTCCTTCGCTTCGACCGTGGCCTCGACTGGGTCCCTGCACGGAATAGCTGGGAAGGCGAGCACCTCCAGGTTCAGCTCCGGAAAGAGCTGTGCCGCCCTAGACTGGCAGAACTCGTAGCCTTTGAGGAACGAGTTCGTGGCTGCCTCCTGGACCTCGTCAATGTATTCCGTCGAGGTCTTGAAGTTCGGCACTGCCTCGGCGGCCTCCTTCTTTGCGGCCTCCATCAAGGCCACTGCCCCCGCAGCCCTCTCTTCAGCGGTGGTAGCCCATGCTTGCGCTGCCTCCAACTGAGCCCGGAGAGCTTGAGCCTGTTCCGCCGCCCGGGCCACTTCGGCCTTAAGCTCTTCTGTCCGGGCCACTCGGCCTTGAGCTCTTCTGTCCGGGCCACTTCAGCCTTGAGCTCCTCGGCCCGACGCTTGACCCGGTCCTTCTCCCGGGCCAGGAACGTCTCGAGGTCCTTGATGTGCCTCTCAGCACTCGCCGCCTCGACCTTCAGTTCCTTATTTTTCTCTTCCGCTTCTTGGGCCCTATTAGTCTTCTCTTTAGCCTCGGCCACCAGCGACGCCATCTCCTGCTCCTTCAATTTCTTCCTTTTAGCCCGGTGGGAGCAGTAATCGCAGATGAGCAGGAGGTCCATCCCGAGTTGCACCAAAGAAGACGTCAGCTATATAAAAAAAATGAATGAAAAATGAGGAGAAAAAAGGCAAGGGGCCCTACTGTGAAGAGATGAGGGAAGGTGCCGAGGATGGCATCTAGTAAGAGCCTTCCTCCCCTTTCCCGCCGGTCGTGTGATTGGATGGCAAAGTCCATCATACACTCGGCCAGGGATCGATCCTAGATCACCGAGTCTGGCACCATCTCGACGGGCACCCTTCGAGAGCTAATCTTCTTTCTCGTCGGGGCCGTCGCCATGCCCTCAGGGGTGACCGAAGATATCTCCGAACCCCTGTTGGAGCTCGCCGCCACACCGGACGGCATCGTCGACAGCGGCTCCCTCCTCTCCTCTTCTCCCGCTTCCACCTCGATGACTTCAGGAGGTGGGGGTGCAGAAACGACAGCAGCAGCGGGCCGAGCCCACACGTTCACGCCGGACTCCCGGACCGGAGGCAGAATCTGTTGCCTTGGCAGTTCAGGGGCCGGTTCGACCGTCCTTCTGCCTGGGCCGGAGGCTGCAACAGGCCCGGGCCTTGGGTTGGGTTCATTCTGGGCCCTCCTCGGTGGGGACTTCTTAGGTCTCACTGGTGCACTCCACTTCTGGGAGGACTGGATGAGTTGCTCCATCGAAAACTTCATGCCCGCAAAAAGGAAAGAACCAAGGTCAGCCTCGAGCTCGAAAAGACCTATAGAAGAAGAAAGGAAGGTTTACACCAAACTCATCCAACTCCCGGATTGGGCTGGCCCCAGCTTCGAACAAAGAACCTCAAGGGAAAGGATTTGGTCGGCGACGAGCTGGTCGTAAATCTCTCGATCAGCCGCTTCGATCTTGGAGTTCTGATTCGGAATCCGGTCCGGATCACTCCAGATCCAGTCGACCCCTGCAACAGAGGCGAAGAAGTACTTGCTCTTCCATCCTTTGATGGAAGAGGGGAGTTCAAATTTAATGCCCTTCGAGCGATGAGAGATGAACCACCAGTCGTCCTCGATCGGGTGGCATTTCAGGATGAAGAAGGCCCTGAACAGAAAAAAATGAACTACAATCCCGTGAAAATGGCAGAGGACGATGAAACAGAAGATGGTCCTAACCGCATTCACAACCAGCTGAGCAGGGACAAGGCGGTAGTTGCTGAGCACAGAGAGAAAAAAAGGATGAAAAGGAAAACAAAGACTCCCTGCGAGGGATTCCTCGTAGAGGGTAATCCGGCCCGGGCCACTGGAGGTGACCCATTCCCCAGTCTTAGGACCGAGAGCCGGATAGAGTCCGAGATGCCGAAGGCTTCCTGGATTATCGAAAGGTCTTCCCCGGTCATCACCGAAGCGACACCGCCTGGACCAGTCGAACGAGAAGGGTCAGAGGGGACTTCGGGAACGGGGGGAGGAGGAAGACGTGCCCTAGGCTCCCCAATTACTATCCTAGGGGGAGGAGGAAGGCTTCTGCGAACCTGAAGAGGAACTTCCTCCTCATCGGAGGACAGAGTCCTCGGTCGAGAAGGCCCTGCCTCGTTGGGATTGCTCGAAGGACGGTGGCTACGACCTGAGGGAGCAATCCTAAGGAAGAACAACGAAGAACAAGTAAAGAAGGAAGAAGAATGAAGTCCAGAGGGGCCCTAGGGATGAACTCTACCTAGCCAGAGAAGAGGAAGGACCGAGGAAGACGAACCTGGTGGCCTTGAAGGAAAAGGACAGTCGGGGAAGAGAAGAAGGAAGGCTCTGATCCATCGGCGGGCATGAACAATTCGAAAGAAAAGATATTTTCAGGAAACTTCCTTTCTTTCTGAAATGGCCAGACAGCAACCGTACCCCCTCGGAACCGCCTCCATCAGATTGGTGCCACGTGTCGAGATCAGCGAGTAGCGATGCTTCAGTTCACCTGAAACCATTTCGAGTTCTGTGTCGATCATTATGCTTCCTCGGACAAGCCGACATAACGTCCCCGCATTGGTCTCAAGGCCCGTTCCGTGAAGCACTGGCGATCGCAGTATTAATGGCGCCCGATTTTCACCTTTCCACGTCTGCTACGCATTTACTCTCTTCACCCCGAGCACCCCGCGCCAACGGGACTTGGGAGTGGGGGGCCAACGGGACTTGGGAGTGGGGGGCGAATAATGTGGCAAGATCGCTGACGTGGAGTTCCTGTCAAATCCAGTCGGATGCCATATTGGCAGAAGTTGCCACGTCATACCCTCTCTTCAAGCTCCTTCGCCGGGCGGCTCCCTCAAGGTCGAGTCCACCCCGGTCAAAATCGAGCTCCCGCTCTCTTCGAGCTCCTTCGCCGGACGGCTCTCTCGAGGTCGAGTCCATCCCAGCCGAAGTCGAGCTCCCGCTCTCTTCGACCTCCTTCACCGGGCAGCTCCCTCGAAGTCGAGTCCACCTAGGCCGAAGTCGAGCTCCCGCTCTCTTCGACCTCTTTCGCCGGGCGGCTCCCTCAAGATCGAATCCACCTCGATCGAAGTCGAGCTCCCGCTCCCTTCAAGCTCCTTTGCCAGGCGGCTCCCACGAGGTCGAGCCAGCCTCGGTCGAAGTCGAGCTCCTTCTCCTCGGACCAAGCTCTTTTCAGACGAAAGGTCCAACAGCCGGAAGCCGCTCCCGTGGCTAAAGCCCACGGCGCTTCGAGAGATTCAGAAGCAGAAGGAAGGGGACAGCGCCACCTCCCTTGGGTGGCAGACCGCCGCTCAAGAACCACGGAGGGGCACTCCCAGGATGCCATGATTACTCTCGCTGCTACTTACACCAGATAGGAAATGACGTCCTGGCCAAGGCACTGCACATTCCAGCCGACCGTTTGCGCCATCCGAAAGAGGAAATCATCTCAGAAGATTCAAATCAGGGAGGCAGCTGCTCCCTGATCGAGGTCCTGCCAAATTTTTTCAAAGTAGAGCGACCAGATAGGAGATCAGAGCCTGTGACATAACTCTCTATCATGGATGGAGAAGGCACCTGGGCGCATGGGATGGAGCGCTGCCGAACGTTGACCTTCTGGCGCCTGCAGAGAGGGAAGAACCCGAGGTAGGTCGCTGGAAGGGTCCATGGCCTAAAAGAAGGTTCAAGAGGAAGAATCTCAACAGACATAGCCGTCACAGCTCGTACTCTCCTCCATCGTTGCCACTCTCACTCTATTCTTTCTTTTCAAAGCAAAATCTTCACCTCCAAGCATGGAGTATGACTAAAAATTCATAGGAGAGGATCTGTTCTCTTAAATCGTCATTGATTTGATCGTCGGAGTGCCCCCATCGAGATTCTCGATCCAAGTCCTTTTTTTTTTTTTTTTTTTTTTTCAGGTCCGAGCACACGAGCTGATTTTCAGGTAACAAAGTCGGCATCCGAGATCATCCCAAGCTATATGCCACAGTGGTGTAGACGACATCAGGCAGCAATGCCGTACCCGAAGAACTCCTTGTTACGGACGTGCAAATATTCGTACCGTAAGCCTGCAAAAGAACAGATTTTTTGCTCAAACTTTATGATCTAATATAAATGGATGGTTAATTTCAACAGCATAATTACTAAAAGCGTGATCAGAAATGAATTTATTTAAAATAAAATAGTACCAGGGCTTCGGGATAGTGGGGGTGATCCTTGGAGAGGTTGTAGGTCGAGGGGACGGTACAGGTGACGATATCCGCATATGTTATCTTCTCCCATTTCGCCGTCTCATCCGCAAAGGTCGAATCGGATCAAAAGAAGCTCTCATTCCGAGAAACTCAAACCGTTACCCTAACCCTAATAAGGGATCGAACAAATCCAATCGTGAAAAGAAGAAAAAAAAAGGGAAAGAAAGGAAGAGGGTAAGAGGGTATAAGATCGAGAGGGCAGACAGGCGTCGTCCTGGTGGACAGAGGCGTAGAAGCTTCTCTTGCCGGCAGCGGCGTCGCTCCGCCGCACTTCGCCGCGCAGAAGAGCTCGCAGGCCGTACCTCGCCGCCGGCACCGCCATGGCCGTGAATACCGGTCGCGCCTGCGCCGTCGACCCTTGCATCAGCGCGGGACACGTGAGAAAAATTAATGAACGGCCGTGATGGCGCGAGGGTAACCATTAATCGCCGTGATTTCCAGCCTAGCAATAGTACGAGGTTCGTCGTTGGGATGCGTCACGTGGTTCCTAAAAATTATTATAAAAAATTATTATATTTAACCACAAAAATAAAATTAATTTTATATTATTACATTTTTAACTTAAATAATAATATTTTTTTCCAGTCCAATCATATATAGTCTATCTATATAAATATTATTAATATTAACTATTTCAAATATTAAAATTTATTTATATAAATTAATAAATATTTTTAAATTAGTCATATATATATATATTACATTTTTAACTTAAATAATAATATTTTTTTCCAGTCCAATCACATATAGTCTATCTATATAAATATTATTAATATTGACTATTTCAAATATTAAAATTTATTTATATAAATTAATAAATATTTTTAAATTAGTCATATATATATATATATTAGAAAATATGTTTATCATTATAAATAAATTTAATATCTTTTGATATATAAATAAATATATTAATGTATTAAATATATCATTATTTATAAAAATTACTAATTAATATATTAAATATTTATAATATATTAATATAATTAATATTAATTATATAATATAATATTAATATAATATAAGTAAAAATATTTTTATCAAGAAATGATAATTTTATATTATCTTTGCTTGATAATCCAGCATGAAAAACATATACCATTTTCTAATAGTATTTATTTTATTTTTAAAAAAAATAGACATGGAACCTGATATCTATTTTACCATTTCTGTTACCTATTTTTTAAACTAAATATAGTGATCTAATATAAAATTTATTTTCTATATTATTTCAACCAAACAGCCCTAAAATATCATTAATAAAAGTATTTTTAATTTTTCTTACCAGATTACTCCAACAAAGGGGTTCTAAAAAGATCATTAGTAAAAATGCTTTTTACCATTCGGTCACGTGTGAGAGATCGTTGCTCTCTTCGATTCAAAGGTTTACAACCGCCAAAACAAATCCCAATTAAATATGAGAGTAGTGTTATCATTCAAAGATGAAGACTCATCTGTATATCATTCTTAATTAACTTTTTTTTTTTAAAAAAAAAAAAGGTTATTAGCCAATGCTAGTCAACCTTTCCCCCAGGCTTTGAAGATAATTATGTATATGATCTCTCCGCCAGTGCAATTCTACATTGAAAAATGCAACGGGCCATGAGCACTGACACAGGATATAAGATATGCGGTTTAGCATTTGCATCACCTAGGGGAGGTTATTAAATAGTTATGGATTCCGAAGGTTGGTTGTAACTGCTTAATCAAGAATGTTTACAATAGGATCGAGGATTGGCAAGAAAGAGCCCTCTTCTTCATGAAAAGGATCATCTTGATCATGTCAGTTCTTACATTCCTTCCTGTTTATATGCTTTCTAATACTGTCCTGCCCAGATCTATAACTTTCAAATTGGAGCAAATTTTTCATGCCTTCCTATGAAACTCTATGTCGGGCTCGAGGGATGTTCATCTTATTAATTGGAACGTAGTCTTTCAGCCTCTTAATGGTAAGGGTCTTGGTCTTCATTCTCTCACTACGAGACATGAAGCTCTGTTTGGTCGACATGTTGCTAGACTTCTTCTCTACCCCAACATTCTCTGAATAATGGACATGTTGCTTGTTGATCATTGTCATGAGAAGTAGATATGGCTCGGACTGGATAGAGAAAAGTTATCAACCCCCTCGTAAGTGCTCACCTATTTGGAAAGCAATGATGGTGACTGCTCATCTAGTTCTCCCTCAGACTAGATGGATTCTGGGTGATGGTATGTCCATTAGCTTTATGGACGATCCTTGGTTAGCGAACCTACCGTTATCTCCCTGGTCGACTTTTATTGCGATATATAGCAACCACTCTCTTTCTATTCTGGACTTATTGCTGAGTGATGGTACCTAGTGGAATACCGGCCTAGTATCCTGTCTTCGACGATATTCTTGGGGCTCGTGTCCTATCCATTCCTCTACTGGTTCATGTGTCTCCAAATATTAGGGTTTGGAGGTCTTCTACTCTCCCAAGAGCTACCATGTATGATCTGTTTCCGTTGTTTCATCAGGGCCCCCAGCAATCTCTAGATATTGGGTGGGTCTGGAAGATTCGAGTCCATCAAAGGATTTCTCTATTCTTGTAAAAATTGGCCCGGGGTCGCCTTCCTACAACCGTCTTCCTCAATAACAAGGGCGTCAATGTGCCCATCGATTGTCCGGTATGTGGGGAGGAGGAGATTTTGGTGCATTCTATATTCTTATATCGCGAGGCGATTCAGGTTTGGGAGATTGCTAACCTTCAAGCCTATTTTACGAATGTTACTAACTATATTGATCATTTTGTTCAGTCCATCCAACCTGGCACTGCGCACGTGCAAGGTACCTTTATGGCTTAAATTGCTAACCATACCTGGCTAACCAGGAATAACATTGTTTTCAGTTCTTCCACTTACTCTCCTTGAGTAGTAGTGGAGAGAGCTCACATTCAGGCTCTTAAGTACTTGAGATTGACTATGATGACCTCCGAGACCTGGGTCTCATATCTTGCTCCTGCAGTACCTACTCAGGTTTTCATTACTTGGGAGCCCCGGCCTTCGAGGTTTATCACTGTCAACTTTGATGGGAGTGTAAAGGGCCACTTGGGTGGTGCTGGCTTTGTTATCCGGGGCCCAGGTTCTAATTTCTTGGCTACTAGTGGACATTGTCTCCATGATCCGATTATCCGGGGAGATGAGCTACGGGTCGCCTGGGATGGCATAGTTTATGCCTGGAGGATCTTACAGGCCGATCACCTGATCATTGAGGGTGACTCCGCCACTATTATTGCTTGGATCCATCAGGCTAGGAGGATACTAGTGACACATCCTCTACTTCGAGATATTGCTCTCCTTTTTCATGGATCGTCTACTTGTATTGTTAGACATGTCTATAAGGAGGCTAACTCGGCGGCAAACTGAGTAGCCTCCTTTGTTGCAAATCATTCGGGCCTTGTATTATAGACGGACCTGGGGGATGCCCTAAGGCCTTTCTGGGATCTCATTCTCTCCGACTCTTTGGGATGTATTCATACTAGACTTCTTAACTGAATGCACTGGTTCACAAAAAAAAAAAAGTTGCAAGTTGGACACCATTTGTTAGTATAGATGTTAAAATTACCATTAATATAGAGCGGGAGAATCTTTTCTCTATCCTTACTTATGAATGTAGGATTGTAGCCGGACCATATAAGTATGTGTCTTATGTTTTTCTTTCTTTATCTTCTCAAATTTCTTTATTCTTCTTAAATTTTATCTAGATTCGTTCCAGCAAATTAGTATCAAAGCAGCAAGTTATTCAATTAAATCTTGAAATGCAAACAAAATTCGAGGTTGAGAAATTTCATCTCTCCACTAACTTTGATTTATATCAAATTAAGATGTATACTGTTTTAATGCAACAAAAACTACAGAAAGTACTGTTGAAGAAGAAAAAGATATCCAAGATTTTTGGTAGAGAAGAAGGAAAATATAGATTAAAAAAAATTATAGGGACATTCCCTCAAGCTTAAGCCAATTTCATCTACATCCCTCTAATTTAAAAAATCTTAATTAAACCCTTCAAATTTGTATAATGTTTCAATGTGGCCCTTCCATCCATCTCTATTAATAGAATGATATCACATGATCCTCATGTGATCTCCTAATTTTATGAAATGATAAATTTACTCTTCTTATCAATTGCTAGTAGAGTGATGGTGCAACAATGTCATTCATGTGCCTTACATGATCCAAGATGACGTGACCCAAGATGACTAACAAGTTTTAAATTGAAATTTGAAAGGAAAACAGAGTCTCAAAGAAAGAAATTGGAAGAATCCTCTATCAAGCCGGTCATAGGTGGAGAAGAAGAAATCTTCATGGATGCCACCGGTGAAGAAAAAGAATTCCAACGAAGAATGGATGGGTTATTGATAGAGATTGAGATAATTAATGGTTCCCATTCAAGTTCTTCTGGGTATTCCTTTCGATTTCTCGATTTTTGTCGTTATGAAACCAAATTGCCTATGAGGACCTCTTGGACCACCACAAATTATATCTAGTATTTCTTTGGATACGGGATGTATAAGATATTTTTAAATTTTTCTAATTTTCTACTTTTTATCTAATCTTTGGCTTTAACTTCATATTATTTTTCCAGAAAAATAGAGATCGTGGGTACTTCTATTGGCATGATCCATCTTCAACTGTGAGGGACAAGAATATTATTAACAGGCTTTTGCAATGGAATAAAAAGCTTGAGGGTAAAATGCAAAGCTACAAAAGAAGGGCCACATAGGCTATTTGGTGTATACTAGCATGCTAGATTGCTATGATTTTTTATGTAATCAATTCTGAAATTTAAATGTACTAAAAATCCTTTAGTTTGGAGACATTCTGAGTTATTGTAATGCATAATCATTTAGCTCAGTTCTGAATTTTAAATATAATGCATTTGTCTTATTAAAGAGAAGTATGTTTTATTGTCTTACTAATTTTGTTACTTTTATTGTGAATCCTGAATTATTAGATTTAATAACTTCAACTTAAATTGGAACTCAATCAAATTTCCACACTCATCAACTAATACATCATGGCTCAAGCATTTGACAACTTTAACATATGGATAAATCTCAGCACAATACTGCAACTTCTCATTTAAATGATATCTATCAAGCTCCTACCTTGCCTTATTACAAATCTCGGCAATATCATATTTTCTAGACCCCCTTTTATTGTTGTAAACTTAGCTCCTGTTATATTTTAAAGTTTTGATAAGGTTCCCTAAGATTTTCATTATATTACACTTAGACCTCCTATATTATCGATTGCCTCCTATACTATCGATGTTGCTATACTTACACCACTGTACTAATTAAATGTTGAATATACACCCCTAACATTAACAAAAAATAAATAGAGGCATATTACAATATGCAATTCGGGGATATCTATAAGACATTTTTTTATCAAAATATCATAATTTAAACAAAATATCATAACATATCAAAAGTTTTGAGAAATTGTAATGAATAAAAATATTCATCAATATTTAACAATGTTTCATAATATTTCACAATGATATACGAATATATGACAAACAAGTCGGGAGTACCTATACAACATATTTTTATGATAATGTATCAAAATATCATAATGTTTCATAATTGAATTTCTAATGTATTACAATGTTTCACAATAGTTAACAATATATCATGACATAGTCTCAAAATATATACAAAATACAACGAAGTCCACAACAAAAATGATATCTCAAATATACAAAATTACATAGCAATGACACTTCGAAGTAGCTAGTTAAGTCGGGTATTTGAAACTTTAATCTTCTGGACTGTGGTCATTAATGATTACATCCATTGGGAGATGTATGCCATTAGTGAGAGTGCAAGCCCAACTATCAATAGCCAGGAGAACCGATATCACATGGAAGTAACCACGCCTACACCTAAAATTTAATAATACGGAAAGATCTTGATCCACTGCTTTAATTGATCACCAAGCTTTGCCTTCTCTACAACAAGGGGAGTGAATTAGATGAACTACCTCGGCATTCTCTAAATTAGGCCTTCACCAAAGTGATTGAATACGATGATAACTTGCATGCCCTTGTCTCTCTCATAGAAATCATTATGATCCAAAGCACCACCAGCATCCATTTAAGCCAATGTAGTGAATAAATTAAGGTAATCTTTACAAGTTATATCCAATTAATTTAGTATAATCTGGATGTTGTTTAGTCTTATGATGTAGAACAGAGACAGCAGTAAAACACATCAGCAATCCTGCTACAAAACAAAGACAGGGACATCAACAAAGTATCATATTCAGACCTTAAAGCATTTTGATAAAATTTGAAACGATCAATAAACATATCATAAAAATGAGAGACAAAATAAGGAGACTAACTATAAAAAGCAATAAAATAAAGATAGTAGCAATCCTGCTGTAGAACAGAGACAGCAACAAAACACATGCAAATATAAAGTGTCGAGGGCTTTTATGATATAAACTTTCTAATCAAAAAAAATAAGAATTTTGATAAACATCCAAGAAAGCTAATCATATTTTAAAACATCCAAATTTTTCAAAATTAGATATTGAAATGCATAAAGTTTTTGGCATGTCATATGCCAATCGCTAAATATCCAACAATGCTGATTAGATTTTAAAATATCCAAAAGTTTTCCTAAATAATTTCCAAACTTGATACATCCAAAATGGCCCTAATACATCTTACGATTGAGAGGGTGTGGACGTTGTCTAAGACAAAAGGGGTACTGCTGGCTGAGATGATGAGCTACTGGCTAAGATGACTAAGCTGTTGGCTGGGAAGAAGCTATCTGGGATAAAGTACCCTCTGGCTAAGATGACTGAGCTACTATCTTTTTTCTTCTCCCAGTTGTTTGAGCATGTACAAAAGTTCAAAATATAAGTACATAACTATGATCTCTCTCTTTAACAAATATGTTGAATGTAAACATACATGTGATCTATGTCCTTTCCTACTAATTTGGCTCTTAATTTGATTAGATGCAGTAATATCTTATTTCTTCCTTGCATTCTCCTTCCTAGAGCCTTTGCAAGTCCTAGAGTTATGGTCCTATTGTTGATAATTTTTACATCTTAAGGATACACCCCTCCTTCAGACTTTACAAGAATCTTTTGGCTCATCCTCTTTTTTTCTTCTTGCCTTTTTTAATCTACCTGGAGGAGCCCTTAGGGGAGAGGGGGATATAATGGGATATTCTGTTCATGGACAAGATTTCATACTTGGTACGGGCTAAATAATATGCTCATATGCCAATACCCATGTTGCTTTAGTGTACCATGCACTAACAAAGTTTTTGCTTCCTTTCTAATAAACATAATAGTTGCTACATCATAGGAGCATGGGATGCCAGTTAAATCTCACACCCTACATCTACATGTACTCTTCTTCAATCCATAACGTATATATCATTATAATGCTTAACTTCAAATCTATGGCCTCGTGCCGATATGCAGTGATGATCCATGGCCTCTAATTTTGCCTTCTCCAATTTTATTTTAATCTTTGGACAAAGTGAGCCTGTAATTTTTTATAAACCTTCTCTTTTTGCTAGGAACTGCTGCATCAATAGCCTCCGAATAGTCTCAAACAAGATAATGATAGGCTTGTCTCGAGTATTTATGATATACTTGTTGAAGGACTTGCAAATGTTGTTCAACAACATGCTTGACTTACTTTTAGGACTGAAAGCATATCTTGACCATAGCTCGGAAGGGTGCTATTAGAGCCACTATCATGTTGCCTCATAAAATTATCGCATCTCCTTCATGGCAACCTCAAAATCAGGAATAGTGGTTGCCCTTGCACATTTTCAAAGGGCATCTCTATAGTTCTTGCCCTTAAATCCAGCTATTTTAAAATTGGCATACAAGTATCGCATACAAAATCTATGATCAACAAGATGAATAATACTTTGGAAGGTCTCAACAAGATCCTATAAAAAAGTTGAAGCGAATAAGTTGAGTAGGATACATAATCAAATATATCAAAAAATTTAAGTTTTGAACAAGATAAATATACTTTTTGTCTATTTGACATAAAGGTCCAACCATACTCTTTCAATGGACTAATATCTTGTAATAAACAAGCTAAAAACCAAGTCCATATGTCTTTCATCTTGGCCTCGACTATGGCCCATGCAATGGAAAAAATATTTTCATTACCATCCTTCCCCACTACAGCTAGTAGCTGTTCTCCAAATGAGCATTTTAAGTGACAACCATCCAGTCTACTGATAGGTTTGTAGCCTTTGATAAAGCCATGCTTACATGCTACAAGACAATAATATAACCTCCTAAAAATAGGATGGCTAGTCTCATCAGGCCTACTAACATCCATGCTCTCAAGATTAGTTTCTTTGATAATCTAACAATATTCCCACAAGTGGGCATACTGCTCTTTGTGACTATCCTAAATAATTTTAATACTTTATTCTTGGCCCTATAGCACTGTGTCCTTAATATAGAAACATTTACATCCCTTCTAACTTACTCTCGGAAGCCCTTGACACTCCATATTGTGTCACTTCTGATCTTGTCAAGGTATTTCTCTGCTAGAAACCTAGATGCAATATTATGTTCTCAAATTACCATCCACACTTATGTACAGGTTGGAATGTCTTTATTTGATAAATAATCTCCCTTTATACTGGTGAAGCATGAATCTTCCACCCATATTCAAGCTTGCAAACATCAGTAATTCGGCTGGTCTCATTTTTTTTACACATAATCAAAACCCTCCTATATGCTATAAAGTTGCAGCACCTTAAATTATGCAGCATTGATAAAAGTTATTCCAACAAAAATTTTAATAGTTCTTTTGACATCAGAGGATTCATTAAATTTAGCATAATCGGTATCCCGAATCCCAGCATTTAAATCACTACCACTACCCAAACTGTGGAGATGGGTGCTACTACTAATCTTTGGTTCACTACCAGGAGAGTGCTCTTCTCCAAACAAACCAGCTCTCCATAAATAGGAGAATGATGTACCCAGGATCTCAACTCCTTCTCAACAACATCTTTATCTACATACTCATCAAATATATCATCATCGACGTCGTTCGAATCACTTAGCTGACTAAGTGTTTCATTGCTACTGCTATCACTGCCAACTATAAGCTCTGAAGTGATAGCTGCAATATATTTCAATTTCTTAGTAGCTTTAAATAGAAAACCATCAATCCTTTTTACTGCCACTTTCTTTATCCGGATCTTTGGTGTTGATGCAGTTGTATTTTTCTTTAGCAAGTATGTCTACCCTTGTAATCAGGATCTTCATAATTAGGCTCTATTTGCCTGCCTGTGATGAAGGAATATCAGCTGCATTGGCTTAGTGCTTTATATATATCTGCACCATATCATTATTTTGGATGGAAGCCAACATGTCCTATATATCAACATCACATCTTAATTCCCTCAAGTCATTTTCTAATATTTATAATAATAATGGGTATAGTTTCTATACCGTAACTGTTCCATCATATCCTCTATTTCTATGATGCTGAATATGTCTCCATCATAATTATCAAAAAATTTTACACCACCTTCACTATAATGGTAGCTTGGATGGTACTTAAAATATCCAGCATATTGCATCTCTACAGTAAAGAAATCACAATCCATCCCTGTATAAAGAATAACTCAGACAACAGTCTAAAAAAATAACAGACAAAAAAGATAGAGAAAAAAACTAATTAAAAAAAGGACAATACTATACATTGTAATTAATTACAATTATTAAAAAATATTAGAATTTCTGAGATATTCTAATACTTGATAATTACTTGATATATTATCAAAATGCATAGTGCTCACACTGAACTATAAATTTGTATAATACAAATCTTTGTACTTTTTATAATCAATTTTATTATAACAATGGCCATCTTAATATGTGTTTGTTTTTTATTATGTTAATTGGAGGAAATAGACTAAAAAACAACACACTAAGACATTCATTATTAAAAAAAAAACAATTTACTAAAAAATAATATAAAAACATCATTGTGCATTGTACATTTAAAAATATCAGAAATACTTTGTGCAGTGAAAAAAGCACAGGAATTCTAATACTTCTATTGTATAGTCTTACAAAAGGACCATCTGTCATGTATATGCATAACAATGAAGCCACAATACAATTTTACGAAGGGACCATTCATTGAAACAGAAAAAAATTGGATAAAAAGCATAATAGAAACCTAAAAATACTATACATCCTTGTTCCATTACACAACAAAATATTGAAAGAAGATTCCTAAAATTGCTGTTTAGAAATAATATGTTTTAGGTCATCCACTAAACAGATCAAAACCAGTAAATTATATAAAAATGAGATCAAAATCAATACAATTTGGCACTGAAAACCTTTCAATGAAATCCATCTATTGTGCGCAAATGAAATATTGAAATAATAATCTTAAAAAATGATTTAGGATCAATAAGCTTTAGGTCGGCTACTAAATATATCAAAATCAATATAATATTCGTACTAATAACTTTTTTTTTAAAAAAAAAAAAAATCATGATTGGACATGAAGACTTATCGGCAAAAGAAGACTTTTACGGTAGATGGTCAGCAAGAGGAGATCATCTACACAAGGAGGATGTCGTCGATGAAATTTTGCTGGATAAAATCTTCAAACATGTCAGAAATAATAGAGATACTGTCGAAATTCGAAGGGTCGCCTTCGAAAATTCCTTTCAAAATAATAAGAAACATTTCCAACTTTTCCAAGGCTAACATAACAACATCATAGGTCAAATAAATAGAAGGGCCACATTGGAATATTATACTAATCTAAAAAGTTTAATTGAGATTTTTTAAATTAGAATAGGTGCAAACAAAATTGACTTAAACTTTAGAGGGCATCCCTATAATTTTTCTATGAAAAAGCCCTTCTTGTCCTATGAGATTTCGTGGGAAGTCTCCAATACAAAGGTGACTGCTTGGTTGTGACTCAAATTAGAGTTCTTGTTTATTACAAAATCACTCAATAAACTGTATTTAAATCTATTTATTTTGCACAGCACTCCTTTGAATGCCCCTAAGAGATGCAAGAAGCGGTATGGCTTCGTCGGCTCCGAGTCTCGGACCGCTAGATACTTGTGGGTTACCGGTACCAGTATACCTATGCCAAGTGATTTTAATCTCAGACCAATCCAATGGAAGTTTTGCAAGATAAGCTTTCATTCGCAACATTTGTAGTTAACAAAATCTCAAAGTTAAAACAAAAAAAGAGAATTTATTTGATTGAATAAATTTGTTACGCCAAAATTTAAAGAAATAACTCTTTTTAGTTGGCAAATAATTCTTCTGTTCAACTTGAAGTGGGGAGAGGAATAAGAGTAGAGAAGCACGGAGACACACTCAGCATTGTTCTTCTCACTCCATGTGGCTACTGAGAAACTGAAAGACAATTAGCATACAAGTATAAATGGGCTATATACTTAAAAATTGATATTTGTTGTACATTTCCACAGAAAAGTACAAGAAATCTATAATAATTTACATCAATAGTGCGGGGATCCACAGCCATTCTAAGCATGTACACTTGTGACACTTTCTAAATTCCCATCCTTTCCCACACTGGGATACGCTTAAGAACCTTATATATAGCCTGTTCTAACACTTGGAGAAAAATGCTCTCCCCAATGCTTCTTAAACCTAATTGCAAAATTGTAGAGCTAAATACAGGGATGAGCATCTCAATTTGGAGAAACTACATTACTATAAATTGGAGACAGCTGAGACTGTCCACTATAAAAGAAAATTATCGATCATGTGATAGATCACATCTGCACCATCTGAATTCAAGAAGTACGTCTTTACCTGCACCAAATTAATACAATGCTTATTGACCAATAAGCTCAAATTTGCATACTTACGTGTCAGAAATATGCCTATTAAAAATCAATGATTACTTGTGTTATAACACCTGAAATGGCAATTTTAGCTGTCTGGATCTACCTTGTAATTCGTCATGTAACATGGGACAATGCATAGAAGATCGTGGAGCTATTTGCATTGGGTTTTGCTGCCAGGGTAGGCAAGGGGGGCATTTGTATCCAGTCTCTTAAGGCTTTTTATGTTTAGGTGTTGGGGAGATTGTAATGTTACTATGGCCAAAACATCCCAAAAATTTATTCCTCTAACCTTCAGTTCTGACAAGAAACAACATTGTACAGCTGATAGGATACGAACTTAGGATGCATCATGACCCAAAGCTTGGTATCAAGAATTTTGATGCAAAAATAGGGCAATAGTGGTTGAGTATGTTTCAGTTAAAATGCTGTTAGGCTGGCTTAAATTCGCCACTCAGATGAAGAAAAACAAGAATTACATTAAGAATAGGGTCTTACAATTCCCAGTCACTAGACAGAGAAATAATGAAGGGAAATCAAGAGAGAATCTGAAGAAAGAAGAATTAAAATTTCAGGATCAAGCTATAGAATGCTGGAAATAAAGAATGAGTATAGGAAAGGATCAAGCATTGGTAGTCTAATCTAGTATTCAAAATAATTCAGATTTAACGGGTGATAGCATTTAAGATGTCATCTGATGGTTTAAATTACAACAAAGATCAAATTGGGATTAACCGCATCATAAATGTTGGATTGTGAAACTAAAGATGGCCTGTGAAACAAGAACTACTTTATGAAACATGGAACTGCAAAAACAACTGCATGTCACATAGGAAAGTAAGAAATCAAAACTGAAAGGAGATAAGTATGAGATCTTCAAAACCATATATATGAATCATCATCTAAGCTCTTGATTCTTGATACAAATCACTCCTATGAAATGACCTCGCAAGGGAGAAGATATTCTCAGGTTCTTGTAATAGAGTGGATCAAGCAATTAAAAGTTGGAATTAAAGGATGGAGCTTATGATATGAACAAACTTTAGTACTTTGACCTAGTTTTGGAAGGGAAAATATGGTTTTGAATTCGGATTGCCGGCTCTGAAATCAAAATGGACTGCATTCAATGGTCTATATGCATAAAGATAGATTGAATTAGGATACATTTTCAAAAATATGTTGGATTCTTGATGACTAAATGCTGGATCCCAAAAGCTTAAGCCAATAGGAAGTAGGTCAATAATGTATATCAGGCTTAATACCCCCTCCTCATGTTGAGCCTGGACCACATGAAGGGAGGGACCACAATAACCAAAATAAGCCAAGACAATAAGCAGGATGATTAAATAAATAATTAGCATGAAGGGAAGTCAAATTCTTGACCTACAGGAAACTTGAGCCCTAATACCATGATGACTGATCACTGGATCCCAAAAGCTTAAGCTGATATGGAATGGATCGACAACATAGATCAAGGCTTAACACTACTGAATCTAAAATAATGTAAAACCTAAGTATAACTGCCTCCTGCACCACATGTCACCAAAGAAACTTTGATTCTTATAGACACAAGAAAAAGAAACCAAGTTAAATTTTTGATGAAAATGAAACAAAGCTCAGAGATTCAAAGACCACAATGTTGAATCATGCAGAAAATACTTATGAGACAAGTTAATTGTATTCTATATGCCATAACTGCAAACAGGAAATGCAGGAGCAAAGCCCTCTTAGCTGTGAAGATGTTCATCTCAAGCCCATTCACCATCTTATAATGGGATCTCTATTTGAGGAACAGGAAAAAAAGGGTCCGTAACTGAGAAGATGTTGACAAGAATCTAGATAAGAAACATGGACACGTGTTGTAGAGTTTAACCTGGTACTTGAAGAGAAATAGAAATTTACAGATGCAACTTAGTAAGGTTTGTTGTCTTTTCAAGATTAAAGAGTACCCTGCAACAACTCCAAGGCCATAGATTTGCAATACAGATTGCGCACACACGCACGCATGCATAATAGCAGATGGATGAAGTATAGAAGGAAAACAGAACCAAGGCAAGCTGACACAATTTTCTTCCCTAACAAGTTTGAAAGTTCGATGGGTGACCTAATTGGCTTTGTAATTTTGGGGGGCACCTCAGGAAGGTGCAGGGGGTGATGTAGGGACAGACTAGTGATGAACTTTATCACATACTTATCCATTCAAGGCCATTTCCTCTACTTGAGGATGAATTGTGTCACATATACCTAAAATAAAATTAATGCAGTTTCTAGATGAAAATGATGATAGATGGTTGATTTGAAATGGAATCAGTCATTGATATGTATCGTCTTCCAGCCACTCCGACGTCGAGCCAGATTCTACAACCATAGATTGGCCTTGGTGGGGACCCTCCAATGCTCAAGCTAGGTTTCTAGAATGAAAAGAGCATGAGAAAGAGGTGATTGCTTTGTGGACCTCTATTTATAGATAGAAGTAGAGATGCCATGTGGAGCCATGCTGTTATCTGAGCCTTATCGAAAAAAGCATGCTCAACATTATCTGCTATTTTTGCATGATCTGATAAGGGTGACATGATAAGAGTGATGTAATAAGAGTAACTTGTCATGTTTGTATGTGTACCTATTACTGATTTCCTATTCTAACAGAACAAGGCAATTGCCAAATGCCTTATCTGCTCGTGACAAGCCATTTTCAAAGATCATGAGATCTCTATCCCACGTATAGGTTGATGTCGAAGTTGTTTGGGATATCGGCCAAGATTGGTTGCAAAGATATTGCAGCTCAGCAGGTGAGTAAGGTCGAACAACTGAGGTGAGCACATACATCATGCCCAGAGGTCTAAGGCAAAATTTACCTCTGTATCAACAAACATGAAGAGAAAGTTTCACCATGAAAATGGCAATCAGGCTCATTTTAACTACCTTCTTAACAGATTGGTATCACTAGCAAGTCATGATACCAAGAAAGCAACATACCTGAATAGTGCTGTGAGCAAAAAATCTTTGTTTACTATTTCGGAAGCTGACATCTACTCTTTCCCAGGGAACTCTGTTTAGACCTTTGATTATTGCCTCTGCAGTCGTTGAAGAAAACAAGAGATGCATGAGACAGTATGTACAAAGGGAAGCAGTGAAGAAGCAGCACACAGAACTGCTACCATACATATCCTATAACATCCTCAATATTCAAGGCTCGCTCTCATCAGCATGCAATTACTAAATGAAACAAAAGAACCAAGACAATTGATTTTGATGTTTACCATAGATACATTAGTTTGAGGCAAGCCAACAACAATGTCTTACAATAATAACACTACAAGTGAACTAAAACATCTGGATATCCTTACCTATACATTTTTCTTCCTTATCAAATTAAAATTTTCAGAATAAATCATCATAAAATGATGAGAAAAGCATTAAAAATAAAATTAATTATTTACTAGTTTCAGTTAATAATTAATTGTTTTTCTTTTATTTTCAATGCCAGTTGTGAACATTTGTACCATTAAACAACTCATTTTCTAATCTCATTCAAAACACTAAACTTAAATCCTTTTTATTCTAATCTCGAAATTTACAGACTTTTGTCTCATTTCAAAGTTCTCTTGGAAATCTCTCACTTATAGAAACTGTAGAGAGAAGCTTATAGAAACTCGTAGAAACTTATATTCTTGGCTAGCTTGAATAATGTATTTAAAGGAGTTCAAGGGCAGATTTTAATAAGAGAGGAACCATGCACCATGGATCAGGTTTTTATTCCTTAGCGAAAAGTGAAGAAAGGAGGGAGATGAACCCCAAACCTTCCATTGCTGTCCCTGAACATTCTGCATTACTTTCGTTATCTTCTAAGGAGAAAAGAGAGGAAGCAAAAAGAATAATGCATCCTAGAGAAGATTTACATTACACTCATTGTGGCAAGGAAAAAACTAATAGAGAGCACTTATTGGATGAACTATCCTCTTCTCCAGCCAGCTATACTAACTCACCATGAGAAGAGACTGCAAAGAAGAAACTGCAGGCAGCTGCTGATCATGTTGCAGAGGGACTTCCTGGAACTCTTCAAATATTTGCTCGGTCTCCTACGAATCAGGCTTCTACTCCTAGCATCAGTAAAAATCTCTTCCCTGATAAGGAAATTAAACTCAAACAACTTCCTCAACTCCACTGTTACCACTGTGCTTGCTAAATCCAGCATGTCTACTATCTTAGACTCTTGTCAGCCTTCTGCTAGTGCATCTTTGATCATTGGCTCAGGTGCCACTGATTATATGACTAGTTCTGCATCCTTGTTTACCTATTGTTCCTTAATTAGGATAGGAAAATTTAGAATTGCTGATGGATCCTTTTCAATGATTTCTGGAAATGGGAACATCAAAATCAGTAAAAACTTTACCTTGGATTCGGTTCTTCAAGTTCCCATTTTGGATACCAATTAGCTTTCAGTCAGTCGCCTCACTAAAACTTGGGTTGTGTTGTAACATTCTTTTCTACTCATTAAGTTTTCCAGTATTGACAGATGAGGAGAATGATTGAGAGTGGTCATGAAGCTGGAGAGCTTTACATCCTTGATGGAGATGTCACCTCTGTTTTTCATTCTTCTAGGATTAGCTTTAGGTAAAATAAAGATGCTGTAGCCGAGGTTTATCTTTGGCATGCCAGAGTAGGACTTAATTCTTTGAAAATTTAAGTTTCTGAATTATTCAAGTTTGTTTCTACTGAAAGTCATCAAAATCCTGTTTACCAGAGTGCAAAATAATGTAGAACAACTTGTCCTCATTCAGTAATGGAGTTACTTGTCCTTTTGACCTTGTTCATTTAGATGTCTGGGGTCCTTGACCTGTTGTTGCTATGGATGACCATAGATATTTCATTAGCTTATCATTATTGAAGATGTACTTGGCTTTATATGATAAAAAGAAGAGAAGTACCATGCACCACTCAGAATTTTACAAGATGGTGAAAACATAATTTAACAAGAAAAATAGAAGTTGTGAGGAGCCGAGGACAGATAATGCAAGAGAATTTCTTTCAGAGAACTCTGAACATATTTCTCGACGATGTGGGTGTGATACATAAACTTTTCTGTGTCTCAACCCCTCAGAGAATGGTGCTTCAAAAAGAAAGAATAGACATTTATTAGAGACAGCAGGGCATTGTTGTTCCAACGCAAGTTGCCTAAGAAATTTTGGCTGGATGCAGTGCTTACAGAAGCCTATGTGATTAACAAAATGCCACCAAGGGTGTTGGGCATGAAGACTCCATTATTTGTTATTGATCCCAATTTGTATTCTCTCTCTTCCTCCCCGAATTTTTGGTTCTTATGTTTAATTCATGTTTAGGATCCCAAAGAATCTGAATGGGATCCTTGAGCAGTTAAGAGGGGTTTTCTTAGAATATTCCTCTATACAGAAGCGGTATAAATGCTTTGATCCTCAAACTGGAAGGAAAGATGTCAGTGAGGATGTTGGTTTCAATAAATCTTAGTCATATTTTAATTCTCCTTGAGTCCTGTTAAGGGGGAGACTAGTTGGATGGAAGAGCCTTCTTTGATACCCCAGTTTCTGCTTCTATTATATCTCATTCTTTTCATCCTGATCATCCATCCTCTCCTCCTGTTCTTGATAAGCTTGAGAGTCAAAAAGAAACTGAGGCTTTAGTTAATCTCAATGACTCTGTGCCTGCTACAGAGAAGACCAATCCAATAGAGGAGATTGTCTATCAGAGAAGGTGTTTCAGTTAACAATTGAGATCAGTCAAAATGCTCATTGCCAACTCTAGGTAAGTTTGATATTCTATCTTATTCCCACTCCTATATGCAATGAAAATGTTATTTCTAATGACTCCTCTAATTTAAATATTTTGGCTGATATTCTAAAGGTACTTTCATTTGCAGCAAATTATTCTTGGAGTTACAACAACTAGATGTCAAGAATGCCTTTCTGAATGGGGAACTACAAGGGGAGGTATACTTGCATCCACCGCCTAGATATGTGGTTGAAGGGAAGGTAAGCAGGTTGAAAAGGACTACTTATGGCCTTATACAATCTCTAAGAGCCTAGTTTAGACCACTTTCTAAAGCCATGATCTGTGGATATTCACAGGGCAATGCAGATCATACTCTTTTCATGAAGAAGGAATATCAGCTCACAATTTTGATAGTGCATGATGATATGGCAATAACTGGGATTTTTTTTAAGAAATAAAGAGGTTTAAGGAAGTTTTGGCTATGGAATTTGAAATTAAAGATCTTAGAGATCTTAAGTATTTTATTTCAAAGATCCTAGAGATCTTAAGTATTTTCTTGGAATAGAGGTTGTTCAATCTTAAAAAGGGGTATTTGCCCATCAAAGTACCTATACCAAAACCTATTGAAAGAGACCAGAATCAAGTGTAGGCCAGCAGACACATCTATTGTACCCAATCATTCTATGGGTGAGTTTGATCGAAGTCCTTATCCTAAGATACAAGGGTACCAGTGGCTGGTTGGAAAGTTGTTGTACTTGTTCTGATCAGGCCACATATAGCTTATGCAGCAAGTGCTGTCAATTAATTTATGCACCGTCCTGGAGTTCCTCACTCTCAAGATGTTGAGAGTATTCTGAAATATTCGAAATCTTGTCCAGGAAATGACCTGTTATTCTCAAAGAATGAACATTCCCGAGTAGATGCATTTTTAAATGCTGAATGGGCAGGATCTGTAGGTAATAGAAGATCTACTCAAGTTTATTGCACACTTGTAGGAGGCATCCTTGTTACATGGAGAAGCAAGAACCAGATAGGAAGTGATGGCTCTAGTGCAGAGACCGAATATATAGATATGTATCTTGGTGTACAGAAATACTTTGCTTAAAGATTCTATTGCAGGAGATAGGAATGGAGCCATCACTTCCCTTGAGGTTGTATTGTGGTAATAAAACTGCTATAAATATTGCCAATAATCCAGTTCATCATGACAGGACTTAGTATATAGAACTCAATCATCATTTTGTTTGAGAAAGATCAGATTCAAGGGAATTGTGCTCGCCATATGTTCTTTCTAATAGTCAAGGTGCAAATGTATTTGCTAAGGGGCTCTAAAGGCCTAAATTCATGTCTTTTCTAGACAAGCTGGGCATGGTAAATATCTATGCTCTGCTTGAGCAGGAATAATAAAAAGAATAAAATAGGTTCACCGTAAGGTTACTGTAATTTGCTCATACTTTTTTATAAATAGGAGGAGAGGGGTAGCTGACCCTAATCTTTTTTGGTAGGTTCTTCCATTATCTTTTTTCCTTTCTTCTCTTCTTCCCTTCTTCTTTGTTCTCTTATCTCATGTACAAAGTTCTGATTAATGCAACAGAAACAAATATATGTATACATGTACTGAATTCAGTACATTTGTCTCCCAGTACAACCCATAATAAAAGGGATGCAATGATGACAAGAAAGACTTAAATTACACAAAAACTAGGCAATGACAGAGCAGCATGCCATATGTATAGCACCCCTTAAAAACCCTGCACCAGCAGTTACAAAGCATGCATTTTAACCATTGTGCTCCAAATTCAAGAGGCAGAGTTTAACATATGATTATACATGTAATAACCAAAAAGCACATCCATTTAGTGATCTTTCTAAAAAACCATTTCCACCATCTGAATATAGGAGGCATAAAGCATAAAAACTCTTTTCCAAACAGTACCTTGAAAACTTCAGCTCAATAGGCTGGTATATTGAAGAAAATAACACAAAGTTCAGTAATAAAATTTAAGACAAACCTTCCATCTCAATTGCAGTTTTTGGTTGAGAAACCATTGTCTCTGAAAGATCTTCCTGTGGCACAATAGCAGTTTTCGGTTTCTCCACATGGACAACATGTGGATACACCGCATTTTTAGTAAAACTTTCACGCTGCATCAAGGAAATAAAGTGCAATTAGATGAATGTGTTACACAAATTAAAAATATTAAAAACAATGCAAATGGATGAATGTTTTACACTCAAACTAAAATGAATATTGAAAACACTACCTTGGGAAGCTCATCTTGACGACGTATCGAAGATGTCTTCCAGCCAACAACAACTGAATGAGTTAAAGTGTTTCATTAAGTGACTGTCAAACTTTAGATGACAAAATTGATCTAATGTAGTTACAATACTAAATCGCACTACTTGTTACAAAATAGGATACAATCATAGCAAGCATTTGAGTAAGCAACACAACGCTTGAAAGATTGCAAAGCGGACCTGCAGAAAAAATCAAGCAACATTGATCACAATATGATAAAATCCTAAAGCAAAGCTGTTAATAACAAAGATTAATGATCTACAAAGACTTACATGAATTTGAGATCTCCACAGTCATTGACCATCCGAAGGAGAAGAGGCTTTCCCTCATCTTTGTCTTTAAGGAACAGATGCTTTCCTGTTCTTCTAAAAATCCACGAAGTACGATATGCCATCTTTTCTAGTGCATGGGAGCCACGAAAAAGTGGGATCTGCAAGTTTTTTTCTTTTTTTACCTTATTTCAAATAAGCAATCACCATGGAACTGGTGCATCTTGATAAATAGACGCATTTATCCTATTCTAAATATTGTGTAAAGACAAAGAGCTAACAGTTAGCCATGCACAAACCATAGAAAATAGTATAGAGGATGAGAGGGAATTAAGATTGGAAAATTGAGAAGACATGTATGATGTGTTCACATATATTTAAAGAGAAGGGAGTGTGAGAATATGAATCTGTAAAGTTTATCATCAACTGTAGACTGATAAGTAAATGTGGAAATATAAGTGACTTTAGAACAAACTCTGGGT
This sequence comes from Areca catechu, assembly GCA_021397845.1. Taxonomy (NCBI): domain Eukaryota; kingdom Viridiplantae; phylum Streptophyta; class Magnoliopsida; order Arecales; family Arecaceae; genus Areca; species Areca catechu. Next base: position 20,475,955 of record CM038052.1, on the reverse strand, counting down.
GAACAAAGTTGTGCAAACCTTCTGTTGACTCCTTCAAGTTGTTCTCTCGTGTGATAGAGAACCTAAATATTTTTTCTTCTTAGAAGATTCAAATAAGCATTCCCTCCGGGAAAAAATAGAAAAGAAGATTCAAATGAGCAGAAGTAACTGGACTTCTTAGCTGATATGTGCATTATCAATTCTTGAGAACAATTGTGCTTTTGCATACTGTAATTGCTGGTTTAGTCTGTTTGATTTGTTTAATGATATCACATCAACGTTCACCATAGAGGAATCAATTAAATGAAAATAATCAATAAACTATAGAGTGACAACTTAAAACATCTATTAGCGATGAAATAACTTAAGGGCCATTGCTAAAATCAAATACATTATATCAATTATTCCACAGGCTAACCCAATGAAATGATGTTAGACAGGGATGCACTAGAACAAGCAAAAATCTGAAGTAACAAATACAATTATATTCATGAAGTGAAGGATGGATGAACAAATGGACATAGAAATTTCCGAACTGACATGAGAGCAGCCATCAATTTAGCATAGTAAAATTACAGGTACATCAAAGAGTCTAGGATGTCTCAAAACCAGGTACTAAAGAACCATACTAAATAAAGATTACATTGTCTTGGATGTCACCTGTTTGTGCGATCTTGAGCCAAGGTGAGGTGTTGCAAAAGTTAGAAAATTCATTGGCTCCAGTCCAGCAATTTTTCCTTTTAATTTTTTTTCCACTTGTTGAGTTCCAGATGTATAAGTTTTAGAGTCCCCATTTTCTTCTGGAGGTTTTCTCAGCACATCTTTTTCATATAATATACCAATAGCATATCTTGCAATCAAGCCACCTAGTGAATGCCCAACAAAGGATATCTTTTCAAGCTCAGGTCGGTGCTCGACAACTGATATCACCTGATTTCATAAACTGGGCCATGTAAGTTAACAGGAATACTGTGATATAATCAATAAAGAGATTGTAACAATGAAAACTAATATGTTTGCTCCACCAATTTAAGGGGAAAAAAAACAAACTAAGACATACACCTAGAAATGACACAACAAACATTAAAAATTGTTACACGTAATTCCTTAATGGACAATAAAATAAAGGTTGAATCTAGTGAGAAATAGTCATGAGCACCTCTTCTGCTAATCTCTCTCCCATTACATCAACACCATCAAATGTGAGGGTTGAGTAATTACATTCACTGCCTGCAAAATACATAGTAATAAATCATGCTCATATACGAAGGAAAAAGGATAACACATAAGTGCAGCATGTAAATGTAACAAGTAAGACTGCCTTTATTTCTCAAGTCAGTTTTAGGGTCTTGTTTGAAACTGCCAAGGCATGGTGGGATGTGAACACATCCCATTAGATAGGAATCTTGAAAGTGAGTTACTAGTAGTTCACTTCAGATAAGTTCAGTTGAAAGAAGACACTGTTGTCTTTGTCCGACAGTGAGCATCAAGCCTAGATTAGTTCCAATTGAAAATTATGACATTAGGTATTGATATAAATAAAGTTCTGGTCTTCCTTTCTGATAGTCAGTAGTGGCTTGTTCTTGTCAACCATATATTAACCTGTATATTTCTTTTTTACTGTAGCTTCTATATCCATGACCTTGTTAATCATCATATGACCACAAGCTGCTTACACTTCTGCTGCTATTTGACATCTACTATAATTCTGCGCAATCTGATGCCTCTGTTTTATTACTTCTCCTTTTGCTGCATCTATGCCACCATGTTTTTCTTCACTTGATGGGCATGGATATATTGATTCTGTGCATACTGGATCTAGAATTAAAATGCCATCTACCATGTACCCTGCAGCCATCCGTTTTGATTCTAGGCCCACTGCAATTCACCATAACATTCCTAAACATCCTATGGTCAAAACTTCTGCTACTGCAGTCAACTGTTGAACCCCTTGCTTGAATATCTATATGCTTCATTCAATGTGACAAAAAGTCCTTAATCCCTAATGCTGCGTACCTAAGATGATAAACCATTCCAAGAGAAACCTTAAATCAGTTTTAATTTAATCACAACAGGCTTGGCAAATTATACATGGGCAATCAATATCTGATGGAAATCTGAAAGATCAAGACACCTTGAATTCCTAAAGGCTTTTAGCTATATGATTATGATGCTCCGAGAATAGAACCCATGCCAAATGAATCATATGGCCTTGAGTACAGCTGCCTTACTCTTTTTCTATCAGACCTAGAAAGGCAGAAAAGAAAACAATACCAAACTAAAGGATAAAGGTACTCACAATGAACAAAAACATCTTCAGGATATGTCTTCACAAACTGTTTTGCAGCAAATCTCCAATTTGCAGCACTGCAAATGCGAAAGGAAACTACTTTAAAGAATAAGAAAAAGATTGTAATGTGCAAATTGCTTTGAAGAGCTCACAGTACAGCAATGATAATCCATGAAATCATAGAATTTGAATCCAACTCCCAAAAACGAAGAAGAACAAGAGAGAAGAGAGAACCGCGTTCCAACAGTTATTTAGGCAAAAGAATTCAAGCAGGAATGAAGTAAATTACTAAGCTTCGTATTCTTAATTCATAAATATCCGTGTCATTAATGTGCTCAGATCTACAGCATCGTAGGTACATTGTATGCTGACACGATATAGTATTTAGTATTTAAGCTATTCGACTGCTTAATTAAATTCCTCCCTACAGTGCGTGTAAGAGTAATTGCCATACTCATGAAGTGAAGAGAGTGGCGGGGAAACTTTTTACTTTTTTTTTTTTTGGGGGGGGTGTGGGGAGGGGTGGGAAGAGGGACATGATGGCAAATAGGGGCGTCGACCGCGGAATTCCAGGTGGGGCCCACAGCCCCGCCATGTCAGCCTAATGGATCCCACTAGAACATCACCGTTGGTCCATCACTAACCACAGTCTCGTTTTATGGACGGATCAACTGAACCCAGCAAAACTAGAAAAGCAGTTGGATCCAAATCCGCGAACAAATAGCGTTAACAGGGTGATATTTAAAACCAGAAAAAAAGAAAAAAGCGAACAAGAAAGGGATCGATCCGTCCTCTAATACCAGACCTTCCGATGATGCCATTCACCATCACCACCAGATGCGTCGGCATCCGCCGCTTCCCTTCCTCATCTCCTCCCTTGTCCGCCTTCCGATCTCCGCCGTCTACCACCGCCGGCGGATCGCCGGCCCGCTTGAAGCAACTCGGCCGCCGGAGGTAAGCCAAGTACCTCCGTCCCTTCCTCCTGCTCAGCTTTCCCCCCTCCACGGCCTCGCCTCCTCCTCGCGCCTCCACCGCCGGAGCCATCTCAAGACTACGATCTCTGACCTTCTCGTTGGACCGATTGGTCTTGGGAGGGGTTTTGGGGAGGGAATCAGGGTTTTATAGTCTCGGTGGTTTCCATCTAGCTTCTAAAATGTCATCTCCTCTCTCTCTCGCTATGTACATTGCTTTCGCTCTCGCTGACTTACAAATCTCAAGGCTATTTTTTAATTCGTTCAAACTTGGCGTTGGCGGTCACCCGGAAGGAAAAGCGGGGAGAGGGTCCCGCCCGACGTTTTTAACCCCGTCCATTTTTTTCGTCCACTTCGCCAACTCCTTTTTTTTATTATATTTCCATTCCGTCGCTGACTGCGGTGTTATATTAACCCCATTTGCGAACCATCGCTCGGGAGTTCCCGTGCGGCCATGCGAACTATAAATAAATCTCCACCGTCAGTCTCGGACGAGGTCCACCTGTCTCTGATCTAGTCCTGGCACTGACCGACACCGTGGATCATACGTAGCGCACTTGAAATAACAGAACGATGTTCTCAAGATTAGGCGAATCTGACGTCATAGCAATCCAGATTCTGTACGCTCAAAAAAAATTATGGGTTAGATCCGCACTTTCAATCCTGCACCATCCAATAACAAAAATAAATAAATACATTATGATTAAAAAATATTATTATATTATTTAAAATTAATTGATAATTTTAAATAAAAAATTCTTGTTTATTATAATTAATCGGTTAAACTAATTTTACCATTTTGAATAAAAAATAACTCTAACCAATAATTTCTCGTATACTCGGCCTATGGACTATTATTAATCAACAAAATCATGTTAAAATAATTTAATTATTTAACCAGACAATGCACGTCAACTAAACCAATAACTGCATAACTGACCTATTTAACGAACAAATGATTTGAATCCGCCATTTTACCAAATTTCTATCATGGCATTCAAGTCCGATTCTGTGTTAAATTAAAAATTGCTACATTTACGTAATAGCTCACGCCTTGTTATTGCTTCATTTCAAGTCCTGTTTATTTTTGTAGGGCCAAACGCAGATCAAATATTAACAATTTTTAGCTCGAATGATCTAATTAGAACTATCATGTCCATATCTGACCCGCTTTTGCACGGGCACTATTTTTACGGTACATTTTTTTTGATAAAAAAAGAGAAAGGAGGGAATAAATTTTTGCCATAGTTATTTTTATTGGGCTCCCTTCCCATCAGACCATATTCGATACGGACTATATTTTTCATTCATCCTCTCCATCCAAAAATAAGTACTTTAGCTTGATCTCACTAAAATATCAGAATATAATACTCCCCGATATCCAAAAAAATTTTAAATTTAATCAAATAACTTATATGACTCAAGTTTGGAATGTATAACCAAAAATAAGAAGCAAAGTACCTACTCACCTTAGCTAAAAAAGCGTTCACGGCCTAAAAGAGATCGCATACGAAACACCCATGCCATGGCGTTCTAGATGAGCCTGATGGGTACCATTAAAAGAAATGCGTGATGTAACTTCTAATTATTAGTCGACCAGGTCCAACCCCACGGTGGAAAACACGCCACATCCCACCTTCTCCTTCACCCGTTCCCGTTATCCACCGTGCATATGCTCCGAGATTAGGTGGACCAGGTTCATCCAACTTCTCAAATATGACGGAGTGACGCTTATGGGCACCGACGCTACCGTTAGGTATTATGGTGACCAACCAGACGAGACCCCGTGCGAAAAGTAATCGAAGACCAATGCAGTCGCACTCCACCTCCTCTTAGCCACACATCTGGAGGGACCCCTGCGAGCAACGATGCTATAGAGGCGACGTCCCAATCGTCAGGTATTATGGTGACCAACCGACGAGACTCCGTGCGAAAGGTAATCGACCAATAAAGTCGCACGCCACCTCCTCTTAGCCACGCATCTGGTGGGACCCCTGTGAACAACGATGCTGTACAAGCTCTAGAAGGTCATCTTATACGAAAGAGTGTTAGCTAAGAAAACTTGGGACTGGAATCTTTCTGTCCCTTTGTTATATTTTCTCCGGACCAACTAGCGGACGACAGGATTGAAACCGTCACCGACAACTCGGCACATGATACCCTAACCTTCGGTGGGACCCAGTTCACGTGCTGGTGCGCAGGGAGAGGGTTGTATCTTTTGCGCGGCAAATGATTGATTTCTTTCCCTACAGCAGCAACCGCTGGTTGGCGCCTAGCCCTGCTTTAAAAGTAGGTACGTGGCCCTAAAAGCATCACAATATTTTTTTTATTTTTATTTTTCATCCGCGTGTACAATTTTTAAAGCGAAAGAACTACGTGGTGAAGCGTCCGATGGTGTTTAATCTCGTCATACCGTCCAACGATGTCCATGTAACTCTGGTAACGGCGTGCTTCCGAAATCAGAGGGTGCACCATTCAAAACGCGGACCAAGGGAGCAGAGAAGTTACGAGATCATGACGTCGAGTGATTTCAAAGTGGTTGTTGTGGCCCTTAATCATCTTCTAGAACAAGCATGGTGATCTTTTTCTAATGATCTGGATACTTGCTGCCTTCTAGAAGTGTCAAGGAGTACGACTCGTGACCTTGGTTGGGTTTGTTGGATATCTGGTCCAAGAAACAAGAGCAGACTTTACATAATTTTAGGAACATATAGTAGATTTAAGATAGACTAAAAAAAAAAAGCGGCGGGATGAGGTGCAGTCATTTCTAAATTCTAGCCCCCTTTGGTTGCATGGTATTTTTAGCATGGATAGGGTTAAAGATATGAATAAAGGATGGTGTGAAAGGAAGGGATGGTGCAGCAAAAAGTAGGGACGTGTTCTACTTCCATCACCCCCATTATTTTCCCTCTGTTTTCATATATTTCAAAAGTCTTATTCATGGGCAACTAAATGTGTTGTTGGTCGTCACTTTTCATGTGTTCATGGTGCAATAGGAAGGAGTCAAACTAAGTGGGGTTCTGTTGTACCTAAAAATGTTCGACGCCGTCAACCCTGCACAATAGACTGATAATTAAGAATTGCCAAGCACGAAGGCCATGGGTTCTAAAGTTTCCTTTTTATTTTTAGATTATTTTTAGTATTTTAAAATTTGGCACTCTTTTTTTTTATTATTATTACTTTTCCCCTTTCTTCGTGGGAGTTTTTATCTTAGGGAAGGAGCGAGATCTTTTAACTACCCCACCAAATCAAGATCATTCATTCCTCTAGCAATTAGTTTTTTTCTTATTCCATAACTTAATTTTAATTTATTGCAATCAATTAATCTAATATCTCGATTAGGCTATTATCATTTTAATTTACTTTTCAAGTGTTGGAGAAAAATTTTCGGGGACTGATCTTTCTTGTTGGAAGATCCGAACCAGCATCTATACGCAGCAGAAGACCACGGAAGCAACGTAGAAGAATACAGCCCAACTAGAGGGATCAGTCCCTGGGAATTTTTCTCCAACAACTGGTATCAGAGCTTGATTTAAGCCATTGTTCGAGCAGAAGCAGAGCGGTTTCAAAGCCACTAGTTTGAAGGGAGAAGAGGAGGATTCAAGAAGTGCATCGAAGCAGGTGGAGTTGTATGTGGATATGGTATGCCGCGTGGATAGAGAAAAGAAAAGTCCGGATTTCTCAAGTTCATCGGAGTACATCAGCAGAGGCGGTACCAGAGACAGCTTAGGGAGACAGGAGACGGTCTCAGGAAGCACCGGGGGTATCGGACAATCAGGAGCGTCCCGGTATGGCGGCATTGGCCTAGGGTGGAGACTGGAGCTGATGGAGATGGTAGCTCAGGGAGACTGGAGACGGGTCTCATGAAGCGCTAAGGACATCATGCAGCCGGGAGACAGGCTGGGACATGATGGAGCAGCCAGGTGGAGATGGTTGCTGGGTTCAGTCGCTAGGTTAGTAGAATAGTTAGGATGAGCTCTTGGTTTCGGAGGAGCCTGCGGGATGCAGTATATCCGAATCGGTCTCGGAGGGGTCTGCGGATGCGGAGGGTCCAAGGAGGCAGTGATGGTGTTCGAGGTGCAGTGGCAGGCTCAGTAGATCAGCATTGAGTGGCTGGCCTAAGGGTTTCTTTTTGTGGCATCAGTGGGACTTCAGTCTCAGGTGGGACACCGGTGAGAGGTAGCTTCACCAAAGGAATAAAGTGATAACGGTATCTGGACTAGCCATGCCACGAGATCGTAGTTACATGGTCGGAGCTACGGGCTTGGTACATGGGCCTGGCCATGGGCAGATTGTACATGGTCGATTGTGAGATTGCCGTCATAAGCTGAAGTGTGACAATGAGATTGCCAGTCACAGGCTGAAGTGTAACACTAAAATTGCCAGTCATGGGCTGAAGCATGACCATGGCTAGTCCAGAACCCTGAAGAAGAAAGATGATTAAATTGAAAACTTAAAAAGGAAACATGATTTTGCAAAAGGTTTTGTCATATATGACACTTGAGTTATTTTGTTGCATGGCATGATATGTACTCTTATCTTCTTGATATTTTCAAAGTATTATTATTATTATTGGTGACTGTTTGGAGACCTTACTGGGCTGTAAAGCTTACAACCCTACTTTCTTTTTCCAGAGTCGTGCAGATATTCGGGCTTGGTGATGAATGATTTTTTTAAGGTAAGTGACTCTTGTGTACCTAGACCTTGCATGATCTCTAGGGTAAAACCTAGAGTTTGTGCGGCCAATCGCGTAGCCGATTCCGGTGCTGGATTTGGGGCGTAACAAAGTGGTATCAGAGCTTAGGTTATGATCATTTGGGATGGTGATACAAGTGGTTAAAATAATAAAGACATGATGGTTATTAGGATAAGACAAGAGTAGTATTAGAGTTCAGGTTATGATGACATGGAATTGTGGTATAAGTGCTATGATAGCTATGAGTGGTATTGAATTCAGGTCATGATTATTTAAAAATCTCGACATAAGAGATTAAGAAATTAACATGATGATTAGTAAGACATGACAGAAATTTCTAAAAGGATTTATTAGTGAACCTAGATGATTTAGTAAATTATATCAGAGTGCGCAGTGAAAGTGTAGTGATTTAAGAATATTAACTCTAACTTTAGAAGTGTTATGATAGGAGCACTGATTTAAAATCTCAATCAAGCTAATTTCGAGAACGAAATTATTTTAACAAGGGGAGAATGTGAGAACTAAGTTGTTTTCGGCCAAAGTCGGTAGGCCCAAATGACTTCAGCCCAAATAAGAAAAAAAAAAGGATGAAGGGGCGGGGCGGCTGAGAACCGGAACAGAGGAGGGAGAGATGGAGTCAGACAGGGAGCACGCCCTTCCCCTTATCCGACCGAAAAAGTCATCGAAGGAATCGAAGGAAGCTGAAAAGGAGAAGGACTCCGTCAGCGTCATGGTTAAGGCGGATTGGGACTACGGTTGACGTGGTTTTCCCCTTCCCTACGTGACAAGGAGACCGTCGGTGTTTCCTTTAAATCCCCCTTCATTGTCGCCAAACCGACCTCCTTCCATGCACCTCCTCCCTCTCCGACGAGCACCCGAGATTCCATCCAGGCCCGGTGGGCATTCTTTTATTTTTTTAGAAGGATTTAACAAGGTTTTCTTTGGATTTGTTTTGATTGGTTTGGTCTCGGGGCCATGGACCGTCAGTGGCTGTGCCACCATCACTCCGGTCTATCGTGCCTTCCCGATGATTCCCTCCCTTTGTCGTCGGTGATTATGGGGAAGCCGGCTCAGTCGAGCCAAGGAAGGGTAGCAGGGAGGGGTTTGGGAAGAAGAGAAGAGAAGGAAGAGAAAGAAAGAAAAAAAAAAGAAGAAGAGAGGCTCTATTTCGGTTCATAAAAAAAATAGAGAGAGAGAAGGAAAAAATAAGGAGAGGGAATATGAAGAGAAAGAGAGAGAGAGAAAGAGGAGAAAGAAGAGGAAGGAGAGAGAAGATGAGGAGAAAGAGAATCGGAGGGAATTTTTTTTTTGGAATTCGTGAAACTAGGGTTTGGTTTGAATGATTATTGTAGGAGATCAACCTTCCGAGCAAAAAGGCGTTGCGTGAATTTTGGGTACAACTAGTGTCGAATTTACTAGGATTAGCGCTTGAAGGTAAGGATTCTGGATATAATCACCAGTTCTACATATTATTTTTACATGGCATGGTTTTGATCCGAGTACATGAACATTGGCATGCATGATTTATTGTTGCATAGTATAGTTGAGTTTTCATGATGAACGGTATGATTATGGTTATTATTATTTATATTTCTGGATATTATGTTTATCAAATAAATATATTTTGGTGGGTCGGACCGTGATGTTGGTCATTGAGAAGTTTGTGATGACATGATTTGGTTTGATATCGTGATACGATTTAACAGGATGATATAAAAAGATAAAATGATAACGGTGTTTGAACTAGCCATGTCACGGGATCGTGGTTACACAGCCGGAGCCACGGGCTTAGTACGTGGGCCTGGCCATGGGCAGATTGTACATGGTCGATTGTGAGATTGCCATCACAGGCTAAAGTGTGATAATGAGATTGCCAGTCACAGGCTTAAGTGTGACATTGAGATTGCCAGTCATGGGCTGAAGCATGACTGTGGCTAGTTCAGAACCCTGAAGAAGGATGATTAAATTGAAAACTTAAAAAAGAAACATGATTTTGCAAAAAGTTTTGTCGTATATGACACTTGAATTATTTCATTGCATGGCATGATATGTACTCTTATCTTCTTGATATTTTCAAAGTATTATTATTATTATTGGTGACTGTTTGGAGACCTTACTGGGCTGTAAAGCTTACAACCCTACTTTCTTCTTCCAGAGTCGTGCAGATATTCGGGCTTGGCGATGAATGATATTTTTTGAGGTAAGTAACTTTTATGTACCTAGACCTTACATGATCTCTAGGATAAAACCTAGAGTTTGTGCGGCTGGTCGCGTAGCCGATTCCGGTGCTAGATTCGGGGCATGATATTTAAATCTTCATTGTTGCATGATATTGAATCCAAAGAACAGGTTGTTGGACTGTGTTCTTCCATGTTGCTTTACTGCATCTGCTACGTATAGGCGCTGTTCCAGATCTCCCAATAATTGGGATTAGTGCCTGGAATTTTTCCAACAACAAGCATGTTTTGAATATTGCATCGGGGTTTTTGAAACTCCCAATGCTTTTCATGAGCGCTCCGTGTGGATGTGCATCACGCGATGCATTATTTTCTTTTTTTATTTTTCAACATCTTGTATTTTGATCGTTTTCTCTTTTAATTTTTAATTAATTTTGTAACGGCCATAATAGCTATTTTGAGAGTATATTGGAGATTTTTTCCAGAATTTTGAGTCTATAAATATATCTTTATCCCAGCCCTTCAAGGTATCTAACATCTCAAGCTCTCCCTCTTTGATATTCCTCCATTCCAATTTTTAAAAGCTTTCTCTCTCTCTCCAATCTTTTTTCACTTTAAATTTTTGGATTGAAGATAAGCTGATTGACATCCATTCGAGATCATGCCACCGACAGGTGTTGGAGTTTTGACTTCCAAGTTGTACCTTGAAGGAAAGTATGTGGTCCAATTAGTTTTTGCAAGATAAGGGAACCAAATCTCCTTTAGGATAGTGGTTCTATCCGCCTTCCAAGCTAGATTCCCAACCTTATACTACAGTGCTTTTAAAATTTCATCACATCAAATTTATTCTGCCACACACCATGAAAAAACATTATTTTCAAATATTTCAAATATATATATACTAATGCACATGTATATATATATTTTTCATGCTTTAACTACTAACAGCTTAAAAGAGATTTATAGTTTATAGTGCATGTATATAAATATATTTTTTTATACTTAATTATAGTTTATTTGCCTTGCATATTTCATATATATATTAATATATCTTTTTTTTTCATTTATAGCATAATATATATTTCTTTTGTATTGTACAAAATTAATTATATTGTACAAAATTAATTGAAGATCCTTTTGAACCTGTACTGTAGCATACAAACTAACTTTTAAAAGACTATACAAATAAAGTAACCAAAGTCTTTAGGATTTAGAAACAAATAACTTAATTAAAAATATTAACAAACCATAGGTCCGATCACATTGGTGATCATTTTAATAAAATCTTAATTTTTTTAAAAAAAAATTAGGAGACATTTTTAGAAACATATATCCAAAAAAATACTTAGATTATTTAAATAAATTCTTAACAAAATCATTTTTATGTTCCAGATCATCCTCTCTGAACTTGACTTGGATCCAATGGCAACCCTTAGAGATGACATCATTAACCTTAAATTTGAAAATTTTGATGGATCCCATTTTAGGAGGTGGCAAAGCCAAATAAAGTTTTGGCTAACCACCTTAGGACTTTGATCAGTGATTGACCAGTCTGCCTATTCCTCTAGTTCAACCACACCAATGATCTTGGAAGAGGATTACCTATGTAAAGGTAAAATCTTTAGTGCCCTGTCTGACTTACTCTATGAAATTTACCTATCAACTAAGAGTGCAAAGAAATTATGTGATACCCTAGAGTTTGAATATGGCCTTGATGATGCTGGGGTTGAACAATTTAACACCGCATCATTCCTTAGATTTAATATGATAAAAGCCAAATCTATCAATGACCAGCTTCACCAATTCCAAGAGTATCTTAGCAAACTCCAAGCCAATGGAGACAAATTCTCTGAAGAATTTAAGGTCTCCAGCCTTCAAGATAAAATGCCTCCTTAGAATGGCTTTGTCAAAAGTCAGCTTCAAAAGCAAGGAGAATTAATCCTAGCTTAACTTCTAAATTCAATCAGGATAGAAAACCAACATAGATCTAAAATCCAACAAACTAGAATTCCTAGTGTCCAAGCTAACCTAACCCAATAATATCAAACCAATAACAATACTAAACCAAAATCAAGGCCTAGATTTTAACAAACCATTAATATCAATCAAACCAACCCTACCATCCTAACCCAAATAAGTTCAAACCCAAGGGTAAAACCTTTAAAGCCCATAACACTAAACCATCAAGCCTGCCCAAGGTCCAAGTGAAAGATTTTGTTTCATGTGTGGGAGAATAAATTATCTTGCAAGAGACTACTTTCATCGAAAGAAGGAAACTCTTCACAAACCTTCTGCTTCCTCCAGACCCCCAGCTCATGTAGTTGAAGGTCCAGAAGACTCTATCTTTAGGTCTGTAAGCTTGACTCTTGGAATTAATATTACTTCTTTCAACCTTGATTAATGGTTAGATTCAGAAGCTAATGTTCATGTTTATTTTGATCGCTCCTCGTTCACTACTTTTCAGGACTCAAGTGGAGGAGGTGTGATCCTAGAGAACAACATAGCCACCAAGATCGTGGGATACGGTCGAGTCAACCTGAAGATGACATTAGGAAAAGTTCTTGCCCTGACAGATGTGCTATATATTCTAGATCTTAGGAAGAACCTTGTTAATGGGTCTTAGCTGATTCAAAGGGAATACAAAATTATCCTTGATTATAATAAGGTTATAATAACTAAAAATAATACCTTCATTGAAAAAGGATATGTAAGTGGAGGCTTATTCAAACTGAATGTAATAAATCTTTTTAGTAGTCAAGCTAAAAATTAAATTTATTTTGTAAATGAGTCTAAACAAAATCTATGACATATCATGTTGGGTCATGTACACTTAGAAAAGGTTAAACACATGATAGAATTAAAACAATTTCTAAATTAAATCTAGATTCATCTAAATGTAAAATATGTGCCGAATCCAAATAACCAAGAAAACCATTCAAATCAGTTAAAAAAAAATCATCAATCTTGGAGTTAATATATAGTGATGTATATGACTCCATCAAAACTGCAACCCGTGATGGTAATAGGTATATGGTGACCTTTATAGATGATTTTTTTAGATACTATTATTGTTACCTAATCAAATATAAAAATGAAACATTCAACAAGTTTAAAATTTAGAGTAAAGTAGAAAATCAACAAGAAAGAAAGATTAAAATTCTTAGATCTGATAGAGGAGGGGAGTATACCTCGAATGAATTTTTCTAGTTCTATCAAGAACATGGTATAATTCATCAAGTGACTGCTCCTTACTCTCCATAGTCCAATGGTATAGCTAAGCATAAAAACCGTATCCTCATGGATATAGTAAATGCAATGCTCATCAATTTTGACTTATCCAAGAACTTGTGGGGGAAAGCTCTTCTATCTTCTTGTTTCATCCTAAATAGAATATCTATTAAGGATAGTGAAAAAACTTCTTATGAACTTTAGAAAGGAAGGACTCCTAACCTAGACTTTCTCAAAGTATGAGGGTGTCTTGCTAAGGTTAATATCTCTGAATCTAAAAAAAGAAAAATAGGATCCAAGGCTATAGATGGGATATTTATAGGCTATGTCCAAAATAGTAATGCATGTAGATTCTTAGTTATAAAATCAGAGATTAGTGATATAACTGACAACTAAATCTTAGAAGCTAGAGATGCTTCTTTCTTTAAGGACATTTCCTTTTAAGACTATTAATGTGGCAGGATCGCTGATGTGGATCTCCTGTCAGATCCAGTCAAATGCCGTGTTGGAAGAAGTTGCCATGTCAGACCCCCTCTTCGAGCTCCTTCGTCGGGCGGCTCCCTCGAGGTTGAGTCCACCTCGACCGAAGTTGATCTCCCGCTCTGTTTGAGCTCCTTCGTTGGGCGGCTCCCTCGAGGTCGAGTCCACCTCGGTCGAAGTTGAGCTCCCGCTCTCTTTGAGCTTTTTCGCCTGGTGGCTCCCTCGAGGTCGAGTCCACCCTGGCTGAAGTCGAGCTCCCGCTCTCTTTGAGCTCCTTCGTCGGGCGGCTCCCTGGAGGTCGAGTCCATCTCGGCTGAAGTCGAGCTCCTCCTCCTTGAGCCAAGCTCTCTTTAGAGGGGAGGTCCAGCAGCCGAAAGCCATCCCCATGGCCAAAGCCCATGGTGCTTCGGGAGGGTCAGAGGCAGTAGAAAGGGGGTAGCACCACCTCCCTTGGGCGGCAACCGCCACCTAAGGACCACAGAGGGGCATCCCCTAGGATGCCATCATTACTCCCATTGCTAATTACACCAGATAGGAAATGGCACCCCGGCCAAGGCACTGCACCACCTAACCGACTGCTTGCACCACCCGGAAGAGGAAATCCCTCCAAATGATTCAAATCCAGAGGGCGGTTGTTCCCTGATCGAGGCCCTGCCAAGTTTTTCAAAGTAGGGCGACCGGATGGGAAGTCAGAGCCTGCGACATAACTCCCTATCATGAATGGGGAAGGCACCTATGTACACGGCATAGAGCACTGTCGAACATTGACCTTCCGGTGCTTGCAGAGGGGGAGGAACCCGAGGTAGGTCATTGAGAGGGTCCATGGCCTAAAAGGAGATTCAGGAGGTCTTCAAACAAGGTACGCAAACAAGCAAAGAGCTAGCACACAGGAGAGCAACCGAGAGGCTGAGCTCTCTAGGCTACCGGGGACTCACTGAAAGGGTCTTGATGGACACAGCTACATAGCTTGAGCTCTCCTCCACCGCTACCACCCTCGCTCTACTCTCTCTTTCACATACCAAATCTCCTCCTCCAAGTGTGGAGTCCGAGCAAAGGGGCCCACAAGAAAGAGTCTGTTCTCCTAGGTCGCCACTGACTTGATCATCAGAGTATCCTCGTCGGGATCTCCGGCCCGAGTCTCCTCTATTTTGCAGGTCCGGGCACATGAGTTGATTCCCGAGCGACGAGGTCAGCATCCAAGATCATCCCTAAAATAGTAATGCCTATAGACTCTTAGTTATAAAATCAGATATTAGTGATATAACTGACAACTTAATCTTAGAAGCTAGAGACGCTTCTTTCTTTAAGGACATATTTTCTTTTAAGATTATAATCTCCAGACTCCTAAAATATGAATCATCTTTCTCTAGAGCCATAGAACCAGAATTAGAAACTGAATATGAACTAAGAAGAAGCAAAAGAAATGGAGTTGAAAAAGATTTTGGTGAAGACTTCTTCACATTCTTAGTAGAAAGTGAACCTTTTACATATGATGAGGTGATGCTATTATTAGAATCATCATATTAGAAGAAAGCCATAGATAGTGAAATTCAATCAATCTTAGAAAAAAAACATGGATTTTAACTAATTTACCTCCTGAAAATAAATCTATAGAAACAAAATGAATTTTTAAAAGAAAATTAAGGCCAGATAGAATAATAGAAAGGTATAAAGCTTTGTTAATAGTGTTGCCGCTCTCGTCGCCGCGCCCGTGCCTCGGATCCGCTGATCCTTCCTGACCGCCTGGCGAGGGAGCCTCCCTGGCTGCGGAGAACCTGCAAGAAGGGGTTAGAAGACCCTGGCCGGGGATCCCGGCGAGGGAGCTCCGACGGTCAAGTCAGTAGACGACGAGAAGGAACAGACTCTCCAGACGGACCTCCGAAAGGGTCCAGGCTTAGAGAGTTTACTAGTAAGAAAGGCGCTCTGGGGACCAGAACTTCGGCCGGGCCTCCCTGCCGAGCTCACGCCAAGTGATCCCCTCTCGGGATCTCGGATCTCACTCTCGGAGCGAGGCCTTTTGCCGTTGCTTCTTCCTTGTCCCCAGGCTTGTTTTTTTTTGCTTACCTTGTCGTCCCCAGATTCCTCCCTTTTATCTCCTTCCGTCGCGCGCCTGTCTTCTTCTCCCGGGAGACTCCCCTCCCCCGTCCCTTTTTCTTTCCCCTTTTCGGTGAGGAGGGCCAGGCGGCTTTCCGACCTCGTCCGCCGAGCCCAGCAGGGAAAAGGCAAAGACAGAAAGGGAGGGGGGGGGGGGCGGTGCTGGTAAGGTGGCCGGTCATACCTCGGGCCCAGTGAGAGCGCTCTCTTTCCCAAGCATGGACGCCATCCATCTATGGGGCCTGTTTTGCCAGAATCGCGCCTCTCGGCTGCAGGACCTGTCGGGCCGATGCAAATGATGTTTCGCGTGCCGCCGCCACCCATACGGGGCACCGTCTATGATGCGTACGGCCCGAGGGGTGACCTGGGGGCCAGCGCCTCCTTCCCTGGGACCCCCTCCGTACGAGCGGCCTGACTCCGGCTGAGTTGGGCCCGTCTCCGGGGGCCACCTGGCGAAGGAGCGAAGGATCGGCCGACCTCGACCTAGGTGGACCCCTCCTGGGTGGACACCTGGCGAGGTGGCAGGAGGTCGCCTAGCTTCGGCCGAGGTGGGCCCATCTCCGGGGGGCCACCTGGCGAAGGAGCGAGGGATCGGCCGACCTCGGCCTAGGTGGACCCCTCCTGGGTGGACACTTGGCGAGGTGGCAGGAGGTCGCCTGGCTTCGGCCGAGGTGGGCCCATCTCTGGGGGGGCACCTGGCGAAGGAGCGAAGGATCGGTCGACCTCGGCCTAGGTGGACCCCTCCTGGGTGGACACCTGGCGAGGTGGCAGGAGGTCGCCTGGCTTCGACCGAGGTGGGCCCATCTCTGGGGGGCTACCTGGCGAAGGAGCGAGGGATCGGCCGACCTCGGCCTAGGTGGACCCCTCCTGGGTGGACACCTAGCATGGTGGCAGGAGGTCGCCTGGCTTCGGCCGAGGTGGGCCCATCTCCGGGGGGCCACCTGGCGAAGGAGAGAAGGATCGGCCGACCTCGGCCTAGGTGGACCCCTCCTGGGTGGACACATGGCGAGGTGGCAGGAGGTCGCCTGGCTTCGGCTGAGGTGGGCCCATCTCCGGGGGGGCCACCTGGCGAAGGAGCGAAGGATCGGCCGACCTCGGCCTAGGTGGACCCCTCCTGGGTGGACACCTGGCGAGGTGGTAGGAGGTCGCCTGGCTTCGACCGACCTCGGCTTAGGTGGACCCCTCCGGGTTTGGGCGCCAATCGAGGTGGTAGAGGAACTCCGAGCTGAGCTCGACTTCGGCGAGAGCAGTTTGCCTTAGAAAGTCATCTGGCGGAGTAGTCTTGCCGAGCTCGGCCTTGAAGACGTGGCGCTGACTCGACCGGAGAAACCTCCACATGGCTCGATCGTATTTGGCGGTATCTGAGCCTGGCCACGTCACTGTTACGGCCGTAACAGTTGCCCCCCAGCCCGCCGTTCCGTTGGGGCGTCGTAGAACGGAACGTCGGGATTAAATGCGGACATGATGTGGGGAGGCGAAGATCTTGCATCATAATTGCCGCGATCCTCGTCGCCGTGGCTCGATGCACCTAAAACCCTATAGGAAGCCGCCACGCGTCGCCCACTTGCCCGCAATAAATGCGTCGCTTCGAGGCAGAGGCCGTTACCCTGCTAACGAGGCGTCGGTGTCGGGCGTGCATCCACGTGGCGATCGTCCAGTGGCTCGAGGCGGAATGACGGGTACGGTCGCTGTCGGCTGAGTTTGAAAGGGAGGGGACTTTCCAGAACGAGGCCTTTCCCCTTGCTCCGTGGGTGGTTTGCTGCAGGCTAACTCTTGTTGCCCTGCGCTCGTCTGGTGTATTTTCGGTGAGTGCCTCCATCTTTTCCAGTTCCCCTCTCTCTTTTTTTTTTTTTTTCTCTGATCCTTTGTCCTTCTCTTTGCCATGGCGCGCCGTCGCCATGTCTCTTCCAATCCGGACAAGGCCGGTCCATCCTGGCCGAGGACTCCATCTTCTTCCTCCTCAGAGGAGGAAACGATCCCGGAGGAGATCCGCCGGTGTCTGCAACCCGGGGGTGTCACCATTGGCATCCCTAGGGGGATCCGGTCTCCTCCGGTTGCTTCCGCCGTGCCCCTTCGTTCTCTTCCTGCTCCGCCTCTTCTTCCCGCCGGTCCCTCCGGTCATGCTTCCACCATGACCGAAGGCGATCTTTCTCTGCTCCGGGATGCCTATGGTATCCCGGGGTCAATTCGTCTGTCTGTTCCGCGGTCCGGGGAGCGCGTCACCATGAGTGGCCCCGGCCGCATAGCCTTCTACGAAGACTTCCTCCTTGGGGGTCTTCGATTTCCTCTGCACCCCTTCTTCCTTTCTTTTCTCAGCCATTTCCGGCTTGTCCCGGCCCAGTTGGCCCCCAATGCCATCCGGGTCATCTTCTCTTTTATAGTCTTTTGTCACTTCCACGGGTTCGTTGCCCGTTTCTCCCTCTTCAGGGCCATGTTCACCCTGAAGAAGTGCTCCACCGATGACGGCTGGTGGTATATTTCGCCCCGGCCCAGGTGTCTCCGGTTCGACCTCCCTTCCTCGGTCAAGGGCTGGAAGAGCCGGTTTTTCTTCGCCTCGGTCGAAGATGTCGACTGGGCCTGGAGTGAACCGGACCGGTCTCCGAACCGGAACTCCCGGGTTGAGTCGGCGGACCAGGAGGCCTACTCCCAGCTCCTGAGTGACATGGTCCCGGCGCTCGAGGTTCTGCTTTCGGAGCAGAGTCTTTTTGAGGCCGGGATCAGTCCCATCCGTGAGACGGGTGAGATTCGACCCTCCTTTGACTCCTGCCCCCTTTTTCTTCATGACCGAGCCGGCTGACCTTCTGTTCTTTTGCATTGCAGGAATGAAGTTCTCACTGGAGAGCCTTCTGGAGGGCGCAGCCCAGAGAGACGTCCCAGAGGTAGAAGAGCCCGCGGCCAAGAGGGCTCGTACCGAGGCTGGCCGGGAGATCGTGCCGGCGACCGTGCCCAGCCCGGTGGCCGCCGCTCCCCCACCCAGGTTGCCTCAGGGCGGGGCCGTTGATGCCTCGGCTGCCCGACCTGGTGGCGCTGCTGTTGAGGGGGCTCCACCGCCCGAGGCTCCGTCCAGCGCCGGTCCCGTCGTCGCTGCTGCTCCGACGGTGCAGCCCGTGGCCTCCGCCGGCCCGTCGATCGCGACCTCAGCTGAGGGGGCAGCCGCCGTATGAGCCGACCTGACAGCTCCGCCACCGGTGATCACCCACCGGTGTTCAGTCATCCGCGATAAAGGGCTCGCGGAGAAGGTCATGGAGTATGCCTCCACAGCCCGGGACCGCCGAGCTCGGGGCGGCCGGGATTATGCGGACGCCTTGCTCGGGATTCTCCCGCAGCTCTTCACGGTAAGCCCGAGCTCCTTCTTCTCTGTTCTTTCAAGATTTAGTCTCCTTTTCTCCTAACCTGGTTGTTCTTGTTGGTGCAGATCGGAAATGACGTTCTCCTATTGAGGAACTTCCTCGTAGGGAATGCAAAGAGGGATGCCGAGAAGGAGAAGAAGCTCGGCAAGCTCGCGGCCGATGTCAAAGACCTCATGGAAAAGGGGGTCGAGCTGCGAGCCAGCAACCAAGCTCTCCAGACCGACCTGGTACGTTCCGAGGGGCGGAACAAGGAGCTGGAGGCTTCCTTGTCGGAGGAGAGGCTCTCCTACCAGCGTCGCACGGAGGAGGACGCGGCGAAAAAGGCTCGCCTGCAGGCCCACTCCCAGTGGCTGGAGCGCCAGCTGGAGGAGGCCCGGCGAGACGCGAGCGCGGCGAAGGACCGGAGTGCGTACATCAACGGGCTCCTGGAGGCCGCGAAGCGGGAGGCGCAAGAGGCCATCTCGAAGTTCCGGGCTTCCGACGAGTACACGTCGGAGGTCCGGGAGGCCGCCGTGGACTCCTTCCTGAAGGGGTTCCGGATGTGCCGGGAGAAAGTGGGGGCCTTCTTCCCCGAGCTCGACCTCAGCGGGGTGGTGCTCGGAGGCAGGAAGCAAGGAGTCAAGAGCAAAGCCTCTGGTGCGGCCGACGCCACTCCTGCGGCCCCGTCGACTAGCGAAGCCGTGGCTCCGGAGCGGCCTCAAGAGCCGGCCGCCGCAGAAGTCGAGGATGCAGCGCCTGCCCCCGGTAGAGGGCTCCGACCCCGCACCACACTGAGCTATCGTCTTCTCGCCTGCCTTGTTGTGGTAGTTGTTTTTTCTTTTCTTCTTCTTCTTTTTGGGGACTCCCGGCTTGTACTGGTCGCTTAAATCAATGAAGATTTTATTTGACCAAGCCTCGAGTTCATCCCATCTCCCTTCTCTTTTCTTTTTTCTGAGATGTTGACGTGGAATGCCGAAACGATCGCAGGCCCGGTCCCTTCCATTGCTCAAATCGAAGGTTGGGGCATCCCGGACCGCGTGGCGGCAGAGTGGGCCTTGAGCGGGTCTGTCTTTGGGATTGCCCTCACACTCGCGCGGGCAACATGGTTTCTGCATCGCCTTCCAGGTCGAAGCCCGGGACCTCCGGATTGAACCTCGGAGCCGCAGGCTTTCTCAAGCCTTGCGCGGCTTGCCGAGCTGTTCTCCGGGCTTGCGTGGGCGAACTGGGTTCTGCGCCACCTTCCAGGCCGAAGCCCAGGATCTCCGGACCGAACCCGATGCCGCAGGCTATCTCAAGCCTTACACGGCTTGCCGAGCTGTTCTCCGGGCTTGCGTGGGCGAACTGGGTTCTGCGCCACCTTCCAGGCCGAAGCCCAGGATCTCCGGACCGAACCCGATGCCGCAGGCTTTCTCAAGCCTTGCGCGGCTTGCCGAGCTGTTCTCCGGGCTTGCGTGGGCAAACTGGGTTCTGCGCCACCTTCCAGGCCGAAGCCCAGGATCTCCGAACCGAACCCAATGCCGCAGGCTTTCTCAAGTCTTGCGCGGCTTGCCGAGCTGTTCTCCGGGCTTGCATGGGCGAACTGGGTTCTGCGCCACCTTCCATGCCGAAGCCCAGGATCTCCGGACTGAACCCAATGCCGCAGGCTTTCTCAAGCCTTGCGCGGCTTGCCGAGCTGTTCTCCGGGCTTGCGTGGGCGAACTGGGTTCTGCGCCACCTTCCAGGCCGAAGCCCAGGATCTCCGGACTGAACCCGATGCCGCGGGCTTTCTCATCGAAGTGAGAAGGGAGCGTTTGAAGTGGGGGAACTTTATTACGGGAGTAGGGAACCTTACATTACTGATAATACATCCTTAGGTTCGAGGCGTTCCACGTCCGGGGGAACCTGGCACCTCCCAACTCCTTCAAGTAGTATGTGCCGTGAGGGAGGGCTTCTGCCACCCGGTAAGGGCCCTCCCAGTTGGGCGATAGCTTGCTGCATTCCCGCGGCTGGGAAGCTTCAGCGCGCCGGAGGACCAAATCTCCGCGACGAAAAACCTTCGGCCGCACTCGGGAGTTGTAATACATGGCCACACGCTGCCTATACGCGGCCATTCGGACTCGGGCCTTGTCCCTCGTTTCCTCGAGGAGGCCAAGGTTGAGCATCATCCTGGCTGGGTTTTCTGTCTCGTCATATTGCTCCACGTGCAGCGTGGGTAGGCTGAGCTCGATCGGGATGACTGCCTCGGCTTCGAAGATGAGGTTGAACGGGGTTTCGTCGGTAGCCGTCCTTGGGGTGGTGTGGTATGCCCAGAGGACGCTGGGGAGCTCGTCGGCCCACCTGCCCTTGGCCTGGTCCAGCCGCGTGCGGAGGCCCTGAAGGATGGTCCTGTTCGTGACTTCGGCCACCCCATTGATCTGGGGATGCGCCACCGAGGTAAAGCGATGCCTGATGCCGAGGTCGCTGCAGAATTCTTCGAACTCCCGGCAGTCGAACTGGCGCCCGTTGTCAGTAACCACGGTGTGGGGGAGGCCGAAGCGGCAGACGATAGACTTCCAAAAGAACTTGGCGATGTTTGCTTCGGTGATCCTCGCCAAGGGTTCGGCCTCGACCCACTTCGTGAAGTAGTCGATGGCCACTATCAAGAACTTCCGCTGTCCAGACGCCGGTGGGAATGGGCCCAGGAGGTCCATCCCCCACTGGACGAGCGGCCAGGGAGCTGAGAGCTGGGAGATTGGGTTGGAGGGCTGCCGTTGCACCGTGGCGTGACGCTGGCACCGGTCGCACTTCTTCACGAAGTCAGCGGCGTCTTCCTTCATTGTCTCCCAGACGTAGCCCTGACGGAGGGCCTTGTACGCCAATGCCCTGCCCCCCACGTGGTTCCCGCAGATGCCCTCGTGAATCTCCTGGAGCACGAGCTTGGCCTCCGTGGGTCCTACACACTTGAGGAGGGGATAGGAGTAGGATCTTCGATACAAGTGCCCATCCATCAGGACGAACCGCATGGCCTTCTTTCTGATAAGGCGACCCGCCTCGCGGTCCTCTGGCAGGGTGCCACTGGTGATGTATTCGGCGTACTTGTCCATCCAGCTGGGTTCGTGGCTGACCTGATGGACCTCCACCGGTGCCTCGAGGCTTGGGATCTCAAGGCGCTCCACATGAGCGCGTCCCAGCATCGAGTCCGGCAGGGTCGCCAGCCGAGAGAGAGCATCCGTGCGGGCGTTCTCCCCACGGGGGATATGGAAGATGTTGAAGCACCGGAATCTGGACGCGCCCACTTTGACGAGCCCAAGTATTTCGCCATTTGGGGGTCATGTGCGACGTACTCCCCGGATACCTGTCCTGCCACGAGCTGGGAATCGGTGAAAGCCTTGAGGTTGGTTACGCCCAGCTCGCGGGAGACTCTCAGTCCGGCAAGAAATGCTTCGTACTCTGCCTGGTTATTTGTTGTGGGGAATTGGAAACGGAGTGCGCATTCGGCGACGACCCCGTCGCTGTTGGCAAGGATGAGCCCAGCTCCGCTCCCGCCGGAGTTTGAGGCTCCGTCCACATGGAGGATCCAGGCGTCCTCTCCGGGCTCATCGGTGCCAATCTCCATTGGCTGGCCTGAGGGGCCTTCCTCGGGCTCCCTGCCCAAGCCTGCACATTCGACCAAGAAGTTGGCCAGCACCTGTGCCTTCATGGCCGACCTTGGCCTGTACGTAATGTCGAACTCGCTGAGCTTCAGTGCCCACTTTGCCAATCGTCCCGAAGTATCGGGTCGGCTGAGCACCGCTTTCAGCGGTTGATCCATCAGGACAGCGATGGGGTGCACTTGGAAATAGGGCCTGAGACGCTGGGCAGACACTATTAGCGCAAAAACGAGTTTCTCGGGTCGAGAATACCTGAGCTCCGCATCACGAAGAAGCTTGCTGGTATAGTACACCGGCCGCTGGACCCCCTGGCCATCGATCCGAACCAAGACCGAGCTGACGGCTTCCGGGGTGACCGCTAGGTAGAGGATAAGCTCCTCCCCCTCCTCGGGCCTGGACAGCAACGGTGGCGACGCAAGCGTCTTCTTCAGCTCCTCGAAGGCCTTCTGGCATTCCTTGGTCCAAGCGAAGTCGTTCATCTTTCTCAGCACCTTGAAGAAGGGACGGCAGCGGTCCGCCGACCTGGAGATAAAACAGCTGAGGGCCGCAACTCGGTCGGTGAGTTGCTGCACTTGCTTCTTGGAGGCGGGCTGCTCCATATCCAGAATGGCCTGAATTTTCTCTGGGTTGGCCTCAATTCCTCTTTGGGTCACCATAAATCCTAGGAATTTCCCGGTGGAGACGCCAAAGGCGCACTTCGCCGGGTTCAGCTTCATCTGATGGCGTCGGAGGTTGCCGAACGTCTCCGCCAAGTCAGCCACGTGGTCCAACTCGGGTTTGCTCATTACGAGCATGTCGTCCACGTACACCTGCATGTTGCGACCTATCTGGTCTTTGAAAATTCTATTGACCAGGCGCTGGTACGTCGCCCCCGCGTTCTTGAGGCCGAATGGCATCATCCTGTAGCAAAAAGTTCCGTGGTCAGTTATGAAGGCGGTGTGCTCTTCGTCCTCCGGGCTCATTCGGATCTGGTTGTATCCGGAGAAGGCGTCCATGAACGACAGGAGGCGATGCCCCGAGGTGGTGTCGACCAGCTGGTCGATCTTTGGAAGAGGGAAGCTGTCCTTTGGGCAAGCTCGGTTGAGGTCAGTGTAGTCCACACAGATCCTCCACTTACCACTACTCTTTCTTACCATGACCACGTTTGCCAGCCAACTGGGATACTGGACCTCCCGCATAAAACCGGCGGCGAGGAGTTCTCCACTTCCTCGTTAATCGCCTTCTGTCTTTCCATGGCGAAGCTCCTCTTCTTCTGGCAGACCGGGCGGCAACTTGGGTCCACGTTTAGCCTGTGCATGATGACCTCGGGCGGGATGCCCGGCATGTCGGCTGCTGACCAGGCGAATACGTCAGCGTTCGTGCGGAGGAACTCCAGCAAGCGGGTCCGTTCTTCTTCAGGGAGCTGGGCCCCGACTTTCACCGTCTTCAGGGGATCCGAACCGAGGGAAAAAGTCAGCAGGCGCTCTACGGGCCCTCCCCTGGGTTCCTTCTCTCTTAGGTCGAGGTCGTCGATATCGGGGGCGAGCTCCGTGCCCCGGGCGCTCGGGACCGTCTAGAGGCAGAGCGGGACTGGCTGGGTCATCCCCTTCATCTCCCCGAGCCCGGAAGGCGTGGGGAACTGTACCAACAACCTTCTCGTGGAGATTGTGGCGTCTAGTTGGTTGAGCCCGGGACGCCCGAGAATGGCGTTGTAAGGCGAAGGGAGCCTGACGACGGTAAATGTTATTAGGACGGTTGCCTGCCGGGATGGGGATCCGGCTGTGACCGGAAGAGTGATCTCCCCCTCGACCCCCACGGAGTCCCCTGTAAAACCTACCAGGGGGGTGTGCACCAGTTTCAGCTGATCGTGGGACAAGTTCATCCAAGAGAAAGCGTCGTAAAAAAGTACGTCAGCCGAGCTTCCACTATCCACCATGATTCGATGTACAGGATGCTTTGCGATGGTCATCTCGACCACCACGGCATCGTTGTTTACATTATCATTACCCTTCCCCCCCTCCAGCTGATGGAAGGAGCAAATGGATCCGGGCTCGAGGCGGGTGAACCAGACTCGAGCGGCCTTCCGGAGGGTGGCCGGGAAGGCGACGCACAGAAGAGCGTCGGTGGCCCCCTGGACCCTCATGAGAGCTTTGTAGCTCTCCAGATGGTCCAGAGGGTCGGTGGTCCCGTCGTAGGGATCCACCTGCGGCATGCGGAATCGTTTTGGGATCGGTTCCGCTTGGATTTCTTCAGAGAAAGGGGGGCGGGAGTCGTAGCCCGCTGGGTCTGCCGACGAGTTCTGCAGGTCGGCGAATCGGCGGGCGAACTCCGCCAGCTTGCGCTCATGCTCCTACAGGTGCCTCTCGGCCTGGCGCCTGATGGCTTCGTCGGTGGAGTCTTCCACCGAGGCTGCGGGTGAAGGGGGCGCCGATCGGTCTCGACACGAAGTCTGGCCTCGGCGTCGCTTGCTGCGATGCGCCGTTTCGGCCCCGTCGGCCGGGGATCGGCTCTCGTGATCCTCCGAACCGGAGTAGTTTCTTTTTGCGGGAGCTTGGTGGCTCCCACGGGGGTTGGAGACGGCCCTCGGATGGGACGGCCTGCCCTGAATTGAGCGCAGGCTCCCATGCTGCCCCGCGGCTCGGGCCACGGGGGTCCCTGGCTGCGGCTGCGTGGCCAGGGACCGCTGCTGATGCTGAAGCTGCCGGATCGCCGAGGTCAAGGTCTGTAGCTATTGGATGACGGCCGCAAGGGGTCCGTCCGCCGAGGTAGGCTGTGGTGGAAGAGAAGGGGGGGCCGGAAGCTCCCTTTCGGGGCTATGGGCCCCCGGAGGGGAGTGAACCTCCCCCACACGGCTGGTGGACGCCTCGCGACCACGAGTGACCACCTTTGTCAGAGAGCGCGACACCTGTAGAAAACTGGCTCCCGCTAGGGTTCAGTGTCCTGCCCCCCTACCTGGTACGCCAATCTGTTGCCGCTCTCGTCGCCGCACCGTGCCTCGGATCCGCTGATCCTTCCTGACCGCCTGGCGAGGGAGCCTCCCTGGCTACGGAGAACCTGCAAGAAGGGGTTAGAAGACCCTGGCCGGGGATCCCGGTGAGGGAGCTCCGATGGTCAAGTCAGTAGACGACGAGAAGGAACAGGCTCTCCAGACGGACCCCCGAAAGGGTCCAGGCTTAGAGAGTTTACTAGTAAGAAAGGTGCTCTGGGGACCAGAACTTCGGCCGGGCCTCCCTGCCGAGCTCATGCCAAGTGATCCCTCTCGGGATCTCGGATCTCACTCTCGGAGCGAGGCCTTTTGCCGTTGCTTCTTCCTTGTCCCCAGGCTTGTTTTTTTTTGCTTACCTTGTCGTCCCCAGATTCCTCCCTTTTATCTCCTTCCGTCGCGCGCCTGTCTTCTTCTCCCGGGAGACTCCCCTCCCCCGTCCCTTTTTCTTTCCCCTTTTCGGTGAGGAGGGCCAGGCGGCTTTCCGACCTCGTCCGCTGAGCCCAGCAGGGAAAAGGCAAAGACAGAAAAGGGGGGGGGGGGGGGCGGCGCTGGTAAGGAGGCCGGTCAGACCTCGAGCCCAGTGAGAGTGCTCTCTTTCCCAAGCGTGGATGCCATCCATCTATGGGGCCTGTTTTGTCAGAATCGCGCCTCTCGGCTGCAGGTTATGTCGGGCCGATGCAAATGGTGTTTCGCGTGCCGCCGCCACCCGTACGGGGCGCCGTCTGTGATGCGTATGGCCCGAGGGGTGACCTGGGGGCCAGCGCCTCCTTCCCTGGGACCCCCTCCGTACGGGCGGCCTGACTCCGGCTGAGTTGGGCCCGTCTCCGGGGGCCACCTGGCGAAGGAGCGAAGGATCGGCCGACCTCGGCCTAGGTGGACCCCTCCTGGGTGGACACCTGGCGACACCTGGCGAGGTGGCAGGAGGTCGCCTGGCTTCGGCCGAGGTGGGCCCATCTCCGGGGGGCCACCTGGCGAAGGAGCGAGGGATCGGCCGACCTCGGCCTAGGTGGACCCCTCCTGGGTGGACACCTGGCGAGGTGGCAGGAGGTCGCCTGGCTTCGGCCGAGGTGGGCCCATCTCCGGGGGGGCCACTTGGCGAAGGAGCGAAGGATCGGCCGACCTTGGCCTAGGTGGACCCCTCCTGGGTGGACACCTGGCGAGGTGGCAGGAGGTCGCCTGGCTTCGGCCGAGGTGGGCCCATCTCCGGGGGGGCCACCTGGCGAAGGAGCGAAGGATCGGCCGACCTCGGCCTAGGTGGACCACTCCTGGGTGGACACCTGGCGAGGTTGCAGGAGGTCGCCTGTCTTCGGCCGAGGTGGGCCCATCTCCGGGGGGCCATCTGGTGAAAGATCGAAGGGTCGGCCGACCTCGGCTTAGGCGGACCCCTCCGGGTTTGGGCGCCAATCGAGGTGGTAGAAGAACTCCGAGCCGAGCTCGACTTCGGCGATAGCAGTTTGCCTTAGAAAGTCGTCTGGCGGAGTAGTCTTGCCGAGCTCAGCCTTGAAGACGTGGCGCTGACTCGGCCGGAGAAACCTCCACGTGGCTCGATCGTATTTGGCGGTATCTGAGCCTGGCCACGTCACTGTTACGACCGTAACAAGTAGTAAAAGGATTTAACCAAAAGAAAGATATATATTACTTTGATACTTATACTTTATAGCGAGAATAACTATCCAAAGAACTTTGATAGCCTTAGCCTTAATTCATAAAATAATAATTCACCAAATGTATGTAAAAATGGCATTCTTAAATAAAGAATTAGAAGAATAAATCTAAATAAACCAACCTCAAGGATTTGAAGTAAAAGGACAAGAACATAAAGTATGTAGACTAATCAAATCTCTTTATGATTTAAAACAAACTCTTAGATAATGGCACATTAAGTTTGATAAAATTATCTTAAATAATAACTTTAAAATAAATGAATATGATAAATGTGTATATTATAAAAAACATGATACTGATTATATAATACTATGCTTATATATGATGATATATTACTATTTGGAATATCAATGAAAATAATCCAAGAAACTAAAAGCTACTTATCAAATAATTTTGATATGAAAGACTTAGGAGAAGCTAATGTAATTCTAGGAGCGAAGCTTGAAAGAATAGATAGTGGAATAGTAATAAGCCTAGCACACTCAATCGAAAAAATACTTAAAAAGTTTGAATATTTTGATTTAAATCTTATCTCTATCCCATGATCATAGCTCTCACTTAATTAAAAATCTAGGAGAACCTATTGACCAATTAGGGTATTCTCAAAGGATAGGATCCCTATTATATATTTTAAATAGAACCCATCTAGATATAGCTTATGCAGTAGGCAGACTAAGTAGGTATACTAGCAATCCTAGTAAAGAACATTAAAAAATCCTGGAAAGAATATTTAGATATCTTAAGGGAATCCTAGATTACTCTCTATATACTCTGGTTATCCAGAAGTATTTAAGGGATATAGTGACGCCAATTGAGTAACAAACAAATTAAATATTAAGTCCACCACAAGGTATCTCTTCTTGTTATGAGGAGCTGCAATATCTTGGAATTCTTGTAAATAAATAATAATCACTAGAAACACATTAGAATCTAAGCTGACAGCTCTTGACACATGTACTAAAACACAATAGCTAAGAGATTTAATAAATGGTATACAAATTCTTTCACTAAAAATTTTAAAATTTTTTTTAAATTATGATTGTAGAGCTTTAATTGACTTGTTAAATCAATAGACAACTAATAAAAAGATAAATAATCATATTCTGATCAGGTATAAAACTATAAGAAATAAAATGAAAGATGTAATATCACTATAGTTTATAAGATCAAAATATAATCTGGCAGATCTTTTGACCAAAGGCCTTTTAAAGGCAGCGATATTTGAGACATTGAGGGGGATGGGGCTTAAGCCCATATATTAGTCATCAGAGTGGATCCCTACCATCATGGCAACTCCATTGTTAAGATTTAAAAGGAAACGATCTCTGAGGTAACATCTGGGAGCACCATTTTTAAGGGTATGTCTCCTTTTATTTCTATGATGTGGTGCTCTATTATAACGGTTAGATTGAGCATAACTCTTAATAGATCCAAAACTGTAAGTTTAGTGAAATACGATTATGTTGCATGTATCCTTAAAGGATCTGTCTTAGTAAGAGTAGTTGTGAGGCCGCGACTATGGGATCAGGATAAATCCCTAGTAACTCTCATGAAAATCAAGGCAAATGCATGACCTAGATAGTGCTATCCCGTATTATAATTAGCTCATCTTCATACTGTATGTATTTTATACTAAATATAAGTTCAAACCTATAAGGTACTTGTACTAAGCACAGTAAAAGTCCAAAGGTTTAATTATTTATCAAATTTAAATATTTTATAAAATTTTGAAACTTATGGGGGATTATCGTATGGGAGTTTCAAAAACCCCCAATGCTTTCCATAAGTGCAGTGCACGAGCATTCTATGAGCGCTCCCCATGAGCATTCCATGAGCGTTCCTCGAGCACTCCGTGCGAACGCATGTCACACAATGCATTGTTTCCTTTTTATTTTTCAACATCCCGTGTTTTGACCGTTTTCCCTTTTAATTCTTAATTAATTTTGAATCTAATTTTGTAACGGCTATAACGACTAGTTTGAGGGCATTTTAAAAATTTTCTCTGGAGTTTTGGGCCTATAAATGGCCTCTACCCAGCCCTTCAAGGTATCCAACATCTCAAACTCTCCCTCTCTGGTATTCCTTTATTCCAATTTTTAAAATCTCTCTCTCTTCAATCTTTTCTCACTTTAAATTTTTGGGCTGAGGACAAACTGATCGATGTCCGTTCGAGGTCATGCCATTGACGAGTATTGAGTTCTGACTTTCGGATTGTACTTTGGAGGAGAGTGTATAGTCAAATTAGTCATCACACGAGAAATGGACCAAATCTCCTTTAAGGTAGTGGCTTTATCCACCTTCTAGGCCAGATTTCCAACCTTATACTGTAGTGCTTTTGAAATTTTGTCACACCAAATTTATTCTACCATACACCATGAAAAAAATTATTTTCAAACATTTCAAATATATATATATATACTAATGCATGCATACATACATATATATATATATATATATATATATATATATATATATATATATATATATATATATATATATATTATTATTATTTTCTTGCTCTGACTACTAATATTGAAACTTTGGTGGTAGGTGTATCCTTGTCTTATAAGGTAGAAAACACTGTGAAAATATCTTCCAAAGAGTAATCAGGTATGTTGATGGCAAGGCAAAAGTATTCGATGGAGATTACATGCTCTCGTGCAATGGTAGGATTTTGCAAGAGGATCAACAGCACAAAACTCAGCAACATCATGTGAAGAATTTAGGCAGGAAGTACAAAAAAGTAGGAAGGATGGTGGCTTCCCATGGTGACAAGGATATCACCCAATAAATTCTTCACTAACAAGGACATCCTAGCCCAAAAGAACCAATCCATCATTCATTAAAATCCCAAGACTTTGAGCACCCCAAACATCACATTCCACTCAAGCATATCATAATTTTTGAAAGTCTAGCTCCATCAACAACCCCTTTTCTTCTTCGATGGTAGTCAAAAACACTAATTTCTGCATAGAGAAATTTGAACCGAAGTAAGAGATCAGGAAGGACCAAGGCAAAATGCGAAAAGAGGGGTGGGAATGTTAGGAATTCCCGAACCGAATGTGAAAATAATAAGGTCAAGGTTTTACCAGAACCTTCGAGAGACAAAGGGCTCGGTTTCTCATCTCGATTCCGAGATTATTATTGTTATTATTATTTTGGATAAATAGGTATATTTAATTAAAAAATCTAGCATGAAAAAAAAAAAAAAAAAAAAAAAAATTAGAAAGGATAATGTCATGAAACGGTTTTAGGACATATCCCAGGTCGGTCCATAAAATAGGACTTTGAGTAATGGACAATGAAAGAGATTATCCAATCAATTGCAGAGTTAGTCTCCCGGGAAACATGTTGGACAATACAGGAAAAATATTCAAGAAGGAGAAAAGCGATATTGCAGAGAAGAGGATGTACTGGCGTCGATCTTCTTATCTCCTAAATCCAAGAAATAATTATTGTGAAATCATCATTGATAATGAGATGGTCTATGTGAAGGATCATCCGAGCATAAACGATCCCAATCCAGACTTCCCGTAGCTCAGCGACCGGGGATTCCGAGGTTGCTTTAACTTCAACGAAATCACATGGCCAATCACATCTTGGTACGTAGCTTTCTTCAATATATTAGAATTTAGGATCAGCACATATTTGTATTTGGATTGCGTGTCAACAAAGCCAATAGTCTCACCGAAGCTTCATGCATAATTTGCTTATATCTAATACCATCCGACGTAGCTGACCTTTCTTCTAGAATTACCTACCACAGTTCTTTGAGACTAGAATTTTTAATTACTTGTTTGTATTTGCTAATTTACCACTAGATCTTAAAATCTCGAGCTGCTCAAAAGGGAATCAACCATGTATCCTCAAAACTTGGCTATTACAGGAGGACTTCGGGAAGAAAAGACTCAAAATAACAAATGAATGGTGCAATGAAAAATTAGCCTCAACAGGAATTTGAATTTATGATCTTCACACCAATATTATGTTAATTTATCACTAGATTGCAAAAAATTTAAATTATTAAGGAAGCAGTTAACAACGTATGCTAGGCCTTGACGGTATCAAAAGCTTAAATTGGACTTGTGTAAACGAATTACCTCTCTCTCTCTCTCTCTCTCTCTCTCTCTCTCTAAAAAAAAACAAAACAAAACAAAAGAGAAAGAGAAAGAAAGGAAACTTCCGCAATTAAATTAAATTGGTAAAAAGGTGTGGGTTTGGATTGTATGAATCTAACATGCAAATCAGGTATGGTTGCATTCGAGCTAGATTGGGTCGAGTGTTTTCCAAACTTCGCTATATACTCGAGAAGTCTAACTAGCATGTTGTACAGGGTACTCTAACTGCGAGCTAAAACGTTTGAACAAAGCTTGGCTAGTTCGTGGCGAACAAATACTCCTGATTCCCGTCACCCAAAACAAATGTTTCTAGACTTCTTTCAAGTATCTTACACAAGATATTATTCACCATGAGAATCTCAAGCACCATTAGTTGTCTCCACCCAAAAAACAAGAAAATAGTCTTGTTGATGCCGAATCTGTCATGCTCCAAATCCAATATCGGAATCGGCTACGCGACCGACAGCACAAATCCTAGATTTTATCCTAGAGATCATGCAAGACCTAGATACATAAGAGTCACTTACTTCAAAAATCACATCAAATAAATCAATATTATATAACAATTGAGTAATAATTAAACAATCCATTTATTTAAGTCAAAATCACTAAATGATCCACTAATTTATTACATAAATATCAGCAACCAAACTAACTGAACAAAACTAACTAAAAATTTACAATCCTAGTATTTGATTTCACGCCCAACCCGATCATTGCTCTATATCTTTTCACCATGAATCCAATGCACTACCAAGCTTGAATGTCCTACACAACTCTGAGAAGGGAAAACAAATAGGAGGTTGTGAGCTTTACGGCCCGTA
The DNA here is from genome assembly GCA_021397845.1 of Areca catechu. Taxonomy (NCBI): domain Eukaryota; kingdom Viridiplantae; phylum Streptophyta; class Magnoliopsida; order Arecales; family Arecaceae; genus Areca; species Areca catechu. The sequence continues at coordinate 20,443,531 of CM038052.1, read as the reverse complement.
AGGTCTCCAAACAGTCATACCAATAATAGTATAACTTAAAAATAACTGGAAAATAACAGTTTATCAGATCACGCAACCAAAACAACTCAATTGTCATTTATGATAAACATTTTATAAAATCATGTTCCCTTTTTATATATGTTTTCAATTTAATCATCCTTCTTCTTTAGGGTTCTGGATTGGCCACGGTCATGCTCCAGCCCATGACTAGCAACCTTATAATCGACCATGTATTCTCCATCCGTGGCCAGGCTAGCTCACGTACGAAGCCCGTGGCTCTGGCTATCCCATATTTTAATTGTCCGTAGCCAGCTATTCCATGTACAAAGCCCGTGGTGTTGGAAAATGTGTCACAAAGCCAATTTTTACTGTACACAGTTGTACATTTGATGTAATTGTATATGAATTATATTATTGAATAAAATGTTTATTCTGGCAGTTCATCACTATTTCATCTTTCTGTAATGAGTTCTTGAGTGATGAAGTTTTTAGGACTATTTGTATGTGATATAGAGAGGATATATCATATAGTCCTAAAATTGTTCGCGACCAAATGATACACTTATTTCAAGATGATAGTATATCAAGTATAGGTCATTGTGTGCCATAGTCGTTGGTTGTCCTCTTAACCAAGGAGTGTGGAGACACTGGTATGGCATGCAGATGTTGTGTTTGACATTTCATCGAACGTGACCCGTCTGTACTTTTTTTTCTGCCTAGAGTTTTGATATGGACGTAGTTATCCCTCAGACATGAAATCGTCATGATAGCTTGCGAGCAACTTTCTGTACTTTGGTACTGGACTATCTGGATTTCTAGTCCAGGGACGGAAGGTTTCTGGGTACAGTTAAGTACTCGTGTAGCAGTGATCGGATCAAGATGGGATTGACCCCTCCAAAGTGTTTGGAGCAGATATCTTACTGTGTTTCAATTTAGCAAAACCTTGGCCAGGATAGTCTCTATAATGTGTTACAGGACTTGTGAGATTGAGACACATGGTTGATGGACTTTATGGGTTGGGCAGTTTAACCCTAAGTCTTCCTGAGCATTGAGGTCAAAGAGATTAATTACTAGGTTTCCATATCTCCTGGTTCTTGATTGTTGCTCTGCAAATTCGACCTATCCGGACGTCGGGTGTCATTGCTAGATGTCGACTTTGACTGGTATTGGAAATGTTCCAGTGCTACCGGCTTAGTGTTCGAACCTATGGGGTCACATACCATAGGGGTTTCTACTTGATCTAGTGATCGGAGAACGATTGGGAATCGTTCGTGGACTCACAAAGGAAAAGTGTTTTTTCTTTACTCAAGTGTCGACACATGTTGATTTCGCAAGTGTAGACACTTGATGTCACAAAAGGTTATGACATAAAATTTTCACTAATAGTTGGTGATGCATGGAGGTGAATTAAGTAATATGATTACTTGATAGCCCAATTTGATTGAGCTATAAAAATCTGGAACGAATCAAATAGGATTTGGTTCAAAATAGGTTTGGGTCCAATTGGGTTGAACCCAATGTATGCATACTTGACCCAATTGATTTCAGTTATGAACTGAAATCAATTAACACATTAATCTAAATTTAAATAAGTTTAAATTTAGTTTTGGAGAGTTATGTGACTTCCCATGACTATAACTCCCCATAACTATCCATTACCACTCCATTATCACCCATAACTCCCCACTTTCCCTCTCCCTCACCATCTACATAATGGGCTGAAATGGGAGGACGAAAATAAGAGAAAAATCAAAGAAATGCTGGAAAAATCAAAGGGAAGAAACTAGGAAAGGTTCTAGTTTTATGGGTGTGAGGTTTTTGGAAAAGAGTGTGCATATTTGTACCTAGTGATCTAGGTCTTAGGATTGAGTGTTTGGGAAGGGTACCAACGACTCATTCTCCACCTCTTGAGTTTCTTCATTCATTCGGAAAGTCCGCCATCGAAAGAAGAAAAGGAGTTCCGATCAAATCGTTCCACAACAAGCTAGAACTTGGAGTGGAAGTAGATTTTGAAAGAGCCCTGGTGTGAACCACTTGTAGAGGCCGGACACGTTTGCGGCTAAGCAGAGTTCTTCTTCCTCCTCCTGGATCTTTCGCAGCGGAGAGCGTCTCCACTTCATACGAGGTATGATTTTACATATATAGATATCTTGCTTTGAAATGTTCATTGCATGAGTTCATTATTTCATAGTTTATATTAATCATTCATGCAAGATCTTGGGCTAAGTAGCATAGAATAATTCTAAAAGCATGCTTAGATTAAATGTTAATCCATTTATCATGCTTCCGCTGCATGTTATTTTGAAAAAGTTTTAAAATGGAAAGCATGCTCGCTACTAGTTTTCCTTTCACGTGGCTCAGGCTATCCCATATTTTAACCGCCTGTGGTCTGCTATTCTATGTACAAAGCTTGTGGCTTGGGCAACCTCAGTAACCACGATCCCGTGGCATGGCTAGTCCAGACATCGTTAACACTTTATCCTTCTATATCATCAAGTCAAATCATATCATTTACAGCTTTTCAATAACTGATATCATGGTCCAACCCATACAAATATCACATTATTTGATAATACATGGTATACATGAACATAGCTAGTAACAACAACAATCATATTATCCAACATAAAAAGTCAAACTATTCAATGCAAAACTAATCATGCATGCCGATGCTCATATGCACAGATCAAATCATGTCACAATAAATACATATATATAACTGATGATCAAGTCCAGAGATCCTTATCTTTAAGAGCTAATCCCAAAATACCCGATATCAATCTATATCCGGAGCCTGTACAATACCCTTCTGCTCAGAAGGCTGCCCCCTACAATAACAATTTTTAATCATAAATAATCCTAGAAAAATTTTAACCAAAATCTTTTACCTATAAAACATAACTTTACGAATTCCAAGAAAGAGAGCGCTTTTCAATTTTCTCCTTCAATACTTATATTTTTTCTCCTTTCTCTTGCCTCTTTCTCTCTCTTCTTTCTATCCTCCTCTTTCTTTCTTCTTTCTTCTTTCTCTCTCCTCATCTTCTCTCTCCTCTTTATCTCTTCTCATCTTCTCTCTACTCATTTTTTTTCTCTTTTTTTTTTCCTTTTTCCTTTTTCTTTTTACCTTTTTTTCTTTTCCCTTTTTTCTTCAACTTTTCCTTCTCTTTTTCTTTCTTTCTTCTTTTCTCTTCTTCTTCTTTCTTTTTTTTTCTTTTCCCGTTCCCTTCTCCTCCCATCGTCTCCGCCGAACCAAAATCTCCCCCTCTCTTTTGTTTGTTTTTTTTCTCTTTCTTTTCCCTTTCCCTTTCTTCCTTTTTTTTCCTCCTCTCCCTCTTCTTTCTGTTTCTCCCGCATGGCCCAAAACAGGGAAAAACCATTGAATGGCCTCGCTAGCAGCCAACCAGCCTTCCCATCTATGACTTCCTATGCCTCCCCAAACTTCTTGAAGTGCTCTGTAAACTCCTCCTCCCTCATCTCCGATGAGATACCGTCGACAAAAAACCTCCCCTGCTCCGACGAAGATGGCGTAAACAACGACGACTCCACCTTCCCCATCTCGGAAGGACCCTACTCGACCGGCTCCATGGAAATCTCACCGAACCCTCTTGCACGCTGCCGAGAGCCACCGCTGAAGGTGTGCTCGATCATCCCCAGAATCAGGCCGTAGGAGCTGGTAGGGGAAGAAATTTGTAGGGAGAATGAAAGATTTTCCCTTACCATGGAGGAAACAAACTTGTCGTTCGAAGGTCCCTATCCCACCCCAAATCATTGCCAGCCTTGACCCTACCCTTCATGACTCTCCCAATGCCTTTTCCGGCGAAACTCCCGGTCGGATAAGGAGAAGAACGAGTCCCCTATTCTGGTATCTTTGCCATTTTTTTCTGCGACTTGGGCTGAAGTCGGCTGGGCTTGCTGACTTTGGTCCAAAGCCCAGGTTTCACATTCTCCTCCTATTAAAATAATTTCGTCCTCGAAATTAGCTTGATTGAGATTTTAATTCTTGAAAGTATCCCACCCTTATGTCACTCTCAACCTTCTATTTAGTCTACCTCTTATGGTACTTATTTTCCAATATCTTAACATAACGAAATTATATATTATTCAAAACTTGATCTTTCCATTTACAATACATATCGAATTCCCTTAAGCTCTTCAAAAAGAATACTAATCTTTCAATGTTAATACAATTATTTATCCTTGATTAACTTTACAAGAACATCATGATGGTCCAATTTAGAAATACCCAACCTTAACACAACCTTAACATCATCATCAAGCTTTCAAATAATTCCACTCTTAGAATGCTTTCCTCATACGATCTTTGCATAATATCATGATATAACATTTTTATTTGATTATCACCATCTATCAACATTGTGAATTCCTTCAATTTCTTTCATATGAACATTAGTACCTCAACCTCAAATTAAAATATATAATTCTTTGTCCCTCAAATTTATCATAATTGGTCCAATATATTCTTAATCAAAAATTTGAAGAATGCTTAAGTATTAGATACTTGCCATGGTCTTTTGCATTCTTTCTTTTCTTGACCTTTTCCATGATTTTATCATTAATCTTTTATCCTATGAAAACCTCAAGCACTCCTTAAATAGAGAAATCATAAATATCATAACTAAAGGAGCTTGGTATCAAAATATCCTCGATCCTAGCAAGGTAAGGATCAACACTTCTTTATTCTAGATTTAGAGATGTCCAAAATTTATACTAGAATCCTTTATACTAGGGGGACCTATTGATGGAAACTGCATGGCAACATCTATAGACTAGCCTAAAGACCAATAACATTATCTTTTCATTTATTACTAAAATCTTGTTACTGAAATTCAAATCAGCACTCTCATCATAACACTTCTAAAGTTATAGTTAATATTCTTAATTGATTTCAGGATAACTTAAACCACTACGCTTTCACTACGCACTCTGATAAAATTTACTAAACCATCTAGGTTCACTAAATAAAGCCCTCCAAACTTATCTTATATTGGTACCAGGAATGTCTAAAGTTACTAAGGTAAAGCTTTTGAATCTTTTTATCAAGTTCTTACCTTAGGCATATCATTTCAAGATTTACCCTAATCCAGTTTTCATATTGAAAGTCCTTATATAAATTTCACCATCCTTTTAAGATATCAATAACTCTAGTTCAAATATGAATTAATCATACTTTCCCTGACAATTTAATTAAACAATCTAGATCAGCTTTTCTCTTGAAAAGTTATCATTAACTTTAACAAGATAAAAGACTTTCAATCAATGTTCTTATAAATAGAATCAATCATATTATCGCTTATAGAACTATCTTACCATAACTCTTAGCATCGATTAATAAACTACCTAAAATATTGTCCCTTATAGACAAAATCTAAATAGGTCTTTCAATACCAATTTATTTGCTTCATACAACATCAGTAGCATGATGATGTAGCTGGATCGCTGATATGGGATGGGCAGATTGACATGGAGTCCCTATCAGATGCCATACTGGATTTTCAACATGGGTCCCTTCGCCGGGCTGAGCTACCCCAGAACAGCGGAGTCGCCTGCCGAAGTCGAGCTCCGTCCTTCGCCAGGTCGGTCCCCACGGGGCGGGACACCTAGGCCGGAGCCGAGCATAAGTCCCCCCCAAGGCGGGCCCCTTAGGATCAGGCCCCATGGTCAGGAGTCGAGCCCAAGTCCCTTCGCCACGTGGAGCCCCTCCGAGGTCAAGTCCCCTACGCTGGGCTGCGCCCCACCCACCTCCGTCAGGTCGAGCTCGCCCGAAGTCGAGTTCAGCTGGTCCGGAGTCGAGCTCAACCCTCCTCCGCCCAGCTGAGCCACCTCGAGGCCAAGCCCCTTAGAGTTGTACCCCACCTCTCCAGCACGGTCCCCAGCTCAAACAGAGGCACCAACCGCCAAGGAAGCGGCGCCTCCCCTCCAAGGATGATTGCAGGCCTCCCGAAGGGCGTGCGGTAGTGCTTGCCATGTCGCAATTAATACCCACAACCGTCACTCACACCAGAAGGGAAGGAAATCCCCTGATCAAGGTGCCATGCTCTCCACCAACCTGCCGTATCGCCAATTGAAGGACCCATCTAGAGGGCACGAGTCTCGAGGGTGACAGCCCGCCGATCGAGGTCCTGCCAGACTTCCCGGAATGGAGCAAACAGAGGGAATGTCAGAGCGCATGGAAGCTTCCCCAGCCATCTGTCAGAAAAGGCGTCCTGTCTATGGCACGATACCTTGTCGCGCATGTCTGACGACACGGGGGGATCCCGAGACAAGCCAGAGTAAAAACCCAGCCAGGGTAAGCCAAAAGTAAGTAAGCAAAGCGAAAAAGAGGAAGAGAGACCATTGGGACGGGCAACAAAAAAAGGAAGAAGGGCCATACAGGAGGACTCTTCCACCTCGACCATCACCTCTCCTAGCCCGCTCTCGCTTCCATTCACACCACACTCACTCCTCATAGCGTGGAGCTCAACCCGAGGGGCTTGACTAGGAAGATCTGTTCCCCTGGATCGTCACTGACTTGACCGTCGGAGCACCCCTGCCAGAATCCCCGGTCCGGGTCATTGACGCTGTTTCTTGCAGGTCCCGAGTCACAGGAGGCATCCCGAAGAGGCAGGAGGGCGATCATCGACGCCACTAGCAGCTACGGGCCACGACAATCCTGGCGGTAACACATGATAACCTAGATCCTTCTATATATTTTAATTTGACTTGGAGTTTGACATACCCGATAATCCCCAACACTTATAGGATAGATCCAATAATCCAATCCATAAACTACTAACATAGGCTATCAAGATTCTATCAAAATATGTATACCATGTCAACATTATATAATCTAATCCACCAATAGAGAGCTAGAGAGCTACAAAATTATACATCATCCCAAATACATTTTTCCTTATATATGTTCAATCATAATCCACATACAGATTCATTAAAAAAATATACTTTCTAACATCCTTAACTCTTGCATAACCTATATCCTAAACATCTTCTTATAGCGATCCCAAGATTTTTAATCCGATAATTAACAACAGAACTAGCATGTTATTATAATATGCATCCATATCTAGTTTAGGATTCCAAAGACATTCAGGATAACCTATTAACATAACATACTATAATTCTAGGCCAGTACTCTTGATGCTTGGATCAACCCACTTATGTCAAAGTCAAAGACACATCCTATCTAACTCTCCAATTTTCATCATATGCTTACTTATCATGATCAAGAGTACAAATCATCCAGCCCTTTTTATTTATCCTAGATCAATCTCACTATTTATATCACAGATAAAAGTTATGCTCCTCTTTGGTACTAATCATATGCCAGATCTTATGTATAATATATAACGATTAGAAATCGAAACTTCAAATTCATTTTCTTTCCAACTTCATATCCCGACAGATCATAACACTAAATTCAAATATCTCTTAAATCATAGTCCATATTGATCATAACCATAATTTCAATATCATTCAAATTTTATCCTAAATAATCATAAGCTAAGCTTCAATATCATCCATGTCATGTCTTAATAACTACCATGTGATTTCCAAATCACCAATGTCCAGTCTCGAACAATCATGACCTGAATTTCGATGTTACTCATATCTATCCTAATCACTTATATCACAGTTCCAAATCATTGTAACCTAAGCTCTGACACTATTTTTGTCATATCCTAATAACTATCATATTATTATTATTTGAACCACTTGTATCACCCTCCCAAATGATCATAACCTAAGCTCTGATACCACTATATCTCCATGGGATCAGATGTTCCTTTGAATACTAGTAGCGCATATTTCTTAAAATCTATCAAGGTTATTTATGCACCGAAATAGGCTACACGACCGGCCATACAAATCCTAGGTTTTATCCTAGAGATCATACAAGGCCTAAGTACACAAGAGTCACTTACTTCAAAAATCATATCAAATAAACCAATATTATATAACAATTGAGTAATAATTAAATAATCCATTTATTCAAGTAAAAATCACTAAATGATTCACTGATTTATTACATAATTATCAGCAACCAAACTAACTGAACAAAACAAACTAAAAATCTACAATCCTGGTATTTGATCTCACACCCAACCAGATCCTTGCTATGCATCTTTTCACCACGAATTCAATGCACTACCAAGCTCGAATATCCTGCACAACTCTGAGAAGGAAAAATAAATAGGGGGTTGTGAGCTTTACAGCCTAGTAAAGTATCTAAACAGTCACACCAATAATAGTATAACTTAAAAATAACTGGAAAACAATAATTTATCAGATCACGCAACCAAAACAACTCAATTGTCATTTATGATAAAACCTTTTATAAAATCATATTCTCTTTTTATGTTTTCAATTTAATCATCCTTCTTCTTTAGGGTTCTGGACTAGCCATGGTCATGCTCCAACCCATGACTGGCAACCTCATAATCGACCATGTATTCTTTGCCTGTGGTCAAGCTAGCTCACATACGAATCCCGTGGCTCCGATTGTCCTATGTTTTAACTGCCCATGGCCGGCTATTCCACGTACAAAGCTCGTAGCTTAGGCAACCTCAGGATGTCCCACGTTTTAACCACCCGTGGCTAGCTATTCCACGTACAAAGCTCGTAGCTTAGGCAACCTCAGTAACCATGATCTTGTGGCAGGCTAGTCCAGATATCGTTAATACTTTATCCTTCCACATCATCAAGTCAAATCATATCATTTACAGCTTTCCAATAACTGGTATCATGGTCCAACCCATACAAATATCATATTATTTGATAATACATGGTATACAGGAACATGGCTAGTAACAACAACAATCATACTGTCGAACATAAAAAGTTAAACTATTCCATGCAAAACTAATCATGCATACTGATGCTCATATGCACGGATCAAATCATGTCATAATAAAACATATATATAACTGGTGATCAGGTCCAGAGATCCTAACCTTTAAGAGCTATCCCTAAATATCCGGTATCAATCTGTACCCAAAGCTCGCACAATATCCTTCTGCTCAGAAGGCTGCCCCCTACAATAATAATTTTTAACCATAAATAATCATAGAAAAATTTGTAACCAAAACCTTTTACCTATAAAACCCTAACTTTACGAATTCCAAGAAAGAGTGCTTTTCAATTTTTTCCTTCAATACTTATATTTTTTCTCCTTTGTCTCTCCTCTTCCTCTCTCCTTTTGTCTCTCCTCATCTTCTCTCTCCTCACCTTTTTTTTTCCTTTTCTTTTTTTCCTTTTCCCTTTTTTTCTTCCTCTTTTCCTTCTCTTTTTCTTTCTTTCTTCTTTTCTCTTCCTTCTTTTTTTCTTTTCCCATTCCCTTCTCCTCCCATCATCTCCGCCAAACCAAAATCTCCCCCCTCTTTCTTTTGTTTGTTTTTTTCTCTTTCTTTTCCCTTTCCCTTTCTTCCTTTTTTTCCTCCTCTCCCATTTCTTCCTGTTTCTCTCGCATTACCTAAAATAAGGAAAAATCCTGGAATGGCCTCGAGCCAACCAACCTTCCCATCTCTGACCTCCTACGCCTCCCCAAACTTCTTGAAGTGCTCTGCGAATGCCTCCTCCCTCATCTCCAATGAGATACCATTGATAAAAAGCCTCCCTGCTCCGACGAAGATGGCGTAAACAGCGACGACTCCACCTTCCCCATCTCAAAAGGACCCCTCTCGACCGGCTCCATGGGAACCTCACCGAACCCGCTTGCATGCCACTGAGAGCCACCATCAAAGGTGTGCTCGATCATCCCTAGAATCAGGCTGTAGGAGCTGGGAGGGGAAGAGATTTGTAGGGAGAATGAATGATTTTTCCTTATCGTGGAGGAAATAAACTTGTCGTTCGAAGGTCCCCATCCCACCCCAACTCATCGCCGGCCTTGACCCTACCCTTCATGGATCTCCCAATGCCTTTTTTGGTGAAACTCTTAATCGTATAAGGGGAAGAACAAGTCCCTTGTTTTGGTATCTCTACCTTTTTTTTTTTGTGACTTGGGCTGAAGTCAGCTAGGCTTGCCGACTTTGGCCCAAAGCCCAGGTTTCATATCCCTTCACACCGTCAAATTTGCCAGTCAATTTTTTGAGGCTCCTGCAAAACAAACTCATTTACCAGAAGATTTTCGGTAGAGGATACTTCAATGCTTCATTTAGCAAGGACTCAATCAACAGATATAGAATCTTGGAGAAGCTAAAGTAAAGAAGAGTTAAGAAAACTTCGACCAGTATTTTTTCTACTTACCTCCGGAGGTCCCCTCTTACTGGTATTTATAGCATTTACCTTAACATAATTTAGTTAGAAGGGCTTCTTGCAGTTAATTTCGATGTTATTCCGTTGAGAACTAACCCGAGCCTGTTATAACGGTGGGTTGTTATTCTGGTAGAATAACTACCTCCTTTCTTATCATCCTCATGCTTCTTGAAGTCGATCGGCCTTTATGAGTTAGTCAGTCTTTATGAGTTGGTCAGACTTTAAGAGTTGGTCGACCTTTATAAGTTCTGAAGATGAGTCGGTCAATAGTTGGTCAGCCAATAGTTGGTCATACTCTTTAATTAGCTAACTTTGTCATCAGACAGCTTCATCATACTTCCTTATTAGTTCATCGAGGCCAAGTAGCTGAGTCATTGTCACAACATTGCCCCTACTCCCGAGCTCAAAATACTACTAATAAAGTGCATTGAATTTTATTCTTTTTTGGATGAAGGGAGTAGCGTCATCTCTTTGGCCTCGACATTGACTGATAAATTAGTAATAATTGATAAACAAATTTTGACTGATAAATAAACCATTTTGATATTGTTGATCATACTGATTGAATCAGTAGATTAGACCAACTCTTTATTTGTCGGACATACCGATTGAGTCAATAGATTATTAGACCAACTCGTTACTTGTCGGACATACCAATTGAGTCAGTGAATTAGATAAACTCTTTACTTGTCGAACATATCAATTGAGTCAGTGGATTAGACAAACTCTTTACTTGTCAAATATTTTAATTGAGTCAGTGAATTAGACCAACTCTTTACTTGTCGGACATACCAATTGAGTTAGTAAATTAGGCCAACTCTTTATTTGAATATTTTTCTTATTTTTCCTTTATTGGTCAGTGAAGTTTGGTCGTTGATCCATCTATTGGCAGACCGGCCTATATTTCTTATAGGTTGGGTTGGTCGAACTTTTGACGTAGAGATGAGTCGATCTTTATGAGTTGGTCAGCCTTTAATGAGCTTTGAAAATGAGTCGGCCGAATACCATATTATCAGCTTGTCAGTCTCTGGATTTGCCACATAGCCTTTGGTTGATTAGTCCAACATTGCTGGGAGGTTATGACTCCTTGTTCTTCTTGTTCTTTTTCTTTGGGACTGTCTTTCCTTTTGCTTGGTAACTGCTTGCTGCATGCTCTTCAGCTAGCGCATATTTTTCTACACGTGCCAATAATTTAGAGTAACTGACAGGAAATTTCTTGTCTAGAGAGAAAATAAATCTAGACAATAGAAGACCTTCCTTCATAGCAGACATGGCAACATGCTCATTAAGATCTAGGATCTCAAGTCTGGCAGAATTGAAGCGGGCCACATACTCTCTCAGAGTTTCACCTTCTTATTGATGAATGAAGAAAAGGTTATCTGAGTTGCACGGTATTCTTCTGCTGGTCCTGAAATGAGCCATAAATAATTTTTCTAATTGATCAAAGAAATGAATGGTACCTGGTCAGAGGCTTGAATACCATATCTTTGCGGCCTTCTTGAGAGTTGCTGAGAAAGCAAAACAATGGAGGGCATCGGTTATCCCTTGAATTATCATATGGGCTTTGAAGCTGTCCAAATGTTCGAGAGGATCGATGGTTCCGTCATAAGGTTCCAACTTTGGGATCTTGAAGTGGGATGAGATCATTTCTTCCATAATGCTTCTGGAAAAAGGTGATCGTGAATCATAGGCTATCAGTTATTCGTCATTCCTTTGTTGATCGTTCAGCTTAGCAATTTGTAGTTTTAACTTTTGGAATTTCCTTTTGAAGTCATCATGTTGTCGGGTTCCCTTGCTCCAGTAGGAACTTCTTGGGGTATAATCATTGGAGGACACAGAAAAAGATCTCTGACATTTTTTCCTGAGCCGGCTCTCTTCATATTCATGAAGTTGGGAGCCTTGTCGCATGGGAGAATGCTAATTCAATGAGTGATGATGCCAAGAACACTGACTTAGCTCTTATCATCGAGCCTCTTCCAAAAGAGATCGTAGGCTACATCTTAAGGCGACCGGTCATTGTTACCCACTGACCGTGACTTCTTGAAGATTCTGAATAGCAACAGTCAGAACTTTCATTTGTCTAAGAGAATGTTGATCTGCTATCATCCTATACTTATCGTGGGGGTGGCGTCATCACCTTCCAAGGATGGATCATTCTTCTTGGATGGTGGACAACCTCTTCCAGCCAAAATATTTTGCACTCTTCCTTTTACCATCTTCTCTTTCAAGATTTTAATTTCAGCCCCCTTCCTGGCACGCCAATCCATTGACGCTGAACTCGAGTGGTCCCTTTGCACTGTCAGATTTACCAGCCAATTCTTCCGAGGCTCCTGCAAAACAAATCCACTCATCGAAGGATTTCTGGTGGGGGGACACTCCGATGCTTAAGTCAGCAAGAGCTTGATCAACAGATATAGATCTTGGAAAAGCTAAAATAAAGTAGAGTTAAGAATACTTTAGCCAGTATTTTTTTCTACTTATCCCCGGAGGTCCCCTTTTACCAGTATTTATAGACATTTGTCTTAACATAATTTAGTTAAAAGGGGCCTCTTACAGTTAGTTTCGACATTATTTTGTTTCGACTCATAAAGGTTGCCATCCTTATTCTTCTTGAAGTCGGTCAGCCTTTATGAGTTGGTCAGACTTTGAGTTGGCCAGCCTTTATAAGTTGGTCAGTCTTTATGAGTTGGTCAGCCTTTATGAGTTTTGGAGATGAGTCGGCCAATAATTGGTTGGTCAATAGTTAGTCAGCCAATTGGTCGCCTAATAGTTGGTCAGCCAATAGTTGGTTATACTCCTTGATTATCTAACTTCGTCATCAAACAGCTTCATCATACTTCTTTATAGTTCATCGAGGCCAAGTAGCCGAGTCCTTGTCACAATAAGTCTCAAGTGAGGTTCGTAGGATATTCGACCATTTATATAGTGTGCATCAGCATAAGGAACCAAACAAGGCATAACTAGTATTGTCGTTATTTCCCATTTAGATGTCAAAGATTGTTGGAAAGCTGATGCTTATGAATGACACCTGCAAGAAAGTCCCGATCAAAATTGCTCCAACAAGAATCCTTCGACACTTAAGTCAGGTGACAGTCAACATAAAGAAAAAAGGAAGTGAAGAGTAGAGTGGAAGAACTAGTCCTATCTGGGGGGTTCCCAGGAAACCCCTTTTTATAAGAGAGGATGGGCATTTTCAGGAAGAAAAACTTTCAACAGGTTTGGTGAGAGGTGACAAATCTAAACATTCCATCACATGGGTTATCAAAGGATCATTCGGTTTATCTAGAATGTCCATCTCCCATTAATTCAGAACTTAACTCTTGCAGAGAGCCAACCATTCTTTTTAATGGTAATGTTGACCATTGCCTGAAATGGATCATGTTTTCCTTAATTACAAGGATTTGCTGGGGATTATGAGATATGGTCTGAGGATCATGCAATCTAGTGAGTGAAAATAAGTGTCGCGAAATACTTTCTTCGATTGCTCTTAGAAACATTGACTGAGAATATGTTAGCTCCTAGATACAAGGGACCAAGATTGGCCTGGGCACCCTCGTCGAGTCAGAGGGTTAGCTAGGTCGAAAGGTGCAAGAAAAGCCAAGAGCCAGCTAAGCCAAGGGTCTCAAGATATTGTTACACCTTATCAATCAGCTTAGAGACCCTTGCCAAGGTCGAGGATCAATTGGGCCAAAGAGTGGTGAGTTCCAACTACTGAAGGTGAGGTTTGGCCGATGAACCCTCTAGGATATCAAGGGTGGGGGGTTGTCCCCCACATCAACAAGGAAGGGAGATCAAGGCTTTTCTTGATGAAAACTACTACATATCATTACTCTTGATCACTTCTCAATTCACTAGTCCTAAACAATACTTCGAAAATAGTGTGATACACTAGGCATTGGGTACCGTTCAACAGATCATTACCTTCTATATAAGGCTTAATGTTCAACGGATCATTGCCTTCTATATAGGGTCAATAAATTGAGTGGTGCAAAATGGGTAATTTTCATTATTTTTCTTGCACAATCATTTATAAGTAGATACACTAAAAAATAACCAATTTTTAGCATTTTTTAATAAAACTACTAGATATCCTCTCTTTATTGGGCTATGCCTTGTGCCCAGCCTATAGTAGACTCAGGCCCGCACAGAGACAAGTCCGCATGACCTAGCTAGGTACGTACAAGCATGTGGCTCGGTCCACGATGTGCACGATGCATGCGGCCCAGTGCACACTTAGTGTGTGGCCCATTGCAATTCACTGATGGTGTGACACATGAAACCTGTTAGCATGGCCCATGGCATTTTTATTACGCTCTACCACAACTCACAGGGGTAAGCATTGAGGATTTGCGTAATCAGATGGCTCCCGCACTCCCTGACATGATTCAATGGCCAATGACGAGTTTGACTCCAATCTAGCATGATGCACGATGATTTCAACACATCTTATGGTGATCAAATGGCTAAAATTTTTCCAGGGATCAAACATCAATATGAAAAGATTTTGGAGTCCCTTTTCATGATGATTTGGACCCAGAATCATGAGATTTTAGTATTTATTTAAATGGAGGCCAGGAGGGATGAGTTGCAAAGCACTAGAAGGATCTTTGGTGGCAGAGAAGGATCTTGAGAGACCAAAGATTTTTTAAGAGAGATTTGAAAGCTTATTAGTAGGATTTGGAACTTCTTATTGAGAAAAATTGTATAAGATTAAGAGTATAAGTTCTTATTTTGTAAGTGATTATTTTTCTCATAGTGAAACCTTGCATAGCCTATTAATTGTATCTTTTATTTTATTTTTTCTCTTTTATCTTTTCTTGCGGCATCAATAACAATATCGTGATCTTCGACATGGGGATTCGTATTTTGTATGAGAAATTTTTCAATAAGTGAAATCAATATAGTTGATATCACAACACTCTCAATCACTACTTAGATTAATGGTTCCAAGCAATACTTGGTAATTGGTGTGATACACTATGGTATTATCAACTGGGTCCTGGATACTATTTAGCTAGTGATTACCTTTTTGAGTTGATTGATAAGAAAAATAGATAAATTTTAGTATTTTTTATAATTACTTATGACTAAAGGTTTACATTAGCAATAAAATTATATCTTGTTTAAATAAATTGTTAAAAATAGTTCTACGAAATAAAAGAGTAGGAGCTAGCTCAACAGGGTCACTGCATAATATTTATGCTATTTAATAAACATAAACATGGATCAGATAATATATGTCCTTCTATTTTTGTATCTAAATCTATTTGGATATGAATAGAAATTTGAACATCCGGCTAATATCTATATCTATATGCATATCGATTAAAAAAATGGATATAAATATGGATAGATAACTATCAAGTCTATATTTGAATATTCGATTTCTTTGTAATCTTATTTAATTTTACATAGCACTCATAAACTTTTAATAGAAATATATAATCAGATTAACATATTATTAATTTGATTTATCATCCACTTAATAATATTTTTCATTCTGTGGTCATAGAGTTAAGTTATTCGACTTGAATTCATATTTATATCTATACTTTCAGTATCTAACTTATATTTATATTCATTTAAAACAAATATAGACACGAATTTTTGCATTCGATTAGTATCTATAATTGTATCTATGTTCATAAAAAAAAAAAAAAAAAAAAGGATAAGGATATACCAATATATGATTCATATTTGATCTGGTTTCAGCTATATTATTCAATAATCCAAATGTTAAAATCTTTGATCCCATGCTAACATGTTTTGTTTTTTTTTGTACAAAATAATATGTTTTTCATTACATTATGCAAAATACCGAAGATCATATATAAGAGTTACTTCCGGATGAAATAATTAATAAAAGATAGATTTTTTTTTTTTTTTGGTTAAACAAAAAGGGTGGGGGGAGGCGGGAAAATCCTCCAGTGTAGCTTCCTACTCGGGCCCCAACCCGTTAGACCTTTGTTCGATTCGGGCCGTAGATTTCCGCATACCCTCCTACCCGACTTGGTAAGTACGTCAGCCTAACCCCACTACGGCGCCAGCAGTTCCAGCCGCTCCACCCCCAGTTACGTGGGTCCAGAATTAATCTGAAATTAATCGAGTCACCCGCGGGATCATTCCTTGAACCCGTGACCAGTGGATAAATACAAGAGAGGAGCTGCGCCTTAACCACTGCGCTACCACCGTAGTGGTATAAAAAATAGATTCATTGATATGAATAATTGGGCTCAAAACCTAGATTCTAGCTTGTACATATGCCTTCTAGATGGATTCAAACTCTCTGTTTCTTTCCAAGAAAATGTTTTAGAGCCAATGCTAACAATCCCGGGTAAACTCTTAAAGTTGTAAAGATGATCAAATTAGTAGCTCTTGTAAAGAATGGTAACATGTTAGTTGATAGAACCCGAGTCATAGTGGCTGAAGTGTGTTCAATTGGTATGGGTTTAAGCTCTGGCTCAAACATGGTTCTTGAAAGAATGGACTCTTGTAGGGATGAGATGGGCTATGGCTCTTCGAAAATGGGATTCTTGGACTCGTGGGTTTGAGCACCCACCGTTGGGGGAGGAGCAGTAACATGTAGTGCATGTGGAAGTAGCTTGATTGAAGGGAAAGAATGTTAAGAATAATCTATGGGATTTAGTCTCACATAAAATAAATAGTAAAAGGTAAATAGATATAAATAGATAATGGGGCCCAAAATTTAACTTCAAAAAGTTTGAAAGTGAGATTGTATTCCCATTTGTATATCAAGATCTTCTACGATTGAATTCAAATTTCTTATTTCATTTTAATAAAAAAATATTGAGAATCACAGATGAATTTTAGTCCTACATGAAACAATTAATGGCAGGTACTAGATTCAAAATTTAATAGCTTAAACTCTTTAAATGATTCGGTTCTGACTTGTATATCAGGATTTTTTTTTTGGTAAAGCGGATAATTGAACCAACAATCCTGCTATGAATACATCCAAAAAAGTCAGAAAAATACAATTCCTGAATGCCGCAGGTGTCTCCTCGAATTGGATCCAAAACAACTGGCCCGAATGGCATGCAACAAAGGAGGCCACACAATCTGCCGCTATTGGCCTCCCTATACACATGCCTAACAAAAAAAGAGGAACATCCTCGCAACCAAAGAGCAATATCACAGGCCATAGGATGAGCAGGAGTAGAATGTACTACCCCCTAGATTCACGAAATAACCATGGTAGAATCCCCATAAATAATGAGATGGTCACATCGGAGAAACCGACAGGCACACTGAATCCCTGTCTAAGCTATTGTGAGCTCCGCCTGGGGGGACACTAGAGTCGACAAGATGACAATCTCCAGTGGCAATAATGCACAAACTCAAATCCCAAATCACAAAAGCAGCCACACCCTTGGTTCCCCTCACACTCCTATTAAAATTGACTTTGACATATCTCGGAGGAGGGGGCTCTCAAGAAATAAAAACCCTTCGAGGTGCTCGAGGAGCGAAATCGGAATCCTAAGTCTCCGTGGATGCCATTGTCACCATCTGGAACTCCTCCATATGAGTCCGAGCTCTCTCAGCAATAACTCTAGTGGAACACCTCGAGGAACTGAAGACTAGTGCATTCCGTGAAAGATAAATATGATAAGCCACATAAGCAGGAAAACCATAAAAGGAGGCAGAACGTGACCTCAAGAGGTCTAAAAAGATAGCCACCAAATCCTCAGAATGCTCAAGAATGAAGTCCAACCCCACCACCCTCCAGACATGCTGAGCCCTCAGATAAATGAATAACATGTGCTCAATGGTTTCCGCATCTACATCATAGGCTGGGCAAGAGGCTGGAAGCTGTATACCTCTAGCAGAGAGGAGAGCTCTCGTAGGGAGGCGATGCTATGCAACTTTCCATAGAAAGACAACCACCCTAGGGTGCACTCCTAAGGACTAGATCCAGCCAATCTAACAACTCCTCTGTGGCTCTACACTGAACATAGGATATAAGTCCAATAGAGGAACTCTAGGCATAACAGAAGACCTCCAAACTCGAACATTAGTGCAAGGATGGGCTAGTAGAATAATGGAAAGGATCCTAGCTCCCAAGATGAACCCAAAGGTCTGAATGATTAAAGTAGAACTCCAATGAGAGCCATCAATAGATAAGAGGTTAGCAACTATCATGATGTCATAAACATCCATAGCAATAAAAGTAGGCCATCGGGCTAAAGGGACCTCTGAGATTTAGGTATCATCCATAAAGCTGATCAATCTACCATCTTCAATGACCCATCTCATCTGTGAAGTAACAGCAGAGGCCCTCCATCTCATCTCTCTTTATATGACAAAACTATGACGGGCTGTACTAAGCTCTCCATCTGCCAACAAGGAAAAGGGGCCATATTACATCCTCATCATAGAAGTCCATAGACTTTCCAGACCCAACATGAGTCTAGAAACATGCCTCGTAATCAGGGCCTCCCTTGTCACCACCAGGGAGTGAATGCCAAGGCCTCCATCCTGAATCAGCTGACAGACCATACTCCACCCTAACAGGTGAACTCCCCGATGAGTAATCGAAGAAGATCCAAGGAAGGAGCGGATAGTTTATACCACCTTGAGGATGATAGACTTGGGGATGGTAGCATTGGAGAGCAAGAACACAGGTAGAGAAGTGAGAACTAACCTAATCAAAGTTAACCTGCCCATGGAAGAGAGGGCTCTACCCTGCCAACTCTCCCCCCTCTCCTAAATAGCATGGACCACCCTATGACACTTTGACCTGCACAGTCTCTCACCAGAGATAGGAACTCCTAGATAATGAAGGCACCCATCCTAACAGCAATCCCCAGATTCTCCTGAATCGAGCACCATAACCATGTAGGGGTCTTCGGGCTGAAGTGAACCTCCGATTTATGAAGATTAACCCTTTGACCCGAAGACAATCAATAATGCTCAAAAACCAACCTAGATCCCACTATCATCGCCAAAGAGGCATGGCCTAGCAGAAGGCAATCATCCATGAATAGCAAATGTGAGATCGGGGAAGCACCAAGAGTGGAACAATATGGCTGAATAGTCGAATCCTGCATCACCACCTACAAAGCTCACGAAAAAAAAATCAGCACATAAAATAAACAAATGAGGAGAGAGAGGGCAACCTTGACGAAGAATGACATTTGAGTGAAAGAATTTCGAAGGAGTCCCATTGATAAGAATAGTATAAGCAGAATCAATAATGCAAGCCATAATCCGGTCTACCCAAACCTGATGAAATCCAAAGTCTCCCAAAGCTGACTCTAAGAAACTCTAGTGTATCCGATCATAAGCCCTCTCCATATTAAGCTTGATGGCTGATAACTACGTTATATACACATATATAAAAGTTAATTTAATAATTAAATTATTTTTATTCATTTAAAATTGATACTTTTATATATCATTTGTAGAAAAGAATATCGCCAATATAAAGAGCTCAGTTTTAAAAGTCCAACGGTGCAAATGGCATTCAAATCGAACTTGAAACGAGCTCAGAAATAAATTTTAAAAAATTTAGTTGGAATAGCATGAATTTTGGAGCTGCCGGTCCACCATGGACAGGCCACTTGGTTTACAGCTCGCTCGGTGGTCCATAGAATGCCATTGTTGCAGTCCACGAAATAGAGCCATGGATTGCGAAGCCTGGTTTGAGCTGAAACTCATCGAAATTGTTGCCCCGTCACCGCCCAAGCCTCTGGTACCTTCCTTGTCAGCCGGAGAAGCTTCTTATGGCCAGAAAAATGGTGGAAAAGTCGATGATCTTCTCCTTCTTCATTGCCATTCCATGGCTCTCAAAGCCGATTTGGCATCGGAAGAGCCGTCGATGTCCTTCCCCTCGCAACCAAGGAGGTTTTCATGGCCTGAAAAGCCATCATCCACCTCTCAAACTGTCGGTCCTCAACTGCCATCCGAGCCATCCAAATCGACGGACACTCACATCAGCCACCACCTCTTCTCCTTTCGTTCATTGCCATCACCGTCCGAAGAAGCCTTCTAATATCGGAGCAACCTCACCTATATGCTCGGTCCTGGAAAATCACTGTGAAGCCTCACCACCGTCCGAGCCATCCAAGCTGTTGGCTACTGTACCATCCATAGCACCCCTCTCCTCATCGGACTCTTGCTCGTCAGCCATTCCCATGCGATCGTGGAGCTTCGCTATGTTCATCCAAGCCACAAGGATCATGGAGCTTCGCTGGGTTCGTTCGAGCCATGGAGATTGTTGGAGCTTCGCTAGGTTCGTTGGAGTCCAGAGCTCAACAGAGATCAGTTAGAACGTTGGGATGCAGTTGAACGGCCACGCAATTTGTTGGAGATCATTAGAAGATGGGAACGAGATGCAGTTGGGCATCGCTATGTTTGTTAGAGCTTAGTGGGATCGTTGGAGTTTAGTTGAAACGGGATTCTGGTAGAGAAACTGGAGGTTGTTGGGTCATTGCCTATAAAATCCTGGTCACGGGAAGAACATGGGGCCATCAAAGCATCAAGTCCGAGGGAAGAGATGAGTCCAAAGATCGAAAACCCATAGCCTCTTCTTCTCTAAGCCCACTCTTTGCTCTATTCTAATTCCCTCTATATTTTCCCCTCTTATATTCATTCTCCGTATTCTATCTTCCTATCTTTGCTCCTCCACTCTCTTCCTAGTCTCCAAATTATTTTTCCTTCATATCTTTGCTCCACTCTCTTCCTAATCTCCAAATTCTTTTTCCTGTTTCCACTCCCTTCCTAGTTTCCACTCTCTTCCAACTCTTCGGAGTCCCTTAGAGCCTTTGCATAGGAGACATGAGGGGATCACTTAAAATGAGTTAGTGTTGAAGTACGGGAGGGAAGAGCTGGTTCTTCGGTCTTTTGTATTTCTTGTTCTACAATAAAAGAATATGTTTTTCTTTCTGTATTTATTTGTTCTCTTTTATTTGTCTTTTATTATGCTTTATTATTAGATTGATTTTAGGATAATTCTTGCTTTTCAGAGATGCGCCATGATCTATTATGGATACGGGGCATGCCAAGGAAAGAAGAATTGGATACCTAGTGCCTCCCGAAGATGCACTGTGATCCGTTACGGGTACAGGGCATGCCAAGGAAAGACATGTAAATTCCTAAAGCTAATTACATTTTGGTTATAAAAGAAATACAATTGGTACTGCACAATCACTCTTCCTCTCTTGAAATACTCCCTTTCACTTGCTTCACCTTAGAAGTAGTTTATTTCTTGCTCACTTTTATTTTCACAAAATAATAATTACTTTTCTTTTCTTTTTAAATCATAACTTAGTCCTAAGGTCCCTGAGAATACGATCCCGACTCACCCTAGCTATAGAGTTGAGTTGGTGAATTATTTTTGATCGTCTACAATAGCGATCAAATTTGGCACCTTTGCCGGGGACCATAGGCATGGTTATGATTTTAAAAAAAAAAATTAAAAAAAACTTAGAAAATGATTGCTCTGATCTAGGACCTTTAATAGTAAAGTGGATAAGTTGTCCCATGCCTTTGGTGCCACACCCTATGAATTTGATCATCTACCAACTATTAGACACTCTTCCACTCCATCCTTTTTTCCTACACAACAGGCATGCTCCACATATTTGAGTCCAACTCAATTTGTAAGTGGATACCTAGCCATGTACCAATTCCTTGAGTCTAGGTATGACCAAGTTTATCAAGATCAAACCCATATGGCCTATAAACCAGGAGAAAATCCATACTTTAATGCTTACAACCAAGGTTGGGGGACTCAACCCGATTTGTCGTGGCAACCACATTCAATGGTTACCCCGGTACCACAAAGACCTCCATTCGTAGATGGATCGTATTACGATCAGCCCTATCCATGTTATCGATCTTTGCCAAATTATAGCATATTATTTCAAGAGAAGGTTCTGCAAGCCATAGACCGAATTGAGAAAATTGGTCAGATCCCACTTTTCCAACCGACCAACCCAGAAGTCGTAGAGTTACCCAATATCAACAACCAAGCATGCCTCAGCAGCAGTCTATCGATGAGCTTATGAATCAGACTGGTCAATTATTAGCTGAAATTAATAGAGAAGAGGTCGGAATATTGCCTAGTCAATCCGAGAGTAATTTAGAGGGACACTACCAAGTTAAAGATTTTAATGACCCTTTAATTATTTCTGAACAATCAACCATAACTCTCGGAAATGAATTGGTCACGGAACAACCCTACACCATCATAGAGATCTATATAGATGATTTGACTAAGACAGAAAAATCAAACTGATGGGATGAACCACTTCCATCATCATCCTACTCACCAATAGTCCTCTTCCCAAGTACTCTAAAATCATCCACTCCTTTCTTTGGGATGGAAGAAGAAATTAATGGTATGATGGAATTAATTGAGGATCCCCAGGAATCACAATAGAACAACATAACAGGGAAGCCATATTTCCAAGTTGTCCCCAGAAGACATTAGATCCCTATATGGCTTATTGTGAGGTAGATGATGCGGGACTATTCATGAATGCTAGTTATTTTTTATTATTAGGCATTAAATTAGGAGTTTGTATCCCGAATTTCAAGCCAAGATATTAAGTAGAGAATTCTATAAAAAATCTGAAGCACAGGCATGCATAAATAAATCCTAAAGTGAAGAAACTGGATTACCAAGACTAAGAAGCCCTGGTTAGGACTAGCTCTTCTGCAATACCGCTACTAGAGGAGTCTATGGGGTGTACCTGAAAAAGATTTAAAGATTGATCCATGAAGAGTTCCCTCTATGTTCTCGGATGCGGCCTGGAAATAAAGCTATCGACCTTGCATATTCGTGACTTTCAATCCAGTGACCCGAAAGCAGGTCAGATGGAATCCTTGGATTCATGAACTTTGAGGGACCTGCAAATTACTATTCACTGGTTAGAAAACGAGGAAGAAAAATGTTAGATCACTGAAAGAAGAAGGAGGGGAAGAGGTTAGAAGAGGGCGGCCAAGGGATGAAGAAGGCCGGTGGCTTGGAGGAAGGGTGCAGGGATCACACAAAAATCCTGAGGGATCACACATATATCCTTAATCACACAAAAATTTACTCATAATTTTAAGGAAAACTCAAGAGAAATTCGTTCATAACAATTCATAATAATTGATCATTAGTTACAAGAGGGTGGAGGGATGGGGTATTTATAGATGTTCCCATGCCCTCTCCTAGTTAGGAGTTGCCGCTCTCGCCGCCGCGCCCGTGCCGCTGATCCGTCGATCCCTCCTGACCGCCTGGCGAGGGAGCCTCCCTTCCCGCGGCGAACCTGCAAAAAAAGGGGTTAGAAGACCCTGGCCGGGGATTCCGGCGAGGGAGCTCCGACGGTCAAGTCAGTAGATGACGAGAAGGAACTGACTCTCCAGACGGACCCCGAAGGGGTTCCAGGCTTAGAGAGTTGCTAGTGAGAGAGACGCTCTGGGGACCAGAATCTCGGCTGGGCCTCCTAGCCGAGCTCACACCCAGTGTTCCCCTCTCGGGATTTCTGGGTTTTTATCCTCGGGGCAAGGCCTTGTGCCGGTGCTTCTTCTTCTTCCCCAGGCTTGTTCGCTTACCTTGTCGTCCCCAGATTCCTCCCTCTTTATCTCCTTTCGTCGTGCGCTTGTTTCTTCCTCCTCGGAGACTTCCCTCCCCCGTCCTTTTTTTTTTCCCTTTTCGGTGAAGGGGACCAGGCGGCTTTCCGACCTCGTCCGCCGGGCCCAGCAGGGAAAAGGCAAAGACAGAAGAGAAAAATGGGAGGGTGGCGCTGGCAAGGCGGCCGGTCAGGCCTCGGGCCCAGCGAGAGCGCTCTCTTCCCCAAGCGTGGGCGCCATCCATCTATGGGGCCTGTTCCGTCAGGATCGCGTCTCTCGGCTGTGGGACCTGTTGGGCCGATGCACGTGATGTTCCGCGTGCCGCTGCCCTCCGTACGGAGCACCGTCTGGGGTTCGTACGGTCCGAGGGATGGCCTCGGGGCCCGTTTCTCTCCCTGGGACCTTCTCCGTACGAGCGGTCTGACCTCGGCTGAGTTGGACCCGTCTCCGGGGGCCAACTGGTGAGGAGCGAAGGACCAGCCGACCTCGGCCTAGGTGGACCCCTCCCGGGTGGACACCTGGCGAGGTGGCAGGAGGTCGCCTGGCTTCGGCCAGGGTGGACCCGTCTCCGGGTTGCCACCTGGCGAAGGGCGAAGGACCAGCCGACCTCGGCCTAGGTGGACCCCTCCCGGGTGGACACCTGGCGAGGTGGCAGGAGGTCGCCTGGCTTCGGCCGGGGTGGACCCATCTCCGGGTTGCCACCTGGCGAAGGGCGAAGGACCGGCCGACCTCGGCTTAGGTGGACCCCTCCTGGGTGGACACCTGGCGAGGTGGCAGGAGGTCGCCCGGCTTCGGCCGAGGTGGGCCCGTCTCCGGGTGGCCACCTGGCGAGGGCGAAGGATTGGCCGACCTCGGCTTAGGCGGACCCCTCCTGGGTGGACACCTGGCGAGGTGGCAGGAGGTCGCCCAGCTTCGGCCGACCTCACTTAGGCGGACCCCTCCTGGGTCCGGGCGCCAATGGGGCGGTAGAGGAACTCCGAGCCGAGCTCGACCTCGGCGAGGGTAGTTTGCCTTAGGCAGTCGTCGGGCGGTGTAGTCTTGCCGATCCTGGCCTTGAAGACGTGGCGCTGACTCGGCCGGGGAAACTTCCACGTGGCTCGATCGCATTGGTGGTACCTGAGCCTGGCCACGTCACTGTCACGGCTGTAACAGTTGCCCCCCAACCCGCCGTTCCATCGGGGCGTCGTAGAACGGAACGTCGGGATTAAATGTGGACATGACGTGGGGAGGCGAAGATCTTGCATCATAATTGCCACGATCCTCGTCTCCGTGGCTCGATGCGACTGAAAACCTATGGGGAGCCGCCACGCGTCGTCCACTTGCCTGCAATTAATGCGTCGCTTCGAGGCAGAGGCCGTTACTCTGCTAACGAGGCGTCGATGTCGGGCGTGCGCCCACGTGGCGATCATCCAGTGGCCTGAGGCAAAATGACGGGTACGGCCGCTGTCGGCTGAGTTTGAAAGGGAGGGGACTTTCCAGAACGAGGCCTTTCCCCTTGCTTCGTGGGCGGTTTGCTGCAGACTAACTCCTGTTGCCTCGCACTCATCTGGCGTATTTTCGGTGAGTGCCTCCTTCTCCTTCTCCGGTCCCCTTCCTTTCTTTCCTTCCTCAGCCATTTCCGGCTTGTCCCGGCCCAGCTGGCTCCCAACGCCATCCGGGTCATCTTTCTTTCATTGTCTTCTGTCACTTCCATGGGTTCGTTGCCCGTTTCTCCCTCTTCAGGGCCTTGTTCACCCTGAAGAAGTGCTCCACCGATGATGGCTGGTGGTACATTCGCACCGGCCCAGGTGTCTCCGGTTCGACCTCCCTTCCTCGGTCAAGGGCTGGAAGAGCCGGTTTTTCTTCGCCTCAGTCGAAGACGTCGACTGGGCCTGGAGTGAACCGGACCGGACCCCGAACCGGAATTCTCGGGTCGAGTCGGCGGACCAGGAGTCCTATTCCCAGCTCCTGAGCGACGTGGTCCCGGCACTCGAGGTTCTGCTCTCTGAGCAGAATCTTTTTGAGGCCGGGATCAGTCCCATCCGCGAGACGGGTGAGACTCGGCCCCACTTTGACTTCTGCCCCCCTTTTTCTTCACGACTGAGCCGGCTGACTTTCTGTTCCTTTGTTTTGCAGGGATGAAATTTTTGCTGGAGAACCTCCTGGAGGGCGCAGCCCAGCGGGATGTCGTTGAGGTGGACGAGCCCGCGTCGAAGAGGGCTCGTACAGAGGCGAGCCGGGAGGTCGTGACGGCGACCGTGCCCAGCCCGTTTGCTGTCGTTCCCTCGCCCAGGTTGCCTCAGGGCGGGGCCGCTGATGCCTCGGCCGCGCGACCTGGTGGCGCCGCTGCCGAGAGGGCTCCTCCGCCTGCTGCTCCACCCAGCGCCGGGCCCGTCGTCGCTGCCGCCTCGACAATGCAGCCTGTGGCCGCCCCGGTCCGTCGACCGCGACCCCAGCTGATGGGGCGGCCGCTGCAGGAGCCGGCCTGACGCCCCGGCACCAATGATCACCCAGCGGGACTCGGTCATCCGCGACAAAGGGCTCGAAGATCATGGAGTACGCCTCCACCGTCCGGGATCGCCGAGCTCGGGGCAGCCGGGATTACGCTGATGCGCTGCTCGAGATCCTCCTGCAGCTCTTCACGGTAAGTCCGAGCTTCTTCCCTTCTTTTCCTTTCAAAACCTAACTCTTTTCATCCTGACATGATTTGCTCTTGTTGGTGCAGATCGGGAACGACGTTCTCCTACTGAGGGACTTCCTCGTAGGGAACGCCAAAAGGGACTCCGAGAAGGAGCTGAAGCTCCGCAAGCTCGCGGCCGATGTCAAGGACCTGATGGAGAAGGGGGCCGAGCTGTGAGCCACAACCAGGCCCTCCAGTCCGACCTGGCGCGTTCCGAGGGGCGGAACAAAGAGCTGGAGGCTTCCCTGTCGGAGGAGCGGACCTCCAACCAGCACCGCTCGGAGGAGGAGGTGGCGGAGAAGGCCCGCCTGCAGGCCCACTCCCAGTGGCTGGAGCGCCAGTTGGAGGAGGCCCAGCGAGACGCAACCGCGGTGAAAGACCGGAGTGCGTACGTCAACGGACTCCTGGAGGCCGCAAAGTGGGAGGCGCAGGAGGCCATCCCGAAATTCTGGGCTTCCGACGAGTACACGTCGGAGGTCCGGGAGGCCGCCGTGGACTCCTTCTTGAAGGGGTTCGGATGTGCCGGGAGAAGTGGGGGCCCTCTTCCCCGAGCTGGATTTGAGCGGGGTGGCGATCGGAGGTAGGAGGCCAGGAGGCGAGAGCAGGGCCTCCGCGTGGCCGAAGCAACTCCTGCGGCGCCGTCGACCAGTGAAGCTGCGGCTCCGGAGCAGCCTCGAGAGCCGGCCGCCGTAGAAGTCGAGGACGCAGCACCCGCGCCCCCGGCAGAGGGCTCCGACCCGGCACCACAGTGAACCCAGCGCCTTCTCCCTGTTGTCTTTTCTTTTCTTCTTCTGTTGTTGTTTCTTCCTCTTTTTTTTTTTGGAGACTCCCGGCCTGTCGGGACTCCCAGCTTGTACTGATCCTTTATATCAATGAAAGTTTCAGTTTGACAAAACTTCGTGTTCATCTTACCTCACTTTTCTTCTTCTTTCTTTCTGAGATGTTGGTATGGAACACTTGAAACAGTTACAGGCCTGGTCCTTCCATTGCTCAAATCGAAGGTTGGGGCTTCCCGGATCGCATGGCGGCAGAGTAGGCCTTAAGCGGGCCCGTCTTTGGGGCCGCCTTCATACTTGCGCAGGCGACACGGTTTCTGCACTGTCTTCCAGGCCGAAGCTCAGGATCTCCGGACTGAGCTCGATGCCGCAGGCTTTCTCAAGCCTTGCGCGGCTTGCTGAGCCGTTCTCCGGGCTTGCGTGGGCGAACTGGGTTCGGCGCCACCTTCCAGGCCGAAGCCCAGGATCTCCGGACCGAGCTCGATGCCGCAGGCTTTCTCAAGCCTTGCGCGGCTTACTGAGCTGTTCTCCGGGCTTGCGTGGGCGAACTGGGTTCGGCGCCACCTTCCAGGCCGAAGCCCAGGATCTCCGGACTGAGCTCGATGCCGCAGGCTTTCTCAAGCCTTGCGCGGCTTACTGAGCTGTTCTCCGGGCTTGCGTGGGCGAACTGGGTTCGGTGCCACCTTCCAGGCCGAAGCCCAGGATCTCCGGACTGAGCTCGATACCGCAGGCTTTCTCAAGCCTTGCGCGGCTTACTGAGCTGTTCTCCGGGCTTGCATGGGTGAACTGGGTTCGGCGCCACCTTCCAGGCCAAAGCCCAGGATCTCCAAACTGAGCTCGATGCTGCAGGCTTTCTCAAGCCTTGCGCGGCTTACTGAGCTGTTCTCCGGGCTTGCGTGGGCAAACTGGGTTCGGCGCCACCTTCCAGGCCGAAGCCCAGGATCTTCGGACTGAGCTCGATGCCGCAGGCTTTCTTGTCGAAGCAAGAAAAGAGTGTTTGAAGTGGGGGAACTTTGTTGCAGAAACAGGGAACCTTACATTACTGATAGTACATCCTTAGGTTCGAGGAGTTCCACGTCCGGGGAACCTGGCACCTCCCAATTCCTCCAAGTAATATGCTCCATGAGGGAGGGCTTCTGCCACCCGATATGGGCCTTCCCAGTTGGGTGATAACTTGCCGCATTCCCGTGGCTGGGAGGCTTCAGCGCGCCGGAGGACCAAGTCTCCGGGACGGAAAACCTTCGGCCGCACACGGGAGTTGTAATATCTGGCCACACGTTGCCTATACGCCGCCATTCGAACTCTGGCCTTGTCCCTCGTTTCCTCGAGAAGGTCCAGGTTGAGCATCATCCTGGCTGGGTTTTCTTTCTCGTCATATTGCTCCACACGCAGCATGGGTAGGCTGAGCTCGATCGGGATTACTGCCTCGACTCCGAAGACGAGATTGAACGGGGTTTTGTCGGTAGCCGTCCTCGGGGTGGTGTGGTATGCCCAGAGGACGCTGGGAAGCTCGTCGGCCCACCTGCCCTTGGCCTGGTCCAGCCGCGTGCGGAGGCCCTGAAGAATGGTCCTGTTCGTGACTTCGGCCTCCCCATTGGTCTGAGGATGCGCCACCGAGGTGAAGCGATGCTTGATGCCGAGGTCGCTGCAGAATTCTTCGAACTCCCGGCAGTCGAACTGGTGCCCATTGTCGGTGACCACGGTGTGGGGGAGGCCGAAGCGGCAGATGATGGACTTCCAAAAGAACTTGGCGACGTTCGCTTCGGTGATCCTTGCCAAGGGTTCGGCCTCGACCCACTTCGTGAAGTAGTCGATGGCCACTATCAAGAACTTCCGCTGGCCAGACGCCGACGGGAATGGGCCCAGGAGGTCCATTCCCCACTGGGCGAACGGCCAGGGGGCTGAGAGCTGGGAGATTGGGTTGGAGGGCTATCGCTGCACCGTGGCGTGACGCTGGCACCGGTCGCATTTCTTCACGAAGTCGGCGGCGTCTTCCTTCATCGTCTCCCAAAAGTAGCCCTGACGGAGGGCTTTGTATGCCAATGCCCTACCCCCCACGTGGTTCCCGCAGATGCCTTCGTGGATCTCCTGGAGCACAAGCTTGGCTTCCGTGGGCCCTACGCACTTGAGGAGGGGGTAGGAGTAGGATCTTCGATACAACTGCCCGTCCATCAGGACGAACCGCACGGCCTTCTTCCTGATGAGGCGAGCCGCCTCGCGGTCCTCCGGCAGGGTGCCATTGGTGATGTATGCGGCGTACTTGTCTATCCAGCTGGGTTCATGGCTGACCTGGTGGACCTTCACCGGTGCTTCGAGGCTTGGGACCTCAAGGCGCTCCACATAGGCGCGTCCCAGCATCGTGTACGGCAGGGTCGCCAGTCGGGAGAGAGCATCCGCGCGTGCGTTCTCCCCGCGGGGGATATGGAAGATGTTGAAGCGTCGGAATCTGGACGCGCCCTCTTTGACGAGCTCCAAGTATCTCGCCATTTGGGGGTTGTGTGTGACGTACTCCCCGGACACCTGCCCCGCCATGAGCTGGGAATCAGTGAAAGCCTTGAGGTTGGTTACGCCCAGCTCGCGGGAGACTCTCAGTCCGGCAAGAAGCGCCTCGTACTCCGCCTGGTTATTTGTTGCGAGGAATTGGAAATGGAGTGCGCATTCGATGATGACCCCGTCGCCGTTGGCGAGGATGAGCCCAGCTCCGCTCCCGCCGGAGTTTGAGGCTCCGTCTACATGGAGGATCTAGGCGTCCTCTCCGGGCTCGTCGGTGCCTATCTCCATCGACCGACCTGAGGGGCCTTCCTCGGGCTCCTTGCCCAAGCCTGCACATTCGACCAAGAAGTCGGCCAGCACCTGTGCCTTCATGGCCGACCTCGGCCTGTACGTAATATCGAACTCGCTGAGCTTCAGTGCCCACTTTGCCAATCGTCCCGAGGTATCGGGTCGGCTGAGCACTGCTTTCAGCGGTTGATCCGTCAGGACAGCGATGGGGTGCGCTTGAAAATAAGGCCTGAGACGCTGGGCAGACACTATTAGCGCAAAAACGAGTTTCTCGGGCCGGGAATACCTGAGCTCCGCATCACGGAGGAGTTTGCTGGTGTAGTACACCGGCCGCTGGAGCCCCTGGCCGTCGGTTCGGACCAAGACTGAGCTGACGGCCTC
The DNA here is from genome assembly GCA_021397845.1 of Areca catechu. Taxonomy (NCBI): domain Eukaryota; kingdom Viridiplantae; phylum Streptophyta; class Magnoliopsida; order Arecales; family Arecaceae; genus Areca; species Areca catechu. The sequence goes on along the minus strand of CM038052.1, from coordinate 20,413,084 downwards.
CGGGGTAACCGCCAGGTAGAGGGTAAGCTCCTCTCCCTCCTCGGGCCTGGACAGCAATGGTGGCGATGCAAGCATCTTCTTCAGCTCCTCGAAGGCCTGCTGGCATTCCTCGGTCCAAGCAAAGTCATTCATCTTCCTCAGCACCTTGAAGAAGGGACGGCAGCAGTCCGCCGACCTGGAGATAAAACGGCTGAGGGCCGCAACTTGGCCAGTTAGTTGCTGCACTTGCTTCTTGGAGGCTGGCTGCTCCATATCCAGGATGGCCTGGACCTTCTCCGGGTTGGCCTCGATTCCTCTTTGGGTCACCATAAATCCCAGGAATTTCCCGGCGGAGATGCCAAAGGCGCACTTCGCTGGGTTCAGCTTCATCTGATGGCGTCGAAGGTTGCCGAAGGTCTCCGCCAAGTCTGCCACGTGATCCGACTCGGGTTTGCTCATTACCAGCATGTCGTCCACGTACACCTGCATGTTGCGGCCGATCTGGTCTTTGAAGATTCTATTGACCAGGCACTGGTATGTTGCCCCCGCGTTCTTGAGGCCAAATGGCATCATCCTGTAGCAAAAGGTTCCGCGGTCAGTTATGAAGGCGGTGTGCTCTTCGTCCTCCGGGTTCATCCGGATCTGGTTGTATCCGGAGAAAGCGTCCATGAACGACAGGAGGCGATGCCCCGAGGTGGTGTCGACCAGCTGGTCGATCTTTGGAAGAGGGAAGCTGTCATTTAGGCAAGCTCGGTTGAGGTCGGTGTAGTCCACACAGATCCTCCACTTACCGCTACTCTCTTTACCATGACCACGTTCGCCAGCCAACTGGGGTACTGGACCTCTCGGACAAAACCGGTGGCGAGGAGCTTCTCTACTTCCTCGTTGATCGCCTTCTGTCTCTCCATGGCGAAGCTTCTTTTCTTCTGGCGTACCGGGCGGCAATTTGGGTCCACGTTTAGCCTGTGCATGATGACCTCGGGCGGGATGCCCGGCATGTCGGCTGCTGACCAGGCGAACACGTCAGCGTTGGCATGGAGGAACTCCAGTAGGCGGGTTCGTTCTTCTGCAGGGAGCTGGGCCCTGACTTGCACCGTCTTCAGGGGATCCGAACCGAGGGGAAAAGTCAGCAGGCGCTCTACGGGCCCTCCCCTGGGTTCCTTCTCCCTCAGATCGAGGTCGTCGATATCCTGTCCGAGCTCCGCGCCCCTGGCGCCTGGGACCGTCTGAAGGCAGAGCGGGACCGGCCGGGTCGTCCCCTTCATCTCCCCGAGCCCGGAAGGCGTGGGGAACTGTACCAACAGCCTTCTCGTGGAGATGGTAGCGTCCAGTTGGTTGAGCCCGGGACGCCCGAGAATGGCGTTGTAAGGCAAAGGGAGCCTGACGACGGTGAATGTTATTAGGACGGTCGCCTGCCGGGGTGGGGATCCGGCGGTGACCGGGAGAGTGATCTCCCCCTCGACCCCCACGGAGTCCCCTGTAAAACCTACCAGGGGGGTGTGCACTGGTTTCTGCTGATCGGGGGACAAGTTCATCCGAGAGAAAGCATCGTAAAAAAGTACGTCAGCCGAGCTTCCACTATCCACCATGATTCGATGTACAGGATGCTTCGCGATGGTCATGTCGACCACCATGGCATCGTTGTTTACATTATCATTAACTTCCCCCCCCTTGGGAGGGATTACATTCTCCGGGTTCCCGACTTCCCGGGCTCTCTTCGTCGCTCGACCGGACCCGCGTGAGATCATGCCCATGGGCTTCTCCGTTGGGCGGTTGTCGATCGCAGGGACAGGTGGTACGGCCGCGAGCGGCTGCCCTTCAGAGGGGGCCTCGTTCTTAACGAACTTCCTGAGGTAACCCCTCCTGATCAGCTCCTCGATCTCCCGCTTCAGGTGGCGACACTCCTCCGTGTCATGCCCGTGCTCGCGGTGGAACTGGCAGTACTTCGATTTGTCTCGGACGGCTCTCGGGTTCTGAGGAGGAGGTCGGCGGAGGTAGCGCTCGCCCTCGATTTCCATGAGGATCTTCGTTCAAGGTGCGAGGAGAGGGGTGTACCTCCGCTCGGGAGTGGCTTCGCCCCTCGGCCTTGGATTTGGGCGAGGGTCGGCAGACAGCCCAGGCCTCCGAGCTCCCGGGGCGTCCCTCGGGAGCGGCTTCTTCGGAGTCTTCCCGTCCAACTCTCGACGGGTGCGGTCAGCCTCCTCCGCTCGGATGTACTTGTGGGCGCGGAGGAGGAGCTCGGAGTACGTCTTGGGCGGCTTCTTGTCCAAGGAGTAGGTTAGGCGGGACGTCTTGAGCCCGCGCTTCAAAGCCATCATGGCGACAGGCTCGTCCAAGCTGTAGATCTCCAGGGCTGCGGTCTTGAACCGGGTGATGTAGTCCCGGAGCAGCTCCTGGTCCTGCTGGCGGATGGAGAAGAGGTTGTCCACCTCTCTCGGCACCTTTCGACAAGCATCGAAGTGTGCCACGAACCTTCCTTCCAGCTGATGGAAGGAGCAAATGGATCCGGGCTCGAGGCGGGTGAACCAGACTCGAGCGGCCTTCCGGAGGGTTGCCGGGAAGGCGATGCACAGGAGAGCGTCGGTGGCCCCCTGGACCCTCATGAGAGCTTTGTAGCTCTCCAAATGGTCCAGGGGGTCGGTGGTCCCGTCGTAGGGATCCACCTGCGGCATGCGGAACCGTTTCGGGATCGGTTCTGCCTGGATTTCTTCAGAGAAAGGGGGGCGGGAGTCGTAGCCCGCCGGGTCTGCCGATGAGTTCTGCAGGTCGGTGAATCGACGGGCGAACTCTGCCAGCTTGCGCTCATGCTCCTCCAGGCGCCTCTTGGCCTGGCGCCTGATGGCTTCGTCGGTGGAGTCTTCCACCGAGACTGCGGGCGAAGGGGGCGCCGATCGGTCTCGGTGCGAGGTCTGGCCTCGGCGTCGCTTGCTGCGGTGCACCGTTTCGGCCCCGTCGGCTGGGGATCGGCTCTCGTGATCCTCCGAACCGGAGTAGTTTCTCTTTGCGGGAGCTTGGCGGCTCCCCCGGGGGTTGGAGACGGCCCTCGGATGGGATGGCCTGCCCTGAATTGAGCGCAGGCTCCCACGCTGCCCCGCGGCTCGGGCCGCGGGGGTCCCTGGCTGCGGCTGGGTGGCCAGTGACCGTTGTTGATGCTGAAGCTGCCGGACCGCCGAGGTCAAGGTCTGCAGCTGTTGGACGATGGCCGCAAGGAATCCGTCCATCGGAGTAGGCTGCTGTAGAAGAGGAGGGGGAGCCGGAAGCTCCCTTTCGGGGCTGTGGCCCTCCGGAAGGGAGTGGACTTCCCCCACACGGCTGGTGGACGCCTCGCGTCCACGAGTGACCACCATTGTCGGAGAGCGCGACACCTGCAGAAAGCTGGCTCCCGCTGGGGTTCAGTGTACCGACCCCCTACCTGGCGCGCCAATCTGTTGCCGCTCTCGCCGTCGTGCCCGTGCCGCGGATCCGTCGATCCCTCCTGACCGCCTGGCGAGGGAGCCTCCCTTCCCGTGGCGAACCTGCAAAAAAAGGGGTTAGAAGACCCTGGCCGGGGATTCCGGCGAGGGAGCTCCGACGGTCAAGTTAGTAGACGACGAGAAGGAACAGACTCTCCAGACAGACCCCCGAAGGGGTTCCAGGCTTAGAGAGTTTGCTAGTGGGAGAGACGCTCTGGGGACCAGAATCTCGGCTGGGCCTCCTAGCCGAGCTCACACCCAGTGTTCCCCTCTCGAGATTTCTGGGTTTTTACCCTCGGGGCAAGGCCTTGTGCCGGTGCTTCTTCTTCTTCCCCAGGCTTGTTCGCTTACCTTGTCGTCCCCAGATTCCTCCCTCTTTATCTCCTTTCGTCGTGCGCTTGTTTCTTCCTCCTCGGAGACTTCCCTCCCCCGTCCTTTTCTTTTTTCCCTTTTCGGTGAAGGGGACCAGGCGGCTTTCCGATGTCGTCCGCCGGGCCCAGCAGGGAAAAGGCAAAGACAGAAGAGAAAAAGGGGAGGGTGGTGCTGGCAAGGCGGCCGGTCAGGCCTCGGGCCCAGCGAGAGCGCTCTCTTTCCCAAGCGTGGGCGCCATCCATCTATGGGGCCTGTTCCGTCAGGATCGTGTCTCTCGGCTGTGGGACCTGTCGGGCCGATGCAAGTGATGTTCCGCGTGCCGCCGCCCTCCGTACGGAGCGTCGTCTGGGGTTCGTACGGTCCGAGGGATGGCCTCGAGGCCCGTTTCTCTCCCTGGGACCTTCTCCGTACGAGCGGTCTGACCTCGACTGAGTTGGACCCGTCTCCGGGGGCCAACTGGTGAGGAGCGAAGGACCAGCCGACCTCGGCCTAGGCGGACCCCTCCCGGGTGGACACCTGGCGAGGTGGCAGGAGGTCGCCTGGCTTCGGCCGGGGTGGACCCGTCTCCGGGTTGCCACCTGGTGAAGGGCGAAGGACCAGCCGACCTTGGCCTAGGTGGACCCCTCCCGGGTGGACACCTGGCGAGGTGACAGGAGGTCGCCTGGCTTCGGCCGGGGTGGACCCGTCTCCGGGTTGCCACCTGGCGAAGGGCGAAGGACCGGCCGACCTCGGCTTAGGTGGACCCCTCCTGGGTGGACACCTGGCGAGGTGGCAGGAGGTCGCCCGGCTTCGGCCAAGGTGGGCCCGTCTCCGGGTGGCCACCTGGCGAAGGGCGAAGGATTGGCCGACCTCGGCTTAGGCGGACCCCTCCTGGGTGGACACCTGGCGAGGTGGCAGGAGGTCGCCCAGCTTCGGCCGACCTCACTTAGGCGGACCCCTCCTGGGTCCGGGCGCCAATGGGGCGGTAGAGGAACTCCGAGCCGAGCTCGACCTCAGCGAGGGCAGTTTGCCTTAGGCAGTCGTCGGGCGGTGTAGTCTTGCCGATCCTGGCCTTGAAGACGTGGCGCTGACTCGGCCGGGGAAACTTCCACGTGGCTCGATCGCATTTGGCGGTACCTGAGCCTGGCCACGTCACTGTCACGGCTGTAACAGATAGGAATACAAAATTTGATAGGGAAAGGATTACAAAGTTGCTTAGAACTAGGAGTACATAATTTGAGTAGAAATAAAACTTAATCTCCTAGTTAGAAGTGGACTCTTCTCCTTTTTTGACTTGGTCAAGGGCTCCTTATGGGCTTGGACTGGGATAAAATTCTCTTGGGCTGCTTTGACTTTTTCACTTTTTGCTGGGCTTGGACTTAGGCTCCAACCTTATTGGACTGGGCTTGGAGGGGCGCCAAAGGTAAGAATAAGCATGAGGGCATCATGACCTGATTGAATGAGGATGCCAGGGATTTGGACTTGGGCCTGGGGTGCCACTTCATAAATTCTTGTGGGCTAGTATGTTGGGGTGCTTCTGTTGAAGGACTTGGGCAGCATGAAGGAAGTCCACATGTTGGGCTAGTGACTTGAGTGTGGGTCCAATGGTCCTCCTCTTGAATATGACTTAAATGAAAGTAATTACAGGACTTAAAGGGGCCTAATTGACAAGACTCAAAGTAGGCCAAATAATATAAATGGACTCAATTGAACTCAGGACTCAAAGGACTTAGTGAATCTAATCGACTCACAAGACTCAAATTGACACAAAATCTCAAAATGACAAACACTCATAATGAACTGACTCAACCAACTTAGTTCAACTAAGCCGAACATAACCAAAAACTTGATCCATAAATTCTAATGGTATGAGTTAACTCTAAATACAAGACTCAAGTGTAACAAGGCCTGAAAAACAAAACTCAAGGCCCAAATACAGGACTCAATGGATATAATCAGGCTTAACTGATCAAAACCCTAATTACAGGACTTCAAGTGACTCAACTGACTTAAGCCCTACTTACAAGACTCAAAGGGCTAACAGGACTTAATTATTGGACTCAAAGATAAAATTGGAATCGTGGCTAAGGGACTCAAAACTCAGGGAACCATAGTGAACTAGGGTTGACCTGATGTCCCCATCAATTCTCCCGGGGTGGGAGGAACTCAACTCCATCGAGAAAGGATCACTCTGGCTCTGGTATTGCTCAAGGAGGTCTAGGTTGAGGCACTGCAAGTCCTCTCGAGTAATCCATGAATTGTCAGATTCTGGTCGACCTTGTCAATGGACCAGGTAGCATTGATAGCCGCAGCCCCGGGTCGTGATAACTTGGTCGTCCAGGATATGCTCGATCTATTTTCCTCTCTTAGGCTAATTTATAAGTGGACACTCTGGGTTAGGTTTGCTCTCAAAGGATGGAGTAGGTTCAAAAATCTCACTAGGAATCACTATCGGTTCCATAATCTCAACCAAGTCCGCGATATTGAAGGTAGAGCTAATGCCAAAATCCGGAGGCAGATCTAGCACATAGGTATTGGGTCCTACCTTCTCTATCACTCTAAAGGGTCCAGCTCCACGAGCATGAAGCTTCTTAACCATAACAAAATTTTTTACATTAAATTCTTTGGCTTTCTTTCGGGAATTAGCCAGTTTTTATATATTTCATTACTTAAATCAATCTTTTGGCTAATGTCCTGATGCAAATGCTATGCATAGATCAGTGCAGGTGTGGACAGATGCATTAGGTCTGGGAACTTATTCGACTCAACACTTAATAGACTCGACTAGGCATTCCTATCGAAGGAAATTTATTACTCTTTGGATCTAAACCCAACAGAATTTAGGCTCTCTAGGTTTGACCCTGGTTTGACATGCACATAAAAATTTACAATGAACTTCTAGTAAATACCATAGAGTACGCCAGAAGTAAGATGCAAACCTAACAATACAATGAATGTATGCAATAAGCTAATCTTAATAAAATGCAATCTAATGATCCTAGAAATACTAGAGGCTTCGGGAAAGGGTAGAAAATAAGAGGTGGGTTCAGGGTTAGTATGGTAAGTTAGAAAATAAGAAAAGGGTTCGGGGTTGATTGGAAATAACAAGATACAAGAGGGGGTTTCCGGGATTAGTCCTAGACTAATGAGGTTGACCTTATGGGGTTGAGGTATATCTAAAGGGTTTGCATAATAGAAGAATGGGGCACTAATCTTAGGGAAGAGATTAATTGGAGTCAAAGGAGTGACTTCATCATGAGGGCACTGATTTAAAAAGATCAAGTCCTTAATAAATTCTTTTGATTCTTGGATTTCAGGATTGGGCTCTGTAATTGGACTTTCTTCTAGCGGCTCCTCAGGTAAGAGTCTAATAGTAGGGTTGGGTTCCTCATGGTTCTCTTCCTTCAACTGTACTTCCAAGATGGGTTCTGTTTGGGTATCTACTGGGTTAACTAATTCTAGGTCTTTTATAGGTATCTCTACTGGACTTAACTCATTAATATCTCCTTTAGGTGCATCAATGGGCTCAGGAGTTTCTTCCTCTAAATCTTCAATAAGCTCATCATCTTCATACTCCTTTACTAGACTTGGATCAGCCTCATATACCTCTTCTTCAGGCTCAACAATGGGTTCAGACTCATCCTCATCTAGCTCACCTAAGTGTAGGGCACTGACTGGACACTGGCTAACAAAATGACTTGGTTTGCGACATCTAAAACACACTCTCGGGGGATTGGAACTCTTCTAAACCTTTACAAACTTGCCTCTATCTTCCCCACGGGCCGTAGTGGTACTAGGCTGGGGTTGGCTCGTGTTGGGCTGGTTAGGATCTGGTCCTGGGCTAGGGGCACTAGTCCTAAAGGGTTTAGGTTGACTAAAGGAAAATAGACTAACACTAGGCTCATATCTAGGGGTACTAATCCTATGGGGTTCAAGTTGACTAAGGAAAACCTGACTGGTACTAGGCTGATACCTAGGGATTAGGGTTTCCTTGGGTTCATAAGACAAGGGTTCAGCTCTATGGATCTTGAGTTTATTCGGCTCATAGAAGGTGGGTGCATAGGTTCTAGAGTCATAGGCTTTGGGCTCAGATCTATAGGTTGTGGCTCTCTTATCCTGATCAATGAAATCATGATTGGGTTTCCTAGGATTGGGCTCCTAGTATGGGTCAGAGTATGGGGTTCTCCTAGGATTTGACTCAGCATGGATCCTAAGATTAGGCTAAGGCTTAGATCTGGTATAGGGCTTAGGGGTTTTCTCTAGGTTTCCTAATTGGTCTCCTACCTGGTCAAACCTATGGATTGTTTAGGTAGTCGATTGGATCAATTGGTCAAGTCTATGATTTATCTGGGTATTGGATTGGTCGAACTTGAAGTTCATCTGGGCAAACTGGTTTTGGGATTTGGTGTTGGACTGGTTAATCTGGGTGGTTAATTAGAAACCATCTATTCATTCATGGCTTTTAGAAGAGTTTCAAGATTGGGTTCCATGGTTGAACTAGGTTTGGGCTTAGACTATTGATATTTGGTCCCTAGTCTAGTGGTCATGCAATCAAACAAGCAAGGTGGTATGATGCAGTCAAGCACACAAAGTGAAAATAGACTACAGCTTGCTAGACCTAGAGCCAAAATTGAATGAGTCTACTCAACTTATACTTAACTCAACACCTAATCTTTCCACTGGCCAGGTAAGAGGTGGGGTGGTGGGAGGCTCCCCCTCCCCGTGACAGGGTCCTAATTAAAAACCACCAATCCACTTAAGGCATTTGCCTCTAGACCTCTAGCCTTAGACACCAGTTTTTAGTAATAGCTAGGGAATTAGGTGCACTAGTTGGCCCACACAATTCGGACCCGACCTGTTGGTGTCCCTAAGCTCACTAGAGCAACCTAATTGATTTTAGTTAAGGCTTGGGTTCTGATACTGGGTGGTTGTTTTAGGCCCAGGACAGGTGATGAAATCCTGTCCTGATCTAAGAGAGGAAATTGCCCTTAAAATTAATTAAATGAGATGATGAACACACTATGAACCCTAATGCAACTACTAATAATCAAAAAAATAAAATATTTCTTGTCTTTTTATGAGGTGGCAGTTAAATTTAAGTTGATTAAATTATCAAACAAAATTAGGCCTTGTGTGAGGTAGGGTTTGGAAGTTGATTAGATTTGGTTTGATCAAGTATGCAGAACAGAAATTAGGGTTTGTTTGAAGGCAAAATTTGGTTCAATTTTTAGTGCATAAAAAAAATCAAAAAAAAAATTAAGATAGAGGAATAACAATGCAGATGATCCCTACCAAATTTCATGCAAAGCAAAATTCGGATGATGATGATGCAAAACCTAGGATTTTCAGACTGTATGCAAAAGTTCAGGATTTCTATTAAGATTTCTAAGATACAGAGATTTTTATATTTTTTGTTTCGATAAAAATAATTAAAATTATGATAATTATCAAAACTAAACATATAGTATGTGATGTAAATTTTAATAAAAAATAAAATATTTAAGTTGATGAAATAGACCGAAAATCATACCCCTAATGCAGAGATAGGATGTAGAAGTTTTTAGGGCAAAAAAAATAGGCATGAAAAAATTCTATAGGATGAAATAAATTATGAAAAAATTTTGAAAAATACTATCAATTATAAAAATCCATAAAAATCAAAATCAAAATTTTTGATCTACCTACATACAGAAACAGTAAAAATAACATACTATGTATGAAAATTATGGGATGCAGAAACTAGCCCTAAACATGCTCTGATACCAAATGATGTGGGACTATTCATGCATGCTAGTTATTTTTTTATTGTTAAGAATTAAGTTAGAAGTTTGTATCCCAAATTCTAGGTTAAGATATTAAGTAAAGAATTCTATAAAAATTTAAAGCACAGGCATGCATAAATAAACCTTAAAAGTGAAGAAATAAAACTGCCAAGACTAAGAAGCCCTGGTTAGGACTAGCTCTTCTGCAATATCGCTACCAGAGGAGTCTAGGGGGTGCACCTGGCAAAGATTTAAAGATGATCCATGAAGAGTTCGCTCTACGCTCTCGGATGCGGTCTGAAAAATAAAGCTATCGACCTTGCGAATTCGTGGCTTTCAATCTAGTGACCCGAAAGTTGGTCAGATGGAATTCTTAGATTCATGAACTCTGAGAGACCTGCAAATCACCATTCACGGGTTAGAAAATAAGGAAGAAAAGGATTAGATCACTGAAAGAAGGAGGGGAAGAGGTTAGAAGAGGGCGACCGAGGGATGAAGAAGGTTGGTGGCTTGGAGGGAGGGTGAAGGGATCACACAGAAATCCTGAAGGATCACACAGATACCCTTAATCTCATAGAAATTTATTCAAAATTTTGAGGAAAACTTAAGAGAAATTTATTCATAACAATTCATAATAATTGATCATTAGTTACAAGAGGGTGGAGGGGTGGGATATTTATAGATGTTCCCATGCCCTCTTCTAGTTAGGATAGGAATACAAAATTTGATAGGGAGAAGGATTACAAAGTTACTTAGAACTAGGAGTACATAATTTAAGTAGAAACAAAACTTAATCTCCTAGTTAGAAGTGGACTCTTCTTCTTCTTTGACTTGGTCAAGGGCTCTTTATGGGCTTGGACTGGGATGAAATTTTCTTGGACTACTTTGACTTTTCCACTCCCTGCTAGGCTTGGACTTGGGCACCAACCTTGTTGGACTGGGCTTAGAGGGGCACCAAAGGTAAGAATAGGCCTGAGGGCATCATAGCCTAATGGAATGAGGATGCCAGGGATTTGGACTTGGGCCTGGGGCGCCACTTCATGAATTCTTGTGGCTGGTATGGTGGGGTGCTTCTGTTGGAGGACTTGGATAGCATGAAGGAAGTCTAGATGCTGGGCTGGTGACTTGGTCAAGGGCTCCTTATGGGCTTGCACCGGGATGAAATTCTCTTGGGCTGCTTTGACTTTTTCACTTTTTGCTAGGCTTGGACTTGGGCTCCAACCTTGTTGGACTGGGCTTGGAGGGGCGCCAAAGGTAAGAATAGGCATGAGGGCGTCATGACCTGATTGAATGAGGATGCCAGGGATTTGGACTTGGGCCTGGAGCGCCACTTCATGAATTCTTGTGGGCTGGTATGTTGGGGTGCTTATCCTAGAGGACTTGGGCAGCATGAAGGAAGTCCATATGTTGGGCTAGTGACTTGAGTATGGGTCCAATGGTCCTCCTCTTGAATATGACTTAAATGAAAATAATTACAGGACTTAAAGGGGCCTAATTGACAAGACTCAAAGTAGGCCGAATAATATAAATGGACTCAATTGAACTCATGACTTAAAGGACTTAGTAATCTAATCGACTCACATTATTACAAGACTCCAATTGACACAAAACCTCAAAATGACAAACACTCAAAATGAACTGACTCAACCAACTTAGTTCAATTGAGTCGAACATAACCAAAAACTTGACCCATAAACCCTAATAGTGTGAGTTGACTCTAAATACAGGACTCAAATGTAACAAGGCCTGAAAAATAAAATTCAAGACCCCAATATAGGACTCAATGGGTACAATCGAGCTTAACTGATCAAAACCCTAATTACAGGACTTCAAGTGACTCAATTGACTTAAGCCCTACTTACAAGACTCAAAGGACTAACAGGACTTAATTATTGGTCTCAAAGATAAAATTGGAATCATGGCTAGGGAACTCAAAACTCAGGGACCCATAGTGAACTAGGGTTGACCTGTTGTCCCCATCAGTAGATAATTTTAAAGAAGATGAATATATCATAGGGAGGGATAACCTATTCAATACATCACATGAGTCAATACCTAGCCCCCCAATGCTCCTCTGTTAGAATCATCACCAGATCTAGAATTGAAGCTATTTTCTGTCACACCTACTGACACCCTACCAGTGATCTCTAATCAAAAAGATCAAATAGTTGGTGTTCTAAAGATGCATTAATAAGCTGTTGGATGAGATGTTTATAAATGAGGGATAATGATCTTAAAGATTTTATAGCTAATTTCACTATATTTGGTACTACTTTCGAGGATCACCTCCAAAATCTATATATGAAGACTGACCAATAATTAACTGGGACAAAGTGCCATCAGGAAGGGGATTAGGGTAGATCTTTCTAAAGTTACAAAAATTTTCAAGCCCACACCCCCACTCTCGGCCCAACACACACAATCACTTCATAATCTTAAACCAAATTGTTATAATTTGTTAAAATCTTGGTCTAGCATGCTTGCCTGGTATACTTTATGGATCAGGGATAATCATCATCAAAAACTCTACGAACATTTTTTGGCCATGATGACAAGGCCTCCTGATTGGTCCTGTCTTCTGAAAATCTAGAGGGACGTACCCAAATTCAATATCAGTAACACTCCCTTATAGCATCCGGCTGAAGATGTTAAACTTAGCGCTGGTTGGGAGGCAACCCAACAATCTCATCTTTCTTTTTAAGTGAACTTACAAGAACTTAGATGGCAGAACAAGAGCCCGCTACTTCATGAAGCCCTCTTCAACTCCCAAAGCACATTCACTTTAGGTGTATTCTTTCCTATTATACCTCTTATTTTCTTTCCTACTCCATTGAGGACAATATTGATTAAGTTTGGGGGGAGAGAAAAACTTGACTTGTTTAGATCTTTGAGTACGGTTAGAAATGATCATGTTATGTGTACCTAATCATTGTCTCGAATTGGGGTTACATAGGCACCTTAATCAATGATTGATTAATGGTCTAGATAATTCTAGAGATGCTGAGGGATAAATTATTAAAGAAACTCAATAAATGGCAGGGTTTAGATCATAAATAATTTTATGGAACAATTTCAAAACCTTCTAACTATTGATCTCAATGAAGAATCTACTTTATGAAGGTATAAATCAAAAGGTCAAGTATACTAAAGTTTTTCCTTGAAAAAAATAAAAAATAAATAAAAAAAGGGTTAGTCCCACCTCATAGCTTTGCTTGAATTCTTATTGAGTAACCAGGCCCGTCACCTAGGTAAGTATTGTGGTTTGCGTTAAAAGGTGAGAAGGTCAAGGAATATGTTAAGCAATGGTACCTCCTTGAGTTATTAGGTTCCTTCATCTAAGTAAGTATTATGGTTCGCATCAAAAGGAAAGAATACTAACACTTAAGAGGCTTGGACATGATGCTATATTTTTTAAAAAAAGAAAAAAATAGAGAAATCAGCTAGCAAAAAGGTACTTCACTAAACCCCTGAAAGTTAGAGGATTCAAAAGTAAGGTGGAAAGTTGGTGAAAGAAGAACTTTAGAAATTTTTATGGGCTCTACCCGACCACAATTAAGTTGAATTAATAATCCAATGAAACATCTCAGTAATGGTCTGGCCAGGTATCCACTACCAATAGGGTTGTCTAGGTTAACATCTAATTCAAGGATGGATTGATATACATGGCTAATCTATCTACTTTACCCAAGGATGAGCAAAGTTCAAGTTAGGGGATGTGATAACTATGTCATACACATATATAAAAATATTAATTTAATAATTAATTATATTTATTTATTAAAAATTAATATTTTTATATATTATTTATAGGAAAGAATATTGTCAATATGAAAAGCTCGATTTTAGGAGTCCAACGATATAAATGGCATTCAAATCGGACTTGAAACGGGCTCAGAAATGAATTTTAAAGAATTTAGTTGGAATAGCATGAATTTTGGAGCAGCCAGTCCACCATGGACCGGCCGCTTGGTCTACAGCTTGCCAGGTGGTCCACAGAACACCATTGTCACAGTCCATGAAATAGAGTCATGGATCACAAAGCCCAGTTTGAGCCAAAACTCGCCAAAATTGTTGCCCCATCATCGCCCAAGCCTCCGGCACCTCCCTTGCCGGCCGAAAAAGCTTCCCATGGTCAGAAAATGGTGGAAAAGCTAGTGATCTTCTCCTTATTCTTCACTGCCATTCCATGGCTCTCAAAGCCAATTTAGCATTGGAAGAGCCACCGGCATCCTTCCCCTCACCACCAAGGAGGTTCCCATGGACGGAAAAGCCATCATCCACCTCTCAAACTGCCGGTCCTCAACTACCATTCGAGCCATCCAAAACGACGAACACTCGCATCAGCCACCACCTCTCTTCTCCGTTCGTTCACTGCCATCACCATCCGAAGAAGCCTTCTAATGTCGGAGCAACCTCACTTATATGCTCGGTCCTGGAAAATCACTGTGAAGCCTCACCACCGTCCGAGCCATCCAAGGCGTTGGCCACTATACCGTCCATAGCGCCTCTCTCCTCATCGGACTCTTGCTCATCAGCCATTCCCATGTGATCCTGGAGCTTTGTTATGTTCGTCTGAGCCACAGGGATCATGGAGCTTCGCTGGGTTCGTCCGAGCCATGGAGATCATTGGAGCTTCGCTGGGTTCGTCCGAGTTCGAAGCTCAACAGAGACCGGTTAGAATGTTGAGATACACTTGAACGGCCACAGAGTTTGTTGGAGATCGTTAGAGGATGGGAATGAGATGCAGTTGAGCTTTGCTGGGTTTCTTAGAGCTCAATGGGATCGTTGGAGTTTAGTTGAAACGGGATTCTAGTGGAGAAACTGAAGGTTGTTGGGCCATTGCCTATAAAATCCTGATCATGGGAAGAACATGGGGCCATCAAAGCATCGAGTTCGGGAGAAGAGATGAGTCCAGAGATCGAAAACCCATAGCCTCTTCTTCTCTTAGTCCACTCTCTGCTCTATTCTAGTTCCCTCTGTATTTCCCCCTCTTATATTCATTCTCCGTATTCTATCTTCCTATCTTTGCTCCACTCTCTTCCTAGTCTCCAAATTATTTTCCCTTCCTATCTTTGCTCCACTCTCTTCCTAATCTCCAAATTCTTTTTCCTGTTTCCACTCCCTTCCTAGTTTCCACTCTCTTCCAACTTTCCGGAGTCCCTTAGAGCCTTTGCATAAGGGACATGAGAGGATCAACTTAAAATGAGCTAGTGTTGAAGTGCGGGAGGGAAGAGCTGGTTCTTCAATCTTTTGTATTTCTTGTTCTACAATAAAAGAGTATGTTTTTCTTTCTATATTTATTTGTTCTCTTTTATTCATCTTTTATTATGCTTTATTATTAGATTGATTTTAGGATAATTCTTGCTTTCCAGAGATGCACCGTGATTTGTTACGGATACGGTGTGTGCCGAGAAAAAAAGAATTGGATACCTAGTGCCTCCCGAAAATGTGCCATGATCTGTTACAGGCACGGGGCATGCCAAGGAAAGACAGGTAAATTCCTAAAGCCAATTACATTTTGGTTATAAAAGAAGTACAATTTGGCACTACACAATCACTCTTCCTCTCTTGAAATACTCCCTTTCACTTGCTTCACCTTAGGAGTAGTTTATTTCCTGCTCACTTTTATTTTCACACAACAACAATTACTTTTTTTTTCTTTTTAAATCAAAACTTGGCCCTAAGGTCCCTAAGGATATGATCCCGACTCACCCTAGCTATAAGTTGAGTTGGTGAATTATTTTTGACCACCTAAAATAGCGATCAATGGCCATCAATGCCCGCCTAACAAGGGCTCTCCGGAGGTCATGCATAAACTCCTGCATTATAAGAATGTTGTCAGAGATATACTAACCCCCAACAAATGCCCCCTGCTCAGGAGAAATAAGCTTAGGAAGAATAGGGTTCGATATTTGGCACATAGCTTGTACAAAAGTTTATATAAGTTGATAGGCCTGAAGTGACTCAGCTCAAAAACATCAAGATGCTTCAAAACAAGAGTAATAAAGGTTTGCTTCCAACTATCAGGTATATGGCTTATAGTAAATAATTCCTGCACAGTAGAGACAACCTCTCTCCAAATGATACACCAATACCTCTTGAAAAATAAAGGAGGAAATCCATCAGGCCCCGGTGCTTTGTCCTCATCTATAGACTAAAGAACAGACCGAATCTCCTCAGTAGAAATATGACTAAGCAGTCAACTATTCTCATCCGTAGAAACTTGAGTCTCAGGACGAGGGGAGTGAAATGAGAGGGGGTCCTCTCGGGTCTAGCCTATCTAGAAGAAAAGAAAGTGAAGACCTCCTGCCAAACCTCATCAACATCCTCCAACCACCTCCCCTCCGAAGACCGTAGCGCCTTGATACGATTCTTGTGCCGGCGAACCACAGTGGCCTCATGAAAGAACCGGGTATTCCTGTCCCCCTCCTTCAACTACTATACTCTAGATTTTTGTCTCTACATAGTTTCCTATTGACTCAGAAGGGCATGATGCATAGTAGGAAGTGTCGAAGAGCTGCCATATCAACATCACCCAGACCCCCTACCCTCTCTTCCCTCTCTTGGAAGGCATTAATGGAAGTCTCCACATAACTCAAGGAAGAGGATATATTCCCTACCTCTTCCTTATTCCACTTGAGAAGCCGGTGCTTGACTAAGGAGAGCCTATGGGAAATCTGATACCGTGCATCCCCTCGAATAGGTAACCTCCACACCTTTCTGACTACATCCCATGAACCAGGATAAGCCAGCCAAAATTTTTCAAATCTACAGGGAGCATGATAAAGGGCAGAAACAGTCATAGTAAGAAGGATTGGATAATGGTCAGAAGCAATCCTAGAAAGATGGCGAACCTGATGGTCAGGCAAGAGAAGTCAGTCTGGAAAAGCAAACACCCTATCAATACGCTCCCAGACTCTAGCCGCCCCTATCTTGTTATTGCACCAAGTAAAGTGGGGCCCCACAAATCCCGCATCCATCGACTATTAGTATGTAAGAACTGGGCAAACTCCCTAAAAGCAGCATCCTCCACAAAGGGCCAACCTTCTCTCTTATCCTCAGCAGCAAGCATATAATTAAAATTCCCTGCAACTACCATAGGAATGCCTTGGTCCACCAAGGTAGAAATTTCTTGCTAGACAATTCTCCTTTCCCTGTAATTAGTGCAGGCATAGATCCCAGACAACAACCAAATAGGACCACAATTCTTGGAAATGACAATGAACACCTGTTGAGAACTGCGATTGAACATTTCCATGTTGGCTAACCCCCTGTGCCACACCACAATGATACCGCCCGATAGCCTTGTGATTCAATTGCAAAACAACCCTAATCTTCCTGAATACGGCAACGAAACTGATCCAAAGCAAGCCTAGAAAGACTAGTTTCTAACAACACACACAAATCATGATTATACAGTTGCCCAAATTGATAAAATGTAAAATAAAATGAGGTCTTTCCCACATCCCTAACATTCCATACCAAAATCTTCATAGAACCGAGAGAGAAAAAGAAAAACAACCCAATCTAAACTTCCTTCCCTAAGGGCTTGGAAATCCCTGACCCTCCTATAAACAAGGCATTCTTTAGTTGCTTCACGATCATCTCGTGGCTAGATTTATCATCAGAGATAGGCTCGGTAGAGTTCCCTTATTTTGGAATCCCCCTGCCCCCACTAGAGGACTGCCTGTTGGCTGGGCCAGCTCATACCCTCGTGGTTCGTCCGGATGTAGGGTCTGGGTCCACGAGGATGTGGGTGCCACCGGTAAGGTGGGTCTAGTGCCACGTCAACGTCCCTTGGTTGGTGCTGAAGTGCTCGTCTCCAACAAGCCGACTCGAGGTTTAGTACCCTGGGTAGCTCTTACGGGGGTCGACAGAGGGGTTGACTCGAGTGCCCGGGGTTGTTGTGCTACCTGTTTAAGAGAGATAAACGGGCCTCTTATAACAGGGACGTTCCTTTTGTAAGAATGGTTAGGGGCATCGATCCAACAACTGGTATCAGAGCCAAGGTCTCGGGCTCGAGTCTCTGCAGGGGAAAAAAATCGATCGTTTGCTGGGGGGGATTGTTGGCTGGGTCAGCTAGCACCCTCGTGGTTCGTCTGGATGTAGGGTCTGGGCCCATGGGGATGTGGGTGCCACCGGTAAGGCGGGTCTGATGCCACATCAACGTCCCTTGGTTGGTGCTGAGGTGCTCGTCTCCAGCGAGCCGACTCGAGGTTTAGTACCCTGGGTAGCTCTTGCGGAGGTCGGCGGAGGGGTCGACTCGAGTGCTCGGGATTGCTGCGCTGCCTATTTAAGAGAGATAAACCGGTCTCTTATAACAGGGCGTTCCTTTTGTAAGAATGGTTAGGGGCATCGATCCAACACTGCCCCCTTCCATGCATCATTCTAGAAGACCCACCATAGGACTCTGGCTCCTCCTAAATAGTCGAGTGGACCACCGAAGCAGCAAGCTCCTTCCCCACAGTAGTAGACTGCATAATCTGGGGGCTGCCTCAGAAATCTGCACCCGAGCAGCAGCAGCAGCAGCAAGAGGAGAACCAGGTTAACGGTCATCAATAGAGACAGCAGCTAAAACTAAAGGCCCACCTTCATTCATAACTCCCACACCTCCCATGGCTTCCATAGAACATTCCATACCCCCATCCATAGCACCACAAGCAACCAACGAAACAAAGGAAACCAAAGCCATAGAAGAAGACCCAGATGAAAGAGAGTACTGAGGCCTCTTAGGGCCACCCTCAACCCGACCTCCACCCAAACATAGAGAAGGGGAGCTGACCTGATTAGAGACCGGAGAAGCAGAGCTAGCCATTAGAGAAGCCACGGGCTGCTTACTTTGAACTGGCGATGACAAGTTGGGATCGTCCATCTTCTATGGGCTCCTCGCTCTCTTCAAAGGCCCCAAAGAAGGATCCGACATCAGTACATCCCGTAGTCCCATTTCTTCGTTACCTCCCACCTCCATCTTGTCCCCTAACAAGCCAAGACCAAGAATCCATTTCCAACCACTAAGTCATCCTTCGATGGTTCGCCTTCATTGGAACCAGGTGATCGGTGTGAGCCACTTTGGTCAGCTTCTACCAGCTATCTGGATCCGAGTTTGGGGGAGAAAAAATATTCCTTGGAGAACTCAGAGGAGGGGAAGACAAGCACGGGTCAGATGAGTCAGGACACTCTTCTTTAAGCTTGTCTTGGTCCCTTCTACCTCTCATCGGAGCCTTGGGAGCATGTGGTTGCCGGACACAGGAGGTAACCAGCCAAGGACCAAGTTTAGGATGGCCTCCCCCATCTGACTTGCTGGACTCTTGCACCAAAGGGCATGACCAATCCATGGATCCCTCCCCCTCATCAACCACCACATTATCTGGCACAACTTGGCAGTGAGCTTTCTCCAATGAGGAAGAACCCTCGGCGAACCCACATGCTTCCTCCACATGACCCATTCTACCGCATCGAAAACAAACCGCTAGTAGGTTCTCATACAGGAACTGCTGCCAAAAAAGCCCGTTCCCCCCTTATAGAAGAACCCCTGGCATCAAAGGGTTGTTTGACTCCAACTCCACCTTCACCCTTGCATAACCAGTCTTCTTAAGATTCTCGGTGAAGTCATTAATTGCCAAGGGTTTACCGGCCTCCGCAGCTATAGCCATTATAGCATTAGATAACCAAAACTCCACCAGCAGCTCTGGCAATCTCAACCAAACCACTATTTCTTGGATCAGACGATGACTTGGAACAAAATCCAGTTGCCAAGGCTCCAACACCAACAACTGCTTGGCGACAAACAAGGGACCTCCTATCCGAGCCAAAGCACAGTCCCCTTCGTTCTTGAAATGAACGATCATATAGTCTTCAGCTAAAGCAAATACCTTCGGCTCGTCGTCGAGCTTTAGCTTAAGCTTGAACTCCCTTGCCACCCAACCAGCCGGCACCCGACATCCCAGGCTCCTCACAAACACTGCCTTGTGTTCCCACTGGTGATGAGACTCCTCCAACTCTGAGTATGGGAGCTCCAGCACTCTCGTGAAGAAGCCATGTAGCTGATCGATTTCCTCCTTCAAGATTTGGTGAGACGTCCATGAAACACCATGAGGGAAGCCCTGCACTACACGCGACCAGCTTCGCTCATCCTCGACGGAGTTGAAAACCCCTTTGCCATCCCCCTTCTCGAGCTTTCCATCATCCACCATTACTCCCGACGAAGGCACCGAAGGTGTTCGATGGAGAACCAAAGAGAGTCACAGGGAAGGCACGGAACCCAAGTCTCAGGACCTTTTACTAGTTAAATCTGAACACTCCATTTTCTTCCTGGGTTAACTCAAAGGGATAAATGGGAGTAATTGGAGAGTGGCAGTGGATTGGACTTGAGGTGAAGAATTAGCATGGGTTCGAGGTAATAGCCCAGCTAGTTGGGGTCTTACCTCACAACCAACAAGTCAGGGATTCAAAGCGTGACTCTGCGGAAAACTCGATTAAATTCAGGGATTATCCCCCGAGGCCTGTGACAATTGGATGAATGAAAGACTAGATTAAATTTAGGATTATGCCCTAAGGCCTGTGATAGTTGGGTGAGTGAGAAATCAGGGTCCTTCTTCCCCATTCTGACTAGCTAGTACCTTGGTGATGTCAGGTTGACGTACTCATCCTTGAATGGAAAAAAATTACGAAAATCCTATATCTTAAATCGAAAATTTTTCAACGGAATGGAGGCCTGCAGGGATAGCTACACTGGATTTATCTCCCTTATCTTTTTTTTTTTTATCAAAACAAAAAAAACATGAATTTGTTTGGAGAATTGCAATGAATTAGACTCAAGAGGCAAATTGGCTCTTAGTGAGAAGAAGAACGCCAAGGATATACGGTACATGCCGTGCCTGGACTCTCCGTTTCTCCCAAATTTTTTTTTTTTAGAAAAAAAAAATTCTTTGTGTTGACTTTTTTATTCTCCAACCAAAAAAAAAAAAAAACCCCGCGGTACAAGCAGCGTTTCAGATTCCAAAGCCTTTTATTTTTTTCCCGCTGTCTTCCTCTCGTTCTTGTCCTCACCATCACGAATTCTCCCTTTTCTTTTCCATCCCCAGAGAAAATAGAGATCAAGATCCTTTCACAGGTTTGGTTTGTAGGAGCTCGCCATGGCGCCGTCCGCCCAGCTTCGCCTCATGGCTGATCTCAACGCCCTCAAAAGCGAGCCTGCCGAGGTGCTATACTTCCATTTAGTTCCTGGGCCCTTGTCTCCTAGCTAAAAATTCGATCTTGCTCTTGATTTCCCTTGGTCGATTCAAGTTTAGGAATTCTTTCCTTCCTTCTTTTTTCTTTTTTTTTCTTTTTTTTTTTTTGGTGTTGGGGGGGGGGGGGGGGGGATGAGGGGGGCTTTAAATATGGTGCTTTTGGAGAGTTAGGGCTGCAGTGCGATTCCCTTGTCCGACGAGAATATTTTTGTCCGGACCGCGACCATATTTGGTCCTGATGAAACCCCGGAAAGGTGGAAATTTTATTTAATTTCTGATAGTTTTATTGTTTTCCTTCATTTTTTTAAAGAGATCTATTAGCTTTTTTTATCTTCCTGGTTGGGGAATTGCAGGTGGTGTTTTTGCCTTGAGGCTAACTTTTGGTAATAATTATCCGGAGAAACTCCCTCGGGTCTGGTTCACATCGGAGGTGTTCCATCCAAATGGTTAGTTTAAAGTGTAATGCGTTCTGTGATAAACTCTAGCCAGTTACTCTTCCTTACAAGAAGGTTTTTCAGTTATGTGCACTTGATGAATTTGGTTGGAATTTAGTGCTTATTTAGATGCCATGGTTGCTAGACTGTTGTTATTTGTATTGGATTTATCAAGGTTTTTCTCTGTTGAAACTCTTAATTCCTAGGTTTTTATTACTGTCCTCACTAACCTGGGCTTAGCATGTGTCCTGAATGCCATAAATTGTTATAGCTACTTTAAATTATGATAGTGTGTTTGTGGAATTTCTCCTCCCATGGCCTTACAGGGTTAGCTATTTGGAAACGTGTCATGAACACTCTTGTCAACAAACATCAACTAGAACATATTGGTGTTACACTACTATTGAAATTATCTAACTTTTTTGTGTATATACCTTTGACTGCATTTGTTTCACAAAAAATCACTGTTGGACTAAAAATTTGCTACCAGCATGATTAGAGTCACGATTTCCAATAAAAAACGAGCACTGTAAGTTTGTGAAAGCCTTGCATTGTATCTAGAATCACCTTATCTGCTATCAAGATGACAGGCCCAGACCACCAAAGTGTTTTTTAAGCCCAGAATTTAGTTGTGAATCTAACACACATTTTATATGAATTGAATTTTATACATTTTTGCTCATAAACTTGCTTCATCTGTGCTGTTCTGAGTTAAAACTAGTGATACTGTTCCAAGAGTGTCATTACTCATTGGGGCTATTTTGCATCCTTTTTAGCCAAAAATGTTGTGGAATGGTTTGGTTTGAGGTTTATGATCAAATTAGTTTTTGTTTGGATTTTATCCTGCTGTAATAAGAAGAGAGTTTTGATGCCTTTTTCTTCTTTGTGGTTACTGGTTATGACTTAATCAAGGCCTTCCTAGTTCTGCTTTGTTATTCTTGTTTTACATGTAAGGCAGATTTTAATTGAAGTTCAGAAATTGCTAGAGTTGAAGGTAAGTTGACATGTCATGCAGAAATATATGGAAACGATGATTGAGATGGTAAGCAGTTTAATAAAATGTTGGTGAGCAAGTAGAGGAGGTTGAGTGCAAGCAAGGAATAAACCACAAATATTTGACAAGGTGGATGGAACGTTTTAAGAATAGTGAAGGCAGGTAGGATTTGAGGCAACGCAAAGGGCGAATAAAATTATATGTCTAAAGACATGGGCAATGCGGCATTTTGAAATTGAATTGATTGCTGTTTAGAAATGGCCTAATTTGTACAGGCCCTGTATCATGACCTGTTTTGTGGAATAAAAAAAAGAAATGACATTTTCTTTTGTACACACTCATTTGTAATATAAGTTTTACAAAGTGAAAGTAGGAAATTCATGCTAGTTAGGAGCTTAAAATCTGTCATATGATTATTAAAGCAAACCTGGAAACACCAGTGTAGAAGATGAAGTAGATATGATGTTTCAAATGAACGCTTATCTCTTATTATAGCAGGAAGAAACACACGAAGTTCCTGAATGTGGTGGGGATCTTGATTGTATGCTTTAAGAAGCCCACACAGTCCAATCTGAAGGGTCCACTCTTGTAGGAACAATAAGCACTGACAGAAGACATGCAAATCACTAGTAAGAAAAGCTTGAAAATTCAGGTCATAACAAGAATGCTAGGTTTTTAGGTCTTCAAGAAATCTTTGTTTTATTAGGAAGATTTATTGAAAAGGCTTTGGTAGTTTTATGGAATCAGATGCAACAAGATTGTTCTTAGTTAAACAATAAAGACAAAGCACATCTGTTTTGGAGTACTCTCTCTCTCTCTCTGTCTCTGTATATATCATAGTAAGAGTGAAGAGTTTCATATTGTAGTGTTCATCATCCTTTTTGCCACCACTCAAAAGTTCAATGAAGACTTTTTTTCTTGTCCTGAATTAAAGTCATATCCTTATCTGGTCTGCCTATAACATATATTCTACATGGCTAAACCACTCATATGGTACTTTTTCCATATATATTATCAGTTTTACCCTCAAAATTCTTCTGGATCTGTTATATTTAATTTTATCCTTGTTACATTTAATCACCTGCGTGCCCCTGTCTCCACCACATTCAACTTATGCTGATGTTTGTTCTTCTTTGTCCAATATTTTCTTTAAAATCATCTGAAACTATTTAGGATGACTGTTTTGTGTTCAACATCATTATTATATCTCTGTGTGGCCTATTATGGATGTTTTAGAGCTGGAACTATGCAAAATCAGTTCTTTAGTTTCTTATTAAGAACTGACGTTAGTTTCCGGGGGGCTCATGGCCAGTGATCAGCAAGATGCTCCTCCTTAGGCATTAGGCTTAATAGACTCGGATATTCCTTTCCTGTAGAATTACAACTTCTTGATGGAGCTTATGCCATATAATGCTGTGCCACATGTCATTTTTGGAGTTCAACCAGGGAGCTCTGATTAGGCTGCAACGGCACAAATTAAATCCATTTCACCTAACTCGTTGCACAAATTAAATCCATTTCACCTAACTGGATCTTACTTGATACATCCTCATGTATACCTCTATCAGTTTTAATGGGCAATCATATTTTCTTTCTTGCATACGCGGTAAAAATTGCAGTCCATGTGCTTGGTCTTAGTTGTTTGCATCACAAACCTATACAAATATTCCTTTCACAATGTCAGTTTAATGGGCAATCATATTTTCTAGGATTCAACTTAACTACCGCACTACTACTGTGGTCTGTGGATGATTTAAGAAACATCCAATAACCATAGTTTCAAGGTAAATGAAAGCTTGGCTGTCAAAATGTATACATTGTCATTCGGCATCTGGCTGCACATGCTTAAAATAATTGTTTTTTAGTAATATTAAAAAAACTAATATTATAAAAAAATATATTTTATATTGTCTTTAGAAATTACTTGATCATCCACATCTATTAACATTTTGCAGTTTATAATGATGGTTCACCATGTATTAATATCATTCAGGATGCATGGTCACCCTGTCACAATATTTGTACAATTTTAACATCAGTCCAGGTGGGTCTTCTTTCTTTTCCACTCCACTCCACTTCCCCTGGTAGCTACACACACACACATGAGCAGGTATGCAATATGACCTTTATGCAGTATACACTGAAGTAACTAAAAAAGCCATTGCAGTCACTTCTTACTGATCCTAATGCAGCAAGTCCTGCAAATCCTGAGGCTGCTCGCTTGTTCCAGCATGATATTCAGGCATATAACAGGTTCCTGATTTGAAACTTGCTCTTTATTGTGCAGAAAAAAATGGACTGATCTCTCATAAAAAAACAGAAGTGAAAAACTTTATAACAGTTGGCCATTCAACTATATTCTTGCAGGAGATTACAGTGATGTGCTCGCAGGTCCATTGAATCTTCATAGTGATCTAGTGGCTGCCAGTTTGTTCTGCAAGCAAACAATTTCTTATCTCATATCTCACCATTAACATTAGCTACTCCTGACATCTATGTCTTTAAGAATGTTAAAAGAAGACTTGTTTGTCTATTGGGCTTTGCCCATAACTTTTATAACATCTTACATGATTCTGGATTTGCCATATCAAATTTGATTTAGTGGTTGTCTCCTCATTAGAAGGGACATTCAACTGCATGGATTATTTAAATGTATGGATATAGGGATAATCAAGTTCAAAATCATCATATAAGGATTTGGAGGTAGATGATGATTTTGACTTGATATAACATTTTTTTAAAAAAAACTCTTTTCAATTAAATATGTTTATAACTAATGGTAGATGGTGATTAACTTTGAGAAACTCTTGGACTAGATACAGATTTCTATGTTGTTTTGAACTTTTTCAGAGGTTTATGCTTCTTTTGTTATCTCTAAGTGAAATATGAAAAAATTGTGACACGGACATTGGACTACATCTCAAGTAAAGTGTTTTGTAAGTCTTTCTTGTTTATTTTGAAGTTTTGACTCTGATTTTATCTTGATGTATGTACTAAGCATGACATTGGAGCATACTGTTCATTGGCAGTGTTAAGCAAGGCAGTTCTACAACTTCGGGAAAACATCGGCTCCAAAATGAGATCTTGATAGTTTTTCTAAACTTCCTTTATTCCAAATGGACTCCCTTAATTGTATTTAATTATCCTTCTTTGGATAATCCTGTTTTGTAATCCTTCATGCACTTAATAAAGTGTGATGGAGTGTTGCTCCTTTTCTTAAAAAATAAAGATGTAAGGAGCATACTGAAAAAATACAGGTGGTGCAAATTTACTGAGTTTCATCTGGATTTGGACTTTGGAAAAGTTTATTTTGGCAAATTTGCCTTAGAAGAATTTTCACGGTATGACAAACATGGTCTCTTGATTGCTTTGCATGCTACTTAGCAACAAGCAGTATATATACTTTTGCAAAATCACAAAAAAACTAGCAAAATAAATGGCCACTACTTCTTAGTGCAACCACCATAAAGATCAGGTATATCTTTATGCCATAAGACATTTGATCTACTGAGTTGCATGGCAACGCTCCATCCACTGGTGTGTGTTATATCTCCTTTATGTTTGTCTTATTCATTGTTTCCCTCTCCCTCATTTTTCTAAAAGTAATGTTTAAGCAATTCTAACTATTGCATTGAGAATTGCTATATTAGGACGGATATGGATGATATCTTGACACCAGGGGATAACTGATGAGGATTTCATCAATGGCACTTGGTCACCTACTATTCCCCTCTTCAACAGAATATACCCTTGCGTAACCAAGCTGCTAGCCTGCTATTTTGATTAAATTGTTATCAGAACGTTAATATATTATTGGATTGGAATAGTTGTGATTCCACCAGCAGCTAACAGCTGGATGATAAAGATATCCAAAAAAACATAAAAATATCTTAACTCCATAGTCCAAATTGATGGTCTGAAATAGACTTGGAAGGTACAAATATGATTACATTTGATATTACCATGTCAATGTTTAAAACTATTCTTATTCCATTTCAAACTATTAAATTGTTATTTTCGGATATTTTTTCCTGTCTTTTTTTTTTTTAAAAAAAGGAAAAAGTTCGTATCAGGGGGTTCTTGTAAAGTAGCTTTTTTCCCCCTCTTTTCATTTATTGTTGACAATGGATATTCTCCCCTTGTGCACACTGTAAATGTATAGCTTGTATATACATGATCTATTTTTGTTTTTCCAACATATACTCTTTCATATGCTATGTGGTTTCAGTTCTAAAGAGAAATATAGTGAACTGGATGGGTTTTCTTCTTATTGCTTTTGTTTTGCATATTGACTAATCTGAAGGAGCACTGATAAAAAGGGAAAAACAAGGGAAGAAGGAGAAGATGAAATTTCTATATTTTCTGATTATTTTATGACCATATGTACATCAGAATATATGGTCTAATTATGTGTTTCATAAAGAAAATATCGATCAGATCTGGACTAATATAGCTAATATCATATTAACAAGGACACTGTTTGTTTGTTTAAAAGCATTTGTTTCAAGAGGCAATCATGTTAATTTACTTTGCAATTTCCATAATCTGATCATTGTTTGTGTTAAACATTTGCTCGCATAAAAAAATAATCACGATAAGCTAAATTTGTAGTGGGATTCTTTTCATGTTTATCTTCAGATTTTTCCATCTAAACTGAATCAGGTTCCTTGCATCAAAACCTGATAGTGGTTCTGATGGGGTGCTGCTGAGATGTTTCTGGTCCACCTCTGCTGTCTTTGTAAGCACAAGGTGCCTCTTTAGCATCAGGTTAGAACTCATACTTTTGAGAGCTGTTCTTGCAACAAGAAGAAGAATGGCTTTTTTGTTTGCAAGATGACCAAACTGGTCGTGTTTTGCCATTTTATGAACAAAATAATCTTTAAGTACATCATCCTAAGCTGCTGTTGCAATCTTGTTTAAATCAATCTTGAGATAAAACAATGGAGGAATGATAAAAAGGAATTGCAGCTTGCCTTTGAGTTTAAATAATGGAAATGTAATTTATGATACGAGAGGCCAGCATGAATAAATCAGAAATTTCGTTTTATTAATTCATTATTCTCACAAACAAGTAGATCTTTAATCCTCTAAGGTAATTGGAGCTGATGTGATATTATCTAGATACTTGTTTTATGTTAATTTTCACTGCGGTAACCTTAAATCTTTATCAGATGACCATTGCCTCCATGCATTCTTCAGACCAACAGAGTTTTGGGCCTTGGTCAATACTTCCATTCAAATGAGAAGAAAAGAATCTAGACATAAACTTGAAGGCTTCTAACATGTAAAATTGAAGCATCTCACAGTTCTAAGTTATTCTCTTAAAAAAGTTCCAAGGAAGAGATTGAGAAAAAAAGACTAGTCAGTTGCACACTTTCATGCATGCATGCACAAGCACGTGCTTGCATGCATGTTTTTTGTTTTATTTTGTTTTTGTGAGCATGAAGGGATTGAAATCTGGGTCCCTAAGCAAACCAAGCCTAACATATAAAGAACAATAGTTGGCAAGGAATAGTAACATCCAAATTGAAGAACAATAGTTGCATGCTTTGTTTATTGGTACCTATAAAGCATTTGATCTTTAAGAGCAGCCTAATGGTGTCCTAGTAAAGGCTTGGCATGATAGGATTTGCTATCATGAAAGGCTGCACTCTATTTTCTTGGGAGAAAAGGTTTGCATGCTCAGTGCCCATGGATTTCTTGCTCCTTGAACACCTTGCCTTCCAAGTCTTGACAAGGTGATGATCTCATTTGATTTGTTTTAATTATTCTGTTGATGATTACCATGACTGACATCATTATCTAATGACATCTTTTGTGGTTAGCTATGTTGAGTGACATCAAAGCTAAAACACCATGGTTCTAAAACAAATCAGATCAAGTCATCTGAAAAAGAAGTATGAAAAGGACCTTGTCTATCGGACGACATATACCAAGCTTTCAACTAGTTCCATTTGATGACCATATCTCTGTACTCTCTATAGAATTCAAGGACAATATTCAGACTCACACAATTAAACATTGCTTCTCCCTCAAGGCATTCTTGCTTCACAACAAAACTACATTCCTTCCTTCTTTCTACATATTCTATTGAGTCCAGTCCTATATATCATTGGATCTTCTCCATCTCTCTGATCATGACCACCCACAATCCACAGTAGCATCATGGCTAATATATGCAACAGAGCCACTTATGTCCTTGTGCTTTCATTTTTGAATCTTATTAGTATTGCAATTGCTTCTGTCGTCTCCACCGGAAATTTTAATAGTGATTTCTACATTACATGGTCTCCAAGCCATGTCAACACTTCAGCAGATGGGCATTCAAGGAGCCTGAATCTAGATCAGGAGTCAGGTAATCTCAAATTAACCAAAAAAAAAAAAAGGGCAGAAGACATATATATATATATATATATATTTGCTTTCCCTCCTCAGCATGCATTTGTCTTGATGAATATCTTTTAATGTGTCCTAGGATCATCAATCGCATCAAACAATATGTTCTTGTTTGGGCAGTTTGACATGCAGATTAAACTGATACCGGGCTACTCTGCAGGCACTGTCCTAGCATTCTATGTGAGTGCATTAGTGTTCTTGATTGACATAATATCTTGTTCTTTGGAGATTTGGGATTCATGTGTTTATTTCCATGCAGCTTGCATCCGACCAACCGAACCGAGATGAGATAGACTTTGAATTCTTAGGAAATGTGATCGGGCAGCCATACATTCTGCAAACAAATGTATATGCCGATGGTTTCGGCAACCGAGAGGAGAGGATCTATCTATGGTTCGATCCAACCAAAGACTTCCACACCTATTCAATTCTTTGGAACCTTTATCAAATAGTGTAAGTCTTTTCTTATGCTGAGAAATCAGAGAGAGATGCTGAAAGATTGATGAGTTCATTTGAACAGAGGCTGATAGATTACACTGGTCTTCCTCTTGCAGGTTTATGGTAGATTGGGTGCCAATAAGAGTGTATAGAAATCATGCAGATAAAGGGCTGGCCTTTCCAAGATGGCAGCCAATGTCCCTCAAGGTGAGCCTATGGAATGGGGACAGCTGGGCTACGAGGGGAGGGCTCGACAAGGTTGACTGGTCAAAGGGCCCCTTCATAGCCTCAATGAGGAACTACAAGATTGATGCTTGTGTGTGGAAGGGGAACCCAAGGTTTTGCAGGGCTGATAGCTCCACCAATTGGTGGAACAAGCCCAGGTTCAGCATCCTTACACGGAGCCAGAGGAGGCTGTTCAAATGGGTCGGGAGTACCACCTCATCTATGACTACTGCCAGGATCCCAAGAGGTTCCAAAACCAGCTACCAAGGGAGTGCTCTCTGCCCAAGTACCAAGCCTAGAGGAATTCACCTCTTCGAATGTCAGCAAATTAAACTGGGGTGTGTTGATTGCATTTTATGATCAGGAACTGAGCTTTTGGATGGCCTTTGATATATTTTTTTTAGACAGCAATTGTAGCTATCAATCAAGTGCACCAATAAGTTTCTTTCACCCTTGGTTTTCAAGGGACAACACTGTAACAATCATGAGTCCAATTGACTAAATGCAGCTTGCCTAGAATATGACATTGAACTTTTTTTTTTTTTGTTATTCCTATTTCTAAGCTCTCGATTAAATTAAATATATAGAGAACATTACACATATACATGTCCATGCTATCCCAATCAACTAGAGGTTATTGTTCCTCGACATAAATTTCCTATGCCGCATTCTTGTAAATTTATTCCACCAAACTTCTTCAAAGACCGACTTTTATGCACCTCATTAGTTTATATCATACATGATGACATACATGGAATCAAGTCATGGAGATGGTGAATTAAAGGTATGCTTTACCGTATCATACAATGATGGATCTCCGCACCTAGAGGCTAATAACTTCATTGATGATCAAGACACGGACATCATGTATTCAATGGATGAGTCTCTTTCAGCCATTGATAGATCGTTTAAGCATTTTATCATGTTCGGTTGGATCAATGGCGCCTCAATATCCGCACGCAATCAAGGAGACAAAAATGCATGTGGGGCTCAACAGAGAAACCAGAAAAAGAAGGAAATCCGTGTGCGCGATGCACGCAGCGCGATTCTGGCATAATCTGCACGATCTCAATACAATTGACGGCCACGAGCAGCGTTGCAATCAAACTACGATTGGGAGTGCTATAAGACTCTTATTTGGACTCTGTTCGGACTGTTGGACTTCTTGTGAGATGCTCTATGCAGTGAAGGCTACAAATTTATGGATATGAACACAGACAGAGTGGGAGGATGAAAAAGTGGTGAGAGGTCTCTTGTAGAGGGCTGATTGAGAGCTTGAGAGAAAGTTTCGGGGTTTTTTGTTGAGAGATACTTATACGGGGTTGAGAGAGTTCAATCTGTAAGTTTATTTTTCATAGTAAAACCTTTTGCATACCCAAAAAATTGTATTTGTTATCTTTTCTTCTTTCTCTTATGGTATCAATAATCGACGATCTCATTTCGCTTTCGCAACAACCGGTATCAGAGCGAGTTGATACCGATCCCAACAACTGGTATCAAAGTCCAGGTTGTCCGTGGTTGATCGAGATCAAAGAAGATGGAGAAGACAAGTACAATTAAAGTGAAAATCAGCAGGTTCGATGGGAAGAGCAACTTCTCCCTCTGGCAAGCGAGGGCGAAAAACATGCTTATCCAGCAAGGGATGATCGACGCTCTCATATGCAAGGAGAGACCAGACACCATAGAGCAGAAGACCTGGAAACGACTTCAGATGTAGGTGATAAGCACAATCTGCTTGTACTTGGTGGATGATGTGATGATCCATATACTGAACGAGTCTTCCCCGACAGCATTGTGGGAGAAGCTGGAGGAGCTGTACATGGTGAAGTCCCTCACCAACACCTTGTTCCTTTGGAAGCAGTTCTATCAATTATGGATGGCCGAGGGATAGAGTGTGCAGGAGCACCTGAGCAATTTCCAGAGGATCCTCACTGATCTCCTTAGTATCGGTGAACAAGTTGAGGAGAAGACCTGGGCACTTGTATTGCTATATCCCTACCATAATCCTTTGAGTCCTAGGTGACTGCTCTTCTAGTGGAAAGAGCACCATCAAGATGGAGGAGGTGACATCGACGCTACTTCAGAACGAGGTTCTCAAGAGGGAGAACTAGGCTTCGAGTTCAGGTGGGAACTTAGCATTGACAATTTCTGGTGGTGTAGGCGACCGGAGGCGAAGTGACAAAGGATCGCAAGGAGGACGGTCCAAGTCAAAAGATGCCAGCAAGTTCAGGTGTTTTCGTGCGATAAGTTAGGGATCGTATCAGAGATTGCCCGCACTCAGGGATCGGACGAGGGCTATACGGTGGTGGCCGATAGCGGCGACGATGGATACATCAGCGATGTATTCTTGGTATCCGATGAGGTATCCCCTTCTTTCTAGTGGATTTTGGATTCTGCCTGTCCATACCATGTTTATTGCAGGAAGGAGCTGTTTGACTCTCTAGACAATAAAGAGGGTTTTGTCCACATAGCAGATGGATCGACTTGTGCGATCACGGGCGTCAGGACAGTTAGTTTGAAGGCACATGATGGGACGATAAAGAAACTGGGTGATGTCCGATGCGTGCCCAGTTTTAGCGAGAATCTAGTTTTTCTCAACAAATTGGACTCAAGTGGCTATAGATGGAGAGCCAGTGATGGAGTCTTAAAGGTCTTGCATGGCAATAGGATTATTCTGCAAGGGAAGAAGCATGGGGGTCACTACCTCTTTATAAGGAGTCCAATGCAAGGTGGAGTCCTTAGTGTAGACAGGAGTCCAGTGCGAGATGGAGCTCCGACAGTAGGTGGATCAGTCACAGGATGCGAGACTCGGGAGGACGATAGGCGACGTCGCAAAGTGAAGTTCCTATTGCCGCTAGAGACTTTCTCGAGCAGGTCTTAGGTTGAGGTGAGTACAGCACATGACGAAGATGGGATCGAGCAGCATGGGTCGACTCCCATGTTTGTCCATCCATGATCAGGCGACTGTCCTAAAGCATGGGGGCGTTGGAATCCTTAGAAGCTCTCAAGTCAGATAAAGGTGGTGTGTTGAGTCGAGGTGGAGGTTGTTGGACCAATGGCACCTCAACATCCGTGCGCAACCCAGAAGGAGACAAAAATATGCATGGGGCCCAGTAGAGAAACCAGAAAAGAAGGAAACCCATGCGCGTGACACGCACGGCACGATTCTAGCATAATCTACACGGATCTCAATGTGATTGACGACTACGAGCAACGTTGCAATCAAATTACGATTGGGAGAGCTACAGGACTCTGATTTGGACTATGTTCGGATCGTTGGACTCCTTGTGAGATGCTCTACGCAGTGGAGGCTACAAATTTATGGGCAGAGATACAAACAGAGTGGAAGGATGAAAAAGTGATGAGAGGTCTATTGTAGAGGGCTGATTGAGAGCTTAAGAGAAGGATTCAGGATTTCTTGTTAGAAGATACTTGTATGGGATTGAGAGAGTTCAATCTGTAAATTTATTTTTCATAGTAAAACCTTTTGCATGCCCGAAAAATTATATTTGTTATCTTTTCTTCTTTTTCTTGTGGTATCGACATCGATAATCAACGATCCCGTTCTGCTTCCGCAATAACCGGTATCAGAGTGAGTTGATACCAATCCCAACATGTCCTGAACCAATCCAGTTGTGGATTGATGTTGTTAGTTCCAAGTTCGAGGATAAAACCAATGTAGAATGGGGTCGAGCAGGCGGCTTGAAAGACCTGACTTGACCCTATCCAAAGTTACACACCACTCAATTGCCATTTCAATCCAAGGTGGACCACCATGGTTCAATCCATTTATCAATGAAGTCGATCATCCTGGGCCCAAAAACTTAGTTCCAATGGCCTAACAAACTTGGTCTTGATCATGCTTTCCTAACGAATCCAACAGGCTTCTTTCTCTTCATAGACACCAAATGACATTTTATGAATTTTTTTCTTATTTAGACTCAAAGCAATGCCAACCAATGTATTGGTAATTTCATTCATTAGATAACATATGTACAAAAATCAGACTAAATTCAAGTGATATAGGGTACTACAATGGAGATGAATCCACTCTCATTTAGGTATATGGATAAGGGTATGTATCTCATTGAATCCACACAAACACTTGCATGGCTATCTCCCAATCTAACCATCCACTCAATGCTTTAAGTCCTCTCTATTGGGACAAAAAGAATGGACCAAGTTGCAAAAGGCCAGATAAGGCCCAAAAGTTTTACAGAAGGATAAATTAGTCCCCAAGGCCGATCGAGGCGCAAGGCTGATCCCTGCACAAGGCCGATCGAGGTGCAAGACCGATCAACATCTAAAACCGATCTATGCACAAGGCCGATCGAAGTGCAAGGCGATCAATATCCAAGACCGATCCATGCACAAGGTCGATAGAGGCACAAGATCGATCAATGTCCAAGGCTGATCCCTGCACAAGGTTGATCGAAGTGCAAGATCGATCAATTTCCAAGTCCGATTCATGCACAAGGTCGATCGAGGCGCAAGGCCGATCAACGTCCAAGGTCGATCCGTGCACAAGGACGATAAAGGCACAAGGTTGATCAATGCCCGAAGCCAATCTAGGCACAAGGCCGATCAACTCATGGAGCCGATCAACACGTAAGTGCCGACCCTCACTTGATAGCTAATCCATCAGAAGAATAATAAATACAACAAGAAATGAGGTAGTTATCCTACCCGAATAACCGATTACTGTTATTACAAGCAAGTGTTAGTTCCTAACGAAATTAACTGTCCAAAGCCCTTCTAACTAAATTCAATTAAGGCCCAACCCTATAAATACTGGCACACGGGGACCTCTAGGGGTAAGTAAGCTCAATTAGCAGAAATATTGCCTCATTCTTTAGCCATTTTTCTTGAGATTTTATATATGTTGACATGAACCCTTGTTGACTTAAGCATTGGAGTGTCCCCCACCGGAACCCCTCCAGTGAGTGGACTTGTTTTACAGATTCTGAAGAAGTCCAAAAGAGCGAACCCAGACAGTGCACCAGAATCATGCTGGTTCGCAACAACAGATTGGCGCACCAGGTAGGGGGAGAAATCATTTTTTAGAAGGGATCTTGAAAGGAAAAATGGTAAAAGGAAGGGAGAAAATCCATCAGATTGAACAGGAGCCAAGCTGGATGGATCAATAATCAAGTACTTAATCGATGGAACTTTATCCAAGGATGCCACTGAAGCCAAACGACTCCGTTGGATAGCTTCTCAATACATCATCCTGGAAGGGTCCTTATACAAGAGATCCTTCACTCAACCATTGTTGAAGTGCTTTGCTCCCTCGGATGCTGATTACGCCCTCAGAGAGGTTCATGAAGGCATATGTGGTGATCATCTGGGAAACGGATCTCTGGCTTATAAAATTATATGCTCGGGATATTACTGGCCAACCATTCAGAAAGATATGGCTGACTTTGTGCGAAGATGCGACCAATATTAGCGGTATGCCAATATTCAAAGGCGTCCATCTAGTCAGATAACTCAACTGATCGCTCCTTGGCTGTTCGCTCAATGGAGAATGGATATTCTTAGCCCCTTTCCTCCAGCATCCGGGCAATGGAAGTTCGTAATTGTTGTAATCGATTACTTCATTAAATAGGTTGAAGCTGAACCCTTAGCTCAAATCACTGAAGGCAAAGCTGAAGGTTTCGTCAATAATTCCCTAATCTTTCGATTTGGAATTCCTTATGCCATCATCACTGATAATGGGAGGCAATTTGACAATCAAAAATTCAATGACTTCTGTGCTTAGTTCCATATTCTACACAAGTTAACCTCCGTCGGACATCCTCAAGCCAATGGTGAAGCCGAAGTAATCAATCAGACAATTCTCTAATGGCTTGAAAACCCGATTAAATGAAGCAAAAGAAATCTGGGTTGATGAGCTTAATTCAATTCTGTGGGCTTATCGGATGACTCCTCGATCCACAACAGGAGAATCTCCATTCAACCTAACTTACGAGAGCTAAACCATGATACCGATGAAAATCGTTCTTCGATCTAGAAGGACTAATAACTTCAAGGAGCCAAACGATTCAAATCATAGAAGAGCCAATCTAGATCTTCTTGAAGGCACAAGGCTCCAAGTACAGCTACGAATGGTGGTATGCCGACAAAGAGTCGTCTGATACTATGACTCACGAGTCAAAGCCAGAACATTCCGACCTGGAGACCTAATTCTGTGAAAGACAGAAGTATTTCGATGCACATATCAAGGCAAACTTGTCTCTAATTGGGAAGGCCCCTATCGGATCACTGAAGTGATACGACCCGAAACCTACCGGATCAAAAGATTAGATAGCTACTAAATGGCCCAACCCTGGAATGTAGAGAACCTTCGCAAGAACTATCAATAAAGTAATCTCTCTTTCCTCTTTTTGATCTATCTGATAAACACAGACTAGGCCTGACCAACCGACTCTATCGATGCATCCAATAGCTAAGGAGTTGGCCTAACCCGCCAACTTAATCGGTATATCCGACAAGTAAGGGTTGGCCTGACCCGCTGACCCAAACTCGACAAACAAAAGTTGGTCTGACCCACCATCTCATCAGTATATCAAAGAAAGGCTAGTCTGACTAGCTAGGCCATAACGTTCCTTGAAAAGAACGTTAACGCCCCTAATATATTTCCTGAAATATGGAATTACCATTCCGTCGGCACCACACTTGGCCAAAATTGTCACGTAACCAGCGATATAGAAAAAGTCGATCTACTCAGACTTGAAAAAATTTTCAAAAGCACATTCATGAAAAGACACCTGCATCGGGAATCATGGACAAGACCGACAGGCTCATACTTATAAAGTTTTAAGATGCTTATATAGAGATAGTTATGAAAGAAAATAGGATTTCATTCATATTGAAGGAAGGAATGTACAGTGAAATCCATGCAAAAGAAAAAACAAAAAAAGGTCTACATCAATCTTTATTTCCTTTGATCGGTTCAGAAGTTGAAGCGGGAGCGGCTACCGCCTAAACGGAATGGATGCTACTTCAGTTGAAGGAGCAGGTATGTCTTTACTTGGTTCTTCTGCTTCATCTTCCTCATCCGCCTCGTCATCGGCAATAATAAAGAAGGAGACGTCGAGATCGGGGTGCCCACGTCGAGATCGGGGTGCAATTTCTTGACTTCCTTCAAGCAGTCATGGAAGCCAATATTATAGCTCTCCACCCCCGCTTCATGTATTTTGTCGTCGAAAGCCTTGGACTTCTTGTACTTCTCGATGGCATGAAGGGCCTCTCGGATGGCCAGCTCTGCCCTCTGGTCAGCTGATTCTGTTTGAAATTGTGTCCCAAAGTCAATCGTCTAGGCTGTAGACGGTTGTGCTATCTTGTAACTGTATATAATTTTTAATGAATAAAAGTTATTCCTTTTTAGTTGTTCATCATATTTATATTTTTCTTGAAAGAACTCTTGTATGATGGAGTCCTTAGAACTACATTGTATTTGATATAGAGAGGATATATCGAGTAGTTCTTAAACTGGTTCATAACCAAAGGATACATTATTATAGGACGACGATGTATCAAGTATAGGTTGTTGTATGTCATATTTGTTGGTTGTCCTCTTAACCAATGAGTGTGGAGACACTGGTGTGACATGCAAGTAAAATATATGATATCTCACTGAATGTGACCATCTACGGAGCTCCCTTCTATCAAAGAGTTGCTCGCAAAGGGATATGGATATATATGTCCCTCAAACCTGAGATCACTATGGTAGCTTGCAAGAAACTCACTGTACTTTGGTGCCGAATTATATGGATTTCTAATCCAGTGATGGAAGATTTCTGGGTATAGTCAAGTACTTGTGAAGCGGTGGTGGATCAAGATGGAATTGATCCCTCTAAATAGTCTGGAGTGAATGACTCATTATGTCTCAATTTAGCAAATCCTTGGTCAGGGTAGTTCTTGTGAGGAGTCACAGAACTTGTAAAGTTAAGACATGATCTAGATAAACCATATTAGGGTTGGCAGTCGAACCCTAAGTCATCCTGAGCATTATGAGGTCAAAGGGATGAATTATGCGATAACCATATGCCAGAGGTTCTTGTGAGGTGCTCTGCATCTTCGACCTATCCGGACGTTGGGTATCATTGCTATATAAGGACTTTGACTGGTATTGGAAATGTTCTAGTGCTACCGGCTTAGTATTCGAACCTATGAGGTCATACATCATAGGGATTTCTATCTGATCTTAAGGCTGATCGACGATTAAGAATCGTTTACCGTCACTGGAGGTCAATATGATTGACCATGTTCTAAGTGTCGACACTTGGAATTTTTTTGTAAGTGTCGACACTTAGGGAAGTGTCGACACTTGGCATTTTGCAAGTGTCGACACTTATTGTGACGAGCAAAATTCTGGAAAGAATTTTCTGAAATGTTTGACTTCGAATTTTGAATTCGAAATTCAAACATTAGGGCGTTTTGGCTCTAAGCATTCATGGTATGATTGTCATACTTACCTTCTATGGCTTGGACTCATTTGGAATGCCCCTGACTCTCTCCCCCAATCACTGTACCTTCCTCTTTCTCCCTCTCATGGCTGCCCTTATAAATGAAGGTCATTATAGAGGCTGCTAATGGTTACAACAACAAGAGAAAAGCAAAGTTAGAGAGGAAAAAGAAGGGTTTAGTGAGGACTTGGGATTGGGTGTGAGAAACCTAGCATTCAAGCTAGGCCTTGGGAAGAGAGTTTCTTGGGAAGGGTTCCACCTCTCCTCGTCTTCCCGGAAGACGAAGATCGGCCTGAAGGATCCCGAAGAGCTAGCACTCCGAGGGAGTTGATCAGAGTCGAGCCCAGGTGTGGATTACTTGTAGAGGCCAGACACTTGTGTGGCTCGGGCGCCTTCATCCTTCTTCTCAGTATTTTCAGAGGTATTAAGGTATGGTACTTTTATACCTTTGTTGATTTCTTGCTTTTGATGTTTTGCTTGCATGCTAGATCATTATGCTAGATCCTATTGTGGGCAGATCGGTAGATCGTTTTGATCTATCTACCGAGCCTTCCGCTGTGCATGTTTTTAAAATAGTTTTAAAATACATTCTTTCTGCCCTGCTTGCATGAATAGTTTCACCCTCAATGGTATCAGAGCAATAGGTTCCTTTTGTAGTATAATGATGCTAGCATGCCTTAACATCACCTTTCTTAAAGTACTTGGATTGAGTGCTTCACCTTGGCCATCTGGTCATAGGAGAGAAGTAGGGCTGCAAGACCCTCTTCCCATTCAATGGGATCTCCTATGGTATGTAGAGGTGCCGATATGATTGACTCTTGAAAAGGAAAAGAAGAAAGAAAATGTATATTAAAAATTATTTTAATCTAATGACATGATCATAAAATAATTTTAGATAAGATCTAAAAGTTATTTTTTGATCGGATTTGTTGAATGTTTGGAGAAACTTTGGATTTGAAATCACTATTTTTTTCCTATCTCAGGTTGAAGTGTCGACACTTGACCAAGAAGTGTCGACACTTGGGCTCGTGAGTCGACACTTGGCCTTGGAAGTATCAACTCATGAGCGAGTACATAAATTCTGGCATTCTGTTTTCTTCCTGTCTCAGGCCTAGTGTCGACCCAAGTGTCGACACCTATTGTCAACACTTGCTCTTGGTGAGTCAATACTTGGGATAAAAATGCAAAAAATAGTGAATTCAAATTTTGATTTATTATAAAATTATTTTATATTTATAAATTAAAATTATTTTAATTTATTTAAGGCTATTGAACTTAATTGAAAATTAAGAATGACTAAGAACTCTAGGAATGTGATTCAAAGATTTTAAATCATTTCAATAAGCCTTAAGGGTCATGGGTTAGCTTCTATCAGGTCCTTGATTGGGTTAGACCTAAGTTTAGATACATTGGACTAATTAGAGAACTAATCTAATCAAATGTTGAGTTAGGATTTCTTCTCTTTATATCTCTCTAATAGTTAGATTGATTAGTCCATAAATCTAAATAGACCTAATTTGTGGCTCAATGGAAAGCCCGAGTCTTTAGGCTAGTCTAATCGACTTTGATGAACCGATTGGTGTCTAGGTAAGTTTAACATTTTGATCATGGTTCTTTGGGGCTACCTCTTACCTGGCCAACTCTATTGGTGTTTAAGGCAAGACGGTTAATGGCGGAACCCAATCCATGTCTCACTTACATGCCAATATGGTCAATAAGAATTGATTGGATAGCTCATTGACTCGAGTTAACCCTTGTCACCCAAGGTTAATCAGTCTTGACTGATTTTAGGTGCCCATGGATCATTAGTTATGTATAACCCTCCTTGTTTGTTGATTTGGTCAGTAGGAGGTTGATCCATGTCTTCTCATCTCTTCATCAGTCACATTAAAATTAAACCCTCTAAATTATTAGGTCCTTAAAAGGACAAAGTTATAAAGATAACCAAGTCCTAGCCTTCCATTAAGTGGGATGGTAATGGGTCCAGTAGTTGAATGTTCATCAGCAGATCCAAAGATCGGGTGTTCATCGGGCTATTGGAATTGCTTTTCCTAATATGATGGCTCAGTGCGACTCTCTTAACGGTGGTCAGGTGGGTTGGCCAAAGTCAGGCTTGACTATTCGTTAGTTAGAAGCATTGAGTTTTGTCATGTTAATGGTTGGACCTAACCGGGTCCTTCAATAGGAGGCCCAAAGGCCGATTGAAGTGCACCTTGGAGCAAAACCCAAATACTAGATGTTACTTGGATAAGTAATCGGTTGAAGAACCTACATTTAGACACGCATGGGTGGGCCGGCCAAAGTCGGGCTCATGTGTTGTTTATTGGACTCTGGTACCTACTAGGGAATTAAAGTAATTCCTCAGATTGGAGGTAGAGACTACCAATCTGAGCAAAATAATGAGAGGGACCTTTAGACTAAAGTCCATGTCTTTAGGTTAATAATTCATATACACTAATTAGCTTTGGTTTTCCTTTCAGATATCTTCCAACCTGTCGCTCTGGTCTCTTCTTGATAACGAGAAGCTCAATGGACCCAACTTTGATAGCTAGTATCGAAGGCTCAGGATTGTCTTGGAGTATGAATGGATCTTGTATGTGATATCGGATCCGACACCTGAAACCCCTGCTCCCAATGCTCGGGGTTCGGTCAGAGACACTTATCAGAAGTGGCTCTTTGACAAGACCACTGTCCGATGCATAATGTTGGCAGCGATGAATGACGAGTTCAGTCACAAGTTCGAAGAAGCCCAGCTAGAGAAAATCCTTCAAAGGTTGAAGGAGTCCTTTGGGACACCAGATGACGTTGAGAGGTATAGGATCTCCTATGCTATCTACAACACGTGGATGCATGATGGAGCCTCGGTCACTGATCATGTATTATACATGATCGAGATGATTGAGCACCTGGGCAAGCTCGGATGTCCCTTGTATGAACAGCTTGGGAAGGATGCGATTCTGAATTCCCTTCCCTCTTCCTATCTAGATTTTCTCGATCATTACAGAATGAATAAGCCTGCAGTCAGCTACCACGGTTTGTTGGGGTTGCTACAGACTTTTGAGAAAGACCACCAACTGAACAAAGGGGTGGTGAATCTAGTGGGAGGATTTTCGGGAGGGTGTCGTCCCTTTAAGAAAGGGAAAAAGAAAAATAAAGGAAAAAAGGTACTAAATGCTTCTGAGCCCAGTCAAGCCAATAAGGTGAAGGCTGATCAAAGCCATGCGGAGTGCTTCTTCTGCAAGAAGCAGGGTCACTAGAAGAGGAACTGTCCTCTTTACATTGCATCCTTTGACCTGAACATGTCCAAGAAGAGAAAGCAGCAGGACGGTCCTGGACAAGGTATTTATATGATAACCCTTGTAGTTTCTCTATTTACGATACTACTAACTGGGTATTGGATACTGGAAGTCCAATTCACATTTACAATTCTTTACAGGGACTTCAAGTTAGTAGAAGATTCGAGGATGGCGAGAAATTCTTGAACGTGGGAAATAGAAGTCGAGTTTCGGTCCTGGCATTGGGAGTCCTCAAACTTGTTTTCGAGTCCTGTACTGTCATTTTGAACGAGTGTCATTTTTATCCATCTTTTATTTTGAAAGTCATTTCTGTAGGCCAATTAGTCATGTATGGTTATGAACTATCAATAAAGAATGACGTTTGCAAAATCATTTGGAATGGTTCTGTAGTATTGAATGGACAAATGCGTGATGGCATTTATGTACTATCGTGACCTGTTAGTATAATATACACGTCTAGCAAATGCCCTAGGATAGATAATATCAGCGAAGCATACCTGTGGCATTGTAGGCTAGGTCATATTAACAGGAACAGGATAAACATGTTGAAAAAGCGAGGGTCTCCTCGATTTTAGTGAAGATAATTCACTTCCAACATGTGAATCCTGTCTTCTTAAAAAAATGACAAAGTCACCTTTTACTGAAAAAGGTGAATGAGCCAGTGAGATTCTGAGTCTGTTACATACTAATGTATGTGGACCCATGAATGTTAGTGCCAGGGATGGGTACGTTTATTTCATTACATTTACAGACGACCTTTTGAGGTATGGTTATGTCTTCTTAATGAGACATAAATCTGAATCATTTGAAATGTTCAAACGGTATCGTAGTGAAGTAGAAAAACAAACTGGAAAGTGTATCAAAATCCTTCGATCCGATCGAGACGGTGAATACTTTTTGGGTGAGTTTCTGACATATCTCGAGGAGAATGGGATTCTCTCTTAGTGGACACCTTCAGGGACACCTCAATTAAATGGAGTGTTTGAGAGGAGAAATCAAACCTTGTTAGACATGGTTTGGTTCATGATAGGCTTTGCTTCTCTGTCGGTATCCTTTTGGGGATATGTTCTAGAATCAGCCTGTTACCTTCTGAATAGGGCTCCAAGTAAGTTCGTTAATAAAACACCATATGAGATATGGACTGGACGTAAGCCGACACTATCACACCTTCGGGTCTGGGGGTGCTCGGCTTATGTAAAACGTTTGGAAACGAACAAACTTGGACCTAGGTTTGACCGGTGCCTATTTGTTGGGTATCCAATAGAATCTAAGGGGTATTACTTCTACTTAGCTGAGGAACAAATGGTGTTCGTCGGTCTTAGTGCTATCTTTTTGGAAAAGAAGTTCCTT
Organism: Areca catechu; assembly: GCA_021397845.1. NCBI lineage: Eukaryota > Viridiplantae > Streptophyta > Magnoliopsida > Arecales > Arecaceae > Areca > Areca catechu. The sequence continues at coordinate 20,370,705 of CM038052.1, read as the reverse complement.
GGTGAAGGGACTGTAGCCGCTAAGATTGAACTTAGTGAAGTTCAACAAGTAGAAGAGCCGACACACTTAAGGGACAACATAGAACCGGCTGTGATTAGATCACACCTAGAGCCCACTCAAGAACCATTAAGGAGATCCAGTAGGATACCGAGTTGACCGGACAGATACTACAGTTTTTGGTCCGGGATGGTGATCCCATTGAGCTCGATGAGAATAATGAGGATTCAATCACCTATATGGATGCGATGTAGAGGTCTGACTCTGAAAAATGGCTAGGAGTCATGAGATCCAGAATGGAGTCCATGGAGATCAACAATGTATGGACATTAGTTGATCCGCCTGAAGGGATAAAACCCATTGGGTGCAAATGGGTTTTCAAGAGGAAAAGGGGCGTAGACGGGCAGGTGGAGATCTACAAAGCCTATCTATTTGCCAAAGGATATCGTCAACGTTATGGTATTGACTATGACGAGACGTTCTCTCCTGTGGCAATGCTCAAGTCCATTCGGATCATGCTTGCTTTAGCAATACACTTTGATTATGAAATCTGGCAAATGGATGTCCGAACAGCTTTCCTGAATGGTGAGCTGGAAGAGGAGGTGTATATGATACAACATGAAAGGTTTACATCCACAGATGAGTCAAAGATGTGCAGGCTTCAAAAGTCCATCTATGGACTGAAGCAAGCATCAAGGAGTTGGAACTTGCAATTTGATAAGTGTATCAAGTCGTATGGCTTCGTTAGGAATGGAGAAGAACCTTGCATTTATAAATGGGCTAATGATTCTGTGATTGTATTCCTTGTGTTGTATGTGGATGGCATTCTCTTAATCGGAAATCATATCCTAGCACTGCAAGGAATAAAGGTCTGGTTGTCATCTCAGTTCTCTATGAAGGACTTGGGTGAAGCCTCTTACATACTGGGTATGAAGATCTATAGAGATAGATCTAAAAGGCTTCTGGGACTGTTCCAGTCTATGTACATCGACACTGTGCTAAAACGGTTCAACATGAAAAAGTTCAAAAAGGGCTATCTCCCGATAGGCACTAGAATTGATCTCTATAAAAGGAATTGTGCGACAACTCCTGAGAAGAGAGAGCGCATGAGTAGAATCCCATATGCTTCGGCAGTGGGTTCTATTATGTATGCCATACATGTACTAGATCAAACATGGCATACTCATTAGGTGTAGTGAGTAGATACCAATCTGACCCAGGTGAAGCTTATTGGAAAGTGGTAAAAACCATCCTTAAGTAGTTATGAAATATTAAGGATCAATGACTAATTTATGAAGAATCTAACTTGAAACTTGTAGGGTATACTGACTCTAGTTTCCAGTCAAATAAGGATGATAGCGAGAGTATGTTAGGATTTATCTTTACCCTGAACGGAGGTGCTGTCTGTTGGAAAAGTTCCAAGCAGCCTACTGTGGCGAACTCAGTATGCGAAGTAGAGTACATTGCAGCATCAGATACAGCAAAGGAAGCTGTGTGGTTGTGGAAGTTAGCGAGCTGGGAGTGGCACCTTTCCTAGATGGTCCTGTTCCGATGTACTGTGACAGCACTGGAGCCATTGCTCAAGCCAAAGAGCCAAAGTCTCATCACCGCACAAAGCATATTCGGCGACGTTATCACCTGGTACGAGAAATCATGGAATGAGATGACATTGACCTTCAGAAGATCGATGGAAAGGAGAACCTAGCTGACCCCTTCACTAAGACCGTTGGAATTCAAGAGTTTGACTATTGTAAACGAAAAATGGAAATGAGATTCTGTATCGATTGGCTTTAGTTCAAGTGGGAGTTGTTGGAAATTGTATCCCAAAGCCAATCGTCTAGGTTGTAGACGATTATCCTATCTTGTAACTGTATATGATTTTTAATGAATAAAAGTTATTTCTTTTTGGTTGTTCATCATATTTACATTTTTCTGGAAAGAACTCTTGTATGATGGAGTCCTTAGAATTACATTGTATTTGATATAGAGAGGATATATTAAGTAGTTCTTAAACTGGTTCACAACCAAAGGATACATTGTTATAAAATGACGATGTATCAAATGTAGGTTGTTGTATATCACATTTATTGGTTGTCCCCTTAACCAAGGAGTATGGAGACACTGATGTGACATGCAAGTGAAATGTATGACATCTCACTGAACGTGACCATCTGTGGAGCTCTCTTCTGCCAAAGGATTGCTCGCGAAGGGATATGGATATATGTGTCTCTCAGACCTGAGATCACCATGGTAGCTTACAAGCAACTCACTGTACTTTGGTGCCGAACTACCTGGATTTCTAATCTAGTGATGAAAGGTTTCTGGGTGCAGTCAAGTACTTATGAAGCGATGGTGGATCAAGATGGAATTGACCCCTCTAAATAGTCTGGAGTGAATGACTCACTATGTCTCAATTTAGTAAATCCTTGGCCAGGATAGTTTTTGTGAGGATTCACAGAACTTATAAAGTTGAGACATGATTTGGATAAACTATATTAGGGTTGGTAGTCGAATCCTAGGTCATCCTGAGCATTATGAGGTCAAAGGGATGAATTATGCAGTAACCATATGCCAGAGGTTCTTCTGAGGTGCTTTGCATCTTCGACCTATCCGGATGTCGGGTATCATTGCTAGATGAGGACTTTGACTGGTATTGGAAATGTTCCAGTGCTACCGGCTTAGTGTTCGAACCTATAGGATCACACACCATAGGGATTTCTATCTGATCTTAAGGCTGATCGATGATTGAGAATCGTTTGCCATCACCGGAGGTCAATATGATTGACCATGTTCCAAGTGTCGACCCTTGGATTTTTTTATAAGTGTCGACACTTAGGGAAGTATCGACACTTGGCATTTTGCAAGTGTTAGCACTTGCTGTGACGAGCAGAATTCTGGAAAAATTTTTCTGGAATGTTTGACTTCGAGTTTTGAATTCAAAATTCAAATATTGGGACATTTTGGCTCCAAGCATTCATGGTATGATTGTCATACTTACCTTCTATGGCTTGGACTCATTTGGAATGCCCCTTAACTCTCTCCCCCAATCACTCCACCTTCCTCTTTCTCCCTCTCACGGCTGCCCCTATAAATGAAGGTCATTGTAGAGGCTGCTAATGGTTACAATGATAAGAGAAAAGAAAAGTTAGAGAGGAAGAAGAAGGATTTAGTGAGGACTTGGGATTGAGTGTGAGAAATTTAGCATTCAAGCTAGACCTTGGAAAGAGAGTTTCTTGGGAAGGGTTCCACCTCTCCTCCTTATCTTCTCGGAAGAAGAAGATCGGTTCGAAGGATCCCGAAGAGCTAGCACTTTGAGGGAGTTGATTAGAGTCGAGCCCAGGTGTGGATTACCTGCAGAGCCCAGACATTTGTGCGGCTCGAGCGCCTTCATCCTTCTTCTCAGTATTTTCATAGGTATTAAGGTATGGTACTTTTATACCTTTATTGATTTCTTGCTTTTGATGTTTTGCTTGCATGCAAGATCATTATGCTAGATCCTGCTGCGAGTAGATTGGTAGATTGTTTTGATCTATCTTCCGAGCCTTCCGCTGTGTATATTTTTAAAATAATTTTAAAATATATTATTTCTGCCCTGCTTGTGTGAATAATTTTACCTTCAGATTCCACCCTCTGCTCAAGGGTAACGACCTTTTTCTCCAATTCGGCCTTTTGAGCCTTGGCCTCTTCAAGGTTGTGGAGGTTATCTCTTATTAACGCTTCGGCCAAGCGCAACTTCTTTCTCCACTTTTTTAAATCTTCCAGGAGTTTGGTCATCTAAACCTGAGCCCCTTTCAAATCTTTCTCCAATACAAGGTTAACAGCAGTGGTCTGGTTTAGTTTCTGCTCCATGGCTGCCCAAAGTTTTTCGGCCATCTCTCTCAGCTTTGGTCGACTCCAACTGGTCCTGAAGACTTTTGTTAGAGTCGGCGAATCCATGGGTACTCTTCTCGATCAAAGATATTTCATGGATGAACTGCCAAGAAAAATATGGGTAAAGTCAGTAGCAAAAACAAGGATATGCAAAAGAAGATCTTCTCAACATACCTGCAGTGTCTTGGAATAAATGGAGGTAAAGATGTCCTCCAGCCCGTATTTCTTGGTCACTTCCAAATCTTTTCAAAGGATATTAGCCTATAGCATGGTCTTGGCTAGCCTTGGATTGTCAAAACCGGCATCGATAGCATATATCTTGAAACTCCCTAAGCCTTTTTCATCGCCAACTTGTAGTTCGGCTTGCGGCTCAGGCACTGTATCGATAACGGGAGGCTTGCCCTTGTCCTTCTGGTTAGGCCCCGTAGATGGTTCGAGATCGGACAACACTGTCGACCGCTTAATGAAAGTCTTCGACTATTCTGAGGGAGTTATCTTCATCCGAAGTGGACTCCACGACTATAATAGAATCCCTCCTGGCGGGAACTCTTGAAAGGGCAGTAGATGAACGGATCCTCTTGGTACATCTGCGTTGTTCTCTTACTAAAGTATCTATTGCCACCCTCTTCTTGACGGCTTGCCTAAGTTTTCCAGCATTTGGCTTCATCTTTAAATTTGCAAAAGTTTGTTGAATAAGACAGAAGTACTTGCGGAAGTAGGGAGACTGTGGTAAAAGATTGCTCAAAAAATAAAAATGGCAATGGTAGAAAAAGGCTAGGCCCTCGAGGATGAAAGCCTCTTATATAGAAGATATCAGCTAATCAAGATTTCTTGCCCAAGCCACAAACACTCTTGTGATCACACCACGTGTACACCCCCAAATCGAGGGAAGTTAATATAATGGCATCGATCCAGGAGAAATTAGTTGAAGAAGATGAAGGGACGAAGACTAATCAGATTTCAAAGTCACGCGATTTTAATGAGGCTAATCGACACAACCCTATAATCCGAAGAATAACTTCCTCACCAATGATGGCGTGACAGTTGGCAAAGGCAGTACACCCTAATCACGACGCATCGAAACTGCCCTCGAAAGCCAAAATTATCATGATTAGGGAATATCTCTTTCTCATTAAAAGCCTATCTTTTCCCTATACAAAAAAGAGAAGAAATAAGAAAGGAAAAAGGGGGGCAATCCCTTGCTCAAATCGAGCAGATCAATTTACTATATATAGGCCATAATAGGCCCGAAGGCTAGTGAGACGATACATAGCTGAGACGCTCCCCAAAGACCGATCACCATATGGAGACCAACTATCACATAAATGCCTACTGAGACATAATGGCTGATCGTTCATCAATCAAGTCGATGTCCTCACTGAAAGAAATCCGATGACTCTATACCTGAAAAAAAAAATTTCATAATGGGACTTATTATGACCGATAATTTTATACTTGAAGAAATTCCGTTCAAATCAGAGGTATTGGATGACCGATTACTTTATACTTAGAAATTTTCTTCGACGAACCACATGGCTACACAACTTGAAAAGAAAAGGTTCTTCTTCATTCATTGCAAAAAGGTTACATTTACATTTTAGTTCATACAAAGACAAATGAAGAAAAATAAGTACATTAATCTTCTCCGGTCTGTTCTGGAGTCGGAGCAATTGTATCCACATCTTCGGTTTGGTCTAAGGGTGGAGTAGGAATGGCTACATGCTGAACAAGGGAACCTTTGGCTTGACCTTCGACCTCGTCTTCCTCATTGGATTCATAGGAAACTATCTTCGAAGTATCTAGGTTTGGATATAACCTCTTCACCCTCTTCAGATAGTCTTTGAAGCCGATGTTGTAGCTATCTGCTCCGGCTTCATGCATTTCATCATTGAAGGCCGTGGATTTCTTGTAATCTTCAATAGCTTGAAGAGCCCGATGTTCAGCTGATTCTGCTCTCTTCTTGGCTAGATCAACTCTCTTCTTCGCTTCAGCTTTCTGAGATTGGGCCTCTTCAGCCTTATTCAAACTATCCTTGATCAGCACTTCAGCCGAACGAAGCTTCTTTCTTTTCTTCTTCAATTTTTCTTCCAAATCGGCTAGTTGAGATCGTGCTGCCTTAAGTTCCTTCTCCAGTGAGAGGACTTGAGATGTACTCTGCTCCAGCTTATCCTTTACAACCTGCTGTAGCTCTTTGGCAACATCTCTCTCCGCCTTGGCTACCTCCTACTCACTGCGCATCTCTTGGTGGAGTTTGTTGAAGCCGATCATGCTCTCTTTGATTAGAGCAACCTCGTAGATAAACTGTGAAGTACGATAGCAAGGTTAATCAGATCTAAAAGAATTTCTCCTATTAAGGAGCATAAGACTTTGATCTTACCTTAAGAATATCGGGATAGACAGATGGAAGGACCTTGTCTATCCGTCGTGACTTGATCATCTCCCAGTCTTTAGGGAGGATGACTGCCTTCAGTAATCGATGAGCCAGATCAGGGTTGTCTAGGCTTATCTCAATAACATAGACGTTGAAGTCAATAACTTGATCTTCAATGAAATCATCCCCTACTGCTTCTGTTTGAGGGGCCTTGTCTTTGTCAGATCGGCAAGGATGAGTTGATGGTGGAGCAGTCGAAGGAGTCATCGCCAACTGTCCCATCTCTTATGTAACAGGGGCAACCCTCGGATGGAGATCGGACAAAGGAATATCATCATCATCATCCGATATGCTCATTATTATGGGCAACGTCGCCCTAATAGAGACCTCTGGAGGTGAAGTGATCGGCTTCGACTTCTTTGATTGCTCCGACTCCCCCCTCCCCAAATACATTGGAGGGCCGTGACTTGTTTCCTCTAGCCACTCGATGGAGTTTCTTCGTGTTGAGCTTCATCCCTGAATCTGCAAAACATCGAAATATCAGTCATCATGTTCGACTACAATCATGCAAAATAGATAATGGATTTCATGAGATATACCTAAAGAAGGGAATGAGCTAATCTGAGCCAAGAACAAGCCTCGCTCATTTAGCAGCTTCTTCATCGGAGGGACTTCCACTCCCCGAAACTTCTCGAAGTCCTCCGTATCGGCCACTAAAATTTTCTTCCCATCGTTCAAAGTTAGACGGGGCTCCCTCCACTTGGTACTGAAGCCCCATGGACTGTCGGATACTATGTAAAAGAAACAGGGCTTCCAGCGATGAATGGTCGAAGGAAGCCCCACAACAAATTTGCGACCAGGACGCGGGCCGATGACCCACCATCCATTGTCGTAGAAATCCTTCTTCAGGACGAAGAAGGTGGTGAAAAGAAAAGTCCTAGGCTCTATCTCGAGATCGCTGCAAAGGACTAAGAAAGCATAGATGATCCTAATACTGTTAGGAGTCAACTAGGCAAGTACTAAATGATACAAACTGAAGATCCTAAGAAAGAAAGGATGAAGCGAAAAACGAAGACCCTCTTTCAAGTGTTCTTCATATATTGCTATACTACTAGGAGGTGGTCGATCTATTCTCTCATCGGAGCGGGGTACAACTTGTCATACTCCTGCGGAATGTTATAGTATTTCTGCAGAGCAAAAACCCTAGACTCGCTAAGGGAGCTCCTAACGGATTCTAGTCTAACTATGTCTACTTGGCGACCCAGTCTCCTCCAGGAATTAGGACTTTCAGACCCAGTGACAACACAAGTTTCTAAGATCCTAGCCATAGGAAGGAGGAAAGGAATCTGACCTGAGAGGAAGGTTCAAGAAGAAAAAGAGCCGACTCGAAGATGGACCCCTTCTCTTGAAAGTTAAAGATTGGAACAAAGAAAAGATATGTTCGTCAGGGAAGATGGACACTTATATAATGGGCACCGATGGTTCGGATGTCTTCCTCGAACCCTGAGCACTGCCTCCGATCCTACCACGTCCCAAAATCTCAATGGATGGATATGACTCTTCGGGAAGGGAACGAGGTAGTCGATGTGATGGGAGGAAAATCAAAGCGACGATCTGCAAGAAATCGACGGATATCATATGACAACGGCCATGATTGAAAGTTCGTGTGCTGTTGATGGGCTTGATTTCTTTACAATTTTGTACTACTGATCAGATAATGATGGCCAAAAAGTAACAATACGGCGACGAGATTCGAATCATAACTCCCCTCCAATAAGGAAAGGACACCTGGCAAAGGCATCACGCTCGAGAACGGATGCCTTAACTCTGCCATCGAACACCAGAGTCTACCATCATTAAAGAAAATATATTTTCCTATATATATATATTAAAAAAATAGTATAAAATCCCTCACTAACTCTCATCATCTTCTGCAGTTCAAGCTATTAGAAAAGTTACTTAAACTCGGGAGCTGGGGGGCAAATGTTGGGACAAAAGCAATGGACCTAGTTGCAAAAGGCCAGATAAGGTCCAAAAGTTTTACAGAAGGATAAATTAGTCCCCAAGACCGATCAAGGTGCAAGGCCGATCAACGTCCAAGGCACCCTGCACAAGGCCGATCAACGTCCAAGGCACCCTGCACAAGGCCGATCCATGTACAAGGCGATCGAGGTGCAAGGCCGATCTATGCACAAGGCCAATAAAGGCACAAGGCTGATCAACGCCCAAGACCGATCCCTACATAAGGCTGATCGAGGTACAAGATCGATCAACGTCCAAGGCCGATCCATGTACAAGGCCGATCGACGTACAAGGCCGATCAACGTCCAAGGTCATTCCATGCACAAGGTCGATAAAGGCACAAGGTGATCAACGCCCGAAGCCGATCTATGCACAAGGCCGATCAACTCATGGAGCTAATCAATACGTAAGTGTCAACCCTCACTTAATAGCTAATCCATCAGAAGAATAATAAATACGATAAGAAATAAGGTAGTTATCCTATCCGAATAACCGATTACTGTTATTAGAAGCACGTGTTAGTTCCTAACAGAATTAACCGTCCAATGCCCTTCTAACTAAATTTAGTTAAGGCCCAAGCCTATAAATACCGGCACACAAGGACCTCCGGGGGTAAGTAAGCTCAACTAGCAGAATTACTATCTCATTCTTTAGCCATTTTCCTTAAGATTCTATATCTATTAACTCAAACCATATCGAAGTGCCCCCCACCGGAACCCTTCCGGTGAGTGGACTTGTTTTGCAGATTCTGAAGAAATCCAAAAGAGCGAACCTAGATGGTGTACCAGAGTCATGCTGGTTCGGCAACAATACTTTCATATTTTTCTCTCCCATTAGAGCGAGTTAACATGCATGGGCCAGAGCCCTAACAAAATAATAGTTCTTGAACCAAATAAACATATCGATGTCGATACGAGAAATTGCATCATATTATTTAGGTGGTTGGTGATAACAGTCATAGCGATCGAGGACCACCCAGAACCTAGCTGGTACCTTCGTGTCGTATCTCAGGGTCATTCTGAGGGTCCCATTGCATGAATGGTTATGATACAACGGCATCTGATAAGTACGATAGAACTTAAGATCATCGAATAGTGTTGATTCTTGGGCCAGTCGTGAATTTTTTTTAATAATATATTTTTATTAATTATTTATAAAAGTGGGTCTTGCCAAATATATTTTTCAAAGTAGGTTATTTTGTATACATGGAAGGAGGGGGCTTTGCATGGAGAAATCGCAGGTACAACGATTTCCTACTTCAAAGTTTAATAAAAAATAATAAAAACTAATAAAATTTTTAAAATAAAAATACAATAATATTATATTTAATAATATATTATGATATATTATATTATATTATTATATATAATAATATATTTGTTGATGCATACATACCGGCCACAACAAATATATAATATAATATATATTATATATTATACTACATATAATATACTATATATTATATATTATAGTATATAATATATAATATATTTGTTATTAAAATAATGATATAGTATATTATATATTATATATATAAGTAATAATACATATTATTATTATTATATTATAATATATTATTTTAACATGGGGTATTTTCATCTGTCATGCCACACTAATGATCGTCGCATAAAATAGAGCTGAGCACCACCATGGCAATCGGACTGATCGGGTAGTGTGACTGGCAGGAATGCCCCATGGCATATGAGCAAGGTCGGATACCACCTGTTGCCGCCAAGATCGTCGTGGCCTGTAGCTCCGACGTGTCGCGGATGCGTCGAGTTCTCGTAGGGCGCTCGTCCCTCCCTTTCCTGGCTAGTTCTTGGTCGAGCAGTCCTGCAAAAAAGAGGAGACTCGGATCGGGGATTCTGGCAGGAACACTCCGACGATCAAGTCAAATAGGATGATCAAGGAGAATAGAACCTCTGTGGTGGAGAGCTTGGGAGCTCTCCGCATAGAGGGTGAAAGGTAGAATTGAGGTGGAAGGAGCAAGCAGAGATGGGAGCGGAGAGGTTGGATGTGTCTGTTGGGGGTCCCCTTCTCACTCGCCCCCCTCTCTTTCTCGTTTGTTTATTTTTTCTTACCTTCTGCTTTTTCTCTCTCCGACCTTATGTATGTGGGATGGCCCAGAGTAGGTCTAGGGCTTTGTCTAGGTGTCCCTTTCCGCGTGCCCTCTCTAGGAGGGGCTTACCGTTGCTTGCCACCTCCCTCTTGTCGGACTGGTCCTTAGGAGGAGATCCTTTCATTGGAGGTGTATGTCGGCATGGTTCAGGTCCTATCTCTCTGGTGGTACGGTTCCCCGTGGAAGGGACGGGCGCCATGCGGTTGAGCCCCCTGCCACGGTGAGGCGTTTCCATTCCTGGAGAGACCGCTGGAGCGTCACAGGGCCCTGGGGCCTTATTGGAGTATTCCTCTCAGGGCAGGTTAAGATATCGTGTCATAGGGTTTGAAGCCCCGATTGCATGGTCATCGACATGGTGGCACGTTATAGGGCACGGAACCTGGCAGGCCACACGCTGCTCAGGGAATGGGAATGGTGTATTGCAAAGTTTGAATTTATGGCAGGACATGCGCTACCCTCTAGAGGATAAAGGTGACCAATAACCTCCTTGCCATGGTTTGAATTCTCGTTGACCCTTCTTTCACCACCAGCAAGAATTTTTTGGTCCCCATGAGACAAATAGAAGGGGGAGAGTCTCGCCTTGGCAGCATAAGCATGACCCCGGCCGGGAACTGGCCTCAAGCAGGGGGCTCGTCTCATGAGCATGATCCCAGCTGGGAGCTGACCTCGGTAGGAGGGCCCGTCTTGGTATCATGAGCACAACCCTGACTGGGAGTTGGCCTCAGGCAGGGGGCTCACCTTATGAGCACAACCCTGGCTGGGAGCTGACCTCGACGGGAGGGCTCACCTTGGCAGCATAAGCACGACCCTGGCCGGGAGTCGGCATCAGTGGGGGGCTCACCTCATGAGCACAACCCTGATTGGGAGCTGACCTTGGTAAGAGGGCTCGCCTTGGCAGCATGAGCACAACCCCGGTCGGGAGCTGGCCTCAGGCGGGGGCCCGCCTCATGAGCATGACCCTGGCTAGGAGCTGACCTCGGTAGGAGGGCTATCCTTGGCAGCATGAGCATGATCCCGACTGGGAGTTGACCTCGACAGGAGGGCTCGCCTTGGCAACATAAGCACAACCCCAATCGGGAGCTGGACTCAGGCGGGGGGCTCACCTCATGAGCATGACCCCGACTGGGAGCTAACCTCGGCAGGAGGGCTCGTCTTAGCAGCATGAGCATGACCCCGACGGGAGCTGGCCTCAGGCGGGGGCTCGCCTCATGAGCACGACCCCGGCTGGGAGCTGACCTCGACAGGAGGGCTCACCTTGGCAGCATGAGCACGATCCCGCCGGGAGCTGGCCTCAGGAGAAGGGCTCGCCTTATGAGCACAACCTTGGCTGGGAGCTGATCTCAGCAGGAGGGCTCGCCTTGGTAGCATGAGCATGACCCCGGCCGGGAGCTGGCCTCAGGTGGGGGGCACGCCTTATGAGCACGACCCCGGCTGGGTGCTGACCTCGATAGGAGGGCTCACCTTAGCTCTTCATTAAGCCACCGTATCCAGGCGACGTGTCCCTGGCCATCGTGGCCGTCAACAGGGACTCCACATCAGTGAAAGTGCCACATCAGAAGCCTCCTACTCCCGAGCCTGGAGGACGAAGCGACGCTCGAGGCGATGGGAGTAATGACAGCGCTGACACAAAGGAGAGCATCTCTTGCTCCATCAATGCCTTGTGCGTCGATGCTTCGAAGATCGTGCTCCCATACCGACAGGACGATGCCACATCATCCCTCTTCGAAAGGACCATAATTGCCGCACTGGGTCCAAAGAAGTTGCCCCTGAATCGAAGCGTCACTTCCAATGGATCCTGACACATGGTGCCCTCCGGCTGGTTTAGGGCGAGATATAGAACACGTTCTCGATGGGTACGAGATGACGAGGGCTCCGAGATATTTGAAAGAGACTTGTACTTTTGTTTCTTAAGGATTTTTGAGTGGCAAGGACAAAACTTCTTCCGCAGAGCGATCTTCCTCCATTTTCTTGAGCAAGGTCATAAGGTCTAAGTAAGTTAGACCCTCTTTTGCCCTCTCTTTGCCTCTTTCTCTCCTCCTTCGATTCGAGCCGAGGGAGCATTCCTGTTAGGCCCTCCATGTTCCTTCTTTTATTTTCTCCTCCTTCCTTGGTTCCAATGAGTCCCTCCAGCAATGGGCGCCGCCGCCAGAGTCCCCCTGATGGGGAGGGGCCGTCTCAGCCAAGGCCTTCTTTTTCGGATAGCGAGGAGGAGAAAGTTCCAGTCGTGTTTCGCAGGGGTCCCCGTCAGACGGGGATCGTTATTGGTACTCCTACGGTTCCCCCTCCGCCTGCTCCTTCTACTAGGGTATCTGGCAGTCCGACCAGCGTCGCTTCGGTGATGACTGGTGAGGATCTCCTCAATGTTCGGAGGTCGTTCGGGGTCCCTGACTCCATTCGACTCTCTGTCCCTGGACTGGAGGAACAGGTCACTTCTAGTGGCCCAGGCCGTATAGCTTTATACGAAGACTTCTTTCTCGGAGGTCTTCGTCTTCCTTTCCATGTCTTTTTCCTTTCTTCTCTAGGTCACTATCACTCGGTTCAAGCTCAGCTTATCCCTAACGCAGTCCGGATCATTCTCTGTTTTATCATTCTTTGCAGCTTCAACGAGATCGTTGCCCATTTCTCCCTCTTTAGGGCCTTGTTTATCCTAAAGCATTACCCGACCGATAGCGGGTGGTGGTTTGTGTCCCCCCGAAAGGGGGGTCTTAAGTTTGATCTGCCCACTTCCATCAAGGGATGGAAGAGCAGATTTTTGTTTAATCTCTTGAGAGCATTCCGCTCCCCTTCTTTCGATCTCGAGACCACGTAGGTCCTGAGGTAGTCCTTCTAAATCTTTCTCGCCTTGCCAAGCTGTGAGTCAGGCGGTAGATGGCGGGATCTTTGAAGCTTCCCGGCTGACATCTTTGGACTATGAGCGAGGTAGCAGGTACGGGGCTACATAAGTTTTTCAATTTGTGAATGCCGAACTGTGAGTCAAGCAATAGATAGCGGGACTTCTAGGGCCTCCCGACAAACATCTCCGAACTATGAGTACGGTGGCAGATGCGGAGCTTCGTAAGTTTTTCGGCTTGAGGATGTCGAACTATGAGCAAGCGGTAGATGGCGAGATTTCTGGGGCCTCCAGGCAAACATCTCTGGACTGTGAGTACGGTGGTAGATGCGGGGCTTTGTAAGTTTCCCGGCTTGAGGATGCCGAACTGTGAGTCAAGCAATAGATGGCAGGATTTCTAGGGCCTCCCGGCAAATATCTCCGGATTGTGAGTACGGTGGCAAATACGGGGCTTCATAAGTTTCCTGGCTTGAGAGTGCGGGGCTTCATAAGTTTCATGGCTTGAGAGTGCGGGGCTTCGTAAGTTTCTTGGCTTGAAAGTGCGGGGCTTCGTAGGTTTCCTAGCTTGAAAGTGCGGGGCTTTGTAAGTTTCCCGGCTTGAAAGTGCGGGGCTTTGTATGTTTTCTGGCTTGAAAGTGCGGGGCTTTGTAAGTTTCTTGACTTAGTCCGCCGAACTTGGAGTCGGACGGATGCGTTCCTGCACAGGTGAAAGACAAAGTTGCACCAAAAAGGAACTTTATGATTGAGAAGAAATCTAACATCACTGGTAGTATATTCTTAAGTTGCTTGCATTCCAGGATCGTGTAAATCGAGCACCATCGAGCCCGACAAGGTAGTAGGCTCCCCCTAGTAGAGCCTCGACCACCTTGTAAGGTCCCTCCTAGTTTGGGGAGAGCTTCCCGCATTCCCCCGATTAGGATGCTTCCGCTCGCCTGAGGACGAGGTCGCCTAGATGGAACACCTTTGACCTCACGCGGGAGTTGTAGTAGCACGCTACCCGTTGCTGGTAGGCTGCCATCCAGAGTCGGGCCTTGTCCCTCATCTTATCCAGCAGATCCAGGTTAAGGAGGGATGGGCTGGATTGGCAACTTCATCATACTACTCTATCCACAGCGTGGGTATTCCAAGCTCTACTGGGATCACAACTTCGGTGCCGAAGATGAGGTTGAAGGATGTCTCGCCCGTAGCCGTGTAAGGTGTAGTGTGGTAGGCCCGCAGCACACTGGGCAGTTCTTCAACCTACCGATCCTTGGCTTCATCTAGCCTCATGCAGAGCCCTTACAAGATGGTCCAGTTAGTCACCTCAGCCTCCCTGTTGGTCTGAGGGTGAGCTACCAAAGTGAAACAATGGCGGATGCCGAGGTTGGCGCAGAATTCCTTGAAGGCCTGGTTATTGAACTGCCTTCCCTTACCAGTGATGATAGTATGCAGGAGGTCGAACTGGCAGATCACCGACTTCTAGAAGAAGGACTTGACCTTCACCTCCGTTATTCGAGCTAGGGGTTTGGCCTCGACCCACTTGGTGAAATAGTCGATGGCCACGATCAAAACCTTCCGTTGACCGGAAGCGATAGGGAAGGGACCTAAGATGTCCATTCCCTACTGGGCGAACGGCCACGAAGCCGATAGCTGGGAGAGCGGAGCCGCCGGCTGTCGTTGGATATGGGCGTAACGTTGGCAACGGTCACACTTCTTCATGAAATCAACAGCATCTTCTCGCTTGGTCTCCTAGAAGTATCCTTGCCAGATTGCCTTGTAAGTCAAGGTCCTGTCCCCCACATGGTTGCCGCAGATGCCTTTGTATATTTTTTGGAGCATGTAGGCAGCTTCTGAGGGCTTCAAACATTTCAGCAAGGGGTAGGAGTAAGACCTCCAGTACAGTTGCCCATCCATCATTACGTAACGTGCGGCCTTCTTCTTGAGGAGGTCGCCTTCCTTCTGATCCTCGGGTAGGATGCCTGTGGTGACGTACTTGATGTAGGGGTCCATCCAGCTAGCTTCAGTGGTGACTTGCTGGACTTCGCTACAGCCTCATAGCTAGGAGCCTCAAGATACTCGACGCAATTATGCCCCAACAATGACTCCAGCAGGGTGGCCAGTCTGGAGAGGATGTTGGCCCGGGCATTCTCCGTTCGCAAGATATGGGAGATGCCAAAGTGCTGGAGGTTCGTCATGTATGAGCGCACCTTGTCTAGGTATTTCGCCATCATGGGATCCCGAGCCTCGTACTCGCCGGAGACTTGTCCCACCACCAATTGAGAGTCGGTGAAGACCTTCAGCCTCTTAACACCTAGTTCACAGGACACTTTTAGCCCCACGAGGAGTGCCTCATATTCAGCTTGGTTGTTTGTCGCTTTGAACAGGAATCGTAATGCATACTTCGCGACGATGACATCGGGGTTGGCCAGAATAAGGCCAGCCTCGCTTCCATCGACATTGGATGCGCTGTCGACATGGAGGATCCACGTCATTGCTTCTGAGGTCGAGTCCGGTTTGGGCTCGGCTTGCTAGTCTTCTGACCCCGGGTCTTCTTTGTCTGCCCAGGTGTACTCCACCAGGAAATCTACAAAGACCTGAACTTTTTGCACTGGTCATGGGCGATAGGTAATGTCGAACTCATTGAGCTTCACCACCCACTTGGCAAGGCACCTCGAAGTGTCTGGGTGACTTAGGATAGACCTCAGGGGCTGGTTAGTGAGAACAGTAATGGGGTGTGCTTGGAAGTAGGGCTTAAAATGCTGCGCAAACATTATCAATACAAAACAGATCTTTTCGGATTGGGTGTACCTTATTTTTGTATCGTGGAGTAGCTTGCTGGTGTAGTAGACTAGCCATTAGGAGCCCTCCTTGTCGATGCGGACCAGCATGGAACTGACTACCTCGGGTGAAATTGCCAGATACAAGAGGAGCTCTTCTCCAGGCTCCGTCCTGGATAGCTACGACGATGAGGCGAGGATCTTCATCAGCCCCTCGAACGCCTCTCGGCACTCTTCCGTCCAGGTGAAGTTATTTATCTTCTGCGGCATCTTAAAGAATGGCTGGCAGTGCTCGACGGAGTGCGAGATGAAACGATTCAATGCCGCAATGCGCCCAGTCAAGCACTGGACCTCCTCCTTGGAAGCAAGATGCATCATATCGATGATCGCCTGGATCTTCTCAAGGTTTGCTTCTATTCCCTTCTAGGAAACCATGAACCCCAGGAATTTTCTAGCCGCAACGCCAAATGTGCACTTGGCGAGATTCAGTTTCATCTGGTAGAGGCAGAGGTTATCGAAAGCCTCCGGCAGGTCGATGATATGATCCGACTCCGAACCGCTTATAATAAGCATATCATCCACGTAGACCTGCATGTTACGGCCGATCTGGTCTTGGAAGACCTTGTTGACCAGATGCTAGTACGTGGGCCCTGCATTTTTAAGATTGAATGGCATCATCCTGTAACAATACGTATCCCTGTTGATCATAAATGTTGTGTTCCTCATCTTCCGGATGCATGCGGATTTGATTGTATTCGGAAAATACATCCATGAAGCTAAGAAACTTGTGACCCGAGGTCGCATCCACCAGCTGGTCGATCTTGGAGGGTGGAAAACTATCCTTTGAGCAGGCCCAGTTGAGGTCGGTGTAGTCGACACAGATTCTCCACTTCCTAGAGGCTTTCTGACCATTACCACATTGGCAAGCCAGTTAGGATATCGGACCTCGCGGATGAAGCCTCTCGACTTCTTCATTGATTGCCTTCTACTGCTCTAGGACAAAGCTTCTGTTCTTCTGCCGGACTAGGCGACAGTTGGGATCAACATTCAGCTTGTGGATGATCACCTCTGGAGAGATGCCAGGCATGTCGACGGCAATCCAGGCGAAGATGTCCGTGTTGGCCCGCAAGAAGCTAAGCAGGTGGGATCTCTCCTCTTCAGACAGCAAGGCTCCCACCTGCACCGTCCTCAAGGGATCCTCCCCCAAGGGGAAGGGTAACAAGGGCTTAACTGGTCTGCCCTTAAGGTCCGGCTCCATCGGATTTAGCTGGCCGAGGACTGGGCTCGGATCGATTCCTCGAGGCCCCGGAACAATCTGCAGGTAGTGCTGGACTGGCTGGCATGACCCTCTCATCTCCCCGGTCCCCTAAGAGGTTAGAAACTGAACGAGGAGATGCTTTGTAGAGATGGTGGCATCAAGCAGGTTAAGTCCGGGATGCCTTAAGATCATGTTTTAAGGTGAATGAAGCCTTACGACGGTAAACATCGTCAGCACTGTGCTTTGTCGAGGTGGAGTCCCGGCAGTTATTGGGAGCATCATCTCTCCCTCTACTCCAACTAAATCTTCGGTGAAGCTCACTAAGGACGTGAACATCGGCCTTATCTGGTCAGCAGATAGGTATCCTTGCAAAAGCATCATAAAAAAGAATATCTGCAGAGCTTCCACTATCAACCATGATTATTTTTACAAGATATTTCGCTATCGTCATTTCCACGATGACAGCATCATTATTTGATTATCCAACCCAGCTGACCCCTCTCCCATGCAGGGGAGTACATCATCACTCCCTTTTCTCCCCCTAGCCCTCTTCGGGGTTCTCCTTGCCCCCCAGGATATCATCCCGACCAGCTTCTCGGTGGGCCGGTTATCGATGGAGAATGGACGGGGCTCTTCACCCCGGGTCGCCAGAGGCATCGCTTCATCCATGTACTTCCCGAGATAGCCGCGCTTGATCAGGTCTTCTATTTCCCTCTTCAGATGGCGACATTCCTCCATATCATGCCATAATCCCGATAAAAGCGACAGTAGCGGGACTTATCCCACCCGGTGGATGGCTTCAGTGGGGGAGGTCTGCGCAGAAGGCGCTCGCCCTCGATCTCCATCAAGATCTTCACTCTGGGGGCGAGAAGAGAAGTGAACTTCTCTTCCTTGGTGGGGTCGACTCTAGGCCTAGGCCCCGATCGCTGGATAGGCGGCATCTTCTAAGCCAGGGGAATGGACGTTTTCCCGATGGCCTGCCTCTTCAAGGGCCTCCCATCCAACTCCTTCTTGGTGTGGTCGGCCTCCTCTATGCAGATATACT
Organism: Areca catechu; assembly: GCA_021397845.1. NCBI lineage: Eukaryota > Viridiplantae > Streptophyta > Magnoliopsida > Arecales > Arecaceae > Areca > Areca catechu. The sequence continues at coordinate 20,352,437 of CM038052.1, read as the reverse complement.
TGTGGACCCGGAGGAGTCGATACTCTCAGACTCGATCTTGGAGAACCAAGCTTGAGTAGCCTTCCATAAGGTGGCCAGGAAGGCGATGCAAAGGATAGCATCACTAGCCCCTGGACCCTCATAAGGGTCTTGTAGCTTTCCAGGTGGTCTAGGGGGTCGGTCTCCCGTCGTAGGGATCAACCTACGGCATACGGAACCGACTGGGGATCAGTTTCTCTTGGATCCTGTTAGAAAAAGGGGGATGGGTGTCGTAACCCGCGGGCTTGCTGGGGGAACCCTAAATCTCTACAAATCGATGAGATAGATCCGCCATCTTGCGCTCCTATTCCTCGAGGCACCTCTCTTCCTGATAGCGGATCGCCTCGTCTATGGACCCCTCAACAGAGACCATGGGGGGTAAAGGGCGGTTGGAGTGGAGGAACTCCCGCCAGAGTTCCTGGCCACACCGGTGCCGTGGGTGTGAGCACGCACCATGGTCCAAGACTAGGGATCGGCTCCCCCGGCCCGTCGGATCACATTTCGGCTTCTTTTTGACCGTCTGGTGGTCCCCCCACGGGCAGGAAGCTGCATGCAACGGTCCCTCCCGGAAGGATTGTAGGCTGGTACAGGGATCGACGGCATGGGCCGCCGGTATCCCTAGTTGTTGCTAAGTTTCCAAGGACCGGTGCCTTTGATGGAGCTGGCGCACCGCCACAGCCAGGGCCTAGACCTGCTGGGCCAGAGCGATGATTTGAGGGTCCACCAAAGGCGGTGGTAGTGGAGCAGGGAGTTCCCTCTCCGGGCTATGGTCACCGTGGCGAGAGGGATCTCCCACTCGGCTAGCGGAGGCTTCGTAGGCCCGCATGGTCACCATTAGATTGTGGGCTTCCACGGATCTCTCCCTTGTAGCAGGAGACTTGGTATCAAACCAGCTTCTCCTCCCCTTCCTGGCGTGCTAATCTGTTGCCGCCAAGATCACCGTGGTCTGTAGCTTCGATGTGTCGCGGATGCATCGGGTTCCTGTGGGGCACTCGTCCCTCCCTTTCCTGGCTAGCTCCTTGGTCCGGCCACCCTGCAAAAAAGAGGAGACCCGGGCCAGGGATTCCGGTGGGGACACTCCGACGATCAAGTCAGACGGGATGATCAAGGAGAACAGAACCTTTATGGTGGAGAGCTTGGGGGCTCTCTGCATAGAGGGTGAAAGGTATAATTGAGTTGGAAGGAGCAAGTGGAGATGGGAGAGGAGAGCTTGGATGGGTCTGCTGGGGGTCACTTGCTCACTTGCCCCCTTCCTTTCTCGCCTATTTGTTTTTTCTTACCTTTTGCTTTTCCTCTCTCTGACCTTATATATGTGGGAGGGCCTAGAGCAGGTATGGGGCTTTGTCTAAGTATCCCTTTCTATGTGCCCTCTCTGGAAGAGGCTTACCATTGCCTGCTACCTCCCTCTTGTCAGACCGGTCTTTAGAAGGAGATCCTTCCATTGGGGGTGTATGCCGGCGTGGTTTAGGTCCTGTCCCTCTGGTGGTATGGTTCCCCGTGGAAGGGGCAGGTGTCGTGCGACTCAGCCCCCTACCATGGTGAGGCGTTTCCATTCCTAGAGGGATCACTGGAGCATCACAGGGCCCTAGGGCCTTAATGGAGTATTCCTCTCAGGGGAGGTTCAGGTATCGTGTCACGGGGTTTGAAGCCCCCAATTGCACGGTCGTCGACGTGGCGGCACGTTATAGGGCCCAGAACCTGGCAGGCCACACGCTACTCAGGGCATAGGAATGGTGTGTTGCAGAGTTTAAATTTATGGCAGGACGTGCGCCACCCTCCAGAGGTTACAGGCGACCGATAACCTCCTTGCCATAGTTTGAATTCTCGTTGACCCTTGTTTTACCGCCAACGAGAATTTTTTGGCCTCCATGAGGCAAACAAAAGGGGGAGAGTCTCGCCTTGGCAGTATGAGCACGACCCCGGTCGAGAGCTGGCCTCAGGAGGGGAGCCCGCCTTGGTAGCATAAGCACAACCTTGGCCGGGAGCTGGCTTTAGGCGGGGGGCTCACCTCATGAGCACGACCCCGGCTGGGAGCTGACCTCGACAGGAGGGCCCGCCTTGGCAGCATGAGCACAACCCCGACCGGGAGCTGGCCTCAGGCGGGGGACTCGCCTTATGAGCACAACCTTGATTGGAACTGACCTCGGTAGGAGGGCTCGCCTTAGCAACATGAGCACGACGTCGGCTGAGAGTTGGCCTCAGGCGGGGGCTTGCCTCATGAGCATGACCCCGGCTAGGAGCTGACCTCCGCAGGAGGGCTCGCCTTGGCAGTATGAGCACGACCTTGGTCGGGAGCTGGCCTCGGCAGGGGGCTCGCCTTATGAGCATGACCCCGACTGGGAGTTGACCTCGGCAGGAGGGCTCGCCTTGGCAGCATGAGCACAACCTCGACCGAAAGTTGGCCTCAGGCGAGGGGCTCATCTTATGAGCACGACCCCGGCTGGGAGCTGACCTCGACAGGAGGGCTCGCCTTGGCAGCATAAGCAGGACCCCGGCCGGAAGCTGGCCTTAGGCAGGGGGCTCGCCTCATGAGCACGACCCCGGCTGGGAGCTGACCTCGGCAGGAGGGCTCACCTTGGCAGCATGAGCACGACCCTGGTCGGGAGCTGGCCTCAAGCGGGGGGCTCGCCTCATGAGCACGACCCCGGCTGGGAGCTGACCTCGGCAGGAGGGCTCTCCTTGGCAGCATGAGCACGACCCCAACCAGGAGTTGGCCTCAGGTGGGGGGCTCGTCTCATGAGCATGACACCGGTTGGGAGCTGACCTCAGTAGGAGGGCTCGCCATGGCAATATGAGCACGACCCCGGCCAGGAGCTGGCCTCAGGCGGGGGCTCTCCTTATGAGCATGACCCCTGTTGGGAGCTGGCCTCGACAAGAGGGCTCGCCTTGGCTCTTCATTAGGCCACCGTATCCAAGCCACGTGTCCCTGGCCATCGTGGCCGTCAACAGGGACTCCACGTTAGGGGAAGTGCCACATCACCACCAACGCGCTGAGCGACGGCTGCCATCCCGGTGGCTTCCATTAACCTTGCCACATCGACGAGTATCTCGTGCGATGAAACCGTGCACTTTCATGGTGGCCAGATCCATTGCACGGCATGACCGTTGGGAATGTCCCAATGGTATGATCGGATGGTGCACATACATAAAGTCGGATACTACCGACGTGTCCAGTGGCGATTGCTATCCTAGTAGCCTCTATCAACCTTGCCGCACCAACGGATGCCACGTATGATGGAGCCGCGTGCCATGCTGGCGACCGGATCCATCACGCAGCACAATCAGGTCTCAAGAGTACAGGCAGGTGGGTGCCCAGGCTCACACCGACATCGCCGTCCTCGCACCCTGTTGCCTCTAACCCTGCTGCTTGATGGATATCCCATCCCGTCGTGCTGCACCAATGGTACTCGATGCAATACACCGCCGCCATGACCGGTATGCGTGCATCAACAATTATACTATATTATAATATATAATATAATTTAATATATTATAATATATTTATTTTTATTTTAAAATATAAAATATTTATTATAATATAAAATATATCATGATAATTATTATAATATAATGTTGTTATATTTTTATATTTTTTATTTTTAAAAAAATATTAGTTTATAAATTTTTTATTATTTTTATTATTTTTTAATAAACTTCAAAGTAGGAAATCGCATGTTGTACTTGTAATTTCTTAATGAAAAATCATAGATACATGTGATTTCTCTAGGTAAAACCCCTTCCTTTTTCATGTATACAAAATAATCTATTTTGAGAAATATATTCGGTAAGACTGACTTGCATAAATATTTAATAAAAAAATATTACTTTAACAAAGAAAATACGAGTTCTTTTTGCATGACACTTATCCTTCTGAATTCCATCCATCCAAATGAATTCCATCCATCCAAATAAGATGGAAAATTTTTTGAAAGAGGGGAAGTTTAAACGGAATTTTGGTTGTTACATGGGTGAAGAGAAATTCTTTGTCCACTCCACTGCCTATGGTGAAGAGAGAGTGTATTATAAATTTTATAACAAAAATATTTTTATAACTTTCTAGGGAGCTTTTATAACTTTTTGTAAAACATAAAGTTATAATTTGATACATAATATCATAATTTTAAATAAAATTATAATTTTACAATTTTGATAATAAAAATACCTCTCTATTTTCTTGAAAAGATAAATGTATCATGTTTTGAGATATTCTATTTTGATTTGAATATCATAATTTTATTTCAAAAAGTTATAGAAGAGAGCATCATTTTCATCGTTGAAAATTTCAAATAAAAACTAAGAAAAATTTTTATTGACAAAAAAACATCACTCACACCTTTATGAAAAGATAAAGACATCTTACCGTAGAATATTATAATTTGGCTACAGAATATCATGATTTTCCTTTGAAATGTTATAAAAACCACATTATGGGAGGGAATTTCTGTTATTGAAAATTTTAAACAAAAAAGTTAACCACTTTTTCAATAACAAAAACACCCACGCATTTGAAAAGATAAAAATATCTTGTTTCAAGATATCATAGTTTAATCATGGAATATCATAATTTTCCTTCAAGAAATAATAATAATTATATTAAAAAAAATATTTCATCATTAAAATATTAATAAAATTTTCAATGCTAAAAATGCTTTATTTCAAGATATCATAGTTTGATCTTGGAATGTCATAATTTTCCTTCAAAAAATTATAAAAACTGAATAATCTATTTTTTTATTAAAAATTTTAAATAAAAAGTTGGATAAAATTTTCAACGATGAAATTGTTCCTTACATCTTTTGAAAAGATAAAAACATCCTATTAAAAAATATCATGATTTGATCAGAAAATATCATAATTTTCTTTCGAAAAATTATAAAAATCATATAAAAAAAGGCATCTTCGTTATTAAAAATTTGAAAAAAATGAGAATGGACATTTTGATCCTGAAAAATTTTAAAAAGTAAAAAAATAAACTAACAGATGTAGCATTGAAAACTAGTATAATCTCATTAATTACACTTACGTGGCCCAATCAAATAAAGCATTATATTTTTTCTTCATCAAGTGCAATGGACAAAAAAATACCCTATGGTTGTGATTGGTGCATTGCCCGACAATATTGAAAGGTAACGTAGATTGCTAGTAACATGGATTACCAACAATATTGATTGCAAGAAATGTGGATTACTGTGTCTAATATATGAAGGTAACGTTGTATAATATAAAATCAAATTTCCAAGATATCTCTAAATCAAAATATATTTTATTTATAAAATATAATTTTTATATTTTATTTATTTATTAAAAATATATTTTTTATATTTTATATTTAAATTATAAAAAATATTTTTATTTTATATTTATATATAAAAATTTATATATTAAATTGATGATATATTCAATATATTACTTAAATATATTAAATAATATATTAATTTTACATATTATATTATTAAATACAATGTAATATAATATAATACTATATTAATATTTTATAATATAATAATATATAATATAATATATTTATTATATTATTATAAAATATTATATATATATTATATTATATGAAAAAGGAAGGAAGAAGAAGAGGGTAATTTGATAATCTAAATTATCTGGAAAGTGGTAATCTATATTACCACCTTTCCAAGGATAATTTATATTGCCTCTTAGAAGTAACCCAGATTATCAAAAAGGATAGATTGCAATTCAAAAAAATATATCAAATATATTAATATGATAAGATCCTATTAAATTATCATAATTTGGATGAATTGCCTGCTACCAAATATAACCTAAAATAAATAAAATACCATTATCTCCCAAGATTTTTTTGGCGCTCTAAGTTGGTTTGATTTGCTTACTCCCAACTGCTCTTACATGACATTTTATATACAACTTTTCTCTTTCTCCTCCAAGAAATTTATTGCAGCTTCCTTGAGTTGTCTCTTCTTTCCACGTCTCGAATTTGAGAAAAAGATCAGATAAAACATAGTTCAATTTGTATGAACAAAAAATCAATCAAAGTATCATCCCTTTATGAAAGAAATAACGGAAGAAAGAGCTGCCATCTGTAATTCAGAAACACTATTTTGTTTTTAGAAAAAAAACATTGCCTATATTTTTCAGGGGTAGTTCTAACGAAATAATCCAAGCTCTGCAGTTAAGAAAAAGAATCACACAAAATGTTAAAAAGTAATCTGCAACTTCCCGATTGCATCTTAGGCTGACACATTCTAGTTGTGAACCTTTTTTTTTTTTTTTGTCTACCAAGGAAAAAAATTCATACCATGATTTCTCTCAAGTTTTCCAAAAAGACCAGCTTCAAACACAAAGAAAGGTCCTTTCTCAAAGGTTAAAAAACTGTACAATTAATTGCTTCACAAAGCTTGTCTATTTAATATTTTATGCATATAAGGAAAATTTTACAGATATACCAAGACATTGGACATGCGAAAAGATAAAGCTCGGATATTTCCAGCAGTTCTGGATTTTTTGAAGGCCACCAAAGAAAAGAACACTAATCATATGCTGTGTTTCTCCAAAATAACGGTTCATAGATGACGAGATTATACCACTCTTTTAACTGCAGTTACTAACTTTAACTGCTACGGGTTCAGAACAATAAGGGCAGTTCCCAAATAGAACATCAAATGACCTGCAATCAAGGATAGCAGAAAGGCATCATTTTTTTTAAAAAAACTAAATGGTGCTTATTCACCACTTCTCTGGTATGAAGCTGAGATCTCTCGCATGGAGAAATGGGTACCAACCAGCTGAGCTACCAGCTATTAGTAAGGCATCAACCTATTAGAATCAAATGAACAGGAAAAAAACACAGGTGAGGAAATCTTTTCAACATACTGCCTTGTTGTTGTAATTGATCGCAACCAGTCCCTGAGGCATACTGTATGAAAAGCTCTACTGCAACTCAGATTTTCACAAGTATAGTCCGGTGCGCTTCCACTATTATCTCCAAATTCATCATCTTCAAGAACGGTAGAGTCCTCAATTAGCAAATAAGTGGGCAAACTACTCAACAAATGTTCTATGAGGCAATCAACCTTACCAACAGGAAGGTACTGAGCATAACAAATTCCACAATCAGCTTGCTCATCATTTTTATTGCTAACAGTGTGCGATCTCGGTAATGTAGTCTCCAGAAGAATGGCCAGATTTTCATGGAAAGGTTTATCCTTAGTCCTAAGCATCAGAAAACAGACAGTGCATCAATTGTAAACTCTATGGTTAACGACAGTATATTGCATGACCACAAAAATCAGGAATTGGTGCTACGTGATTATTCTTAGATTTAAGTTCTTTCTTCTGTACGCTCTGCCCTTAATAAAAGCATTCAACTCATGTTATGTAGATTGTGGCTCAAGTTTTGGGTCCTTTTGGGAACCTAGTATGATCAATGAATATTATTCGACAGGATCCAGTAGTTCTCAGTGCAGATTTCATAGTTATCATGGCTAGCGGAAGCCACAGCTTAACAAATCCTTGACCAAGGAAGATCTTAGTCCTTCCTCATAACTACACAGATACCCAACCTGGCAGCATTCAAACCCAATTAGAATTGACAGGGATCAAAAACAAAATTATAGGTGGTACCTGAAATAGTGCCAAACAGAATCAGATACTTGTAACAGGACTCAAGGCAACAGAAACATTTAACAACTTAAATTATGGGAACAAACCAAGAATAGGTCATATATGGGACAAAATAAACTGATATTCATTCATTTGATCACTGATAGCAGCAAGTGATAAACTCATCTAAGAATGTAAGTGTTGCTGCACCTCTCCAAGCTAGACAAGCTAAACGTGATAAGATGGCAGTAGGCTTCCAAAAATCTAGAAGTCCTTTGAAGGAATACCTGATGACTTCCAACATAGACTTGAGCAGCACCTAGATCTGCAAAAAAAATCCTCATCGTTGGAGAAATCTTACGATAAACTCATCTAAGAATGTAAGTGTTGCTGCATCTCTCTAAGCTAGACAAGCTAAACGTGATAAGATGGCAGTAGGCTTCCAAAAATCTAGAAGTCCTTTGAAGGAATACCTGATGACTTCCAACATAGACTTGAGCAGCACCTAGATCTGCAAAAAAAATTCTAATCGTAAGATTTCTCCAACGGAAGACCCTGCGATGCTTAAGTCAGCTTAGAAAGAAAAATAGTGAAAGAAAATGGTGAGAGTATGTGTATGAGAAGTCTCTTGGAGTTTCCCTCAATTTTCTATTTATAAAGGTTTAAGGCCAAGTTGATTAGGCGGTTATAACCGTTTATGAGATGGTTATATCGTTAAGAAAGTTGTTAAGTCGGTTAGACCTTTAAGAGATCAGTTGTAAAGTAATTTGTTAAGTGATTCATTACACTTCTTGATAAGCACCTTACTAACCTTGTCGTAATGGCTTTTACGATTTTAAGACATGTTTCATATTAAATAAAGTTATGGAACTTTGTATCTGGTTTAGGTAAGTGGTCAGCATATGTCCAATGAGTAGTTGAGCAACCTGTGCTTTAAATAAGTGATCGATTCCTAACTGTTGGGTATCCTATGCCTCGAATAAGTGATCAGCTCCTAGCCGTCTAGCACCCTGTGCCTCGAATAAGTGATCGGCTTCTAGCCGACTGGCACCATGTACCTTGAATAAATAATTGGCTCCTTATCGAATATTTTTTTGCCAAACACTTTTCTACATACTAGCAATTACTTATAACAAGTCATTTGCCTTGGAACAATTGCCCCTCACTTCAGAGTTTGAAGTGATTTACTCAATTTAACTCGAAAGTATAATGAAAAATTTTCGTAGGCTTTTGATAGGAAAAAGATAACTGATTACTTTCTATGTCCTCATTTTGCTATACGACATTTAATATTGCACGCATTTCTCACAAAAATACCATTAGGTTTTTCGGTAAGAAAATATCATTAGGTTTGGCAGTGGACAGTTTTCAAAACGATAGTGACCCTTTAATCCACGAGACTTGCCTCCCGAGCCAATAAGGATGACCCACATGTCGCAAAGAGAGTAGCCCACACTTTGAGCTAGAGATCAAGTGTCATGGCTGGCATCCAATGGTGAGATAATTTAATCTGGACCATCAAGTACCATTATAAATAGAGGTTTCGTCTTCCAAACTGGATCGTTTGTCTTCATGTTCCTTTGCTTTCGTCTCCAGGAGAGCTAGCAAGTGACCCTTCTTTGGAGTTTGGCTTATTTACTCCAGAAGATCTAGGATCCTTCCCTCGATAAGAGACCTTAGTTCCCTCTTTCTTCCACAATTTTTTTGCTTTGTAGCCATGGCCCTTAGAGAAAAAAAGCTATTAGAAAGGTGAAGACTTCTAGGGTAAACCCCACTAGGACCGCAGTAAGTCCAGTCCTAACTGAGGAAGGACACCTTGTTCCTTCCGAGATTCCCATTAGGCAACATAGGAGGGCCTCCCTGGGTCCTGGCAAGAAAGGACTGAGATTAAGGAAGCAAACCTTCAAAAATTTAGGAATATGTATTCTATCCCAGATAGTATTAAAATGACTGTCTCAGGCCTTGATGATAGAGTTCTATCTCCTCCGTTTGGATGCGTTGCTTTTATAAGGATGCATTTGATGCTGAAGAATGGTTCCCTTTTCATCCCTTTATCACAAATGTCTTAGATTTCTATAAGATAATCCCGACCAATTTTCTCCAAATAGCTTCAAGGTGATTATAAGTTTTATCCTCATTTATGATCATGTAGAATAGAACCAAGATGCTCTTTGTTCATGATCATTTTTATGTTAAAATCTCATCCATATGACAAGGAGTGCTATTATTTTGTTCACAAACAATCCTACAAACTGGTAGATGGTATCCCATCCTCTATCCATTGATAGAAAATAGATTCTTTTATATTTCTTCGGATCAGCCTCTAGATATTAGGTCCTTCTAGGGCAGATCTTGGACCAAACTAAATCATAATAAAACTCTCTTGAGTGAAGATTTAGACCATTACAACAAACTACTCGAGGTCCAAGTCCCAAAGTTCAAATTTCTTCTGACCGATCAAGCCTTGTATATTGCAGGCATCGGTATGGTCGGTCCCTAAAATATGTCCAACCACTTCATGCTTTGTCTTTTTTCTACATAGTCATCGGATTTAACCGATCTCTTGACCATTACTTGGATTATTATGTCTGCAGAGATAAAGATTGGTATAGAAAGATTGCAGAAGGCTACTGAAGAAAAGGAGGCAGATATCGTCCAGGAAGCCAAAAAAAGCTAGGAAAATCTTCCTTGCTAATGTCTTCTGCAAGTATCCCTGCATCAGAAAGCAGCTAGTCTCCTATGCTGGTAGAGGTGCCAATGCCCACTCCTCTATGACCAACCCGACCAAATCATCGAAAATTATCCAACCACCTCAACTAGTCTTGCAAGATCATTGAAGGCCATCCGATCACTTCTGACAACCAATCCCATAATGTCATCGAAAACTATCCGATCACCGCAATCCACCGATGCTGATCAGTCTTCAGGTGCTTAAGGTGAGCACTTCATTTTGCAAAAGAGGCTAAGGGCGATCGATTCCGGTCGTAGAGATCCAAAGCTTGCTCAAGAGCCTTTAGAGATGATTCTACTTCTCACTGGCAGAGCAGAGCAGGAAACACATCCTTTTTTCTAAGAGCTCGGCGATAGTTATTTTGGAATCTTCTAGGTAATTATTTCTTCACGATTACTTTCTTTCCTTCTGCTTTTCTTATCTTCATTCTAAATTAATCTTCGTTTTTCTTTTCTCCAGTTTCTATCCAATTTTAGTCATCTTAAGAACTTCCTCGTCACATATGAGGTAAAAAAGAAATTGAATAAAAAGTTATCAACAGCCAGTGAAGCAACGAAAAATGTGGCCAATGAGACTGAAGCGGCCAATATCCGAGCAAGTACCATAGAAGCCCAAAAGGATGCTGTAGACCCTAAAAATGCTGCAAAGGCCTAGAAGAGTGCCGCTAAGGCCCAAAAGGCCGAGCTGAAGGTTGCAACCACCATAGAAAAAAATCACTTGGAATCCAGCCTCTGATGCTAATAAGGTGGAAATAACTTGAGCCTCCATCCAAAAATTTTGAAAAAACGAGAGGTTGGAAAAAGAGATCGAATAAGCCAAGAAGACCATGAAGGAATATAAGTCATCCGAGGATTTCTTGGACGATGTTGTTAAAGGGTCGCTAAGTATTTTCTATGAGGGATTCAAGGATTGCCAAAACAAGATTAGAAAACTCTTTCCAACCATTGACACTGCTCTCCTTATTCCAAGTGTAGGCGACCCAATGGCAGGGGAAGCAACAGAGGTGCAAGATGCCAGTGCACGTACTGAAGCCCCTCCACCAATCACTTTACAAGCCGCAACCACTGCTGAGGTGCTAGAAGTACTTGCGGATGCCTAACCAAAAACTTCAACTAATCAAGCGATGGAAGTATGAAGGCCTTTTATACTCTGTCTTTATTTTTCTTTTCTTCAACTGTTCTCTTTTACTGGAAGTTTGAGAAACTTTGTAAAAAAATTTTTAAGCAATGAAATTTTTGTTTTTCAATCAATATTTTCACTTTTCTGATATATTGAATGCATGCAGCCATATAATATCACTTGCACAGCCTGTGGCAACTTGATGGCATTGTAGTGAATAAAGTTGTCAATGTGCTACCTATATCTAAGGAGTGACTTGGAGTTTCTTCCAAGGACTCAGAAAAAGAGGTTAGCGAACCATCAACAGTAATTGACTTGATAGAAGGTGTACCTAAAAAGAAGTCTATGACCTTCTGAGGCCTTCAACTAATGTACAAGCTAAAAAAGAAGATTACTGCCCTTGAAGCTACGACAACGGCATCACAATTATCCAAAGCTAATGTAAGGAGGTGCATAGCAATTGCTGAGAACTTGGAAGTTTTTTTCTTTGCCTTCGAAATGGGTTTCAATAGGTGCATAAGAAAGGCAAAAAAATTCTTCCCAAATATAGATCCATATTTTCTTACATTGACAGGTCTGGATGCTCAATCTTTGATAGAGAAGGTATTAGGTGACAACCTGTATACTTTCATAGATATTGCTAGGACTGCTTTGGAGGTCGAACTGGAGATGACAACTTCCGGCCCCTAGGACTGCTTTGGAGGTCGAACTGGAGATGACAACTTCCGGCCCCCCAGCTAAAGATAATCCTCCTCCGAAATGTGAGGGTTCCAGGCAATGAAGGAGATAAATCTCGATCCTTCATTTGCTAAACCTCCAAAAGCTCCAAGGTTAAAGAGAAGAAAAAGATAGATGTATTTTTTCTTTTCTTTGTTGGTGTAATATATAAAGATTAATGAAAGAATCTCATTAATATACTTGTAAAATATTTTCTGAAATCAATGAAAGAATTTTGCAATTTTGTTTTCACTATTTCTATGTATGAAAAATGCATAATGCTTCCTGAGCTTTGAGACGTTTGTCTGAAATTCTATCTAAAATTTAGATAGTCATTTGTTACATTTATCGGACTAATTTTAGAGGATGAATCTTGAACTTTCTGAGCTATAGAAATTCTTTTTGATTAGCTTTGATAAAATTTTTGGGAATATACAGGCTATTCAAGCTTTTTCAACTACTTTAATCAATATTAAGAATACCTGATTGGAAGTTTGGACAATACTATGCCTCTACCCAATCACTTTAATAAAAACCTGATCAGAATTTTGGACAAACTTGTGCTCTCTATCCGATCACTTTGATAGAAATCCTGATCGAAAGTTTAGACAAATATGTGCCCTCTATCCAATCACTTTGTATGGATGAAACTAATTGGAAGTCTAGACAATACCTGTGTCCTCTACCTGAACACTTTAATAGAAAACCTGATCAAAAGTTTAGACAAACTAGTGTCCTCTACCCGATCACTTTGATAGAGAACTCCATCAAAAGTTTGGACAAATTTGTCCTTTACCGAATCACTTTAGATAAATGAAGCTGATCAAAAGTTTGGATAATGCTTGTGCCCTATACCTGATCACTTTGATAGAGAATCTGATCGAAAGTTTGGACAAACATGTACCCTCTACCCGATCATTTTGTGATGGGAATCAACAAATTCGCACCTATTTCATAAAAAAATGTTGGGTGCTATGAGGAATCCTAACCCTAATCTATCTAAAAGAAGGATTTGTTTAGGATTCTTTTATTTAGGATTTCCTTTATTTTATTATTTTTTTATTAGAACTTTTATTTCTATTATGATTCAACAATTTGATTCTCATTGGATTATGATTTGTTGCTCTATCTAAGAGCTCCAATTACATGAAGAAAGCTAAACTTGAATATTGGAATTGAATTCCAGAGTTATTTTGATTTTTTTCTTGATTTGAAATTGACTTTGATTTTTTCTTTGTTTGTGTTCCGCATCAATTGAATCCCAAAGTTATTTTAATATTTTTGATTTTTTTTATTTTGATCTTGTTCCCCTATCCATGAATAATCATACTTTTGAACCTATCACTTCTTTTAACAAATACATTCATGACATTCACACTGATATTAAGCAAAAAATATAAGCTCATTGCTGATGCTCACTGTAGACATGTAAAATTTAATGGGGATGACTGTGATGATTCGTATTCATCCAGAATGTTATTCCCAATATTCATTCAAAAAGTTATATACTAGAGTCATTGGCCCATTTGCATCCTTCATAAACTAGGATCTAATGCTTATTATATAGAATTATCCTCTAATTTAAATTTTAGCCTAGTTTTTAATGTTGAAGAATTGCTATCTTATCAGGACATATTTGAGCCTCCTATCATGCATGCAGGTGATCCAAGAGGTATACCCATCTTATATAATGCCAGTTCGGTTCTTCCTCCACTTCTATCATCTTCGTGGATCATACTGAACGCATTATCACTGATAAAGTAGTTTCTCTTGCTGATGAAAGATTTCAAAGATTTTAGATTAGGTGGCAGGACCATCTAGATTTATATGCTACTTGCATTCTTGAAAAAAGTTGTGTCGCATTGATCCAGATTTGTTAGAAGCCTATTTCAATTCCTTGTCAAAATTCTTTCCAGCCAAGAGGGAATGATGGAAATCAGCAAATTCGCACCTATTTCAAAAGGAAATGTCATGTGCTTTGAAAAATTCTAATCCTAATTCTATCTAAAAGAAGGGTTCGCTTAAGATTCCTTCATTTAGGATTTTCTTTGTTTTATTATTTCCTTTATTAAGACTTTTATTTTTATTAGGACTCGGCAATTTGATTCTCATTAAATTATGGTTTGTTGCTCTATTTAAGAGCTCCAATTACATAAAAAAAGCCATACTTGAATATTAGAATTGAATCTCAAAGTTATGTTGATAATTTTCTTGTTTTGATTTTGATTTTGCTTTTTTTCTTTGTTTGCATTCGCATCATTTTGATAGAGAACCTGATCGGAAGTTTGGACAAACCAATGCCATCTACCCGACCACTTTGATAGAAAACTTGATCAAAAGTCTGAACAAACCTGTGCCCTCTACTCGATCACTTTAGATGGACGAAACTAATCAAAAATTTGGACAATGATTGTACCTTCTATCCGATCATTTTGAAGTAGATAAAGTAGATCGAGAATTTGGACAAATCTATGCCCTCTACCTAGTCACTTTGATAGAGAACCTGATTGAAAGTTTGGGCAAACTTGTAACCTCTACCCGATCACTTTGATAGAGAACCTAATCGAAAGTTTGGATAAATCTATGTTCTCTACCTGATCACTTTAAAATAAATGAAGCTAATTGAAAGTTTGGACAATGTCTGTATCCTCTATCTAATCATTTTAAAGTAGATAAAGCTGATCGAAAATTTGGACAAACCTGTGTCCTCTACCATATCACTTTGATAGAAAACTTGATTAGAAGTTTGGACAAACCTGTGCTCTTTACTCGATCACTCTGACAGAGAACTTGATCAGAAGTTTGTGCGAACTTGTGCCCTCTACCCTATCACTTTTAATAAATAATAGAGAGGCATCTTCTTGAAAGAAAAAAATTTATTGATAATATTTTCTCAAATTGCCAGAATTCCATGATCTTGGAATTGGACTTCCATTCAACTTTTTCAAGTTATATGCTCCAGGTTTATGACCTTTGATATTTTGTAGGGCCCTTCCCCATTGGGTGCAAGTTTTTCTTGTTATATTAGCTTTGAGACTTCAGCTCGTCGAAGGACAAGATCTCCTTGTTGGACTTTGGTTTTGATTATGGAGTTGTAATATTAGATAACCCTCTATTTATAAGCTGCCATCCTGATATAGGTTTTTCCTAGACTTCTTCCAAAAGGTCGAGGCTTGCTTGTATTCTTAATTGGTGCTTTCATCATATTCTTTTATTTGATTAAAAACCAAGCTAATCTTCAAAAGGATGACTGCTTCTGACCTGAAGGTCAATTTGAAAGGTGTTTGACCAGTTAGGGCAGAGGAGTCATTTGATAAGACCAAAGAACACTGTCCAACTCTCGACCTAGAAACTTTTCGCCCGGTCAAGTCTGGCTTCAAGCCTTGAAGAATAGTCCAATTAGTCACTTCCGCCTCTCTGTTAGATTATGAGTGCCCTACTGATATGAACCTTTGTTCAACATACAGATTCAAGCAAAATTCTCAAAATCTTCTATTATTAACTGCATTTCATTATCGGAGATAATGCACCTGGACAATCCAAATTGGCAAATAATAAACTTCTAGATAGAGTCTTAAACTTTTTTCTCAGTTATCCGGACCAAGTGTTCAGCTTCCACCCATTTGGTGAGATAATCGATCGCCACTAATAAGAACTTCCTTTGTCCAGTTGCCACTAGAAAAGGCCCAATGATATCAATCCCCCACATATTGAATGGCCATGGGACTAAAATCTGAGTGATCAGCACCGAAGGCTTTCTTTAGATATTAACAAACTTCTCCAGATTGATCATATTTTTGGATTAAGTCCATGGCATCTTGCTACATGGTTGGCTAGTAGAATCCTGCCTAATATCTTTATAAGCTAATATCCTTCCTCCGATATAACTATCACAAATACCTTCGTAAACTTCTCGAAGAGCATAGTCACTTCTGAAAGGCACAGATATCAAAGTAGAGGCATTATAAAGAATTTTTTATAAAGTTATCCATTTAGTAGGACATACCACAAGACTTTTTATTTGATTTCTTATACTTCTCTTTCATTCATTGGAAGATCTCCTTTATCAAGAAATCTGATAAGTGGATCGATCCAGCTTGGCTCATATTCCACCTATGCAACAATAGAAACTTTTTCAATGTTGGAAGTTTCCAAATATTCGATAAAGGTTCCTTTTAGAAGATTTGTGCAGTTCGAGATGGCAAGATGTGATAGAGCATCTGCTCGGAAATTTTCAGATCTAGGTATCTATTGGATTTTCAAAACTTTAAAATTTGATAATAACTCTTTAATCTTCCGAAGATATATCTGATCATGGTTCGCTCATTAGCTCCATTCTCCCGTCATACCTATCCAATGATCAGTTATGAGACAGAAAGGACTTTGATTTGATCGATGCCGATCTTTTTAGCGGTCTTTAAACCAACAACTAAAGCCTTATATTCACCTCCATTGTTGGTAGTATGAAAAACAAATCTTAGGACATGCTTAGCACTACCCATCAGGATTTGTTAGGATTAATCCAGCCCCACTTAGATATTTAAGGCACCATCGACATAAAGAATCCAAGGATGGTCGGCTCTTCTTTCGATCCCTTTTCTATTCTTTCTTCATCAGGTATGGTACATTCAACAATGAAGTCAGCAAGAACTTGAACTTTTATCGAGATGAGGTTTATATTCAATATTAAATTCTTCCAATTCAATAGCCCATTTAGCTAGATGTCTCGATGTGTCTGGCCTCCTGATGGGGACATCAAAGGCCCCAGACTTTGGCAGAGGCATTTCAACCCTCTGTAGTTATCAAATTAGAGTTTAGGATTTTGATGAATTAAATTTGAGTTTTCTCTCTTTGCTGTGCGCCCTTGCTGTGTGTGAGCTGTGTGCGAGTTCTTCTTGTTCCTGCACCCTGCCTCCATCTACAACATTAAAACCCTAGCCGCCCCTTCCTTCCAACCCTTGGCCGCCATCATCCAAGAGCCTTTCTTTTCCCTCCTTTCAATTATTCAGTCTTCATACTCTTAGTTTTCTAACCCCATATGGTGATTTGTAGATCCCTCAATTCCCACGAGTCCAGTGATACCTTCTGATCAGCCGTCGATCACCGAGCAGAAAGTCGCGAATCCGCAGGGTCAGAAGCTTGTTCTTCCAGGCCGCATCCGGGAGCGTGAGCGATCGCTTCATGGAACGAACTTCAGCAGGCGCTTCTATCGTTGCCAGGTACACCCCCTTGATTCATCAGTAGTGGTATTATAGGAAAGCTAGCCTGACCAAGATTTCTCAACCTTGGTGATCCTGCTTATCTATTACTTTAGGATTTATTTCTGCATGCATGACTTCCAGAATTTTCATAGAATTCTATACTTTGAATCTTGGCTTGAAATTCGGGATCTAAAACCTTAACTTCATGCTTAATCATGGAAAAATACTTTGCATGCATATTTAATCCCGCATCATTTGGTATCAGAGCATAATTTAAGGCTAGTTTCTGCATCCCGTCATCTCAGTATATGGTCTGTTATTCTTGCAATTTCTGTATGTAGGAAGATCCAAAAATCCTGATTTTTGTTTTGCTGGATTCCTTATAATTGAAAGTATTTTTCATAGTTTACTCATGATTTAATTCGGTCTGTGGATTTTTGTACGCTAGAATACTTCCTGAGAACAATTCTGCTCTGTTTTTCAGCAAGACAAATTTTGGTATGTTTAGGGTTCTTCTTGCATAATCTTTCCATATTTTAATTTTTCTGCATATTTCCTGCATATTAGGTACTTTTATGCATATTTTATTTCCTACCAAATATAAAGACAAAAAAAAAATATTCAAAATCAGAAAATACCAAAATTACAAAACCCTAATTTACATTTCATATATGTGCCATCATCTACATAACTTACCTTAAGGGCACTTTTACTATGTCAGATGAGGAAAAATTTTGATCACCTCTCCTTAGCCCAAAACCACAATCCTTGCATCTGAACCCAACCCTAACTAAAATTGATTAGACCTAATTTGCTCTAGAGAGCTGGGGACATCAACAGGTCGGGTTCAACCATCATGGGAAGACTAGTGCACCCAATTCTTCTCCCATTACTGGAAGCTGGTGTCTAGGCTAGAGGTACAATGTCAAACGATCTAAGCGGATCAGTGGTTCTTTAATTGGATCCTGTGTTAAGCAAGGGGCCTCCCACCATCCCACCTCTTACCTAACCAGTGGAAGGATTAAGGGTTCAGTTGTGTGTAAGTTGAGTCTATCCATTCTGTTTGGGCTCTAGGTCTACGTACTCGTAGTCGATTTGTTTGAGTCTTGCATGTGCACTAGATCAGGAGCTTCATATCATCCACCACCTCCATAACCGGCTAAATCCATGAAATCCCACCTTGATGCTGTCCTAAAGATCTTGAGTGACCAGATGGCCCGATTGAACACCCGATTAAACCAAATGGACGACCAGATGATCCAATCGAATGCCCAATTGACTCATAGATTTGACCAAATAGATGTTCGGCTAGGAATCCTAGAGGAGATACATAGGTCCCATTCTGAACCAAATCTTGAGTCACCTCCCCATCCTAGGAGAACCCCACGCCGAGATCTTTACTATGAGGCTCACCCTAGGAGAAACCCAAACTCTAATCCATACTTTGAGGTTGAACCTAGGAGAGCCCATCGTCATGACCCAGTTCTAGAGGTTCACCCAAGGAGACCCAATCAGGATTTCATAGACCAGGAAGACAGGGCCTATAGAAACATTAGACTTGATGCACCCACTTTTGATGGCTGTCCTGACCCAAAGGTTTATATAGATTGGGAGGAAGAAGTTGACCACTATTTTGAGTGGTATGATATGTCTGAAGAACGTAAGTTTAGGTTTACCAAGCTTAAGCTAGTCCGCCAGGCCAGGTTATATTGGGCTACTGTTGAAAGAACACATAGGCTATGAGGCCATGAACTCATAGTCACCTGGAGGGCTATGAAGGCCAAGCTTAGAGGGAAATACGTTCCAATCTCATATCGCCAGGGTTTGTTGGATCAGTGACAAAGATTGAGTCAGGTAACAAATGTGTAGATGAGTACATCACGAGAATTGATGAATATTCCATGCAATGTGACTTAGATGAAGATGTTGTCCTGTCTAGGTTTAGGGCTGGCCTTAGGGATGACATTAAGAAGGAGCTTTACCTAAGAGAGGTCAGAGACAGAGCAGGCCTACCAGATTGCTAGGAATGTTGAGCGTTTCTTGAGAGGGCCCATCTTTCGTAAACCTGAGCCTATTAGAAACCCTAGCCCATACTCAAGATCTAGTCAAGCCTACCCTAGTCAACCTGACCCAAATCGACCCAACCTGAGTCGGTCCAATCTAAGTCGCCTTGATCCAAGTCGACCTCAACCTAGTAGTATCTTCATGACCCATAGAGAAGATAAAGGTAAAGCTGTAGAGGGTCAGAAGGAACTCATCTCCCAGAATGTTTGCTATAGATGCCGTAAATCAGATCACTTTGCTAGCCAATGTCCAGCCAGTGCCCTACACATAGGTGAGCTAGGTGAGGATGAGCCTAAGGGAGAAGTTTATGAAGCTGATGAACAATTGATAAATGAGTATGAGGGAGAAGAGGAAGTACCTGAGTCTAAAAACCTGTTAGGAGTGGTTAGGTGCATCTTGACCCAAACCCAAATTAAGACTGGCGTAGGACCAACATCCTACAAACCTTTGTTAAGATAGGGGATAAGGTGTTCAAGATCATAATAGATAGTGGGAGTTGTGTCAATGCCATCTCTGCCAGTACAGTGAAATCTTTAGGATTGACCCCAGTTTCCCATCCTAGCCTCTATAAGGTTTCTTGGGTAGATTCCACCTCCATCCCAATCAAATCTAGATGCCAAATCCTGATCAAATTGCAAACATATGAGGAGAAGATTTGGTATGATATCCTTCCCATGGAAGTTAGTAGTATTATCCTAGGTCGACCATGGCTTTATGATCATGATGCAATCTTGTTTGGTCGAACCAATACCTGTACATTTAGTTATCATGGGGAGAAGTTTGTGATCCACCCGACTCAGCCTAAAGACCCATTTAGGAGAGCTTCTAGTAGCCTTAAGGAGAAGAAAACATGAGTTAATTTAATTAAGGCTAAGGAATTAGAGAAAAAAACCCCTGAGCCCATTGATATTGAAGAGTTAAGTCTAGTAGAAGAGAAGCTAGAGAGTGAACTCCTTAAGGAATCAAAGGAAAAGGATCCTGAAGCCACTGCAAAATTTGAAGAAGTGACTGAGACAGGATCAAACATAATAGAGGGTTCAAGAGAGTTGTCCATAGAGGAGGTCCAGGAACAAGTCCCTAAGGAACAACCCCAGGAGGTAGACATTAGTTTATGAGACTTTCTTCCCAAAGACCTTCCTGATGACCTTCCAACTGGTGCTGAGCCTGATAAGTCCATAAATCCAGTTCAACTGTCCACACCTGCACTGAACACCGCACAGCATATGCATCAGGATATTAGCCATAAGAGTAATTTAAGTAATGAAACATCTAACAAACTAGCTAATTCCCGAATAAGAGCCAATGGATTCAATGTAGGGAATTCTATCTTGGTTAGGCTTAGGCCTAAAAAGAAGTTTCATGCTCGCAAAGTTGGATCCTTAGAAGTGATAGAGAAGGTAGGATCCCATGTGCACGATTTACCCTTGGAGTTTGGCTTTAGTTTTACCTTCAATACCGCAGACCTGATTAAGTCTAGCAAACCGGCAACGATTCCTAGTGAGGCCTTTGAACCTACCCCATCCATTGAGAGTGAGCCTGACCCTGAGTGTCTACCTATAATTTGGCTTAAGAGAGGAATACGGATCGAGCGTATCCTGGACGATCGAGCTTCCATGACCCGGGATAGCGATTTTCAATGCCACCTAGTCCGTTGGCAAGTTCTACCAGGACCCGACGCTTCGTGGAATACTCGAGAGAACTTGCTGCGCCTCCACTCAGACCTTCTTGAGAGGCACCAGGTTCAGTGTGACCCTTACTCGACAGAGTCGAGTTCCTCCAATCCCGGGAAAATTGATAGGGACATCAGAGGCCCCAGACTTTGGTAGAGGCATTTCAACCCTCTGTGGTTATCAAATTAAAGTTTAGGATATTAATGAATTAAATTTGAGTTCTCTCTCTTTGCTGTGCGCCCTTGCTGTATGCGAGTTCTTATTCCTGCGCCCTGCCTCCATCTACAACATCAAAACCCTAGCCGCCCCTTCCTTCCAACCCTTGCCCGCCATCATCCAAGAGCCTTTCTTTTTCCTTCTTTCAATTCTTCAGTCTTCATACTCTTAGTTTTTTAACCCCGGATGATAATTTGTAGGTCCCTCAGTTCCCACGAGTCTGAGGATACCTTCTAATCAGCCGTCAGATCATCGAGCAGAAAGCCGTGAATCCGCAAGATCAGAAGCTTGTTCTTCCAGGCCGCATCCGGGATCGTGAGCGATCTCTTCATGGAAAGATCTTTAGCAGGCGATTCTACCATTGCCAGGTACACCCCATTGATTCATCAGTAGTGGTATTGTAGGAAAGCTAGCCTGACCAGGGTTTCTCAACCTTGGCGATCCTACTTATCTATTATTTTAGGGTTTATTTCTGCATGCATGATTTCCAGAATTTTCATTGAATTCTATACTTTAAATCTTGGCTTGAAATTTGGGATCTAAAACCTTAGCTTCATGCTTAATCACGGAAAAATACTTTGCATGCATAAATCATCCCGCATCACCTCCGAAGCATAGATTTTAAAAGTTAATCTGTTAAGACAACCATATAATATGACTGAAAATATAACCAAAATTTTTTTAATGAAGTGACAAGAGCATATATCATTTTCTCTATCTTGGTATATCTTACTTTCACATCTCTTAATATTTTGCTGGTGTAATGATGGGCTTTTGTACATCTGCATCTTCTCTCACCAAAATAGAGCTAATGGCATTAGGAGAAATAGATTAGTAAATATAAAGTTGCTCACCTTCTCTTGACCTTGATAGCAATGGAGGAGAGCCAAGATACTTTTTTAAATCTTCGAAAGCTAATCGGCAGTCATCCGACCACTCACAGTTGTCAGTATGTCTTATAATTTTGAAGAACGGTAGGTACTTTTCAGCTGATCGGAAGATAAATTGGCTGAGCGATGCAATCCAACCAATTAGGCATTGAACCTCCTTGTTCCGGGATGCTTCATTTCTAAAAGTGCTCAGATCTTTTTGAGATTGGCTTCAATTCCTCTTTAAGTCACCATGAAATCCAAAAACTTCTAGTATAACATCGAATGCACATTTATCAAATTGAGCTTCATCTGATATCGTCTTAATTCATTGAAGGCTTCTTCCAAGTCAACTATATGGCGATCAACGTTTGTACTCTTGACAAGCATATCAACCACATAAACCTCCAAATTTCCTTCTATTTAGTTTTTGAAGACTATTAACCAGACACTGGTAAGTTGTCCCAGCATTCTTTAACACAAATGATATCTTGTAACAATAGAAACCCCTTTCAATAACAAAGGCCATTTTCTCTTCATCTTCTTTCATCATGTGGATTTGGTTATATCCTAAGAAAGCATCCATGAAGCTAAGTAATTTATGCCCAGATATAGCATTTACCAATTGATTAATTCTTGGCAGAGGGTAACTATCTTTTGGACATGCTCTGTTGAGATCAGTGTAGTCAATAAGATTCTTCATTTCTTATTTGCCTTCTTGACCATCATTATATTGGCTATCCAGTTTGGATAATGAGTTTTCCTGATGAAGCTTGCCTTTATAAGTTTATCCACTTCTACTTCAATGGCCCTTATTTTTTTAAAGCAAAACTTCTTTTCTTTTCTTCTGCTTAACAGGAAGATAGTAAGGGTCCACACTAAATTTATGGACGATGACATCGATAGGTATGCCCGGTATATTAGTAGCTATCTAGGCAAAGATATCGATATTGACTCGAAGGAACAAGATTAGCCATTCTCTGACTTTAGGAGCCAAAAAAGACCCGATCTATATAACTTTATCTGGGTCGTCTTCTAGGAGAATGCTTATCAACTGCTCGGCAGGTTTCCCTCTATTTGCATTGATGCCTTCTTTGACATCCAACTCATCTACCTGTAGGGCCCCGATCTATTTATGGATTTTGACAGTCATAAGAAAACATTGCCTTGTCAACATCTAATCTCATATAATTTTTTCGACTCCATGCTTGGTTAGGAAATGAATGAGCATGTGATAAGTAGAGACTACTACCTTCAACGCATTTAATTCTGGTCGTCCTAGAATGGCATTATAGGCCAATGATAGTCGAACAACTAGGAAGTTGAGTAGAACTGTTGCTTGTCTTGGTGGCTAGCCTACAATGATTGGTAACACAATCTCTCCTGTGATAACTAATTTTCCAAAGAACCTAGTGAGTAGAGGATACACCTTTTCAACCTTTCAATTGGTAATTTCACTTTTTGAAAAGCGTCATAGAATAAGATGTCGGCAAAGTTTTCATTATTAACCAAAATTCTTTTTGCATCATATTTGACCACCGTCATGGAGATGACAACCGCATCATATGAGGTTTAAATCCCCCTTGCATCATCATTAGAAAAAGTAATAACGTTCTCATTTTGAGAACGCCCGGTGCCTCTTGTTCGATGGCTCCTCATCTTATCTTCCTACCTTCCCCAAGCCCTTGGAGAGGCTTGAGATCATGCCAATTGTCCCCTCAGTTGGTAAGTTGTTTAGTTTAGCTGAGTGCTCGAGCTATGTCCGAGGGGTCTCTTCTTTCTTTCGGTCATTAATACACTTATTAAGGTAGTCCCTGCAGATCGGATTCTCAATCTCCTACTTTAACTATCGACAATCTTCCATATCATAACTATGATCCCTATGGTAGCAACAATATTTATTCTTGTCTCTCTTCTCTGGTGGACCTCTTATAGGTAGTAGCAAGCGTAGAAAATCCTTGTTCTCAATCTCTATCAAGATCTGAAATTGAGAGACGGTCAAGGAGGTATAATTGGCGAATTGCCGAGTAGAATGTTTTGGCTTTGAACTCTTCGAGCATTAGACAGTTTTTGGCTGAACGTGAGTTTTTTCCTCGTGAAGTTACTTCTTCATGCTCTCTTTCTTCTTTCCAGCGAAGAAAATAGCTTTTCTCAGCTTAGGCATACTTCTCTGCATGCGCAAGGAGCTCAACATAACTCTTTGAACAAGTTTTATTCAAACAGAAACTCAAGCGACCATTCTAGAGCCCTCGCTACAAAGCTAACATAGCGATAAACTCATTGAAATCTCTGACCTCCAATGTAGCGCATTGAAGCACACCCACCACATAATTCCAAAGTGTCTCTCCTTGATAGAAAAGAGACAATTATTATCCTTTGGCTATGGTTGATGACTACCAAAATGGGTCCTCAGCTGACTGCCAGCTACCAGAAAGAACGGATGGATTTTAACAGTAAGTTTAAAAACCATATCCTAGCAGCTTTCTTTAGAGTTGCTAGAAAAGCCAAGCACGATAAAATGTTAGATGCACCTTGAAGCCTCATGAGGGCCTTGTATCCCTCCAGATGGTCAACAGGATCAGTAGAACCATCATAGGTTCGACCAAAGGCATCTTGAATTGATGGATAATCAGCTAATTCATTATTTCTTCAAAAAAAAGAGATTGAGTGTTGAAGTCATGGAAGTTATTCCGTTGGCTTTTCCACACAAATTTCTCGAGTTTAGCTTCCAGCTCCCGAACCTTCTTTTCGATATCATCCTCTCATTGAGAACGATGCTTCGAAGGGTGCTTTGAAGTTGAATCCTCTAAAGGGCAACGGCAATGGTTCCTTCCTGAAGTAGAGTTGATCGCTGGATTTCTTCCTCCCTCTAGGAAGGTTAATGATTTCTGTCACCTCCACCAGACTGATACCGGTGGTTCCGCTAAGATAATTCAGCTGGTGAAGTAGGAGGCCACATAGTAGATTATTTAAAAAATGGACAGCACTTGTCAATAGCTAGATCCGCTCAATCATAGTATCCATCCTTGCATCAGCAGTAGAAATGGGTTAAAAAATTTTTACCTTAACTTTTATTGTACTGAAAGCATTTCAAGAAAATCGTCATTGGGGAGTAGGATTGAGTGGAGGTCTTTCTCTCACCATTTTCTTGAAAGATTTGGGCAAGGCTCTTTCTCTAGCACCAATATGTTGCTGCACCTCTCCAAGCTAGACGAGCTAGACATGATAAAATGGCAGTAGGCTCTAGAGAATCTAGAAGTTTTTCGAAAGAGTAGCCAATAACTTCCAGCATAGACTTAAGCAACACCTAGACCTGTAAAAAAAATCCTAGTCATTGGAAAAATTGATGGAATTTCTCCAATAGGAAATCCTTCGATGCTTAAGTTAGCTTAGAGAGGGATAATAATGAAAAAAAATGGAGAGTATGTATGAGAAGTCTCCTGGAGTTTTCCATGACTTTCTATTTATAGAGATTTAGAGACAAGTTGGTTAGGCAATTATAACCATTTGTGAGGTGGTTACATCATTAAGAAAGTTGTTAAGTTGGTTAAGCCATTAAGAAATCAGTTTGTAAAGTGGTTTGTTAAAAGATCCATTACACATTTTAATAACCACTTTACCAACTTTGTTGTAATGGTTCTAATAACTTTAAAACATATGTTTCATATTAAATGAAGTTATAAAATTTTGTACCCTGCTTGGATAAGTGGTCGATATGTGTTCGATGAGTAATTGAGCAACCTATGCTTTATATAAATGATTGGCTCCTGGCCATAAGGAATTCTGTGCCTCAAATACGTGATCGGCTCCTAGCCGTTAGATACCCTATATCTCAAATAAGTGATTAGCTCTTGACCGTCTAGCATCCGGTGTCTCGAATAAGTAATCAGCTCCTGGCCATATAGTATTATGTGCCTCGAATAAATGATTGGCCCCTGACTGTCTGATATCCTGTGCCTCAAATAAATGATCGGCTTCTGGCCGTCTGGCATCCTATGCCTTAAATAAGTGATCAACTCCTGACTATCTGCATCCTGTACCTTGAATAAGTGATCAGATCCTTGTCGAATGTTTTTTTCTACAGAATACTTTTCTGTATATCAATAAGGCATCTCTGACAAGTTCAAGAACTTGATAGTCATAAGGGACCATCTGCTAGTGCTCACATCTGGGTGTGCACAAGAAATACCAGTTCTTAAATAGAATATATCTAATGGTTAAATCATTGGTGAGTCTATTACTTTTCAACAGACAAACAGTAATTTACCTGAATGGAAGATCAAAAATTACCGGCTTGATAGAAAATATTTCTAGAAAAGTGAAAAGAGTAGCATGTACCATTTCCTGCCATTTTTCATCCAGTTCTTTCTTAGTAGATCTGCAGTTGAATCTGGACCGAAAAAATGGCACCTGGCAGTATTGCATTTTAATGAGCATAGACATAAATAAAGCAGGAATAAATGACCACCATTTGATAGTAAAAAGTAGGAATAAATGACCACTGTTTGATAGTAAACTTACTCGGGTAAATTCCATGGATTGCGAGCATACACGTATAAAAAGAGATAGCAATCATTACCTAAAAAAATTTATAACCAAGTAAGTATCTGTGATAACATATACTAATCATCATCATCATTAAAAGAACTAACCAAGGTAAATCTGTCGATAGGATGTGGCGAGAGATGGCTGTTTTGGATCTAGAACCCACAGATTTCTGTCAATATCTTCCATGATAGACCAGAACTCCTGCAACTTCTGCAAATGCTGTTTACAATTGCGAAATCATTAAGGGTCAGTACAGAAGGATCAATTCCACAGGCCGAAGGAAAAGGTAAAAGCAGGACTTGATACATTAAGCATCTGCAAGGAACAATTAAATACAATGTCTTCTGCATGTACCTCTCTGAATTGATGGACAATATTCTTTAATTTTGAGCTCTTCGACCACTCTATCTCACAGATATAAGGAACATCCTGCAAAAAAAGGGAAATCATAAGAATCATATTTTAGAAGAACTTCTCAACATAAATCAATAAGAACTCCACCACTTCACTGTTATTTTAAGAGATTTGTCTTCTTCCTTTACAGAGTCGATGGTTTCAGCATTTTGTGCCATATTTCTGAAAAGATGGCTTCCTTGGCCAACAAGAAGACACTAAAATCATCATGTTTATTTTGGAGGATGAGATTGATTTTGAATTAGTATGAGTTGCCAAGCTGGTGCTTCCCATTGAGTTATATCAAATTTCATAACAACATGTTTCATTTTTTTTCTGAATTATAACTACTTTTAGATTTTTTCTTATATTTATTAGTTTATTGGATTTATTATTTTTGGGCTATCTCGACCTCTAAGTGCCACCTAAGCACCTGCCAAGCACCTAGGTGCTACACAGCTCTCTCACAGTTCCATAACCGATCTATGGCCTGCAATCTTTTAAAGAATTATTGAAGATAAAAAGCACCCGTTATAATATTTCCTTCTTTTCTTAAAAGGGGAGGAATCTCCTTATAATATTTCATGACTCTACCTCTGCTGTTATCATAGTTTGAGTTCATGTAATACACAGCTAAATAGTAAAGGAGGGTCTTTTTTTTTTATGTAAAGTTATTGTTGTTATTTAGACCAAGTTTCCAAGTAAAGGAGGAAAGAGTGAAATAGTGATGGGAATTTGGAGGCCATATATATGTGTTCTGCCAGCTAAGAGAAGTAAGACCATATAACTGAAACAAGAGGAAAAATATATATAGTAGGACATACACCCAACTCAAGATTGATAAGAAGTGGACTCTGTATATGTATAATTATGATCCATGGCATAGTAACGGGAGTGGCCAAACTTAGGACAAAAAAGATGCATAATCTGTTATTAATTTGATGTGGTGTATGCATGAGGCTGTCAGCAGTTACGCTGCTATCCTAATCCCTATAAGTGTCTCAAATGAAAATATAATAACTAGACATGTAAAACATCTATCATCCTTAAACAAAAATTACCAAGGTTGAAAGGATGGCCTATTGTTAAGACCTGCCACTTACCGACCAGTATTTGAGTTGCTCATACTCATTTTACACCAAGATGTCATGGTTAAAAAAGAGGAGAAAAAAAAATCAAAATCAACAGAAAAGAAAGCAACCAACCGCAGCAATTGAAGGAGCACCCTCAGGATAGTTTCGAGGCAAAGCCATCTCCAGAATATGTGCCCGTCTGTTCTTATCTCTAATAATTAGAAACAAGGAAAACCAAACCAAAATGAAAATTAATGAAAAGAAATACAACTAATGATAGAGAATAGCATAACAAATAAAAAACACGAAGATATGTGTAACGATCAATTCATAAGCAGCCCATTATGTATGCTAGGGCCAAAATGGAATACATGGAATGACTCTAAAATCCATCAGTTTCCTCTACACAACTTTACAATTTTTTCCTTCACTGGAAAACTGGGAACTTGCTTCTGGGTGTGGGTGGCTTGGTAGGTGGTCTAAGACGTCCAAATGGTTATTACACACATGCAAGGGATAGCAAAAGCTAAAGAGGAAATGAAAGACAATCCTAGAGATCAGACAACGGAAGCTCACCCAATAAATTATTTCACCTCCTTATATAACAGAGAGGTGTTGTTGATGGATTAAAATGCAGCTATGATTAAAGTGCCAAAGATGAGACACCCCAAAACTTTGTCATCATGTTCTACAACTACTTTAAATGCAGTATTTGTCAAATCTGAAACAACTTTCTAGATCGTAAGCAACACTACACTCTATGCAAAAGAGGTCAGCTGGCAGATGGGGAGCAGTAGTACACTGTTAGAAAATATTTTCTCGGTTTAACGGCATGGATTCAAAGGGAGGTAGATAAATGAAGTAGAGATAATAGATAGAATTAACATAAGTTGGTTGTCTCATCTTACAAAATGCGGAAGCTGAGAGAGGATAGGTCTTCCTCGGATCTTATGAGATGCTCCCATCCAACCTCTTCTATCTGAACACAATCCATGAACGAACAACGGCAACATAAGAGGTAAATAACATGATGCAAATTTTGAAAAAATCACCAAAATTATATAAATATAGTGCAATAAATTTTCCTGCTAAATGTAGATAAATACTTGCTATTACATTACAATCAGTGCAAAATAATAATAATAATAATAAAGAGGATTAGCTAGAAAAAAAGGGAAAAAAGGGAGAGGATTAGCAAGAATAGGGTTTCACCTCGGAGAAGATGGAGCGGTAGAAAGGGGGAGGCGGGGGCGCTTCTCGGCGTCTATTTTGATCCATTGAGAGGACTCGAAAATATAAATCCTAATGGAAGATCGCGTGGCTGAAAAAGAAATTCGACAAGAGAAACGTGGCAGTAACTTTGGGGGTGGAGGGGGGGGGGGGCGTGGAATTCATCAAAGAAAAAAAAAACTTTGAGGGGAAAATAAAGAAGAGATAAATTCCGACGAAAAAGTTAAAGATTTTGTGGCTGCTGGGATTCGAGCCCAGGTCTCCACGGCCACAACGTGGAATTCTTACCACTAAACTACAGCCACGAAGTTGTTTACTTGCAAGTAAGTTATCTATATATAAAATATTACACCAAGTTATAAGTTACCTCCGAATAAATTAAAGCTAGAGTTTCTTGGGTATTTAACAGGAAATAAAATAAAAATCTACAAAATTATACAAACCGAAGGAAGTGCACAAATCAATGATGACAATGAAAGCTTATGATTAACATTTAGTTGCCTTAAAACTGTAATTCTCTTTGATTCATATGTATTCATACCATTAGCTAAGATGTTTTATGAACATAGACATATCGAAACAAATTGTTGTTAGTTTAAGATCTTATCAGTATCGCAGGGATCCTAATCCAAACAGGCCTGTTTTGGTGACAGTTCATGGATCTTTAATTTATACTTGATCCAGGTGGTTCATGATTATTTGAGAATGACTCAAACTAGCGCAACATTTTTATTTTTATTTTTTTGAGATTGAAAAGCGGCTCAACAATTCGAAGCAATTCTCATGTAGATTGGTTTTAGACAGGTCTCCATGCAAAATGCCTATAACTCTAACCTGATTTTTATGCTGCTAAAACCACCTCCACTGTCACCAATACATGGCGTACACGTTGGTTTCCCCGTCAAATAAACTAACCAGATTAAGTCTGGAACACGTGACTGGAAGGCTGAACGGCCGTAAGTCCGGCGTCATAGTGGGGCTAGGCTAACGTACTCGTCCAGTTAAGCGGGAAGGGCACGCAGAAATTTACGACCCGAATTGAACATGGTCTAGCGGGTTGGGGCCTGTTACGGGAAGCTATACCGGATAAAACATCCTCTATCCTTTTTTTTTTTTTTTTTTTCTATTAAAAAATAAAAAATTAAAAAAAAAAAAATGCCAACCAAAGCATACAAGAAGAAAAAGCCAGCCCTTGGAAAATGGAAGAATATGTAGTTTAATCAACATGTAGTTTTCCCATCAAATAAACTTATAACGAAGCAACAAGCCTCGTTTCACTAGCCAGCAGCAGCAGCAGCAGCATTAATTAGCTCGTTGGCTAGGACTGGATGGTTTCGCCCAATCCCTCTTTTCTGATGGACGTATATCAAATTTTGTTACATCAGACCAAATTCCAACAGTGGATAACGCTGCACCACTTATACGAGGTTGGTGTTAACTGCTGGCCCCTCTCCCGGAGTCACTAATGGGTCGCACACAAGTGCTCTCAATGATGGTCCCAATTGCTTAAGGAGTTAAAAAGGTCAGTACTTCTCCAGTGATGGTACGTGCCATGGGCTTATAAATGTAGAAGGATGTGGACCATGCAGTCACCCATCTCTTTCTGCAATGAAAACTATGTACAACTTTGCTATCGAGCGCTTAAAGTCTTTTTCTGCCATGGTGCCATCTTTAATATATGATGCTGTGAGATGGTCCAAAGCTTGGGACCATTAATGGAACTGGTTTTGGAGGGGCACCGAACGAGTTATTTCAAAGATCTTGTGTCTATACTTGTTAGGGATCGCAGAGATTTAATTATTTTGTTATCGCCACGAGACAATGTTCAGCCTATTATCAAATTATCAGTTTGTTTTGCTGAAGATTGTTCTTTGAGAAATATTATTTATGATCATAAGCCTTGCCAATGAATAGCATCATCACAAGACTTGTATGTCAGTTGAGGCAAGTAGCAAGCTGCTAAAGAGGTTCGAGGGACATAATTATACCCAATATATTCATACAAGTTAACCAATATACTCTTTCTAGCCAGGCACTTGTCAGAGTCAACTTCTTTGTGCAGAAAGTTAGGTTAATCAAGGTTGATATTATGATGTTGTCTTGAAAATTTCAGTGCAGCGTCTATGTAATATGGCTCGGGTGCAATATATGTATGGACCGTAGATCAAGTGCTAGCTGGTAGTCATTGATATAAGTCCATTTATAATGACATGAACACATCAGATTCTAGGGTCCCATATGTTATACATGCATATTATCAACTGAACATGGCAAATGGGCATCATGTTGCACCTTATACAAGTTTTTTTTTTTTTTTTTGAAAAAAGTTGCAAATTAAACAAGTTGCTTTTGCATTATAACCTCTTGTATGATGCATGTTGCCGCTGAATCTCCCGGACCGGACTTCCTTGATCGGGCTTGCTGGAGTGCGCGTCTTCCGGTTCCTGCAAAAAATGTACCACGGATCGGTGGTGTTCTGGCGGGACACTCCGATGGCTAAGTCAGTGAAAAACTTAGAGCAACAGAATGGAGGAATCGCAAAGAAGATAGCTCGTGAAAAAAAAAGTCTCCTTACCTCGAGGTCCCCCCTTTACCTTATATAGGTGCGGAACTTTACCAGAATCTGTTAGGGGCTAGGCTGAAAATGGCCGATATGCCCTTAGAGGAATCTCGGTAGTAGCCAGGTGGCACTATGAGGGAATGGCGCCGTGAGATCTGTAGAGTAATGGCATCGAGATGTCAGGAATATATTGTAACGGAATTCTAGTACCAGCTAGAAGGGGCCTCTGGGACCTCCGGGCCGTCATTGGAGCGGCCCGTTTTGGACCGATATGGGCCTGGCTGAAGTGGGTCAGTCGGACCTAGCTAAAGGATCGATCGGACCTCTGGTGGGTCGGTCGGATCTCTAGTGGATCGGTCGGATCTCTGGCGGGTCGGTCGGATCTCTAGCGGGTCAGTCGAACCTCTGGCGGATCGGTCGGACCTCTAGTGGGTCGGTTGGACCCGGTCTGGTTCGAAGGGAGACCGGTTGTGTATAACAGTTGCTCCCTTGCTCTTGGCCTTCGGAAGGGCTTGTAGCTTCGAAGGACGAGAGCATCATTCTCGCATTGAATGCATTCATCCTTGTGGGGATTGCGGATCTAATCAGGTGTGCTGCGTCTGGTCACTTTCCACTCCAGAAGCTCGCACCTAGGACAGGTGTTGATCCTGCATTGGAAGCAAAGGGAGCGACAGTTAATGCAAAAGGGGCACAATGATGAGCGGCCAACCTGACTCGCTCAGCCGTCGGGCTTTGGAGGTGATTTGGGTGACGTGGTGACATCTGAACGGTGTGCCACACTGGGGGCGACCCACCCGTCGCTAATCCGGCAATCACGCGGATCGCGGCCAGACTATGCTTCCTTCCATCACATCGACTTCCGCTGCTAGGGATTTATGTCGCCTGATGCCCAAGTTGCGGCGCTCAAAGAATGGTGACAACCGCTTCCCTCAAGGGCTATATAAGGTGATGTTGAGACTGTGGGCGAAGCCTTTGCCGCATTCGCCTTTGGAGAGAAATTTTGGCTCGCTCCAGCGTCTTCAACCTTTTAGGAAACCCAGCCTTTAGGTTAGTGCCTCTCTCCTCCAAGCCCCTTAACAATGCCTCTGGTATAGGACTTCCCTCCTTGTAAACTTTTTTGTCCTCAAGAAGGACTTCCGGAGCGAGGAGTGATGGGTGTTCAGCCCCTGTTCCGGACGGAAGATAATTGGGGGTCTTCCGTCGGCTATTCATGGGTGGAAGTCGAAGTTCTTCTTTATTCATAGTCTTCAGCCTTGGGACTTCAACCCATCATGGGGGAAACCAAGGCCGACAGTTGATTGAGGGAGGGCGGTCTTGATGGCCGATCAAGCTGACTTCAATGAGTTGGAAGCAGTCGGTATCACCATGGTGAAGGAGCTGCTTCGGGAGGACAGCCTCCGCTTGGCCGGAGTCAGCTGTCATGAACATCTAGGTAGGGTAGGAGTCGTTGCCGTCGGCCTTTTTGTTTTGTCAGCTACATTCTTTCTTTCTTCACTCTGATCTTGTTCTTGTAATAGGAGAAAAAATGAAGCCGGACCATGCAAGAATAGCAGAGCGGGCCGCGAGAAAGAGGGACGCCTAGTCCACGGAGCTGATCGTGGGTAGGCAGTAGAAACGGAGGGCAGAAGAACATCCCACAATCGTCGTGGCATCGAGCTTCGATGAGGACAATATGCCTCTGTTGGAGCGGTTGGTGGCCAGAGCATCGGGACCTTTGCCTATAGTCGGGGAGTCGACTGTCCGACCGGAGCCGGACCCTTTGAAGCCTACCGAAATGGGGATGGCCCCGGCCTTGCTATCAGCCGAGCGGACGGAGGCGATCCACCCCGCAAGTGAGAAGAAAGGGGAAGTCGAAGGTGTAGAGGCTGAAGAGGTCAGCCACGACACCTATCAGCACTGGCATGCTCTTCACAACCCCCAGCATGCCAGAGACCTACTAAAGGAGGCCATCACCGATGCCTACTAGGATGAGACGAGCAAGCGTAAGATGAACGAGGTGACGAGAGGCGCCTACCTCAGTCTGCTAAAGGTACTTCTATCATTCCTTCATCTTCTTTCTTCTTCTTTTCACTTCTTGTACATGACTACCATGGTCCGTTGCCTGTAGCTCCTTCATGAGGTCTCGATGATGGACGAGGGCCTCAGCGAGATGGTTCGTGCGGCAGAGGCCTCGGCTGGGGAGGTCGAAGGACTGAAGGCGGCCAAAGTGGTGGCACTGGCATCGTAGAAGGTCACTAAGGAGAGACTTTTGGCCAGTTTGGCCGAAGTCAAGTCATTGAAGAAGCAGGCAGAAGACCTGCAAACCCAGTTGATCGTGCGAGAGACCCAGCTGAAGAAGAAAAAGGAAAGGGTCAAGTCCTTGACCCGTCGGCTGTCTGAAGAGGAGGTGAAGGAGCTGGCAGAGGAGCAGGTCCGCGATGTTGTAGCAGAATACAAGGCCTCAACCGACTTCAACGATGAAATGGAGGAGGCTGGAGCAACGAGCTACGACTATGGCTTCGACAATTGCCTGAAGAAGGTGGCCGAAGCCTTCCCGGAGCTTGACCTATCCTCAATATAGTTGATGCACCCGCCAGAAAAAAAAAGAGGGCCCGGACGACACCGGTACCGATGCCCAAACCATTGCCGATGCAGGACCGGCGGAGGCCTTGGTTGAGGCTCCGGATGCGGTGCAGGAGGCCAAAGTTCGGAGTTCATTCGGTGAGCGGGAAAGATCTTTCTCTTTTGTAAATTCTTGGCAATACTTAGAACCAGCTGTAAAAATCTGCCTATATCTTGTACAAAAGTTTTTGATCAATGAAATAACATCTTAACATTCATCTTCTGCTTTGTCTTGCTATTGTTGTTGTGTTTTATTTTTCTTTTTTTTTTGAATGGGCTATTCCTGCCTGAAGAATGTGGTCGACCCAACGGCCCCTTATGGGGTTGCCGAGCACCCCACCGGCTTTTAACTTAACCATTTATAAGAAATACTTCTAAGTGTCGAGAAGTCGGCTTAGTCCAAACACATCTCCTTTAGAATTATTTCTAAGAGATCTTCAAACTAGTTGTTTGTAGGGAAATACCTTAGGTGTTTAAGGATCCCACAAAGTGCTTTCCGATGGAGGTCGGATTTGAGTTGGATGTGCTAGAACCCTTGTCGATTGAGGTTAGACTTGAGTGGGTTGCCCTAGAGCCCTTACCGATTGGGATCGGAATTGAATGGGCTACACTAGAGTATTTGTCGATCGGGGTCGGACTTGAGTGGGCTATACTAGAGCCTTTGCCGATCGGAATCGGACTTGAGTGGACTGTCATAGAGCCTTTGCCGATCAGGGTCATACTTGAGTGGGCTGCACTAAAGCCTTTACCAATCGGGATCGGACTTAAGTGGGCTGCACTAGAGCCTTTGTCAATCGAGATCTAAATTGAGTGGGCTACACTAGAGCCTTTACTGATTGGGATTGGACTTAAGTGGGCTGTCCTAGAGCCTTTGCCGATCGAGGTTGGACTTGAGTAGGCTACACTAGAGCCTTTGCTGATCGGGATCGGACTTGAGTGGGCTATACTAGAGCCTTTGTCGATCGAGATCGGACTTGAGTGGGCTACACTAGAGCCTTTACCGATCATGGTCGAACTTGAGTGGGCTGCCCTAGAGCCTTTGCCGATCAGGATCGGACTTGAGTGGGCTACACTAGAGCCTTTGCCAATTGGGGTCGGACTTGAGTAGGCTGCCCTAGAGCCTTTGCCAATCGGGGTTAGACTTCTTTGTAGAGTAAATTGCTTTCTTTATTGATAATATTTATGGAGGTTATCTACATTCCAAGGATGTGCCACTTGCCGTCCGGCTAGATACTCGAGTCGGTAAGTTCCGACTCGGATCACTTCGACTACCCGATAGGGAAATTTCTAGTTAGGGAAAAGCTTTCCTTCTTCAATTGGCCTGGATATCTCTGATCTCCGCATAACTAAGTCTCTGACTAGGAAGCTTCGAGTCTTGACTCGAGAATTGTAATATCTGGCCATTCTTTGATGATAGGTCGCCATCCTCAAGTCCGCTTGGAGTCGGTCTCATCGAGTAAGTCAAGGTCAGCCCTTCTCTGTTCAGAATTGGCTGATTCGGCGAAATGATCAATCCAGAGGGACTGCAAGAAGACTTCCACTGGTATGACCGCCTCGCTCTTGTAGGTGAGATTGAATGGAGTTTTCCCAGTCGCTGTGCGGGAGATAGTCCGATAGACCTAGAGTACCGAGTGGAGTTCTTCGGTGCAGAGTCCTTTGGCATCATTCAGGCAGGTCTTCAGGCCATGCAGAATCATCCGATTGATGACTTTAGCCTCCCCGTTGGATTGGGGGTGTCTGACTGAAGTTAACCAGTGGGAGATATGATACTGCTGGCATAAATCCCGGAACTTTAGATTGTCGAATTACCGTCCGTTGTCGGTGATGATTGCCTGCGGTATGCCAAACCGATAAATGATGCAATTCCGGATGAAGGACTCCACCTTGGTTTTGATAATCTATGCCAGTGGTTCAGCTTCCACCCACTTGGTGAAGTAGTCGATGGCTATAATTAGAAACTTTCGTTGTCCGGATGTTGGGAGAAATGGCTCAAGGATGTCCATTCCCCATTGTGCGAATGGCCAGGGGGCTGTCAGCGAGGTTAGCGACTAGCCGGTCACCTTTTGAGTATTGGAGTATCTCTGGCATGCGTCGCACCTTTTAACAAAGTCTACAGCATCCTTCTGGATGGTTGGCCAGTAATAGCATTGTCGGGATGATCTTGCAGGCCAAAGATCTACCTCTCAGGTGGTCGCCATATATACCTTCATGCACCTCTATGAGTGCATAATCAGCGTCCGACAATCCTAGGCACTTGAGCAGTGGTTGCGTAAATGATCGCTTGTAGAGGGTCCCATCGAGGAAGATGTACTTCGAGGCCGTCCAGTGCACATGCTTGGCTTCAGCCCTATCTTCTGGCAGGGTTCCTTCATTGAGGAATGCGAGGATGGGGTCCATCCAATAAGCCTCTCGCTCCACTTGATGGATTCCCGATGTCTCTTTGGCAATGCTTGGGCTTTGTAGGTACTCCATGAAAGCCCAATCGGAGGAATCAGTGACGGTACTGGCCAGCCATGATAAGGCATCCATCCGAGAGTTTTGCACCCGGGGTATGTGAATGATCTCAAAAAACTTGAGTTGAGCCACAAGGTTCTGCACTTTACTCAAGTACTTGGCCAGGGTCGGATCTCTCGCCTTGAATTCACCTCTCACCTGGTTGACCACTAGCTGGGAATCCGAGAAGGCTGTGATTCGATCGATGCCTGGTTCGTCAGCCATTCTCAGTCCCACGAGCAGGGCTTCATACTCCGCCTGGTTATTTGATACTTGGAATGCGAAGCGTAGGGCATACTCCAGGCTTTGTCTATCAGGATCGGCCAGGATTAATCCTGCTTCGTAACCAGCAAGGTTAGACATCCCGTCCACATGGAGTGTCCAGGCGGGATCTGACCCTTCGGTAGTATCATCTCCAGGTGTGTCGGCCATTTGCAGAGGTGTCCCTTATCTCTAGGTACAATTTACTATGAAGTCGGCGATCACCTGAGCCTTCATGATCGACCGAGCCTCGAACGAGATGTCAAATTTGCCAAGCTTAATAGCCTACTTGGCGAGCCGATCTGAGGTATCGGAGCTCCTGAGGATTGCCTTGAGAGGTTGATCGGTTAGGACGATGATTAGATGTGCCTGGAAGTAGGGCCGCAATCACTTGGCTGATATAATTAGGGAGTAGACAAGCTTCTGCATCATAGGATACCTTGTCTTGGCGTCATGGAGTACCTTGCTGATGTAATAGATCCACCTTTGCTGGTTATCCTCCGTAATCTGGACAAGGACGGAGCTCACAGCCTCGTCTGATACGGACAGGTACAAGTATAGGGACTCTTTTTTCAAAGGCTTAGCAAGTAAGGGGGAGTCTTTACGTATGTCTTTAGTGCTTCGCAGGCCGACCGATATTCATCAATCCACTGGAAGCGATCCGACTACCGCAGTGTTTTAAAGAAAGTGAGACACCTTTTAGCTGACCTAGAAATAAAGTGACTAAGAGAGGCTATCTAACTTGTGAGTTCATGCACTTGCTTCTTGTTGGTTGGATGTTCCATGTCGATAATGGCCTTGATTTTATCCGGACTGACCTCAATTCCTCGCTGGGTGACCAGAAAGCCGAGAAATTTTTCTGAGATCACCTCGAAGGTACACTTGGCAGGGTTCAGTTTCATCCGGTGGCGCCTCAGAGCGTCGAAGGACTCTTTCAAAACCTTGATACGGTCGGCTCTCCGGAGGCTCTTAACTATCATGTCGTCAATATATGCCTCAATGTTTCTTCTAAGTTGCCCCTCGAAGATCCTGTTGATCAGCCTTTAGAATGTGGCTCCGACGTTCTTTAGGCTGAAGGGCATCATTTTATAGCAGTACAGCACTTTGTCAGTGACGAAGGCTGTCTTCTCCTCATCTTCCGGGTCCATGCTGATATGGTTGTACCCAAAAAAGGCATCCATGAAGCTCAGAAGTTGATGATCGGTAGTGGCATCCATCAGTTGGTCGATCTTTGGCAAGGAAAAGCTGTCCTTTGGGCAGGTCTTGTTGAGGTCAGTATAGTCCACATATATCCTCCACTTTCCGTTGGCCTTCCTCACCATCATAACATTCGCCAGCCAGTTAGGGTAGTGGACTTCTCTGATGAAGCCAGCTTCGAGGAGCTTCTTGACCTCCTCATCAACCGCCCTCTGTCTCTCACGGGTGAAGTTCCTCTTCTTCTGTCGGACAGGCTTGTAGGTAGGGTCCACCTTAAACTGATGGGTTATGACTTACGACGAGATACCTGGCATATCGGATATTGACCAGGTGAAGACGTCGGCATTATCCCATAGGAAGCTGACCAGCTTTGATTTGGCCTCCTCGTCGAGCGTGCTCTCGATCTGCAGAACCCTAGTAGGATCGTCCTTCCTAAGATGTACGAATAGGATCCTCTAGACCAGTTCTCCGTAGCAGTCGGTTTCGGACCTGGGATCAAGTTGTTCAAGGCGAAACGGTCTCCCGATGTGTCTGTCCTGAATGGTCAAACATTGTCTGGCCATCCTGCGATCCTCTCTCATCACTCCGACCCCATTCCGAGTTAAGAACTTCACCAATAAGTAGTAAGTAGACACGACGGCTCAAAACTTGCTCAGGACCAGTCGCCCCAAAATAGCGTTGTAGGCTGATGTCATGCGGACAACCACAAAATTGATGGGGAGGGTTTTTTGAGAAGGCTCTGACCCGATGGTTACGGGAAGAGTTATTTCTCCTTCTACACCAATGGAGTTCCCTTCGAACCCAGTCAATGGTATTGGAGATTCTTGTAGCCTAGTTCTAGGCATGTTCATTCCGACAAAGGCATCATATAGCAAAATTTCAGTGGAGCTTCCATTATCAATGAGGATCCTCCTTATATCATAATTGGCAATCACTGCCAACACAACAACAGGATCGTTCTCGGAGACCTGGGTCTCTATGAGGTCTTTGTCGGAGAAACTAATTATATTAGAACCCCGAGGCCTTTTTGGGATGTCCCTACCTCCCTCATCCCTCTAATCAGATCGGCGGTGGAGAATGCCAACATTTCCATCGGTGGGGCGTTGGTTAGGCAGCTCCGTTTCCTCCGGGGGGTTTCTGGCAGTGGGAGTTTCAGCCCGGCTCCTTTGGGGTTGGACGTACTTGTGCAGGTACCCCAGCCCGATCAAATCTTCGATCGTGTCCTTTAATTGGAGGCAATCTTCTGTGCGGTGCTTGTGGTCATGGTGGAACCGATAGTACTTGTTCCTGCTCCTCAACGTGGAGGGACTCATCGAGCGAGGCCTTTGCAGGAAGGTTTCCTTCTCTATCTCCATAAGGATTTTCTCTCTCGGGAGGGAAAGAGGTGTGTAAGTCTCAAACCTCCTTGGAAAGTCCTTCGACTTAGGGCTACGGCGTCGGGCCGAGTTGGTGCCATCGTTGGGAGGTCAGACTTCGGGAGCCCTATCACTCTTCCTCTTGGGAGCTGACCTCCCTTCAGCCTGGTGTCAGCTTGCCGCTTGTTCTTCTGTCAGCGCATATTTTTGGGTCCGGGCCAGTAGTTCGGAGTAGCTTATCGAAAACTTTTTGTCCAGTGAGAAAGTGAGCCTGGATGATCGCAGTCCCTTCTTGAAGGTCGACATAGCCACGTGCTCGTTGAGATCTGGGATCTCCATAGTCATCGAATAAAATCGGGTCATGTATTTCGAAGAGTTTCTCCTTCCATCTGCTGCACAAGGAAGAGGCAATCCGTGTTCCTTGGCACCCGGCTACAGGTCCTGAAATGGGACAAAAAAAGTTTTTCTAACTGGGAGAAGGAATGGATCGTACCTGGTCGGATGGCGGAGAACCACATCCGAGCCGCCTTCTTGAGTGTTGCAGGGAAGGCGATGCAGTGGAGGGTATCGGAGGTGCCCTGTACCATCATGTAGGCCTTATAAGTGCCCAAATGATCCAGAGGGTTGGTGGTGCCATCATAAGCATCCACCTGGGGGATCTTGAAGTGACGGGGATAGTTTCTCCATAATTCTGGCGGAGAATGATGGGTAGGAGTCGTACGCCAGCGCTTCTCCTTTTTGCTGGTCGACCAGTTTAGCAATTTGCTCCTCCATGCATTGGAGCTTGCTGGTATAGTCCCTCGGGTCTTCATCGCATCACCCGTCATCGCTGGAGACCGAATCTGCGGAAGAGTGTGAGGCGGACCTCACTCTTTTCCCGTGGACATAAGTCCTCTGCGACCTTCGTGGCTCCGGGGTCGCGTGGGAGCGGTGTCGAGGGACTTCTTGTTATTGACTTCCTTCAGGTGGATGACTGGTTCTGGATACCGCGAGCGGCTGCTGTCTGTCATTGGCGGCGTCTTGAAGGTTCTGAACCGCGGCGGTAAGAGTGTCGATGCGGTTCATAAGGGTCTGGAACTACTGCTGTCCCAGGATGATGGTGGGCTGGGCAGCATCGTTCTCCCTGAGAGGTTCTCTCGAGCTCGCCTGGGAGCGGCCTCTCCTGTTGGAGGTATTCTGAGCTCTTCCTTTGATCATCGTCTTGTCTAACGATGTATCCCTCCTTTCGAAGAAGAAACACAAGGGCGAAGGTTCATGCCCCTTCCTCAAGCACCAATCCATTGCCGCTGAATCTCCCGGACCGGGCTTACTGGAGTGCGCGTCTCCCGGTTCCTACAAAAAAGGTCCCACGGGCCAGTGGTGTTCCGGCGGGAGACACTGAATGGCTAAGTCAGTGGGAGACTTGGAGCAACACAATGGCTCGTGGGGAAGGAAGAGCCTGCTTACCTTGGGATCCCCCTTTTATCTTATATGGGTACAGAACTTTACCATAATCTGTTAGAGGCTAGATTGAAAATGGCCGATTTACCCTTAGAGGAATCTCGATAGTGGACAAGTGGCACAAGGAGGGAATGGCATCGTGGGATCTGCAGAGTAATGGCGTCGAGATATCAGGAATCTATTGTAACGAAATTCTGGTACCAGCTGGAAGGAGCCTCTGGGACCTCCGGGCCGTCCTTGGAGCGGCCCGTTTGGGACTGATATGGATCTGGCTGAAGTGGGTCAGTCGGACCTAGCTGAAGGATCGATCAAGCCTTTGGTGGGTCGGTCGG
This sequence comes from Areca catechu, assembly GCA_021397845.1. Lineage (NCBI taxonomy): Eukaryota > Viridiplantae > Streptophyta > Magnoliopsida > Arecales > Arecaceae > Areca > Areca catechu. The sequence goes on along the minus strand of CM038052.1, from coordinate 20,310,759 downwards.
ACCCGGTCTGGCTCGGAGGAAAGCTGGTTGTGTATAACAATGCCCATCAACTCTTGAGCAATGGTTCCCCTCTGATGTATACACGGCATTGTGGAGGGGTGTGCAGTTGCAGATGGTATGCAGCCATGCATGGATGGGCATCAAACAAGGCATTCCACGAGTGAATGCCCTGCCATACATGGTGTGCATTATTTGATGGCTGTCCATCTTTTGATAGTGGATATACTGTGACGCATAAATTGTGCTATAGAGAGGATCCTAGATGCTGACTCTTTGGCAAGATGCTAGCTATTACACCATTTCACATTATCCTCATACCAATCGCTCAAAGAACCCTCGTTGTGCGAAGTCATTTATGTCGTGCTCCTTTTGCCAACCTATACGCTGCTTTGCCATTACCACCCCAAGATGAGCCAACGATTCCAACCAAAGAAGTCCCGACAATATGCAAAAGCTGCCACGTAGCTGGGCCACCTCCTACCCATCTTTTTAATAATACCTCGTGCCCCTCATAAGTGACAAAAGAAAAAGGTTTGTTTCCCAAGCCAATCACCAGCCCATTTGAGACACCTATTAATCTAAACTCTCTCTTTTAGTCCCTCCCAAACACAAAACTCAAACAAGCGCCGGAGCATGAACCAACTACCTTGAGTACTTGCATTTAGAGAACTAACACAATCAACTTAACATTACCGTTCGATCTAGTCACTAAATATAGCCCATGGATGGTCCTAATTGTGTAATAGTTATTTGTTTCATGCCATAGCATGGTAGGTCATGGCATAGCTTAAACCAAACCATAAAAGTCTTTATCAAGAGATCAAAAAGTTGACCGAGAAGCACTTTTGATTCGAATGTGGTTGCACTATTTTAATATATTAGGCACCCAACATAGCATGGGTTGGAGGAGTTCTAGACTCACTCATAACCACCATGATGTACTTTTAGTCGTAGAAGAGACGCAATGTATTTAATAAGAAATTAAACAAAGTTGTGGTAAAGACATTGTAATAAGTTTCATCACATGTCAAAGAATAGCTCTTCATTCAAACAGCACAAAGTTCACGTATATTTCAGATACATATAGATCGATGCATGACGTACGTAGCAGGAGATTAGTATGTGTTATTAAGCATCATACAATCTCCAGCCCAATAATAATGCAGACGTGCATTACTGCCTCAGAAAACAATACACCAACTTAGAGATAGCTGTTTATTTGGTATTGGCACCGATGGAGAAAGATCCAGTCTAGAGACATCGAAACGTCTAATATAAAGAAGCCAAAGATCTTTTCAAAACCGCATCATCCGACGAGCTTTCTCCTTTGCACGTCTACTTGTTATGGAGAGGATTCGAACCAGTTGGCACAGCCCTCTTCTCCTCCAAAGTAGTATTGATAGAAGAAGAGTAGGCAGGAGAAGGAGGAAAAGATATCGACCCGATCTCTTGAGCCAACGTGACGGAGGTAGCAAAGACGGAGGCTAAGACCATGATAAAGATGATGACTCTGGCAGCATTGTCCATCGGCGATGAGCCCCGAGAAGCCGATGAGAGAGATGAGAGCTTGTCGTGGGGGGAGTCACCTTTGGTGGTGATGAATTATAAGGGTGGAGAGGAGGAAGGGAGTACAAAGGAGAGGGTGAAAGGATGGTGAGGTTTCTGCCATCTCTAAAGGAATAGGGAAGAAGGAGAGTAGTAAATGGGCTGACAGAAAGCTACTCCAGAGGCCTTTGATCGCCCACCGGCTGCGTATTTAGTGCTCATCTCTCAAGGGAACAAAAAGGGCCTTCTCTTTCTGCACTCTTGTTAGCCCCGCCAGCTCTTCATTCTTTTCTCTTTCTTTTTTTTTTTTCTTTTTTTTTTTTTTTTGTGGGAGGGGGGGGGGGGGGTTGAAACAGAGAGAGAGAGTGGAAGTTGTTCCAAAGGCTTCTCAAAGGATCAAAGGCTACGAACATTTTCTAACTGGGTGGAGACCTGCGGGTTGCTATACCGGGTTTATCCCCCCTGCTCCGTTCTACCAACAAAAAAAAAAAAAAAGGGTCAAAGGAGATCTCTTCGCATCCTCTGCGGTATCTGTTTGCAGATGATTCCTTTCTACGACAATAAATAGGTAGAGGATTAGCTTCGTGGGAGGAAGTAATAAGTTGGTACGGCCTAGCATCGATTAAGGGGAGGTGTTAAGGTTGCTGCGGAGGGAGTTGAGATGTTTGTTTGTTTGTTTTAACTAGCTAGCTAGTTACTACAGTGGAAAGAAGAAAAAGGACGGCCCTCCATAGCCCCTGACCACAGGGACCTTTTGAATAGTGGAAGGTGGGGCCTCGAGTGTAATCATCAGCTCTTTGTTGTCTATAAGCTTGCCAAGTTCCTGTTATCCCATTCAAGTCTCTCTCTCTCTCTCCCTCTTCTCTCCCTATCCAGATAAGAAGCAACTAATTAACTGGTACAACCAATGTCCGGGGCCAGAAGCACGGCTAAAAGTAATTTGAATGGGAGATCAGATCCGCTGCCGGCAATGACGTGAAACAACGAAGCCAAAACAGAGCGCATTTATCAAAGCTTCCACTCAAAGCGGATGGATTCTGCAAAATGGTAAGTAGTGGATTTATGATTTAACCGCATCCTTAATATATCGTTGATCACGTAACAGTCTCGACCAGCTAGCTCTATTCTAGTTTTACTATAACCACCTCAGGAGCGGCTATTCTCATTGACCAAAGCCACCTTTCTTATCTTTGTTTTGCATCGATCCATTACAGCAATGAATTGGGTTGGCACCTGGCACCCTCTCTTCCAAGATATTTCAAATCTCTTAGAAGGGACAAGGACCTGCGCCCATGTCGTCTTTAAAATCAATAATTATTGGGTGGTTTACTCATCACCTTGCTCAAAAACAGAGTCTAGAGCTGCAAGCAAGCTAGGCCATCTTTGTAACCCTTCTAGAAAAATAGGCAAGCATGAGAATAACCTTCAATTATCCGGTCATGTCTCACCCGCCGACCCTGCCACGCTTGAGTAAGATATGTTCACCTCCTCCTACGTTTGGTTTCCCACACCGGGCCAGAGGGCACAGGTCCAATCCCATTTTAAGCCGAACCTCAAAATGGTTAGACTGCCCCCACAGCTCGTGATTTCCAGCAAATTAAAGAAATTAGCCCCGCTCCTAACTTTAAAAAAGCCCAGAAGTTAGCTACCACACGATAGAACTTCGATATAGAGTACGGGACCTTGAATGGAGGGAGATCCAGCCCGATGGTAATGCTGAGAATGCACATAGATAAGATTACAAATAAATTAGATTAACCTTATCCCTGACCCGACCAAATCTATTTAAAACCCCAATCCAATCTATTTTTAAAAATTTATAAATCCATAACTAATCCTAAAATTAGATCTATTTCATTCTTCAGACCGTTCTTCTGAACGAATCTGAATTAATAAATTTAACCTCACCCAACTCAACCATACTATTATTCTATTAAAATCATATCTATTTGAATCTTTCAATTATAATTTAACACTTATATAAAATTTATTTTTAACATAAAAATAAAACTGTAATTATTTTTTATATTTTAATTTATTTTAAAAACAATATTATTTATTATTAAATTTATAATCAATAATAATTAATTATATAATAATCAAAAATATTTATTTTTATTTTAATAATATTTTTTTTTTAATTAAAATCAGATTATAAATTCAATCCAAACCCAATTCAGATAATAGTAAATCCAATCCAATCTAATTTTTTAATAAATTAGATCAGAATCTAATATTAAATTTAATATTAAAATCCGATCAAAAAACCTGCCCCCCATTTAACCCGAACCATTTGCACATTTGCACCCCTACGCATAGGATACTTCTTTGAATCAAGACATAATACGACCGTTCAGCAAATAGCCTCAAAACTGAAAACAAAATTTCTCATACCATAAAACTATCAATGATCTTAGAAATATTACTAGATGATTAATAGATTTTTACACGGAGAACTTTTTCGATATGATTACCAGCGTAATAACATTAATAACCACTACAAATAGCATTACTACAAGCATCACCCAGATAAAGGCCGTAAAAAGATGATGGGCATTCAAGAATCAAGATAATACCATACCTAGCGTACACTTCCATTTCCTTGGCAAAGCAGACTCCAGACACTTTTAAACTCGGCCACGGGCATACCGAGATCACCTCGGGTCATGGACCCAGACGGTACGAGCCATCACCCATGTAGCGCCCATCCATGTACATCGCAGAGGCATTCTGTGGAGGGTAACCATCCATCACAACAAATTGCATGTCTTCTGATGGCTTCCAATGCCGCTTCCTTTGGTTTATGAACCAGTTGTTGATCTGTTTCTGATCAAGACCCGTTGATTCAGCCAAGGCAACCTTCTCCGTCTCCTGCTTTGTTGCTAAGCTATCAGTTTTACTATTGGCTATATGACATATATTATAAAAACAAGAGAACTGACAGGATACGTTTTTTGCCAAGCATATTTACCATCCCTACACTCTCGTCCAAATATAATTAATATAAAAGTCTTGATGCACTTTCCGTGCCGGTCATCACATATCAAGATGCATTTCAGCGTATACAGATATGAGATACCTAGAACAAACATATACCATTCATGTACTTCTCTCTCTCCTCTTTTTAAACAAAAAAATGAAAGGGGATAAATTCTGGTGTAGATAGCTTTCACCAGATAATATTTGATTTAAGATGCTACCTGACACTGCAAAGAATTACCTGACACCATAAGATGCCAGAATAAAGAGAGATCCAAATCTCTCTCACACCAGCGGTTGGCTACCGCTATAACTACCCAGCAAGCTCCTTGTCCCGGATAATATTCGATTCAAGATGCTATATGACACCATTAAGATGCTGGGATAGAGAGAGATCCAGATCTCTCACTCACACCAGCAGTTGGCAACCGCCTTAGCCAAGGATCGACAACTTTTCAAGAGCTAGAGATAAACACCTTTAAGCCAAAAATCAACAACTTTTCAAAAGAAGATTGTTCAAGAAGGAAAATGATGGAATCCAGCTCTTCTTGTCAAGGAATGATCACATTACTAAGAGCAAGAGGTAATGAACTTGGTTTGATTAGATGCAATCAAGGGGGAAGCAAAAGAGTAAAAAGAGTTTTTAGCACCTACGTACCGATGGATATGGCCACTTATAATGAAGCTCCCACCAAGCGAGCAGCATCTGCCGGGCTTCCTTCGGAAGCTTACCTTTCTTCTTCTTCTTGGATAGCTCTTGCCTAAGGCTGCTCAAGTACCCACTGTACTTCTTCAGAAGGTGGCGCTTTAGTTCGGCATCTTCGGCACGGGGATCGACCTCGGGAAGCTCGGTTTCTTCTCCACTGCCTTCTTGGTCATCGTCGGAGGAACAAACTCCACGTTTATCATCTGGATTATATGATTTCAATGGAACAGAAACAACTCATGAGCAAACATTCGCAAATCATCTGTTTGAGAGAGTGTCCCAAGCGAGAAAACGCATTAAACAAAGATTTTGGTCCTCAACAAGTGATTACATATATTTGAAGAAGGAAACAAGTGAACACATATCACAAATGGCTTGTGCGACCTTGGCTGTGGGATGGGGGATCTTGCTATTGAAACTTCGACAGCAAGAGCCATGGTAAAAAAATGACCAAAAGCCATGTCAACAAGCCAGGTGCATCATAAATTGTCTGTGGATGAATATCTCTACAACATCATAATTCTCAAATGTCTAAAAAGATGCTGGTAATTGAGAAATCAAATAAGGATTTAAATGAACTCTGTGTTCGAACAAGATTTTCTTTATATACAGGCTCCTAAAAAGCTCTAATGAATCAAAGTGGCACGGCGGATAAAGTTTTAATGAATTAGAGTGGTGCAATGGAAGCCTGGCTTCCATCCCATCTTTCTATCCTCTCTTTTTTTTTTTTTTTTGGCAGTACAGATAAACTGTCTTTTTCCCTAAAATTTTTCCTCTTACTTTTTTTTTTTTTTTTTGGTAGTCCAAATAAAATTTGGGACAAGCACATACATGCCTTTTAACCCCCCTTTTTTTTGTCTCTTTTTTCAAAAGTACAGATAAAAACTCAAAAACCATTTTATCCTATGCAAATAAAATTCAGGGCATGCACCTATACGTAGATAAATTGTATTTTTTCTTAAATTTCCTCTCTTTGGATTTTTTTTTTTTTTCAGTACAAACAAAATATGAAGCATGCACATGCATGTGCTTCAAATCTATTTTTGCCTCTTTTTCAAATTATAGATAAAAGCTTAAACCCTTTTCTTCCTTACAAATAAAAATTTAGAAGATGCACATATACACAAATCGATAGTCTTTCTAGATATTGCCGTAGTTCAGTAGATCTTGGAGAAAAGTAGCAACATCAAGTACTGTTGGCAGCCTAGCCTGGCCTATTTTTCTATTTGTGATCCTTCTTGTTAAGCCCTTGTTGGGATTATTGATCTTCACCTTCCTTTGAAGAAGGATGAGTCCTGTATAAAATGGGTATGACCCCAATGACATACATATGAAAATATTAATAAAAATCTCCATTCTTTTCTCCTCTGATTCAACTTGGTATCGGAGCCACCAATCTATTCTCTCTTATTCTCACCTATTCCAATCTTATCCCTAACTTATTCCCACATTATTCCCATCTTATTCCCTAAGAGTCGCCGCTTCCACCAACACTTCCACCAACAACACCCGTGGCCACCGCTCCCACGCCGCCGCCCTGTGCCAGCGCCCACACCGCCGCCCACCGACCGGCAACCACGCCATCCCACGCCGTCGCCCTGCAACCAGCAACCACGCCTGGCACCTTGCCCGACGCTCAGATCCGGTGCCCTGCCCGGTGACCACGCCGTCCCACCGCTCATATCCGTCGCCCAGCGCCCTGCCCGGTGCTCAGATCCGGCGCCCACACCGTCCCACCGCTCGATCCGTTGCCCAGCACCACGCCGCCCACGCTCAGCGCCTTGCCCCCGTTCCTGAAGACCTCCGACGAGGTCTACCACTACTACGCTGCCGCTCGTCCATGGGAGAGACCCCCTTCGGCCATGGGAAGAAGACATTTCTTCTTTTTCTTCCCTCCATCGGATTTGGCCGGCTTAGAAGACGAGGGAGGAGCCTAATCCTTCTTCGGCACCATTCCCGAGGGAAAGTTGGGCTTCTATCGCTAGGGTTTCCCAACTCGACCTCAGCACAAAAGGGAAGGAGCGACGTCCCGGATTCTGGTTCTGGCTCCTGCTACCTCCGTGGCCATGGCCTCTTGCTATGAAGACTCTTGCTACCGGATCTCTATGACCGAAGACAGAAAGCCACTGGCACTTTCCATGGCTTGTTTTTAGATACACCTCCTCTTGAACATATTTACAAGCCTTGTTTTTTCTAGACTTCTTTGAGCAACTTTGAGCAGCTATTTTCTGTGGTGATCTATACCCAACTCTCGAACGGTGATGGATAATCCATCTCTTCTGATTTCTTCGATCCGGTTATATGGACCTCTCACTTATCTTATGTGGTCTCGAAATGTACGGTTGTACATTAAAGCTCATGGATTTGTGGGATTTCTCACCGAGACTACTGAAAAGCCGTAATTAGAAGAATGCATTATCGAAATGGAAATCAGAGAACTCTTTTGTGAAGGCTTGGCTTCTTAACTCTATGGTACCTTCAGTTGCTCAAGGTATGTCCTTCCCTGGTACCGCCCGAGAAATTTGGGAGGCTGCTGCTCGAGCTTACTCCCAACAGGGCAACACTGCTCAAGCTTTTGAGATCAAAAGCTGGGTACGTGCACTACGACAAGACGAACTCTCTATTACTGCCTATATGACCGAACTCCAGCAAATGTGGTCTGAGCTGGATTTTTAGTCCCTCCAAGGCCTGTTGCTCGCAAGATGCCCTTGAGTTCATAAAATACATTGATAAAGAACGAATCTTTGATTTTCTTGCTGGACTCAATGATGACTTTGACCTAATCAGAGTTTAAATTTTAGGTCGAAGTACGGATCTGCCCTCTCTTGAACAGGTCTTCTCCTTTGTTTTGAGTGAGGAAACTCGTCGCCGGGTGATGATTGCTCCTACAGATACAACCCGATCTGCACTGGTAGTTCAGTCTTCGTCAAATTCTCATGGTAGCCGAGATATGCGAGTATGCTCATATTGTCACAAAACAGGACATGTTCGTGATGCCTGTTGGCAGCTGCATGGTCGTCCCTCTGGGCATAGTCGAGGATATTTTGGTGGATCCACTGGTCATTCTCAGGTACATCTTTCTGAGCACCCGGAAGGGGGTGCCTCACCTGCCAAGGCATTGCCTCTTGCTTCCTAATCTACTGATACCGGATGCTCACTCTCTATTGATGAAATGCTCCGCCGCATTATGGACCGACTCAATATTTCTTCCAGCAATGCTCCATCATCTGCTAACGGTTTGCCAAGCCGTTCTTCCAATTCTCATCCTTCCATTTTTCATCCTCATTTTGCACAATCCCATCTCTCATATCAAGTCTAGTATAGTGAATATTGCTAACTTTGATACCTCTAAGACATGGATCATTGATTCTGGTGCCGCTATACATATGACAGGTAATTCTGATATTTTTCAGTGTTACTCATTATGTTCGGATAGAGTTCATATAGCTAATGGCTCTTTCCGGCCTGTGTCTAGAAAAGATTCCATCAACTGTAAACCAACCATACAACTTTTTGAGGCTTTACATGTCCCTAGTTTTCCTACTAATCTTCTCTCCATCCATTCAATTACCAATGATCTGAATTGTACAGTTACATTTTTTCCTACTCATTATGTTTTCTAGAAGCTGACAACGGGGAGACGATTGAGTATGGTAAAATGCACAACGGGTTCTACTACTTGGATGAAGGAAAACTAAAAACTCATTCTCAGCAAGCTAGTATAGTTGTTTCATCACCTGATAATGCTCTGCAGGAACTTCAGTCAGCACCGTCGGCTCGGCCATATCTCATTTTCTATGTTATCACGCTCATTTCCCAGTTTATATCATTTTTGTGCTAAAGAAAAGTTAATTTGTGAGGCATGTGAGTATGCAAAATACATGCGCATTACTTATCCGATTTCAGGAACTCGTAGTAAGAAGCTTTTTGACATTGTTCATTCTGATGTGTGGGGACCCTGTCGTCCTATTTCTATTTCTGGGCATCGTTATTTTGTTACTTTTATTGATTGTTACAATAGAGTAACCTGGGTATATCTTCTGCGGTCTAAAGATGAAGTGATCCGTTGCTTTAAAGAATTTTATAAACTCATGGATACCCAATTCAGTGCTAAAATTAAAATACTGAGATCTGATAATGGCACAGAATATATGCATAAGGAGTTTCATGAATACCTCACTACTCATGGCATTGTCCACTAGACTACTTGTGTTGATACCCCTGCCCAGAACGGTGTTGCTGAATGAAAGAATCGACACCTTTTAGAAGTTGCTAGATCCTTATTATTTGCTATACGGGTTCCAATAACTTTATAGAGTGAAGCTGTTCTCACTGCGGCTTATCTGATCAACCGCATGCCTCTTCGCACTCTGAAGTACCAGGCACCACTTGCATATCTTCAAGGAGAGTCTTCTTTTATTATACCCCCGAGTCTTCGGATGTACATATTTTGTCCAAGATCGTCCTACAGTTGGCAAGCTTGATCCCAAATCTCTGAAATGTATTTTTATGGGCTATTATGCTACAAAAAATGACTATAAATGCTATTACCCCTTGAAAAGCGAATCTTTGTCAGTATGGATGTGACCTTTCGAGAGACTGTCTTATTATGATGCTGTCCCAATACCTCAGCCTCCTGCTCCTCTGCCCTTAGCCCAACAGTTTATTTGCTCCCCCAGTATCTCCTCTAGAGCTACTGGTCAAGAAGGAAAGATTACAGTGTCTGAGCAAGAATACACTGGTGAGCAATCAGACAATGACTCTAATCGGTAAGGGGAGTCTACATCTAAGCCCATTATGCATTCTATTACTACCCAACAGTCTTCTTCTGACTCAGCTTCAGCATTTCCATGTGACAATGGTAATATTTCCTCTGATCTTACTTTAAATCTGCCTATTGCTCACAGAAAAGCTTCTCGTTCTCATATTATTCCTTCTTGATATCGTTATGATATTGCTAATTTTATTTTCTATAAATCTATTTCACCTACATATAGGTCATTTATTGCATCTTTAGAATTTATCTCTATACCATCACACTGGAAGGAAGCTATGTCACATCCTAAGTGGAAAGGGGCAATGCTTAAAGAAATGCAAGCCTTGAAAAAAAATCAGACTTGGAAACTGGTTCTCTTACCTACTAGAAAACATGTAGTAGGTTGCAAATGGGTTTATACTGTGAAACAGACCCCAGAAGGCAAAGTTGATTGCTATAAAGCACGTTTTATTGCCAAAGGTTATGCACAAACATATGACATTGACTACGAAGAGACCTTCATCCCTGTAGCAAAGATTAACACCATTCGGACTCTCATATCTTATGTAGCAAATCTTAACTGGAGTTTATTCCAACTAGATGTAAAAAATGCCTTCTTACATGATCTTCAAGAGGAGGTGTATATGGAAATTCCTCCTGGATTTATTAGTGCAGAAACTGTGACAAGGTCTGCCATCTGCGCCAGTCACTCTATGGATTAAAGCAGTCACCCAGGGCATGGTTTGATCACTTTTGTCGTGCCATGCTCGAAGTAAGTTACCTCCAAAGTAATGCTGATCACACCATGTTTTTCTGTCATAATAAAGGCAAGGTTGCTATCTTAATTGTCTATGTAGATGATATCATCCTTACTGGGGATGATCTCCTAGAGCTGGTCGACTCAATTGGCACAATCTTTCGAAGTCAAGGATTTGGATAATTTACGATACTTTCTTGGAATCGAAGTGGCCAGGTCATCCCATGGCATATTTCTTTCACGGCGAAAATACGTCTTGAATTTATTGACTGAGACAGGAATATTGGGATGTCGACCTGCTAGTAGCCCTATTGAGCAGAATCATCGTCTTCCTGTTGACGGTAGTAAGCCAGTAGATCGTGAGCGATATCAACATCTTGTCGGTAGATTGATCAATCTCTCCCATACAAGACTTGATATAGCCTTTGTAGTCAATGTTGTACGTCAGTACATGCATGATCCCCATGAGCGCTATCATGAAGCTGTGTACAGGATCCTTCGATATCTTAAGAGCTACCTAGGACGAGTCCTTTTCTCTCATCATGAACATCTTAAAGTTGAAGCCTATTAAGATGCTGACTGGGCAGATTCTATAGATGATCGGCGATCCACTTCAAGATATTGTACTTTTTTTGGTGGAAATCTTGTGACTTGGTCGATCTAGTGCAGATGCTGAATACCGAGCTATGGCTTAAGGCATTTGTGAGATTTTATGGTTGAAAAGGTTGCTTGCTGAATTACACTTTCAATCTTCTCCCCTCTATTCCGTGACAACCATGCGGCCATTAATATTACAAATAATCCTGTTCAACATGGCAGAGCTAAGCACATAAAAATTGACCGCCATTTCATCAAGGAGAAACTTGATCAAAAAGTTATACATCTATCATTTATTAAATCTACAGAACAATTGGCAACATATTGACAAAGAGTCTCGATGGTCCTATGTTTTCTTCAATTTGTAGCAAGATGAAGCTTCGTGATATCTTCGCCTCATTTTGAGGGGGAGTGTTGACAGTCTAGCCTGGCCTATTTTTTCATTTGTGATCCTTCCTTGTTAAGCCCTTCCTTGTTGGGATTATTGGTCTTCACCTTCCTTTGAAGAAGGATATGAGTCCTGTATAAAATGGGTATGACTCCTATGACATACATATGAAAATATTAATAAAAATCTCCATTCTTTTCTCCTTTGATTCAACTAGTACAATATTTTTATCTAAACGACAATAAACAACTAAAATTAAAATGATCAAGAACCGAAGTTCAATCAAGCAGGCAATTATCTACCCAGAAACGGTTTACTAGTGCCCTTTCTTCCACTGAATAGACAAATAATATGCTATGACTGGCATGAATCCTAGTTCAATAATCACAATTAAGGACAATTGCAAATTACAATCTACCAATCATTCATTGTCCAAATTTGGATTTTAAATAAAGCTGGCAATTAGGTCGAGTCAAATATATAGATCGGGCTAGAAAAATCTTAATTGAACCCGACCTATTTATTAAACAAGTTATGATTTAAAACATAATATTAGATAGGTAACTCAACCCAACCCGTTTAACTCGTTTATTAAACAGGTAATCTACTTAACTCGTTTAACTTATTTGTTAAATGGGTAACTTGCTAACCCGACTGACCCAACCCGTTTAACCGATTTATTAAACGACTAACCAGCTAAACCAACCCAACTCGTCCTGTTTAACCTGTTTAATAAATAAATAACATGTTTACCCAATCCAACCCAACTCAACCTATTTAATAAATAAATAAACCATGTAATATAGGTTACCCGACTTGATCCGATCCAAAAATTAAATGAATTAAATAAATCAGTAATAGAAAACTTGAACTGGACTCATATATTAATCGAGTTAAACATGCCAACCTATTTACAACCCGAACCCATTTATCCTAAACCCAAACATATTTATGATGGATTGAGTGCAGGTCAGGTTGATAGGTCGAGTCATGTTTTGCCATCCCTAATTTTAGGAAACTTGATCATTCAGTTAAAGAACCCAAATATGGGGTGTTTGGTCCATGCGGGACTGAACCCCCCACATGATCCTCAATACAAAACTAGAGTCCTGTAGTGGCCAAAAGGTAACCACAAAATGTTACAAAATTGCAAATAATATTTGCAGGGATGCAGATGGGGCAAACCTGGGCCTGGTGACCAAGAAAATTTACACATGGTTGGCCCAAAAACCAAATATGCAAATTGGTAGTGTTAACCCATGACCCCAACAGGTCCCAACCAATCCATATTTGAAGACGTGGATTGGGTCTGGTTCCAAAATGGATTCTATCCAAAGTCTAGGTCTCAGTCCGGTCCTGTCTTCTTCGATCTGACTCGACCCAACCCATATATCATCCATGCCTAATGTGGATCGATAGAAAATTAGCTTGACCAAACCCAAACCCGATCAAGCTAAAAACTTGAATCATACAAACCCTCACTCTCCTTCACTCTATAAATCTTTTCCATCTTAACAACCACAACACCTCTTACTTATTTTCCTTTAACTAAATTTATACATATTTATAATTCATTGTTTGTTTGGACAGGCAACATCCATTATAAGATCTTATTTGGTCCTCCCTGTAGTTTTCAACTAATTCATATTGAGTCTGGAAATTCTCCTGGATCATTTGACTAAGCATGACAAGAGCAAAACTGTTTACCTGGTCATGCTTGCAACAAAGTCCAAGGACTGTTGACATGGTCCATGTAAACACATTAGCATACCAGATTTATTCCAAATGGCATATGAATTGCTATACAATTATATTTGCAATCAAGCGTCAGCTTGACAGACCCCCACAACATCCAAAGATTACACTTTAAAAAATAGAAAAAGGTCCAATAAACAACTCAGCTATCCTGATAAAAAATTATTTTTCGGAGACATGGTGCAGGTGCAAAACCATGCATGTTTGCACCCAGGACCTCCCACATTTGGAGAGGGATTTCATGCCACCTGGCTGAACTAAGTCTGGTTGGTTGTTGTCCTCAAGAGCACTTAATTGTGTTCCACAACCCAATCAACCTTCCAGTTTTGATCACTATTTCTTCAAAATCCTTTCATGGAGCTTTGAAACTCCAGCCTTTGTTCCGCATCCACATCCCCACATATTCTAATTTTGTTGCACCAATTTTCAAGTATAAATGAGGATACAACTCCATAAGAAAAAACATCATCCTTGCATTACCCATCATTGTGATATTAAATGTTGCACCATTGGTCGCTAGAGAGTCCCAGCATCATAAGACTGAAGTTCCATCCACTACATCTTTTGGGAATATGCAACATGTGTACTTGGGGCATGGAACACATCAATGGAATAGTACCACAAAAGAATATTTTTTTTCTCAAGATGGACAACATGAAATCGTATATTCTATCAAAAAAGTCAGCTAATTAGTTTTAGTATTTTAAATGTAATATATAGCACACCTTTCTTTATTTTACTATTATTATTTTAATTTTAGTATTGTTAATTGTTTTCCCCAACAATTTGGTTTTTATTTTCGCAATTGTTACCAGGGTGTTATCTTTCGAGAAGACACCCCTTTTCATGTCAATTTCTCACAACCCTTGTGATTCTTTAAATAAGACAAAACCCTGAGGATTGAGAGATCACTACAAAAAAGAATTGTGGTTTCGCTAGAGAGGCCGGAAAGCCTCAAACTCCTGGCAATATATATGCCCATGTCTCTCTTATATCAAATTCCCAGACCAAAGGCCTCAAAGAACCTGCATCATGAGGCAAAATTCACCAGGATAAAGAAGACATAAACAAAGAAAAACAAACTAAAATAAGATTAAAAGTCCATGCCCGGGTATTCATGCTAGGATAAGCAAAAAGTACACAAAAGCATTAACTACAACTCATGGAAGTCTTAATTGGAGGCCAACCATGGTTCACTATGCGGTAGCGAAGACGTGCGCCAAATTTGTTATATACAACTGGCATTCTTATTTTAGCTAAAGACGCCAAGTTTGGCATTCTGTTGGCATTCTATTAAAAGTTCTTTCTTAGTTTGTATAGTCCAGCTAGTATTCTAGATTATTCTTTTAAATTCTAGATAGCTCTTTTTATCTGTATATAAGAACCTCTTTACCAATTTTTTCATGTGAGAAATAAAGATAATTTTCTTCAATTCTAGCTTTCTCTATTTGCCCTGTTAACATGGTATCAGAGCCAAGAGCCACGATCATTGTGGCCTAGAATACTCTAAGTTTTGTGATGATCGAGAACTCATGGAAGAGGAAACGCAGTTCAGCGTTCAGATCGACGAAGTTCCTACCAGTGATTCTTACAACCTTCAGAATTCTGATCATCCAGGCACGCTCCTGGTAAGCACTCCCTTATCTGGATTGAATTACTTGTCATGGAGTCAGTCGATGAAGATCGCACTCAAGGCTTAAGGATAAACTTGGCTTTATAAATGGAAAGTGAGTTATGCCGGATGTTGAATCTCCAATGTTTGAGAAATGGCAACGAGTCAATAGCATGGTGCTGTCATGGATTTTGAACTCTATCTCTAAAGATTTAGTAGAGGCGTTTCTTTATGTTACTACTGCATGTGAACTCCGGAATGAACTTGAACAGAGATTTGGTAAAAGCAATGGCCCATTGCTTTACCAAATTAGATGAGAAATTAGCTCATTCTCTCAAAGAAATATGTCGATGATGATATATTTTACAAAGTTAAAAAAGCTTTGGGATGAGTTATCTTGCTTGAGAAATTGTTCGATCCGTACATGTGGGGCGCAAAAACTGTTGCAAGTATTGAGAATGAAGATAGGTTGATACAATTTCTTATGGGTTTAAATGATAGCTACGATCATGTCCGCAATCAGATCTTGCTACTCGATCCATTACCCGCTGTGAACAAAGCATATTCTATGATGCTTCGTGTTGAAAAATAGCATGAAGTTCTCTCTATTTCATATTCGACGGATCATGCTGGGGCAATGATGGCTAAATAATTGAATTATAAGGCTGAAGGCACAAAAGAGGCTAATGTTCAGAAAAGTCAATTCTAGCAGCAACAAGAAGCATGATTTTGCTAGAAAGGAGGATTGATTTTGTACTCATTGCAAGACACAAGGTCACATGCATGACACATGCTTTAAACTGCACGGCTACCCAGATTGGTACAAGGAGCTCAAGCAAAAACGTACTAATCAACATAATCAAGCATACGCAGCTCGAGTTCATGAAACCCCTATGGATAATGATCCACTCAATCCTCCATCTCAGTCAGGTGATTGGAGCGCAAATCTATCCACTGCAATTCAGCAAAAAATAGCAAAGTATATGAAGGGGAAGGTGACCCTGTAACCAAACACTACCAATTATTCGAACTTTGCATGTAATGAACCTCATTGGTGTCTTCTTAGCAAAGATGAATGAAAATATTGGTACCTGGATAGTTGATACAGGTGCAACCAACCATATATGCTCAAATATACAAATCTTTTCTCAAACACATAGACCACCTAACCCCTCACCCGTATACTTACCTGATGGGACTAAACAAAATGTCACATGTATGGGCACCATTTCTTTATACCCGAAAGTAACTCTCACAGATGTGCTGTATGTGCCCTCTTTCAAGTACAACCTTCTTTCAATCAATAAACTTTTACAATCTACTAACATTATGGTTTATTTTTTCCCTTCTCATTGTACTTTGCAGGACCATTGGACTAGACATAATTGCTACTGGAAAAGAACATGCTGGCTTATACAAGCTCAATTCATCATCATTTACACACTCCATGGTTTGTTTTTTATCAAAGTTGTAATAATGTTTTGTCTGTCACAAACTCTTACACTCTGTAGCATGAACGTTTAGGTCATGTATCCAAGTCTACATTATTCAAAATTCCAAATATCAATATTTCTATTAAAGACTCTTGTGAAGTTTGTCCTTTGTCAAAACAGCAACGTTTACCTTTTCCAATCATTACAATTTCTAGTAAAAATGTGTTTGAATTGATACATGTAGACTTATGGGGCCCATATCATATTCATACAATCACTGGAGCAAGATTTATTATAACCATTGTTGATGACTTTAGTAGAACAACTTGGGCTTACCTAATGAAAGATAAAACCCAAACTCTATCTCATCTCACTATATTTTTGAATCTAACATAAACACAATTCCATAAATGAGTGCAATTCATTCGGATAATGGCTCGGAATTCATCAATGCCTCTTGCCAATCTATGTTCTAAGATCGAGGGATCTTTCACCAAAAATCTTGTCCTCACACACCACAACAAAACGGGATAGTTGAGAGAAAGCACAAACATATGTTATAGGTAGCTCGAGCACTCTTATTTCAATCCCATTTGCCTAGACAATTTTGGGGTGAAGCCATGCTTACCGCTGTCTACTTAATAAATAGATTACCTTCCTCAGTTTTAAATTGGAAAGGCACCCTTCGAAGCTTTGTATCACAAATTACTAGATTATAGGCATCTTAAGGTCTTTGGTTGTTTATGTTTTGCCACCAACACCAAGCCACACAAAACAAAATTTGAACCACGAGCTACAAAATGCCTATTTCTTGGATATGCAATGGGCACAAAGCATATAAAGTCTATGATATCAATTCACACAGTGTTTGTGTCAAGAGATGTAGTCTTCCACGAGTCCATTTTTCCTTATAAACGTGAGTCTTCCATTTCGTCATCCAATCAATGTCCTTCATCCATAATTCCTATACCCGCCGTACCTGATACTACACAAAATGATTTTTCCACCCATATTTCCAATGTTCCAGTTGAGTGTTCAACCCCATCACCTCATCAAGAGTCATATCCTACCCCACCTATTGTAACCCTTGTTGCACCTCTTCGTACAAGTACTAGGATTGTCTCAAAACCAGCTTGGCTGCAAGATTTTGTAGCACAAATTACACATGACGATTCTTTGCCAATAGCTTTACCTCCTAATCAAAATGGTTCTGCAGGTACATCTTCCTATAACCATTTCATTTCTGCTCCTACCTTTAATCATGATTATCTTGCTTTTATTGCTAATGTATCAAGTGTCAAAGAACCATCTTCTTATCATCAAGCTAAGAATGATATCCAGTGGGTTCAAGCCATGAATCAAGAATTGGGTGCTCTCGACCGCAATAATACATGGCAGTTGACTGAATTCCAGCAGGAAAAAATCCATAGCTTCGAAATGGGTATATCGTATAAAGTACAAGCCGGATGGCGCAGTGGATAGATTCAAAGCCCGGCTAGTTGCCAAGGGCTATAACCAGATTGAAGGAATTGATTATGTGGACAGTTTTTCGTCGGTTGCTAAAATAGTTACAGTGCGCATCTTTCTCGTCATTGATTCAGCTAAACAATGGCCTATTCACCAAATTGATATCAACAATGCATACCTTCATGGTTTCATTGATGAAGATCTTTACATGATACTGTCGGATTATACAAAAACATGCAATGGCCAGGTGTGTAAGCTTATTAAATCCCTTTATAGGTTGAAACAAGCGGGGTGTCAATGGAACAAACAATTTACAAGCAAACTCAAGGATTTCGGTTTCACTCAATCATCTTCTGACCATTGTCTATTCATCAAATCCTCTGGAGATGATTTCCAAGCTCTTCTTATTTATGTTGACGATATTCTTATCACTGCTATAAATGACCATTCCATTCTCTCCACTAAGAAATTTCTTGATGTTGAGTTCACCGTTACAGACATGGGATATTTTAAATACTTCCTGGGTATTGAGCTTGCTCGATCATCAGAAGGTTTGTTTATCAGCCAATGCAAGTACATACTTGACATGCTGCAAGACGTTGGGCTTTCCAATGCTAAACCTACCCCTTTTCCCATGGCAAAAGCTCTTCGTTTATCACCAGATATGGGATATTTGATGCCAAACCCAGAAAAGTATCGAAAAGTTGTTGAAAAATTATTATACTTAAGTATGCCTAGACCCGATATTACATACTCTATTCAACAACTCAGTCAATTCCTTCAATCACCAAGGATTCCTCGTTGGCAAGCTGTTGTTCAAGTTCTCAAATACTTACGAGGATGTCCTTCCAAGGGGATGTTTTTTCCAACAGCATCATCCTTTAAGCTTCAAGCTTATTGCGACGCTAACTAGGCAGCATGTCCAACAAGCCGCAAATCAATCACGGGATTTGCATCTTTTTGGACTCTGTTCTTATCTCATGGAAATCAAAGAAACAAACAATCGTGAGTCGTTCTTCAGCTGAGGCTGAATACAGAAGCATGGCCAGCACAGCTTATGAGCTCAAGTGGATTTCATTTCTTCAAGATTTTCAGATTCCCCTCCATACTCCCATTCCAATGCATTGCGACAATCAAGCCGCCATTCACATCAGCAACAACCCAACGTTCCATGAACGTACAAAACATATTGATATAGATTGTCATATTGTTCGAGATCATATAAAAAGTGGATTTCTTCAAACTATTCACACTCCATCCCGTCTTCAATTGGCAGATGTATTCACTAAGTCTTTATCTGCTGCTGCCTTTACATTTATTTTGTCCAAGTTCGGTCTGATTTATCTTCACCAGCCTCCAGCTTGAGGGGGGATGAAGACATGAGCCAAATTTGTTATATACAGTTGGCATTCTTATTTTAGCTAAAGGCACCAAGTTTGGCATTCTGTTGGCATTCTATTAAAAGTTCTTTCTTAGTTTGTATAGTCCAGCTAATATTCTAGATTATTCTTTTAAATTCTAGATAGCTCTTTTTATCTGTATATAAGAACCTCTTTACCAGTTTTTTCATGTGAGAAAATAAAGATAATTTTCCCCATTTCTAGCATTCTCTATTTGCCCTGTTAACATAGCACTTGACTCAGGGCACCTAAACAATTTAAATATTTGTCATGTTGGGATGTAGGAGCTTCAAATTTTCACCAAAAGTAACATAAACAATACTGTACGATGAAGCACATATAGAATTTTTTAAGAAAGCTTTCCAACAAAACCAATTAAAACGCACCAATTGAAGGTTAGACAAGCAAGAGATAGTTGATATTAAAGAACTCCCATTGCCTGCAAAGTTGTAGTTCCTTGCAAAAGTGACATTCTAAAGTAAATTAAAATAGTTAGTCAAACTTCCTCCCCCCCCCCCCCCCTCTAGAAACGCTTGTTACAGGAGTTCAAAGTCTGATTAGGCTTTAAAAATTATTTTTCGTTATTCTCTCTGTATTTTCTCTACATTGATTATCTCCTGTTAGAATTGCCTTTGGATATTTGAAAACCTTGTGTAAATATCCATGTACCACTCGACTCTTTTTCATCAGTGAATGGCAAATTACATCGAACCTTCCAAGTTCACTTTGTACGAGTATACATGATGGTGTCACTCAACCTTGCCAACGATGCAACTCTATACAACCTTCATGCAACTTGAAGGTCTTTCTTTTAGTTTGACTCCGAATGACCCAAAGCAAAGCTGGTGAGAGATTGATGGATGCGGGAAGATTGAGTTATTACTGATGCAACTTCAGCAAGATCAAATGATATTCGACCAGTGACACTCGAACTAGTTATCCTAAATTAGTTTTTGCTTATAGCTATCTTCTTGTTTACCTTATAGTTATCTTGTTTAGGTTTAGCCTTTTAATCATCTTCTTTATTTCCTTTGAATTGAAATAATAAGATTTTTTTTTTAAAAAAAAGAAGCAACTTTTTGTTATTTATTATCCCTTCATTGTCAAGAAAATTTCGATCACTTCTAGGCTAGGAGAGGCCCCTTTTTATTTTTTCAGGTCCTGATAGATTTTTCCTAGCAGAACTGAGAATTCTAATTTCATCCTTGACCTTCGCTTCCAATAAAAACCAATCAGTGTGATTTATTGGTGTGTTGCTAGACACCATTAGCAAACACAAACATCTAGTGAGGGCAATTAAAACCATTAGGAGAGTGTCCTACATGGCTGAAAAAACCTATAGCATCTGCTTCCCACTTCATACCACCACATATCCAATAAATGGCGCTCCTTCCCTACTTAATATAATTCAAGATCAGCTCATGGCCATCTTCCATGACAAAATACACATTAGCATCAAGGTTTCCCAACACAGCGAGACCCCCATCATTGCAGGATCTGGGTGGGTCAAATGCATGCAGCCTTAACCTAGAAAAAACACTTTGCTATTAAACTATGTCAATGTGCTGATTAAGCTAGAAAAATCCTTACAGCTCGTCAGGCAAAACTCTGTCACCACCTAGATTTGTTTTTCAGATAAAGGATACCTGCATGCAGCCTCGGCAATAGAACAAATCTAAAATAATCCTCGATTAGTCAAGCTCTAAGCTTAAGCTCTTAAGTATGATAGATGAGGTCAATATACTGACACAAACTAGCTGGTCCAATTAGAATCTTGGCTTTCTGCCAATAAGGACTTCCAAATCTTAAAGCTCCATGGATCTGGCTCCTCAACCAAAGTATATTCTTATGATTAAAGAATCTTTAGTGAGATTATGAAACCAATTGCCAACGGAAGCAGGTTTTGAAGAACAGCACTAGCACATTGAGTTATTTAAAAGCCACGCAGATACCATAGTAGCAAATGGTTATTATGTGCAAACTGCCATGACTAGCATCTTGCCATGCATCATGCACTACCATGTTAACTATGGGAAAGAAAATTGGATGCCATGCATGCCTAGAGACAATTGTGGCAGTGGTACATATATATATATCTGGAGGTAGCACCATGGCAACATGACTCAGATATGAAAATACACAACCTTGAATATAACAATTCTAAAGAACCGCAATGATATGATTTGGAAGGTGTTTACACCACAGGATTGTCAAATTTAAGTAAAAATCTAACATCTCAGACACCTAAAACAGTCATAACCTTGGCATTGAAAATTGGACACAAACAACAAATGACAATGAATAATTTCATACCTTACTGAAATCGCCAAAAAAAAAAAAGACATTGGATTAAAAAATATATATAAACAAAATAATTTTAGTGCTAGAAAATAACAAATAGATTGGATAGGTAAGCAGCAACAAGACACTATATGAGCATGCAAATAGATAAAGGATCTTGGTTGAGTATAATTGACATCTCAATTAGAATGAAAATTCGGTGACAGATGATACTGAACATCATTCAGATAGATGAATTTGCATAAATATTAAAATTTCATTAATGGACAATGCTCATGGACTCGCATTCCCATTCAGCCTCAGAAACCAAGTGCTCTATACCGCAGGATGGTCTCCATAGGTAAATATTCTTTGAAATGGTAATATTGAGTTTTATCAGATCATTTAAGAAGTCATATTCCCTTGAATTTTTTTAGTTTATTGAGAGCATAGAAAAACATAATTTCATTTTGGAATAATAAAACTATCAATTCAATATCAGACATTTAGTGATTAGCAGCATTTGGAATCTCTTGGCATCAATTCACAGTGAAAGCTGACCAATTACGCTTTGTTTACATCACAAATTAATGATGTTAAGGAAAAACGCTTTGATTCAATCTACTGGAACGAAACCGGATGAGAAAATCCAAAACCAAATCCAAAAGGAACCAGGCCACACCAAGCCCACGCGCGCAACCCAGACACATGCATGGCCTGGGCACCCATGAGCACACCGCACAGCCTGTAGTGCATGGTGCATGCACGCAGGCCATGACACCAGCATTTAGCATGATCCACAAGACCGCTTCGCATGGTCCACGCTCATTTCTGCATATTTTGCAAAGTCCACAATGGACCACAAGCACGAGGGCATGCGGGATGATTCATGGCACGCGTGGAATGGCATGACTCATGCACCGGTTCACATAGGGAGGTGTGCGACAATTTTAGCACAGTTCACGAACTTTGAGACAATTTCAGCTTGATTTGGACTTCGTTTTTTATCTCGTTTAAACCTCTAGATTCCTATCAAAGTGCTTTTCGACAAGAAAGCATCCCAAAGGCTATAAAAGGGAGATAAACAGGTATGGCACTAGTATAAGGATCCAAAGGGCTTCTAGGAGATATCATAACGACAGAAAAAGCCTGTAGGAACTAGAGGGTCACCTTAAAAGTTGAGAGCTTTGTAAAAAAAATTGAAACTTCTTGTTGAAAAAATTATACGAGATTAAAAATACTAGTTCTTAATCTTATAAATAATTATTTTTTCGTAATAAAGTCATGCATACCCTTTTGATTATCTTTTATTTTATTTTCTTTTCTTGTCTCTTATAGTATCAATAATGATATCGTGATTTTGAAATCAGAAATCCATATTCCACACGATAGATTCTCCAACAAGTGATATTAGTATAGTTCATATCACAACAATTGATATCAGAGCTCTGGGTTGCCCAGATTGTTCGTGTTAATTTAGATTAAAGAAAATAAAAAAGACAAGCACAATCAAGATAAAGATCAACTGGTTCGATGTGAAGAGCAATTTCTTTCTAGCAAATAAAGGTGAAAAACATGCTCATCCAACATGAATTGATTAATACTCTTTTATACAAGAAGAGACCAACCATCATGGAAGATAAAAATTAGAGACAGCTTCCGATGCAACCTATGAGTATGATCCGCTTATCTGGTGAATGACGTGGTGATCCATGTGTTGAGTGAGACTTCCTCGATAGTGTTGTAGACAAAACTGAAGAAGTTATACTTAACAAAATCACTCACCAGCATTCTCTCTAAAAGTAATTCTATCAGCTATGGATGAGCGAGGAGCAGAGCATGCAAGAACATTTGAGCAACTCCCAGAGGATCCTCACCGATCTTCATAACATAGAAAGTTATAAAGAAGACCAGGACATTGATCTTGCTATCACTTCTGCACTCCTTCGAATCTTTGATGACTACTCTTCTAATAAAAAAAATACTATCAAGACGAAGAAAATCACTTCAGCACTATTCCAAAACGAGATTCTCATAAAGGAGAACCAAGCTTCGATTCAAGAACTCAGTGTTGGTGATCTCTGGAGAAGCTGGAGACAAAATGCAGAACGACATAGAATCATGAGATGGACGATCCAAATCGAAGGATGCGAGCAAGATCAAGTACTACCAGCGTGTCGAGTTATGCATCGTATTAAAGATTGTCTGTAGTTCAAAAATCGAATGAAGGTTACTACAACAATGGCCGATGGTAGCAACAGTAACGAGTACAATGATGTATTCATTATATCTTATAAGTTTACCTTTCCAACAATAAATTCTAAATTTTACATGTTCCTATCATGTATATTGCAAAAAGAATCATTTCGACTCTCTAAAAAATAGAGTTATCTACCTACTAGACAAATCGAGTTGTGCGATCAAGGATGAAGGGACAGTCAGCTTAAAACTTCATGATAAACCATCAAGAAAATTGGATGAGATCCGATACATGTCCAGCTTCATCAAAAATCTAATCATTAAGTAAACTAGATTTAAACGACTGTACGTGAAAAGCCGGTATTGAAATCCTAAAGATAATCCACGACAGTAGGATTGTCTTCCAGAGAAAGTGTAAAGGACATTATCTCTTAACAGGAAATCCAGTGTAAGGTGAAATTCTTGATGTAGATAGGAGCCTCGAATGAGATGAAGCTCCAAAAGCAAATGGATCATGCACGAAACAATTCAGGACAACAGGCGACATCGCATAATATTCCTATTACCACATAAAGCTTTTCCGAACAAATCTCAGGTTAAGATAAATACTGCACATAATGAAGATGAGATTAAGCACCCTGGCTCGACTTCCATATTTGCCCATCCATAAATAATAGATGTTTGCTCCAAGGCATGTAGACAATCTTTTAAAAACTCTCAAAATCAGATAGAGATCGGATGTTGAATCGAGATGAAGATTGTTAACAAAAAAGCAGCCCATTGGAGTAAAACCCAGATGAGAAGATCCAAAAACAAGCCTAAGAGGAATCAGGCATCGATAGTAACAAGCTAGCTCCAACCCACGTGTGCGGCCCAGGGATGCGAGAGAACGCGATGCATGGCTAGTCACAGTACCAACATTTCGCGGGGTTCATACTTGTTTCCCACACGTTTCACACGATCCATAGTGGACCATATGCAAGAGGATGCATGGCATGCAAGGATTGGCCTGGCCCATGCGTCAATTCACGTAAGGATGTGCATGACAGTTTTAGCATAGTTCACGAGCTTTGTGACATGATTTTGGCTTGATTTGAACTCTATTTTTTATCTGATTTCAACCTCCAAATTCCTGTAGAGATGTTCTTTAACAAGGAGACATCTCAAAGGCTATAAAAGAGGGATAAACAGATCAGGGCACTAGTATGAGAATATAAAGAACTTTTAGGAGATGTGGTAATGGTAGAAAAAACATATTGACTAGAAGATCACCTTAAAAATTTTATGAGGGATTTGGAACTTCTTGTTAAAAAAATTATATGAAATTAAAAGTACGAATTCTTATCTTGTAAATGATTATTTTTTTATAATGAAATCTTACATGTCCTATTAATTATTTTTTATTTTATTTTATTTTCTTCTCTCTTGCAGCACCAATAAAAATATCATGATCTTGAAAATCAGAATACATATTCCACACAAGAAATTTCTTAACAAATGATATCAATATAATTGGTACTACAACAAATGATACTATAATAAAAAGTGGATGCCCTAACCATTTGTATTGGGATATGGCTTCAAGGGGATGACAATTATGCTGGTACTTTGGAGTTAAACAAGTGGGATATATGTTTTTTTTCTCTTAAACCTATTGACAAAAGGAGAGAGAATCAGAGCATATCTCAACCAGCAGTCAAAGCAATTTCTCTCCTCCTTAAAGACTATTAAGGAGCAATGTATATAGAAGTGAGAATTAAATGACAAAAATAGGTAACACTTAAAATAAAATTTTCAGGGTGATCTAGCTCCTCTCAAATATGCAAACAAGAAAGCCCAAAAGGAGCATTACAAATTGTCAAAAATGAAAGGAAAAAAAAATAAAATCCTTATGTCTGGTTTTCTACATTTTTCAAGGAAAAGCAATTGAATTTTGTTAGTAAATTCAGAACAATTCAAACAAATTTAAAAATTTTGTTTGAATTAGAAAAGGCATTTTTTATCATTTTAAAACAAATCAAATTGTACAACCATCGTTGTACTCAAGCTCAAGACCAGCATGTACATTCAGAAATTAAGTGATATATATGGAAAGATCCATAAATATCACAACAAATTGCATATATTAAGATTTATTTCTTTCATCAGTTCCAGAATTTCCCCTTACATATTAACTTCAGTCAAAGATCTTCCCCCCACACCATGCACCATAAATTCAGTGCGTGATTGAAAACTTCAAAAGGCATGAAAGGCAATACTTAATTGCTCATGAATGTTCAACAAATGTATTGTTACCCAGAAATGGAGCCCAAGAGGGGATGAATTGGATCTTTTGAAAAATTAAACAATTATGTACTGGTCTTGATGTGTTTGTGAAGCAACGTTATTAAACTCAAAATGAATATACAGCGGATAATGACTAATTAAAGGCAAGCAATAAAGAGCAAGTAGTAGAGAGAGAAATCACACACAAACATAGTTTTATAGTGGTTCGGTGCAATCCAAGCACCTACATCCACTTCCCAAGCCTTCCTTGAAAATTTTTGCTATAATCTCTTCAAGATTATAGCCAACTTGTTTTTCAAGGCTCACCGTCAAAATCCAAGTTGGTTTTGTCACCTAGGCTCACCAACCTTTACAACTTGTTGCCTTGATGCTCACAAGTCAAACCCTAGTTGGTTTTATACCTTTGGCTTACCAACAACCTTAACAACCTACTTTCAAAAACCTTGAAAGCTAGGTCAGCAAAGAATGAAGTTAAAGATACAAGAATAAAAGCACGATCAAATTCTCTTCTAGAATGAAATATGAAAGCTTTGAGGCTCTTGAAGATTGCTTGTCTTCTCTTCTCTTAGGAATCTCTTCAAAGACACTTGGAAAGCGAAATGATAGGCTTGTAAGCTTTTTCAATAGAATCTCACCTTTTTAGTTTTGGAAATGAAGTTCTTTAAAGAATGTCTTTTGTGTGTTCAATGCTTCTTGAATGAGTTTGGTGAAGCTTAAATACTTCAAAAACTTCCAAAAAAACTGTTTAATACCATTGAAGGAGCAAAACTAGCTGTTGAGAGCTTGTAGAAATGAATACTAGCTCTCAAAAAATATAGCCATTATTGCTGTCAGAATCCGTGAATCGATACTTGACTTCTGTGAGTCGACACTTGATTTCTGTGAATTGATACTTGAGTTTCCTGAGTCAACACTTGAATCTTCATGAGTCGACACTTGATTTTTGTGAATCTACACTTGAATTTCCTGAGTCGACACTAGAGTCTTCATAAGTCGACACTTGATTTCTGTGAGTCTACACTTGAGTTTCCTGAGTCGACACTTGAATTTTCTGAGTCGACACTTAAGTCAAAAATCTTTAAAAAATCTAATTCCATATTTTCAAAAATCTCAGACCTTGAGTCGACACTTGAAATTCTTGAATCGACACTTGAATCCCCTAAATTGATACTTGAATCTCCTGAACCGACACTTGATAGAAAATCTCCCAAAAAGACATGTTCTTTATCTCTAAAAATCTCAAGTCTTGAGTAGACACTTGAAATCTTTGAATCGACACTTGTGTTCCGTGAGTCGATACTTGATTTCTGTGAATCGACACTTGGAATGCCAGGGAAAATTTCTGCATGCCAGTTTCTAAAGTGTCGACATTTGGTATATATCATGAGTCGACACTTGACATTGCAACTTGTCAAAAAATGTGCCAACCTTCCAATTTCAAAATGATCTCCAATGAAATTTTAATATACTTAATATAAAGCACAATTGATCTATTTTAAAACCTTTTTAGATGAGAAAACTTCTTAAATCATGAAAATTGCTCAGCTTCCAATGAGTGCCATGATACTTTTATTTTGAGAATTTGAGATGCCTGTATCCTGAAACTCATAAATACAATTGAAATATTAGTATAAAATATGTACTCAACATTTTGTTAGTCATCAAAATCACGGGCTAAAGCCAACATGCATATAGTTGAGTTATGAGCAAATTTCCAGAGTCCTGCATCACTAGTATAAGCAGCTCGATAGCTATAAGAGATGACCATTTAGCATTCAGCATGCTTCCATGCTATCCTTCAAGCATTTCAACCGTATAATCTATCCCACGTTTACATCACATACAGGTCGTCACATAGCTTTGCTTCATGCTATAAGATTAAGCCTTTGTGCAATAGCAGGCAGAAAACACTCGCAAGGGAGGACCTAACACCTTGATGAGTTCGCCGAGTAGCAATTACTACATGATGTACACTAAGGCCATTTCCTTGGTACTTAAAAGGTGACCCTTAAAGCTGAACCTATTAGTGGTCAAAGCAACACACTGGAATAAAAAGGACTGATAGTTAAAACCCCACGATCGACTGCCGCTTATTACGGACAAAAGCCCCATAAGGACATTATTAACAGATAAAAAGTAGTCTCACAAACATAATTAGTACAATGAAATCTATGGCAATGGTTCATTACATTCACGCCCATTGGTGCCAATCTATAAGCTATCCCATATCGCTTTTAACCAAAAGGTTTCACGTTCATGAAAAACTGTACCCAAAGGCTAAAGAAAGCAACCTACCCATCCCATCGAAAGTGCCATGCGTCTCCCAAAAGCCTTAAGCACAAATCTCTCTCTCTCTCTCTCTCTCTCTCTCTCTCTCTCTCTTTTTAATGTGAATGTAACATAGAAACCTACATGCAGTCATGTAGGAGGATGCATGAGGTACCACACGAGCCTACATACTTTACCTATATAGCGCTGTCACACCAGCATAGGGTGGAATCCTGACAACTTAAACGTTCTAGAAGACTACAAGAAGAACTAGCAGTGAGAGTTGGAAATGCGGGCGGGTGGGTGGGAGTGATTAAAATAGCATCCAATATGTTCTTTGTTCTACACTACGAATTGAAGCCCATCACATGTTGGCGGTGGTGGTTTTGGAGTGGTGGTAGGAGGGAGAGCATAAGGCATGAGTTGGTATTTATAAAATAATAAGTAGGTAAACTGGGGGAATAATGCAACGATCATTCCACTGTACGTACATTTATAGATGCCCCCCCCCCCCTCTCTCTCTCTCTCTCTCTCTCTCTCTTAATGACATGTAGATGCCCTTCCTCCATTCTTCTTTCCTGACAAGCACCAAATATAAGAGAATGGAGATGATAGCTACTAAGCTACTATAGCCTCGTGACACAGACACAGGAAGCCATATCTTTCCTGTTTATATCTCTCAAGATTCTCTCAAAAATCAACATAAAAAGAACATTAAATAACACAGTATTATTAAAAATATATATGCATACAGAGTAAGTACGTAGTTATATATATATTTTTTTCTTTTCTTTTGGATAAAGAGAGCGGTACAAAAAGTATAAGGGAAGAAGCCGCCCGTCAAGATTCTTTACGGGCTTGCGTGAAAGAAGTACCGTGTCTTCTCTCGTAAATATGCAACGTAGTTGGCATACCGATCGACAGCCACACGGCCGTGCACCTCCGCGTTGCACTGTTGCAGTCCAAGCGTCCCAAACCCTAACACGGCTGATGTTGAGGGGAAAAAAATAAGCCAAGAAACTCATCTTCTAGCCCAGTATCCCATGGCTTGATTGTTTAAGATGCTATAATGTTAATTAATTATTGTAAAACTTTAAAATATATCCTGCTAGCTGGTAGAGGTACTAATTTAATCAGTACCGGTGGTGGGTTTACCAGAGGAGAGGATGCGGAAGGATCCATTGGTTAGGGAGTTGAGCTGAGACTCTACCCTCCTGAGAAAATCCATGGCCTCCTGCAACGGCCTCGTGAGCTCCTCCCTATACTTCACTAGCATATGGTAGTATGCCTCCTGTCACGATTCAAAATTACAAAACTATTGACCTTTGGAGCTTGAATTTTACACCAAATTAAACGGCCAATTGGTTCAGCAACAAGTGCGAGTGGTGGTTGACATTTAATACCATGAATTGGTCGAGCTCCGGATCGGCCGGCGGGTCCCGGCAGCCTACACCGGCCCGCTGCCTCGCTTCGAATTCCCTTGCCACCGCGGAAAGCCGGTCTGCCACCTCCGGCGGAGCTCCAACCTGTTAACAAATAGATATATATATATACAGTTATCTTCTATATGGATGTTAACAAGAGGAGGCAGAGATTTGGAAAACCTTCTGGCAGTCCATATAGGCTTTGAGGAGGTTGGAGTAGTTGGGGTGGGAGATGATCAGGGCCTTCATGGCGTCCACGTCGGTGGTTCGGGCGAAGGGGTAATGGCGGGAGGAGGAGGACGAGGCCTCGGGCTTGGGAGGGTGGAGGCGGGGGATAGTGTTGGTGTTTAAGTTTGGGCCACTGTAGATGGAAATGGAGGCAGCGGCGGGGGGTGCAACCACAGCGTTAGTTGGGGTGGTGGTTGACGGTGTGGCCACGGAGGACGACGCGTATCTGAAGCCCCCCCCTCCGGTGTCGGCTCCAAGCTGGGACAATCGCTCCATGCCACACCCAGCTACCAGTCCTCTATAAAAGTAAATCAAAGAAAGAAAGAAAAACTACGAATTGACCCTCAAGAAAAGAGAGGAGCTCGAGGGAAAAGCTGCGAGGCTAAAATGGAGGCGGAAAGAGAGAAGATGGAATTATTTATCATCAGAGGTAGAGGAGCGGAGATGCAGGGGGTTGGATGGATGCTGACCACCTCCACAGATGGAGAGAGAGAGAGAAAGTAGGGGGACGCATAATCTCTGATAGCTTTCTTTTCCCATGTCAAATCAAGAAGACAGGACTAGTTTTGCAGTGGCGGTAGAACCCAAAGCCTCAACCAAAATATATTACCCCAACCAAAACATCCGCATGCGAATACAAGAGGGAGCGATGGAGAGCGTAGAGAGGGATTCCAATCCAGCAAATGGCATAATCGGGAGTAGAACGCTACGGGTTGCACCGTAGTAGTACTAGCAGTAGTTCTTATTTACAACATATATATATATATATATATATATATATACACGCGGACAGACACAAGTCTTCTTCCTGTTCCATGTTGACTCTAATTGTGGGCTTAAAAAGCTTAAAAAGGTACAGTAAGTCTTATCAACAATATATATATATTACCAACTTACGGCATCTCACGTTGGTTTTTGTCTTTCATGGGATTTTTTTTTTTTTTAAGCATCGTACTGGACGAAGCGACCCTAAGACGAGATGCAGGGATAGCGATGTAAACGCGGGGGCATCCTGGGAATAAAGCGGGAGACGAGAAGGTGGGAAAGATACTACATGCTGAGGAAGGGGTGTTTTGGGAATATATGTGACATGACTCGTATCTCTATTTAGGAGAGCTCATGATGCAAGGCTTATCTTATCGTTGTCACATCTACACCCATGGTTGGGTATGCCCATCGGATTTTTTTTAAAAAATAATATTTTTTAATAAATATTTACGAAATAAACGTCATTTGAAATATACTTAGTTGTTTGAATTGCGTGGATGCCGGATCATCAAATGCCGGAAGTTCAAGATGAAACCACAGAATCAACACGTAATTTCAAATTTTAAAATAAAAATAAAAATAAATAAAATTTTAAAATTAAAAAAAAAAAGTATATATCATACTTACGGTTTCATTTTATTTCTGCATTTTTTTCTCAAACAAAGAATTTTTAAAATAAAAAATATATAAATAAAATTATAAATAATTATTTTAATAATGTTATAAAATAAAATTCATTATAATATATGATTAATAGTATAAATATTAAAATAAATATCATATCATATTATATTATATATTATATTATAAAATATAATAAATATAATAAATATTTTATAATATAATATAAAATTTATAATTTAGTCGGTGCCAGTCCGATCATCAATCCAATCGCTAATTTAGTACCAGTCCAATCACCAGATCGGTACTAGTTCGATCGCAAGTTTGGTCGCCAGCTTGGTGCTAGTCCAGTCACTAATCCGACCAACAAGCATGTGCTAGAGATCCAATCCAATCTTGCCGCCAATCCGATCGCTGGTTTGGTTATCAGGTTGGTGCCAGTCCGATGCTAGTTTGGTCACTAGTCCAACCACTAGAGATCTAATCCTTCTTATCACCAAGCTGGTGCTAGTCCGGTTGCCAGGTCGGTGCTAGCCAGGTCGCTAATCCGGTCGCTAGGCCGATGCTAGTTTGACTACCAGTTCAAATCTCTAAGCCGGTGCTAGTCCGACGATCAGAATGGCAATCAGACTGACATTGACCTGGAGATCTGGATTGGCATTGACTTGGCAATTGGACTAGCATCGACCTAAAGATCTGGACCGACGACCAGACTAGCACTAACCTGATGACCGGACTGGCGCCAACATGGAGATTTAGACTGACGATCGGATTGGCATTGGCATGGAGATCTGGATTGGTGGTCTGACTGGCACCAACCTAGTGGCTGGACTGGCAGGCGAATTAGCATCAATCTAGCGACAAGACTGGATCGAGTCTATGCAAGTTGGACTAGCACTGTCCTTGCGGTCGGACTAGTGACAAAACTAGCATCAGGCTGGCGATTAGATTGGCGACTGGACTAATACTAAACTGGCGACCGGACTGGCACCGACTAAATTATAAATTTTATATTATATTATAAAATATTTATTATATTTATTATATTTTATAATATAATTTATAATTTATTATATTATAATATATTTATTATATTATTTATTGTAATAAACTTTATTTTATAATATTAATATTTTATAATATTATTAAGATAATAATTTATGATTTTATTTATATATTTTTTAATTCTTTTAAATTTTTTATTTGAAAAAGAGATGTAGGAATAAGATGATGTCACAAAAATGACATGCAACTTCTCTTATTTTTTTTTAATTTTTTAATTTATTATATAATTTTTATTATTTTTATTTCATTTTAAAATCATATTATTTTAATTATTTTTATATTTTTATTTTAAAATTTAAAGTTGCAGGATGATCTGGCATAAATATATTTCACAAGACATTAATTTCATAAATATTTATTAAAAAATATTATTAAAAAAGTCCTATACCGCTAACTTTTTGCTCATCTATATGCATAGCTCGATATCGCTGTTTTATCGCCGAAACCCACATCCCAAACACACACCCCTAGAGTTGTCAATAGATCGAATTCGGGTCGAAACCCAGATATCCAGACCCGGATCCAATCTTAGCAAATTAGACCCAAACCCAGACCCGAATACCCAATGGGTCCAGTTTTCAAGTTCCAAACCTGGATCCAATGGATCTCGGGTATCTGGACCTGGACTCGGACCCGAATGGATAGTACCATGGCACGTGAAGTCCAATATTACCTTCTTATCTTTTCTTTTTGAGTAAACAAGAGGATTGAACTAGAACCTATTATAATATAATAATACAAGCAAGTAGTAACAAAACGATATAATATCATGCTAACAACCACAGCAATATTACAGGCCATCGAGGGGCAAAGAGAATTAGAAATTTAGGCGATGAAAAAGAATTATGACTTCTTCATTGCTGAATTGAAGGCCTTTTATATTAAAAATTATAGTTGATTTTGAACCATTAGATCAAAAGATCTAATGGTTCATAATAATATTAATATATATAAATATGTATAATACCATATTATATAATCCGGTCTCGGGTCTGCCGGTCTGGATATTTAATATTCAGATATGGATCCATTTAATTATAGCTAAACGGGTCCGGATCCGGATAAATAAGTCCAAATTTAATACCATATCCGAATCTATTGAATAAATATCTATGGATCTCGGATCCGGATCCAATCTATTGATAGCTCTACACACCCGTGCGTTCCAGAAAATTACAAACTTTCACCAAATATTTTGGAAATATATGTATAATCTCCTACCATTATTTTTTTAAAAAAGCTAACGGACATCGTCACTTTCCAATCTATTTAAATCTTAAATATCTTATATTATTTATTTTAATTATTGTTAATTATTTTATTTTTTGAAATTTGAGATTTTTATATTTAACTAAATTATTTTGAATATTAAATTTGTGATGATGATTATAACTCGGGTGAAAAATAAATATATGTTTCTTAAATTTCAAAATATTTGTATACGTTTTTTTGGTTAAAAGATAATAATAGAAAACTATATATGTGAGTTTTTGTATTTCAGAAACGTCAGCAAAGTTCTGTATCGTTTTCAATATCATGCTACCACCCGTACGTGCGGGTTCTAAACGATAAGAGAAATGTTACTTCTCGTACCCCAGAAAAGAATGGTTACCCCGTTGGATAATTTATACTAAAATTATCTAAATTTAATTATCATAATTTTTTTAAAAAAATATAATAAAAAATTATATTTATATTTAAAAAATTTATATAAAAAAAAATGATCAGATAAAAAGTATTACATATCATTAAGATGATAGCCTGATTGATAAAAATCTTGTCTCGTTATCGATAATGGATATCTATTTTTAGATATATGAAAATTAAAAAAATCTAAATATCTATATTATTTTAGAATTAAAAAAATTATAAAATTTAAATATCTTAAATTGTATATTATTCTTGTAACGGGCCTGGAGGATTGCTACGACCCTTTTTATCTTAAAAAAAAAAAAAAGGAAACCACATAATGGGACTTTAATAATAATTATGATTTGTAAATATTCGGATGCCTTTCATCTTGGCGGCTGGTCAAGTACCAGGATCAAAACTAAGAAACCAAGATAAATATTAAAAATAATAAAT
The DNA here is from genome assembly GCA_021397845.1 of Areca catechu. Classification (NCBI taxonomy): domain Eukaryota; kingdom Viridiplantae; phylum Streptophyta; class Magnoliopsida; order Arecales; family Arecaceae; genus Areca; species Areca catechu. Next base: position 20,276,140 of record CM038052.1, on the reverse strand, counting down.
AAAACAAACAAAATTTTAATAAATATATTATTGGAGTAGGCAAGTGATACAAACCGATATATCGCCATCAATATTTCAACCGGATGAAGGCCTTGACCACGATCAATCTTCTCCAATAATTTTGGAATGCCTGCACAAATTTTTTTTCATATACAAACAAGTTAACAATTGCAAAACTAATGATGGACCATCCAAGTAAATTTAAATTTAAACTATTTATAATTGTAATTAATTATCATCCGCATTAATTACATTGTAATCATAATTATAAATAACTATTTAAATTATAAATTTAAACTATTTAAATTATGACTTGCATGAATGTCCTAATTTTCTCTATCCTGATTAAAGGATCCCCTACAGAATTCTTTCAATCCTTCTATGGCCTCCGACAAAGTTGTTCTTTGTCCTCTTATTTATTTATCATTTATGCTGACTTCCTTTCCAGATCTCTTTCGGTGACGGTGCGGAATTATCAGATCCACCTATATATCTCAAGACCGGGAGCCTTCCCGGTCTCTCATTTCTTTTTTGCGGATGACTGTCTTTTACTTGGCCGGGCTTCCCTGCCTAATGCCAGGGGATTCAGGAAAGTGGTTGAGCACTGCTGTTATGCTTCTGGCCAGAGGGTAAATTTCCAAAAATCAAGAATTTATTTCAGCCCCAATATTGCCTCTACTCTCCGGGGCATGATTATTGATATGCTGGGTATTCAGGAGCGACAAAGCCCTCTCTATTATCTAGGAATACCCATATCTAGTACCAGGCTCGCCGAGCACGACTGCGCCCCTTTACTGTCATCGGTGATTGACAGGATTGCGGGATGGCATGCCAGATCGCTCTCTGCGATGGGTAGGCTTACTCTTATCCGCTCTATCCTTGCCTCTCTCCCTGCTTATATGCTCTCCAATGCTTTTATTCCCAAGGGTGTTATCGGCAAGGTGGAGCAGATGATTCGTTCTTTTCTCTGGGATTCCTCTTCTACTCGAAGGAGGATTCATCTTATAAGATGGGATATTGTTTGCTGTCCTACTCACACTGGTGGCTTGGATATTCCTTTACTCCTTGATAGGAGAGAGGCTTTCTTGACCAGATATGCTGCCAGATTCTTCTTTTGTCCGGACACTATGTGGTCCTCCTTCATGAGAACCAAATACAGAAATATCCCTATGGATCCAGATGATTGCCCTCAACCCACTAGGAAGTCATCGGTTGTTTGGCGTGAGGTGCTTGCTAGGGCCCCGATCATCATCCCTCAGCTATCCTGGGTTTTGGGAGATGGCCGATCTATCAGATTTATGCATGATCCTTGGATATCGGACATTCCTTTGATTCGGTGACCTACCTTCATCTCGGTACTCACGCCCCCCCTCCATGACCATTGCTAATCTTCAGCGGTCGGGGCTTGCCAGTTGAGATATGGATGTGGATCTGTCTATATTTGGGCAGATCCTCGATTTTAGGGTCTTGTCCATCCCCCTTCCGGTTCATCCGTGCTCCAACATCAGAGTTTGGTGACATATGACATCTTCCCGTGTGCCCATCTCTGACCTCATTGGATGGCCCGCCTTCGACCATCATTGTTCCAAGAGCTACCACTGGATCTGGACTCTGCCGGTCCACCCCAGGGTCTCTCTTTTCATCTGGAAACTCGCATGGCACCGCCTCCCTGCCTGCGAGTTTCTCATTTCCAGGGGCATCCATATGACTTCGGATTATCCTTTTTGTGGGACTTTGGCTGAGTCGCAGACTCATGCTATCTTTTTATGTGCTCGCGCGAGGACGATCTGGGCATTGGCAGGCTTCCATGACCCTTCTGCTCGGTCCGACCACATGCTTGATGTCTTTTATGTTCTGCTACGGACGGCTCCTATGATCCAGGTCTCTTTTATTGCTTATCTGACTTATCATATTTGGATTTCCAGAAACGACCGGATCTTTGCATCCATCAGGTCTTCCCCTAGGATGCTGGTGGAGAGAGCCAGGACTGCTACTTTTAAGTACTGTAGGTCCACAGCGAATCCGGCTAAGATCTGGGGTTTCCCTATCGCTCGTCGAGTGGCCCGAAGGGTTTTTATTACCTCGAAACCCTCTCTTCCGCCTTTTGTCACTGTCAGCTTCGATGGGAGTCTTCGCCGCAGGATGGGTGGAGCGGGATTCGTTATTAGGGACTCTCATCTGGGTTTCCTAGTCGCTGGGGGTATCCCTCTTATGGACTCCTCCGTACCGACACTCGAGCTTTACGCCGCATGGGCTGGCATTAGGTATGCTCGGCAAGTTCTCCGCCTTGATCGTCTCATCATTGAGGGCGACTCTGCCACCATCGTATCTTGGCTTACGCATACTTTCTTCATGCTCGCAGCTCATCCCATAGTCAGGAATATTAGACTTATGTTGCAGGGATGTTATTCTTTGACTATTAAGCATATTTATAGGGAGGCCAACTCAGCTACAGACTGGGTAGCCTCCTATGTTGCTCAACATACGGGGTTTGTTATTTGGTCTGATTGGCACTCAGTCTCTTTATAACTTAAGAATATTATATTTACTGATTTTTTAGATTGTATTCACCTTCGTTCTGTGCAGTAAATACACCATTTTATTAAGAAGTGATTCAACTATGTTTTAAGCGCACCAGTAGCATTATTAATTGTACATTTCTATATCTTTTGAAGGTGGATATTCCCTTTTGAAGTCATAGATCAAATAACCCAACGCAGAACCTGCAGACAGTTTTTATACTTGTCCAGAAATTTTGGTGGATTCATACATATTATTTAAATGCAAAGTTAAAAGTACATCTTAAAGTTTAGCTCAAAAAAAAAAAAAAATTGTTGTTGTTTTTCTAACCAACTCTTCCCTCAAAGGCAATATTCTAAAATTATAATTAAAATAATAAAAAGGGAATTATCCTACAAATATGGCTAGCTGAATCTCAAAGGATAATTGATGGGCAAAAGGAAAAATTATTTTAGGGGAAAAAGAAATGGAAATGATTTCTTTGACATGAGATTTAAAGACTTCATAATTTGTGAGGCGCATGTGTAAAATGTCTGACCTCATGTATGGTCCTGTTTTGTTTCGCTTAGTAACAGACCTCATGTACAGTTACAATGGTGCTTACAAGAGAAGCTGGACATTTTTATTTGATGGCCAGCTTTTTTTTTGGTAATAATCTGATGGCCAGTTTTACATCCATCCTTTATAGGCCTAACATTTTATATTTAGTCTTGTAGATAGCTATGTCACTGTTTTGCATGAAGGTACGATTTTTTTTTTTTTTAATATACATTGCTAAAAATATCCTACATACAGTAAATATGTGTATTCAAGATCAATTACTGACAATTGAGGTGGTAGCTCATTTGGTAGAGATCTTGTCTCATATCAAATTAGTCGTGGGTCGAGATATGATCCATGCACGATGACTCGATTAAATTCAGGAATTATTTCCTGGGATCCGTGACGAATTGGATTGGATGAGATGTCAGGATTCTTCCTCTTTATTCCCATTCTACCTGCTGGCATTTTAGTGGTATCAGGTTGACGTGCTCATCTATAGACAGGAAATGGCTGCGAAAATCTAAACGCCTTGTATCGAACATTACCTGACAGGATGAAAATCTATGAAAGTAGCTATACTGGGTTTAACCCTTCTATTCCTTTTGCTTTATCCAAAAAAATTAAAAAAAATAATTACTAAATACCAAATGGGCATTAAAGTTGAGGGCATAAATAAAATATTACATCAATATGGACTAAAAGTATAAGGATGGTCAGCCCAAGGAACATATCTCAAATTTTCTTAGACATAATCCATGATGGATTTATCGGATAAAAAATTAAGTAAAAGGATATGACCCTTCTGGCCTTTTTACATAGCTTAGGCATTGTATGTACTACTGGCAGGTGAAAGTTTGGTCCATTTGATCAATTTAGCATCTAGCTCCAAATATATGCAAGACGGATCCGATTCAGAGGGCGCGCGCTCGGAGAGGCTCTACATTGATAGGTGAGCATTGAGCTCGACTCCGACCACAGGACTCTAACCTTCAAGGATCTCGCTCTGGAAGGCAGAAGGCGGCTCTGGCCTAGACGTCCCGAGCTTGAGGGCCCGACCTGGCGGAGGACAGAGCTCGACTAGCCGACTTGAGGAAGCTCAGCTGAGCTCGGCAGTGGAGTCCGTGCTGGAGAATTGACGCGGCGTCTGACGTGGCATCTTCCTTTGACGTGGCGCCTGTCAGTTCTTCCACATCAGCGATCCTGCCACATCATTTGCCCCCCACTCTCGAGGCTCGTTAGTGTGCGGTACTCGGGTCGAAGGGAGTAATTGTGGTGCTGATATGGAAAAGCGGAAAACTAGAGCGATGATGACCATGATTGCTGGTGCCTCGAGGGATGGCCCGGTGGACCAATGCGGGGGTGCCGCGCGGCCACATCCAAGGAGTAGTTAATGTTGGTGCAGAATCCAGAGCGACCGGGATGCCATTTTCGTCGATAGGCGGCACGTGGCACGGATCTGCTAGCGGAAGGGTTGAATCGGTACGAATCCATCGGGTCATTTCGAAATGAAAGGGGGGCCTTATCCGAAACATCTATTCTTTTTGAATTCTCCGTGCCCGCTGCTGCTGCGCCCAAGCTTTCTTCTTCCTCTCAATTGCCTCAGGTTTTCTAAGGAACCAGGTCAGTCTCTTCTTCCTTCTCCCCCCGCTAAAGTAGGGTTCTTGATGGGGACACCAAAAGGCACCAGAATAAGATAGAGGCTTTTCAACCCTCTATGAATTGATCAATAATTTATGAGTCCATCTGTAATAAGGGCTTAGCCTATCTGAGTCAATTTTAGTTGTTATTTGAGTATTTTGAGTTTCAGTTCTGTACTAGTCAGCTCATGTTGAGCTAGTTCAGTCCAGTATTAGTCAGCTCATGTAGAGCTAATTTTATTTTTTGAGTCCTATTCAACCATATTGAAGACTCAAGACTATATCATATAAGTGAAGACCAAGTCCAACTAGATTGAAGACATGGAAGTATAGCCCAAGTCCAACCCAGCTTGAAGATTTGAAGACCCCATGAGGAAAATTCAGAAAACCCTGATTTCTTGTAGATGCCCTCAAGATGCCCAGATTCCCTTCCAGATGCCAAAGTATATTCATAGATAAGGGCATCCATGATTCCAGAGGTTCATCTGCATCCTAGCCCAAAGAAATCAAGCCCAGGCGCCAAGCCCAAGCCCCTAAGAAGCAAGATACCAGGGAATATTCCTGCTACCTAGCTACCAGGCCACCCTAGCTTCCAGAGGCCCAAACCCATGCGCCCGAGCCCCTTTGGGCCGGCCCCTTGCTGCTCTTAGAAGCCCAACACGCCCCCCTAGGCGTCCTTGGAGTGTTGGCCAAGTCAAGAGAATTTTTAGGGATTTTTCTACCTAATGTTTCCTTATTTTCTAGCTAGGGTTTGAGAGGGAAAAGGATTCTTATGTAAAGACTTATGTGCCCTTACTTGGAGCCCAAGGTTAGGGGTCTATTTAAAGGACCCTAGCCTCTTGTATGAGAGGAGATTTTGATATATGAAATAAACCTTGAGTTCTTCAATTGCTTTGTGTGATTACCCTGCTGTGTGCATAAAGGGGTTTGAGAGTTCTTCTTCCCATTATTTGCAACCATCTTCCTGCCACCAACCATCTTTCTAGCCCCCTCCAAAACTTTCTTCTCTTTACTGTTTTTCTTTATTTTCTTGATTTTTCCTGAGTTTTCTAACCCCTGATAGGTCGTTTGCAGGTCCCCGAGTTCCTACGAATCCAACGACTCCAGCCATGCCTCAATCGGACCACCGAGCAGAAAGCCAGATATCCGCGGGTCTTTAGCTCGATTTTCCAGGCCACATCCATTGAGGAACGAGAGATCCCTTCGCTGCGATCGTCACAGGGCACTTCAGACGTTGTCAGGTACACCCCCTCTACCTCCAGTCTTTATATTGTAGGAGAACTTGCCCTAACCGAGGCTTCTCAGTCCCGGCGATCCTTCTTTAGTACTTTTCTAGGTTCTAATATGCATGCTTGGCTTCAAAAATTCATAAAAAACTCCCTACAACTAATTTTGATCTAAGATTTGGGAATTAATCACCTAACCCTACATATAAAACATACAAAAAGAATTGCATGCATTTTAGTCCCGCATCAGTTCTTCCTCCGGGTCCGGGGTCTCTTTTGAGTTGAGTCTGCTCTTCCGTCCTCCATTCCGAGTTCTTTCTTCCCTTTATTCTTGAGGATGTCCCGTTTTGGTCCGGGCTTTCTCCCCTCCACTGATCAGGACGAGGCCGGTCCTTCCGAGCGAAGGCCGGCATCTTCTTCTTCTTCTTCTGGTGGGCAAGAGGATGCAACTCGCTTCGAGCTCAGCAGGAGGCATCCTCCCGGTCCGGTGCTCATCAGGGAACCAGGATCGGGTCCTTCTCACCCTCCTCCTCCTTCTTCTGTTCCTGTTTTTGAGTCTGTCCGATCCACAGGTCCTGGCGGGGTTGCCTCGACGATCACCGCCGGGAAACTAAGGACCGTTCGGGATGTCTATGGCATCCCGCCTTTCATTCGGCTCATGATCCCTCGTCCGGGGAAACAGGTCACTTCCAGTGGCCCGGGCCATCTTGCTTTTTATGAGAAGACCTTCTCTGGGGTTCTTCGATTTCCTTTTCACCATTTCTTCTTGTCTGTCTTGGATAACTACCAGTTTGTCCCTGCACAGTTGGTGCCAAACGCCATCAGGGTTATCTTTTATTTCATTGTTGTTGTGGCCAAGACCGTTGTGGCCCATAGCTGCCGCGTTGGAGTGCGCTCCTTTCGCTGCCTGCCGGTCTTCTACTCCTGGACCTGCGAAACATGGATTAGTGACCGGGTCGGGGCTTCCGGCGGGGGCACTCCGATGGTCAAGTCAGTGACGATCCAGGAAAACATATCCTCCTGGTCAGGCCCCTCTTGATGGACTCCGTACTAGGAGGAATGGGAGATGTGTCGGTGAAGGAAAAATGCAGCAGGGGGAGAGTGATAGCGGGGACAGAGAGGTTCTCTGTCACTCTGCTTCTCCTTGTCTCCCGGTGGTTTTTCCTCGACCGTGGTATTGGTGGTGGCGCTTTGCTCTCTTAGTTGAGCTTGCGCTTGTGTTGGTAGTGGACTGTAGTTCTTTTCTACTTGTGTGTTTTTCTGTTGTTACCTCCCCCTTCTGGGGGTGCCGATCATTCTTTGTAGTTAAAAACTGGCCGTTGGGAGTTTGTCTCGGGATCCTCGCTGGGTTGGCAGGCGTGTGGGACATGATTCCGTGCCGTGGACTGGACGCCTTTCCTGACAGGTGGTAGGGGAAGCTTCTATTCCTTCTGACATCCTCTCTGGTTGCTCTATTTCGGGAAGGGACCCGGTCCAGAGGGTGCGTGCTTGGAGAGGCTCCACATCGGTGGGTGAGCTCTTTGCTCGACCTCGACCGCAGGGCACTAACCTCCGAGGGTCTCGCTCTGGAGGGTGGAGGATCGACCCGGTCTAGAGGGCGCGCACTCGGAGAGGCTCCACATCGGTGGGCGAGCTCTTGGCTCGACCTCGACCGCAGGGCACTAACCTCCGAGGGTCTCGCTCTGAAGGATGGAGGATGGACCCGATCCAGAGGGCGCGTGCTCGGAGAGGGTCCACATCGGTGGGCGAGCTCTTAGCTCGACCTCGACCGCAGGGCACTAACCTCTGAGGGTCTCGCTCTGGAGGGTGGAAAGCGACTCCGGCCTAGGCGTCGAGCTCATGAGTTCGACCTGGCGGAGGACTGAGCTCGACTTGCTGTCCTGGAAGAGCTTAGCTTAGCTCGGCAAAGTGCTCCGAATTGAGGTGTCGCCTTGGCATCCACCGTGGTGGTCTCCTTTAAGGTGGTGCCTATTTGCTACCCACGTTAGCGGTATCGCCACATCAATTGTACTCTGCCACCTGCATGGGTTTGTCACCTGGTTTTCCTTGTTCAGGGCCTTCTTCGTCCTGAAGCGCCACCCAACTTAGGATGGGTGGTGGTCCTTATGCTCTCGCCCGAAGGGCATCAAATTTGAACTCTCCTCTTCCATCAGGGGATGGAAGAGTAAGATTTTCTTTGTTGAGGCTGGGAGGGTCGACTGGGTCTGGAGCGATCAGGACAAGTCCCCTAACCGAAACTTTATGGTCGATGCGACTGACCGGGATGACTACGAGCAGCTCTGCACCACCTAGATTCCTCCTCTCGAGATCCTGTTATCTGAGCAGAACCTCACCGACTCCGGGGTCGACCCAATGAATGGGTTGTGTGAGTTCGACCTGAACTTTCTTCTTTCTTTTTATTGGCATTTCTTGCACTGCTTTCCACAGACTCTGACTGTTGTGTGACTTGCATGCAGGGATGATTTTCTCCGAGAACGACCTGCTGGCGATCACACGCGCCTGGTGGCTCCATCAGCGGATCCTTCCGCCGAAGGAAACGGAGGAGGTGATGTGGGTGCCCTTGAGAAGGGGGAGCCCCTTGCATGGCTAATAGAGGCCTTTCAAGCTTGTGTCGTCACCATTCTTCCATGGAGTGTCAATCTGTAAAGAGGTGGAGGACTTGATCACGTCCCCCCTTCCTGGTGTGCCAATCTATTACCGCCAAGATCTCCATGGCCCGTAGCTGCTGCCGGCGCCAGAGTGCATTCCCTTTGCTGCCAGGTGGTCCTCGGTCCTAGACCTGCAAAACATGGATTAGTGACCCGGGCCGGGGATTCCTACAGGGGCACTCCGATGGTCAAGTCAGTGACGATCCAGGGGAGCAGATCCTCTTGGTTGAGCCCATCTTGATGGACTCCACACGAGGAGTGGGTTGTGTAGAAGTGGGATGCCAGTGTGTCGGGGAATGTGTGGCCTGGTTAGAGGGAGTCTCTGTGTGGCCCTTCCCCCTCGACCTTGCTCTAGAATGCTGGTGGTGCCATGCCCCTCTTCCTGGTGGGGGTTGCACTCTCTCCTTTCTTTTTTTTTTTTCTTTTTTTCTCTTGTGTTGTGTCTTGTGTTTTGGGTGTTGTTGTGTTACCTCCTAATTCGTTGTGAACTCGGTTACCGTTGGGCGTCCGCCTCGGGATCTTCGCTGGGCTGTCAGACGCGTGCGGTGGTGTCCCGAGGAGTCTTTCCCGATCCATGATAAGGGAAGCTGTCATGCGCTCCGACACTCCTCTTGGTCGCCTCATTTTAGAAAACTTGGTAGTGCCTCAAATGGTGGGCCGCCGCCCGCGAGGTTCGAACCATCCAGTCGGCTTCCTCTCTCGGGTGATTCAGGTGGTTGGTGAGGGGCGTGACGTCTCGATCAGCGCACTTCTCCCTTTCTAGTATAACTGGCGGCTGCAGGTGGTCAGTACGGCCTGGGAGGCGCTCTAGTGTAGTCCTCGGGTGGCTCACCGGCGTTCTGGGCTGGCGAGGACCTCGTCCGAGCTGGGGCTGAGCTGGAACGGCGGGGCTTGCTCCGGCCTAGGCACTCCGAGTTTGAGGGGGCATCTTGGTGGAGGAGGGCAAAGTGTGGGCCCGGTCCAGAGGGCACGCACTCGGAGAGGCTCCACATTGGCGGGTGAGCGCTGAGCTCGACTCCGACCACAGGGCTCTAACCTCCGAGGGTCTCGCTCTGGAGGGCAGAAAGCGAACCCGGTCCAGAGGGCGCGCGCTCGGAGAGGCTCCATATTGGCGGGTGAGCATTGAGCTCGACTCCGACCACAGGGCTCTATCCTCCGAGGGTCTCGCTCTGGAGGGCAGAAGGCGGACCCGGTCCAGAGGGCGCGCGCTCGGAGAGGCTCCACATTGGCGGGTGAGCATTGAGCTCGACTCCGACCATAGGGCTCTAACCTCCGAGGGTCTCGCTCTGGAGGGCAGAAGGCAGACCCGGTCCAGAGGCCGTGCGCTCGGAGAGGCTCCACATTGGCGGGTGAGCGTTGAGCTCGACTCCGACCACAGGGCTCTAACCTCCGAGGGTCTCGCTCTGGAGGGCAGAAGGCGGACTCGATCCAAAGGGCGCGCGCTCGGAGAGGCTCCACATTGGTGGGTGAGCGTTGAGCTCGACTCCGACCACAGGGCTCTAACCTCCGAGGGTCTCGCTTTGGAGGGCATAAAGCGGACCCGGTCCAGAGGGCATGCGCTCGGAGAGGCTCCACATTGGCGGATGAGCGTTGAGCTCGACTCCGACCATAGGGCTCTAACCTCCGAGGGTCTCGCTCTAGAGGGTAGAAGGCGAACCCGGTCCAGAGGGCGCGCGCTGGGAGAGGCTCCACATTGGCGGGTGAGCGTTGAGCTCGACTCCGACCACAGGGCTCTAACCTCCGAAGGTCTCGCTCTGGAGGGCAGAAGGCGGACCCGGTCCAGAGGGCGCGCGCTCGAAGAGGCTCCACATTGGCGGGTGAGCGTTGAGCTCGACTCCGACCACAGGACTCTAACCTCCGAGGGTCTTGCTCTGGAGGACAGAAGGCGGCTCCGGCCTAGACGTCCCAAGCTCGAGGGCCCGACCTGGTGGAGGACAAAGCTCGACTCGCCGACTTGAGGGAGCTCAGCTTAGCTCGACAGTGGAGTCCGTGCTGGAGAATTGATGCAGCGTCTGACGTGACGTCTTCCTTTGACATGATGCCTGTCAGTTCTTCCATGTCAGCGATCCTGCCACATCACACATATTTTTACTTATTATTAAAGAAAAAATTTTTAGTTAAAAAAATATCAAAAGAAAAAAAAATTGTAGCTAAAAAGTATTGCTTGTATTAGTCATGGCAATGGACTTACCTAAGTTTTGCAAAGATTAATATTTATATATTTAAAAAATGATACAAGGTTGGATATCTATAATACATATAGAGGAAATTTATATTAATATTTATAATATTGATATGGGATATACGATAAAATTTAATTAAAATAAAATGTATTTTAATTATATATCGGGTCATATTAGCATGTTTTATCTATCAATTTTAGTTGAAGAATTTAAAAAAAATAAAATTAACCAAAAAGAAATATGAAGGATAAATTCTAGTGTAGCTATTCCCGTCAGGTAATGTTCGATACGACCTAATGGTTGGCGAGGGCTCCAGAAAAATTCTGGATATAATTGAGTCATCCAAACCTAATGATTGGCGAGGGCTCCAGAAAAATTCTGGATTTAATTGAGTCATTCAAATCTAATGGTTGGCGAGGATTCTAGAAAAATTTTGGATTTAATTAAATCATCCAGAAATCATTCAAATCTAATGGTTGGCGAGGATTCTAGAAAAATTTTGGATTTAATTAAATCATCCAGAAATTATCGAACTACCAACCTGTTGGTTACGAGGCAATAAGTAAATAAAGTCTTTACCGATTGGGTTACTATTTTAATAATATATATATATATTTTTTGATAACTTGAAATTATAAGGTTATCGTACAATGCATTGACGTAAAATTTGTTTTGGTATTTTTACGTTACCATGAAACACCTCTTCCATTGTTTCTGCCCTCATGACGGGAGTTCCTGCAATCCGGTCCAGGTTCTGGGTCCCTTACATCGACCAAGTGCCTGTTAACCTCGCGGAACCTAGAAAGGGTGGGCTAAGGGCGATCAGACAGGGCCTGACGTACGAATATTTGTTCAACGGTAAACATTAGTAAGGTCAGAAACCGGGACTTTTATGTCAGTGCCTCACGTGGAGAAAGGAAAGAGGGGACGGTAGAGGACGGACCCAAACCCAGACCCTATGGTCCTGTTTCGTTCCAGGAGTCCAACCAGCGGAGTGGAGGAGGAGACGAGGAAAAGCTATTGGCTCTAAAATGTTCCGCACCAGAAGAGGAGAGAGAGAGAGAGAGGCCAGGGCTATTTATTAGTCAGGGGATGGGGCCCTCCACCGAATAATCACCTCCCCCCGGGACTCTCGCGCCATCCGCCCCCCTGCCGCGGGACCCATCGCCGACAGCTTTGCTCGGTGACGCTACGTTTCCACGTTGACAGGCACCCATCGCTTCACTCCCACGTCCCACCCGCGGTCGCGATTTCCCTATGCTGCCCAAATTAAAGGAAAACCCCATCCCATTCCCCCTAATAATGCTTATCCTTTCTGGACTTAGGCTGAGGCCATACCTACGTATTTTAATTTTTTTTTTAATTAAAAAAAGGGGTTAAATTCCCATGCGGCTATCCATGGAGTTCCATGATCGATTTGACAGTACGATAAGATCTTTACCCATCAAATTATCAGGTTTGCAATTATAATATTATTTTTTTAAAATTTTTTATATAATATATATATCAATTCAATATCTTCAAAGAATTAATTTGATTAAATAAAAAATAAAAAAAATCATGATTTTCCATCCATCTCGATCATTATGGATTTCAAAATTTTATTATAAATTTAATTACATCACCCATGAAATCATATTTTGAATATGTACCAACGAAATGAAAGAGAACACAATCCAGCTGGATTATTACTTTTGATGGTGCATTTATAAAACTATATTTATAATCATGAAATCATCATTATAATGTTATTTGTATACTCTTCAGGATCTCTAAATTATGGAAATCCCATGCTAATCTTAACAGCAATCCAAAAAAATTATTTTTATTTTTTGAAAATTTTCTTTTTTAGATTATGTAAAGATGAACTTTAATAATTTATAACATTCATGGTACCAAGAATAATATTGTATATATTATTTGGGATTCAAATGATAAACTACTGATGATTAGAAATTCTTTTTTTTTAAAACTTTCGATTCTGAAAGACAAACTCAGAGCCGTCTAAATAAGCATCACTTATACACTAAAAATTATATAAAAAAAAATTTATCAAAAAAGGTTCTGCCATCATCATTATCAACTAGATACACAACGAAATGAAGCAACATGAAACCACCCGCTCCTTCATGAAATTTGGAGATCTCTCTGTTCTTTAATGATTATTGTTGTAACAAAAAGAATGGTTCAAGTTGCAAAAAGCCAAATAAGATCCGGAGGTTTTACAGAAGGATAAACTTATCCCCAATATTGTAGAAAAGGCAAGTGATTGATCGGCTCATAAAAGCCAATCAAGTCACAAGATCGACAAAAAGAATGGACCAAGTTGCAAAAGGCCAAATAAGGCCCGAAAGTTTTACAGAAGGACAAACTTATCCCCAATATTGTAGAAAAGGTGAGTGATTTACTGGCTCATAAAAGTCGATCAAGTCACAAGGCCGATCGAGGTGCAAGGCCGATCAACATCCAAGGCCGATCCATGCACAAGGTTGATCAAGGCACAAGATCGATCAATGCTCAAGGCTAATCCATGCACAAGGCCGATCGAGGTGCAAGGTTGATCAATGCCCAAGGCCGATTCATGCACAAGGCCAATCAAGGTGCAAGGTTGATCAATGCCCACGGTCGATCCATGCATAAAGCCGATTGAGGCGCAAGGACGATCAATGCCCAAGGCCGATCAAGGTGCAAGATCGATCCATGCATAAGGCCGATCAAGGCGCAAGATCTATCCATGCACAAGACCGATCGAGACGTAGGGCCGATCAACGTCCAAAGTCGATCTATGCAAAGTCGATCAACTCATGGAGCCAAGCGATGCATAAGTGCTGACCATCACACCATAGCTATTCCATCAGAAGAATAATAAATATGACACGAAATAAGGTAATTATCCTACTCGAATAATCAATTACTGTTATTACAGGCACGTGTTAGTTCTTAACGGAATTAATCGTCCAAGGCCCTTCTAACTGAATTCAGTTAAAGCTCAAGTCTATAAATACCGGTACAAATGGACCTCCGAGGGTAAGTAAGCTCAACTAGCAGTAATACTGCCTCACTCTTTAGCCATTTTCTTAAGATTTCATATCTGTTTACCTGAACCCTTGTTAACTTAAGCATCGGAGTGTCGTCCATCAGAACCCCTTCGGTGAGTGAACTTGTTTTGTAGATTCTGAAGAAGCCCGGAAGAGCAGGACAAGATGGTGCATCAGAATCACGCTGCTTCAGCAACAACAGATTAGTGCACGGGAAAGAAATTATTTCTTTGAAGGAATCTTGAAAGGAAAAATGGTAAAAGGAAGGGTACAGAGAATTTGTCCATCATCTAAGAAGAATGATCCATCCCAAGACAATGAGAATGTCGCCCCAGCTATTAGCTTGCATCAACAACAATAACTGGACATCCTTCTGAACAAGATAGAAGATTTGACTGCAGTTGTCCAAAACCTCGAAGAAGTGGTAGTCAGCGGACAACAATGTCCCATTGCTTCTAGATGCAGTCGACATTCTTCCATACATGAGATCCGACATCCAGGACCAAGCCATTGTTCTCGTCATTACCTTTCTTTAAGCCGATACTCCCTCATGCAATGGAATTCACGACCCCGCGATCTTGGAGAAGGCTGGAATAGAGGAAAACGTCCCAGATCCTATTCCGTCTACTCCAACGAATCTACTCCGAGAAGTGCTCGCGAAATCAAGAGATGGGATCATTTCGAGAGAAAGTTCCGCAAGTTAGAACCGCAAGTTGCCAAACTCGATGACCTGAAAAAGCCCGAAAGAGTTAGAGTCATACTGGTTCGACAATAATAGTTATGTCTGTATACCATATCTTTTAGGAGACTGACATCATAGTTGATTGGATTACTTATTTATGATCGAATGTTCTAAAGATTGGAGCTGGTACGAGGATCATGATTTTTTATACATTTTACAAGATTTTTATTTTTAGATATTTTGGATTGCTCTCGTATATGACTGTAATTTATATAATAATAATAATAATAATAATAATAATAATAATAATAATAATAATAATAATAGTGCTACTTATTTTTTTTCTTACGGTACCATGGAAGTAGCAATTATCTCTAGTAATTTGTACAGTTCTTTCTGGCGGGTCGAAAATATCACCCATAAGGCTCCAAGTACTTCCTGCATTGGATGATCTAAATTTTGCCGAAGCAAAACATAACGCTACAAGCTTCGATAAACCCTGGAGCATATCGCCGAGCATCGGTCTTCACCGACTGATTTGTTGTATTAAGAGACTAATTGATAGCCTGGGAAAGGATCCAACCGCAAATTAGTATTTTATAGAGGAGGCCTTTTTTTATTTTAAGGAAAGGGAGATAAAAGTCTCCATCAAGCTTCCATCTTCCTTGAACAAAATAAAGAGATGACGTACCAAGAATTCGTGAGGGCTGCCCAAGTGTACAGAGATCAAAAGGCGAATAGGAGGAAATTAAAGCAGGTAAAACTGAGAACCGGGTAACCAGCAACCAGGTGGTCCTTGTACCTGTGTTCTCCGTACCGCTGTGGAAACGCTGGAACGAGAGATGACCTGATAATTAGAAGGAAGTATGGAGACAACAAGTCATGCTTGTTAAAAATCCAAATTCATTTATCCTAAATTCAAATTTATTAATAGTTAATCAAAGACACATCAGATCGATGAGTGCCGTTTATATAATTTATCTGATAATTATTTACATCAGAGCATTAAGAACTATAACTTGGCTCATGTTGTACATCTCACTCGTGTCAAGAATGATTGCTCATCGAGCTGCAGGATGAGGAAGTTGGAAACTGACCTTCAAGCTTCCTGGTCTTGAAATCCAGCAGAACGTAGACCGATGTCATCCCTCTCGAAGCTCGAGATGACTTCACCAAGATCCAGCCTCGGCACTTGATATTAGCACATATATTAAAATCATACAAAATAATCGTAACACGAAATATTACATTTTTTATTAAATAAATAATTTTAACTTCATGCAACTAGATTCATAAGCAACTTGATAATTTGCAAATGCACTTATAAAAGTGTTCCTAGCTGTTGGATCCTGAAATATTGATATGGAACATCTATGTGGATTCGTGAGATAAGGAACAAAAGGTGAGAGCTTTCTAGGTTGGCTTGGATCGATGGAGCCCTCTGATATTTAAATCGTTAAAAATTTCTTCGATAATAAAATAAAGAAAAAAAAAAAAAAAGTGAAGGAAGGATGGATATAAAAATATAGTCTATTATATCTTTTTGCCAAAGGCATTTGGACTGATATATATATATATATATATATATATATATATATATATATATATATATATATATATATATATATATATATATATATATGGAATTCTGAATCTTATAAGATCGTATTCTAAAAAAAACTTGGGAGGTGCACACAGCAAATCATAGACATGATTAGAATGTCCCATAACAGCATAGCATGTGACGGAGCCGAGCATGCCTTTGAAATGATGGGAGGCCGAATTGTTTCATCCATGAAAGAGTTTTGTTTGCCATAGCTTGAATGGTTGAGATTATCAAGCTAAGCTGAAAGCCACCGGCCTTGAGATTAGTTGATTCTATTTTACTTGGTCTATTTTTTATATGCATCTAGGAAAATTAAATTAAGATACTTGATAGCAAGTTGGGTTGTGTTGCCGCCAAGATCGTCGTGGCCCGTAGTTGCTGCCGACGTCGGAGTGCGCTCCTCCTGCCGCCCGCCGTTCCCGGTTCCCGGACCTCCGTTCCGTGTGCAGTCGTCTCGCCGCCTGGCGATCCCCCGCTCCTGAGCCTGCGAGACAGCGGTTAGAGACCCGGGCCGGGATTTCCAGCGGGGGCACTCCGACGATCAAGTCAGTGACGATCCAGGGGAATAGATCCTCCTGGTCGGGCCCTTCTTGATGGGCTCCGTACTATGAGTAAAAGATGTGCGTGAAGGTGTAAACGTTGCAGGGAGAGAGTGATAGCGGGGACAGATGGATGCTCTGTTCCTCCTTCTCTCCTTGTACCCCTCATTTCCCTCCATCGGTGGTGGTAGCGATGCTTCGCCCTCTTGGTCGGGCTTGCGCTTGTGCTTGTGGTGGTGATGGTGGTGCCTTCCCCCTCCTCTTGGTGGGGGTTGCTTTTTTTCCTTTTTTTCTCTTGGAGTTCTTTTGGGTTCTTGGAGTTGTCGTGTTACCTCCGGGTTTGCTATGAACTTGGTTACCATTCGGTGCTTGTCTCGGGATCCTTGACGGGCTGTCAGGCGCATGCGGTGGTGTCTCAGGGAGCCTTTCCTGATTCGTGATAAGGTGTGTTGTCAGGCGCTTCGACACTCTTCTTGGTTGCCTCGTTCCGAGAAATTTGGGGGTGCCTCGAATGGCGGGTTGTCGCCCGCGGGGTTTGAATCTCCCGGTTGGCCTTCTTTCTTGGATGATTTGAGTGGTTGGTGAGAAATGTAGCATCTCGATCAACGTGCTACCTGCCTTTCTGGTGTAACTGGGGGTTTCAGACGGTCAGTATGGCCTGGGGGGCGCTCCGGTACGGTCCTCGGGCGGCTCACCGGTATCCTCGGCTGGTGAGGACTCTGTTCGGGCTGAAGCCAAGCTGGGATGGCAAGGCTCACTCCATCCTAGGCGCTCCGAGCTCGCGGGGACGCCTAGGTGGAGGAGGGCGAAGTGCGGGCCCGGTCCGGAAGGCGCGCACTCGAAGAGGCTCCACATCGGTGGGCGAGCTTTTGGCTCGACCTCGACCGCAGGGCACTAACCTCTGAGGGTCTCGCTCTGGAGGGTGGAGGACGGACCCGGTCTAGAGGGCACGCGCTCGGAGAGGCTCCACGTCGGTGGGCGAGCTCTTGGCTCGACCTCGACCGCAGGGCACTAACCTCCGAGGGTCTCGCTCTGTAGGGCGGAGGACGGACCCGGTCCAGAGGGCGCGCGCTCGGAGAGGCTCCACATCGATGGGCGAGCTCTTGGCTCGACCTCGACCGCAGGGCACTAACCTCCGAGGGTCTCGCTCTGGAAGGTAGAGGACGGACCCAGTCCAGAGGGCGTGTGCTCGGAGAGGCTCCACATCGATGGACGAGCTCTTGGCTCGACCTCGACCGCAAGGCACTAACCTCCGAGGGTCTCGCTCTGGAGAGCGGAAGACGGACCCGGTCCAGAGGGTGCACGCTCGGAGAGGCTCCACATCGACGGGTGAGCTCTTGGCTCGACCTCGACCGCAGGGCACTAAACTCCGAGGGTCTCGCTCTGGAGGGCGGAAGACGGACCCGGTCCAAAGGGTGCACTCTCGGAGAGGCTCCACATCGACGGGTGAGCTATTGGCTCGACCTCGACCGCAGGGCACTAACCTCCGAGGGTCTCGCTCTGGGGGTAGAAGACGGACTCGGTCCAGAGGACGCGCGCTCGGAGAGGCTCCACATCGACGGGTGAGCTCTTGACTCGACCTCGACCGCAGGGCATAGCCTCCGAGGGTCTCGCGGCAGAAGGCGGCTTCGACCTAGGCGTCGAGCTCATGAGCTCGACCTGGCGGAGGACTGAGCTCGACTTGCCGTCCTGAGGGAGCTCAGCTCAGCTCGGTAGTGGGATCCGAGCCGGAGAGTCGACGTGGCGTCTTCTCTTGACGTCGCGCCTGCCGGTTCCTCCATGTCAGCGATCCTGTCATATCGGGTTGTATCGTGATCGCCGCACATGCTATTAGCCCGATGAATTCTTATATGCCACATCATCTTGATCATTAACTATCATAATAAAAAGAATTTGGGGGAATTAATGTGAAATGGAGCTCAACATTCTTCACTAATGATCAGGCAGCAACGCAACCTATGTAAGCAATCTTGAATGGTGGATATATTATCAATTTTGGCTAATCATGTCGGTAATGATACTTTGATACTAGCATTGATCGACTTAAACGAAGTAGTCGCATAAGACTAGCCAAAGGAAAGCCCGTGTAAGCAAGCAAAACTACCACCGGATATCCTAAACAATTAGCTGCAGTCAATGCATGATGAAAGATGGGACCCAAGAAGTTCATGATTAAGTTTTTAATTTCTGGTTTCGATGCCAACATCCCTGTCAAGTTTGGAGGAGTCGTCCTTGATTACCATTAGTTTAAGCAAAAATTAATCAATGATGGTCCAAATTAAGGCATAATTACAAATGAGATGGTTTTTTTTTTTTTGGTAAAATACAAATGAAATGGTTTGGGAGACACGTAGTGCCGATTATACGGACTCCAGCTTGTAAATACTTGCCATATAACTTCACGAAATCGGAGAAACTTTGCGCTTGTCTGCGTTGAGAGACCTAAAAGGTTCTCACGTGCATGGGAGCCAGGGTTGGTGAACCGAATCCGGTTCGGTACCGGGCTACAAATGCGAGCCGAATCGAATCCGAAATAATTGCCACGTGGGCGAGGCTCAACTCAACGGGGACCCACCAAAGCCAGACAAAAAGTCGGCTGGCGTCGGGGCACGACCGGTCGGCGCGAACCGCGCGGCGTCTGTCCGGCGAGCACCGAAAGATTCGATCCGATATGATCCGTACGCGTCGCGTGACGTCCGTATGGTCACTGGCCAGTTCTTCGCGTACGGCACGCCTTCACAGGTTAAATACGGACCGGGCCTTGGTCCTAATTTGGAGTCCCTTAATATACTGCGCTTTTCGAGTTTGATTTTACCCCCATCATTTGATTCGCAACCAGAATTGGGACGTAAATCACAGTCGAAATGGCAGAATCTTCTGATTTATTTGATCCATGATTGAAGTCAAAATAAAAATGAAAATAAGAATAAATGATTCCTATTATAATTATTTTAATCATTTAAAGATAATAATTAAACTCAACTAAAACTTTAAAAAAATAATTTTTTTATCTATTATATATATTTTTATATTATTTAATATTTTTTATACATTCTAAATAAATAAAATAAATTGATTATTTTTAGACTAATTTTATTTTTTAAATAATCCTATTTATTTTTAGTTCATTTTATTTATTTTTATATTATCAATATTAAATAAATTATTATATTAGTAATATTTTTCATCATTGTACCTAATAAATATTTAATAATTTATTAATAAATAATTTATTAATAAATATTTTTTAAAATATTTTTAATTAATATTTGCTTTGTTTCCATCATTATTCAGTAAAATGGTGTCCACCTCATATCTCATCGTGTCCTTCCTTTACTTGGCAAGATTGTAATCCTAATTCTAATGTTGTTATCATCCACATGGCCTCTTGTGATAGCAAGAAGCGCTTGACGACGAAAGCTACCACCTTGTTCCTCCAAAAGTAGAAGATTGCTATTAACCCCTTTGCTACCTACAGCCTCATCAGCTCCACCACCGTCTTTGAGTCTTGTTTGTTGTGTCCCCTAGCATCGCAGCTATCCAGCTGGACGACCCTTGCATTTTGAATTATCTCTTTTGACCTCACAAGCTAGCCTCCTCCCTCCCCTTCAATAGTTTATCATCAAAATGGTTCCCGTCGGCCTTGCTTCTTTGTTAGCACCCATGAATATGTCTCCCTCGAGATCAATGGTGCAGCGAAGATGGGCATAAGGGGAGAGGATATGGAAGGATATGAAAATCTTTTTGGTGTTTTTTTTCATTTCGGTGGAATGGGATCTAAATTTAATAAAGAGAGTTTTGGATTTAAGAAGAATTGGACCATTTTTATTTGATCTTAAAATCAAAATCAAAATGAAACTTTCTCAAACCAAATGATTGGAATAGGAGTCATATATTCCCAAGCACCCCCTTAATTTATCCAACTATTTTTTAGATCTATTTTATATTTCCTTCAAAAATTGATACAGTGCTACCATTGTGAATGGAAGGTGATAAACCTGAAAATGGTCAAGTCTACATGGACTCTAGCATAGCTTGCCATATTACCTACCAGCTTATCATAGAAAGCAGACACCTCAAATCTTGCTACATGATCCTCGGAAGTCATATTGGAAGAAGTCCTGTATACCTTTCTTTTTTTTGGTACAGAAAAGGGATATGGTGCGGACACCAGAGGCACCAGAATAAGGCAGAGACTTCTCAACCCTTTGTGGATTACTTAATTGACATTCGAGTCCATTGTAATAAAGCTTAGTCCAGCTGAGTTGTTTTTATTTGAGTCTTGTAATTAGTCAGCTCATGTTGAGTTAGTTCAGTCTAGTATTAGTCAGCTCATGTCGAGCTAATTTTATTTTTTTGAGTCCTATCCAAGCAAATTGAAGACTCAAGACCACATCATACAAGTGAAGACCAAGTCTAACCTGATTGAAGACATAGAAGTTGGGCCCAAGTCCAACCCAGCTTGAAGACTTGAAGATCCCAAGAGGAGAAAATGAAAACAAGAACAAACCTGAAGCCTTGGACTAGCCGGAAGCAAATTGGGCCAGCCCAGGCCCAGGAAGGAATTAGGGCGCCATTTCTTATGGTGACCCTCCTCTTGGTCGGCCACTTATGGTCACCCCCTTGGCCGACCAAGACAAGGAGAGGGAGAGCAATTTGTGTGGGATTTTCTACCTATGTTGTCTTATATTCCTAGTTAGGGTTTGAAAGGGAGAAGGAGTCCTATGTAAAGTCTAAAGTACCCTTACTTGGGGCCCAAGGTTAAGGGTCTATTTAAGGGACCCTAGTCACTTGTATGAAACTTGATTTTGATATATGAAATAAACCTTGAGTTCTTCTATTGCTTTGAGTGTTACCATGCTGTGTACATAAAGGGGTGTGAGAGTTTTCTTCTTCCCGGTGTTGCAACCATCTTCCTGCCGCCAGCCAACCTTCCAGAACCCTGGCCGCCCACTTCAAAAGACAACTTTTCTTCACTGTTTTCCTTTATTTCTTTGTTTCCTTGTGAGTTTTCTAACCCCTGACAAGTCGTTTGCAGGTTCTCGAGTTCCTACAAATCCAACGACTCCAGCCAAGCCTCAATCGGACCACCGAGCATAAAGCCGGGTATCCATGGATCTTTTGCTCGGTTTTCCAGGTCGCATCCATCGAGGAACGAGAGATCCCTTCGCTGCAATCTTCACCGGGCGCTTTAGACATTGTCAGGTACATCCCCTCTACCTCCAGTAATTATATTGTAGGAGAACTTGCCCTAACCGAGGCTTGTCAGCCCTCGCGATCCTTCTTTAATACTTTTCTAGGTTCTAATCTGCATGCTTGACTTCAAAATTTCGTACATAATTCTCTATAACTAATTTTGATCTAAAATTTGAGAATTAATCACCTAATCCCACATATAAAACATACAAAAATAATTGCATGCATATTAGTCCCGCATCATTTGGTATCAGAGCTTAGATTAGGGCTTGTTTTCTACAATTTTTTTAGTCCATATATGCTCTGTTATTTTAATTATTTCTTCCTATGAAAAACTCCAAAAATTCTAAAATTTGTTTTTCTGGATTGATTATAATTCAAAGTAATTTAAAGAATTTGTGTAGATTTTATTTTAGTCTGTGAATTTTCTGCAAGCTGAAATACAGCCTACAAATTTTTGGCTCTGTTTTTTTTCAACAAGACAAGTTTGGAAGTTTTAGGATTTTGGTTAGTATTTTTGCATATCTTTTAATTTTAGTATATTTCCTACATATTAGGCCATAATTTTTAAGTTTTCTTCTGTTTAAGAAAATACCAAAATAAAAAAAAATACATATTCTTCAAAAACACCAAAAAGATCTAAACCCTAATTTGCATCCTCATCTGCCTGCCATCATTGCATAATTTACTTTTAAGGGCACTCTTGTTATATTAGATGGGGGGAGGATTTGATCACCTCTCCTTAGTCCAAAACCACATCCCTTGTATTCAGTCCCAAGCCTTAACATAAAATTAACTAGACTTAATTTGCCCTAGTGGGCTAGGCAGGTTCGGGCTAGTGTTAGATCAATGTGTCAAGTTAACCTGTGTGTGCCTTGTGCTTAGTGTCTAGAACAGTGGTTTAGGGATTCAGTCCCTAAGGGCTTGTGTACTGGTCTGCCTACCTGGCCAATCTCTGATTGGTATCTAGGCTTGGCAATCAGGGACCTAACACTCCCCTTACACCTGCCTGGCTGAGACAAGGTTACTATAGGCTAGTTTGCCATCCTGATTGAGCATCTAGTTTGGACTCTAGGTCTAGTCAGCTGTAGTCGGTCTGATCGAGTCTTGCATGAGCACTAGATCAGGGTTTCATATCACCCACCTCCTTCACAAATGACTGAATCCATGGATCATTTTGATGCTAAAATTGATGCCCTTGGAGAGATGTTAGTCCAATCCATCAATCGTAGACTTGATCAACTAGATGCTCGACGAGGAACCCTAGAGAAAACCCATAGGACCCAGACTAGATCCAAACCTAAGCCACCTTTATCCAAATTATATGAACCTAGAACCTATGTACCCAAAACCTATGAATATAGGTCCTATGCACCCACTTCCTATAAATCTAGTATACCCACAACCTATAGATCTTATGACTCCAAATTCTATGACTCTAGAACCTATGAGCCCATAGCCCATGAGCCCAGTAGACCCCAGACCCATAGAGCTGACCCGAAATCCTTTAACTCCCGATCCTATAATCCCATGACCCATAGATCTGCGCCCTTGTCCTTTGAGCCTAAGGAGCCCATAATCCCTAGGTATCAGCCTAGTACTAGTCATGTTCCCCCTAGTCAACTTGAACCCCATAGGACTAGTACCCCCAAATCTGAACCCAGTAGTAAGCCACTACCCCTTAGTCAACCTGAACCTAATAGGATTAGTGTCCATACTCAGAAACTGGGACCTAGCCAATTTTTCCTTAGTCGACCTTCCCCTACCATCCCTTTGATTGACAAGGCTTACATTAAAGCAGAAATATATGAAGCTGTTGTGAGCTTAGTGGATGAGTATGTGGGAGAAGAGGAGACACCTTTAGTAGACCTCGAATTAGCTGACTTAGTAGATACCCAGGTAGAAACCAACCCAGAGCTAGTTGACCTTGACCACATCCAACCCAAAGCTATAGTGGAAGAACAAATAGAGAAAGAGAACCTAGGTATTGCTGCTCGAGCCTTACCTGAGAAAACCATATAGGAGAGCCAAATTATAGAGTCTAGTCCAAAAATACAGGAACCAGAAGAATTTATTAAGGACCTGATCTCTTTGAATCAGTACCCTCAGGATGAGCCCCCTCCTATAGTTCCCATTAAGGACCTATTCCCCGAAATTGGTGACACATCCTTCCATTATGCAAACCCTATAGATATAGCTCAACCTCGTAAGGTTAACCTCATTAGTATAGGATTAGTTCCTGACACCCCATCTTTTATCATACTTTATCCAACTAAACCTTTTTCTCCACCCTACCAGACTAATTCTGAACCCACTTCCTATTTCCTACCCTTTCCTGAGTCTTCTCATGTGTCTAGAACTATTAGGTTACATTTTGTTGAGGTTACTAGGTTGCAAGGATCCATAGAGCCCATCCCATTTGCTACCTACTTTTGGCAGACCCTCTGGCACCTATTAGGAGTTACTAGCAAATTTTCTTCTGCATGTCATCCATCAACCATGACTCATGCCCCTATGCCGAAGTGGTAGTTAAGACCTAATAAACCTCTTTAGTCGAGTCTATTAGGTGTTAGTTTAAGTCCTTTGCATCATCTTGTTAAGAGTCTGCATGTGCCCAGCATGTTCACCACCTGCACTAATTTTGAAACAACTGGCTAATTCCCGAAGATGGACCAAAGAATTTGATGTAGTGGATTCAATCTTGGTTAGGCTTAGGCCTAAAAGAAGCTTCATGCTCATAGAGCCGGACCTTTTAAAGTGATAGAGAAGGTTGGATCAAATGCCTAGGTGTTAGATTTGCTTTCAGATTTGGGCATTAGTTCTACCTTCAATATTACAGACCTGGTTGAGCACAGGGAACCGGCAATGATACCTAGTGAGGCTTTTGAACCTATCCCTTCTGTTGAGAGTGATCCTTACCCAGAGTGTCCACCAATTAATTGGCTTGAGAGAGGAGAACGGATCGAGCGTATCCTGGACGATCAAGCCATTACAACCCGGGGCCGCGGTTATCAACGCGTCCTGGTCCGATGACAAGGTCGGCCAGAGTTGGACGATTCGTGGATTTCTCGAGAGGACTTGCAATGCCTCAACCCAGACCTTCTCGAGAGATATGTGAGCCAGTCCGATCTTCACTCGACAGGGTCGAGTTCCTCCCATCCCGGGAGAATAGGTGCGGACACCAAAGGCACCAGAATAAGGCAGAGGCTTCTCAACCCTCTGTGGATCACTTAATTGACATTCGAGTCCACTGTAATAAAGCTTAGTCCAGCTGAGTTGTTTTTATTTGAGTCATGTAATTAGTCAGTTCATGTTGAGTTAGTTCAGTCCAGTATTAGTTAGTTCATGTCGAGCTAATTTTATTTTTTTGAGTCCTGTCCAAGCAAATTGAAGACTCAAGACCGCATAATACAAGTGGAGACCAAGTCCAACCTGATTGAAGACATGGAAGTTGGGCCCAAGTCCAACCCAGCTTGAAGACTTGAAGATCCCAAGAGGAGAAAATGAAAACAAGAACAAACCTGAAGCCCTGGACCAGCCGGAAGCAAACTGGGCCAGCCCAGGCCCAGGAAGGAATTAGGGCACCATTTCTTATGGTGACCCTCCTCTTGGTCGGCCACTTATGGTCACCCCCTTGGCCGACCAAGACAAGGAGAGGGAGAGCAATTTGTGTGGGATTTTCTACCTATGTTGTCTTATATTCCTAGTTAGGGTTTGAAAGGGAGAAGGAGTCCTATGTAAAGTCTAAAGTACCCTTACTTGGGGCCCAAGGTTAAGGGTCTATTTAAGGGACCCTAGTCTCTTGTATGAAACTTGATTTTGATATATGAAATAAACCTTGAGTTCTTCTATTGCTTTGAGTGTTACCCTGCTATGTGCATAAAGGGGTGTGAGAGTTTTCTTCTTCCCGGTGCTGCAACCATCTTCCTGCTGCCAGCCAACCTTACAGAACCTTGGCCGCCCACTTCAAAAGACA
Organism: Areca catechu; assembly: GCA_021397845.1. Classification (NCBI taxonomy): domain Eukaryota; kingdom Viridiplantae; phylum Streptophyta; class Magnoliopsida; order Arecales; family Arecaceae; genus Areca; species Areca catechu. The sequence goes on along the minus strand of CM038052.1, from coordinate 20,250,346 downwards.
CATTTTCTTTGCTGTTTTTCTTTATTTTTTTGTTCCCTTGTGAGTTTTCTAACCCCTGTCAGGTCGTTTGCAGGTCCTCGAGTTCCTACGAATCCAACGACTCCAGCCAAGCCTCAATCGGACCACCGAGCAGAAAGCCGGGTATCCGTGGATCTTTGGCTTGATTTTCTAGGCCACATCCATCGAGGAATGAGAGATCCCTTCACTGCAATCTTCATCGGGTGCTTCAGATGTTGTCAGGTACACCCCCTCTACCTCCAGTAATTATATTGTAGGAGAACTTGCCCTAACCAAGGGTTCTCAGCCCCGGCGATCCTTCTTTAATACTTTTTTAGGTTCTAATCTGCATGCTTGACTTCAAAATTTCATACATAATTCTCTACAACTAATTTTGATCTGAAATTCGGGAATTAATCACCTAATCCCACATATAAAACATACAAAAATAATTGCATGCATATTAGTCATGCATCAGGATAGGGGAGATAAATCTGGTGTAGCTATCCCCGCAGGTCTCTATCCCGCTAGAAAATATTCGATTCAAGGCACAAGATTTTTGTAGTCTTTCCTTACCTAAGGATGAGTACATCAACCCGATACCACCAAGGTGCCAGCTGGTCAGAACGGGGAAGAAGAAGGATCCTAGCCTCTCACTCATCCAACCATCATGGATCTTAGGGGACAACCCCTAAATTTAATCGAGTCTTCCATAAAGTCACACCTCGAACCCGCTGTATACCTTTCTTTTATAAAGAAGCACGTAACCTAACACCATACCCCTCTTATGCTGGTCACTTTCACAGGGGCATGTGCTCTACAAAAAAGCATGCTTGCCATGAGGATGAGCTCCGCACCATCCCTAGTCACACTAACCACTCTTTTAGGGGTATGAGTGCTCTGCAAAGACGTGCCAGCCATCACTTTCTATACCACAAAACGTTCCTTAAGTGACAGCACTCTACATACCCACCTATAAAAACTATTCCCTAGGACCCTCTAGGTATGCTTTTCCCAAGTTCTTTTCATCTCCAAAATAAGCCTTCTAATAGTTTCAAAAGTTCTCTTAAAGCCTCCAAAAATCTTAGGTCGAAGCTTCAGTGAAGGCCAGGCCAACGAGAATCCACATGAGGTGAAGTAGGAAAGTGAAGCTAAGAGGGATCTAAAAGGGAATGCACCGGCCAAGCTTCCCCTGTACTCTTGCAAGCTTTGCCAGATCTCCTTGAGGCCTTGCCTTCTTCCTACAAGCCTTGCCTGCTTTGTTTAAGCTTCGTTCACACTCTTCCAAGCTTAGCCTACATCGTGTTATATCCATTTGCCACCTCCACCACTTTGCCTAACTCCACTCCATCCATACATTGCAATCCATTATTACACCATCAACCTAGAAGATCCCTTCTTCTGTTTGTCTCCATGGGAGATTGACTTAGATATCAGAGGGTCTACCATCAGGAAACTTTTCATCATGGTTGGACTTCCATGTCTTCGTTATTTTTATGTTCTGAAGTACCTGCATATTCTAGAAGGGATCCTAGAGCCACGCGTCACCGCAACTACATCTAGCTAGATCAGCACGTCTCTAGTGAAATCGCAACATAAGGTATCCCCACCCAAATACCCCCTTAATTTATCTAACTATTTTCTTATTATCTATTTTATTTTTCCTCTAAAAATTGGAACAGTGTTATCATCATGAATAAAAGGTAAAACAACTTCCTCACATAGGAAGGGGAGCTGTGCAAACTAGCTAAACCCTAAGTTCAATGGATAGTTAAAAATTTGATGGAGGACTGCTCAATAACAATCTAGGCATATTTATGTTAGATACAGATATAAAAATTTAAAAAATATTTTATTTAATTTTTAAAATAAATAAATAAATAAATTTTTATTTGAATTTTGGGAGTAGAATTTAATGTCGGCTTCAATATTTTATTTCTATATAAACTTTTGTTAGGGTTTTGGGTATATATATATTTTTTCTATATAATTGAGAATACAAACTTGCAATATTGGGATTTGAGAATTAAAAATATTGGGTTATTCTCTAGCGCTTTGCCTTCTTCATCTTTTTTTTTTCCTCCTTTCTTTTTTAACTCTTTTTTCATCTATTTGATATTAGATCATCCTATCTGTATCCTTTCTGCTTTCCAAACTCATCATGCATCAGAATTGTTTATCTGCTCATAAGCACACTAATCACACATTGTTGCATTATAGTAGTTGTTGCTAGCAGACTACTCCTTACTAGAACTCTGATGATGCCTGAGGATCTTTTGGTCTTCTTTGATAAGAAAATAATGCTGCTCCTGACTTCTTTCTAAAAGAGATAGACATGCAAGAATAGTTCCTTGATCGGTGGTAATCAATAGAGGACCTTCGACACTCAAGTTAGCAAGAGTGAGATGCGCTATAGTAGCTGGAGTTGAGAGTGATGAGAGAAAGAAGACTAAGCATGTGGGAGTGGTGGAGTGTCATACTTGGCTGAAGGTCTCCTCTTACTTATTTATAGAGTTACTTGGGATAACTGAATGGTATTAGGGAGGTTACCTCCACTAACATGGATAATAACTTTTTGTTGGAAGGTTGGGATCTTTCGGTTAAAAAGATAGTGGTTTGTTGGGATCTTCCTATTAGAAAGATAGTAGTTTGTTGGGATCTTGCCCGCCATGATCTCTAGCTGGAATAGTTGAGAGTTGTTGGCTGGTTGCACTACTTGGTGTAGTAGCAGCTATAGTCAACTCCTTCATACTTGGTATCGTAGTTAGTAGTCAAAGTACACCCTAGTTGATGAAGAGTCGGTATTTTGACAAGTAGTTAGATGCTCAGTTAGTCCTTGGGATCGAGTAAGTAGTCATCATAATAGTTGCCCCACACTCCTGAGCCTAGAAAATTATCTAGTTTAATTAGCTTTGTCATTTCTGGATGAAGGGAGTAGTCATATTTTTGATCTCAAGAGTCGAAAATTTTTTTTCATCATGTGGGCATTAATTGGTTCCTTGAAAATTATTGCCAGCTACTTCATCACCTAGATAGTAGTGGACAGAGGAATCATGGGCACAACACTCAAAAGACTGTGCAATAACTCCAGAAATGGCTAGCAATTCATCCAAACCCTCTTGATTATAGGAATGCACCACGTGGCCTACAGCTATGGCTTTTAAATGATTTCTGTAGATCTTGGCATTGAGAGTTAATCGGCTGGCAACAACTTCGAGATGGCACGGTATTTAGTTATTTGAGAATAGGCCATGTGTTGAGATCCAATGACCTCAATTGAATCGAGGACTTTGATCTTGACCGTTGAAGTAATATATAAATAGAGATCTCATATCATTGTTGCAGGGATCATCTTTCCTAGAGAGAGCCAGTAACCAGCAAAGAAGAAGAAAAAGGCTTTTGCTTCAAACCCATCTCCAAGGAGGTCTCCTTACTTTCCTGGTTAGGTTCTCTCATTCACTTATTCTTCTTTGAACCCCTTTAGGACCTATCTTAGAGCTTTAGGATCTCCTTAGGGTTCTTCTGGTAGAGTTGCACTTGGTTACTTTTACTGTTTTTGAAAGACCTTCAAAGTCATCTTTAGTTGGGATTTTCCCAACATTTCTTTTCTTTTTTCCTCTTTTTATTTGATCTCCTTCTTATTTCTTACTTGTTGTTGGGATGTTTTGTTGCCTAGTAAGCAACCCAAGAGGGGGAATGAATTGGGTTTTTAAAAACTATTTGCAAGTATGTGTGCCAATTGCCAATTCAATAATCAATTCAAGTACTAGTAAGATGTAAGTGTTGTGTGCTTTTAAAGAGTATGCAGCGAAAATTTAAATTGTAATGAAGGTAAGAGTAAATAGAAAGAAACAATCAATCATAAATATAAGGCAAGTATAGTGGTTCGGTGCTCTCAAAGGCACCTACATCTACTTCCTAGGTCCACTTGGAAATTTAGTATAATCACTCATGATAACAGTCGATTAAGTTTTCGGGCTCACTAATCAAAATCCCTTTTGGTTTTCACTAGGCTCACCAAAAGAAACCTCTTGGTTTTCAGAGGCTAACCAACAACCTTCTTGGTTTTCAACTAGGCTAACCAAAATCTTCTTGGTTTTCAACTAAGCTACAAAAAACCTTGATGCAACAAAATCTGAATTGAAGTAAAGAATACAAGAAAAGCTTTCAAATAAAAAGCTATTATCTCTTTGAAGCTTGATGAAGATGTTTGTCTTCAATTCGATGAAGCCTCAATCAATGCTTAAAAGTGGTTGGACTTGAATGCTTTTAATTGCTTTGAATGCTTGGAGGCTTCTTTTTGCTTGGAAGTGGTTGCTCTCAAAGAATTTGAGTGAATGCACTTATTTTTCTTTTTCTTTCTCTTCTCCTTTCTTTTCTCTTGTGTTCCATTTGAATTTAATTCACTTAAATACCATCCCAATGCCTAAATGACGGTTTATGACTATTAGAGACATGGAACTAGCCATTGGGGGTGAAAAGGACAAGTTCTGTATTTAAAAAAAACTACCCGTTACTGTTCCCAGAACTCCAAGTGTTCGACACTTCAGGCTATGAGTCGACATTTAGGGTCGACACTTAAATCCCATGAGTCAACACCTGGTTCAAAATTCTATATTGAAGCTCTCTGGAATTTTCAGGTGAGTCGACACTTCATCTTGTGAGTCGATACTTGAGGTGACTTTTGAATTTTAGCATGTTCCGTAAAAAATTTATCTCAGGCTTTGAGTCGAACCTTAAGTCGACACTTAGGGTCGACACTTTTGAAGCATGAGTCGACACTTAAAGCGTACTGATGTGGCAGGATCACTGACATGGAGGAATCGATGGGCGCCATGTCGAGAAAAGATGCCGCGTCAACTCTCCAGCTCGTATTCCACTACTGAGCTGAGTTGAGCTCTTTCAGAATAGCAGGCCGAGCTTAGTCCTCCGCCAGGTTGAGCTCATGAGCTCGACGCCTAGGTCGGAGCCGCCTTCAGCCCTCCAAAGTGGGACCCTCGGAGGCTAGTGCCCTGCGGTCGAGGTCGAGCCAAGAGCTCACCCATCGATGTGGAGCCTCTCCGAGCGCGCGCCCTCTGGACCGGGTCTGCTTTCGGCCCTCCAGAGCGAGACCCTCAGAGGCTAGTAACCTGTGATCGAGGTCGAGCCAAGAGCTCACCCGCCGATGTGGAGCCTCTCCGAGCATGTGCCCTCTGGACCGGGTCTACCTTCAGCCCTCCAGAGCGAGATCCTCGGAGGCTAGTGCCCTGCGGTTGAGGTCGAGCCAAGAGCTCACCCGTCGATGTGGAGCCTCTCCGAGCGCGCGCCCTCTGGACCGGGTCCACCTTCAGCCCTCCAGAGCGAGACCCTCGGAGGCTAGTGCCCTGCGGTCAAGGTCGAGCCAAGAGCTCACTCGCCGATGTGGAGCCTCTCCGAGCGTGCGCCCTCTGGACCAGGTCCGCCTTTCGCCCTCCAGAGCGAGACCCTTGGAGGCTAGTGCCCTGCGGTTGAGGTCGAGCCAAGAACTCACCCACCGATGTGGAGCCTTTCCGAGCACGCACCCTTTGGACTGGGTCTACCTTCTGCCCTCAGAGTGAGACCCTCGGAGGCTAGTGCCCCGCGGTCGAGGTCGAGCCACGAGCTCACCCATCGATGTGGAGCCTTTCCAAGCACGCACCCTTTGGACTGGGTCTAGAGCGCGTGCCCTCTAGACCGGGTCCGCCTTCCGCCCTCCTCCACCGAGGCGCCCCCACGAGCTCGGAATGTTGATGTCGGAGCGAGTCATGCTGCCCCAGCTTGGCCCCAGTCCGGACGAGGTCTTCACCAACCCGGAACACTGGCGAGCCGCCCGAGGATTGCATTGAAGCACTTTTCAGGCCGTACTGACCACCTACGACCGCCAGTTACACCAATTCGGGGATTCGAATCCCGTGGGCGGCGGCCTGCCATTCGAAGCACCCCCGAATTTCTCAGAATGAGGCAACCAAGAGGAGTGTCAGAGTGCCTAACAACGCCCCCTATCATGAATGAGGAAAGGTCCCTCGGGACACCGCCGCATGCGCCTGACAGCCCGGTGGGGATCCCGAGACACGCATCGAACGGTAACCTGGTTCACATCAAACCCAGAGGTAACACACACAACAACTCCAAGAGACGAAAAAAGAGAAAAAGAAGAAGTGCAACCCCCACTAGCAAGAGGGGATGGCACCACCACCATCACCAAAGACACAAGCGCAAGCCCGACCAAGAGGGCGAAGTGCCACTACCACCACAGTGGAGGGGAAAGCGAGGGATACAAGGAGAGGCAGAGGAACAGAGCATCCCTCTGTCCCCGCTATCATTCTCTCCCGGCAACATTTTCACCTTCACCCACATTTTACACTCCTCCTAGAGCGGAGTCCATCAAGAGGGGCCCGACCAGGAGGATCTGTTCTCCTGGATCATCACTGACTTGATCGTCGGAGTACCCCTGCCGGAAACTTAGGCTCGGGTCTCTAACCGTTGTCTCGCAGGTCCAGGAGCTGAGAACCGCTGGGCCGCAAGGCGATCGCACCCAGCGAGGAGATCCGGGAACCGAGAGCCGCGGGCGGCAGGAGGAGTGCACTCCGGCGTTGATGTAGCTACGGGCCACGATGATCTCGGCGACAACAGATTGACACGCCAGGAAGGGGGGAAGACGGGCATGACGAAGTCCTTCATCACTCTCCAAGTCAATATACCGTAGAAGGACGGTGACGACACACAAGCTAGAAAGGCTAGCAGAGTGGCAATCTCCCCTAGGCCTCTCCATGACGGTCACCTCCTCCATCTCTTTCGACGGGGAACCCACCGACAAAATCATCAGGCACACAGCGAAAGTGTGCCTGGAGAAGCGTGAGCACAAAATGGTGGGATTCTTCTGCCAGTTCATTAATATGCGAGGTTCGACCGGCGAGCCACCGGACTACAATGCCCACCACCAGCAGAGCCCTTCACTGGTCGTGGTGAGGTGGGGTATCATCACTTCCATCGTGATCGCGGTCATGGCATCAAAAAAAAAATGTTGCAACCATGAATAAGGGATCGAGAAGCTCGTCAAGGAAGCCCGCTTCCGAAGGTTTGCGGGGGGTAGGCCTCGAGCGGGGCCCCAAGTGCTCGCTACTTTTCCATCGGCTTCAACCACCGATGGCTACCTCATCGCGAAACCCGCGGGCATCGCCGCCTGGAGGGTCGCACGTGCGTCTAAGAAGGCTCGGGGGGCAGGGGCACCCGAGAGTCATTTTCCCACCATGAGGGGAGGAGAAAGCAAAGGAGGAAAGAAATAAAGCTACCGCGGACGTCGGGACGACGATCGCGAACCACTGTAGGAAGGCCCCCACGAGGCGGCCTAAGTTCCATCAGGAGGGGTCCGTTACCTCGAAGAACTCGGTGGCGTCAGACTCCCCGGGGGAGGAAGGCCTACAACCTATAAAGGCACCCCCAGTGAGGTAAGTTCCCCCACCAACGATCATGGTAGCAATTTTTTCCCTTGCATGGTATCCGCATGTTTTGCAGGAAAGGATCAACGGTGCTCCCGGGCCCAGCCCCAGGGTGCTAGAGAAATCTCCGAGCCACGTAGCTCCCCAACTCCAAGCATCCTCGAGCCCAGCTCCAGGACGTCAAAGAATCTCCGAGCCACGTAGCTCCCCAACTCCAAGAATCCCCGAGCCCAACTCCAGGACATCGAAGAATCTCTGAGCCACGTAGCTCCCACTTCCCAGCATTCTCAGGCCCAGCACCAGGATGCTAGAGGAACCTCGAGCCACGTAGCTCCACAATTCCAAGCATCCCCGAGCCCAGCTCCAGGACGTCGAAGAATCTCCGAGCCACGTAGCTCCCCAACTCCAAGCATCCCCGAGCCCAGCTCTAGGATGCGAAGAATCTCCGAGCCACGTAGCTCCCCAACTCCAAGTGTCCCCGAGCCCAGTTCCAGGACATCGATGAATCTCCGAGCCACGTAGCTCCCATTTTCCAGCATTCCTGGGCCCAGCACCAGGATGCTAGAGGAACCTCAAGCCACGTAGCTCCACAATTCCAAGCATCCCCGAGCCCAGCTCCAGGATATCGAAGAATCTCCGAGCCACGTAGCTCCCCAACTCTAAGCATCCCCGAGCCCAGCTCCAGGACGTCGAAGAATCTTCGAGCCATGTAGCTCCCACTTTTCAGCGTTCCTGGGCCCAGCCCCAGGATGCTAGAGGAACCTTGAGCCACGTAGCTCCACAATTCCAAGCATCCTCGAGCCCAGCTCCAGGATGCCCTTCTCAAGATCGAAGCTCAGACCTCCGGCCAAGAGAACTCCGAGCCAAGCAGCTCTCTATCTCAAACGTCTCCGAGCCTAACTCCGAGATGCCAAGAGATCACGGGGCCACGCAGCTCCCGTTAACACCTCGAGCCTAGCTCCAAGGCGCCAAAGACCTGAGCCAAGATCTCAGGCAACCCCCTGGGCCCGAGCATAGCTCCATATCCAGGAAGGCCTCGAGCCTAGCTCCAAGGCAATCAAGACCGGTAACCCCCTTCTCTGATCTCCCCACTCGAAAAGAAGACGAGAGGGGAAGGAAAGAAAGAGAGCAAATGGGGAAGCCCGACAGCCCTCTTCTCTGATCTCGCCACTTGAAAAGAAGACGAGAGGGAAAGGAAAGAAAGAGAACAAAGTGAGGGTACAACCAGCATCCTCTCCTTTGATCTCCTCACTCTAAAAAAGAGAGAGAGAGAGAGAACAAAAAACAAACAACAAAAAAAAAAGAGAAAGAAGAAGAGTAGGAAGGAAAGAAAGAGAGAACAAGAAGGAAATATAGCATCATCGAAGCCACCACTTTCAGCAGCTCTCAGTCATTGACGTCCCCGAGCCCAGCTCTAGGACGCCCCTTCTCAAGACCAGAGCTCAGATCTCCAGCCAAGAGAACCTCAAGCCAAGCAGCTCTCAATCATCGACATCCCCGAGCGCAGCTCCAGGATGCCCCTTCTCAAGACCGAAGCTCATATCTCCAACCAAGAGAACCTCGAGCCAAGCAGCTCTCAGTCATCGACGTCCCCGAGCCCAGCTCCAGGATGCCCCTTCTCAAGACCGGAGCTTAGATCTCCGGCCAAGAGAACTTCGAGCCAAGTAGCTCTCAGTCATCGACGTCCCCGAGCCCAACTCCAGGATGCCCCTTCTCAAGACTGGAGCTCAGTTCTCCGGCCAAAAGAACTTCGAGCCAAGCAGCTCTCAGCAATCAACATCCTCGAGCCCAGCTCCAGGATGCCCTTCTCAAGACTGGAGCTCAGATCTCCAGCAAAGAGAACCTCGAGCCAAGCAGCTCTCAATCATCGATGTCCCCGAGCCCAGCTCCAGGACGCCCCTTCTCAAGACCGGAGCTCAGATCTCCGGCCAAGAGAACTTCGAGCCAAGCAGCTCTCAGCAATCAACGTCCCCGAGCCCAGCTCCAGGATGCCCCTTCTCAAGACTAGAGCTCAAATCTTCGACCAAGAGAACTTCGAGCCAAGCAGCTCTCAGTCATCAACGTCCCCGAGCCCAGCTCTAGGATGTCCCTTCTCAAGACCGGAGCTCAGATCTCCGGTGGTGCGGGCACCAGACTCAGAAGAAGACTTCAGAGCTCCATTTGGATCTCTGATTGACATTGCCCGAGAAATTAGGGTTTGTAATAAAGGTTGACATGGTCAACCAGTTTATTTATTTTATTTATTGAGTCACCATTTAAATTTTGTTGAGTCATGTTGACTCAGTGCAAGTCCCAATGTGGTTTCAATTTGGTCCAAAATGGTGCCACATTTGTCTTCCAATCAAATCAAGGTTCAAGCAAGTGGAGGCCACACTCCAAGCCACACGCCCAGCCACACTCCGAGCACACGCCAGAGTCCAGGAGGCGCCACAGAGGCATCCCAGTGTCATGGTCCCCACACCCAAAGAAGAAAAAATCAAATTGGAAGCTAATTTAAAGGAGGCGCCCATACCTGCCTATTTTACCTAAGCAAAGAAGGAAGAAAACTTCTCTTGGAGAAGAAATCAAAGAAGGACATCCAATTGAAGTTCAAATCAAAATCAAAGAGCTTAACTTGGAGTGGAAGAAAAGAATAAATGCCATAAGAAGAGGAGGACTCCAAATCCAAATCCAACTCCAAAGGAGGCGCCATAAAAATTCCAAAAAAAAATTCCTTTATGGCCGTCCCAATTTTTTTTGAAGTCTTGGTCGACCAAGAGAGGGGGTTTTCTACCTAATCTAGAGGTTGGAGGAGTTTAGTCCCACATGGAATTTGTACAAGCTAGGAGAAAATTTTAGGTCTATATAATAGACCTTTCTTTGTAACTTTAGAAATCAATGAAGAAAATTATTTTTTTTGCTACTCTCTTGTGTTGAGTGACCTAGGTTTCTCTTCTTCCGCACTATTCTAAGTGTTGAGCTCCGTGAGGGGGTAATCCGGGTTCCATTGGAGCCTTGAGGAGGTGAGAGATCTCCATCTTTATCCAAAACCCTAGGTTAGCCACTTGAAATTCCAAAACCCTAGCCACCCTTCATTATTTTCAATCCATCAAACCCTAGCTCCATCCATCTCCCACGGCCTCTCTCTCTCTACAAGTCCAGGCCGTCCACCTTCATCCAGATCCAGTCCGGCTACTTCAGATCCAGAGCAAGTTCCAAGGAAAATCACATCAGCTTCCAGGAGAATCCAGTTTTCAGCAATTTCAATCTTCAAGTTCATCAACCTGGTAAATTCTTTCCTTGACTCTCTGATTCCATCAATTATTTTTCTTCTCTTCCAGATCTTGAGTTCAGGAGAAGCCAACCCGCCAAAGGACCAGTATTGGAGGATCCATTACGAAGATATCTGAATCCGGGATCCAACAATCTGCTCGGGAGAGTTCCTCCACCAAAATCTGTGAAGATCATTGTCTGGTTAGATAAACCATCTCTTCTCTTTATTTCTGTTCTGTTGAAAGTTCGGAGCGAAACCCTAGGTCTGGGAGTTTCTCAACCCCCAGCGATCCGTTGCTTCTGAACTACTCTGATAATTTAGTTTCCTTAAAATTGTGCTTTCAATTATCATATTAGTATCTTTTAATATTAGGTTAACTTTTCTTTGATTTGAAGCCAACTTCTACAAACATATAAAAGCAACAAAAAAAAAAATTAGTTAATCTTAATTTACTTCCGCATCGCGTCCCTTTATTTGTTCTGCATCATTTTTGGTATCAGAGCCCAGTCTAGGGTTTCTGATTTGCTTGCCTGCTTTGATTGTTCTCTTTTTATTTTGTCTGCTCGAAGTAGACTCCCCAGGACGTCCGGTCCTAGGAACTAAGCGAGGCGCAAGCCTCCTCCTCCCATTCCACGGGGTGTTCCTAGGGCGTGTAGGGGATCCATTGGGTTATAACTTCGTAGCAGGGATTATAAACGGGGAAGACAATCTAGTTGCAGCCCGTAATTGCCCTGTTGTCTGAATTATTTCTCCCTGCATAAAACTCCGAATTGCATGATTTTTGCTTCGTTGAAACCAGTATAACTGAACCTATTTTCCATAATTTTTCTGTGATTTATTGGTTTCGGTAAAAATTCTAAGAATTAAAATACAGCAACTCTATTTTTTTGTATTCTGCAATTCAATTCTTTTTGGAGTGATCATCTCATAATTTACTTAAGGGCAATTGAGCATCTAAGATAAGGGGAGGAGTTGATTACCTCTCCTTAGCCCAAAACCACCATCCAATCATTCGAACCTAGACCTAATTTAAAATCAGTTAGACCTAATTTGTCCTAGTGGGCTAGGGACACCAATTGGTCGGGTCTAGGCTAGTGTTGAGTCAGTTTGCCGAGTTATTCTGTGTGTGCTTAGCACTCAGTGTCTAGAACGGTGGTTTAGGGACTACGTCCCGAAGGGCTTGTGTGCTGGTCCGCCTACCTGGCCAATCACTGATTGGTGTCTAGGATTGGCAATCAGGGACCTAACACTCCCCTTACACCTGCCTGGCTGAGTCCTGAGTTACTACAGGCTAGCTTGCCACTCTGATTGGGCATCTAGTTTGGACTCTAGGTCTAGTGATCCAGTAGTCGATTTAGTATAGTCTCATTTTGTGTGCTTGCTTGAATCATCATGTCTACCAGAAACGGAGTGCCATATCAACCTGGTCAAACCCAACCTGATTTAGAGGCCATGATCAGAACTCTTACTGAAAGTATGGCTAAAATGAATCAGGATATGACAAACACTGTGGCCCAGTTTAGCGCACAAATTCATGAGGATCTTACCCAACTTAGGGACCGAGTCCAAGTACTTGAAGAACCTAGACATCGGAATTGGACTCCTGACCCCGATTTTAATGTGCCTCAACCTCACCCACATCAGGAGCCTAGAAGGCCTTTATATAGAGATCCTGAACCTAATCATAGGAGGCCTGACCCAGAGCCTGAAGATAGAGATGATAGGTTCATCAGGAACATCAAATTAGATGCACCCACTTTTGATGGTAGTCTGAACCCTAAGGTGTATTCTGATTGGGAGGGTGAGATGGACCAATACTTTGAGTGGTATGCTATGTCTGAGGAGAGGAAATACAAGTTTGCCAAGATGAAATTAGTGCGTCGAGCTAGGTTATACTGGGGGAACATTGAGCTAACCACTAGGAGACGGAATGTTGAGCCCATAACCACTTGGCAGGGTATGAAAGAAAAACTGAGAGATAAATACCTACCCATTTCATACCAGCAAAACCTGTTAGACCAATGGCAAAACCTGAAACAAGGAAACCGATCTGTCTCAGACTACATAACTACTTTTGATGAATACCTAATGAGATGTGATGTGAGTGAAGCCCACGAAGTCACTTTGTCTAGATTTAGGGCTGGACTGAGGGAAGAAATTAAGAGAGAACTATTTCTGAGAGAGGTTACTGATCTAGACCAAGCCTACCAGATTGCACTGAACACTGAGAAATTTCAGAGAGGACCTATACCTTCTAGGGTTAGTGCCCCAATCCCAAGGAATGGACCTAGCCAAGTTATCCCTAGTAAACCTTTTCAGGGTACTTCTACCCCTAGGCCCATGGACAAAGGTAAGGCACCTGACACCCAGAGAACCCCTAGTTCAAATATCACCTGTTTTAAGTGTCAGAAACCAGGTCACATTTCCAGTCAGTGTACTGCCACAGCCTGTTTCAAGTGTCATAAGGTAGGTCATGTTGCTAGCCAGTGCCCACGGAGATCCCTTTACATAGAAGAGGGAGAGAATGATAATTCCGAGCCCAGTGAGGAATTTGAAGAAGAAGTTTATGAGGCCGGAATGAATTTGGTTGAGGAGTATGAAGGAGAGGAGGAACCCAATGAATCTGACCAATTAGGAGTTGTAAGATGCATCCTATCCCAGAATCTAGTTCAAGAGGATTGGCGTAGGACTAACATCCTACAGACTTTTCTTAAATTAGGGGATAAGGTATGTAAGATCATCATAGATAGTGGGAGCTGTGTAAATGCCATCTCTACTAGCACTGTCAAGATGTTAGGCTTAATCCCAGTTCCCCATCCCAACCCCTATAAGGTTTCTTGGGTAGATTCTACCTCCATACCCATCCAGTCTAGATGTCAAGTCCAAATCCAAATGCAATCTTATCATGAAAAGATTTGGTGCGATGTCTTACCCATGGGGGTGAGCAGTATAATTCTCGGAAGACCTTGGTTGTATGATCATGATGCCACCCTCTTAGGAAAATCCAATACCTGTGTCTTTAGTTTCAATGGGAAGAAGATTACGATCCATTCCGTTCCCCCTAAGGACAAGGTAACTAAAGGAGCCGGTAAGGTTAAGGAGATGAAAACTGGAGTGAACCTAATCAGTGCTAAGGATCTAGAACAAGAAATTCATAGTGGTTCACCCATCTGGATGTTGACTGCTAAGGAACTTAGAACTTCGGAACCCTCAGAGCCTCCTCAAGAAGTTAAACCTGTGTTAAAAGAATTTGAGGATGTCTTTCCCGAGGATTTGCCAGACCACCTTCCACCTCTTAGGGATATCCAGCATGCCATAGATCTAATCCCAGGAGCGACTTTGCCCAACTTGCCCCATTACAGGATGAATCCATCTGAGCATGAAGAACTGCAAAAGAAGGTTGGAGAATTATTGAGGAAGGGGTTTATTAGAGAAAGTCTTAGCCCTTGTGCAGTCCCAGCCTTACTGACCCCAAAGAAAGATGGCACGTGGAGGATGTGTGTTGACAGTCGTGCCATCAATAAAATTACAATCAAATATAGGTTTCCCATCCCTAGACTAGATGACATGCTTGATATGATGGCTGGTGCAATGGTTTTTTCTAAGATTGATCTCAAAAGCGGCTATCATCAGGTTAGGATTAGACCCGGGGATGAATGGAAAACTGCTTTCAAAACTAAGGATGGTCTTTATGAATGGGTTGTTATGCCTTTTGGGTTGTCCAATGCCCCTAGTACCTTCATGAGAATTATGACCCAGGTACTTAGAGCTTTCATAGGAAAATTTGTGGTGGTCTATTTTGATGACATCCTGATCTATAGTAAGACCCCAGCAGATCACCTAGGCCACCTTAAAGCAGTCTGCCAAGTTTTGAGGAATGAGAGACTCTACGGTAATCTTAAGAAGTGTGAATTCATGACTAGTAGAGTTATCTTTCTTGGTTTTGTAGTAACCCCTGACGGCGTGGCGGCCGATCCTGAGAAAATTAGGTCCATAGTAGACTGGCCAGAGCCAACCAATGTGCATGAAGTTAGAAGTTTCCACGGCTTGGCTACCTTCTATAGGCGATTCATCAAGGGGTTTAGTACTTTAGCTGCTCCTATCACTGATTGTATTAGGAAGGGAGAATTTCATTGGACTAAGTCAGCCCATAAAGCCTTCCTAGATCTTAAGGATAAAATGACCCAGGCACCCATTTTGAGATTACCCGATTTTTCTAAAGTATTTGAGGTTGCCTGTGATGCTTCAGGTGTAGGAATAGGTGGAGTCCTAAGCCAAGAGAATCATCCCATAGCATTCTTTAGTGAAAAACTTAATGATGCTAAGCTTAGGTATTCTACCTATGATAAGGAATTTTATGCGGTGGTGCAAGCTTTGCGTTACTGGAGACATTATTTGCTACCGCAGGAATTTGTACTATTTTCGGACCATGAGGCTCTTAGATTTCTGAACTCCCAAAAGAAGCTTAACCCTAGGCATGCTAAGTGGGTAGAATATATCCAGTCCTATACTTTTGTCCTGAAACATAAGGCTGGAGTTGAGAATAAGGTAGCTGATGCCCTTAGTCGCCGATCTCTGTTATTAACTTCTGTTAGAACTGAGGTCATAGGGTTTGAGCAAATCAAAGAGGAATATGAGTCTTGTCCGGATTTCACAACTGTGTATCAGGATCTAGTTCAAGGACCATCTAGTAATCACCAGGATTATACCCTTGTAGATGGTTTTTTGTTCTTCAAAAATAGGCTTTGCATCCCTAGAACTTCTCTTAGGGAATTTTTGATTTGGGAAATCCATGCTGGAGGTTTAGCCGGCCATTTTGGAAAAGACAAGGCCATTCTAGCTATTGAAGACCACTTTTTCTGGCCTAGCTTGAAAAGGGATGTAGCTAATATTGTAGCTAGATGTCGAACCTGCGCTGTTGCCAAACAGCGAAAACAAAATACTGGCCTTTATACCCCACTCCCTGTCCCAGATCGTCCTTGGCAAGATGTGAGTATGGATTTTGTGTTAGGTTTACCTAAGACCCAGAGGAGACATGATTCTATCTGTGTCGTAGTCGACCGATTCTCTAAAATGGCCCACTTCTTGCCTTGTTCCCAAACCTTTGATACGTCTAAGGTAGCCACACTTTTCTTCAATGAGATAGTTAGACTCCATGGCCTACCAAAGACAATCGTTTCAGATAGGGATGTCCGGTTCACCAGTTACTTTTGGAAGACCCTTTGGCATAAGTTAGGGACAAAACTTAAGTTTTCAACTGCCTATCATCCCCAAACTGATGGCCAAACTGAAGTAGTGAACCGTAGCCTAGGAAATCTGCTGAGATGTCTTGTTGGTGAAAACACCAGAAATTGGGATTTATACCTACCAAGGGCAGAATTTGCGTACAATGACTCGGTCAATAGGTCCACGGGTAAGAGTCCATTTGAAATTGTACATGGGTACAAACCTCACACACCTCTTGACCTAGTCCCTTTACCTGTCCACACTCGAGTCTCCGAGTCTGCTGAGAATTTTGCACAGCATGTAAAAGACTTGCATAAAGAAATTCATGCCAAAATAAATTTAAGTAATGAAACTTATAAGAAGTTGGCTGATACTCAAAGGCGAGTCAAATCTTTTGTTGAGGGAGACTATGTGATGATTAGGTTAAGGCCTGAACGGTTTCCTCCTGGAACCGTTAGAAAGTTACATGCTAGGGGAGCTGGACCATTTAGAGTGGTAAAGAGAGTAGGATCCAATGCCTATGTGCTCGAGTTGCCTCCAGAACTAGGCATTAGCTCTACTTTCAACATTACAGACTTAGTAGAGTACAGGGAGCCAGCTGTGATTCCTAGTGAGCCTTTTGAGCCTAACCCTATCATTGAGAGTGATCCCGACCCTGTGTGTCCACCAACAAACTGGCCTGTGAGGAAAGAGCAGATTGAAAAGATCCTGGATGATCAGGTTATCTCTACTCGTAATCGAGGATACCAAAGGTACCTGGTCCGCTGGCAAGGAAGGCCAGATTCTGATGACTCTTGGATCTCCCGAGAAGAATTACAAGAATTGGACCCAGACCTCTTGGAGAGATACCAGAGCCAACTTGAGCCTTACTCGACAGGGTCGAGTTCCTCCCACCCTGGGAGAATTGGTGCGGGCACCAGACTCAGAAGAAGACTTCAGAGCTCCATTTGGATCTCTGATTGACATTGCCCGAGAAATTAGGGTTTGTAATAAAGGTTGAACTGGTCAACCAGTTTATTTATTTTATTTATTGAGTCACCATTTAAATTTTGTTGAGTCATGTTGACTCAGTGCAAGTCCCAATGTGGTTTCAATTTGGTCCAAAATGGTGCCACATTTGTCTTCCAATCAAATCAAGGTTCAAGCAAGTGGAGGCCACACTCCAAGCCACACGCCCAGCCACACTCCGAGCACACGCCAGAGTCCAGGAGGTGCCACAGAGGCATCCCAGTGTCATGGTCCCCACACCCAAAGAAGAAAAAATCAAATTGGAAGCTAATTTAAAGGAGGCGCCCATACCTGCCTATTTTACCTAAGAAAAGAAGGAAGAAAACTTCTCTTGGAGAAGAAATCAAAGAAGGACATCCAATTGAAGTTCAAATCAAAATCAAAGAGCTTAACTTGGAGTGGAAGAAAAGAAGAAATGCCATAAGAAGAGGAGGACTCCAAATCCAAATCCAACTCCAAAGGAGGCGCCATAAAAATTCCAAAAAAAAATTCCTTTATGGCCGTCCCAATTTTTTTTGAAGTCTTGGTCGACCAAGAGAGGGGGTTTTCTACCTAATCTAGAGGTTGGAGGAGTTTAGTCCCACATGGGAATTTGTACAAGCTAGGAGAAAATTTTAGGTCTATATAATAGACCTTTCTTTGTAACTTTAGAAATCAATGAAGAAAATTATTTTTTTTGCTACTCTCTTGTGTTGAGTGACCTAGGTTTCTCTTCTTCCGCACTATTCTAAGTGTTGAGCTCTGTGAGGGGGTAATCCGGGTTCCATTGGAGCCTTGAGGAGGTGAGAGATCTCCATCTTTATCCAAAACCCTAGGTTAGCCACTTGAAATTCCAAAACCCTAGCCACCCTTCATTATTTTCAATCCATCAAACCCTAGCTCCATCCATCTCCCACGGCCTCTCTCTCTCTACAAGTCCAGGCCGTCCACCTTCATCCAGATCCAGTCCGGCTACTTCAGATCCAGAGCAAGTTCCAAGGAAAATCACATCAGCTTCCAGGAGAATCCAGTTTTCAGCAATTTCAATCTTCAAGTTCATCAACCTGGTAAATTCTTTCCTTGACTCTCTGATTCCATCAATTGTTTTTCTTCTCTTCCAGATCTTGAGTTCAGGAGAAGCCAACCCGCCAAAGGACCAGTATTGGAGGATCCATTACGAAGATATCTGAATCCGGGATCCAACAATCTGCTCGGGAGAGTTCCTCTGAGCTCGAGCCAGTAGCTGCAGTCGAGCTTAGACCGATCACCACCATGGGGGTGGCCGCATAAGCACTCTCACCCAGGGCCCGCCTGGAAGTGGGCTCCCCGGCCAGCCCGGTCGACCGCCTCTTCTTGGTGATGGCCAGAAGATCACTCTCGGAGAAGATCATACCTGCATACAAATTACACAACAGTTAGAGCCTAGGAGAAATAATGCAAGAGGTGCAAGAACAAAGGAAAAGAAAAAGTTCAAGTCGAACTCACCCAACCCCTCCGTCGGGTTGACCCTGGAGTCGGCAAGGTTCTGCTCAGACAACAGGACCTCGAGGGGAGGAATCTAGGCAGTGCGGAGCTGCTCGTAATCATCCCGATCAGTCACATCGACTATAGAATTTCGGTTGGAGGACTGATCCAGATCACTCCAGACCCAATCGACCCCCTCGACCTCAACAAAAAAAACTTACTCTTCCATCCCCTGATGGAGGAGGGAAGCTCAAACCTGATGCCCTTCAGGCGGGAAGACAAAGACCACCACCCATCCTCGGTTGGGTGGCGCTTTAGGGCAAAGAAAGCCCTGAACAAACAAAATCGGGCTACGAACCCGTGGAGGTGATAAAACACAATGAAGGAGAAAATGATCCTAATAGCATTTGGCAATAGCTGCGCCGGGACCAGACGATAATTGTCTAGGACTGACAGAAAGAAAGGATGGAAGGAAAACTGGAGACCCCCGGAGAAGGTCTCATAGAACGCAAGACGGCCCGAGCCACTAGAAGTGACCCGTTCCCCCGGACGAGGGACCGTAAGCCAGACAGAAGCCAGGATGCCATAGACATCCTGGATGGTCCTCAAGTCCCTGGCAGTGATCGTCGAAGTGACCCCACCAGGACCTGTGGACCAGATTGATTCAGAGACTAAAATAGAAGAGGAAGAAGGAGGCGAAGAAGGGCTAAATGCTGGTTCCCTGATGACTACTGGACCGGGAGGATGCCTCCTACTGAGCTCGAAGCGGGTTACGCCTCCCTCTCCATCACAAGAAGAAGAAGAAGATGCCGGCCTCCGCTCGGAAGGACCAGCCTCGCCCTGATCAGTAGAGGGACGGAAGCCCCGACCTAAATGGGACATCCTCAAGGACAAAGGAGAGGAAGAACACCAAACGGAAGACCGGGAAGAAAACTCAACCCAAGAGAAGACCCCAGGCAAGAAAAAAAAAAAAACTCTATCCTAGCAGGAGGTGGAGGAAGAAGCTAACCTGTTCCTTTAGAAAACTCGAGGGAACTGGAAGAAGGAGGAAGCTTGGGCGTGGCGACAGCATGCACGGAGAATTCAAAAAGAATAGATTGTTCGGGTAAGGCCCTATTTTCATTTTGAAATGACCTGATGGAGTCGTACCAGTTCAGACTCTCCGCCAACAGAACCGCGCCACGTGCCGCCCAGCGACGAGAATGGCATCCCGGTCGCTCTGAATTTTGTGCCTACATTAACTGCTCCTCGGACGTGGCCACATGGCATCCCCGTATTGGACTGCAGGGCCGACCCTTGAAGTGCCAGCAATCATGGCCATCATCATGACAGATTTTCTCCTTTCCATGTCAGCAGTGCAATTACTCCCTTCAACCCGAGCACCATGCACTAACGAGCCTCGAGAGTGGGGGGCAAATGATGTGACAGGATCGCTGACGTGGAGGAACCGGCGGGCGCCACATCAAGAAAAGATGCCGCATTAACTCTCCAGCTCGTATTCCACTACCGAGCTGAGCTGAGCTCTTTTAGAATAGCAGGCCGAGCTCAGTCCTCCGCTATGTTGAGCTCATGAGCTCGACGCCTAGGTCGGAGCCGCCTTCAGCCCTCCAGGAACAGCACTGACCGGAGTGGCTGTATTAAAAAAAAAGGGTTATGGTCAAAGATGGGTCCGGAATCAAAATGGTGGAAACCAGGGATATAAAATCCCAGTTCCCTAATAAGGGAAGATGTATGCATAGATGAAAAATGTATCACAGGTGTAAGAAAAGATGGAATGATAGGAGTAGGTGCAAGAATGGAAGGAGGATGTGGATCAGATCAAGAAGGTGAGGATAAAATCGGAGTCTGAAGATATAATCAGGAAGGATCAGAAATGGGGCTCCTAGGAACATCTGCTACTGTCTCTGGCTTTGGCTCCATCATGAAATCTGTCACATCAAATTTTGCAAAGTCAGACTGATCATCTGCCATATCAGGTCTTGGAGCTGATGGTGCTGGAGGTGGATCAGATGGAGCTGAAGGTGGAGGAGCTCTGTTCGATGAAGATCTAGCTAATGCAGATAAAATAGCAGAGATGCCATCACTCAATCCTCGATGGCTCTCCCTCATCTCCATATGCATCCGGTCAACTCGCTGTCTAACAACCATAATCTCAGTCTCTCTACGAGTGACCCTGTCCTCTAAACTGTCTCTAGTGCCAGGAATATTTGTCTATGTAGGAGTGGCTAGCTTGGGCTGAGGAGCAAGCTCTGGCTATGCCTCAGAAGTCTCTCTGTGTAGCTCAGATGGCATTGCCTCACCTGAAAAGATATGCTCCTCCTCTACCGCCTCATCATCTTTGTTAGTGGCCTAACCAGATATACGCCGTCTCCATTAGCCTTTGATTAGATGGTACCCCATCATGTGAAGAGATCCGATGTCATAGACGTCTATGTGTAGCAGCTGTCTGTAAGGCTCATCTCTATGACCACTCCATAAGTCCTAAAGAGTAATGTCAATCCTATCCTGTAGGACAGACAAGGTCTCTGACTGATCGATACCTCTGTCAACCGATGTACCATAAGCACTGGGAGGCATACTGGAGTGTGCTGTACTAGAGACACCATGACCATTAGCTCGCGCTCTGTGATGATGTCAAATCGTTCGATCTTTGGTAGAAGAATCTGGGCTACAATGTGGTCCAATAACCTCATCTTAGATGACAGTCTCGAAGCAACTACAATGGCTCCCTCAGGAAGATCGTCTATCTCAAAAATATATCGGAGTCCACTGAGCCTGTCCACTAGAGCATCCACAACAGATCCTCTCGTAGGAATGTCCCATACTTAGCTTAGAATCTCTGCAGATATGAGAACATCTCTGCCATGGACCTGTGCTATCCAGCCATCACTATCTCAGGTAAGTGATCTATAGAACTCTCTAATCAGTCCCGGGTAGAATCTCTCTGATAATGAGCAAAAAGGTGCTAAACCAGCATCCCTCAGCCATTGGTCAATCCGGAAATGCTGCTGGTCTAGGAAATCAAAGTCCACTCAATGACCACCAACGATAGTCTTCGAGCCCATCCTATTTGCTGCAGAAACAGGGGATTTGGTAGGAACATTAGGCTCATCTACTGTTCTATCCTCATGCCTAGCCTTAGTTCTTCTCTCTTCCTCCTGAATGGATGGTCTAGGATGCCGGACAATTTATTTTCTAGGTCCTATTTCAAGGAAATAAGAGAAGAAAGCAAGGAAGGGAAGAAAACTAGCATTTCTACGGTGAAAAAATAGTGAAACAGGATGAAGAACAATAAAAAATCGAAATGAACCTGTCCCAAATGAAGATTCGAGAGGTTGGAACTGAAATTGGATGGAAGGAGACGATGAAGCACTGTTTGGGGATGAGTTGGCTCGAATTAGAATGAAAAATTTGAAGAAAATACTTTATTTTTTCTATTTTAACTCGGTCTGTCGCCGTTCAAGTGTCGACTCACGACACAGGGTCAAGTGTCGACACTTCCAGGTGTCGACACTTCCAAGTATCGGCACTTTGACTTAAAACTTAGAAAAAAATGAGAAAAGGATCATTGATCAAAATAGAATAGGATTTTAAGGAATTTAGAGAGATTAAACATGATTTACAAGCAATCTTGATCAATCAAGAGTTAAAGATTGTAAAGAAATGAAAATTTCAATCAAAAGGATTGATGACCCCTAATTCTCTTCTAATCATACAGAACTGATCCTCTTGAGAGGTTTAGTCAATATATCGCTAGTTGCATTTCAGTACATACAAATTCAAGCATAATTTTATTATTTTCAACATGATTTTTAATAAAATGATGCCTAATTTTAATGTGTTTACTTCTAGAGTGCTGAACAGGATTTTTAGTTAAATTTATAGTACTAGTGTTATCACATCTTATGGATGTCTTAGTTAGTTTAATTCAAAATCTTCAAGTTATTGCTTAATCCACAAGATTTGAGCACAACAACTTCCTACTACAGTATACTTATCCTCAGCTATGATAGTGCAACTGAAGTTTATTTCTTGCTAAACCAAGAGATTAAGTAACTTCAAGAAATTAGCAAGTTTCACTTATGCTTTTTCTATCTAGTTTACATCCAGCAAAGTCAACATCTGAATAACCAATTAAATCAATAGATGAATCTCTAAAATACCATAAACCAATATCAATTGAACCAGATAGATATCTAAGTATGTATTTAATAGCCAATAAATGAGATTCTTTAGGAGCAGACTGATATCTAGCCCACATACACATGATATCTGGTCTACTAACAGTATAACAAAGAGCCTATGATATCTCTATATAATTTCTGATCAACAGCTTTACCATGCCCATCTTTATTAAGTTTACAAGAGGGGCTCATAGGTGTACCTATTGGTTTGGTAGTCTCCATTCCAAACTTCTTTAAGATTTCTCTTGTATACTTAGCTTGGTTGATGAAGATCCTTTCTTTGGTTTGCTTGATTTGGAGTCCAAGAAAAAAGTTAAGTTCTTCCATCATATTCATTTCGAACTCACCTTGCATAAGCTTGGCAAACTCTTGACAAAAAATTTTATTAGTAGCACCAAATATAATATCATCAACATAAATTTGTATTACTAATAGATCATCATTTTTTCTTTTTAGAAATAATGTAGTGTCAACATGGCCTCTAGAGAAATCATTTTCAAATAATAACTTGCTGAGCCTTTCATACCATGTTCGGGGTGCTTGTTTTAAACCAAGAGTGTCTTGTGTAGTTTAAAAACATGATCAGGATGTGCATGATTTTCAAATCTAGATGTTGTTCAACAAATACTTCTTCTGCTATATAACCATTTAAGAATGCACTTTTAACATCCATTTGAAATAATTTGAAGTTCATAAAACATACAAATGCTAAAAGTAATCTAATGGATTCAAGTCTAGCTACAGGTGCAAAGAATTCATCAAAATCAATGCTTTTTTTTGATTATAATCTTTAGCTTCCAGTCTAGTCTTGTTTCTAGTAACTACACCATTTTCATTTAGTTTATTCTTGATGTGGCAAAACGCTGACATGTAATCCCTGTCAAATGCCATGTCAGAGAAAGCTGCCATGATGGACACTCCTCCTCGGACTCCTTTGCCGGGCCGAGCTCCTTCAGAATATTGGGACGGCCTGTCGAAGTCGAGTTCCATCCTCCACCAGGTCAGCTCTCGTAAGATCGGGATGCCTAGGCCAGAGCCGAGCGATCTCCACCAAATTGAGCCCCTCTGAGGCCGAGCCTCCTGGGCTGGAGTCGAGCCCTGCCCTCCTCCGCCAGGTCGAGCCCCTCCGAGGTCGAGCCCTCTAGGCTGGAGTCGTGCCCAGCCCTCCTCCACTAGGTCGAGCCCTTTGGTTTAGAGTCGAGCCCAGCCCTCCTCCGCCAAGTGGAGCCCCTTCGAGGTCAAGCCCCTCGGAGTCGAGCCCAACCCTCCTCCGCCAGGTCGAGCCCCCTCGAGGTCGAGCCCCTTGGTCTGGAGTGGAGCCTATCCCTCCTCCACCAAGTGGAGCCCCTTCGAGGTTGAGCCCCTCGAAGTCGAGCCCAGCCCTCCTTCGCCAAGTCGAGCCCCTTAGACCGGAGTCAAGCCCAGCCTCTCTAGTTTGGCCTCCACCTCGGACGAAGGTGCCAGCAACCAAAGGGGCGACGCCGTCCTCCTTGGACACCGACGAGCTGCTCGAGGACTGCAAGGAAGCACCCACCAAGCCGTGATGATCGCCCCCAGCTGCCACTTACACCATAAAAGGAGGAAGCTTCCTGATCGAGGTGCCGTGCTCTCCACCGACCATCTGCACCACCCGAAAGAGGAAGTCAACTAGGAGATTCGAATCCCGGGAGCGACTACCCCCAAATTGAGATCATGCCAAGTTTCCCGGAATGGAGCGACCGGAAGGTATGTCAGAGTGCATGGTAGGTTCCCTTATCACGAACCAGGAAAGATATCCCATCCATGGCACGGAACATTGCCGCATGCGCCTGCTAACACGAGGGAAATCCCGAGGTAGGCATTCAACAACCATCTGGACTTAAAAGAGCCATTGATAGTCCCAACAGGGAGGTAAGGTAAAAAAATCCTTAAGCAAGCAAGAGGGAAGAGGCCATACAGGAGAACCACCAAGGAGACTGAGAATTCGAGGCTACCGGAGATACGCAGGAAGGATCGCCTGGATACAGCCATCCAGCTCAAGTTCACCTCGACCACCACTCTTCCTAGCTCACTTGCACCCTACTCACACATTATATACTTCTCCTAGCATGGAGTCCATCTCAGGGGCTCGACCAGGAGGATCTGTTTTCTTGGATCATCACTGACTTGACCGTCGGAGTGCCCCCGCCTGGGTCTCTAACTTTGTTTTGCAAGTCCTGAAGAGCAGGCCAGTTCCGATGAGACGAGGGACGATTCGACACCGACATCAGCTATGGGCCACAGCGATCTTGGCGGCAACAGGTTGGCATGCCAAGTAGGGAGGACGGTAGGTCCTTTGTTACAAAAGCCAATCCCTCAGCAAGCAAGTCCACTGGGAGGATGGTGATGACACGAGCGAGAAAAGTCTCCCCCAGCCATGCGGGAGACCCCCCTTCCCATGGGGACCCGTACAGTCCAGAGGGGGAGCTCCCCGCTCCAGCTCAACCAACCCTGATGGGCCCTCAGCTGGTCGCACTCGCCCAGCAGGTGCAACTTCTCACTACAGTAGTGCCCTAGCTCCAGTACCAACACCGGTCCTTGGCTACCCACCAGTAGCCAGGGATTCCCGCGGCCCAAGTCATAGCACTCCGCGATAGCCTGCGCTCCTTCCAAGGAGGGCCCTCGCAACCGCGGGCCACCGTCGACCGTCGGGGTAGCCACCAAACGCCGGCAAAAAGGCAACAGGCCGGATCTACCGATCAGGAGAGTCGGTCCCCGATGCTCGAGCGGATAATGGCCAAATTGTTGAGTCTCAAGTGATGCATTCATGGCTAGTTGGGTCAATGTACATGTATTGATCTAGTCTATCATGGTTTTCCATGATGTGTCTAGAGCTAGGGTTGAGTCCGGTATGAGTCATAGGAGTTTAGGCTCAGTTTTGGTCAGTCTGGGTCTTAGGGTCGGCTCTTTTGTGGTAAGAGTCGACTCTGTTGGTTGGCACATCTCAGAACAGGTGATTGTGGTCTGGACGAGTCGACTCTGTTGGTTGGCACATCTCAGAACAGGTGATTGTGGTCTGGACGAGTCGGCTCGGATGGATTAAAGTCGGGTCGGATGCACAGTCAGGGAAACCTGTGGTCTGGACGAGTCGGCTCGGATGGATTAGAGTCGACTCGGTTTCAAGGCCTAGTCGACTATAGTATCTCGGGTCGGCTCGGATGACGGGTGAACTATTTTTGAACGGTACCAGCTGGGAGAGTTTTTGGGATCTCGGGCACGTGTGATTGAGGTATATATATTGTATTCTTGTAAGAGGATGGTAGTGGTGTAACGAACTTCTTAAAAGTGGAAATCCCTTTCTCCCGTGAAAGTTCCTCTATTTTCTCTTCTCCCGTTCTTGGTATTCTTGATCTTCACAGACCTGAATCTTACTGTGATCTTCAATAAAAATTGCTGGCAGATGGTCATCCATAACCTGGTGATATGCTTCCGCAATTGCTTTGTCGATCAAGGCATTTGTTCTTGATCGGGAATGTGGCTGTTCTTGAGAGTTTTGGTTTGTTAAATTTGGTTGGATTTGGAGTCGAATTCTCAACACAAACCCCGCCGAGGTCGAAAAGGCAAGATCCCCCATCATGGACACCGCCCCACATCACCTTCTCCGTCTTCTTCGGCCTCAGCAGAGGGTTCGATCGACGAGGCCATCAGGCGCACAGCCGAGATGCGCCTGGAGAAGCAGGAGCACAAACTGGAAGAGCTATCCCGCCGGTTTGCAAATATGCAGGGCTCCACTGACGAGCCAGCGGGCTATGATGCCCGTCCCCCCTTCTCTCGAGAGATCCAAGAGGAACCGATTTCGTATGCTGCAGGTGGATCCCTATGATAGGACCACCGACATCCTTTTTTGCATCACCTTCCTAGCAACCCTCCAGAAGGTGGCTCGGGTCTTGTGGCCCACTTTGACACATGTCGAAAGGTGCCATGAAAAGCAGATAGCCTCTTCTCCATCCAGTAACAGGACCGCGAGCCCCTATGGAACTACATGGCCCGCTTCAAGGTTGCCGTGTTAGAAATCTATAATCTTGATGAGCCAGTCACCATACTGGCACTGAAGCGAGGGCTCAGGACCTCCCGCTTGACCTACTCGCTCGACAAGAAACTTCCTAAAACCTACTATGAACTCTTCCTCCGAGCCCAATAGTACATCCACACCGAGGAGGCAGATCGTACAAGAAGGGAGCTGGATAGGAAGCTGCTGAAGAAGCCAACTCTCGTAGAGGCGCCCGGGATGCGGAAGCCAGGACCCCCAACCCTGAACTTCTGCCAGGAGCCGAGACAGAGGAGCGACCCCATTCTGGAGGAGAGGTTCACACCACTCCTCGCCCTGAGGACGAAGATCCTCATGAAGATCGAAGGTGAGACTTACCTGAAGTGCCCACCTCCGATGAAGCCGTCCACTTATCACGACAAGACAAAGTACTGTCATTTTCACCGCGACCACGACCACGACCACGACACCGAGGAATGCCACAACCTCAAGAGGGAAATCGAAGAACTCATAAGGAGGGGCTATCTCGAGAGGTACGTGGGGGGCAAGGCTCTGGCCGAACCTCAGGCGCTCGCCGCTCTCCTGCCAGCCCCTGCAATCGACAACCACCCTACCGAGAAGTCGATGGGGATGATATGCTGGGGAGCCGAGCGTGCTTCCAAGAAGGCCCGGGTCGCAGAGTGTTTTGAAAATATACTTTCCTTTATGAGGGAAGGGGTAAATGGGAGAGAGAATGTAAATAACGATGTCGTGGTCGTCGAGATGATGATCACGAAGCATCCTGTAAAATAGATTATGGTATATAGTGGAAGCTCGACTGATATCCTTTTTTATGATGCATTCTCCATAATGAACTTGTCCTCCGCTTAGCTCAGACTTGTGCACGCTCCCCTTGTTGGTTTTACGGGGAACTCTGTAAGGGTTGAGGGAGAAATCACTCTCCCAGTCACTGTCAGGACCCCACCTCGGCAGAGCACTATTATGATGACCTTTATGGTTGTTAGGCTTTCCCCAGCCTACAACGTGATTCTTGGCTGACCTAGGCTCAACCTGCTCGACACCGTCGTTTTCACAAAGCGGCTGTTGGTATAGTTCCCCACCCCCAACAGTGTCGGAGAAATGAGGGGGGGCACCTCAGTTGGTACAACATTGTCTCTAGATTATCCCTGTAGCCAAAGTCCTTGAGGATGACCCCAGCATGGACGATCTTGACCAAAGGGCATAGGACCCCAGGGGTGGCCCGGTCGAGCGCCTATTGTCTTATCCGCTCGAAGCCGACTAGGCAAAGACGGTGCAGATTGGGGCCCAGCTGCAAGATGAAGAGAGGGCCCAAGTTGTAGCCCAGTGTAAAACATGTAATATTGCCAAGATGTAGAAACAAAACACTGGACTATACACTTCGTTACCTGTCCCTAATCAACCTTGGCAAGATATCAATATGGACTTTATGTTGGGACAACCAAAGACCTTAAGAAAGCATGATTCTATCTTTGTGGTAGTCGATCAATTCTCTAAGATGACCCATTTTTTGCCTTGATCCCAGATCTTTGATGCATCTAAAGTGGCCAAATTATTTCTAGATGAAGTGGTTAGGTTACATGGGTTACCTAAAACCATAGTGTCCGATAGGGATGTAAAATTTATCAGTTATTTTTGGAAGACCCTATGGCATCTCTTAGGAACCAAGCTGAACTTTTTCACATCTTATCACCCCCAAACTGATAGCCAAACAGAAGTGGTAAATAGAAGTCTTGGAAACATGTTGAGATGTTTAGTGGGAGAACATACTGGAAACTAGGACCTATTGCTGCCACGTATAGAGTTTGCCTATAATAGCTAAGTTAACAGGTCCACTGGAAAAAGTCCTTTTGAGATTCTTCATGGGTATAAACCACGAAAGCCAATTGACCTCATTCCATTATCCATGCATGCACGAACATCTGATTCTGCTGAGTCATATACACAACACATTAAGGATCTACATAAAGAGGTTAGCAAGAAAATCCAAATAAGCAATGAGAGCTACAAGCATATGGCTGCTCTTCATAGAAGGGTCAAAGAATTTCAAGTAGCGGACTTTGTGATGATCAGGCTAAAACCTGAACAGTTTCAATCGAGAACTATGAAAAAACTCCACGCCCGTGGTGCAGGTCCTTTCAAAATAATAAAAAGAATATGACTTAATACTTATGTGCTGGATCTACCTTCTGACTTTGGCATTAGCTCTACTTTTAATATCTTAGATCTGGTAGGTTACAAGAAGTCCACAATGATTCCTAGTGAGTTCCTAGAACCTGATCCATCTCTTGAGAGTGAACCAATCCCAGAGTGCCCACCAGCCACACTACCAAAGCGGGGAGAAAAAATTAAAAGGGTCATAGATGACAAGATTGTCACTATCCGAAATAAAGATTACCAATGATACTTGATCCATTGGCAAGACAGACCTGATTCTGAAGATTCATGTATCACTCAAGAAGAACTACAAAGGATCAATCCAGATATACTTGAATACTACCTAAGCCAAAATGATCCATATTCGTTAGGGCCGAGTTCTTTTCACCCGGGAAGAATTAATGAGGACATTGGTAAGAGAAAGAAATTACAAACTAATAACCTTTGGTTGTAGTCCAATTTTTTCTTTTTCAGGTTCCCATAAATTTATGAAGCATCTCTTGAAGACTCCTAATTCTATGAAGCAAGATTCAATTGTTTAAGGACAAAATCAAGTGAAGACTCCTTTTCCAAGACTATGGGCTGACCAAGCTATGAAGAAATCCTCTACCTTGAAG
Organism: Areca catechu; assembly: GCA_021397845.1. Lineage (NCBI taxonomy): Eukaryota > Viridiplantae > Streptophyta > Magnoliopsida > Arecales > Arecaceae > Areca > Areca catechu. The sequence continues at coordinate 20,221,001 of CM038052.1, read as the reverse complement.
TCTAATTGAAGACCAAACCTTAAAGGACATGTGGAAGGATGAGATGAAGACAAGTGTTGCAAGAGAATGGTGCCACATGAAGTTTCTAGAATTCTCTTGTTAGGATTAGTTGCTAGGAACTAATCTTGTAATTAGCTACCAAATAAACTTGAATTAGTTGGTCCCTTAATCCTCTTTCTTGCTGCCCAAAGGAGCTGCCCTTGGCCTATAAATAGGGACCAAGGCCCCCCTCTTGTAAGCATTGAATGATTTTGAGTGAATGAAAATTTCCTTGTTTGAGTTCTCTTCCATCTTGCCAAGTTCTCTTGAGTTCTTCCTAGAATTTTGAGTGCTTTCTTTGATTTTGAGTTGAAGTGTTGAGTTTGATCTTAAACTGGAGTGAGTGCTTTGAGTTTGAAGAGCCATAGTTCATTTCCAAGTTTTTCTACAAAAGATCCAAGTAGTCCAAGAAGAAGAAGAAGTGCTGCCCAAAATTCCAGCAACTCTCTTCACTTCTCTTGTTGATTCCTTCCTTTTTCCATTAATTTCTTTGAATTTTGACCTTACCTTGACTCTTTGCAAGTTCTTCTTGGTGATTTGAAGATGATGATGAAGTCTCCACACTATGGATCAAAGCTCCAATGGTGATCCAAGAAGAGAGTGTAGATTTTGTCTCTAGCCTTCAATTTTTGAGTGGTGAGTGATTCCCTTCCACTTGAGCTTTGATTTCTCTTCATTGTTGGGAAAAGACCATCTTGATCCTTAGATCTGAGGTTATTAAAGGTATCTTAGCCTAGTTTGAGTATTTCTATGCTCTTAGATCATCTCTTTTATTTTTTTGAAAGGAAGCTTGCACATGGGTGTCAGATTTTCTGCTCACCTAGTTCCTAGCTTAAAATTCTTCATCCCTTCCGGCCATGAATCTGGCCATATCTAGAGCTCTAATGCTAGTATGTTGTTTCTAGGTAAGTAGATCACATCTCCACACATCCATTTCATCAAATTCGTCCCCCATCAATTTTTTGGTATCAGAGCTTTGGTTCTAGGTTAAGCTTTGCAGGCTGCTGGAATTCTGTCTCACTATCTTTCAAGTTTCAGTGATTTTTTATATTTTTTATATTAATTAAAAAAATCAAAAAAAAATACTTTTCTAGTAGCTTTATATGTTGGGATGCGAAATATAAAATTAATAAAAAGTATTTTTCTTTATTTTTGGATTTAAAAATATAAGTTCTTAGATCATTTTTGTAGTTCTGTCCACAATTCTGTTTCTGCCTTCCATTTCCTTTGATTTTAAAAAAAATACAAAAATATTTTTTTTTAATTTTTTAATTTTATATCTGAGATTTAGACCTCGACTTTTGTTATTTTTCACTATAATTTTAAATTTTAGATAGGTTTATAGCTTAGAATTTGAAATTTGAATTCAGGTTGTTAAGAGTTAGCTAAACTGCTGGAATCTTCTGGTAACTATTTTCAAACTACCTTCTAAACCAAAATTCTAATTAATTTGAAGTAAAAATTTAAAATCTAAGATTTCATATTTAAGAGCTAACCAAGTAAATTTTATTTTAAATTTTTTGAATTTTTAAAATTTTAAATTTTGAATTTTCAATTCAAGTTAGCAGGAGGTCAGTTGGAAGCTGAAATTTAAATTTTAACCACTTTGCTTCCAAGGATGAATTTTCTAATCAAATGTTAAAATTTAAAATTTTAAATTTAGTTACTGTGATTTAGACTTCAAGATTTGAATTACCCAATTTAAATTTGTATTTGTTGAAATTTTGAAATTGGGTTATAATGCGCTCATTCGGCTAGTCCCCGGTCGGATCGGCCCCCGGCATCCGGTCGGCTAGTCCCCGTACGGATCCGACTCCACGGTCAGTTTTCCCAAAGAGCCGACCCGAGAGCTTTGAGGGCTAACGGGTGCCTCACTGCCCGTTCCACGGCCTTTTTGATTTCCACGGTCGGCTTCTGGAGGTCCTGCTGAACGCCCCGGTCGGCTTCTGGGAGGCCAGCCGACCCGATGCTGAAGGGGTCGCCCGAAGTTTCCAGGAACCTCTCCTCCTTGACAGTGCTGACATTCTGTTGCAACGAACTCCAGTGCATGGCCAGGACTCTTTTTGCCAGGCCACTACTCTGACACACCTGTCACGCCGCCAGTCCACGATCTCGCCGCCATGCCTATTCTCCTGGGGGTATGTTCGGGCTTTCCCCGCCTGTTCTCTACCAGAATTTGGCAACACTCCGTGCCCATAAAAGGCACCCGGGGGACCTCCATGAAAGGATAACGTTCTTCTTCCCCATTATGAATTTTCTTCCTGAGCTCTTCCCATTATGTTGCTCCAACCCTCCTCTAACTTAAGCATCGGAGTGTCCCCCGCCGGAGCCCCCTCCGGTGCCTAGGGACTTCTTGCAGGTTGACCGGTCGAGGAGCTCTCCAGTGCATCCATCGAGCCCGACCCAGGAGGAAGCGCGGCAACAGATTGGCGCTAGAGGAAGGGGTTGAACCTTCGTTGCGCTCCTTGCTCTAAAAGGGAAGATCAACGGGAATGATCCAGCTATGGCAAGAGGAAGAACCTAGAGCATTTCCGTGAGGGGAGGACACTCCCACCAAGGGCCCAGCGCACCCCGTGCGGAAAGCAACGCCGTCGCCACCGTCGAGCTCACCATCACCCTGGGGCTGCATCAATTCTAGACGCTGGTAAACTGCATTGAGATGCTTACCTCAACTGTCCAGTGCTTCCAGGAGATGGCAGATCGTCAGCAGCAGCCACCGGCGGCTTCCTGCGTCAATCATCAGCCGGTCGCTGGCATCAGCCAGTTGTTGGAGGCACCTCCGCCCCCGTCCCACGCAGTTCCAGAATCCTAGGGATCCATGAGGGCCCACGGAAGGAAAGAGGGCGAGATAAGCCTCCCCCTCTTTCGCTGACTCTGCCCATCCCGGCGGTCGGCGCCCTGTTGTAGACCTACACGACTACGGTAGCAAGATTATGCGCATGGAGGAGCGCATTGCTGAGATAGTTGAGCGGTAGAATGCTGAGGGAAGGCCGGCGCACGACACCCGCCCACCTTTCTCCGCGAAGATTTTGGGGGAGTCTATCCCCCGCCATTTCAAGATCCCACAAGTGGACCCCTATGACGGTACCATAGATCCTTTGGACCACCTGGGTGCCTCCAAAGCCCATATGATGGTGCAGGGCGCGTCCGATGCCCTCCACTGTATCGCCTTCCCGGCAACCCTAAAGAAGGCCACGCGGATGTGGTTCTCCGTCATCCACCCAGGTATGATTCATTCTTTTTTCCAGCTCGAGACCCTTTTTCTTTCTCATTTCAAGACCTGCAGCCGGGCTCCGAAGAACACCGACTGCCTCTTCCTCATCCAGCAAATGGAGGGAGAGACCCTCCGGGACTACACGGCCAGCTTCAACTCGACCACTATGGAGATTCCTGACTTAAATGAAGCGGTGGCCATGTCGGCCTTTAAGAGGGGGCTCCACTCGTCCAAGTTCACATTTTTCCTGGACAAGAAGCTCCTTACGAGCTACACCGATCTGCTGGCTAGGAAGGCCAGATTCTGATGACTCTTGGATCTCCCGAGAAGAGTTACAAGAGCTGGACCCAGACCTCTTGGAGAGATACCAGAGCCAACTTGATCCATACTCGACAGGGTCGAGTTCCTCCCACCCTGAGAGAATTGGTGCGGGCACCAGACTCAGAAGAAGACTTCAGAGCTCCATCTGGATCTCTGATTAACCTTGCCCAAAAAAATTAGGGTTTTTGGTTTGTAATAAGAGTTGACTAGATCAACTCAATTTAGCTTGAGTCTACATTACCTGTATTTTATTTTGTTGAGTCATGTTGACTCAGTAGTGGACTAGGGTTTCAACCTGGGGTGTTACATTTTCTTCCAAGACCAAGCAAGTGGACACCACACTCCCAGCCATACGCCTGAGTCCAGGGGATGCCATATCTACATCCAGCAGCCTTTGGTCCCCACTCCACAGATAGCAGCTTCCTTCTCTCATGCACCAAATGAGGAGAAATCCACCAAGAGTCCACAAATCAAGGGGGCGGCCAAGACTTTCCCAAGAGAACCAAAGTAAAGATGGGAAGAAATTCTCTTGGAGAGAACTTCAAGGAGGCGCCCATTACCTGCCAAAAAAATCCAAAACAAAGATGGGAAGGACCTTGACTTAGGGAGGAAGAAAAGGAGGAGTCCAAAAGAGTTGATCCATGGAAGGAAAAAAATTCTCTTGAAGATCCAAACAAGGAGGCGCCATCTACCTGCCTTTTATAACCCAAATCAAATTTTTTTGGTACCTTGGCCGACCATATGTGTATGATTTATCCTGATTTATAGATCCCCTCCTTTAGTCCCACATGGGAAGATGTAAAACCCTACTCCCTTGTAAAGCCTTATAAATTAAACCCCTCTTGTAAGTTTAAATCAATTAGATGAATGAAACCAAATTTCTTTGTGAGCAAACTTTGTGTTTTCTCTCTTCCGCACTTGCAACCAGGTGTTGAGCTCCGTGAGGGAGTAAATCCAGGTTCCCCAGGAACCTTGAGAAGGTGTGAGATCTCCAAAACCCCAACCCTAGGTTAACCACTTCCACTCCAAAACCCTAGCCGCCCACCATCCACTTCAATCCACCAAACCCTAGCCTATTCCACCTCCCACGGCCTCTCTCTCCAAGTCCAGGCCGACCACCAGCATCCAGCTCCAGTCCAGATACTTCAGATCTACAGCAATTCTAAGAGGAAGTCAGATCGTCCTCCAGGAGAATCTTGATTTCAGCAACTTCAGCTTTCAAGTTCTTCAACCTGGTAAATCTTTTCTTGAGTATCTGAATTCCATCACTTGTTCCTCTTCTTTCCTAGATCTTGAGTCCAGGAGAAGCCGACCAAACCACAAGATCAGTATTGGAGGATCCATTGCGAAGATAGCCGACTCCGAGGATCCCACAAATTGCTCGAGAGAGTTCTTCCACCAAAATCCTGAGAAGATCACTGTCTGGTTAGTAAACCATCTCTTCTCTCTATTTCTGTTCTGTTGAAAGATCAGAGCGAAACCCTAGGTCTGGGAGTTTCTCAACCCCCAGCGATCCGTTACTTCTGAACTACTCTGATAATTTAGTTTCATCTAAATTGTGCTTTCAATCCTTACCTAGTTTCCTTCAACTTAGTTTAGCTTTACTTTGAGTCAAAGCCAATTTCTGAAAAAAAAAAAAAAAGAAGAGAATTAATCTTAAATTTACTTCCGCATACGCTTCTTTGTTCTTTGTTCTGCATCATTTTTGGTATCAGAGCTTTCGTTCTGCATCAGTCAGGCCATCAGCGCCGTCCTTATGTAGGTGGAGGAAGGTAGCCAACAGAGATCCGTTTACTACATCAGCAAGGTTCTCCATGATGCTGATGTCAGATATCCTAAGGTGCAAAAGCTGGTGTACTCGTTGGTTATAGCGGCAAAGTGCCTCCGACCTTACTTCCAGGCACATCCCATCATCGTGCTGACGGACCAACCCCTTAGGGCGATCCTCTGAAGCCCCGATACCTCCGGACGACTCGTCAAATGGGCCGTCAGGCTAGACGAGTTTGATATCTCCTTCCAGCCACGGTCATACTTAAAAGCCCAGGTAATAGATGATTTCATCGCAGAATGTACCGGGGGGCGGAGCCGACCCCGACAACGGTCGAGATGCCCGTAGCTAAGCCTGCATGGGAGGCTGATCCGGCAGGAGAAGCCGAGCCTGCCTGGACCCTTCACGTAGATGGAGCTTCCAACCTCTCGGGGTGCAGCACAGGCCTAATCCTGGCTGACCCCGATGGGCAATATTTGGAGTATGCTCTACATTTTGCATTCTCGGTGTTGAACAATTAGGCAGAGTATGAAGCTCTGCTTGCGGGGCTGAAGATAGCGAATGAACTGGGCATTGGCAGGATCCGCACCTTCTCCGACTCCCAGTTGGTAGTCAATCAGGTGAAGGGTGAGTTTGAAGCAAGGGATCTGTCCTTGGCCAAGTACTTAGACAAGGTACGGGACCTGGTGTCGCAACTTAAATTCTTTGAGATCCTTCATATACCCCGGCAACAAAACTCCTGGGCGGATGCTTTGTCGTGGTTGGCCACCGCTGCGGTCGGCACCTCCGACCGGACCTTCGTGGAACATCTCCAGCACCCAAGCATTGCTAAGGAGCCGACAGAGATCCACCAGGTTGAGCAAGAGGTCTCGTGGGTGGACCCAATCCGCGCATTCCTGGTGCAGGGAGCCCTTCCGGATCACCCGATGGAGGTCAGGCGCATTCGTTCAACGGCCTCTAAGTACGTCATCCTTGATGGGGCCCTCTACAAGCGCTCGTTTTTCCAACCATTGCTGAAATGCTTGGGATCGGTCGATGCGGACTACACACTCCGGGAGGTGCACGAGGGCATCTGTGGTGATCATCTTGGAGGAAGGTCCCTGGCTTACAAAATCATTCGCCAAGGATATTACTGACCTATAATTCAAAAGGATGCCTTGGACTTCGTACGAAGGTGCGATGCATGCCAGAGGTTCTCCGGCATCCAATGGAGGCCAGCCAGCCAGCTGACCCCGCTCACGGTGCCTTGGCCATTTGCTCAGTGGGGGATGGATATCTTGGGACATTTTTCCCCGGCCTCCGATCAGTGAAAGTTCCTCCTCGTGGCCATTGATTACTTCACTAAGTGGGTGGAGGCAGAAGCATTGGCACAGATAACCGAGGCCAAAGTTGAAAACTTTGTCCGGAACTACATTATCTTTCGGTTTGGGATCTCGAAGATGATTATCACCGACAACGGAAGACAGTTTGACAACCCTCAGTTTCGAGATTTCTGCCAACAATACCACATCACCCATCGGCTTACGTCAGTCGCTCACCCTCAGTCCAATGGAGAGGCCGAGGTCACCAATAGGACGATCTTACATGGGTTGAAGACCCGGCTGAATGAAGCCAAGGGGCTCTGGGCAGAGGAGCTTCATTTGATACTTTGGGCGTACCGGATGACCGCACGGTCAGCAACGTGGGAAACCTCGTTCAGCCTGACCTATGGGAGTGAGGCGGTCATCCCCATGGAGGTCTCTCTATTATCCTTGCAGATTGATCAATTCGCCGAGCCGGTCAACTCGGAGCAACGAAGGGCTGACCTAGATCTGCTGGACGAGACCCAACTCCGGGCAAGTATGAAGATGGCGACCTACCGCCAAAGGATGGCCAGATTTTACAACTCACGAGTTAAAGCGCGCACCTTCCAAGTTGGAGATCTGGTCCTGCGGAAGGCGGAGGTTTCGAGGCTGACCGAACAGGGGAAGCTCTTCCCTAATTGGGAAGGCCCCTATCGGGTTATTGAAGTGATTCGGGCTAAAACTTATCAACCAGCACCCTTGGACGGGCGACAGATAGCACGCCCGTGGAATGTAGACAATCTCTGCAAGTATTATCAATAAAGTCTACAAACTTCTTCAGCTTCTTCCAGCCCACTCCGGAAGTCCGACTCCGGTCGACAGAGGCTCTAGGGCAGCCCACTCTGAAAGTCCGACTCTGGTCGGCAAAGGCTCTAGGGCAGCCCACTCCGAAAGTCTGACTCCGGTCGGCAGAGGCTCTAGGGCATCCCACTCCGAAAGTTTGACTCCGGTCGGCAAAGGCTCTAGGGCAGCCCACTCTAAAAGTCCGACTCCGGTCGGCAGAGTCTCTAGGGCAGCCCACTCCGAAAGTCCGACTCCGGTTGGCAGAGGCTCTAGGGCAGCCCACTCCGAAAGTTCGACTCCGGTCGGTAGAGGCTCTAGGGCAGCCCACTCCGAAAGTCCGACCCCAGTCGGTAACCATCCCAAGATAACTCCCGCGGGACCACAAAGAAGATGGGCCACAGTGCGAGCCAACTCGCGGATGGAGACCAGGAGCAAGCGCCCAGGTATCCGGCCCAAATCAAGTTACTGTTCTCGACTACCCTACCAGCTTCTGGCTTGGATGGGCCGACCGGGGGTACTTGGAAAAATTCTGGGAGAAAGACACTTGTCCCGTGCCCGCCGGCCGCTTCAAGGTGGCTCGTGACCCTGCAATGCCTTAAAGCCGACCGGGGTACTTAAAAGAATTTTTGAAAATAAATGCTTTGAACACATTAGAGGAGTTTTGAAAACAAGTCTTCTCATTCATTCCAAAAGGTAGTATTTACAAAAAGAGGTGGGTCAGACCTTTACAAACCCCTTAGGTCCGGCCCACGGGAGATGCATCAGGGGTCACAACCTCGGCCCCATCAGCTACAACTAAGGGGTCAACTAGAACCGCAACGGCTGTAGAATCCTCCGGAAGGGCCACCACCTCTGTGTCGGCTGGCGCTGGAGCTCCGACCCTAGCCGCTCCTGCTCCACCTTTCGTGGGGGGCTCCGCTTCGGTCTCCTCTCCCTCGGACGGGTCCCGCAGCTCGGCGCCCGCCAGGTCCAGCTCCGGGAACAGCAGACCCACCTTCTTTAGGGCGTCATCGTAGCCCTCCCTGTAGAAGTCGGCCGCCGCCTCCTCCATGTCTTTAGTAAAGGCACTAGAGGCCTTGTATGCCACCACAGCCTCCTGGACCTATTTCGTGGCCAATTCCTTGGCCTCCTTGAGCTTGGCCTCCAATTGTGCCACCGTCGCCCGCTCGGCCTGGGCCCTCTTGTCAGCCTCAGCCGACCGCTTCTCTTCCTCACCCAACCAGCGGGCGAGGGAGTTGGCTTTCACCTTTCTTTTCTTTAGCCTGGCCTCGCGGTCGGCCAGCCGGCCCTCGGCCTCCTTCAGAGCTGCCTTCGCCGACTCTGTCTCTGCTTGTGCTGCCGCTAGGTTCTCCCCGGAGGACTTCAGGGATGCCAACACGGCCTCCTGGGCCGCCTCCAACTCCTGGACCCTCTTTGCGAAGGTCTTGGCGGCATGCTCTACACGGTAGATGCTGTCGTCCATGAGGGAGATATCATGGAGGAGCTGCAAGCACACGACCAAGTTAGGATTGCACTTAAGGGAGGAAAGACAGTGGAGCAAAGACGTAAGGTAAAATCTTTACCCTCATGAAGTCACGGTAGCTCTCCATAGCCACGTCGATCAGGTTTCTCTGGATCGACATCTCCCAGTCAGCATCGGTCATCGCCCCCCTCAGCAGGCTCCGTGCCCTCCTGGGATGGTCCAGCGCACGCCAGTGCTGGAACTCCTCCCGGCGTATCTCCTCCTCCGACTGCTCGAGCTCGCTGCCGGCCGTCCCTTCCATGGCCGGCCCCTTACCATTGTCGACCGAGGGGGCTACCTCCTCTGGACCGACAGGCACCGCGGCAGCGACGGGCATCCCTAGCCACTCTTGCTCCGGCCGGAGGGCTGACTCCCCCTGTGGGGCCGACGCCCCCACCGCGTTCCTCACCCTGCGCTCGCTGAGGGGGAGGTCATCCCCATCTGACTCGACATCAACGACGGGGGCGGGTCGCTCCTCCTTCCACCTCTTCTTCTGTCGCTCGACAGCTAGCAGGGGGGCTGATTCTGGAATGGCGCGCTTCCTTACCGCCCGTCGGATGACCTTAGACTTGTCAATCCATTGCATCCTTCCTCTTGCCACCAGGCATCCAAGGTTAGAGAGAAAGGAGGAAAAACTAAGGAAATTATAAGGAGAGGGGTCGGCCCTTGCTTAAGAATCCTTGGGGGCTGATCCCCGCCTGATGAAGGGCCCCTTCCCCCAATAACTCAAATGCCGCCATCGGGCCGGCTCTACTAATCGCATTGAACATGCCCAGGTTGGCCGCCGATACCGACCTCCCCTCACGGACTCTCGCCCACGGCTCTCTCCACAACAGCTCAAACCTCCAAGGTTCGAGGCTGCTGATGAAGAAAAACCTGGCCTTCCACCCGTGGACGGCCGACGAGAGGCACTTCAGGATCTTTCGGCCTTGACGGGGGACAAACAGGACCCACTCCCGGCTCCTAAAGTCCTTCTTCAAGTAAAAGAAGTTACCGAAGAGGGACAGACTGGGGACGGACCTGGCCCTATGGCAGAGTACTATGAAGCAGCATATCATCCGAATACTGTTCGGGGTCAGCTGCACAGGGGTTATCCTATAGAAGTTGAAAATCTCTATGAATAGAGGGTGCAAAGGAAACCTAAGGCTGACCTTAAGATGGGACTCGTACATTGGGAGGGCCCCTGGACCTAGTGGGTTGTTTGCTCTCCCCTCTCGACCCGATAATGTGAGGTGCAGGGTGGACGGGATGCCGTACACTATCCTGAGGTTTTCGACCCGTTCCCGGGTCATGGTTGAGGGTATTTCGCTCGGCCCTGGGTCCCTAAGCCTATGGGATGAACCCCTACTACTAGACGCCATTGGAAGCTAGAAGAAGAAGAAGAATGGCTGGGACTAACCAGGGGTTGGACTCCTAAGTGCCGGGTTTCGTGGAAGAAGGAGGGGAGAAGCTAAATCTCGCAAGGCGTAGGCATGGTAGGAAAAGCTCCCTCGCTCTGCCTTCTCCTCCTTTTATAGGCCCCGGGGGAAGAGGGGGGAAGGGAGGAAGAGTTATTGCCCGCCTCGGGCACCTCCCAGCCGCAACTGCCTGTACCGCGGGAGTCAAAGCGGCTGAAGCACCCTCTCACGCAGAACGCAATCTGCGTGCGTGCCGGATCAGCGATGCGGGACTAACCCAGAAGGTAGCACCGACCGGCCAGATGCTGTCGTGTGGCATGGTGCACCATTTCGCCCCGAATCGATGCAAGACAGCCTGGCCTTCATCATGGCGCCTGACTTGCATTAATTGCTTCGCCTGCGCCCCAACGAGTGGCTGACAGCTGCCCAAGGAGCCGTTCGAGGGGGATTCGAAGCTACCCAACGCCTCGGTCCGAAATCTGCTGTAGGTGCATGCAACCATGTTCCTGTCCTTTTGAGCCACGTGGCCCCTCAACGCCACGGAGTAGGGGAGCAACTGATGCACCCATTCAGCTAGTCCCCAGTCAGATCGGCCCCCGGCGTCCGGTCGACTGGTCCCCACACGGAATCCGACTCCACGGTCGGTTTTCCCAAAGAGCCGACCCGGGGGCTTTGAGGGCTGACGAGAGCCTCACTGCCCATGCGACGACCTCTTTGATTGCCACGGCCGGCTTCTGGAGGTCCTCCTGAATGCCCCGGTTGGTTTCTGGGAGGCCAGCTGACCCGCTACTGAAGGGGTCACCCGAAGTTTCCAGGAACCTCTCCTCCCCACAGTGCTGACATTTTGTTGCAACGAACTCCAGCGCATGGCCACGACTCTTGTTGCCAGGCCACTACCTTGACACACCTGTCACACCGCTAGTCCACGATCTTGCCGCCTTGCCTATTCTCCTAAGGGTATATTCGGGCTTTCCCCGCCTGTTCCCCAACAGAATTTGGTAACACTCCGCGCCCATAAAAGGCACCCGGGGGACCTCCGTGAAAGGGTAATGTTCTTCTTTCCCATCATGAATTTTTTTCCCGAGCTCTTCCCATTCTATTGCTCCAACCCTCCTCTAACTTAAGCATCGGAGTGTCCCCCGCCGGAGCCCCCTCCGGCGCCTAGGGACTTCTTGCAGGTTGGCTGGTCGAGGAGCTCTCTAGTGCATCCACCAAGCCAGGCCCAGGAGGAAGCGCGGCAACAGGTTAAAAATTCATGCATTTGTGGTAGGTATAGTTGAGTGTGCTCATTGTTTTGCTGAAATTATTTGCATCCATTTTTAAAATATACTAAGGGCATTCAATATTACATAAGGGAAGGAAGTCATTACCTTTCCTTAGTCCAAAACAATCACTCACATTTGCATTGACCTAAACTCTAAAGTAAAATCAAGTAGGAACCTAAATTAGGGACACCCACAAGTCGGGTTCAAGTACAAGGTAAGACAAAGTATATTTGAGTTTGTACTTATTCCTTGAAATTGGTGTCTAAGACAAGAGGTTAAATGGCAAACACCTTAAGCGGACTTGCGGTTTTTAATTAGGATCTCGCGAAAGCAAGGGGAGCCTCCCACAACCCCACTTCTTACCTGACCAGTGGACAGGGTAATTACATACTTAAGTAGTACCTAGTTAAGTCTTGTATTTTGAACTTTTAGATCTAGGAACCCTAGAATTAGGTCTTGCTTGCTTGTCCATTATATTGATTACCCTCGTACTGTGTCCTATAAGCTCTATATCAAAGTCCACCCTCAGTCTGGTTGTTACCCATGGATCCCAATCTTGAATTCATCATGAGGATCCTAATTGAGAAATTTGACCATGTAACCGAGCAATTAGGGCAAATTAACAAGGAACTAGATCAAGTCAAAGAGAGAGTTGGGACCCTTGAAAAGACCCCCACTGAACCCGAGTTTTCTAGGTCAATCCCAAGAGGACCAAGAGCCCAACATTTTGAGCACACCCCTGAGTACAACCCTAGAAGACTTCATCCTGATTTTGTGGAGGAGGCCCGAAGAGCCCACTTCAAGCATGAGTCACCCAGACCTACTCACCAAGCTTATCGACCTGAGTTCACCCATGATCACACCCCTAGGCGACCCCACCAGGACTACTTAGACCAAGATGAGAGGGTCATGAGAAGCATTAGACTAGAGGCTCCTATCTTTGATGGAAGCCTGGACCCTAAGGTTTACATTGACTGGGAAGGGGAGATGGACCAGTACTTCGAGTGGTATGAAATGACCGAGGATAGGGAGTACAAATTTGCTAAGCTTAGATTGGTTCGACAAGCTAGGTTATATTGGGGAATTATCGAGAGAATAATTAGACAAATGGGAGACATGCCTATAACCACATGGAGAGCAATGAAAGCTAAGCTGAGAGAGAAGTACCTTCCTATGTCCTACCATCAGAGATTGTTAGACCAATGGCAAAGATTGTATCAGGGTACTATGACTGTATCGGAGTACATCGCCAAATTCAATGAATTTGTGATGAGGTGTAATATTGATGAATCAGAAGCTGTGACTTTGTCTAGGTTTAGAGCCAGTCTGAGAGAAGAGATTCAAAGGGAATTATTTTTGAGAGAGATTACAGACCTAGATCAGGCTTACCAGATGCCAGGGACTGTGAGAGGTTTCATAGGGAACCAATAACCAAGCGACCCGAACCAAGTAAGGTTAGAACCCCTACTCAGAAATCAGGATTCAATCAGATGCGACCTAATAGACCCATTCCTAGTACCCCAATAGGTCAAGCAAGTGATAAAGGTAAGGCCCCTCTAATTCAAAAGAATAGTAACCCTAATGTTGAATGCTTTAAATGTAGCAAAAAGGGACACTACTCCAACCAATGCCCTACCCATTCATTCATATAGGGGAGATAGTTGATGAGGAGAACGAGCCCATTAAGGAAATTGAAGAAGAAGTGTATGAGGCTGAGTCTAACTTGATTAATGAGTATGTTGAGGAGGAAGAAGAAATTGACTATGAAGAAAATTTGGGTGTTAGGATTTTAACCCAAATTAAGGAGGAGGATTGGAGAAGAACAAATATACTTCAAACGTTTATCAAAATAGGGGATAAAGTTTATAAAATTATCATAGACAATGGAAGTTGTGTAAATGCCATATCCACTAAGGCCCTTAAGACCTTAGGTTTGACCCCTGTTTCCCATCCTAATCCGTACAAAGTTTCTTGGATAGATGCAACATCCATTCCAATCAAATCCAGATGTCAAGTTCCCATTTAAATTCAATCATATCAGGAACAAGTTTGGTATGATGTACTACCCATGGGGGTAAGTAGCATCATTTTGGGTAGACCATGGCTATATGATCATGATGCAACTTTATACGGTCAATCCAATTCTTGTGCCTTCACCCATCTTGGAAAAAGGCTTACCATTAACTCTCCGGCACCGAAGCCCGGACTCCAGTCCTCCGGCACTCAAGCCTAGAGCCTAGCTCTCTGGCACTCAAGCCCAGAGCCCAGTTCTTCGGCACCGAAGCTCGGGGCCTAATTCTCCAGCACTGAAGCCCGAAGCCCAGCTCTCCGGTACTCAAGCCCGGATCCCACAACTCTCCGGCATCGAAGCCCGAAGCCCAACTCTCCGGCACTCAAGCCCGGATGCCACGACTCTCAGGCACCGAAGCCTGGAGCCCAGCTCTTTGGCACCGAAGCGCAGAGCCCAGCTCTCTAACACTCAAGCCCGGAGTCTAGCTTTCCGGCACTCAAGCCCGGAGTCTAGATTTCCGGCACTCAAGTCCGGAGCCCAGCTCTCTGGCATCAGTAACGTAAGGTCTTTCCTCACAAATAATAAAGATTCTCCTTGTGCAAATCCTTTTTGCCTTGCAGGGGAATCATTGCCCGGTCCCAGGTCTGGCATAGCAAAGCCCGAATCTTACGCCCCTCCGGCACCAAAGACCAGACCATGCTCCGACACCAGATGCCTAGCTTCTTGGCACTCAAAGCCCGGATCTCACGCCCTTCCGGCACCAAAGACCGGACCCTGCTCCGGCACCAGGAGCCTAGCTTCCTGGCATTCAAAGCCCGGAACTCACACCCCTATGGCACCAAAGACCGGACCTCGCTCCGGCACCAGGAGCCTAGCTTCCTAGCACTCAAAGCTCGGATCTCACGCCCCTCTGGCACCAAAGACCAGACCCTGCTCCGGCACCAGGAGCCTAGCTTCCTGGCATTTAAAGTCCGGATCTCACGCCCCTCTGGCACCAAAGACCAGACCCTGTTCCGGCACCATGAGCCTAGCTTCTTGGCTTTTAAAGCCCAGATCTCAAGCCCCTTTGGTACCAAAGATCGGACCCTGCTCCGGCACCAGGAGCCTAGCTTCCTGGCATCCAAAGCCCGGATCTCACGCCCCTCCGGCACCAAAGACCTGACCCTACTTGGTGTGGACACCAGAAACCGAAAGAAACTTCACTCCAACAAGGTTAGCCTTATCCCAATTTGGATCAAAGATAATTAGGTTACCTTGTATTCTTTAGTTCAAAAATGTTTTATTTTCAAGAGTCATTTCCTTTTCAAGAGTCCTGTAAATATTTTATTTTCAAGAGCCATTTCCTTTTCAAGAGTCCTGTAATTAATCAAGAGTGTTTATTGAGTCCTGTAATTACTTTTAAAAAAATTTCATTTCCTGTAAGTCCGTTTCAAGTTTTAAAGTTTAGGTCAGTCAAGTCAGTTCAGTTGAGTTAAGTCTATTTCAGTTAATCAAGTCTTAAAGCAATGAAAGCCAGCAACAAGACTCAAATTATGGACCCCATAATTTGACCACATGAAGAAGAGAAGACACATCAACCAAGCAAGACAAAATGACCATCAACTAGGACCACTTGGCGCCACATGTCATTCCTTATCCAAGTAGAAGACCATCTCATCATGCCACGTCATCAGGTGCCACCTCACTAGCCACCTCATCACTCTTTGGCGCCAACAAGGAAGATTCAAATTCAAGGAGGTTGGCTACATCCCTCCAAGTCCTCCACCAAATCCTCCAACCCCCCCATCCCTCCAAACTCTCCACCAAATCCTCCAACCCCCCTTGTAATCCTCCTCAATTTGGAGAGTTTTTAAATTTCAAAAGCTAGCTTTGTGAGGCTATTAAAGGCCTTGGACGCCCATCGTAAAGGGTGGATTTTTGGGGAATGAATGAAAATTGAAGTTGAAGTTTGGAAGTAGAAGTTGTCTTGTATTTTTTTTTTCCTTATGTGAAAGTTTCCCATCCTCTTCCTCCACGCCAAAGCCATTCTTTTCCCCTAGCAAAGCATCTTCCAAGCTCACGTGAAGGGTCCTTCGAAGTCTTTGAGTTATGGACCGGGTTCACCTTGACAAAGAACCAACAAGCTGAAGTCCCAAGTCCAGGGTTCTGATCTCTGTTATCCAGGTTCTTCAGTTCTGAGCGTTGGTAGTTTCAAGGTATGAATCAAAAGACGGTTGGAAAGCTCATCAAGGTAAGTCCACAATCATTAGCCCCTATTGTCTAGATCTTCTTCCTTCTTAGTTTAGGATTGTGTCTAATCAAGTAACAGTCCCATTTCTTATAATCCTTAAGTCTTATTATGATGAGTACAATGCTAGTGTAATTAGGTTTCATTGCTCTACAAACCATATTCAAAACATTAATCATATGCTTGCCGCATCACTACTCCAGCACCAGGAGCCTAGCTTCTTAGCATTCAAAGCCCGGATCTCACACCTCTCAGGCACCAAAGACTGGACCCTGCTTGGGCACCAGGAGCCTAGCTTCCTGGCACTCAAAGCCCAGATCTCATGCCCATCCAGCACCAGAGACTGGACCCCGCTCCGACACTAGGGCCCAAGCTTCCTGACGTCGAGCAGAGCAGAGGGATCTTCACAGTCACTTCATCCCCAAGCTGGGCATGACCAAGCAAGTCAAGAACTCCTCCCTCACCTTTTCACTTATCCGAGGATTTGAGGGAAGGGTCACCCAGGCACTTGGTACTTTAGGGCTGGCGCCCGCACAAGTACATGCATCCAGATGATCGAGAAGTGGAAAGGAGATACTTGCAATACAAAGATACGGGCAAGTCAAGTTGGGTGAAAGATATTTTCATTACTACTTGGTGAAGTGATACATTGTTCCTGGGCCCCAACATGCCTGACATCTCAGGTTAAAAATAAAAAATAAAGAGAAAGGGATTACAGCTGCTATGGGCCCCTACTCTACTCGACCGGTGCCTTTCCCGGACGGTGCCCAGGTGAGGGGTCACCCTCTCCGGCCTTTGGGGTTGGGGCCTCTTTTTTAGTCGCCACCACCGACGGAGTCGGTTCAGCCTTGGCTACATGCTCCTCTGCCGCCATCGGTACGGGAGTTGAAGGTGTTCTTCCCGCGACGCCCGGAAGGCGGAGGTCGGCCATCTACTTGTCCGAGAGAATGTCGCGTAGCAGGGACCGGCAGTATGCGAACCCCTTGAAGGAGTCCGTCGCCACCTCTTTGAAGTCGAGCTTGAACTCCGGGAAAGCCTTATAGCTAGCCACCACCTCGGCAACTTCCTTCCTGGCAGCCTCTGCCCGATGGATTGCCTCGGCCACCTCCTTTCCGGTAGCCTCAACCCGGCGGACCACCTCGGCTGCCTCCTTCTTCATAGCTTCCGCTGAGCGGACTGCCATGGAGACCTTTCCCTCCACTCTGGAAACGGTCTGCTCGGTAACTGCGGCCTTCTTCTCGACAGAGGCAGCCCGCTCCTTCACCTCCTCCAACTCAACTTCGAGCTCCTTCAGCCGGGACCTCTTGGCCCTGAGCTCCTCCTCAAGCTCCTTCGAAAGCCACTTGGCGCTCATGACTTCGCCCTAGAGCCCTTTGACCCTCATGTTGGCCTCCCAGGCCTCGTCGTTCTTCTGCCTCAGCTCAGCCTTCAAGGAGTCGAGCTCCGCCTCTCGCTCCCTGTCCCTCCTGGCCCAAGTACGACAGTAGTCCTTGATGAGCAAAAGCTTCGCGCTTTGCTGCATCGAAGAAGGTGTCAGTTACGAAGACAAAAAATGGAGAAAGGGGTGAGGCAAGGTAGGGAAGTACTTATGGTGAAGAGGTGGGAGAAAGTAGCGCTGATGGCATTGCTTAGGAGCTTCCTGGCCTTCTCCCATCGGTTGCACGACTGGACAGCAAAGTCCATCATGTGCTCGGCAAGGGCCGAGTCCTTGATCAGGGAGACGTTGGGTTCCAGCTTGAAGGGCACTCGACGATAGTCCCTGTCCTTCTTGCTCACCGCCGGCGCAGGGTCACCTGCCCTCTCGGCAGGAGAAGCTTCCGGTGTAGGCTGAGGGCTCGGCACCGCTTCAGACGGTGCCGTCGACGTCGGCCCTACCCTTTCTGGCTCTCCATCCTCCTCGACCTCGACGATCTCCAGAGGGAGAGACACCACCGCAGCAGCAGCAGCAACGGATCTGGCCCGAGTGATCACCTCGGTTTCCAGTGCCGGAACTGGATCATGCTGCCTCGGAGGCTCGAGGGCGGGCTCGACAACCCTCCTGCTCAACTCGGGAGCAGGCTCGGCTGGCATGGCAGGTACTGCCCTCACACCACCCTCTGTACGAGCCCGCTTCAAAGGGGACTCGCCGACTCTCTCCGCTTGGCCCCTCTCCTTGGAGAACGAGAGGAGCTCGTCCATGGAAAATTTCATGTCTGCCCCAAGAAAGAAGACATCAGTTTTGAGTAAAAAAAAAAGAAAAGAAGAAAAAAAAAAGAAGAAAAGAAAGAGAAAAAATGGAAGGAAATGTGGTTCGAGCCGAACTCACCCAACGCTCATATTGGGCTGGCCCTAGACTCAAAGAGATTCTGCTCGGACAGCAGGATCTCAAGTGAAGGGATCTGAGCGGAGTGGAGCTGGTCATATACTTCCCAGTCAGCTGCCTCGATCACAGAATTTTGGTTAAGAGACCAATCTGGGTCGCTCCAAACCCAGTCGACCCCCTCAACTGATGTGAAAAAGTTTTTGCCCTTTCACCCTTTGATTGAAGAGGGGAGTTCAAACCTAATGCCCCTTGGGCGGGAAGAGAGAGACCACCACCCCTCCTCGGTGGGGTGGCATTTCAGGATAAAAAAGGTCCTAAACATGGAAAAACGGACAACTATCCCATGAAAATGATATAAAACAATGAAGCAAAAAATTGTCCTAATGGCGTTTGGGACGAGTTGGGCAAGAAGCGGTAGTTGTTCAAGACAGAAAGAAAGAATGGATGGAATGGAAACCGAAGGCCCCCCGTGAAAGTTTCCTTGTAAAAGGCTATTCGACGTGGGCCACTGGAGGTGACCCGCTCCCTCGATCGAGGGATTGAGAACCGAACGGAGTCCGGGACCCCATCGGTCTCCCGGATGGTCACAAGCTCCGCGGTAATGATCACCGAAGCAATCCCACTGCGACCCGTCGACCGAGGAGGTTCAGGAACAGGTCCAGGTAGAAGAAGAGGATGAGGTGGAGGAGAAGATGCAGGTTCCCTAATCACTATCCCTTTAGGCGCGGGTCTTCTGTTGAACTCGAAGCACACCAAATCCTCCTCCTCATCAGAAGAAGGAGGCGGCCTCGGCCTAGAAGGCTCGGCCTCACCCTGGTTGGTTGTGGGACAGAAGTTCGAGATGAAGTGGGACATTGGGAAGAAGATGAAGGCAAAGGACAGAGAGAAAGAAGGAAGCAGGAGAAGATGGACAAGAGTCCGGGGAAGAACCTAGCCCTAGAAGGAAGCCTTTACTCGATCGGGATGGGGAGGAAGGAGACTAACCTAGTGAACCTAGAAAGACAAAGATAGCTAGGGGAGCAAAGGAAGAACTTCGGTACGATGGCGGGCACGCAGGATTTGAAAGAAGATATGTTTTGGGAAAGATTGCCTTTCAAAGTGACCGGCGCCCAACCGTACCATTACAGCTCCCCACCGATGGATCCACACCACGTGTCATCAATCGACAAGGCTGACATTTTGTTTTGACAGTGGATGCTTTGAATTTTGTGCCCATAATAACTACTCCTCGGATGTGTCCACATGGCTCCCCCGGATAGGCTGGAGAAATCGCTTCGTGAAGCATCGATGATCATGGTCATCATTATGCCATATTCTTACCTTTCCATGTCAGCAATGCATTTACTCCCTTCGCCCCAAGCACCCCGCGCCAATGGGACTCGGGAGTGGGGGACAAATGATGTGGCGGAACGCTGACGTATAATCCTTGTCAGATGCCATGTCAGAGAAAGCTGTCATGATAGACACTCCTCCTCGAACTCCTTTACCGGGCCAAGCTCCTTCATAATATCAAGGTGACTTGTCGAAGCCGAGTTCCATCCTCCGCCAGGTCGGCTCCCGCAAGATCGGGATGCTTAGGTTGGAGCCGAGCGATCTCCTCTGCCAGATTGAGCACCTCCGAGGCTGAGCCCCCTGGGCTGGAGTAGAGCCCTGCCCTCCTTCGTCAAGTCAAGCCCCTCCGAGGTCGAGCCCTTTGGGCTGGAGTCACGCCCAGCCCTCCTCCGCTAGGTCGAGCCCCCTCGAGGTCGAGCCCCCTCGAGGTCGAGCCCCCTCGAGGTCGAGCCCCCTCGAGGTCGAGCCCCCTCGAGGTCGAGCCCCCTCGAGGTCGAGCCCCCTCGAGGTCGAGCCCCTTGGTCCGGAGTCGAGCCCAGCCCTCCTTCGCCAAGTGGAGCCCCTTCGAGGTCGAGCCCCTCGAAGTCGAGCCCAGCCCTCCTCTGCCAGGTCGAGCCCCCTCGAGGTCGAGCCCCTTAGTCCGGAGTTGAGCCCAGCCCTCCTCCTTCAAGTGGAGCCCCTTCGAGGTCGAGCCCAGCCCTCCTTCGCCAGGTCGAGCCCCCTGGACCGAAGTCGAGCCCAGCCTCTCCAGTTCGGCCTCCACCTCGGACGAAGGTGCCAGCAACCAAAGGGGCGACGCCATCCTCCTTGGACATCGACGAGCCACCCGAGGACTGCAAGAAAGCACCCACCAGGCTGTGATGATCCCCCCCAGCTGCCACTTACACCAGAAAGGAGGAAGCTCCCTGATCAAGGAGCCGCGCTCTCCACCGACCATGTACACCACCCGAAAGAGGAAGTCAACCAGGAGATTCGAAACCCAGGAGTGGTTGCCCACAGATCGAGGCCCTACCAAGTTTCCTAGATGGAGCAACCGGAAGGAATGTCAGAGCGCATGGTAGGTTCTCTTATCACGAACCAGGAAAGATGTCACGTCCATGGCACGGAACACCGCCGCACGTGCCTGTTGACACGGGAGAGATCTCGAGGTAAGCATTCAGCAACCATCTGGACTTAAAAGAGCCATTGACGGTCCCAACGGGGAGGTAAGGTAAAAAAACCCTTAAGCAAGCAAGAGGGAAGAGGCCAGACAGGAGAACCACCAAGGAAACTGAGAATTCAAGGCTACTGGAGATCTGCGGGAAGGATCGCCCAGACACAGACATCCAGCTTCAGTTCACCTCGGCCACCACTCTTCCCAGCTCACTTACACCCTACTCACACATTATTCACTCCTCCTAGCACGGAGTCCATCTCAGGGACTCGATCAGGAGGATCTGTTTTCTGGATCATCACTGACTTGATCATTAGAGTGCCCCCGCCGGAATTTCTGACCCGGGTCTCTAACTTTGTTTTGCTGGTCTCGAAGAGCACGCCGGTCTCGACGAGATGAGGGGCGATCCGACGTCGATAGCAGCTACGGGCCATGGCGATCTTGGCGGCAACAATTCCTATATACCCATTTTGTGCTAATAATTGGAACATTAGATGGTCTTTCTATTAGTATCCAAACTTTGTTTCTTTCAAACTAATTTAATTCTTCTTGTATTGCATAAATCTAATTAGGATCTTTTTCAGCTTCTTCAATATATTTTGGTCCAATTTGAGAAACAAAAGCAATATAGTCACATTCATTTCTAGTTGAAGATCTTGTTCTTACCCCTTTTGATGGATCACTTAGGATTAACTCCTTAGGATGTCTATGAGCATACCTCCACTCTTTGGATAGATCTGGATTCTTTGGTGTGGGTTGTATGACTTCTTCTCTTTCATTCTTGTCTTGACCTTCTTCATTCTTTTGAGAGGGTTGATTATCCAAAGTTAGTTTCTTTAGTTCTTCAGCACCTGCACATGCATCAGAAGTATCCTCTTTTCTAGAGGATTTGTTAGCAGATTCTTCAAATACTACATGTACATATTCCTTTACTACTAAAGTTTTCTTATTAAAGACTCAGTATGTCCTGCTTGATGTAGAGTATCCTAAAAAGATACCTTCATCAGACTTGGTATCAAAATTTTCTAAATTATCTTTATTATTATTCATAATAAAGCATCGACAATCGAAAACTCAAAAATATTTCAAAGTAGGTTTTCTTTGTTTCCAAAGCTCATATAAAATTTTCTTTAAAATCGGTCAAATTAAAACACGGTTTAAAATATAGCATGCGGTATTTACTACATCAGTCCAAAAATATCTTGGCAAATCATTTTCACAAAGCATTGTGCATGTCATTTCTTCTAAAGTATGATTTTTTCTTTCTACTATCCCATTCTGTTGAGGTGTCCTAGGTGCAGAAAAATTATATTCTATTCCTTTTTTATTACAAAAATTTTCAAAATCTTGATTTTCAAATTCAAAACCATGGTCACTACGAATACAAACAACTGAAGTACCTTTTTCATTGGAAACTTTTCGATAAAACTTTATAAAACTGAAAACAATTCATCTTTATGAACCAAAAATAGAATCCATATAAATCATGAGAAATCATCTACTATAACTAATCCATATCTCTTGCCACCTAAGCTAGATATCCTAGTTGGTCCAAAGAGATCAATATGGAGTAGTTCTAATGGCCTAGAAGTTAAAATAAAATCTTTAGGTTTGAAGATGTTTTTACTTATTTTCCAAATTGATATACTTCACAAATTTCATCTTTCTCAAAACTAAGTTTTGGCAAATCTCTTACTAAATCATTTTTGCATAATTTTGATAGTAAATACATACTTGCATGACTTAATCTATGATGCCACAGCTAACTAGTCTCATTAATAGTAGAATTCATTGCAACCAGGCATTCACCATTAGGCAAAGATGATTATCCAAATCAACTAGATAGATATTACCATGCCTTTTTCCAATGAATTTCACTCCGTTATTATCAGGATTAGCAATTATGCAAAGAGATGATTCAAAAATAACTTGAAAACCTTTATCACAAAATTGGTAATACTAAACAGATTATGTCTCAAACCTTCAACTAAAAGAACATTATCAATCTAAGTAGAAGGGGAGATGTGAACCTGACCGATATTAATAATCTTTCCTTTACCATTATCACCGAAGGTTACACTCTGATGCGGCAAGCATATGATTAATGTTTTGAATATGGGGTTTGTAGAGCAATGAAACCTAATTATACTTAGCATTGTACTCATCTTAATAAGATTTAAGGATTATATGAAAAGGGACTATTACATGATTAGATACAACTCTAAAACTAAGAAGGAAGAAGATCTAGATAATAGGGGCTAATGATTGAGGACTTACCTTGATGAGTTTTCCAACCTTCCTATGATTCAAAACTTGAAACTACTGATGCTCTGGACTGGAGAACTTGGATAACAGTGATCAGAACCCTGGACTTGGGCTTCAGCTTGTTGGTTCATTGTCAAGGGGAACCCTGTTCACAACTCAAGGACTTCGAAGGACCCTGCAATGAAGATCAAAGTTAAGGTTGAAGGATGCAAACATAAAGAAGGGATGTGAGAACTTGTGAACAAAGAAAAGATAATTGAGAAGATCTGGCCGACTCCAATGCCTTTGCCTTGAGCTTGGATGATGAATTGCTAGGGAAGAGAGTGGCTTTGGGCGTGGAAAAAGAAGATAGGAAAAATTTCACACATAAAACTCAAGACAACTTCACTTCAAACTTCATTCATTTCCAAAATCAATCTCTTTTACAATGGGCGTCCAAGGCTTTTAATAGCCTTATAAAGCTAGCTTTTGAAATTTAAAAACTCCCCAAATCGAGGAGGATTACAAGGGGGGTTGGAGGATTTGGTGGAGAGTTTGGAGGGATGTGGGGGGGGTTGGAGGATTTGGTGGAGGACTTGGAGGGATGTGGCCAACCTCCTTGAATTTGAATCTCCCTTGTTGGCGCCCAAAGGGTGATGAGGTGGCTGGTGAAGTTGCACCTGATGACGTGGCATGGTGAGGTGGCTTCTACTTGGATAAGAATGACATGTGGCGCCCAGTGGTCCTAGTTGATGGTCCTTTTCTCTTGCTTGGTTGATGTGTCTTCTCTTCTTCATGTGGTCAAATTCTGGGGTCTAGAATTTGAGTCTTGTTGCTGGCTTTCATGGCTTTAAGACTTGATTAGACTTAACTCAACTGAATTAGACTTAACTCAACTGAACTGACTTGACTGACCTAGACTTTAAAACTTGAAATGGACTTACAAGAAATAAAATTTTAGAAGTAATTACAGGACTCAATAAACACTCTTGATTTGAAACTCAAAATTAATTACAGGACTCTTGAAAAGGAAATGACTCTTAAAAATAAAATATTTTTGAACTAAAGGATACAAGGTAACCTAATTATCTTCGATCCAAATTGGGATAAGGCTAACCTTGTTGGAGTAAAGTTTCTTTCGGCTTTTGGTGTCCACACCAATTCTCCTGGGGTGGGCAGAACTCGACCCAGTCGAGTATGGTTCAGTTTTGCCCTGGTAATGCTCGAATAAGTCTGGGTTAAGTCTTTGCAGGTCCTCTCGAGTAATCCAAGAGTTGTCGGACTCAGGTCGACCTTGCCATTAAACCAGGTATCGCTGATAGTCCTTATTCCTGGTAGTAATGATCTTGTCATCCAGGATTCTCTCAATCCTCTCTCTCTGCTCAGGTAAGGTTGGTGGTGGACACTCGGAAATATGTTCACTCTCAATGAAAGTTTCTGGCTCAAAAGGCTCACTAGGTATTAGTAGTGGTTCTTTGTATTCTACTAGGTCTAAAATATTGAAGGTTGTACTAATACCCATATCAGGTGGAAGTTCCAAAACATATGCATTAGGCCCTATTTTCTTTAAGATCTTAAAAGGTCCCGCTCCGCGGGCATGCAGCTTTTTTATGGTTCCAGAGGGAAACCGTTCAGGGTTGAGCCTAATCATCGCATAATCCCCTTCACAGAATTCTTTAGCCCTCTTATATGAGTCAGCTAAGTGTTTGTAAGTTTCATTGCTCAGTTTGATCTTATTACTGATTTCTTTATGCAAATTTGTGACATGCTGTGCGAAAGATTCAGCAAACTTAGAAATTTACACAAGCACTTACAAAATGCAGACTGAACTATGCATCCTTATTGAGAGGAATTTTATTGGACTTTCTAGGACCTAAACCTAATAGATTATTGACTCTCTAGGTTTGACCCTGGTCTGGTATGCACATGAGAATTTACCATGGGTTCCTAGCAAATGCCATAAGGTTTTCCAAAAGTAGGTAGCAAAAGGAATAGGCTTTAAAAGCTCATGCATCCTAGTAATCTCATCAAAATGAAACTTAATGGCTCTAAAATTATGATAAGACTCAATGAAAGGCAGGAAATAGGAATCCGAGACTTGGGATAATTTAGGGGAATCTTGAAATAGACCTTGGTTACTCATGATGACCTTAAGATTAGAATTTTGATCTACAAGCGGGATGCTTCTAGGTAGTTGAAGGTCATCAGGAAAGTCTTCTAGAATAATGATTGGGTTCTTCTCAGGTACCTGAAGGAGTTCTTGTGTCGAAGCTAAAGTATTGGGTTCTTCCTGAGGGCATTGTCTTACGGGAACCAAGTCCTCACTAAATTTTGGTTGTTCTGATGTTTCAGGACTAGGCTCAATAATCTTTTCTTTACCAAAGGTTTCCTCAGGTAAGGTATTAAAGTTGTTCTCTTCACAGTCTTCCCCTTCATATTCATCTATTAAACTTATGTTAGTCTCATACACATATTTACTAGGTTCAGACTTGCCTTCTTCCTTCCCTAGCCCTTCAATTTGAGGATACCCTAAGTCTTGAGTATTCATGAACTCAACTTGTACTTCAGGGTTCTTACTCCTATCATTCATATGAGCTAATGGGAAAGTAGGAGTTGGTTGGTCTAAGGAAAATTGTTTAGCCAGCATTTGGTTCAATTGGGCCATTAGATCATTTAGGCCTTTCAGCATGGTTTCAAGATTCGGGTCCATGGCTACACTGGACTGGGCTTGGATTGGTGAATATGGTGTCCCTGCTCTAGTTGTCATGCATGCAAATGGACTCAAGCTCGAGCTAAGGTTTCCTAGACCTAGAGCACAAATTAGAGGTCTAATTAAGTGAACCAACTAGCTAGTAGTACTTATGGGACTTAGCCAGGTAGGTGGTGGAGGGGGTAGGAGTAGGATCTTTGATACAGCTGCCCGTCCATTAGGACGAACCGCACGGCCTTCTTCCTGATGAGGCGGGCTGCCTCTCGGTCCTCCGGCAGGGTGCCGCTGGTGATGTACGCAGTGTACTTGTCCATCCAGCTGGGCCCCTGGCTGACCTGATGGACCCCCATCGGTGCTTCGAGGCTTGGGACCTCAAGGCGTTCCACATGAGCGCATCCTAGCATCGTGTCCGGCAGGGTCGCCAGCCGAGAGAGGGCATCCGCGCGGGCGTTCTCCCCGCGGGGGATATGGAAGATGTTGAAGCGCCGGAACTTGGACGCGCCCGCCTTGACGAGCTCCAAGTACTTCGCCATTTGGGGGTCGTGTGCGACGTACTCCCCGGATACCTGCCCCGCCACGAGCTGGGAGTCAGTGAAAGCTCTGAGGTTGGTCACGCCCAGCTCGCGAGAGACTCTCAGTCCGGCAAGAAGTGCCTCGTACTCCGCCTGGTTATTTGTTGCGGGGAATTGGAAACGGAGTGCACACTCGGCGACGACCCCGTCGCCGTTGGCAAGGATGAGCCCAGCTCCGCTCCCGCCGGAGTTTGAGGCTCCGTCTACATGGATGATCCAGGCGTCCTCTCCGGGCTCATCGGTGCCAACCTCCATCGGCTGGGCCGGGGGGCCTTCCTCGGGCTCCTTGCCCAAGCCTGCACATTCGACCAAGAAATCGGCCAGCACCTGCGCCTTCATGGCCGACCTTGGCCTGTATGTAATGTCGAACTCGCTGAGTTTCAGTGCCCATTTGGCCAATCATCCCGAAGTATCGGGTCGGCTGAGCACCGCTTTCAGCGGTTGATCCGTCAGGACGGCGATGGGGTGCGCTTGGAAATAGGGCCTGAGACGCTGGGCAGACACTATTAGCGCAAAAACAAGTTTCTCGGGCCGGGAATACCTGAGCTCCGCATCTCGGAGGAGTTTGCTGGTATAGTACACCGGCCGCTGGAGCCCCTGGTCGTTGGTTCGGACCAAGACAGAGCTGACGGCCTTTGGAGTAACCGCCAGGTAGAGGGTAAGCTCCTCTCCCTCCTCGGGCCTGGACAGCAAAGGTGGCGATGCAAGCGTCTTCTTCAACTCCTCGAAGGCCTGCTGGCACTCCTCGGTCCAAGCAAAACCATTCATCTTCCTCAGCACCTTGAAGAAGGGACGGCAGCGGTCCGCCGACCTGGAAATAAAATGGCTAAGAGCCGTGACTCGGCCGGTCAGTTGCTGCACTTGCTTCTTGGAGGCAGGCTGCTCCATGTCCAGGATGGCCTGGACCTTCTCCGGGTTGGCCTCGATTCCTCTTTGAGTCACCATAAACCCTAGGAACTTCCCGGCGGAGACGCCGAAGGCGCACTTCGCCGGGTTCAGCTTCATCTGATGGCGCCGGAGGTTGCCGAACATCTCCGTCAAGTCAGCCACGTGGTCCGAATCGAGTTTGCTCATCACCAGCATGTCGTCCACGTACACCTGCATGTTGCGGCCTATCTGGTCTTTGAAGATTTTATTGACCAGACGTTGGTACATCGCCCCTGCGTTCTTGAGGCCGAAAGGCATCATCCTGTAGCAAAAAGTCTCGCGGTCCGTTATGAAGGCAGTGTGCTCTTCGTCCTCCGGGTTCATCCGGATCTGGTTGTATCCGGAAAAGGCGTCCATGAACGACAGGAGGCGATGCCCCGAGGTGGCGTCGACCAGCTGGTCGATCTTTGGAAGAGGGAAGCTATCCTTTGGGCAAGCTCGGTTGAGGTCGGTGTAGTCCACACAGATCCTCCACTTACCACTATTCTTCTTTACCATGACCACGTTTGCCAGCCAACTGGGATATTGTACCTCTCGGACAAAACCGGCGGCGAGGAGCTTCTCTACCTC
The DNA here is from genome assembly GCA_021397845.1 of Areca catechu. Classification (NCBI taxonomy): domain Eukaryota; kingdom Viridiplantae; phylum Streptophyta; class Magnoliopsida; order Arecales; family Arecaceae; genus Areca; species Areca catechu. The sequence continues at coordinate 20,193,322 of CM038052.1, read as the reverse complement.
TTCGTTGATCGCCTTCTGCCTCTCCATGGCGAAGCTTCTCTTCTACTGGCGGACCGGGCGGCAACTTGGGTCCACGTTCAGCCTGTGCATGATGACCTCGGGCGGGATGCCCGGCATGTCGGCTGCTGACCAGGCGAACACGTCAGCGTTGGCGCGGAGGAACTCCAGCAGGCGGGTTCGCTCTTCCTCGGGGAGCTGGGCCCCGACTTGCACCGTCTTCAGGGGATCCGAACCGTGGGAAAAAGTCAGCAGGCGCTCTACGGGCCCTCCCCTGGGTTCCTTTTCTCTCAGATCGTGTTTGTCAATATCATGGGCGAGCTCCGCGCCCCTGGCGCCTGGGACCGTCTGGAGGCAGAGCGGGACTGGCTGGATCGTCCCCTTCATCTCCCCGAGCCCGGAAGGCGTGGGGAACTGCACCAACAGCCTCCTCGTGGAGATGGTGGCGTCCAGTTGGTTGAGCCCGGGATGCCCGAGAATGGCGTTGTAAGGCGAAGGGAGCCTGACGACGGTGAATGTTATTAGGACGGTCGCCTGCTGGGGCAGGGATCCGGCAGTGATCGGGAGAGTGATCTCCCCCTCGACCCCCACTGAGTCCCCTGTAAAACCTACCAGGGGGGTGTGCACTGGCTTCAGCTGTTCGGGGGACAAGTTCATCCGAGAGAAAGCATCGTAAAAAAGTACGTCAGCCGAGCTTCCACTATCCACCATGATTCGATGTACAGGATGCTTCGCGATGGTCATCTCGACCACCACGGCATCGTTGTTTACATTATCATTAATTTCCCCTCCCTTGGGAGGGATTACATTCTCCGGGACTTCCCGGGCCCTCTTCATTGCTCGGCCGGACCCGCGTGAGATCATGCCCACGGGCTTCTCCGTTGGGCGGTTGTCGATCACAGGGACAGGTGGTAGGGCCACGAGCGGCCGCCCTTCAGAGGGGGCCTCGTTCTTGACAAACTTCCTGGGGTAACCCCTCGTGATTAGCTCCTCAATCTCCCGTTTCAGATGGCGACACTCCTCCGTGTCATGCCCGTGCTCGCGGTGGAACTGGCAGTACTTCGATTTGTCTCGGACGGCTCTCGGGTTCTGAGGAGGAGGTCGGCGGAGGTAGCGCTCGCCCTTGATTTCCATGAGGATCTTCGTTCGAGGTGCGAGGAGGGGGGTGTACCTCCGCTCGGGAGTGGCTTCGCCCCTCGACCTTGGATTTGGGCGAGGGTCGGCAGACGGCCCGGGCCTCCGAGCTCCCGGGGTGTCCCTCGGGAGTGGCTTCTTCGGAGTCTTCCCGTCCAGCTCTCGACGGGTGCAGTCAGCCTCCTCCGCTCGGATGTACTTGTGGGTGCGGAGGAGGAGCTCGGAGTACGTCCTGGGCGGCTTTTTGTCCAGGGAATAGGTTAAGCGGGACGTCTTAAGCCCGCGCTTCAAAGCTAGCATGGCGACGGGCTCGTCCAAGCTGTAGATCTCCAGGGCTGCGATCTTGAACCGGGTGATGTAGTCCCGGAGCAGCTCCTGGTCTTGCTGGCGGATGGAAAAGAGGCTGTCCACCTCTCTTGGCACCTTTCGACAAGCGTCGAAGTGCGCCACGAACTTTCCTTCCAACTAATGGAAGGAGCAAATGGATTCGGGCTCGAGGCGGGTGAACCAGACTCGAGCGGCCTTCCGAATGGTTGCCGGGAAGGCGATGCATAGAAGGGCGTCGGCGGCCCCCTGGACCCTCATGAGAGCCTTATAGCTCTCCAAATGATCCCGGGGGTCGGTGGTCCCGTCGTAGGGATCCACCTGCGGCATGCGGAACCGTTTCGGGATTGGTTCCGCCTGGATTTCTTCAGAGAAAGGGGGGCGGGAGTCGTAGCCCGCCGGGTCTGCCGACGAGTTCTGCAGGTCGGCGAATCGGCGGGCGAACTCCGCCAGCTTGCGCTCATGCTCCTCCAGGCGCCTCTCGGCCTGGCGCCTGATGGCTTCATCGGTGGAGTCTTCCACCGAGGCTGCGGGTGAAGGGGGCGCCAATTGGTCTCGGCGCGAGGTCTGGCCTCGGCGTCGCTTGCTGCGATGCACCGTTTCGACCCCGTCGGTCGGGGATCGACTCTCGTGATCCTCCGAACCGGAATAGTTTCTCTTTGCGGGAGCTTGGTGGCTCCCCCGGGGGTTGGAGATGGCCCTCGGATGGGATGGCCTACCCTGGATTGAGCGCAGGCTCCCACGCTGCCCCGCGGCTCGGGCCGCGGGGGTCCCTGGCTGCGGCTGAGTGGCCAGGGACCGTTGCTGATGCTGAAGCTGTCGGACCGCTGAGGTCAAGGTCTGCAGCTGCTGGACGATGGCCGCAAGGGATCCGTCCACCGGGATAGGCTGCTGTGGAAGAGGAGGGGGAGCCGGAAGCTCCCTTTTGGGGCTGTGGCCCCCTGGAGGGGAGTGGACATCCCCCACACGGCTGGTGGACGCCTCGCGACCACGAGTGACCACCATTGCTGGAGAGCGTGACACCTGCAGAAAGCTGGTTCCCACTAGGGGTTAGTGTCCTGCCCCCCTACCTGGTGCGCCAATCTGTTGCCGCTCTCGCCGCCGTGCCCGTGCCACGGATCAGCCGATCCTTCCTGACCGCCTGGCGAGGGAGTCTCCCTTCCCGCGGAGAACCTGCAACAAAGGGGTTAGAAGATCCTGGCCGGGGATCCCGGCGAGGGAGCTCCGACGGTCAAGTCAGTAGACGACGAGAAGGAACAGACTCTCCAGCCGGACCCTCGAAAGGGCTCCAAACTTAGAGAGTTAACTGGTGAAGGAAATGCTCTGGGGACCAGAATCTCGGCTGGGCCTTCTTGCCGAGCTCGCGCCCAGTGTTCCCCTCTCGGGATCTCTGGTTTCTCTCTCGGAGCAAGGCCTTGTGCCGGTGCTTCCTCCTTGTCCCCAGGCTAATTGGCTTACCTTGTCGTCCCCAGATTCTTCCCTCTTTATCTCCCTTCATCGTGCGTTTGTCTTTTTCCTCCTCGGAAACTCCCCTCCCCCGTCCTCTTCTCGTTTCCCTTTTTGGTGAAGGAGGCCAGGCGGCTTTCCGACCTCGTCCGCCGGGCCTAGCAGGGAAAAGGCAAAGACAGAAGAGAAAGAGGGGAGGGCGGCGCTGGCAGGGCGGCCGGTCAGGCCTCGGGCTCCGTGAGAGCGCTCTCTTCCCCAAGCGTGGGCGCCATCCATCTATGGGGCCTGTTCCGTCAGGATCGGGTCTCTCGGCTGCGGGTCCTGTCGGGCCGATGCAAGTGATGTTCCGCGTGCCGCCGCCCTCCATACGGGACGCCGTCTGGGATTCGTACGGCCCGAGGGACGGCCTCGGGGCCCGTCTCTCTCCCTGGGGCCCTCTCCGTGCGAGCGGTCTGACCTCGACTGAGTTGGACCCGTCTCCGGGGCCAACTGGCGAGGGGCGAGGGATCAGCCGACCTCGCTTAGGTGGACCCCTCCTGGGTGGACACCTGGCGAGGTGGCAGGAGGTCGCCTGGCTTCGGCCGAGGTGGGCCCGTCTCCGGGTGGTCACCTGGCGAAGGGTGGAGAATCAGCCGACCTCGGCTTAGGTGGACCCCTCCTGGGTGGACACCTGGCGAGGTGGCAGAAGGTCGCCTAACTTCGGCCGAGGTGGGCCCGTCTCCGGGTGGCCACCTGGCGAAGGGCGGAGAATCAGCCGACCTCGGCTTAGGTGGACCCCTCCTGGGTGGACACCTGGGGAGGTGGCAGAAGGTCGCCTGACTTCGGCCGAGGTGGGCCCGTCTCCGGGTGGCCACCTGGCGAAGGGCGGAGAATCAGCCGACCTCGGCTTGGGTGGACCCCTCCTGGGTGGACACCTGGCGAGGCGGCAGGGGATCGCCCGACTTCGGTCGAGGTGGGCCCGTCTCCGGGTGGCCACCTGGCGAAGGGCGGAGAATCAGCCGACCTCGGCTTAGGTGGACCCCTCCTGGGTGGACACCTGGCGAGGTGGCATAAGGTCGCCTGACTTCGGCCGAGGTGGGCCCGTCTCCGGGTGGCCACCTGGCGAAGGGCGGAGAATCAGCCGACCTCGGCTTGGGTGGACCCCTCCTGGGTGGACACCTGGCGAGGCGGCAGGGGATCGCCCGACCTTGGCCGACCTCACTTAGGCGGACCCCTCCGGGCCCGGGCGCCAATGAGGTGGTAGAGGAACTCCGAGCCGAGCTCGACCTCGGCGAGGGCGGTTTGCCTTAGACAGTCGTCGGGCGGTGTAGTCTTGCTGATCCTGGCTTTGAGGATGTGGCGCTGACTTGGCCGGGGAAACATACACGTGGCTCGCTCGTATTCGGTGATACCTGAGCCTGGCCATGTCACTGTCACGGCTGTAACAAGTGCCATTAAAATAAGGTGATCTATTTGAGACTTGTCCCTCAACTACACTAGTACCAAGACGGGCTGCCATAGATCTTTATTCAAGGTGGTTAGATCTATATATTGAGAACATGGCTTTGATACCACTTGTTGCCCAGTAAGCAATCCAAGAGGGGGGATGAATTAGGTTTCTAAGAACTATTTGCAAGTATGTGTGCCAATTCAATAATCAATTCAAGTGCTAGTAAGATGTAAGTGTTGTATGCTCTTAAAGAGTATGCAGCAGAAATTTAAATTGTAATGAAGGTAAGAGCAAATAGAAAGAAACAATCAATTACAAATACAAGGCAAGTATAATGATTTGATACTCTCAAAGGCACCTACATCCACTCTCTAAGGTCCACTCAGGAATTCACTATAATCACTCACGATTATAGCCGATTAGTTTTCCGGGCTCACTAATCAAAATCTTTTTGATTTTCACTAGGCTCACTAAAAGAAATCTCTTGATTTTCAAAGGCTAACCAACAACCTTCTTAGTTTTCAACTAGGCTAACCAAAACCTTCTTGGCTTTCAACTAGGCTAACCAAAAATCTTGATACAACAATATATGAATTAAAGTAAAGAATACAAGAAAAGCTTTCTAATAAAAAGTTGTCATCTCTTTGAAGCTTGATTAAGATGCTTGTCTTCAATTCGATGAAGCCTCAATCAATGCTCAAAAGTGGTTGGACTTGAATGCTTTTGATTGCTTTGAATGCTTGGAGGCTTCTTTTTGCTTGGAAGTGGTTGCTCTCAATGAATTTGAGTGAATGAACTTATTTTTCTTTTTCTTTCTCTTCCTCTTTCTTTTCTCTTGTGTTCTATTTAAATTTAATTTACTTAAATACCATCCCAAGGCCTAAATGATGGTTTATGACCATAGAGACATGGAACTAGCCGTTGGGGGTAAAAGGGACGAGTTCTGCATTTGAAAAAAACTAGCATTACTGTTTCCAGAACTCCATGTGTTGACACTTCAGGCTGTGAGTCGATACTTAGGGTTGACACTTAAATCCCATGAGTCAACACCTTGTTCAAAATTCTGTATTGAAGCTCTCTAAAATTCTCAGGTGAGTCGACACTTCATCTTGTGAGTCGATACTTGATGTGAGTCTTGAATTTCATCATGTTCTGTAAAAAATTTATCTCAGGCTTTGAGTTGATCCTTGAGTCGACATTTAGGGTCGACACTTGCGAAGCATGAGTTGACACTTCAAGCATGCCATTTGCAACTCTTTTCTACGTACTAGCTTGAGTCGATACTTGCACTACCATGAGTCGACACATGAACTATGAGTCAATACTCTGAGTCGACACTTGCTGAAACTTTTTCAAAAATGACTGAAACTCTGCTGAAACCTTTTTGAACTTGACTCTTTAATTTTTTTCAAGCAAATCTTAAATACTTAAGTCCATTAATGATTGGTGTTTCATCCATAGAAAGGACTTCTTCAATCATTTGATAAGCAATTCAATTTAGCTAATTTGATGAGTACTTTTTTCTATTAAAATACACTTCAAAGAACTGTTAGTACTCAAATATACTTAAGTATTTTATTAATCATCAAAATCAATAACGGAGTCAATAATATCTTCTTCCGAGAGTGAGTGTCACTCAGTAAGTCATGTCTCCTGACTTCAAGGTTCTTTGGAGTCTTTTTCAAAGGAAGCTATCTTTTTGGATTTAGGAGAAGTCAAGACTTCTTTCTAGGAGACATTCCAGGCTGGCTGGTCAATTAGTTCAAGCACATATCCCGTCTAGTATGGTGAACACTATCTCAATGTTGACCTTGGTGGATGTCCCTCGAGTCCAGAAGTAATACCAATTCCTGAGTCAGTTTCAAGTCTTTGCCCTCGGGTTCAATGATCGAGTAACATCAGGTCCACGGGATTGGGTTGTCCTACAAGTTTTTAACTTCCTTTCCACCCTTTTATTCTAAAAATTCTTGAATTTTACCAAGTAGTTCCTACTTAGCTTGCTCCTAACTCCTTCCGGATCATAGTTTCTTTTATTATCTTGTCGGGGTAAGTACTTATAACATTATATTCTTTTCGAGCACTTAAACTTTGAGTTGCTAACTTAGAAAATATTTGTTTGCAGTTTGCCCATGACATATGGCTTGTCCAAGAAAGGTTTGATAGCTTTGCAGAGCTAAGTTAAACTCTGAAGGACCAATCAAAGACCCTGTGAAGGTGGATGCCAAGGTCTTTGAAGACCCGAGAAAGGTAGGCGAGGCCCTTAGAGGCCAAGTTCAAGGAGGAACTACAAGCCTTCAAAGAAATCGTCTGAGAGTTGGAGGCCTAAATAAAGGACAAAATAATTACCAATGAAAAGGCTTGGGTTTCCGAGCTAGAGATGAAGTTGGCCAATGTCGACTTGAAAGTTTTGGTCCTAGAAGCTCAACTCCAGGCTTTCGAGTTGTGAGTCAAGGCCATTGAAGCCAAAGCCCAAACTGGAAGCGAGCAGTCGAAGAATTCAAGGGGTCCAAGGACTTCGAATATGAAGTGGTTAAGGGTTGCTTAGAAGCCCTCCATCTTGGATTCGTTGAATGAAAGAAAAAGGTTGCCCAAGCCTTTCCAGGACTAGATCCGAGCTCCATCGTTAATGTCAAAGAAGAAGAAGAAGGAGAAGAAGGAGAAAAGGGAGAAGAAGCCACCGAGGGAGCTATTGAAGCCAGGACCAATCCCGTTGGTATCGAGAAGGTAGCTATGGAGGCGGCCATGAAAGTAGAGGTCACCATTGAAGAGGACATTGTTGTGGCAATCATCGATGCTAAGGCCATATTTGATAAGATGGTTGAAGCTTTCGAAGCAACTCTAATGACTGGTCCCGGGGACTGACCTTATAATTTTTTTGACTTTTTTGTCCTTGTAATCGGGCTTAGCTCCTCAGTTTGTATTGACTTTTAATATCAATGAAGGTACTTTCTTTCTTTTTCATCATCTTGCTTTTATATTGAATGAATGTGTAATGAATGCTTGAACATTCCAAGTAACATAGTTGGGAGAAATAGAATAGGCTAAATAAGTAACTCATGGTCACTTAGTCGGGTTGGTGATCCACTAGTTGGATAGGTAACATCCCAGTATGAGGGTGAGACTTCTAACCATGTAACCTTGAATGACCAACTACGAACCACCAACAAAATATGGTAAGTCCATTAGTTAGGGAAGCTATCTGTTAGTGTAGCTTAGGTGCAAGTTTCCAACTATAGTTGTATAACTCTTAACTAGAAAACTTAGATTTTTTCAATCATATGAGGTCTGTCTATTGCTAATGAACGATGTCTAGTCAGTTAGTGCCAACTTTGCTTGACTAGTTTTTGATATAGATTCTTTTTAGTAGTAGAGTATGAGTCGACCACTTAGAATCTTGGATCGAATGTTAGTCGGTTGTAGCTACTACCTAATAAGTGCAGACTGATTAAGTTAGCAATTGATTCTCTTTATCGGCTAGGTATTAACTAGCCAAAGAGTTAGCATGGAAACCTTGAGGATGACAAATCATCTACTAGCCAATTGTCAAATGACCAAGAGGGTGTAAAATCATTGACGATGGTGAAAGATCGTTGAAGGGTATAAAAACACTAAAGAAGATGATGGGTCATATGGTGGCCAGTTGTGAAGTGACCAAGGGATTTGAAAATTCTGAGATAGTCAACAAATCATCGAGTGGCCGATAGTTAAGCAACCGAGAGATTCAGAAACCTTAGATGGGTGTTGGATCCCTAAGTGGTTAGTTGTTAAGCGATCGAGTGATTCGGAAACTCTTAGATGGGAGATAGATCACCGAGTGACTGGTTGTTAAGCAACCGAGGGGTTCAGAACCTAGAGGTGGATGACAAAAGGTCTATCACTAAATAGCAGAGTCAAGTAGCAAGATGAGACCATTGGTAATACATTCAAAGATGTTTGGCATTCCAAGTCCAGAAAATCAATGTTCCATCTAGGTCTTCAATTTTATTAGCTCCTTGATTATTGGTTGCCTTGAATGAAAAGCAAAGTGTATACTCGATAACTACTCCTTTCGAGTTTGTGAGGATAAGTTTTTCTTTACTCTCTTGAGAGTTTAAAGCTCCATCTACATGAAGAATTTAGGTAGATTTTGGATCAACCTGCTTAATAGGTGCCTCTTGAAGCTTGTTGTCCAACTAAGTGCACTCCACAAGAAAGTCGATGAGGACTTAGACTTTCATTACTAACATTGGTTGATAATAGATATCAAACTCTTTGAGCTTGATTGCCTACTTGGCTATTTTTCCATCGGTGTCTTGCCATTGTAGGATAGTCTTAAGTGATTGGTTGGTCAAGATGACTATTGAATGGACTTAAAAATAAGATCGAAGGTGCTTATGCAGATTTGAAATACCTACTCTTTGCATTATAAAGTATTTAGTTGGTATAGTAGATAGGCTATTGAACTCCTTTATCATCTAGCCAAAATAAACATGAAGTTGACTGCTTCCAGGGAAGCAATGAGGTATAGGTAGAGTTTTTCTTTGACTTCTAGTTTGGAGAGTAGAGGTGGATTGTTGAGGAACTTTTTTAATTTCTCAAAGTCTTGTTGGCATTAGTCCATCTAAATGAAGTCATTTATCCACTAGAGAACTTTGAAGAAAGGCAAGCAGTGCTCAGCAAATATCAAAATAAACCGACTAAGTACCACAATGTAACTAATTAGCTGTTGTACTTCTTTCTTGGAAGTTGGATGCTTACATGTCAAGAATGGCTATAATTTTTTCTAGACTTCATTTGACGCCTCGCTTTTTGACTAAGAATCCTAGGAACTTGATGACAGTAATGCCAAAGGGGCACTTACTTAGATTTAGCTTTGTCTGGCATTGACAAAGGGCACTGAAGGCTTCTTCTAGGTCTTTGATGTGGTCAGCTTCTTTAGAGCTTTTGATGAGCATGTCATCAATATAAACTTCTATGTTCTGACCAATTTAATCTTTGAAGACTTTATCAACTAATCTCTGATAGATGGCTTGGGCATTTTTAAGAATAAAAGGTATTACTTTATAATGATAAATACTTTTTTCAGTGATGAAAGTAGTGTTCTCCTCGTCCTTGGGAGCCATTCTTATTTAATTATATTTTGAGAAAGTATCCATAAAATTAAGGAGCTTGTGTCTGGAAGCGGTGTTGACTAGTTGATCAATTTTTAATATAAAAAAGTTATTATTTGGGCATGTTTTATTCAGGTCGGCATAGTCGATGCAGATTCTTCACCTTCCATTAGCTTTTTTTATCATACTAATATTGGCCAGGTAGTTAGGATAATGAGCTTCTTGGATAAGTCTAACAGTTAATAACTTATCAACTTCTTCATCAATAGCCTTTTTTTTTTGGGAGCAAAGTTTCTTTTCTTCTACCAAATTGATTTAAATCAATATTCAGCCTATGGATAATAATGTCAAGAGGAATCTCGAGTATATTGGATGCCGACAGGCAAAGATATCCACATTTTGTTGGAAAAACTCTAGTAGTCAGTTTCGTTTCTTCTAGGACAGGAGAGCTCCAATCTGCATGGGTCTTGAGGGATCATCCTTTAATAAAAAATAAACTAATTACTTGGCTGGTTCTCTCCTTTTCTTGGGCTCTTTTTGATCTAGCTATTCAGTAGTCAGTATCTCAACAGCTTTTTGTATCTTTGTTGATATCAAAAAATAGTGTCAAGCTAGTTGTTGATCTTCGCGCATCTCATTGACTCTATTTTATTTTTGAAAATTAAGTGATGAGGTATTTGGTTAAGATGACAATATCTAGACGATTAAGTCCCGGATGTTTAAGGATGATATTATATACCAAGGGTACTCAAATAATCATAAATATGAAAAAAATAATACTTTATAAGGATGGAGTCCCAACATTGATGGGAAGAGTGATTTTGCCTTCAATCCTAACAAAATCTCCAAAGAAACCAACTAAGGGTATAGAAACTTATTTCAACTAATTTTCAGACAAATTCACTCAAACAAATACATCATAAAATAAGATGTCAGCTGAGCTTCTACTATCAACAAGAATTCTTTTTACATCATGTATTGCTATCATCATTGATACAACAATATCATCATCATGAGGATTTTGGATCTTGACTAGATTTTTGTTAGAAAAAAATTACATTTTCTTCTTCCTCTCTCCCTAGTCTCTTAAAAAAGTGCTTTGCCTCCCAGGAAATCATGTTGATCGGCCCTCCATTAGCTGGTTGTCAATTTTGACCTAAGTTTGATGCTGGGCAAGATCTCGAGCATTAAGTCAGTTTCTCTTTTGCAAATATACTTGCCAAGATATCCATGCTGAATAAGATCTTCAATCTCATTCTTTAAAGCAATATAATTTTTGATGTCATGGTTGTGGTCTTAATGGAAGTGATAGTACTTATTTTTATTGTGAGAGGTTAGTAGAGCTTTTATTGGATGCGGCTTCCAAAGATACCCTTTTCCTTCAATGTTTATAAGAATATTAATTCTAGGGGCTAAGAGAGAGTGTAGTTACCATATTTGCCGACTAGATTTTTTGGCTTGGTGCTTTGTGGTGGGATGAGTTGGGCTTCTTAGACCCTTCTGCTTGATTTTCTTCGGGCTTGTTTCTTCTTCAGCTTTCTATTATCTTCTTGTCAAGAAAAAGCTCCCTCTTTGGCTGGATATACTTCTAGTGCGGACCAACAACTTTGAATAAGACTTGGAATAAGTCTTATCTAGCAAATATGTAAATCAAGAGGAGCACAGTCCCACTTTTATGGCCAGCATGGTCACCGACTTATCTAAATTATAGATCTCCAATGTGGCCACCTTGAATCGGGCCACATAGACATAGTCTTTTAGTGATTCTCCCTCCTGATGGTGGATGAAGATAAGAATATTAGATTCTTGTGGCATTTTCCAACTAGTATTGAAGTATATTATGAACTGCCTCTCCAGTTGCTTGAAGGAGTGGATACTTCTTGGCTTGAGTTTAGAAAACCATACTCAGGAAACTTTGCGAAGAGTGGCTAGAAAGGCAAGATAGAGCAAGGCATCATTAGCGCCTTGGATTTGCATGAGAGCTTTGCAGCTCTTGAGGTGATCTTCTGGATCTAGTGCCATCGTAAGGACCCAACTATGACATCTTGAACTAACTTGGGATAAGTTTTTCCATGATTCATAGGAAGAGAAAGACGAGTGTTGAACTCAGCCAGGTCCCAACTTCCTCCCTACAAATCAGCAAGGCGGTGACTAATCTCGCTTAACTTGCACTCATAATCATCGAGGCATTATTTAGCTAATTATCGAATAGCCTTATTAGTGGACCCCTCCTGGGAGGATATGGACAAGGAGTAGGGGCATTTGTCTTGCCTTTGATCTCTCCCTCTTCATGGCTCATAGTATTAAAGACTTGCTCATCATGGAGATGAGGATCATGACTGATGTAAAATTGGTCGACAAAAGGACCTCCCATGGGGGATTGATGACTTACTTGGCATGGTATTCGAGATTGCGAGTGGTGAGAAGTCGATTGATTAAAAGGTCTCTCATAAGGAGATCGATGGTTAGGATGAGTAATAGCAGTAGTGGGAACAACAGAGGCTTTTGGGGGCTATTGCTTTACTGCGATCTACTACTGCTGTAGTCCCTATATTGCTACAGTCAGTGCCTGGACCTGTTATGCTAGTATGGCAAGAATATCATATGGATAATTTATGGAGGTGGTGGAGTAAGGGACTCCATCAATCACACCGGAATAGCATCCAGTGTGATTGATGGAGGCATCTTGTGCTTGTGTCTTCATCTTCATCATCTAGGTCTTTAGGCTTTGGGATCTTCTTCAAGATGCTACTCCTAATGAGACTCATTTCTTGGCGTGCCAATCTATTACCGATTTCTTGTTGGAACTTCGACGATGCCTGAGGATCTTTTGATCTACTCTGACAAGGAAGGGATGTTGCTCCTAGCTTTTCTCTAGAAAAGACATGCGAGAGCAGTCATTTAACTGGTGGGAACGGGCATGAGACCTTTTGATGCTCAAGTTAGTGAGAGGAGTAAGATGGGCTATAGTAGTTAGAGCTGAGAGCAATGAGAGAAGAAGACTGAGCGTGTGAGAGTGGTAGGAATGTTATATTTGGTCGGAAGTCCTCTCTTATCTTTTTATAGAGTTATTTAGGACAACTGAATATTGTTAGGGAGGTTGCCTTCACTGATATGGATAATAACTTTTCGCTTAGAAAGATAGTGGTTTGTTGGGATATTCCTATTAGAAGGATAGTAGTTTATTGGGATCTTCCTATTAGAAAAATAGTGGTTTGTTGGGTTCTTCCTATTAGAAGAATAGTGGTTTGTTGAAATCTTCTTGTTAAAAGAATAGTGATTTGTTGGGATCTTGTCTGCCATGATCTCTAGCTAGAATAGCTGAGAGTTGTTGACTTCAACCACTTACTTGGATGTTGCCGAATCCAAGCAAGTGGAATAACATACTGTTGGCGATAGAGTCCTGGCACTATATATTGGTGAACCCGACTAAATCTACCTGAATAGCTAGTCGGTCATGAGTAGGTAATTGGTACCAGATAGATGATTGATATTAAGTACTTGGTACTGTATAAGCACTCGGTCTAGCTGGTTGCGCTACTTGGTATAGCGACAGACGTAATCATCTCTTTGATACTTGGTACCTTAGTTGATAGTCGGAGTGCATCCTAGTTAATAAAATAGTCAGTATTCTGATAAATAGCCAAACATATGGTTAGTCCTTGAGATTGAATAAATAATTGTAGCAAATAAATATTCTATAAATTATCATAAAGTTCTTTTTTTCATTCTTGTTTTCCCTTCCGGGTCATATGATTATCTAACATTTTTCATCATTGAATTGCGCTTGAACCATTCGGCTATTCATAAATTTTATATTGCATATTTTTTGATGTAATTTTTTTTATTGAATATGAAATTTGTCATGCGATGCCATGCTTGTTTCTGATGGCAATGCTGCTTTTGCTATTATTCATCCTCGTTGGTAGATTCCTTGATATAATTTTTCTTTCTTTAATTCGAGATGTTTGTGACCACAAGCGACAGAGCTACAATTCCGTGCAGCTATGTGCGCTGGAGTAGCGAAGTCACGTGAGGTGGGAGCTACCATTTGTTACGGCCATGGTCTCTGGCAATCTGTTGGTTAGGCCGGGCAATGCGTTCGGTGGTGGTCACGTCAAAAGTGCTGACATATAAAGACAGAAAAATAAAATAAGATTTTAAAATAATGTTTATGATGTTTAATAAATAGCTATACACTCCCATCCATCCGGATTTAGACAAGACATGGAGGTCCCACATTGATCCGAATTTTCTAATATAATTTACTAATTTTAAATTATTTTTATATAAAAAATTTATAATCTGAAAATGTTTTAGCTGATGTATATTTGTATGTTCAAATATATTTATATTTTTTTATAGAAGTGGATTGCTTAAGAAGAATTTATTTTTTTGTGGGGCAAATATTTAATAAATTAAGTTCTTCTATCCTCAAGGTTTTTCATGTATAACCAATCAAAACAACCAGGGAATTGGCCATTGTTTTTAAAAGTACATTCAAATTAAGAAATGTCATTTAAAAGAAACTCTTGCTGTAATTGTATCATCCTCCGAGTAGTAGTGGTGATGCCAGAAATTTTTCGATTCCTTTCAATGAGGTCGGATGCTACTCTAAGTCGCTCGTCGATGAATTTTACAAATAAATCATGGGATTAGGATTATCGACGAGGACACTATGACAATCAAGCTAGAAAGAAATGATAGAATGTGCAACAGCAATTAGAGCCCTCAGAATAGTCTTATGGGTCTCCATCTCACCTATTCATAGTATTATACGGGGTCGTGAAAAAATTGCTAGGGTGGTGACCTTTGATGAACGTAACAGACTTTGACAGATTGTTATGATCCCATTCCTTAGGATTCCTTTTGCCAGTATCCTTTATGTGGAGGCTGCCAGTATGTTGAGATGCTGTCTTCCATGAACTCACCCGCCAATCATGTCAATTATATCCTGCTATCGATGGATACATGGAAAAGCTGATTTAGTTGGAGCATGTGGGGTTGACCACAATGGTCTTGATATTGAGAGATCGCTAAGCATCGAGAGTGGATCTCGCCGAATGAGGGCCAGACATTGAACATAGGTCAATAACTAAGAGAGGGTACTTGGCGCCGGCTCTTAGGTCCACCCAACCTAGTGGAAATCTAGATCGTGATCAATTAAAAATCTGACAGTCATGGAAGTCGGCTATAATCATGGGACCCTCCAGAACTTCTATGAGAGATGGCCGGTAATGAGAGAGCTGCTCGATCGTTTAGCGGATATCGATATCACAGCTAGAGATTCAGTGGAGATCTTGGGACCGGAAAGGAGTAGTTGCCATGACAACTCTTATTAGATATTATGGGAGAGATGAGTAAATTAGTGACTGGAAGATCATTCTTGTCATGTTTAATAATCTACCATCATGTGACACTCCAAGTGGCATGTTGGCAAGAACCAAACCTCTCCATTTCATTTTCATACATAGTAGGATCCGATCTCTACATCCACGGATTTTGCCAAGTTTTGCTGCTCGATATACAATTTGTGAAAAAAAGAATTATCATGAGATTGTGAAAGAAAGAGACATACCAAATTTTGGAGCAAAGGTCGTATATATCCATCTCTTTGGGCTTCAATGATGTCCATGGGCTTTGTTTCTTTCCTCCATGCATCGATTACGATGTTCATAAATAGGCCACTGTTGCCGCTGAATCTCACGGATCGGATTTTTTCGATCTGGTTGGAGTGCACGCTTTTTCGATTCCTGCAAAAATATTTCACGGGCCGGAGGTATTTCGGTGAGGGACCCTCCGATTGCTAAGTTAGTGGGAGCCTTAGAACAACAGAATGGAGGAATCAAAAGAGATCGCTCGTGGGAAAGGAAAGAGCTCTCTTACCGCTCGGGATCCCTCTTTTATCTTATATAGGCACGGAATTTTACCAGGATCTATTAGGGACCAGACTGGAAAAGGCCAATCTGCCCTTAGAGAAATCTTGGTAGTGGCTAGGTGGTACCATATCGTGGGACCTGCAGAATAACGACGCCAAGATCGTGGGATCCGCAGAGTAATGGCACCGAGATGTCAGGATTTTGTCGTAACGGAATCCTGGCACCAGCTGGAAGGAGCCTCTGGAGTAGATCTGTCAATATGGGCTGGCTCGGCCCGGTCCGACCTTAACCCATATGGGCTTGCATTTTATGGGTCGGGCCGGGCTAGGCCCACTTGTACAAATAGGCTAAAAAAATCCAACCCGGCCCGACCCTATATGGGTCGTGGGCTAGGGCCGGGCCAGCCCCCTATATGGGCCATGGGCTAGGGCCATGGACTAGGACCATGGGCTAGGGCCATGGGCTAGCATTAGAGTCGTGGGCTAGGACCGTAGGCATTGAAATCATATAAGTATATAGCCCTCACCTCAGCATGGAAGAAGCTCTGGTTCATCAATAGCAGCACGATGATGGCTATCGACGTCGCGAAAGAGTTGGCGTCATCACCGGCATCACCAGCTGTTCCTTTCTCCGCTGGAATAGGAGAGCAGAACAGCAGCAAAGTCTCGATCGGTCGGTCCCAAACTCCCGATGAATCGAAAATTCGGAAGAAGTTTGAATCGCCGGAAGGCCGAAACTATCGAGTATCGTCGTATCGAAGTGGAAATGGGAATGGGAACAGCCGAACACTGCGAACAGGGAAGGGAAGTGGGAATGATGAAGATTGGAAAAAAAAATCAAAATATCTTTTCGTTTTAAGTTTAAAGTTTTAAACTTTTAATTTAACGTGGACCGTGGTTTATTCTGGTAAGTGGACCTGTTAATCCATAACATGTTTGCCATTTTCTGTTTTGAATCTTTTAATTTAATATATATTTTTTAAAAAAATTCTTGACCCATGGGCTGGCCCAGCCCTAACCCTGTTGAGCCCATGGGCTACAAGGGCCGGCCAAAAAGCCCATTTACATAAATAGTCCAAATTTTTTGCAGCCCGACCCGGCCCATTTATAGGGCCAAATGGGCTGGCCCATGGCCTCTGGCCCATTTTGACAGGCCTACTCTGGAGTCTCCGGGCCGATATGGGCTCGGCTGAAGGGGATCGGTCGGACTCTTGGTGGGTCGGTCGGTCAGACCCCTGGTGAGTCGACCGGACCTTCGGTGGGTCAGTCGGACCTTTGGTCCGACCCGACCGAAGGGCTGTCAGCTCCGATCTAGTTCGGAGGAAAGCCGATTAGGTATAACAGCCACAAAGCTTTACTTTGGATTGAGGTCATGGGAGCTACTAGAAGGTCCACACGGTTAATACATATAGTCTATGTTTAGATAGATTCGATACCTATGATATCTCTCTCTTTCCTTCATGGCAAAGGATTAATTTTTTAAGATAAATATCATAAAAAATAAATAATATTTTTATTAATCAATTTATTTATATTTTCATATTTTTCAAGATTAATATTTTTTATTATATTTATTCATATAATAGAAAGAAAATTTTATTGAAGATGACTAAATTATTTTTCTACCAACCAATAAAATACATATTAAATTTTATTTCTAAAATATTTTCATTATCATTTTTAATATATCCATTATTTAATATTCAATAACTTAAATGTTCATTATTATTTATATCATTTATATTTATAAAATATAAAAGATATTATGAAAAATATGAATAAATTTTAACAACTTATTCAAGAGAGTAGTAATGCAATAAAATATGGATAATAGATTTTAAAACTATTTTTTTATTTATATAAAGAATATAAATAAATTACATTTTTATCTAAATATTGTTTAAAAAATATTTATTCAAGTGGCCCTTAAAATAATTTATCTTGGAATTTTTTTATAAAAAAATCTTAAAACTTGGTTGTTTAGCGAGAAAAGGAGGAAATATGGCTAATTGAAAGATTAAGAAAATGCCTTATGGTTGAAATTTTCAAAAATAAAAGAAATGAAAAATAATCTTTCTATGAGAATAAAATGTTTATATTTTATAAAAAAATTATGTGGAATATAGAAATAATATAAATTTTTAAAGATTTTCTCAATCTTTTAGATAGAATGGGATAAGAAGGTTTTGCTATAGTATTTTGTTATATTATTTTATAAAAATATGAGAGATGTATCATCCAAAGTGAGGGTATTTAAAATATTTTTTTCTTGAAAAGTTAGTAACCGGTTAAAAATAGATTACCAATTTGTTTATTATTTTTTTAAAAATATTTTTTATTTTTTTTTGCCTTGACTTGGCTAAACCAAGTCGGAACTAAAATTGACAATCAGATTTAATGCTGACATAGCCTAGCCACCTAATTTTAACATTTTTTAAAATAAAAAAGAAATTTTTTTATCAAGAATATAATATATATTTTATAAAATTTTTATAAAAAATAAATACTTAATCAAATATAAGTCATTCTAAAATATATTAAATTTTTATGATTAACTAAATATATAAAAACTATATTTCTAAGTATCACGTACTTCGATACTAGCTCCCTAAAAAAGTATTTCAACGGGATAATTACTCCAATGAACTAAACTAGTCCTTAAAACCTATCCAGCAAAAGTGTATCCAAGTCCTCTGAAGTACATATTAAATGTCTTGTTTCACAATCAACAGGTCACAGGTTCGAGATGACTCTACGAAAGACTCGATTAAATTTAGAGATTATCCTCTGAGGCCCGTGATGGTTGTCTCCTGAGACCCGTGATGGTTGGGTGAGTGAGAGGTCAAGATCCATCTTCTTTTCCGTTCTGACCAGCTGGCATCTCTTACGGGATAGTTATGCTGGATTTATCCCCCTATCCATTTTGTTTACCCAAAAATATTTCTAAATATTTGATTTTATTTTGAAGGACTTACCACCTCCATGGTCAAAGATCAAGTGTTGTCATGGGCTGCAAACGGTGCACAATCCCTAGCATAGAAAATTGCCACAACTTGGGTACATTAAGAAAGCGTGCAACTCTTGATTGATTTTTTTTTTAATAAAGAAAAGGGATAGGGAGAATAAATTTCGGTGTAGCTATCCCCATAGGCCCTATCCTATCAGGTAATGTTAGATGCAAGATGCTCGAATTTGCACAGTCTTTTTCATCTAAAAGTGAGTAGATCAACCTGACACCACTAAGACACCAGTTAGTAGAACGGAAAAAAGAGAGATCCCGACCTCTCACTTACACCAACGATCATGGGTCTCAAAAAAATGTTTGGATTTAATCGAGTCATCATTAAGATTATGTCTTAAATTCATGATTGATTGGTAGTGAAGCAAGGCCTCTTAACTGAGCTACCACCTTAACGTTCAACTCTTGATTGATTGATTGATTGATTCATTTATTTGTTTACTTTTCGAGAAAAGGGGGCTGGGCTGTTGATGAATCATGGGTACAATGAAATGAGCCCATCCCCCCCCCCCCCCCCCCCCCCCTCTTTTTTGTCAAAGCAAAATTAGATAAAGCCTAATCATTATCATTAAAATAATTAGGGGAAAAATAGACAAGTAAAAGGATGCCAAGAAAAAAAAAAAAAAAAAAAAAAAAAAAAAAAAAAAAAAAAAAAGGGGAATAAAAAAAAAAAAAAAAAAGATCGAGCGGAAAATCCTCGAGTCTCAGTCAACGTCAAAAGCAGAATTCTTGCAGCAAGAAATTGCAGGCCTAAATAAAATGAGCCGAGATGACAATTGATGAGACCAATGGGCCTATTAGCACTTTTGTGAATGTTGACACTGGACAATATTGTCTAAAGAATGTGATAACAAAGGGATTCCATGTCGTCTCCATGCAGTGGAAACCATCTCATAGTATGTAAATTAAAGAAGTTTTGTGATGATTGCCTGTTGGCTCTAATATATGTTTTCTTTTAGAAAAAATAAATTTTGTGAAATCCTTCCTTTTTTTTTTTTTTTTTCTCCCTAACTTTGCGAAAATCAAACCAAATCCATATCTAAAATGTTTTTGCGAGAGAATCATTTGTGCACCATAAATGGACTTCACCATCCACTGACTTGCTTTAACTTTACAAATTGTTTAAAGAAGTACGAGAACAAGAGGAGTTATAAGATTACACCTTAACATCTATCATTGATTTTTTTTTTTTTTTTAACAATACAATAAGGTAACTTCCAGAGTTTAGATTTCCTTCCGGAACAAGCTCTTAGAAAAGGGATGCCAGCGAGCTAAACTAATTGCTATCGGCGACATCCATGATTATATAAACAAATTTAGAAAATCCTCAAAGTTACATTTAATGCATTACTGGCAATATTGAAAGGTAATGTAAATTTTTAGTAATATAAATTGTCAGTAATATTGCTTACAAGTAATGTGGATTACTATTGTTATGATATCCCTGTTTTATTCCAATTAATTAATCATTCTTTATTTTATAAGTTATATCAGATGGCAAGAGAAATTTTCGGCTTGTTATCTTCTCGTTACTAATCCCAAGTCTTCGGCTTCGTATCATTATCTCGACCCGAAGACCATGTTTGATTTCCTGGGAAACAAATTATTTATTATCTTCGGTTTCGTGCATCCACATTAATCCGAAGACTATGCCTAAAGTATACGATTTCATATCTATAATCCAGGATGCTTTCTCTGTCTTCGGCTTCATATTATTATTTTTGTCCGGAGACCATGCTTATTATCTTTGGCCTATTATCTAAAGGAGATTATACTCTGGGTCTTCGGCTTCGTATTTTTATCTCAGTCCGAAGACGATGTTGAATGTCTTCAGCTTCTTGCAATTATCTTGATACGAAGACTTGATTTCTCGGGCAAATATCTTCGACTTTACTTCTTCAACCTAAAGATTGTAAGTGTTTATTTTTATCACGTATAAGAAAGATCCGAAGTGTAAAGCTAACATTCCCTTCAGGAGTACTACTAAAGAGAATGTAAAGATCACTTCGGATCTATGTTTAAAGGAGGAGGATTCTGGAAGACGTGGGGTTCTTCGACAAACAGTTGAAATCTGTTTGGGTTGTTGCAACCACCCACGTGGTCTGAAACCTCAGATTAAACAAATCCCGGGTGTAACGGCTTTTCCGACAGCCACTACTTGCAGTTAAGAAGTGGTTGCGCTTGACAACCTCCATAACCGTAAGTAGTTACGTTGGAGCCTATAAATACTGGTAAGAGGGGACACTCTGGGGATCTGGACTCTTTTCTTGGACATCATTTCGATTTATTTCTTCCCATCCTTGCTTCTATAATCTTTCCATTCTGCTGTTGCTTGGGTCTCTTCTGACTTTAGCATCGGAGTGTCCCCCGTCGGAAAACCTCCGGTCAGGGATCTGTTTTGTAGGTTTTGGTTCGCGGCGGCCCAACGGAAGGATCACTCCATCCTGTCGACGGAGATTCAGCGTCAACAGATTGGCGCACCAGGAAGGGGAAGGATTTTTTTTCCCTTGATCAAAGGAAAGCTTTACTCGAAGCAAAAATGGTGAAAGGGAAAGCCCAAAATGCTTCCACAAGTCAGGAGCAACCAGAAAATGACCTTCCAACAGGTAATTTCCTGGCAGATCAAGGAGGGCCTCCCATGATAATGGTGGGCCAGCAACAGTTCGAGGATCTTCAGAACAAAATTGAAGTCTTGATAGCTTTGGTTCAACATCTACATGAGGCTGCAGCTCAAAGGCAGCCACCACCTCCAGCAGTTTCACCCTCCGGCCGTCAATCTTTGAAAGAGGGTCGACACCAAGAAATCACTCCCAGCTTTTCACAAGTTCAGTCATCCCATGGTCGCCATGCTTCTCCATCAGATCGACAAGCCTGGATCACAATGGGAAGAAAAGAGTTCGGCGATCTCCCTCTGTTTCTTCTAGAAATCTTGCTTTGAAGGAGGATAGGTAGAAGGAGATCAATTGTGAATTTGAGGAGAGGTTTAAATCCATGCAAGCACAGATTGCAAGAGTCACAGATCTAAGAAGAAGCGATGATGTCATATCTTTCAACTCACAACCCCCTTTTTCTGATCATATAATGACGGAAGTTATCCCGAGGCACTTTAAGATTCCACAGTTGGAAGCTTACGATGGGACCTCAGATCCTCTTGACCATTTGGGGAGCTATAAGGCTCATATGATGGTCCAAGGAGCTACGGATGCTCTTTATTGCCTTGCCTTTCCTGCTACTTTAAAGAGGTCTACTCGAATGTGGTACTCAAGCCTCCCACCGAAGACAATTCATTATTTCTCTGAGTTAGAACGGTAGTTCGTCTCGCACTTCAGGACGTGCCAGAAAATGCCATAGAATATCGACAGCTTGTTTCTTCTACAGCAGCAGGAGGGAGAAAATTTGAAGGACTTTGTTCGCCGTTTCAACTCAGCCACATTGGAAATCCCTAATCTGAATGAGCATGTGGCAATGTCTGCCTTGAAAAAAGGCTTGAAATCATCAAGGTTTACTTTCTCCCTAGATAAGAGGTTTCCACAGAGCTATGCCGAACTGTTGGCAAGAGCTCAGAAGTATGCAGTCGCTGAAGAGCAGGCGGCGTGCCGAATAATGGCAGAATGGAGATTCCCTTCTAAAAAGAAGAATACTAAAGGACCAAATATGCCCAGTTCCTCTAATAACTCTTCGACCCCTAGGCGTAGTCCTAGGTCCAGGCAGCAGAACAATCGCTTTGATACTTATACTCCTCTTAACTTACCTAAGAAGAATATTCTGCTGGAAATAGAAAAAGAAAAGTATTTCCAGAGGCCACATCCCCTGAAGACACTAGCAAAAACGAGGGACAAAAGCAAATACTGTAGCTTCCACCGGGATCATGGCCATAACACTGAGGATTGCTTTTAGCTTCGGGATGCCATTGAAGATCTCATAAAGAGGGGCTATTTGAGAAAGTATGTCAACCGCCCTGAGCCTCAAGCTAAAGCCATTACTGTTCCCAGAATATCCGATGAAGCCGACCTGCCACATCAGAAGCCAACTGGTGGGGATGTTAGAATGCTCCATCGGCCTTCAACCTGGAGTGCCGAAGCTGAAGAGAATGTTCTGAAGAGATTGAAGGGAAAGAACTCCATCACATTTTCTGATGAGGATATTCAGGGAGTTCAACTCCCCCATGATGACCCTGTAGTAGTCTAGGCAATCATTGCTAACTTTGATTTAAAACGAATTTTGATTGATAATGGAAGCTCGATTGATGTTTTGCTGTATAATGCATTTGTTCGAATGGGGTTATCTGGGCATAAATTGCGAAACTCTCTTATTCCAATTACGGGCTTCGGCGGAAATCAAGTTGGAGTGGAAGGAGAAACAATTTTACCTGTGACTTTTGGGTCTGAACCACACCAAAGAACCATTCCCATCAATTTTATTATGGCTAGAACCTCTTCGACCTATAATGCAATATTGGGGCGTCTGGCACTAAACAAATTCCGAGCTATTGTTTCCACATACCATCTCTTGGTACGATTTCCTACCAGAACAGGCATCGGGGAAGCAAGAGAAGATCAAAGTGTTGCTCATCAATGTTTGACCATTCAAGACAAACAACTGGCCAAATCGCTAACACTTGATCAGCTAGATCCTCGAGATGAGTCCGAAGACGGCGGAGAACCGGTGGAAAAAACACTCTTCATACCTTTATTCGAAGACGATCCTACCAAGCAGCTCCAAATCGGCAGTTTGCTTAATGAAGAATCGAAAGTAAAATTAATTGCCTTTCTTCGAGATAATGCTGATATTTTTGCTTGGACAGCTTCGGATATGCCCGGAATCCCATCCAATGTAATTACGCATTGCCTAGAAGTCTCTCCTAATTATAAACCCGTTTGGCAGAAGAGGAGAAATTTTCCTCCAGAAAGGCAGAGGGTTATTGATGAAGAGGTTGACAAATTATTAAAAGCTAACTTTATAAGAGAAGTTCGGTACCTAAGTTGGCTTGCTAATGTATTCATGGTAAAGAAGTCAAATGGCAAGTGGAGAATTTGCATAGATTACACTGATCTCAACAAAGCATGCCCAAAGGACAGTTTTAATTTGCCAAAAATCGATTAGCTGGTTGACGCTACTGCCGGTCATCAATTATTAAGTTTCATGGATGCTTTCTCAGGTTATAATCAGATCCAAATGAACCTTGAAGATGAAGAGAAGATGGCTTTTATCACTGAAAAGGGACTTTACTGCTATAAGATAAGGCCATTCGGTTTGAAGAATGCTGGGGCAACTTTTCAAAAGCTCATCAACAAAATTTTCAAGAACTAGACTGGGAAAAATATGGAAGCTTATGTTGATGATATGATTGTGAAAAGGCTTCATGAGTCCGATCATATTTTAGATCTAAAAGAGTCTTTCGATGATTAAGGCGCCATCAGATGAGACTAAACCCAACCAAATGCATCTTCGGTGTGACCTCAGGGAAGTTCCTGGAATACTTGGTTACCAAGCGAGGAATAGAGGCTAACCCAGAAAAGATACATGCTCTTCGGTCTATGAGGCATTCTACTTACAAGAAAGAAGTTCAAAGGCTGACAGGAAGAATTGCCGCTTTGAGTCGTTTTATTTCTCGCTCTGCAGAAAGATGTTTACCCTTCTTCAATGTTTTACGCCAGACTCAGAATTTTGAGTGGACAGAAGATAGCAGAGTCACCTTTGACAAATTGAAGGAATATTTGGAAAGCCCGCCGTTGCTTTCTAAGCCCTGTGAAGGAGAAACACTCTACTTATATCTATCCGCCACTGATGAGGCAGTTAGTTCAGTTTTGGTGCGGAAAGACACCAGGCATGTGCAGAAACCAATCTACTACACTAGTAAAGTGTTACATGAGGCAGAGGTCCAATACCCTAGAGTGCAAAAAATTATCTTTTCGCTTGTAGTAGCAGCAAAGCGTCTTCGGCCTTATTTTCAAGCTCATTCTATCATGGTCTTGACGGATCTGCCTTTGAAGGCCATTCTTCGTTGTCCTGATACTTCTAGGAGGATAGCCAAGTGGGCTGTTAAATTGGGGGAGTTTGATATTGATAATCAACCTAGATCAGTAATGAAAGCACAAGTTTTGGCTGATTTTATAGCTGAGTGCACATGGGGATCTGAACAAGATCAATCAAAGGCTGAAGAAGAAAAAGCCGAAGACAGTCCAGGGTTCATTTGGATGTTACATGTTGATGGTGCCTCAAACGCTGATGGTTGTGGTGCAGGTTTAATTCTTGCTGGTCCGAATGGGGCAGGTTATTGAATATGCTCTTCGGTTTTCTTTCCAAGCATCAAATAATCAGGAAGAGTATGAAGCACTTATTACTGGGCTTAGAATCTCCAAAAAATTGGAGATCAAAAGGATCAAAGTTTTTTCTGATTCACAACTGGTAGTGAATCAAGTGAAAGGTGATTTTGAAGCCTGAGATCCAAATATGATTCAATACCTAGAAAAGGTCCGAAGCCTGATATCTGAATTGGAGCACTTTGAAATTGTTCATGTGCCAAGAACAGAGAATTCTTGGGCAGATGCTCTTTCAAGACTTGAAACCACCGCACCGGATTCTCTTAGGAGAATCTATGTGGAATATCTTGAAGATCCCAATATATCGAAATTCCTAGCTGAAGTTTGTCAAGTTGAACATGAACCTTCATGGATGGATCCAATCCTCAAATTTTAAAGGACGGCGTCTTGCCTGAAGACAAGTTGGAAGCTAAACGGTTTTGGTGGACAGCCTCTCAATATATCATCCTGAATGAAGCATTGTATAAAAGGTCTTTTACACAACCTTTGCTAAAATGCTTAGGCCCATCCGATACGGATTATGCACTCAGGGAAGTGCATGAAGGGATATGTGGAGATCATCTCGGAGGTAGGTCTTTGGCTTACAAAATAATCCGTCAAGGTTATTATTGGCCAACTATCCAGAAGGATTCTGCAGAATTTGTGCGAAGATGTGATCATTGCCAAAGATATACCAATGTACAAAGATGGCCTGCTAGTCAATTGACTCTGTTGACAGCTCCTTGGCCTTTTGCACGGTGGGGAATGGACATTCTTGGTCAATTTCCTCCAGCCTCTAGGCAGCGAAAGTTTCTCATTGTGGCTATTGATTATTTCACAAAATGGGTCGAGGTCGAAGCATTAGCACAAATTATAGAGGCAAAAGTTGAAAATTTTGTAAGGAACTTCATTATCTTCCATTTTGGAATTCCATATTCTATCATAACTAACAATGGAAGGCAGTTTGATAATCCGAAGTTCAAAGATTTTTGCACTCAGTATTATATTCATCATAAACTTACTTCGGTGGGGCATCCTCAGTGCAACGGAGAGGCTGAAGTAACAAACAGGACTATCCTTCATGGTCTAAAGACCAGACTAAATGATACTAAGGGATCCTGGGCTGATGAGTTGAACTCAGTTCTCTGGGCGTACTGGACCACTCCTCGAACTGCCATTGGTGAATCTCCCTTTCACCTATCCTATGGCACCGAAGCGGTTCTTCCTTTAGAGGTTTCTTTACATTCTCTTCGGATTGATCAGTTTAAAGACCTCAAAAATTCTGAACGCCGAAGAATTGACCTGGATTTATTACAAGGCACACGGCTTCGGGCACAGTTAAAAATGGCTATGTATCAACAAAAAGTTACGGGATACTACAATTCTCGTGTAAAAGAACGGGTCTTTCTCCTAGAAAATTTAGTTCTACGAAAGTCTGAAGTGTCAAAGCCAACATAACAGGATAAGCTTTCTCCTACTTGGAAAGGGCCATACTGGATCAAAGAGGTTGTTAGACCTGGAACCTATCGGCTTGAAACTTTAGAAGGGACTTTATTACCTCAACCATGGAATATACAGAACCTTCGAAAGTATTATCAATAAAGGTTTCGTTCAAGTTCATTAATGCAGATTCAATCTATTTCTCTTCACTCTATTTTTTTAAAGGCATGAGGGTGGTCTCCGGATCTACCTCACGAAGTGCCGAGTTGGGCCCAAAATGATCCATCTTAATCTAAAAGGCATGAAGATGATCTCCGGATCTACTTCACGAAGTGCCGAGTTGGGCTCAAAATGGTCCATCTTAATAAAAAGGCCTGAAGATGATCTCGGGATCTACTTCCCGAAATGCCGAGGTGGGCATGATCAGCCTGTTTTAACTTTAATACAAAATGGCATAAGGATGATCTTTGGATCTACCTTACAAATTGCCGAGATAGGTCTGATCAGCCTATCTTAACCTCTAAATGATTCAAGAGAATCTTATATCCTAAGTCCAAAGACTTAGTATAAATTCAAGTCTAAGAGACTTGATTATTCTTTGGATTTCTTATATCCTAAGTCCGAAGACTTAGTATAAATTCAAGTCCAAGAGACTTGATCATTCTTTGGATTTCTTATATCCTAAGTCCGAAGACTTAGTGTAAATTCAAGTCCAAGAAACTTTATTATTCTTTGAATTTCTTATATCATAAGTCCAAAGACTTAATATAAATTCAAGTCCAAGAGACTTGATCATTCTTTGGATTTCTTATATCCTAAGTCCGAAGACTTAGTGTAAATTCAAGTCCAAGATACTTTATTATTATTTGGATTTCTTATATCCTAAGTCTGAAGACTTAGTATAAATTCAAGTCCAAGAGATTTGATTATCCTTTGGATTTCTTTTATCTTAAGACTGAAGACCTAGTACAGATTCAAGTTCGAGAAAATTATTATCTGGATTTCGCGTATAAAGTTCGAAGACTGTGTAAAGAACAATTTCTCGCATTATATGCTTCAGGGTTCTTATTCGTTTGAAGACTTTGTACTTGAGAAAATTTCTATTATATCACATGCAAGTGAAAAATCCAAAAAAGTTTTCATTGATAATGATTCTCTTACATTCCTAAAAAAAAAAAAAATTACAAATTTCCTGAGGGAGCTTCATCAGCTAAATCTATTGGACCCGTTGTTTCTTCGGCCATTACTGGTGCTTCGGAGTCCGCCTGGAGTTCAGGTGTGGTTGGACTTTCAAGATCAAATAACTGGATGCTTGAAATGTCCAAGTCCGGGTAAAGCTTTTGTACCTCCTCTACTCCGTCATTGAACCCTCCTCGATAGCCATGAGTCCCGACCTTAACCATTTCAGCTTCGAAGGTCGGAGATGCTTTATAGTCTTCTACGGCTTTCTCTAATCGATCCTTTAGAGATCGGTTTTCCTCAATGGCCTCTTCTTTTCTTTCGGAAGCTTCTTGGAATGTTTGTTCGCTTCCTTAAGTGAGGCTTCCAAGGACCAAATCTTGGCCTTCTTCTTCTTGGATCTTGCCTCTTGTTCAGCATGTTCTGATCGGAGTTTATCCACTTCGGTTTTCAAACTTTGAACCGAAGCATCATTTCGGGTGAGTTTCTCCTCCATAGCTTGTCTTTGCTCCTCGGCTATGGTCTTTTTGGCTTTGGCCGTTTTCATTTCTTCCTTCATCTTCCTGTAAGTTATTCAGAAATTGAAGATGCTCTCCTCCATGTAAGTAATGTCGTGCATCATCTGCAATAATAAAGAAAAAGCTTAGTAATTGTAAACCTAAGTATAACACAGTATGAGTATTTACCTTCAAAGCGGAGGAGAACACCGAGTCCGAGATTTCTTCAATGCATCGAGACTTGATGTTGTCCAAGTCCTTTGGGAGTAGAGTGCGCTTTAATAATTCTCTCGCCAGTTCAGGATTTTTTAAACCCTCTCGATCCGAGAAGGTAGTGAAATCCACATTGCACCCTCCCTCCGAAGTGGCGTTCCACCTAGGGTCTCTTCGGATCGGTATTTTGCCCTCTCTTGACTTCTGTCTTTTGGAATGGCAATCACAGATTCTTTGTTGAAATTTATGTCTCGCTAGCCCATGGATGGCGCGTGTTGAGGGCTCTTCGGAGGGGATGTCCTCGGAGGTGAGCTTCTGGTGCAACCAGCTGGCACCGGAGAAGCAAAGGGACTGTCCTCATCTAGTACGTGCCTCATCGGAGACATACTAGAACCTTCTTCTGCCCTTCTTTTCTTTCGAACTTCGGTTGTTCGGGAGCGGCTACCACCCTTTTTCTAGAAGCCTGCCTAACCTTGTCAAGTTGAGGCTTCATTTTCTTGCCTGCAATTGAAAACAAGAAGATTGTAATGCACATACGAATAAAGAAGAAAAGCAAGAAAAATCCGAAGATCACTTATTCTATACCTAATATTGGGACTTCGCTGATATGAGCGCGATGAAGATTCTCTTCCCTCAGCAGCTCCTTAAGGGAAGGGATCTCTGGTTCTGACAAGGTTTCAAAATCTTTGGCATCGGCCTTTAATATCCTTTTGCCGGCATTCGCATCCAAACGCGGGGCCGACCACTCAGTATTGAAACCCTAGTGAGTATAATACACGAAAAAGAAGCAAGACTTCCATCCATGTATCGCACTGCGGGTTCCCTTTAGTAGTCTTCGGCTAGGCCGAGGACTTATGACCCACCACCCTTTGCCGTGAAAGTCTTTTTTCAACATAAATAGGGAAGTGAACAGGGATGTCTTCGGCTCTACATTCCTAAGTTTGCAAAGCACTAAGAACCCACAGATGTTTCTAAAACTATTGGGGGTCAGCTGAGCCGGGACTATCGATACAAGTTAAAAATTTTCACAAAAAAAGGATGAAGAGGAAGCCGAAGACCCGCTTTGAGATGGTCTTCGTATATGGTTATGGATCAAATGGGAGGCTTATCTATCCTCTCTTCGGGTTATGAAGAATCATGTTGAAGGTACATGGAATGTGGTAACACTATTTTATTTCTTCTATTTTGACAAGGGTAAAGGAGCTTTGAACGGAATTCGATAACCGTTCCAGACTCCGTTTCCTATGGGAACTTCTCCCCCTACTGGTTTCACCCTGAAGGTCCCTACTGACACCACCTCCCGATGAGATCCTGACGGCCTCTCGTTCGGGTAGAACCCTACCCACTTCACCTACCGGCGAACCATTGCCGGAAGTGGAGGAAGAATTCCCAAAGGACCCCGACATTGAAAGGAATGAGAAAACAGGGGGGAAGAAGGACCTCTAACCTATGAAAGGACAAAAATGGTGGACCGGACCACTGGAGAAGACGAAGGACTGCAGAAAGAACTAGAAATCCAAGAGCACGAGCGCGAAAGAAAGTTTCTCTCAAGTTCTCCTCTCTTTTTATAAGTTAAGAAGGGGGGACCTTCAAGATGGTTCGGAAGACTAAACGGTTGTGCGCCGTATTGGTGGTTTCGATTCTTGGTACGGTTCATTAATGGGATAAGTCGTGGTGATCCATGTGAAACCATGGTATTGGCTGAGATCATGCCAATGAAATCTCCACGTTCAGGATGACCACCACGTGTCCAATCCCTGTCAATTGTAAACCCCTTTTCTGGGAATTTTTCAAGATTTTTTCAGAATCGAGGCGTTTTCTTTTGAGGCCGCCTATGGTAGAGTGATGCTTGTCCTTGCCACGTTTTGTTGCGCCACTAGACAGTTATGGCGAAAAGATGCATCAGGGTTTTGCCATCATTATTTGACGGTTATCGCTAGAAGACAAAACTGAAATACTCCCATTTTTCGAAATATAATCATTTCGAAACTGGGAGTGGGGGACAGTTATTATGATATCCCTGTTTTATTCCAATTAATTAATCATTCTTTATTTTATAAGTTATATCAGATGGCAAGAGGAGTCTTCAGCTTCATACTGTTTTCTTCTCGTTACTAACCCTAAGTCTTCGGCCTCGTATCATTATCTCGACCCGAAGACCATGCTTGATTTCCTGGGAAACAAACTATTTATTATCTTCGGTTTCGTGCATCCACATTAATTCGAAGACTGTGCCTAAAGTATACGGTTTTGTATCTATGATCCAGGATGCTTTCTCTATCTTCGGCTTCATATTATTATTTTTGTCTGGAGACCATGCTTATTATCTTTGGCCTATTATCTAAAGGAGATTATACTCTGGGTCTTCGGCTTCGTATTTTTATCTCAGTCCGAAGACGATGTTGAATGTCTTCAGCTTCGTGCAATTGTCTTGATCCGAAGACTTGATCTCTCGGGCAAATATCTTCGACTTTACTTCTTCAACCTAAAGATTGTAAGTATTTATTTTTATCACGTATAAGAAAGATCCGAAGTGTAAAGCTAACATTCCCTTCAGGAGTACTACTAAAGAGAATGTAAAGATCACTTCGGATCTATGCTTAAAGAAGGAGG
Organism: Areca catechu; assembly: GCA_021397845.1. Lineage (NCBI taxonomy): Eukaryota > Viridiplantae > Streptophyta > Magnoliopsida > Arecales > Arecaceae > Areca > Areca catechu. The sequence goes on along the minus strand of CM038052.1, from coordinate 20,162,761 downwards.
ATTCTGAAACACATGGGGTTCTTGGACAAACAGTTGAAATCTGTTTGGGTTGTTGCAACCACTCACGTGATCTGAAACCTCAGATTAAACAAACCCCAGGTGTAACGGCTTTTCCGACAGCCACTACTTGCAGTTAAGAAGTGGTTGCGCTTGACAACCTCCATAACCGTAAGTAGTTACGTTGGAGTCTATAAATACTGGTAAGAGGGGACACTCTGGGAATCCGGACTCTTTTCTTGGACGTCATTTCAATTTCTTTCTTCCCCATCCTTGCTTCTATGAGCTTTCCATTCTGCTGTTGCTTGGGTCTTTTCTGACTTTAGCATCAGAGTGTCCCCCACCGGAAAATCTCCGGTCAGGGATCTGTTTTGTAGGTTTGGTTCGCGGCGGCTCAGCGGAAGGACCACTCCATCCGGTCGATGGAGATTCAGCATCAACAACTATATTTGATACATGTAAGTAATATTATATAATATAAAATTAAAATTTTAAAATATCTCTAAATCAAATCTATATTTTTTTATATATTATCTATTTATTAAAAAGAAAATTTTTATATTTTATATTAAAAATATAAAAAAAAATTATATTAAATAAATTTAATATAAAAAACTTATATATTAAATAGATAAAATATTTAATATATTACTTAAATATATTAAATTTACATATTTTATTATTAAATAATATAATATAATATAAAATTAAATAAATTAAATTTATATGATATAAATATAATATATATATTATAATGTATAATATATTATAATAATATAATATATATAATATATTTATCATATTATATTATAAAATAATATTTATTATATTATATTATGAAATATATTATATTATATTATTTATATTATATTATATGGAAGATAAGAGAGAAGGAAGAAGGGAAGGTTAATTTGGTAATCTAAATCAAGGTTTTAAATCCTGTAGGACAGGGCTGTCACAGTTTTTTCGTCCCGTCCCGATACTTGGGACACGGGATATTCCAAGGTGTCCCGATTGGAATGTTGGGATGCTGATGGAACGTTCTGTCCCAATACATGAGATGATATCCCGTCCTGATATTTCATCGAACGTCCCGCCGGGACTTGAATCCTAGATCTAAATTATCTGAAAGGTGATAATCTCGATTATCATGCTTTCGAGAGATAATTCAGATTACTTCTTTGAAAGTAATTCAGATTATCATATACGGTAGGTTATCATCCAAAAAATTATATCAAATATGATAATATTATAACTTTTTATTAAATTATTAATAATTTAAATAAATTATCTGTTATCAAATGTAATCTATAAGATAGCAATAGCCATTAATTATATAATGGCTATGATGGTGAAGGTGGTTTATGGGATAATGATTTCACTTCAAAGTTAGGGAGCCTAAGTAGTACACACGTTGGTCCTAATTGGATGGTCCGCATAAGTTATCAATACAAGGATTACCAAACATGGGACCACCTCTAAATTATGTGGTCCTAATCATTCCCCTCTCCCATAATCCCAAAACCGGACATCATTATTTATTGCCCTCCTCCAACGATGGTGATATTATGTTCTTGTCTTTACGCTGCGAAGCAAGTAGTCTCCCTGTCATCATCCACTTCGCGTCACGGTGGATTCCATTACCGAGCAAGGTAGGAAACGCTTCAAGTTCACGTACGGGGAGTTTCGCGAAAAGATTTAAAGAACTCGATGGCAACGAGCGACCAATCAATCTAGAAGTAGGAAGATAAGGAATTGCGTAACCAATGGCAGCAGAAAATTAAATCAGAGCATTCTACTTTTTTGGGTAAGAAGTGACCATCAAAGATCTCAATGCCTTCTTTGCTTAAACATATAGGGCTGTCTTGTCCAATAAATATTATTTTAATCTAAAATAAATGGTGCAGATTTATATAAAGTCAAGGTATAGTTGACAAGCAAAAGAAAAGATTGTCTTCCTCGATAATTTGATGAGCTAGAAATGAACTGATCAGCGCTAACTTGGCCATCATAGCCTTCCCATTTAAAAGGAAGGTTCTGAGTTTGAGCCTTAGGAAGTGTTTCCTTGTGATCTTGCCCCAAAATAACATAATGTGGTGCGACACCTCCGGGTACTTAAATAATAGGTCGACCCTTGAGTAGGGCTCCCTCCTACTCTCAATACTAATAACAACAACAATAATGATAGTATTTGGTTGAGCTATTTCGAGATGGAATAGCTTCCAAACAGTATCAATTTTTATGATGGGCCATCCAAGTATTGCTATTCCCATCAATCCGATTGGATTCTAGATAGCAATTTCATGGTTCATCCTGAAAATTGCTGTTAGGATATGGTGCACAGTGGGATACCGGAAAAGTTTGCAGAAGAAACGAAAAAGAAAGTCTAAAAAATAAATAAAAATACAAGCATAAGCAACACATAGGGATTATGTGGTTTGGAGCCTCTTGCTCCTACGTCCACGATCGCATAGGATTAAATCTCCACTATAAAGAAGGAATACAGAAATCATTACAGCAAAGAGCACTTCCTGGATACAAACCCCAGCCCAATAGAAAGAAAGAATAAAGAATAAAACAGTACAGGAGAAATCCTTACCCTCCCTCTACTTCTCTCTCTTTTCCTTGTTTTCTCTCTTGGAAAATCCTGAACAACTCTCCTGGTTGCAAAAAGGATCACCGGGACCTCTTTGGCTCTCTATTCTTCTTCTGAAGCAGCTCTCGGTATCCCCTGTTAAGAAGAGGACAAAAACCAATCCAAACCGCGTTTAAATCCATGTCAAAATGCCCCTGATCAAGCTTGATATCATCCATAACCAATCTCAGCTGTCAGATCGGGCATCCGACAGTCCAAAATCTCCCAAAAGCCCGTGGACCACGTTAAAAACCGTGCAATCCATGGTGAGCCATGAGAAACCCCAGGGGAAATGCCTCAGCCCCGATCCGACCGTCCAAAATTTCCCAAAAGCCCATGGAGCGTGTGAGAAACCATGCGATCCATGATGAGCCACGAGAAACCCCAGGGAAAATGCCTTAGCACGTTGCTACCTGGGCCTGGGCTGCAAGCTTGCATGCCCACGCTCCGCGCGCTTGGGCTGCACGTGTGGATTGGGCCGAGTCCAATCTGGTAGGCCAAGCTACTATTTTTTTTTTCACTTGGGCTTCTAGGCTTTTCTAGGTGGATATGGCTTCACACCCAATAACTTTCCCACTTAGAGACTTAGACACTCAATCTTGCATCCACCTGAAATGTCAAAAAATAAACTTCCAAAAAAAAATAAAAAATAGATCAGTATCTTGTGCGGTGCCTCTAATCAACTAGCTTCGAAGGCCAATTAAGGCCATGCATTGTCCCAATTTCATTGCAGTGATTGTCTTCGTCAACATATCTACCAAATTCTTTGATTCTTGGATCTTCTCTAGTGACAGACATCCATCTTCAAGCAGTACCCTGATAAAATAGTACCTTAGCTGTATGTACTTCGTCCTTGCATGGAACATCGGGCTCTTCGCCAGATGGATAGCATTCTGACTGTCACAAAATAAAATACTGCAGCTTTACTCTCTACCCAACTCTGTCAGCAACTTCTGCAGCTAAATCATCTCTTTGCTTACTTTTGTGATTGCAATGTACTCTGCCTCAGTGGTAAAAGAGCCACGATCTTCTAAAATGCGAGACCCAGCTCACTACTGTCCTACCAATAGTATATATGTACCCTGTCATGCTCCTCCTAGTATTGTCATCATCATCTAGATCTACATCAATATAGCCTTGTAAAGTCTGACTGCCTCTCCAGTAACATAGGTAGACGTCCTTGATACCTTTCAGATATCTTAGGATCCACTTAACAGGTTGCTAATATTGCTTGCCTGGATTTGCCATGTACTTGCTCACAGCTCCCACTTTATGTGCAATGTCAGGCCTCGTGCAAACCATCGCATACATTAAGCTGCTGACCGTTGAAGCATTTGGAACCTTGGCCATTATCTTCAGCTTATCATCAACCTTGGATGACTATTCCTTCGAAAGCTTAAAGTGCATGGCCAAAGGTATCTTCACACGCTTTGCATCTACCATATTGAACCTATCCAGCATCTTTTCAATATAATTACTCTAAACCAGCTTCAGTATACCTACCACCCTGTCTCTTTCGATCCTCAATCTAAGTATCTGCTTTGCTGCGCCCAATGAAGGCTGCGCCCATGTCCTTTATTGCTGTTGCCCAGTGATGATGCAACCCAAGAGAGGGGTGAATTGGGTTTTATAAATTTTTTTAAACTATTTCAACAAGTATGTGCTAATTACAATTAAGTGCTTGTATTTTGCCAAAGTGTTTGTGTGCTTAATGAAAATATGCAATGAAATTAACAAAGTAAATGCAATAATAAATAAGCAATAAATAAGAGCAATCACAATATAAGAATATATAGTGATTCGATGCACTCCAAGGTACCTATATCCATTCCCCAAGTTCTTCTTAGGAATTTCAGTATAATCACCAAGATTACAGTCGATTAGTTTTCCGGGCTCACTAATCAAAACCCAACTTGTTTTCTCGGGCTTACAAGTCAAAACCCCTTGTTAGTTTTATAACTTAGGCTAACCAACAACCTTCGATGGTTTTACGGGCTCACCAACAACCTATGTTGGTTTTACGGGATCACCAACAACCTATGTTGGTTTTACGGGATCACCAATAACCTATGTTGGTTTTACACAAAGGGTAACCAACAACCTTTTTGGTTTTCCAAGGCTCACCAAAAATCTTGATACAACAATGTAAGAATGAAAGTAAAGAATATAATAAAGCTTTCTAAAATAAAACAAGTATTTCTTTGAAGCCCTTGGATGATGTTGAAGAAGCTTATCTTCAATTTGTTGAAGCCTTGAATGATGCTTGAGGATGTGGACTTGGATCAACTCTCTTATCTTTGGAAGCTTGAAGGCTCGAACCACTTAACACTTGAATCCTTGAAGGATATTCAATGATCTCACCAAAGGATTGCTTTCCCATTTAATTTTTGGTATTTATATAGCTCTCCAACCCATAGATGACCATTTATGACTGTTGGGGATGAAAAACTAGCCGTTTGAAGCAAGTTGGAATCAATTCTGAACTTATGAAAAACTAGCATTACTCCAAGTGTTGACACTTGCACAGTTCTTGAGTCGACACTTGCACTATTCATGAATCGACACTTGCATAGTGAGTCGACACTTGTATAGTTCATGAGTCGATACTTGTATAGTGAGTCGACACTTGTACAGTTCATGAGTTGATACTTGTATAGAGAGTCGACACTTGAGGTCAGCTCAAGGCAAAAATTTTGGATTTTCACAATTCTGTATTTTTCTTGTTCTCAGGCCTTGAGTCGACACTAAAACTTCTTCATGAGTCGACACTTGATTGTGTCAGTGCTAAAACTTCTTCAAAATTGATTTTTAGTCTCTTCAAGTTTTTTCATATTAATTCCAACGTCCTTATAACTTGAAAATCCATGGCTTCTTTAACTAAATGATAATCTTTTCAATCTTTTAACATTGATGAGTACCTGTATCTAATAAACACTTTTAACTCACATTTGTACTTATATGTACTTAAGTATTTTGTCAATCATCAATATCAAGACCAAAGTCAACAATCTCTCCCTTTTTGATAATGACAAAACCTTAAGTATATAAATAGGGTAAGCTTAAAAAGATTAACAGTAATATAAACATGTAAGCTCAAAATCAATGAGTATCATGTTCCCCTTCAAAATATGATTTCAAAATATTTTTCAAAGTATGCAAAAATCTTCAATTTTCTCTTCCTTACTAATTCTTTCCTTAAGATTATAATATTTTACTTTCTTCTCCCTCTTTTGCACTTTCTTTCATTTATCTTATAATTTTTTTATGTTTATAATATCTTTTCCCTTTCATACTTAACATATTTCTCTCCCTTTTTGTCATCATGAAAAAGGATGAAAGACAATACGAAATGGAAATGAAGGTGAAAATAATAGAAAGTAAATCATCAAAATCAATACATGATACTAATTAAATATGATACCAATTGAACATGATACCACAAAAATGACATGCACATGCAAGAAATAATTTAATGTATATTAGCTCTAATATGCATAAACAAGGTATGATTAAGACAATAATCTATTCACCTCACTTGTTCATGAAATAAAGCCATAGTGGCATCCCAACACATCATAAGAGACCCCATTGAAAGAAAAGAGATGGTCTTTAAACCCTACTTAGCTCTTATGACCGGACGGCCATGGTGACTAACCCAATTCGAAGCAGTTATTATGAGCTCTTCTTCTTCTTTTTTTTTTAAAGATTCTTAATGAAATAAATCTTGATACAAATTGAATGTAACTCCCCTCAAAGGATTAGATTTGAAAACAAGGAGAAGGAGTATCAGAACAATATAAGTAAAGCATGATATTAAGAAAATATTCAAAGCATCATATGTATATAATGACAACAAATCTTTGGATGCTCTCCCTAAATATTATTTTTCCTTAAAAATATGCATTCATTGAGGAATAAAACATGAAAGCACAAGCATCATAATTTCAGATAATTTGAGATATGAACATAAATACTAAATTTGAAATCAAAGATTTAAATTTTCAAGATATACAAGATTTTCAAAATGCAAGAGGTTGATATTTTAAAGATTTAATTTAATATGATTTTAAATTCATTTGAAGTGATTTGATATCCATACAAATACTAGAAATAATATAATATCAAGTCTAGCTACTAGATTAAGTGTTTATCAATATGCATACCTTCTTTTTAAATGTAACCCTTAATACCAGTTCTATACTTGTTTCAAATCATTTCTAGTCTAAGCATGGATATAAAATGGAATACATTTCATGAAAACTATATGATTTGAAATGATTTTGATTATCCATACAAAAGTTAGAAATAATCTAGTACCAAGTTTAGCTACTGGAGCAAGGATTTATCAATATGCACACCTTCTTCTTAAATATAATCCTTAACTACCAGTTTAGTCTTGATCCAAATCATTTCTAATTTAAGCATAAATGCCAAAAATGAAAACACATAAATCATAGTATTTCACTTGAAATTGTTTAAAACTATATTAATCAAAATCAAGTGAAAGTCTAATAATCACAAGTTAAATCATGAGAGTATGAAATCCATCAACATCAAAAATTCATGATCACAACAAATCACTATTAGTCTAAACTTGATTATAATTAATCAATTGAAACAATTTTCAAAGCAATATACAACTTTAAAATTATTTTTCATGAAGTAATTTAAGATACATTAATCAAAATCAAGTAAAGGTCTTATAATTACAAGTTTAATCATGATATTATGAAATTCATCAATATCAAAAAGTTCATGATCATAACCAATGACTATAAGTCTAAACTTGATTCTAATTAATTATTTAAAATAATTTTTAAAGTAATTGATGTAACATTGATAACAAATATTCAACTACATTTTTAATTATGGAAGGAAATATTTATAATTTATCAGTATGTATAATCCTTCCTTTACCATTTAGTCCAAAATGTAGCTTGTCTACTTCTTCATGTTGTCTTGTACAGCCACTATTCAATTATTTCTTTCTTCATGTTGGGCTGCAAGACACTCCTGCAAAATAAACTAGGTGGATAATTTTGGTACCCAAACTTTCTTGGATCTTTTAGGATTAGTAAATATGGTTCCTTTTGGAACCCAAATTTTTCTTAATTTACATGGATATGCATTATGCCCAATTTTACAATATTTAAAACAAGTCAGATTGGAAGATGCATCAACAAAGAAATTCTTATTTTTTAACTCAAGATTTTTGTTTTTCTTTAAAAGCTCATCATTTAAAATCTTGGATCTTTTTAGAATTTTGATTTCATTTAATAAAATATTTTTCTCTTTTGAAAACTTATTGCATAATTCTTTCAAATCAAAATTTTCTTTTTCTAAAATATCTTTTTCTTTAGAAAGATTTTTCTTATCAATTTCTAAAACATCAATCTTTATATTTAAATCATGATTTTTTTTGGAAAAATTGATATTTTCAAGAGAACAAGAATTTACACGTCTTTTTAATTTCTTGTGCTTATTTTTTAATACTTTGTATCAATGCACAAGATCATTAAGTGCATCATGTAATTCATCAAAGATAAAATCATATTCATTTTCAGAACATACCTCTTTCTTATTTGCCATGAAGCAAAGATGGACAACTTCTTGTTCATCATCCAAACTTGAATCTTCGCTATCGCTCCAAGTTGCCATCATTATCTTGAATTTTTTTTTTGGCCTTGAGAGCTATTATCTTTTTCTTCTCTTGATTAGCAACCACTTCTTTATGCCATAAATTCAACTCATGGATCATGAGTGAACCAATAAGCTCATCCAAAGGTAGGGTATCAATACCTTTGGCTTCTTGGATCGCCGTTATCTTTGGATCCCATGATATTGGCAAAGATCTAAGAATTTTATTAACCAAATCAGCATTAGTATAGACTTTGCCAAGACTTTTCAATTCATTAACAATAGTCATAAATCTAGTATACATATCAGATATAGATTCAAAATGTAGCATTCAAACATTTCAAAAGAATGAACAAGCATATTAATTTTAGTATTTTTCACTTGAAAACTATCCTCATGATTAATTTTAAGTGTATCCCATATCTCCTTCACCGATGTACATGTGGAGATCCTATTGAATTCATTAAAGTCCAATGCACAATAAAGTAAGTTCATTGTTTTAGCATTAATTTCAGATAACTTAATGTCATATTCATTCCAATCCTCTTCGAGTTTTGGAATGGAAATGCCATTAATTAAAATGGAAGGAATATGAGGACCATTAACTATAACTTTTCAAAGATAATAACTAATAGATTGAACATAGATGCGCATGCGAGTTTTCCAAAAAATGTAATTAAAGCAATTGAAAAATGGTGATCTATTAGTTGTGTTGCCGCTCTCATCGCCGCGCCCGTGCCGAGGATCAGCCGATCCTCCCTGACCGCTTGGCAAGGGAGCCTCCCTTCCTGCGAGAAACCTGCAACAAGGGGTTAAGGACCCTGGCCGGGGATTCCGGCGAGGGGGCTCCGACGGTCAAGTCAGTAGACGACGAGGAGGAACAGACTCTCCCTCCCAGGCCCTCTAAAGGGTCCCAGGTTTGGAGAGTTAACTAGTGAAGGGAAAGCGCCGGGGACCGGAATCTCGGCTGGGCCTGCCTGCCGAGCTCGCGTCCAGTATTCCCCTCTCGGGATCTCTGGTTTCTTCCTCGGAGCGAGGCCTTGTGCCGGTGCTTCCCTCTTGTCCCAGGCTAGTTGGCTTACCTTGCAGTCTCCGGATCCTTCCCTCTTTATCTCCCTCCGTCGTGTGCTTGTCCTTTTCCTCCTCGAAAACTCCTCCCCCCTGTCTTCCTTTCTTTTCCCTTTTTGGTGAGGGAAGCCAGGCGGCTTTCCGACCTCGTCCGCCGGGCCCAGCAGGGAGAAGGCAAGGACAGAAGAGAAAAGGAGGGAGGGCGGCGCTGGCAGAGCGGCCAGTCGTCAGGCCTCGGGCTTCGTGAGAGTGCTCTTTTCCCCGAGCGTGGGCGCCATCCGTTTACGGGGCCTGTTCCGTCAGGATCGGATCTCTCGACTGCGGGACCTGTTGGGCCAGTGTAAGTCACGTTCCGCGTGCCGCCGCCCTCCGTACGGGACGCCGTCTGGGGTCGGTACGGCCCGAGGGATGGCCTCGGGACCCGTCGCTTTCCCCCGGGGGCCTCTCCGTACGAGCGGTCTGACTTCGGCTGAGTTGGACCTGTCTCCGGGGGCCAACTGGCGAGAGGCGAGAGATCGGCCGACCTCGGCTTAGGTGGATCCCTCCGGGGTGGACACCTGGCGAGGTGGCAGAAGATCGCCTGGCTTCGGCCGAGGTGGGCCCGTCTCCGGGTGGCCACCTGGCGCAAGGCGGAGGGTCGGCCGACCTCGGCCTAGGTGGACCCCTCCCGGGTGGACACCTGGCGAGGTGGCAGAAGATCGCCTGGCTTCGGCCGAGGTGGACCCGTCTCCGGGTGGCCACCTGGCGCAAGGCGGAGGGTCAGCCAACCTCGGCCGACCTTACACGGGGCGGACTCCTCCGAGCCCGGGCGCAGATGAGTTGGTGGGGGAACTTCGCGCCGAACTCGACCTCGGCGGGAGCTGTTTGCTTCAGACAGTATCGGGCGGTGCGGTCTTGCCGACCCCAGCCTTGAGGACGTGGCGCTGATTCTGGCAGGAAAACTCACACGTGGCTCGCTCGCATTCGGCGATACCTGAGCCTGGCCATGTCACTGTCACGGCTGTAACAGTTGCCCCCCAGCCCGCCGTTCCGTCGGGGCATCGTAGAACGGAACGTCGGGATTAATTGCTGACATGACGTGGAGAGGCGAAGATCTTGCATCATAATTGGCACGATCTCCATTCGTCGTGGCTCGATGCGGCTGAAGACCTATGGGGAGTCGCCACGCGTCGTCCACTTGCCCGCAATCAATGCGTCGCTTCGGGGCAGAGGCCGTTACTCTGCTAACGAGGCGTCGGTGTCGGGCATGTGCCCACGTGGCGACCATCCAGTGGCCTGAGGCGGAATGATGGGTACGGCTGCTGCCGGCTGAGTTTGAAAGGGAGGGGACTTTCCAGAACGAGGCCTTTTCCCTTGCTTCGTGGGCGGTTCGCTGCAGGCTAACAACTTCTGCTGCTCGCGCCCGTCTGTGCATTTTTGGGTAAGTGTCTTCTTCTCCTTCTCTCTCGTTTCTTATTCAGCCCCCTTCTCCTTTCCTTCTCCATGGCGCGCCGTCGCCATGTCTCTTCTAACTCGGACGAGGCCGGTCCATCCCGGCCGAGGACTCCATCTTCTTCCTCCTCGGATGAGGAGGTAATTCCAGAGGAGGTCCGCTGGCGCTTGCAACCCGGGGGTGTCACTATTGGCATCCCCAGGGGGGTCCGGTCCCCTCTGGTTGCGCCTGCCGTGCCCCTCCGTTCACTCCCCGCCTTGGCTTCTCTTCCGGCTCCGCCACTTCTTCCCGCCGGTCCCTCCGGTCATGCCTCTACCATGACCGAAGGTGATCTTTCTCTGCTCCGGGATGCCTATGGCATCCCGGGATCTGTCCGTCTGTTTGCTCCGCGGTCCGGGGAGCGTGTCACCATGAGTGGCCCCGGCCGCATTGCCTTCTACGAAGACTTCCTCCTCGGGGGTCTTCGTTTTCCTCTGCATCCTTTCTTTCTTTCCTTCCTCAGCCATTTTCGGCTCGTCCCGGCCCAGCTGGCTCCTAACGCCATCCGGGTCATCTTCTCCTTCATCGTCTTCTGCCATTTCCACGGGTTTGTTGCCCGTTTTTCTCTCTTCAGGGCCCTGTTCACCCTGAAGAAGTGCTCCACCGATGATGGCTGGTGGTACATTTCGCCCCGGCCTAGGTGTCTCCGGTTCGACCTCCCTTCTTCGGTCAAGGGATGGAAGAGCCGATTTTTCTTTGCCTTGGTCGACGACGTTGACTGGGCCTGGAGCGAACCGGACCGGTCACCGAACCGGAATTCCCGAGTTGAGCCTGCGGACCAGGAGTCTTACACCCAGCTCCTGAGTGACGTGGTCCCGGCGCTCGAGGTTCTGCTCTCTGAGCAGAATCTTTTTGAGGCCGGCATCAGTCCCATCCGGGAGACCGGTGAGATTTGGTCCCGCATTAACTTCTGCCCCCCCCCTCTCTTTTTAAGATTGAACCGTCTAACCTTCTGATTTCTTCACTTTGCAGGGATGAAGTTTTCCCTGGAGAACCTGCTGGAGGGAGCGGCTCAGAGGGAGGTCGTCGACGTGGATGAGCCCGTGGCGAAGAGGGCTCGCACAGAGACGAGCCGGGAGGTCGCAGCGGCGATCGTGCCCGGCCCAGCTGCTGCCGTTTCCCCGCCCAGGCCTCCTCGAGGTGGCGCCCCTGGCGCCTCGGCCCCACGGCCTGGCGGCTCTATCGAGAGTGCTCCGGCGCCCGCCGTTCTGCCCATCGCCGGGCCCGTTCCTGTAGGCAGCCCAACGGCACCGCCAGTGGCGACCGCCGGTCCGTCGGCTGCAGCTTCAGCAGAGGGGGCAGCTGTCGCGGGGGTCGGCCCGAAGGGCCCAGCGCCGGTGATCTCGCACCGAGACTCGGTCATCCTCGACCGAGGACTGGCGGAGAAGTTGATGGAGTACGCTTCCACCGCCCGGGACCGCCGAGCTCGGGGCGGCCGAGATTATGCGGACGCGCTGCTCGGCATCCTGCCCCAGCTTTTCACGGTAAGTTTGAGCTTTGATTCTTCTTTTCTTCCGATCCGAGGCCTTCTGCCTCGGTACTGATGTGCGTTATTTTTGCCCTTGCAGATCGGGAACGACGTCCTCCTACTGAGGAACTACCTCGTAGGGAACGCCAAGCGGGACTCCGATCGGGAGCAAAGGCTTGGCAAACTCGCGGCCGACGTGAAGGACTTGATGGACAAGGGGGCCGAGCTGCGAGCTGAGAAGCAGGCCCTCCAGTCTGACCTGGCGCGTTCCGAGGAGCGGAACAAGGAACTGGAGGCCTCCTTGGCGGAGGAGCGGACCTCCAACCAGCACCGTACTGAGGAGGACGCGGCGGAGAAGGCCCGCCTGCAGGCCCACTCTCTGTTTTTGGAGCGCCAACTGGGCGAGGCCCGGCGAGAGGTGGCCGCGGCGAAGGACCGGAGCTCCTACATCAACGGGCTCCTGGAGGCGGCGAAGCGGGAAGCGCAGGAGGCCGTCCCCAAGTTCCGGGCTTCCGACGAGTTCACGTCGGAAGTCCGGGAGGCCGCCGTGGACTCCTTCCTGAAGGGGTTCCGGATGTGCCGGGAAAAGGTGGGGGCCTTCTTCCCCCAGCTGGACCTGAGTGGGGTCGTCGTCGGTGGCAGGAAGCCGGGGAGCGAGGGCAGGGTCTCCGGCATGACCCAGGCGACGCCTCAGGCGACACCTGCAGCACCTCCGACTGATGACGCCGCGGCCCAGACACAGCCCCAGAAGCCGGTTGTCGTGGAGGTTGAAGAGGTGGCGCCCGCACCTCCGGCGGACGGCGCCGACCCTGCGCTCCAGTGACCTCACCTTGTACTTTTGCTTTCTTTGTCCTTCTTTTTGGGGGGTCCCGGCCTGTCGGGGCTCCCGGTTTGTACTGAGTACCTGTTTTAATGAAGACTTACTTTCTATTACAACTTGTCTATCATCTTTGGTTCTTCTTTTTCTTCTTCTTTGTTTGTTTGTTTCTGAGATGTCGGTCTGGGGCACCTGAGACAACTGCGGGCCTGGTCCTTCTATACTAAATCGAAGGACGGGGTCTGCAAAGCCGCGTCGCGGCAAGGCAAGAATCTTGAGCAGGTCCGACTTTGGGCCGCCTTTATGCTTGCGCGGACAACACAGTTCCTGTATCATCTTCCGGGCCGAAACCCGGGATCTTCCGGACTGAGCTCGATGCCGTAGGCTTTCTTAAACCTTGCGCGGCTCACTGAGCTAAAACTCCGGGCTTGCGCGGGCGAAGCGGATTCGGCGCCGCCTTCCAGGCCGAAGCCCAGGATCTTCCGGACTGAGCTCGATGCCGCAGGCTTTCTCAAACCTTGCGCGGCTTGCTGAGCTGTGCTCCGGGCTTGCGTGGGCGAACTGGGTTCGGCGCCACCTTCTAGGCCGAAGCCCAGGATCCTCCGGACTGAGCTCGATGCCGCAGGCTTTCTCAAACCTTGCGCGGCTTGCTGAGCTGTGCTCCGGGCTTGCGTGGGCGAACTGGGTTCGACGCCACCTTCCAGGCCGAAGCCCAGGATCTTCCGGACTGAGCTCGATGCCGCAGGCTTTCTCAAACCTTGCGCGGCTTGCTGAGCTGTGCTCCGGGCTTGCGTGGGCGAACTGGGTTCGGCGCCACCTTCCAGGCCGAAGCCCAGGATCTTCCGGACTGAGCTCGATGCCGCAGGCTTTCTCAAACCTTGCGCGGCTTGCTGAGCTGCGCTCCGGGCTTGCGTGGGCGAAGCGGGTTCGACGCCACCTTCCAGGCTAAGGCCCAGGATCTTCCGGACTGAGCTCGATGTCGCAGGCTTTCTCAAACCTTGCGCGGCTTGCTGAGCTGCGCTCCGGGCTTGCGTGGGCGAAGCGGGTTCGACGCCACCTTCCAGGCCGAAGCCCAGGATCTTCCGGACTGAGCTCGATGCCGCAGGCTTTCTCAAACCTTGCGCGGCTTGCTGAGCTGCGCTCCGGACTTGCGTGGGCGAAGCGGGTTCGACGCCACCTTCCAGGCTAAGGCCCAGGATCTTCCGGACTGAGCTCGATGCCGCAGGCTTTCTCAAACCTTGCGCGGCTTGCTGAGCTGCGCTCCGGGCTTGCGTGGGCGAAGCGGGTTCGACGCCACCTTCCAGGCTAAGGCCCAGGATCTTCCGGACTGAGCTCGATGCCGCAGGCCTTCTTGTTGAAGTTAGAGAAGAGTGTTTAAAGTGAAGAAGCTTTGTTAGAGAAACTGGGAGCCTTACATTACTGGTAGTACATTCTCAGGTTCGAGGGGTTCCATGTCCGGGGGAACCTGGCACCTCCCAACTCTTCCAAGTAACATGCTCCGTGAGGGAGGGCTTCTGCTACCCGATAAGGGCCTTCCCAGTTGGGTGAAAGCTTGCCGCACTCTCGTGGCTGGGAGGCTTCTGCACGCCGGAGGACCAAGTCCCCGGGACGAAAAACCTTCGGCCGTACTCGGGAGTTGTAATATCTGGCTACACGTTGCCGGTATGCCGCCATTCGAATTCGGGCCTTGTCCCTTGTTTCTTCGAGGAGGTCTAGGTTGAGCATCATCCTGGCCGGGTTTTCTGTCTCGTCGTATTGTTCCACGCGCAGCGTGGGTATGCTGAGCTCGATCGGGATGACTGCCTCGGCCCCGAAGACGAGGTTGAATGGGGTTTCGTCAGTAGCCATCCTTGGGGTGGTGTGGTATGCCCAAAGAACGCTGGGAAGCTCGTCGGCCCACCTGCCCTTGGCTTGGTCCAGCCGCGTGCGGAGGCCCTGAAGAATGGTCCTGTTCGTGACCTCAGCCTCCCCGTTGGTCTGGGGGTGCGCCACCGAAGTGAAGCGATGCTTGATGCCGAGGTCGTTGCAGAAATCTTCGAACTCTCGACAGTCGAACTGGCGTCCGTTGTCGGTGACCACGGTGTGGGGGAGGCCGAAGCGGCAGACGATGGACTTCCAGAAGAACTTGGCGACGTTTGCTTCGGTGATTCTTGCCAAGGGTTCGGCTTCGACCCACTTTGTGAAGTAGTCGATAGCCACTATCAGGAACTTCCGCTGGCCGGACGCCGGCGGGAATGGGCCCAGGAGGTCCATCCCCCACTGGGCGAACGGCCAGGGGGCTGAGAGCTGAGAGATCGGGTTGGAGGGTTGCCGTTGTACCGTGGCGTGACGCTGGCACCGGTCGCACTTCTTCACGAAGTCGGCGGCGTCCTCCTTCATCGTCTCCCAGAAGTAGCCTTGACGAAGGGCCTTGTATGCCAATGCCCTGCCCCCCACGTGGTTCCCACAGATGCCTTCGTGAATCTCCTGGAGCACAAGCTGGGCTTCTGTGGGTCCAATGCACTTGAGGAGGGGATAAGAGTAGGACCTTCGATACAGCTGCCCGTCCATCAGGACAAACCGTACGGCCTTCTTCCTGATGAGGCGAGCCGCGTCTCGGTCTTCCGGCAGGGTGCCGCTGGTGATGTACGTAGCGTACTTGTCCATCCAGCCGGGCTCCTGGCTGACCTGATGAGCCTCCGCCGGTACTTCGAGGCTTGGGACTTCGAGTCGCTCCACATGAGCGCGTCCCAGCATCGTGTCCGGCAGGGTCGCCAGCCGAGAGAGGGCATCCGCGCGGGCGTTCTCCCTGCGGGGGATATGGAAGATGTTGAAGCGCCGGAACTTGGACGCGCCCGCCTTGACGAGCTCCAAATACCTTGCCATCTGGGGGTCGTGAGCGACGTACTCCCCGGACACCTGCCCCGCCACGAGCTGGGAGTCAGTGAAGGCTCTGAGGTTGGTCACGCCCAGCTCGCGGGAGACCCTCAGTCCGGCGAGAAGTGCCTCGTACTCTGCTTGGTTATTTGTCGCGGGGAACTGAAAACGGAGCGCGCACTCGGCGACGACTCCGTCGCCGTTGGCAAGGATGAGCCCAGCTCCGCTCCCGCCGGAGTTTGAGGCTCCGTCTACATGGAGGATCCAGGCGTCCTCTCCGGGCTCGTTGGTGCCGACCTCCATCGGTTGGGCCGGGGAGTCCTCCTCGGGCTCCTTGCCCAAACCTGCGCATTCGACCAAGAAGTCGGCCAGCACCTGTGCCTTCATTGCCGACCTCGGTCGGTATGTAATGTCGAACTCGCTGAGTTTCAGTGCCCATTTGGCCAATCGCCCCGAGGTGTCGGGTCGGCTGAGCACCGCTTTCAGCGGTTGATCCGTCAAGACGGCGATGGGATGCGCTTGGAAATAGGGCCTGAGACGCTGGGCAGACACTATTAGCGCAAAGACGAGTTTCTCGGGCCGGGAATACCTGAGCTCCGCGTCCCGGAGGAGTTTGCTGGTATAGTACACCGGTCGCTGGATCCCGTGGTCGTCGGTTCGGACCAGGACAGAGCTGACGGCCTCCGGGGTAACGGCCAAGTAGAGGGTGAGCTCCTCCCCTTCCTCGGGCCTGGACAGCAGAGGTGGTGATGCGAGCATCTTCTTCAACTCCTCGAAGGCCTGCTGGCATTCCTCGGTCCATGCGAAACCATTCATCTTCCTCAGCACCTTGAAGAAGGGACGGCAGCGGTCCGCCGACCTGGAAATAAAACGGCTAAGGGCCGCAACCCGGCCGGTCAGCTGCTGCACTTGTTTCTTGGAGGCTGGCTGCTCCATGTCCAGGATGGCCTGGACCTTCTCCGGGTTGGCCTCGATTCCTCTCTGGGTCACCATGAACCCTAGGAACTTTCCGGCGGAGACCCCGAAGGCGCACTTCGCCGGATTCAGCTTCATCTGGTGGCGCCGGAGGTTGCCGAACGTCTCCGCCAGGTCGGCTACGTGGTCCGAGTCAAGTTTGCTCATTACCAGCATGTCGTCCACGTACACCTGCATGTTGCGGCCTATCTGGTCTTTGAAGACTTTATTGACCAGGCGTTGGTACGTCGCCCCCGCGTTCTTGAGGCCGAAGGGCATCATCCTGTAACAGAAAGTCCCGCGGTCAGTTATGAAGGCGGTACACTCTTCGTCCTCCGGATTCATCCGGATCTGGTTGTATCCAAAAAAGCGTCCATGAATGACAGGAGACGGTGCCCCGAGGTGGTGTCGAACAGCTGGTCGATCTTCGACAGAGGGAAGCTGTCCTTCGGGCAAGCTCGATTGAGGTCGGTGTAGTCCACGCAGATCCTCCACTTACCGCTGCTCTTCTTTACCATGACCACGTTTGCTAACCAGCTGGGGTATTGGACTTCTCGGACGAAACCGGCGGCGAGAAGTTTCTCTACCTCCTCGTCGATCGCCTTCTGCCTCTCCATGGCAAAGCTTCTCTTCTTCTGGCGGACCGGGCGGCTGCCTGGGTCCACGTTCAGGCCGTGCATGATAATCTCGGGCGGAATACCCGGCATGTCGCCGCCGACCAGCGAACACATCGGCGTTGGCACGGAGGAACTCCAGCAGGCGGGTTCGCTCCTCTTCGGGGAGCTGGGCCCCGACTTGCACCGTCTTCAGGGGTCCGAACCAAGGGGAAAGGAGAGCAGGCGCTCTACGGGCCCTCCCCTGGGTTCCTTTTCTCTCAGGTCGAGGTCCTCGACGTCGTGGGCGAGCTCTGCGCCCCTGGTGCCCGGGATTGCCTGTAGGCAGAGCGAGACTGGCTGAATCGTCCCCTTCATTTCCCCGAACCCGAAAGGCGTGGGGAACTGCACCAGCAGTCTCCTTGTGGAGATGGTGGCGTCTAGTTGGTTGAGCCCGGGACGCCCAAGAATGGCGTTGTAAGGCGAAGGGAGCTTGACGACCGTGAAAGTTACCATGATGGTCGCCTGCCGAGGTGGGGATCCGGCGGTAACTGGGAGAGTGATTTCCCCTTCGACTCCCACGGAGTCCCCTGTAAAACCTACCAGTGGGGTGTGCACTGGCTTTAGCTGGTCGAGAGGCAAATTCATCCGAGAGAAAGCATCGTAAAAAAGTACATCGGCCGAGCTTCCGCTATCCACCATGATCCGATGTACAGGGTGTTTCGCGATGGTCATTTCGACCACCACGGCATCATTGTTTACATTGTCATTAGACTCCCCTCTTTTGGGAGGGATTACATTCTCCGGGACTTCCCGGGCTCTCTTCTCTGCTCGGCCGGATCCGCGCGAGATCATGCCCACGGGCTTCTTAGTTGGCCGATTGTCGATTGCAGGGACAGGTGGTAGGGCCGCGAGCGGCCGCTTCTCGGAGGGGGCCTCGTTCTTGACGAACTTCCTGAGGTATCCCCTCCCGATCAGCTCCTCGATTTCCCGCTTCAAATGGCGGCACTCCTCCGTGTCATGCCCGTGCTCGCGGTGGAATTGGCAGTACTTTGACTTGTCTCGGGCGGCTCTCGGGTTCTGAGGTGGAGGTCGGCGGAGGTAGCGCTCGCCCTCGATTTCCATGAGGATTTTGGCTCGAGGCGCGAGGAGAGGGGTGTACCTTCGCTCGGGGGCAGACTCGGCCCTCGGCCTTGGGTTCGGGCGAGGGTCGGCTGATGGCCCGGGCCTCCGAGCTCCCGGGGCGTCCCTCGGGGTTGACTTCTTCAGAATCTTCCCGTCCAGCTCTCGACGGGTGCGGTCAGCCTCCTCCGCTCGGATGTACTTGTGGGCGCGGAGGAGGAGCTCGGAATACGTCCTGGGCGGCTTCTTGTCCAGGGAATAGGTCAGACGGGACGTCTTGAGCCCGCGCTTTAAAGCCAGCATAGCGACGGGCTCGTCCAAGCTGTAGATCTCCAGGGCTGCGGTCTTAAACCGGACGATGTAGTCTCGGAGCAGCTCCTGGTCCTGCTGGCGGATGGAGAAGAGACTGTCCACCTCCCTTGGCACCTTTCGACAAGCGTCGAAATGCGCCACAAACTTCCTTCCAACTGTTGGAAGGAGCAAATGGATCCAGGCTCGAGACGGGCGAACCAAACTCGAGCGGCCTTCCGAAGGGTTGCAGGGAAGGCGATGCACAGAAGGGCGTCGGTGGCGCCCTGGACCCTCATGAGAGCTTTATAACTCTCCAAATGGTCTAGGGGGTCGGTGGTCCCGTCGTAAGGGTCCACCTGTGGCATGCGGAACCGTTTTGGGATCGGTTCC
Source organism: Areca catechu (assembly GCA_021397845.1). Taxonomy (NCBI): domain Eukaryota; kingdom Viridiplantae; phylum Streptophyta; class Magnoliopsida; order Arecales; family Arecaceae; genus Areca; species Areca catechu. The sequence goes on along the minus strand of CM038052.1, from coordinate 20,143,462 downwards.
GCCTGAATTTCTTCGGAGAAAGGGGGGCGGGAGTCGTAGCCCGCCAGGTCAGCTGACGAGTTCTGCAGGTCGGCGAACCGTCGGGCGAACTCCGCCAACTTGCGCTCGTGCTCTTCTAGGCGCCTCTCGGCCTGGCGCCTGATGGCTTCATCGGTGGAGTCTTCCACCGAGGCTGCAGGTGAGGGGGGCGCCGATCGGTCTCGGCGCGAGTCTGGCCCCGGCGTCGCTTGCTGCGATGCGCCGTTTCGGCCCCATCGGCCGGGGATCGACTCTCGTGATCCTCCGAGCCGGAATAGTTTCTCTTCGGGGGAGCTTGGCGGCTCCCTCGGGGGTTGGAGATGGCTTGCGGATGGGACGGCCTGCCCTGGATTGAGCGCAGGCTCCCGTGCTGTCCCGCGACTCGGGCCGCGGGGGTCCCTGGCTGCGGCTGAGTGGCCAGGGACCGTTGCTGATGCTGAAGCTGTCGGACCGCTGAGGTCAAGGTCTGCAGCTGCTGGATGATGGCCGCAAGGGATCCGTCCGCCGGGGTAGGCTGCTGCAGAAGAGGAGGGGGAGCCGGAAGCTCCCGTTCGGGGGTGTGGCCCCCCGGAGGGGAGTGGGCTTCTCCCACACGGCTGGTGGACGCCTCGCGACCACGAGTGACCACCATTGCTGGAGAGCGTGACACCTGCAAAAAGCTAGTTCCCTCTGGGGGTTAGTGTCCTGCCCCCCTACCTGGCGCGCCAATCTGTTGCCGCTCTCGTCGCCGCGCCCGTGCCGAGGATCAGCCGATCCTCCCTGACCGCTTGGCAAGGGAGCCTCCCTTCCTGCGAGAAACCTGCAACAAAGGGGTTAGAGGACCCTGGCCGGGGATTCCGGCGAGAGGGCTCCGACGGTCAAGTCAGTAGACGACGAGGAGGAACAGACTCTCCCTCCCAGGCCCTCTAAAGGGTCCAAGTTTGGAGAGTTAACTAGTGAAGGGAAAGCGCCGGGGACCGGAATCTCGGCTGGGCCTGCCTGCCGAGCTCGCGTCCAGTATTCCCCTCTCGGGATCTCTGGTTTCTTCCTCGGAGCGAGGCCTTGTGCCGGTGCTTCCCTCTTGTCCCAGGCTAGTTGGCTTACCTTGCAGTCTCCGGATCCTTCCCTCTTTATCTCCCTCCGTCGTGTGCTTGTCCTTTTCCTCCTCGAAAACTCCTCCCCCCTGTCTTCCTTTCTTTTCCCTTTTTGGTGAGGGAAGCCAGGCGGCTTTCCGACCTCGTCCGCCGGGCCCAGCAGGGAGAAGGCAAGGACAGAAGAGAAAAGGAGGGAGGGCGGCGCTGGCAGAGCGGCCAGTCGTCAGGCCTCGGGCTTCGTGAGAGTGCTCTTTTCCCGAGCGTGGGCGCCATCCGTTTACGGGGCCTGTTCCGTCAGGATCGGATCTCTCGACTGCGGGACCTGTCGGGCCAGTGTAAGTCACGTTCCGCGTGCCGCCGCCCTCCGTACGGGACGCCGTCTGGGGTCGGTACGGCCCGAGGGATGGCCTCGGGACCCGTCGCTTTCCCCGGGGGCCTCTCCGTACGAGCGGTCTGACTTCGGCTGAGTTGGACCTGTCTCCGGGGGCCAACTGGCGAGAGGCGAGAGATCGGCCGACCTTGGCTTAGGTGGATCCCTCCGGGGTGGACACCTGGCGAGGTGGCAGAAGATCGCCTGGCTTCGGCCGAGGTGGGCCCGTCTCCAGGTGGCCACCTGGCGCAAGGCGGAGGGTCGCCGACCTCGGCCTAGGTGGACCCCTCCCGGGTGGACACCTGGCGAGGTGGCAGAAGATCGCCTGGCTTCGGCCGAGGTGGACCCGTCTCCGGGTGGCCACCTGGCGCAAGGCGGAGGGTCAGCCGACCTCGGTCGACCTTACACGGGGCGGACTCCTCCGAGCCCGGGCGCAGATGAGTTGGTGGGGGAACTTCGCGCCGAACTCGACCTCGGCGGGAGCTGTTTGCTTCAGACAGTATCGGGCGGTGCGGTCTTGCCGACCCCAGCCTTGAGGACGTGGTGCTGATTCTGGCAGGAAAACTCACACGTGGCTCGCTCGCATTCGGCGATACCTGAGCCTGGCCATGTCACTGTCACGGCTGTAACAAGTTGCATGTCCTATACCAAAACAAGCACCTTCTAGGACTGCCATGATATTTAAACTCAAAACTGTTAGATTCTTTGCAAAGCACCAAGTCTAGATATCAACGATTTTGGGTTCCGAGTTTTGATACCAATTGTTGTCCAGTGATGATGCAACCTAAGAGGGGGGGTGAATTGGATTTTATAAAACTTTTTGAACTATTTCAACAAGAATGTGCTAATTGCAATTAAGTGCTTGTGTTTTACCAAAGTATTTGTGTGCTTAATGAAAATATGCAACGAGCTTAACAAAGTAAATGCAAGAATAAATAAGCAATAAATAAGAGCAATCACAAACATAAAAATATATAGTGGTTCGGTGCACTCCAAGGTACCTACATCTACTTCCTAAGTTCTCCTTGAAAATTTCACTATAATCACCAAGATTACAGTTGATTAGTTTTCTGAGCTCACTAATCAAAACCCAACTTGTTTTCTCGGGCTCACAAGACAAAATCCCTTGTTGGTTTTAAACTTCGGTTAACCAACAACCTCCGATGGTTTTACGGGCTCACCAACAACCTATGTTATTTTTACGGGATCACCAACAACCTATGTTGGTTTTACACAAAGGGTAACCAATAACCTCTTTGGTTTTTCAAGGCTCACTAAAAACCTTGTTACAATAATTTAAGAATGAAAGTAAAGAATACAATAAAACCTTTTAAAATAAAGCTAGAATCTCTTTGAAGTCATTGGATAATGTTGAAGAAGCTTGTCTTCAATTTGTTGAAGCTTTGAATGATGCTTGAGGATGTGGACTTGGATCAACTCTCTTATATTTGGAAGCTTGAAGGCTTGAACCACTCAACACTTGAATCCTTAAAGGATATTCAATAATCTCATCAAAGGATTGCTTTCCCATTTGATTTTTGGTATTTATATAGCTCTCTAACCCATAGATGACCATTTATGATCGTTAGGGATGAACAAACAAGTCGTTTGAAGCAAGTTGGAATCAATTCTGAACTTCTGGAAAACTAGCCGTTACTCCAAGTATCGATACTTGCACAGTTCATGAGTCGACACTTGTACTATTCATGAGTCGACACTTGAACTATTTATGAGTCGATACTTGTATAGTGAGTCGACACTTGTATAGTTCATGAGTCGATACTTATATAGAGAGTCGACACTTGAGATCAGCTCAAGACAAAAATTTTGGATTTTTACAGTTTTATATTTTTCTTGTTCTCAGGCCTTAAGTCGACACTTGAACTTCTTCATGAGTCGACACTTGATTGTGCCAGTGCTAAAACTTGCTAAAACTTCTCCAAAATTGATTTTTAGCCTCTTCAAGTTCTTCCATATCAATTCCAAAATCCTTATAACTTGAAAATCCATGGCTTCTTTAACTAAATGACAATCTTTTCAATCTTTTAACATTGATGAGTACCTATATCTAATAAACACTTTTAACATATATTAGTACTCATATATACTTAAGTATTTTGTCAATCATCAAAATCAAGACCAGAGTCAACAATTAAAAATTCTCTTGATAGCTCCATCTTCCATCTTTTGATCTCTTGTATGCTCGGTCTAGTTATCAGCATATCATCAACATACAAGAGTATAATGATGAAACTGCCATCAAACAACCTGTAGTAACAGCAATGATCTGCCTGGTACCTTGCAAAATCACTATCAGTCATGAATCCATCAAACTTTTTATGCCATAACCGAGGGGCCTATTTCAAACCATACAAGCTCTTCTTCAGCTTGCATACCAGGTTTTCTTTACTAGGGACTATAAAGCCAACCGGTTGCTGCATATAAATGTCCTCATCTATCTCACCATGCAGGAAAGCAGTAGTAACATCAAGTAATTCTAAGTATAAATTTTCATGAGCTACTATTCTTAGAATAACCCTTATTGTAGAGAGCTTAATAACAGGAGAAAATGATGAGGAACTAATTTGCATGCAATTTTTTTTATATGTTTTATATGTGGGGTTGAGTGATTAATTCCCAAATTTTAGATTAAAATAAGTTGTAGGGAATTTTATATAAATTTTAGAAGATCGGCATGCAGATTAGGACCTAGAAAAGTAGAAAAGAAGGATCGCCGGGGCTGAGAAGCCTCGGTTAGGGCAAGTTCTCCTACAATAAAACTACTGGAGGTAGAGGGGTGTACCTGACAATGTCTGTGAAGATCGCAGCAAAAGGGTCTCTCGTTCCTCGACGGATGCGGCCTGGAAAATCGAGCCAAAGACCCGCGGATACCCGGCTTTCTGCTCGGTGATCCGATTGAGGCTTGGCTGGAGTCGTTGGATTCGTAGGAACTCGGGGACCTGCAAACGACCTGTCAGGGGTTAGAAAACTTACAAAGGAACAAGAAAATAAAAGAAAAATAGCAAGGGAAGGCTTCTTTTGGAGTGGGCATCCAGGGATCTGAGATGCTTGTTGGTAGCAGGAAGATGATTGCAGCACTGGGAAGAAGAACTCTCGCAAACCCCTTTATGCACACAGCAGGGTATCATACAACTCAATAGAAGAACTCAAGGTTTTCATTCATCAAAAATTCTCCTTCATACAAGAGGCTAGGGTCCCTTAAATAGACCCTTAACCTTGGGCTCCAAGTAAGGGTACATAAGTCTTTACATAAGAATCCTTTTCCCTCTCAAACCCTAGCTAGAAAATAAGGAAATATTAGGTAGAAAAATCCCTAAAAATTTTCTTGACTTGGTCAACACTCCAAGGACGCCTAGGGAGGCGTGTTGGGCTTCTAGGAGTGGCAAGGGGCCGGCCCAAAGGGGCCCGGGTGCATGGGTTTGGGCCTCTGGAAGCTGGGGTGGCCTGGTAGCCAGGTAGCAGGAATATTCCCTGGTATCTTGCTTCTTAGGGGCTTGGGCTTGGCACCTGGGCTTGATTTCTTTGGGATAGGATGTAGATGGACCTCTAAAATCATGGATTGCCTTGGTATATGAATATATTTTGGCATCTGGAAGGGAATCTGGGCATCTGGAGGGCATCTGCAAGAAATCAGGGTTTTCTGAATTTTTCCTCCTGGGGTCTTCAAATCTTCAAGCTGGGTTGGACTTGGGCTATACTTCCATGTATTCAATCTAGTTGGACTTGGTCTTCACTTGTATGATATAGTCTTGAGTCTTCAGTATGCTTGGACAGGACTCAAAAAAATAAAATTAGCTCAACATGAGCTGACTAGCATTGGACTGAACTAGCTCAACATGAGCTGACTAGTACAGAACTGAAATAATAACTAAAAATACTCAAATAAAAACTAAAATAGACTCATATGAGCTAAGCTCTTATTATAGATAGACTCATAAATTATTGATCAATTTACAGAGGGTTGAAAAAGCCTCTGTCTTATTCTGGTGCCTCAGGTGTCCCCACCAGAAAAGATCTTAGTATAATCAATACCTTCTTTTTGTTGGAAGCTTTTCATAACTAACCTTGCTTTGTACCTCTTACTGCCATCGTGCTCTTCCTTGATCTTGTAGACCCACTTGTTGTGCAGTGCTTTCTTTCCTTTCGGCAGTATGTTGAGCTCCCATATCTTATTTGTTATCAAGGACTACATCTCGTCCTTCCTCGCCAGCTCCTATTTGACTGAATCTTCGCTCTTCATGGCTTCATCAAAGCACTCGGGCTCCCCTCCATCTGTCAAAGCAGGTAATGCAACGAGGATGAATACCTTACATGTGGTTTTGAGGTTCTTGTAGATCTTCTCAGCTAAGGTGTCATAGCTCAGGTTTAGGATCTCTTGCTCCCTCGATATGTCCTCTTTTATGATCTCTTTCAACTCTACTTGTTCTTTCTCCTTGTTTGCTTGTCCTGCTCTCTCTGGAATACTCTAGTCCTTGTACAGGCTTCTTTTATTGAACACTACATCCTTGCTCTTGATGATCTTCCTACCCTTCTCACTCTAGAGCTTATAACCGAACTCATCAGTGTCATACCCAATGAAGAAGCACCTCTCTGACTTTGCATCGATCTTATCTCTCTTCTCTGCATTAACATGTACATAGGAGACACAGTCGAAGATCTTCAGGTGATATAATCTTACTAACTTTCCTGTCTACTCTTCTTTTGGTAGCTTGTACTCAAGGGAGATTGAGGGACTCCTGTTGATTAGATAGGCAGTAGTGCTAACTCCCTCAGTCCAAAACATCTTGGGCAATACAGCATGGAGCCTCATGCTTCTGGCTTTTTCATTTAAGGTCCTGTTCATGCACTCAGCTACCCCATTCTGTTGTTAATGAGCCTTGTTTGAAAACCAACTAGATTTTGGTTAGCCTTGTTGATTATTTTGTAGGAATGTCTTGCAGCCCCAAAAATGAAGAAAAGATGGTATCTCAATAGTGACTGTTCAAGACATATGATGAGTGGCAAGGATCAATTTATCATCCTAGAGATGAAAGAATGAGGTTTGGTAACCTTTGGAGATAATGGCAAAGAGAAAATAATCAGTATTGGTAAGATCAAATTAACCCCCTCTACTTTTATTGAAAATGTATTGCTAGTAGACAAATTAAAGCATAATTTGTTAAGTATTAGTCAATTATATGATAAAGGCTTCAAGGTTGTCTTTGAATCATCCATGTGTATTGTAACAAACTCTCTTGATTCTAGCAACAAATTCATTGGACATAGACTTGAAAATATTTATGTGATAGATCTTAATGATCTAGCCATGTCTAGTAGTTCCAGTCTAGTAGAAATGAATGATAAGACCAAGGAGTCTTGTTTACTTTGACATAGACGATTAGGTCATGCTAGTATGCATACTATTACCAAATTAATTTTTAAGAATCTTGTTAGAGGTTTATCTAAATTTAAAATAGATTTTGAACATGTTTACGATGCTTGCAAATTGGGTAAATAAACTAAGGGGAGTTTTAAATCCAAAAATATGATTTCAACTTCTAGACCCCTTGAGCTACTTCACATAGACTTATTTGGACCAACTAGGACTACAAGCTTAGACGGTATGAAATATGCTCTTGTGATAGCAGATGATTTTTCAAGATTTACTTGGGTCTTGTTTATTGCACATAAAGATGAAACTTTTAAAGTCTTTCAAAAATTTCATAAAAAAGTTTCAAATCAGAAAAACCTTTCAATTGTTTCTATTAGGAATGATCATGACAAGAAATTTAAAAATTAATTTTTTGATGATTATTGCACAGAAAACGGCATTGATCACAACTTCTCCGCTCCTAGAACACTACAACAAAATGGTATTGTAGATAGAAATAGGACTTTGGAAGAAATGACCCGAATAATGTTATGTGAAGGCAATCTTCCAAGATACTTTTGAACCATGTTTTGATTTGTCCAATTTTAAAGAAAATCCCTTATGAGCTTTGGAATGAAAAGAAACCAAACATTAATTACTTTCACGTTTTTGGTTGTAAATGCTTTGTGCTGAATAATGGTAAGGATAATCTAGAAAAATTTGATGCTAAATCTGATGAAGCAATTTTTCTTGGTTATTCAATACATAGCAAAGCATATAGAGTATTTAATAAAAGAACATTGACTATGAAAGAATTAGTACATGTTATATTTGATGAAACTAACCCCTCACCTTCAAAAAAAGAAGAGTGCATAGATAATGATGCAGGTATACTTCAAAAGGAAATGGAAGATATGAGCATTCAAGAGAGACCAACTCAAGAAGGAGAAGAAATGGTAAGTAAAGACCATGCTGATCTACCAAGAGAATGGAGGTATGCAATTTCTCATCCAAGATATTTAATCATTGGTGATCCCTCTCAAGGTGTTAGGATTAGGTCATCACATAGAGATGCACATGATTACCTAGCCTTTATATCATAAATAGAGCCACAAAGGTTAGAAGAGGCTGAAAATGATCCAAACTGGATGATGACCATGCATGAAGAACTAGACCAGTTTGAAAGAAATAATGTATGGACTTTAGTTGATAGATCTTCAGACCATCCCATTATAGGAACCAAATGTGTCTATAGAAATAAATTAGATGAACAAGGTAATGTAGTTAGAAACAAAGCTAGATTAGTAGCCAAAGGATACAACCAAGAGGAAGGAATAGACTTTGACGAAACCTATGCACCTATAGCAAGACTAGAAGCTAGAAGGTTACTTCTTACATTTGCTTGCTACATGAATTTCAAACTTTTCTAAATGGATGTAAAGAGTATATTTTTGAATGATTTTATTTTTGAACAAGTTTTTATTGAATTGCCATTAGGTTTTGAAAGTCATGCTTTTCCAAATCATATTTTTAAACTCAATAAAGTATTATATGGTTTGAAACAAGTACCTAGGGCCTGGTATGATGGATTAAGCAAATTCTTACTTGAAAATGATTTTATAAGAGAAAATGTTGATAAAACTTTTTTCATCAAAAAGAAAAATAATGATATGTTAGTTGTACAAATTTATATTGATGATATTATATTTGGTGCAGCTAATAAAAAACTTTGTGAAAAATTTGCTGAGTTGATGCAGGGTGAATTTGAAATGAGCCTTATGGGTGAACTAAATTACTTCCTTGGACTTCAAGTGAAACAAACAAAGGAAGGGATCTTCATAAACCAAGCTAAATACATCAAAGAAATCATCAAGAAGTTTGGTATGGAGACAAGTGAAGAAGCAAGCACACCCATGAGTCCTACATGTAGATTAGATAAAGATGAAGATAGCAACAACATTGATCAAAAGCTTTATAGAGATATGATTGGATCTTTGTTGTACTTAACTGCTAGTAGACCTGATATCTTGTTTAGCGTATATGTTTGTGCTAGATTTTAATCTAATCCAAAAGAACCTCATATGCTTGCTGTAAAAAGGATCATAAAATATTTAAAAGGAACAAGTAATTTAGGTATATGGTAGTCAAAGCAATCTTCATTGAATTTAATTGGATTTTCTGATGATGATTATGCTGGTTGTAAAATTGATAGAAAGAGTACTAGTGGTACATGCCAATTTCTAGGATTGAATTTAATCTCATGGCACTATAAGAAACAAAATTCGGTAGTACTATCTACTGTTGAGGCAGAGTATATAGCTGCTGGGAGTTGTTGTGCACAAGTGCTTTGGATTAAACAATAACTAGAAGACTTTGGTATTACACAATCTAAAATTTCTATCAAATGTGATAATACAAGTACTATTAATTTGTCTAAAAATCTAATTCTGCATTCTAGAACAAAGCACATAGAGATTAGACATCATTTTATTAGGGATCATATTTTGAATGATGATATTATGCTTGAATTTGTTTCTACTGAAAATCAACTTACTGACATTTTCACTAAACCTCTTAATTTAGATAGATTTCAATTGATTAGAGGTGAATTAGGTCTATGTGACCCTTTTTAAAAAACTTGACCTAATTCTTTAAAATTAAGGAAACACTATTTAGAAAGTCTCTAATTTCAAATTAAGGATAATGACCAGTACTCTTAGTGTATACCTTTCATTTGAGACCATTTTTGAATTATTTTGAACCTTGTATGGAGTTTTGGTTCGAGTTGACTCGAGCTACAGTGCTCAAGTCGAGCCGACTCGAATTGCGGGTTAAGCATTTTTATATAAAATTGTAGAACTTTTCTTAGAGCTTTAAATTAACTTAAACCCTAGCAGAGCTCTCTTTCACTCTCTCCAACCTTTGATTTACAAAATCCTACCCTACATTCTTCCAAAATCCATCCGACCCTAACCTAATTAGTGCTAATGGCTCCGAAGAAAGCTGTTGCCAAGAGAACACGACGAGTTGAGCCCACTATGAAAAGAGAAAGAAGAACTAAGAGGTGGCAAGAAGAGCCGACTCGGACTGATGAAGTGGAAGAATAGGAAGGCAGTGGGGAAAATCGAAATCCATCCCCTGTGCAACCTCAACCAATTGTTTTGATGGAGAACTGACCGGTGACTACTGGTAGGAAAATCAATTTCACTTTTTTAGAGAACCAGGATTTCCGGATTGGTAGTTGGATTGAGTCTCAGGGCTGGAAGTTTTTCTGCACTTTAGATTTGCCTACATACCCTAGCCTAGTCAAGTCATTCTATGAAAACCTAACCCTAGAAGAAAATGGAGTTATTTTGACTGTGAAAGGGTTTAGAGTGACTGTGAACGAGGAATGTTTGAGTCAAATTCTGCATATGCCAAGTAATGGGAGTTGTCATCTGGTTATGAGGGAAATTCGAAGGACGTTAAGACTAATTTTGGAAAGCAACAATGTAGATGAAATTGCTAATATAAAGGCTAATGTCCTTTCCCTTGAGATGAGGCTACTTCATAATATTGTCAACAAAATATTTTTGCCTCGCACTGGTAGATTCGATTGGGTCAGCGAGAGAGATTTGATCTTTATGAGATATATGATTGAGGGGAGGCCCTCAATCTTCCATACATTATGCTAACCCAGGTGAGAGATGCAGTCCTTCATACTTATATTCAGACACTTTGTTGTCGTGCTTGATGGGGAGGACAGCAGGTTGTTACATCACACTGATACCTACTCAGCCAAATCAGTTCAACGTATGGGTTATCATCTGGTTGAAGGGGCTTGGTTGAAGAAAGGTTCAGATCAGAGGGCTGAAGGATCTTCAGATGATGATGAGGAGGAGCAGCTACCTGAGGAGATTGGGATTGTTGCTGAGCCTTCTGCACTTGAGGAGACTGCTACCACTGTTGTTGCTGAGCTTACTGTTACAGATGTTGAGAAGTTAGAGCATAAAGAGAGGAGTCCTAGGACTTTTCCAGGATCCCCACCAGCACCAGCATCTCCACCTGCTTCAGTACTTGTACCTCCTGTGCCAGCACCTGCAGTGACTGATACTCATGCTCCTGGTCCATCCACTGATACTCTGAGACCATCTGCTGGTACTTCTGCACCTTTAGTGTCTCACGCATTTTTTGCCCAACAGATGAGGCAGCTTTCTTAGACTTTGACCAGCTCCTTTGGTTCGATGTTTGGCAAGCTTCGCCAAACAGTCGACACCAAACTTGAGGAGATCTGTGGTGAGATTTGACAGTTGCACTCCAGGATAAACTATGTTGGGTCTACTGGACCACAGCCACATATTGATATTCAAGCACTTTCTGACTCTTTCAGATCAATTTCAGATGACATTAGATGGACTGTAGCTCATAGCATAGATAAGTTCAAAACTGAATTGAGAGAAATGAGCTATAGAATGGGTTCACTGGAAGCAACAAAGAAGATGGAAGATGATTACACAAAAGGAGTGAAAATTTTGAGAGCAGAACTTGGAAGAATGAGTATCAACTGAGGCATTTACCAAAGCTCAGGCTAGTGAGCTCATTGCTGTACAAGAAGGGAACAAGAAAATTCAGATCGAGCTGAGCACTGTGTGGGTCTTTCTAGCTAGGCTTTCTTCATACATTCAGGCTCTTGGAGCAGCTAGACCTTCAGCTAGTCAGCCTGCACCTCATCCTAGACAGTCTGCACCACACTTTAGATAGCCTCCACCTCAGTCTACTTTGCCACCATCTCTTGTTCCTCATGGTCTATTTAATCCAGATCCTATCTCTTCCAGACCACCACTTGAAACATCCACTAGCACTAGAGGACCTTCTAATATACCTAAATCTTGGCTAGGTAGATCTGAAAACATTAAAGTAGAATCTATTGATAGTGACTAGACTAAAGTTTGTATATCTTCTTTCAAACTTTTGTAATTTGTATTGAAAATCCTTGAATGCAATGAAATTATATGTTTCTTATGTTTGCAATATGATTTATGGAATGAATGGTATTGTTAATGTGATTTGTGTATGCAACTCAAGATAAATTTAAATTAGAATATCAAAATTTCTTTCAAAAATCAAGATTTATGTACTTAATAAAGGGGGAGAATGATTCTAATTAAAACCTTTTTGATTATTGACAAAAAGGGGGAGAATGATATTGATATTGATGCATGAAAAATTAGTAGAAGAAACAAATGAAAAAGAATGTTTTTTATTGAAAATCATGTTGTTTCAAAATTTTCAGAACATACAACAAGGGAAAGAAAAATTTGTTGAATGGCTTAAATTTATTTACCATTGCTCTAAAATATGTGCAAATTTGCTCTGATTAGATCTTGCCACAAGCATTTGTTAATATCTCAAGATTTGATACCTTTGGCCAACCTAAAACTCTGATATATTTATGGCAAAAATAGCTTTTGATAACTATTTCTTATGATACATATTGATCTTATATCAAAAGCTCTGATACATTGTGATATGGCAAGATCGCTAATATGGAACCCATGTCAGACTTAGTCAGATGCCATGTCGGAGGAAGCTGCCATGTCGGATGTCCCTCTTCGGACTCTTTCGCCAGGTGGCCCCCTCGAGGTCGAGATGCCCTGGCCGAAGTCGAGCTTCGGCTCTCTTCGGACTCCTTCGCCAGGTAGCTTCCTCGAGGTCGAGACGCCCTGACCAAAGTCGAGCTCCAACTCTCTCTAGACTCCTTCACCAGGTGGCTCCCTCGAGGTCGAGACGCCCTGGCCGAAGTAGAGTTCCGGCTCTCCGAACTCCTTCACCAGGTGGCTCCCTCGAGGTCGAGACGCCCTGGCCAAAGTTGAGCTCTGGCTCTCTTCAGACTCCTTCGCTAGGTGGCTCCCTCAAGGTTGAGATGCCCTAGCCGAAGCTCGGCTTCGGCTCTCTTCGGACTCCTTCACCAGGTGGCTCCCTCGAGATCGAGATGCCCTGGCCGAAGTCGAGTTCATCCTCCCTGAACCAGCCCCACTTCGGACAAGGGGACCGGCGGTTGAGGGATGTCGTCGCCTTCCTTGAACAGTGGTAAGCCGCCCAAGAACCATGGAGGGGTGCCCACCAGATCGCAATAATTGCCCCTGCTACCACTTACACCGAAGGAGAAAGGGTCCCCCGATCGAGGCACCGCGCTCTCGACCGACCGTCTGTGCCATCCAAAAAAGGAAATCAACCCAGAAGATTCAAATCCAGGGGGCGACTACCCCCCAATCGAGGCTCTGCCAAGTTTTCAAAGTGGAGCGACCGGAGGGAGGGTCAAAGCGCACGATGTAGTTCTCTATCACGAATGGGGAAAGACACCTCGTGCATGGCACGGAGCATCAACGCATGCGCCTACAAGCGAGGGGAGGATCCCAAGGTAGGCGGCGTGCAGCCATCCTGGCTTAAAAGTGTTCTCCAAGGTTCCAAAAAGAAAGTAAGTAACAAACAAACGGGCGAAAGGGATGGCATACGGGACAACAACTGAGAGGCCAAGTGCTCTAGGCTACCGAAGACTCACCGGAAGGGTCTCGATGGACACAGCCATCCAGCTAAAACACTCCTCCACTGTCGCTTCCCTCGCTTTACTCTCAATCCATTCACACTCTCCAAGTACATAATTTTCTCCTCATAGAGTGGAGTCCATCTATGGGATTCGACTAGGAAGATCTGTTCTCCTAGATCACCACTGACTTGAGCATCGGAGTGCCCCCGCTAGGATCCCCGGCCCGGGTCTTCTCTATTTTGTAGGTCCGAGCGCGCGAGCAGGTTACCGAGTGATGAGGGCGAGGTCCGACATCGTCTCCAGCTACAGGCCACGGCGGTCAGGCGGCAACAGATTGGCACACCAGGTAGGGGGGCAGGACACATTTCGATCCAAGCCAATCCCCTTGCGAGCAACCCCACCAGGAGCATGGTGATGACCCGTGCAAGGGAGGTCTCCACTAGCCATGCTAGGGATTCCCCTTCTCATGGGGACCCGCACAGTCCAGATAGGGAGCTCCCCGTTCCACTGCAACTGCCTCCAGTGGATGTTCAGCTGGCCACACTCACCAAGCAAATGCAGCTTCTGATTGCAGCGGTGCGCCAGTTGCAGCATCAGCATCGATCCCTGGCCACCCACCAATAGCCAGGGACTCCTGTGGCCCAAGCTGCCGCATCCCACGATAGCCTGCGGTCCTTCCACGGAAGACATTCACTATCGCGAGCCACAACAAATCGTCGAAAAAGCCATAGGACCCTGGCAAAGAGATAGTGGACCGGGTCAGCCAACCGGGAGAACCGGTCCCCGACCCTCGAGCAGGCTATTGTCAAGCACCGCCGAGGTCACAGAGGCAAGGCCCCCCATCGCGACCCCCCTCAGCTGCCACCTTCACCTCCTCCGTCGACCTCAGCGGAGGGCTCAACCGACGAGGCCATCAGGCGCATGGCAGAAAGGCACCTGGAGGAACAGGAGTGCAAGCTGGCGAAGCTATTCCACCAGCTTACAAATTTGCAGGGTTCCCCCCGTGAGCCTGTGGGCTACGACGCCCATCTCCCTTTCTCCCGAGAGATTCGAGAGGAACCGATCCCGAGTCGATTCGCATGCCGCAGGTGGATCCCTACAACAGGACCACCGACCCCCTGGACCACCTTGAGAGCTACAAGACCCTCATGAGAGTGTAGGGGGCGACCGACGCTCTCCTCTGCGTTGCTTTTCCAGCCACCCTCAAGAAGGCGGCTCGAGTCTGGTTGACCTGCCTCGAGCCTGAAAGCATCGGCTCATTTGCTCAGCTGGAGAGGAAGTTCATGGCCCACTTTGATGCCTATCGAAAAGTGCCACGGGAGGTAGACAGCCTTTTCTCCATCAAGTAGCAAGACCACGAGTCCTTGCGAGACTACGTGGCCCGCTTCAAGGTTACCACACTGGAGATTTACAACCTAGACGAGCCAATTGCCATGTTGGCACTGAAGAGAGGGCTCAGGACTTCCCGCCTGACCTACTCACTGGATAAGAAGCCACTGAAGACGTATTCCGAACTCCTCCTCTGTATTCACAAGTACATCCGTGTCGAGGAGGCGGACCATATGAAGAGGGAGCTGATGGGAAGCCACTGAAGAAGCCATCTCCCGAGGAGACGTCCGGGGTACGGAAGCCCAGACCGGCCTCCCCAAACTTTCGCCAAGGGTTGAAGCCGAAGAGTGGCCCCATCTCAGAAAAAAAATACACACCTCTCCTAGCCCCGAGGATGAAGATCCTCATGGAGATTGAGGGCGAGCGCTACCTACGATGCCCATCCCTATTGAGGCCATCTAATGGTCGCAATAAGATAAAGTACTGCCAATTCTACCATGACCACGGCCATGACACCGAGGAGTGCCGCTACCTCAAGAAAGAATTTGAAGACCTGATAAGAAGGGGCTACCTCAGAAGGTTTGTGGGGGGCAAGACCCCGGTGGAATCTCAGGCGCTCACTGCTCTCCCTCCGGTCCCTACAATCAATAACCGGCCCACCGAGAAGACTGTGGGGATGATATGTTGGAGAATCAAGCATGCCCCCAAGAGGACCTGGGGAGGAGAGAGTTTGGAAAATGTACTCCCCTTTGTGAGGGAGAGGAAATCTGGAAATGAAAATGTAAATAATGATGCCGTGGTCATCGAGATGATGATCGTCAAACATCCTGTAAAACGAATTATGGTCGATAGTGGAAGTTCGACTGATGTCCTTTTTTACAATGCTTTCTCCAGGATGAATCTGTCCTCTACGTAACTAAGGCCTGTGCACACTTCCCTTGTCGATTTTACAGGGGACTCCGTGAGAGTCAAAGGAAAAATCACTCTCCCTGTCACTGTCGGGGCACCACCTTGGCAGAGCACCGTCATGATGACTTTCAAGGTTGTTAGGCTTCCCTAGCCTATAACGTGATTCTTGGCCATCCCGGGCTCAATCTGCTCAATGCGGTCATTTCCATCAAGCGATTATTGGTCAGTTTCCCACTCCTTATGGTGTTGGAGAAATGAGGGGGGCACCTCAGCCGATCCAACATTGTCTCCAAGCCATTCTTGAGGCCAAAACCTCCGAGGAAGACCCCAATGCCGACAACCTCGATCAAAGGGTGTAGGACCCCAGAGGTGGTACGGTCGAGCACCTATTATCGTATCCACTCAGAATCGACCCGATGAAGACGGTGAAAATTTGGGCCCAGCTGCAAGAGGATGAGCGGGCCCACTTGATGGAATTCCTTCGAGCGAACTCATATGTGTTCGCCTGCATAGTGATAGATATGCCCGGGATTCTTCTTGACATCATCACCCACAAGTTGAGCATCAACCCAAAGTACCGTCCTATTCGACAAAAGAAGAGAAGCTTCATCCTAGAGAGGCAATGGGCAATCAATGAGGAGGTGGATAAGCTCCTCGCAGCCGACTTTATCCGTGAAGTACAATATCCCAGCTGGCTAGAAAATGTAGTCATGATCAAGGAGAACAATGGAAAGTGAAGGATCTCCGTGGACTACACCGATCTCAATCGAGCCTGTCCAAAGGATAGCTTCCCTTTGTCGAAGATCGACCAACTAGTGGATGCCACCTTGGGGCACCGCTTACTCTCCTTTATGGATGCATTCTCTGAATACAATCAAATCTGGATGCATCCAGACGACGATGAGCACACTGCCATCATCACTGATCAAGGGACGTACTGCTATCAAATGATGCCTTTTGACTTGAAGAATGCTGGTGCCACATACCAGCGGCTGGTCAATCGGGTCTTCAAGGACCAGATTGGCCGAAACATGCAAGTATATGTGGACGACATGCTCGTTATGAGCAAGTCGAAGTCAGACCATGTCACCAACCTGGCGGAGGCTTTCCACAACCTCCGGATGCACAAGATGAAGCTAAATCTGATGAAGTGCACCTTCGGCATAGCAGCAGGGAAGTTCCTTGGCTTTATGGTCACCCAGAGGGGAATCGAAGCAAACCCAGAAAAGGTCCAGGCAATTGTCGACTTGGAGCACCCTACCTTGAAGAAGTAGGTCCAGTGCCTAACAGGCTAGATTGTCGTCTTGAGCCGGTTCATCTTGAGGTTGGCTGACCGCTGCTTACCTTTCTTTAAGGCATTGCACAAAGTGCACGACTTCACCTAGAACGAAGAATGCAAAGCAGCTTTTGAGGAGTTGAAGAAGTTCTTGGCATCATCGCCGCTGCTCTCTAGACCGAAGGAAGGAGAGGAACTCCTACTGTATCTAGCGGTCACCTCAAGGGCCGTCAGCTCGATTCTTGTCCGCATAGATGAGGACGGATCCTAGAAACCGGTGTACTACACTAGCTAAATCCTCGGAGATGTGGAGATCAGGCACACCTGCTCAGAAAAGTTAATTTTTGCTCTTAAAATATTTGCCCAGCATCTTAGGCCGTACTTCCAAGCACATCCGATTATGGTCTTGACGGACCAACCACTGAGAGCCGTGCTTGGTCATCCCGATAGATTCGGATTCTTGGCCAAGTAGGCACTGAAGCTCAGTGAATTTGACATCGCATACCGGCCAAGGCCATCTCAGAAGGCCCAGATGTTAGCCGACTTCCTGGTCAAGTGCGCAGGACTTGCCAAAGAGCTAGAGCAGACCATCCTGGAGCATCAAGCAGAGCCCGAGGCCAAGGAGGAGTCTTGGGTCCTCCACATGGATGGCACGTCCAATGCGGGCGAGAGCGGAGCATGCCTCATCCTTGCTAACGGCCATGGGATTATAGCTGAGTGTGCGCTTCACTTTCGATTCACGATGACCAATAACCAGGCAGAGTATGAGGCACTCCTCGCGGGGTTGAGAGTCTCACGTGAGCTTGGTGTACCCAGCATGAAGGTCTTCACCGACTCCAAGCTGGTAACCGGGCAGGTCTCAAGAGAATATGAGGCCCGAGATCCCCAGATGATGAAGTACCTAGAATGGGTTGCTCGAGCATGACAGGCTTTCGGCACTTCAGCATCTCCCACATCCCTCGCAGAGAGAATGCCCGTGCCGATGCTCTGTCAAGGCTCATGACCTTGCTGGACTCGTCACTAGGGCGTGCTCACATTGAGACCTTGAAAATTCAAGCTATGAAGCTCCAGGAGAAGTCCAGCAAGTCACCCCAGAGCCTAGCTAGATGGACCAGTATATCAGGTAGATCACTGACGGCACTCTACCAGCAGATCAAATGGAGGCCGGCCTCATCAAGAAGAAGGCCACGTGATTCGTCCTGATGGATGGACAGCTCTACCACAGATCCTACTTCTATGTGCCTTTAAAGTGCTTGAGACCCACAGAGGCAGCTTTTGTGCTCCAAGAAATACTTGAAGGCCTCTACGAGAATCACTTCGGAGGGAGGATGCTAGCGTACAAGACCATTCATCAGGGGTACTACTGGAAAACCATGAGGGAGGACACCGCCGACTTCATGAGGAAGTGTAACCACTGCCAGCGCCACGCCCACATATAGCATCAACCAGTGGTGCCACTCTCCCAACTCTTCGCATCATGGCCGTTCGCCTAGTAGGGGATAGACATCCTTGGTCCATCCCCTCCTGCATTCGGACAACGTAAATTTCTGATAGTGGCTATTGACTACTTTACCAAATGGGTGGAGGCAGAGTCACTAGCACGGATTACCGAAGCCAAGGTCCGTCAGTTCTTCTAAAATTCGATCATCTACCATTTCGGACTCTCCCATAATATCATCATCAATAATGGATGGCAGTTCGATAATCAAGAGTTCGAAGAGTTTTACGCTGACCTCGGCATTCACCATCGCTTCACCTCGATGGCTCACCCCCAGACCAACGAAGAGGCTGAGGTGACCAACCGGACTATCCTTTAGGAACTCCGAACCAGGTTAGACCGAGCCAAGGGTAGGTGGGTAGAAGAACTTCCTAGCATCCTTTGGGCCTACTACACAACATCCAGGACGGCCACAGATGAGACACCTTTCAGCCTCATCTTTGGCATGGAAGCTGACATCCTAGTCGAACTCAGTGTGCCCACACTACGGGTGGAACAATATGATGAGGCAGAAAATCTGGCCTGCCTTCTTCTCAACTTGGACCTCCTCTAGAAAACAAGAGACAAGGCTCGACTCAAGATGGAGGCCTATCGGCAGCGGGTAGCTCGATACTATAACGCACAGGTAAGGCCAAAGATCTTCTGCCCAAGCAACCTGGTATTATGCCAGGCTGAAGCCTCCCAACCCCGGGAGTGCAACAAGGTCTCGCCGAATTGGGAGGGCCCCTATAAGGTGGTCAAGGCTCTTCCCCATGGAGCTTACTACCTAGCGAAGCTTGACGGTGCCAGATTCCCACAGACTTGGAATGCCAACAACTGAGAATGTACTATCAGTGATGTAAGGCCTTCCTCCATTAATGATAAAGTTCCTCTTTGTGCGAATCACTTTTACCTTGTAGGAATGTCACTGCTCGACCCCAGGTCTGGCAAATTAATCTTGAAAACTTTTGAAGTCCGGCACTCTCTGAGCCTGAAAACTCCTAAAGCCCGGCACTCTCAAGTCCAGAAACTCCTAAAGCCCGGCACTCTAAGCCCAAAACCTCCTGAAGCCTGACATCTCAAGCCCGAAAATTTCTGAAGCTCGGCACTCTCAAGCCCGGAAACTCCTGAAGCCTGGCACTCTCAAGCCCGAAAACTCCTGAAGCCCAGCACTCTAAGCCTGAAAACTCCAGAAGCCTGGTACCTTAAGCCCAGAAACTCTTGAAGCTCGACATCTCAAGTCCAAAAACTCCTGAAGCTAGACATCTCAAGCCTGGAAACTCCCGAAGCCCGGCACCTTGTAGTCACCTGGTGGGCCCACCGAGTGCAGAATCCTAGCTCGGTCATGCCATGGGCGCTTGGAGATGGTTCCACCCGAGGTTGCCCAGACCTCTTCTGAGGAAGCACACGAAGCCCTACCGCCACGCTGCTCATGAGGTGGGAACGACTTAACGAGTCCAAGGGCTTCCTTCCTAATCGCCCCACATATTCGGAGCACAGTAGGAAAGAGCCCAAGGACTTAGAGCCTCAAGGCAAGACACCTCGGCAAAGACATGTATGTGTAAAGTCGAGGAGAAAAGGAAACTTGCCGGAGTATTGAGAATTCGAAAGAAAACAAGTAAAATAAGATAGAAAAAAATTTCATTAAGAATTTTCAAGGTCTTACATTGTCTTTGGGCCCCGACAGGATGGGCAGCCCAGACAGAAGCAACAAAAGTAGAGGTACAAGAAGAAGCGAGGCTCCCATGTTACTCTACTGGCTCCTTCTTGGGACGGCACTCAGGTTGGGCAACGTCTTCTATGACCTCCAGCGATGGGGCTACGTCCGGACCTCCGGCGGTGGGGCTACATCGACAGTAGCCATGGGTTCCTTCGATTCGGCCACAGCCAAGATTGGGCCCCCGCACGGAGTTGCTGGGAAGGCGAGCCCATCCAAGCTCATGTCCAGAATGAGCTCCGCTACCTTGGACCAACAGAACACGAACCCCTGGAAGAACGAGTAGATGGCCAGTTAGTTAAACTCAGCATCGAATTCCTTCGAGGCCTTGTAATTTGGCACCACCTCAGTGGCCTCCTTCTTCGCAGCCTCCATTAAGGCCACCCCCCCCCCCCCCCCCCCCCCGCAGCCTTCTCCTCAGTGGCAGTAGCCTTCCTCTCGACGGCAGCAGCCCGCTCCTATGCCGCCTCCAGCTGAGCCTGGAGGGTTTGAGCCTGCTCCCTCTCCCGGGCCACTTCAACATTGAGCTCTTCCACTTTGGCCTCCTTGGCCTTGAGCTCCTCGGCCCGGCATCGATCCGATTCCTCTCCCGGGCCAAGGACTCCTCTAGGCTCTTGAGGTGCCTCTCGGTGCCTGCCACCTTAGCCCTCAGCTCTTTGTTCTTCTGTTTGGCCTCCCAGGTCGTGTCCGTCTTTAGCTTGACCTCGATCACCATTGAGTCAAGCTATTGCGCATGCTGCTTGTCCCTCTTGGCCCAGTTCTTGCAGTTGTCTCGTATGAGTAACAAGTTCGTCCCAAGCTGCACCAAGGAAGACATTAGCAAAAAAAAGGGGAAAGAGGAAAAGATAAGAATACTCACTGAGAAGAGCTACGAAAAGGTGCCAAGGATGGCGTCGGCCAGGAGCCTTCCCGCTTTTCCCATCGATCGCGCGGTTGGACGGAGAAGTCCATCATGCTCTCGACGAGGGCCCGATCTCGGACCAACGAGGCATCCGGTGCCACCTCGAAGGGCAACTTGCGAGAGCTGTTCTTCTTCTTTTTCTTCGTTGCTACCGTGGCATCGCCCTCATGACTGGCCGAGGATGTCTCGAAATCTCTGTGGGGGCTCGTCGCCATGCTGAACAACGTTGCTGACGGTGGCTCCCTCTTCTCCTCTTCTTCGGCTTCCACCTCGATGATTTCAGGAGTTGGGGGTGCCACAGCGGTAGCAACGGACCTGGCCCGAGTGACTACATCAGGCTCTTGAATCGGAGGCAAGTCCTGCTGCCTTGGCAGTTCCGGGACAGGTTCGGCCATCCTCCTTCTCGGCTTAGATGGTGCAGCAGGTGTGGCCCTTATGCTATCCTCATTCCGAGGCCTCTTCGACATGGACTCTCTGGCCCCCAATGGTGCACCCCTCTTTTTGGAGAGAGCGAGGAGTTCATCCATGGAGTACTTCATGCTTGCACAAAGGAGAATGAGGTCAGTTCCGAGCTTTAAGGGACAAGCATAAAACAAAAACAAGTAGAGCTTGTGCCGAACTTTCCCAACTCCTGCATTGGGCTGACCCTGACTTTGAACAGGTTCTGCTCCGAAAGCAGAACCTCGAGGGAAGGGATTTGGTCGGTGCGGAGCTGGTCATAAATTTTCTGATAAGCTGCCTCAATAGCAAAGTTCCAGTTCGGGGTTCGGTCTGGGTTGCTCCTAACCCAATCGACCTCCTCGATGGAAGCAAAAAAGTATTTGCTCTTCCATCCTTTGATGGAAGAGGGGAGCTCAAACTTAATGCCCTTTGAGCGCGGAGAAATGAACCACCACCCCTCCTCGATCGGGTAGCATTTCAGGATAAAGAAAATCCTGAACAAAGAGAAACAGGCTACGATCTCGTGGAAGTGGCAGAGAACGATGAAGCAAAAAATTGTCCTGACTGCGTTTGGGACTAACTAAGCCAAAACTAAACAATAATGGCTCAGCATGGAAAGAAAGAAGGGATGAAGCGGGAATCAAAGGCCCCCTGTGAGGGTTTCTTCGTAAAGGACAATCCGACCCGGGCCACTGGAGGTGACCCGTTCTCCCGGTCATGAGATCGAGAGTCGGACATAATCCAGGATGCCGAAGGTCTCCCGGATGACCGAGAGCTCCTCGCCGGTTATCATCGAAGAGATACCATCGGGACTAGTCGACCGAGAAAGTTTAGAAGAAGCTTCAGGAGGAGGAGGAGGAAGGCGGGCCCTAGGCTCTCCTATAACTATCCCTGTGGGACGAGGCCTTCTATGAATCTCGAAATGGACTTGTTTCTCCTCATTGGAGGAAGGAGTCCTCGGCCGAGAAGGCCCAGCCTCATCAGGATTGCTTGAGGGATGATAGCTACGACCCGAACAAGCCATCTCAAGGAAGAAGATGAAGGAGAAAGAACAGAGAAGGAAGAGAAAGGAGATGGACAAAGTCCGGGAAGATCCTAACCCTGAAGATGAACTCTACCCAACCAAAAGTAAAAGAAGAATGAAGAGGACGAACCTGGCTAGCCTTGGAGGAAAAGGACGGCCGGGGGAAGAGAGAAGGCTCTAGTTCGCTGGCGGGCACGAGAAATTTGAAAGAGGAAGTGTTTTCAGAGAATTGTCCTTCCTTTTGAAATGACTAGACTGCAACCGTACCGTCCCAGAGCCGTCACCATCAGATCTGCGCCACATGTCAGCAATCGAGAGAGGGCAAAGCTTCGGTCCGCTTAGGATCATTTCGAATTCTGTGTCAGCCATTAAACCTTCTCGAACGGGTCCATGTGTCACCCCCACATTGGCTTGGAGGTCCGCCTCGCGAGGCACCGGCGATAATGGCAATAATGGTGCCGAATTTTGGCTTTTCCATGTCAGCACCGCATTTACTCCCTTCACCCCAAGTGCCGTGCACCAACGGGACTTGAGAGTGGGGACCAAATAATGTGGTGAGATTGCTGACATAGAACCCATGTTAGACCCAGTCAGATGCCATGTCAGAGGAAGCTGCCATGTCGGACGTCCCTCTTCGGACTCCTTCGCCAGGTGGCTCCCTCGAGGTTGAGATGCCCTGGCCGAAGTCGAGCTTCGGCTCTCTTCGGACTCCTTCGCCAGGTGGCTCCCTCGAGGTCAAGATGCCCTGATCGAAGTCGAGCTCCGGCTCTCTCTGGACTCCTTTGCCAGGTGGCTCCCTCAAGGTCGAGATACCCTGGCCAAAGTCGAGTTTCGGCTATCTCCGGACTCCTTCGCCAGGTGGCTCCCTCGGGTCGAGATGCCCTGGCCGAAGTCGAGCTCCGGCTCTTTCCGAACTCCTTCTCCAAGTGGCTCCCTCGAGGTCGAGATGCCGCCGAAGTCGAGCTCCGGCTCTCTTCAGACTCCTTCACCAGGTGGCTCCCTTGAGGTCAAGATGCCCTGGCCGAAGTCGAGCTATGGCTCTCTTCGGACTCCTTCACCATATGGCTCCCTCGAGGTCGAGATGCCTTGGCTGAAGTCGAGTTCCTCCTCCCTGAGCTAGTCCCACTTCGAACGAGGGGACCGGTGGCTGAGGGACGTTGCTGCCTTCCTTAAACGGCTGTAAGTCGCCCAAGGACCACGGAGGGGTGCCCACTAGGCCACAATAATTGTCCCTTCTACCACTTACACCAAAGGGGAAGGGATCCCCTGATTGAGATGTCATGCTCTCGACCGACCGTCTGTGCCACCCAAAAGAGTAAATCAATCTAGGAGATTCAAATCCAGGGGACGGCTACCCCTCGATCGAGGCTCTGCTAGATTTTCCAAAGTGGAGCGACCGGAGAGAGGGTCGGAGCGCACGGTGTAGTTCCCTATCACGAATAGAAAAAGGCACATCGTGCATGGCACGGAGCGTTGCCACACGCGCCTACAAGCAAGGGGAGGGTCCCAAGGTAGGTAACGAGCAGCCATCCTAGCTTAAAAGAGTTTTCCAAGGTTCTAAAAAAAAAGTAAGTAATAAACAAACGGGCGAAAGGGGTGGCATACAGGAGAGCAACTGAGAGGCCAAGTACTCTAGAGTACCGGAGACTCACCAGAAGGGTCTCGATGGACACAGCCATGCATCTTAAACACTCCTCCACTGTCGCTTCCCCTGCTCTACTCTCAATCCATTCACACTCTACAAGTACATAATTTTCTTCTCCTAGAGTGGAGTTCATCTACGGGGCTCGACCAGGAGGATCTGTTTTCCTGGATCGCCACTAACTTAAGCATCGAAGTGCCCCCGCCGAGATCCTCGGCCTGGTTCTCCTCTATTTTGTAGGTCCGGGCATGCAAGCAGGGGCCCGAGTGATGAGGGCAGGGTCCGAGGTCGTCTCCAGCTACAGGCCACGGCAGTCGGGCGGCAACACATTGTCTATATGCAAGCTCTGATACATTGATTTCAAATATATTCTCAGTACACAGCTCATAAATGTTAATATTTACTTCCAAATATGTTTATACTTGTAATTGTAAAGTTTTTCCATGCCCAGTATTTTGTCATCATCAAAAAGGGGGAGATTGTTGACCCCTTGAGTGATTTTGATGATAACAAAATATTGGAGCATGATTTATCTTACTAACAACTCTTCAAGTGAATTACAAGTTTTTGTAGGATGATCTTTATGCCCAATTGCAACTCCTATAACCTTATTATATGTTATGTGTTGTGTTGTAAATGTTTCATGTAAAAAAGAATCCAAAGAAAAATTGATGTCATTTTCATAAAAAAGGGTTACTTCTATGTGTTTTTCAAGCTTAAATTCTTTAGAATTTGTTGTTAGTTAAGTTAGGAAGAGTTTTTAGTATTGAAGAGTTGCTGGAAGAATTCTGGAAAGGTGTTAAAGTTTTTATTGAAGATTCACTCGAGCCGACTCGCATGAAGAGAGCCGACTCTAATCCTTGGCACGGTTGAAGGATTCTGGCATGCAGAAATCCGAGCCGACTCGAAGGAACCCGAGCCGACTCATCCAGTGCATCATTTCTTGAATCAGACAAGCGAGCCGACCTGAAGGAAGTCCGAGCACACTCAATCATTCAGTCGGGCATTCGATTCCTCTAGAGTCCAGAAAAATCAGTTCTGAGAGAACAGGCAGGAGAGCCGACTCGAAGGAACCCGAGCCGACTCTCCAGAGTATAGTTTTGAAGGCCTAAGAATTCAAGCCGACCAGACTGAGGTGAGCCGACTTAACCAGAGTGAGGAATCATCGACATTGAGGATCCGAGCTGACTCAATTATGGCGAGCCGACTTGACCAGAGTGAAGAATTAATTCTCTGAGAATCCGAGCCGACTCGAGGCATTCGAGCCGACTCGAACGTCGATTCCAGGCAAGTAACGACTAGTTTCAAAACTTCATTTTTGAATTGAAAAAGTACTCCAACGGTCAAATATCAAATCCCAACGATCTACAACGACTATATCCATCCAAGAAGAGTATAAGACTATATAAATGAGGGATTTGGACAACCTTTGAAGAAGTGAATGCTTAATTGAATATTAAAAGAGCTTGTGAGCAAGAGAGCACAAAAAGAACATTCAAGTCAGCCTTCAAGTCTTCACCAACTCCTACCAGAAGCTTGAAGCACTTATTAAGGAAGAAGAGGAAACCATTGAAGTGCATTAAAGCCCAATTAAGAAGGCTTCTCTTGAGTTGCAACTGCAACCATCAGACAATATTGGGTTTGTTATTAGTTGCTTACTTTCTTTTAACTCTTGGTGAGTTTGTGGGTTATTGGTGAGCCCGGTTTAAAAACCAGGTGTGGCTTGTTAGTGATCTCGTTTAAAACTAACAGTCTAAGGGTTCTTGGTCATCCTATTCAAAACCAAGTGTTGGGTTCTTGGTGATCTTGTTGAAAACCAAGTGTTGGGTTCTTGGTGAGCCCGATTGAAAAACCAAGTTGCATTTTGGATTATGAGCCTAGTAAAACAATCCGACTATATTCCGGTAGTGAATATAGTGAAAATTCCAAGTGGTATCTTGAGTAGTGGACGTAGGAGCAAGGGTGCTCCGAACCACTATAAATTTGGTATGTTTGCATTGTGTTTTTTCTGTTTGCATTTGCTTCCGCTCTTAATTATTTGAAATATAGCACCTACCACAAAAGTATATTTAAAAAGAGCACATATCTGATTAATTTTTTAAGTTTCTAATTCACCCCCCTCTTGGAAAAGCCACCTGGACAACAATGGGGGTAGCCTTGGGGACCCCCGATGGAGGTGCGGAGGTGGTCGATGGCCTACCGAATGCAAAATCTGGTGCTCAAGTCTCTATCACTTCCAAAATCTGGTCGACGTCCACATGGTAGCTTCCAGTGGTGGAAGAGGGGGTCCACGAATCATCACATGCTCGAATCACGAACCGATGCACCGGAAGGGACAAAGGCATTATTCCTGATTGCCGCCCTTCATCCACATGGCGGCCCTCCAGGGGCAGACCGGCGATCCATGAATCGCTAGGCAATTGCAATAATTAATGAAGTGCCTGGAGGCCTTCCATGTCAGCGACGTTAGTCTACTCCCTTCACCCCGAGCCCAAGAAGTGCCTTGAGCTTGGGAGTGGGGGCATCTGATGTGGCAAGCCGTTGGCGTGGCACCCATGTCCGACATAGTTGGCTAATGAGGTGGAAGAGAGCAATACCTGGGCTATCCGAGGTCGAGCTCCTACAAGGAGATGCTCTGCCGGGGCTCCAGGCCTTGTAGCACACCGCCTGCATCTTCTAAAAGAGGAATGCTCTACTAGGGCTCCAAGCCCTGTAGCACGATGCCTGTATCTCCTGTAGGGAAAGTATTCTACTGGAGCTCTAGGCCCTGTAGCACACCGTATGTGCTTCCCGCAAGAGAAATTCTCTGCCAGGGGTCCAGGCCTTGCAGCGCTCCATCTACCCCCTTGTAAGTGGAAGCACTCAACCGTGGCTCCAGATCCTGTGGCATGCTACCTGAACCTTCCACAAGGGATCACTCCACTAGGGGGCAGGCTCTGCAGCACACCGATTGCATCTTCTGCAGCACACAGACTTCTACCACCTCCACGGGTTCGTTGCCCGGTTCTCCTTGTTCAGGGCCTTCTTCGCCCTGAAGCACCACCCAACTGAGGATGGGTGGTGGTCCTTGTCTTCCCGCCTGAAGGGCATCAGATTTAAGCTCCCCTCTTCCATCAGGGGATGGAAGAGTAAGTTTTTCTTTGTTGAGGTTGAGGGGGTCAACTGGGTCTGGAGCGATCCGGACAAGTCCCCTAATCGAAATTCTGTGATCGATGTGGCTGACTGGGATGACTACGAGCAGCTCTGCACCACACAGATTCCTCCTCTCGAGGTCATGTTATCTGAGCAGAACCTCACCGACTCCAGGGTCGACCCAACGAATGGGTTGGGTGAGTTTGACCTGAACTTTCCTCTTTCTTTATCTTGCACTCCTTGCACTGCTTCCTGCGGATTCTGACTGCTGTGTGACTTGTATGCAGGGATGATTTTCTTCGAGAATGACCTACTGGCGATCACTCAGAAGAGGCCACCACCGGGCTGGCCAGGGAGCCTTCATCGAGGCAAGTCCGAGGCGAGAGCGCTCTTGTGGCTTCCCCCACTGTGGTGGTTGGTCCGAGCTCGGCTGCTCCACTGGTCCGAGTTCAGAGGTGACTCGCGCTGCTCCTGCACCGGTGGAGAGGGCGGCTTCTGTGGCGCCGAGGCCAGCCCAGCAGGCCCTTGCTGCGGAGCCCGAAGTTGTGGCTCGGGCAAGGGCCGCAGCTGCTGCCGCTGCACCCTGCCGTCCTCCGAGTTTGCCTGTCGTCGAGATCAGGGATGAGGAGGTCCGGGCAGCGACCAGGACCACGACCGAGGCGCCACCTGCACCGGTGCCAGCTTCTCAGCCTGCCCCCCGGGACTCTTCAGCCAGCGGGGCAAGACCGCCCACTCCCGGAGAGGGCAGGAGGGAGGAGGCACGATGTCGTCTCCCCTTCAGGATGGGGCCGGAGAGCTCGTTCCTCTGGAGCCCCGAACTAGCCGAGCGCATGATGGACTTCTCGGTCCAGACATGCGACCGGCAAGAGATGTCCGAAATGTAGCTGGGCGATGTTATCAGCGCCATCTTCCCTCAGCTGTACTCGGTGAGCTGTCCCTTCCTTTCTTTTCTTCTCCTTCTTTTTTCTTCTTTTTTTTTTTTTGAGCTGACCTCTTCTCATGGTGCAGATCAGTGCCGAGGCCCTCTTCATCAAGGGCTGCTATCAGAATTGGGAGCATCTCGAGCGGCAACGAGCGGTCAAGATCGAATCCCTGAAAGCCGACCTAAAGGAGAAGGTCAGGGCAAATGGGGCACTTGAACTGAAGGTCAAGGACCTTGAGAAACAGCTCGCCGATGCTGAGGGGCGAGCAAAGAGACTTTTAGAGGCCCGCGACCTAGAGCGAAGCCGTTCGAAGAAAGCCATTGAAGATCTCTCCTCCGTGGAGAAGAAGTTGAATTGGTATAGCGCCGAGGCTGATCGGCACAAGGAGGCCTCCCGGGCTGCCCAGGCGGAGCTGGCAGCAGGGAGGGAGAAACTGGCTACAGCTGAGAAGGCGACGGAGGTGGCGGTCAAGTCAGCGGAGGCTGCAATACTGGAGGCCGCCGAGTCGAGGAGGGTGGCCGCTGAGGCCAAGAAGGGCGCTGAGGACACCGTCGTGAAGTTCAAGGCTTCGAAGGAGTTCGTCGCCGAGATTCATCAGATGGCGTCGGATTCCTTTTACAAGGGATTTATGTTCTTGTGCAGTCGGGTCGAGGCACTTGTCCCCGAGAAGAGCCGCGACCGCTTCAAATACCCTTCGGCCTCAGACGTGGAGCCCAACGAAGAGGCTATGGAAGAAGCCATGGCCTCAGAGTCTCCGACGCCAGCCGAGGTTGAACCGTCCAAGACCAGAGCTGCCCAGTTGGAGGTTCCTGAAGCCGGGAACTCTCAGCCTCAGAGCTCAGCAGGGAGGCCGGCCGGCATGGAGTAGCCCCTTTCTCCTTCTTTGTTTTGTATTTTTGTTTTTGTACTTAGTCAGGGTCGCCCAGCATGTCGTGGTTCTGCAAAATACTTGTAACTTGTGTTTGATCAATGAAACTTGAGTTTCCTTGCCATCTATTTTTTGTCTGGATCTTCCCTTCTTTCTCTCTTTCTTCCACTCCCCTTCTTCTTTTCTTCTCTCTCTTTGGTGAGTGGGGAGATCAGAGAAGAGGGCCTCACCTCGCCTAGGGTTGAGTTATTGGACTTCAACGTCAGCAAGTTGGGCATAGGGTCATGACACTTGAGTGCTGCTGTGCTCAAAGGTGTTGTTGACTGAGAGCCGTGTGGCTCGAAGGTCCCTTGGCTAGAGATCTGAGCTCCGGCCTTAGGCTGGCATCCTGGAGCTGGGCTCGAGGACGTTGGTGACTTAGAGTTGCATGGCTCGAAGATACCTTGGTCGGAGATCTGAGCTCCGGTCTTGGGCTGGCATCCTGGAGCTGGGCTCGAGGACATGGATGACCGAGAGCTGCGTGGCTCAAAGGTCCCTTGGCCAGAGATCTGAGCTCCGGTTTTGGGCTGGCATCCTGGAACTGGGCTCGGGGACATGGATGACTTAGAGTTGTGTGGCTCGAAGGTCCCTTGGTCGGAGATCTGAGCTCTGGTCTTGGGCTGGCATCCTGGAGCTAGGCTCGGGGACGTGGATGACTGAGAGTTGCGTGGCTCGAAGGTCCATTGACCGGAGATCTGAGCTCCGGTCTTGGGTTGGCATCCTGGAGCTAGGCTCGGGGATGTTGGTGATTGGGAGCTGCGTAGCTCGAAGGTCCCTTGGCCAGAGATTTGAGCTCTGGTCTTGGACCGAGAAGTGGGAGCTTTGTCGCCGTGTTTCCCTCTCGTTCTCTTTCTTTCCTTCCCCTCTCTTCTTTTTATTTTTTTTTGATGAGCGGGGAGATCAGAGAAGAGGGTTCTTGCCGTGTTTCCCTCTCGTTCTCTTTCTTTCCTTTCCCTCTCTTCTTCTTTTTGAGTGGGGAGATCAGAGAAGAGGGTTCTTGCCATGTTTCCTTCTCGTTCTCTTTCTTTCTTTCCTCTCTCTTCTTCTTTTTGAGTGGGAAGATCAGAGAAGAGGGTTCTTGTCGTGTTTCCCTCTTGTTCTCTTTCTTTCCTTCCCCTCTCTTCTTCTTTTTGAGTGAGGAGATCAGAGAAGAGGGTTCTTGCCATGTTTCTCTCTCGTTCTCTTTCTTTCCTTCCCCTCTCTTCTTCTTTTTGAGTGGGGAGATCAGAGAAGAGGGTTCTTGCCATGTTTCCCTCTCGTTCTCTTTCTTTCCTTCCCCTCTCTTCTTCTTTTTGAGTGGGGAGATCAAAGAAGAGGGTCACAGGACTTGATTGCCTTGGAGCTAGGCTCGGGTCCAAGGGTTGCCTGAGGGCTTGGCTCGGTCTTTGGCACCTTGGAGCTGGGCTCGAGGCATTGATAGGAGCTGCTTGGCTCCAAGATCCCTTGGCATCTCGGAGCTGGGCCCGAGATGCTTGAGATTGAGAGCGGCATGGCTCAATGATCCCTTGACATCCGGGGGCTAGGCTCGAGGATGCTTGAGATTGAGAGCGGCATGGCTCGAAGATCCCTTGGCATCTTGGAGTTAGGCTCGGGGATGCTTGAGATTGAGAGCGGCATGGCTCGAAGATCCTCTGATGTCCTAGAGCTGGGCTCGGGGATGCCTGTGATTGAGAGCGGCATGGCTCGATGATCCCTTGACGTCCTGGAGCTAGGCTCGGTGATGCTTGAGATTGAGAGTAGCATGGCTCAAAGATCCTTTGACATCCTGGAGCTAGGCTCGGGGACGCTTTGAGATTGAGAGCGACATGGCTCGAAGATCCTTTAATGTCTTGGAGCTGGCGGGGGAGTGGCGAGCGCCTGGGGCCCCGCTTGAGGTCTGCCCCCTCCACAAACCTCTGGAGGTAGCCTCTCTTGAAGAGTTTCTCGATTTCTTGCTCGAGGCTGCGACATTCTTCGATGCCATGGCCATGATCGCGGTGAAGACTACAATACTTTGCCTCGCTACGATAGGTGAAAGGCTTCAATGATAGCTGGTGTTGTTGTCCACTGGCTCACTGGTTAAGCCTTGCATACTAGCGAGCTAGCGGAAGAACTCTGCTAGCCCACGCTCATGTTTCTCTAGGCGCCTTTCCGCTACACGCCTGATGGCTTCATCAACGGACCCCTTCGCCGGAGGAGACGGAGAAGGTGATGTGGGTGCCCTTGGGAAGGGGAGCCCCTTGCATGGCTGGTGGAGGCCTCTTGAGCTGGTGTCATCACCATTCTTCCGTGGAGTGCCGATCTGCAAAGAGGTGGAGGGCTTGATCCGCCCCCCTTCCGGCGCGCCAATCTGTTGTCGCCAGGATCGTCATGGTCCGTAGCTGCTGTCGGCGTCGGAGCGTGCCTCCTCGTCCGCTCCCTCGCTGCCGGGCGGTCTTTCGCTCCTGGACCTGCAAGACAGGGGTTAGTGACCCGGGCCGGGGTTTCTGGTGGGGGAACTCCGACGGTCAAGTCAGTGACAATCCAGGGGAACAGATCCTCCTGGTCGAGTCCATCTTGATGGACTCCACACGAGAAGGAGTGTGTTGTGTGAATGTGAGTAACAGGAGTGTCGGGGGAAGTGTGGCCTGGCTAGGGGGAGTCCCTGTGTGGCCCTTCCTCCCGACCTTGCTCTGGAATGCTGGTGGTGCCATGCCCCTCTTCCTGGTGGGGGTTGCACTCTCTTATTTTTTTTCTCTTGTGTTTCTGGCTTGTGTTTTGTCTGTGTTGGTGTTGTTGTGTTACCTCCGAGTTTGTTGCAAACTAGGTTACCGTTGGGCGTCCGCCTCGGGATCTCTGCCAGGCTGTCAGGCACGTGCGGCGGTGTCCCGAGGAGTCTTTCTTGATTCGTGATAAGGGGAGTTGTCATGCGCTCCGATAATCTTCTTGGTCGCCTTATTCCGGGAAACCTGGCAGTGCCTCGAACAGTAGGCCACCGCCCGCGGGATTCGAATCTCCCAGTTGGCTTCCTCTCTTGGGTGATCTGAGTAGTTGGTGAGGAGCGTGGCGTCTCGATCAGCCGCTTCTTCTCTTTATAGTGTAACTGGCGGTTGCAGGTGGTCAGTACGGCCTGGGAGGCACTCCAGTGTAGTCCTCGGGCGGCTCGTCGGCGTTCTGGGCTGGCGAGGGCCTCGTCCGAGCTGGGGCTGAGCTGGAATGGCAGGGCTTGCTCCAACCTAGACGCCCCGAACTTGCGGGGGTGTCTTGGTGGAGGAGGGCAGAGTGCGGGCTCGATCCAGAGGGGGCGTGCTCGGAGAGGCTCCACGTTGGCGGGTGAGTGCTGAGTTCGACTGCGACCACATGGCTCAAACCTCCAAGGATCATGTACCGCGTAGTTTTTCGAACCCGCTTTTTTTCTTACCATACGATTCATGTATTAAAAAATTTATATTTATAAATATATTTTGAACAGTACTAATTTAGTAAATATTTAATAAAAATTATTATTTTAAAAAAATTCTGAAAGGCTGAGTGGGCGGTGCGCATGCCAAGTAAGATCATGGTAACGATGAAATAAGTAAAAGCCCCATGGGGATCTTGTACCTACATTTAGTTAGGTATACTAAAAAGGTTTATCAATGCGCAGACATTTAATATGGGGCTGCCCTCTTTAGGGCCTATTTATTGTGGAAATTAAGGATCATTGGTTTGGCGTGACTGATGGGACATCCACCGCATATCCACTCACTAGGAGTGATCAGGACGGCCCACAAAGGTACATGCATTTAGGCAGACAGTGGTGGTGGTGCCGTGTAGCCTGCATCATTAAATGTGGATTCTATAAGATGGCTACTTTTGTTTGTTACCCAACCATACTTCATTCAATTCATATAGAATATTAGATTTTAATTTTAAAAAATTATCTTAGATATTTCTGGCAAATTGGATTGCAAACTTCATACTTCGCCTACTTATGCATTAATTTTTTTTTTTAATGGAGGCAATTAAGTGTCAACTTATGGTATATCGCTATTAGAAATGAAAGCATCATTAACAGAATTTTTTGATGGACATGATCCTTCAAAAATTTTTGATGGATCATTGATAGGTTTCTATCAGAAAAATAGTAATAAAATATATTTAATATGTTTGAAAATTTTTGATAATTTTTTGATAGATTATTTATTAAAACCAATTTTTTAAAAAAATCTGACATAATGTTCATAAAAAAAAAATTAAAAATATTTATAATGGATTTAGTGATAAATTATTTATCAATAATATTTTTGACAAAAATTATAGTCAGTAATATAATTTTAATAATTTTTAAATTATTGTAATAGTTAAATTTTTTAATGGATTATTCGTTAAGAAATTAGATAAATATAACGATTTGAACTTCAAAATCCTTAAATGGCCATTTTCTTATCTTAGCCATCAAGCCCAACCATACATTAATTATATTTTAATGGATAACATATTTATATTAATTAAAAGCTTAGATATAAATATAATTCAAATTATCATTGACTAAGTTTTCATGTTTGGCCACCCGACTTTCCAATTAAGCCGCTCCAACTTTTCCATTTGGCCTTCCCACCCGCTTTTGCTTTCCCATTAATTTGGCCTCCCTACATTTTTATTCAACTATACTCTCATCCTAATTAAAACTCTTGAGGATAGAAAATACTGAAAAAATTTGCTGAAAACTTCAAAAAAAAATCAGAGAAAAATTTTAGAAAAATTTAAAAAATAAGAGAAAAACAGAAAAAATTAAAATCAAGATCTTCTACTACAAAGTTCTCTTTGCTTCTTTTTTAATGAATCATGAGTTGTAGCTCAGATTCCTCAAATATTTGAAGCTTGGGCATGTTCATGGAATATTGAGGCACCACGTTCAGGGGCCAATTTTTACCTTTATTTTCTAATGGCAATGATTTTGTAGCAGCTGATTGGCTAAACATTTTATATATATATATATGTAGTTCATTGATATTTTGGATTTAATATTTATATATATAATATACTTTTATAAGCATATGGAGAATTTTATTGTATGGCATTTAACTTATTTTAATATATTGATGGTAAGCATTAGATTTCTAATATGTAATTGGTTGAATACTATTAGGTGAATCTTCATATTTCTTTTTGTAAAATTCGTAATTCATTCAAATTTATAAATTTTTGATGGGTTTTTGATAGATTTATGATAAATTTTTTTATCAGTAAAATTTGTGACAAATTATTTGTCAATGAATAGAAAGAAATTCAAACATAATAGTGATAGATTTCTCATAGATATTTCAGTAATAAGTTTTTTTATAGAAAATCTGTCAGAACGAGGACCAAGTTCTAAAAAAATTCTAATGGATAGTAATATGGCAAGACCGCTGATGTGGAGCACACATCGGATCCAGCTGGCAGCGAAGCGGGTAGATGTCGCCATGTCAGATTCTTTCCGAGCTCCTTCGTCAGGTGGCTTCCCAAGGGTCGAGCCCACCTCGGTCGAGGTCGAGCTCGGCATCTCAGCTCCTTCGCCAGGTGGCTCCCCAAGTGTCGAGCCCATCTCGGTCGAAGTTGAGCTCCCTCAGCTCCTTCGCCAGGTGGCTCCCCAAGGGTCGAGCCCACCTCGACCAAAGTCAAGCTCCCTCCGCTCCTTCTCCAGGTGGCTCCCCAAGAGTCGAGCCCATCTCAGCCGAAGTCGAGCTCTTTCTGTTCCTTCGCCAGGTGGCTCCCCAAGGGTTGAGCCCACCTCGACCGAAGTCGAGCTCCCTCTGCTCCTTCACCAGGTGGCTCCCCAAGGGTCGAGCCTACCTCGACCGAAGTTGAGCCATCTTCGCTCCTTCGCTAGGTGGCTCCCCAAGGGTCGAGTCCATCTCGGCCGAAGTCGAGCCATCTCCGCTCCTTCGCCAGGTGGCTCCCAAAGGGTTGAGCCCACCTCGACCGAAGTCAAACCATCTCCGCTCCTTCGCTAGGTGGCTCCCCAAGGGTTGAGCCCATCTTGGCCGAAGTCGAGCCATTTCTGCTCCTTCGCCAGGTGGCTCCCCAAGGGTTGAGCCCACCTCGGCCGAAGTCGAGCCAGCTCCTCGGAAGCTTCACGAAAAGGATAAAAGTGTAGCACCAAGTTTGCCATCGGAGTCGGCACATCCAGTACGGTGCCCCAAAGCTAGTAAGGTGTGCCTACCATCGTTTGCACCAGTTGGGGAGGTGTGCCCCGATCGAGGCACCGGGTCCTGTAGTCGACCATTTGTACCATATAGAAGGAGAAGGATGCGTCAGGGACCTCAGACCTGAGGGCGGCTACCCCCGGATTGAGGTCCTGCTAAACTTCCCCAACCATGATAATCCACCGGAAAAACAAGGCTCGTAACATAACTCCCTCCTATAAAAGGAAATGACCTTGGGAGCACAGCCGGTGGATGCCGTTGACCTTCGAGCACCCCAGGAGGGGGAAAACCGAGGCAAGAAGCGGGGAGTGCAGAGAATCTAAAAGAAGGACCCAACGGGCGAGAAGAAGGAAAGTAAGGAAAAGGTGGAGAAGGAGATAGAAGCGGAGAGAGCGCACGGAGGAACTGCAAAACTCCTGGAGAGAGTTCTGACGGACATGGCCGTCATGGCTCGAGCCTTACTCCTCTCCTACCCTTCCTACTCCATCCTTTACTAAAAACTCTCCTTCAAGTATGGCGACCAAAGAGGGAGCCGCCTTGGAGGATCTGTTCCTCTTTATCGTCTGCTGACTTGATCATCGGAGTGCCCCCGCCAGGATCCCCAGCCCGGGTCTCTAACTTTGTTTTACAGGAGCGGGAACCGCTGGATTCCGAAAATGAGGCTGTCGTCCGGTGCCACATCCGAGCTGCAAGCTACAACGGTAAGAGTGGCAACAGATAGTTTGTCAAAAATATTTTTAACATACTATCTATTAAAAACTTTTTTACAACCTAGCCCTCATTGTGATAGATTTTTTGTCAAACATTTTTTGATAGAATATCTATCAAAAATTTGTCATTATTGTATTTGAGTTTATTTCTATTCACTGGTAGATAATATATCAAAAATATTTTTGATGGACTATCTGTCATAACATTCAATCAGAATTATGATTTTTGATGGAAAAATAATTACATTCGTTGGAGAATGTGGAAAGTATATTTTTGACAAATTATTTGTCACAATTATGTCAGAAAATTTTCTGATAGATACGATCCATTAGAAAAAAAATATTGACATGATTTTTTCTGATATATAAGAATCCATCAGAAAATCCATCAGAAACATATCTTTTAATAGATTTTATGGATTTTTCTTATAGAATTGCTTGTCAATGAAGCCCTTATTTCTAGTAGTATATCGAGTATATGAAGTGTTGGAAAGACATTGATCTTTATGACTGGATGCTGGTATCTTAGCATAATTATACCGATCAGGTTCCTCTCCAATTTGCAACAAAACTTGGGAGGGATGAACCTTTTAAGGATATACATCTAACAAAACTAGACCCCAAGGCCAAGCTATAATCGATTACCAATCCATATTAGGTTTGTCCTTGATTTTAGGCATAATTAGGGAATATATGATTTTGGATAAACCTTGTCAATAATTGGTGTTCTTTTTTTTTGTGCTAAAAATGGCTATTCACATCAATTTCAATATGAATACATCCAAAAAAATTAGAAAATAAAATATTTCTCAACAATGCCCCCATAAAGTTGATATCCAATTCATTTATGAAACTCTAATGGAGTACTCCACGCAAAAAAGGCAATCCAATCTTATTTACTTAAAATAATATTATTATTGTATCCAAATGCATTTATAAATAAAAAAAAGTTGGTGTCATCGCTGAAGTGAGGACTGGTAACAGTATATGCATATAGTCGAGGCCTTAAAATTTGTGCAGCTAACAAAAGAAAGAATGATTTTATCGAATATATAATTTAAGTTCATTCAACTTGAAATTATTATCAGGTGCATAAGCTGATACAGATAAAAAAGAATTATTCTTATGGATATATATATATATATATAGGGGAATAAGAGATCTTTGGCGAGATAAGCCAAAAGCTACTCATTGTATACGTGATACGCCCATGTCAAGGGTTCCATTGGTATCCCTTGTGCACCATAAGCGGTACCATTTCATATTCCAATGAAATAAGACCTGGCAACGTCAACCACCGGTCCGGTCTCTCAACTCCATTCATGGGGGGAAAGAAGGGAGATCTGCCTTCTAGCCGTTCCTTTGAATGGGTTATTAATTACTTACTGGCTATAAGTATCATTCCTTCCTTGCCCCACACGCTTTCCGCTACACCCTTTTCTTTAGATTACTGCCACTCCTCTTCAAGAATCCACGGACACCTTCACGTGACCTCTCCCAATCATCGCCCCTAATATATATATATATATATATATATATATATATATATATATACCTTCTCTTACGCTTAAGGTTTGAGTTTTATATATATATATATATATATATATATAACACACAGAAAGGTCGTGTTTTTGTTTCTTCCTCGCACTTGGCATGTATACGAAAACAACGCTCTACCTAATGTCCTTTGTATCTTTTCATCAGTGGTCTGCAGCTATCTATACCTGATATCAGTGAGAGATTTGCGGATATAAAAGAATTCTCAAATAACATTTGCTAAAAAAAAAAAAAAAAAAAAAAAAAGGTACAAGATATATATTTTCTCTTTTTTAAAAAAAATTATCTGCGAGAATAATAGAAACATTATCATAAGAGCGAGGAGAGATCAGTTTCAATAACCTTGTCATGGATAATTTAAACTTACATAGTTCATGTAAACGGTTAAAAAAAAAAAAACAAAGGCATACATAGTTCATGTACATGGGGCGAGAGAGAGAGAGAAGAAGAAGAAAAGCATAGATTTCATTTCGTGTCACTAAGAGCAAATAGGAAAATGGGATTTCTTTTCTTCTAGTACAATGATTAGTTAACATACTTGATCAGCGAAAAGAACATAGGACAAACTAAAGATCAGATGGGTTAATAATTTAAGTGTTTGAACATCAGGAAATCATGAGATTCTTCTTTTCCTTCTAAACTATGATCTATTAAATATCCTTGATCAGAAAAAGAAGAAACTAGGTGAGAAGGCGAGAGAATTAATTACATATATATCATGTGGTGACTCTTAAAAACTTTTTTTTTAAAAAAAAGGAGAGAGATGGGTTTCTGATGTGGTGTCTGAAAACTCTTTCCTAGCATGCTGCTGAATGGGTGAAAGGATCGAAGAAACGAGGTTTTGGTTGGGCCACCATGAAAGCTCCACCGGTAGTACCGCTGCCTTCGGAGCCATTGGGGGCACCGCCAACCCTCTCGCACGAAGGGCACATCGTGAGGGTGGCTGCAGGAAACTGCATGTAGAGCGGCGACGCAAATTTGAGGGCCTTCAACTCCTGCAGCTCCCTCTGTAGCCTCCTGTTCTCGTCTGTCAGTTTCTCGCAGCACCGTTTAAGGATTTCACAGTCCACTTCAGTCTGCTTCAACTTTGTCCTATAAACAATTCGAATCATGGGCATGAGAACCAAGAACCAAATTCTCTCTAGAAGAAATTAAACAAGGGCTAAGAAATTCCCATGCAGTTAATTAATTAACTTTCTCGATCCAATTTCTAACTAGAATTGCATTGCATGGTGTTCCAGAAGTGTGACGCAAACCTTGCTCTCCTATTCTGAAACCATACTTCCACTTGTCGTGCCCTGAGATTCAATTGCTTGGCTAAAGCTTGTTTTTGTTTCTGATCATCCAAACAAAGAGACGAATATAAATACCAAAGAGACTAATATTTAGACTAATAGACCTTTAGGGGGAGACAAATAGGCACATACATGCATGAATCGTTTCATATAAATATATGTATATATATATGTACAGAAAGAATCTTAAATTATGGACTTGAAACGAAACGATTTAGTATATATAAGATTAAGAAGGGTATACTCACCGGATTTAGGGTACTGTGCTCCTTGAACCTGTCCTCTAAGAGGGCGGACTGCTCTTTCGTAAGCCTGAGTTTCTTTCTAGCGCTAGCGTCCTCCTCTTCATCGCTGGCCCGTGAGAAGACCCTCTCCACCTCTGCCTCCTCGGACCTTGCATCCTTCTCCCTCTTGATGCTTGGAGGGTAGGCAGCGGAGAACGACGAGAGCGTGCTATGAGGTGAAGATAGCCGTGCTGGTGTGAACTCCTCGTTTGTCCTGCGAGACTCGGCCTTCGTCATGGCAGTCTCCCCATGGACATCATTGGAGAGGCCAAAGGCGAGGGACGGCTTGCAAGGCTGTGAAATTGATGAGAAGGTCGAGCATGGTTCTTGTCGGCGATGGAGATTGCTTGATGAGCTGCTCCTCCCACCGATGCCCAACCCAAGGGCGAGGCCGGCGTCGCGCATATCGTCTTGGCTCATCTCCATGCTGGCTTAGATAATTTCTAGCTCCTCGAGAAGCTAAATCGCCTATATATTTGCTTCTTGGGGTGGGAGAAGAGGTGCGATGCCTATGATTGTTACTAAAGGAAGGAATAAAGTGAGGGAAATGAACCGGGTTATATTATGATCAGAATATGGGACACAAAGGATATGTCTCGCATACACTGAAAAAGGTTGACAAGTGAACCAAACTCTCCTAATACTTAAAGAAAAAGGGTGTCCAAAAGGCCAGTTCATTGGATGGGAAGGTGATGGGAGATGACTGCATGGATTTGTGGAAGGGTACGAATTAAGACATTATAAAACACATCAAGAGTGTGGTTTAATTGGCCTCCTGTACCCACAATCCACCCACCCAACTTTTGCCTCGTATTCATGGTTTCTCCTCCCCTCTTTTTCCCTTCATGTTGGCTTTTTTATTCTTCTTTTGCCTTACATATATGTACGCATTAGTAGGGAAAAGGCAACTTAATTTGATATGCCTTCATTTTCCTGTGTGATCATTAGCTTACATAGCTAACTTCTCCTCCGGAATATACTGACTAGAGTTTGGTGCAACCTGAACTCAGTTGAGGTGTGCTACACTAGCTCGTGCATAGATATATATATATGTATGCTCGATCATCATCCTAATCTTGATCATACGACTGTGATGGATGTGCTTCGATTGAAAGTGTTGCCATGCGCTTGATGCATGACACCATCAAGATCTATGGGAAAAATCTTCAGGTACATGCATGCATGCACCGCATCATACGTTCCCTGGGATACCTTGTATATACATACGTTCCTAATTGTTGAAGCAATTATAGGACGGTAGCATGGTTGGATGCCATGATGGAATGTCACACATGAGGTGTTGGCTCTTTTGATGAAGTGGTTGCCCTACAAAGCTCGTGGAACCTGCTCTACTTGTCTGGCTTTTCTTCACTTCGTGATGGTGGCGGTGACAAGGACGAATGAACTGATGGCAAAGGTTTAATGCATCATGGCCTCCATGTCTTGTTTGTAAGGGGAAAAGAAACAGACGTGGGCTCCGCCCAAGATCTAAAGCATGAATGAGGCTGTGAGATTTTGGCAGATCCTTAGAATTTTTGGCTATTAATTTCTTCCAGCCATAAAGCTGATGTGGTTGAGCTGACCTTCTGAATAGGGACGATAGGTGGTACAATTAATTCATGCTTCAATAATGCTCTCGCTTCCAACCACTCCTAATCACCAAAGATATACTATTTTAGTTAGGTTGATCACCTAATATATCGTTGAAACGTCTATTTGCAACAGTGTAGTCTGTTATTTCCTCACAACGTAGTGCAGCCTGCTAAACATGTAATATAGTTGATAATAATTAGATACATGAAAAACATATATCATGACAAAATACAGTATAACAATCATATAATAATGATCAAATTATCATTTCGCCATATAGAACTCAAATAATTTGCTAAAAAAATCTAGATATATTAGATACCGGTAGAACACATGGATTCTCTTGCATGTCGTAATTATCATTTAGACCATGATAAGGATATAACATAGTTTAAGTACATTACCAACATCAGTGCAACCATCATGTGGAATTAAAACTATACAAATATCGACAGGCCTCGTGGCACCTTAGGGACTTTAATTAGTGCTGATGAGGAATGATTGGCATCTTCTTTGATGTAATAGGCATGACTGGCATAAAAATTTATGCTTAGCAAAGAATGAATATGTTAATCACTTTTCCGATTCTGTATGCATGCTAAGACATGCATGCATTGACTTTGAAACCAGTCGACAAACCAATATCTAATGATATATGATTAGAGAATATATATAATTGCCTCATCGAATGCCAAAGGTGCTCCGAAACGACAGCTAATTGCACATAGTATTATACTAAGACCAGTGGAGTCCATTCGAACGTCACCGCACCCACCCCCCCCCCCCCCCCCCCCCCCCTGGATAAAGCTGGCATGCCGACATCCCGCATGTCACGCAGAATTTGGGACACATCAGATATGTATGACATAATGGAGCTAGCAGTGGATCTACCAATGATTTGCTAGCATGGGGCATTCGATTCCGTGGGGAGGGGGTAACTGGGAAGAGAAGGAGTTAACAATGATGGAGCTTTTATGAGATGATATAAAGAAAAAGATAGAAAGATCGGGATAAGATTGCATGCATGCCCTTAACCATCTTTTTCTCAATTTCTTTTCTTCTTCTTCTTCTTTTTTTTTTTTTTTTTTTTGGAGCAACCTTAGCCGACCATGTTGTCTGCAAATCCTATTGCAAGCTTAATTGCCTTCTTGTCTTGCTACTGCTACCTACTAATATTAAGCCACCATGTTTTATCTTAAACTAAACATGTAGACAGATTAATTAATTTAGGAAGAGAGGAATTAATGCATGCAAGACCCGGTGCTAATTAAGCTTTTTATTATAATTTAAGCAGGACTAGGTGGGGAATGGATGGGTGCATTTAGAAAAGGTTGGATATGGTTATGTGCTTTGGTTGCATCACAAAGGAGCCAACTTTTCTCTAAGGGGATGGAGGGGTGTGAAAAAGGTCCCACTTTTAGGAGAGGGGGATCATGCTTCCGTCCAAGCAGTATCGCAAGAGCTCGTCAAATCCCATTTGTGCTGACTGTGTTGACCCCACCCATCTTTTTCTAGTATTTTTTTTAGCCCTTTTAGATCGAAAGTAGCTTTGTTTTCGGATTCTAAGTGTCCAGAGAAAGCAACTCCACCGTTTATTGGCCTCTACCTCCAGTAATATTTCATATTTACCTTTCACCTATTGTTTTGTTTTTTTTTGGGGGGGGGCCATTTATTGGGGTCTACCTTTGGTTAGTCTGTCATAATTTGGACTCAGCACTTTCCTTGCCCTTTTTCACATTGCCTGAACTTTGATGCCCGAGGAACTCTATTTGAAAGGATGCCAGCAGGCTTAACATTTATTCCATATTTGGTTAGAATAATGAGAGAGAAGATGCATGGATTGTAAGAATAGATTATTTGATTCAAAAAAAAATAAGAAGAATGAATGAAAATGAGAGATTCTCCGTCCATCTAGATCCATCAAATTTTGTTCTCCCAAATTAGGAGGAATATGAGAAAGGATGGATGGAGCATTTATGGACTGCATTTCCACATTAACAAAATTATTCCTCATTAATTTTTTTAAACAAAACTATAACATTTATTTCATTCATATTATATATACATATTTATTTATTTATTTCATATATACTATTAATTATATATTATTAAATTTTATTACTAATTATTTTAATTTCAGTACATAATTTTTAAAATTATAATCAAGTAATCTTAATTATCTTTTATTTTTATTTATATCTAATATTTTTTAAATTAAATATTTATATAAGATTAAATAAATGTATAAATTAAATTATAAATTAATTAATTATATAGTAATATATAAAAATAAATTAATTTATAAAATTATTTATTTAGTTAAATAATATCAAAATTAAATATTTATATATGATGTGGTCGGATCGCTGACGTGGAGTAGTTGTCAGATGCCACGTCAGAGAAGGCCGCCACATCAGATACTCTACTTGGACTCCTTCGCCGGGCTGAGCTCCCTCAGAACAACGGGGCTGCACGCCGAAGCCGAGCTTCGCCCTCCGTCAAGTCAGGCCCGCTAGCTCGGGACGCTTAGGCCGGAGCCGAGCTGCATCCCCCAGAGCAAGCCCCTTGAGTTGAGCCCCGTGGTCCGGAGTCGAGCTCAGCCCTCCTCTACCACGTGGAGTCCTTCCGGGGTCGTGTCCTCTAGGACGGAGCCGCGCTCTGCCCTCCTCCATCAGGATGAACTCGCCCGAAGTCGAGCTCCTTTGGTCCGGAGTCGAGCTCAGCCCTCCTCCACCAAGTGGAGCCGCCTCAAGGCCGAGCCCCTCAGAGTCGAGCCCTGCCTCTCCAGCTCGGCCTCCAGCTCGGGCAAAGACACTAGCAAGCGCGGAGGTGGCACCGTCACCCCAGGAGGCCGGCGAGCTGCCCGAGGGTCGCAAGAAGACGTCCACCTGGCCGCAATAACTGTCCGCAGCTACCACTTACACCAGAAAGGGAAGGGGCCCGATGATCGAGGCACCACGCTCTTCACCAACCACCTGAACCATCCGGAAGAGGAAGTCAACCAGGAGATTCGAATCCCGGGAGCGGCGGCCCCTCGATCGAGGCACTGCCAAGTTTCTCGGAACGGAGCGACCAGAAGAATATCAGAGCGTATGGCAGGTTCTCCTATCACAAACCGAGAAAGGTGTCCCGCCCACGGCACGAGATACCATTGCACACGCCTGCTAGCATGGGGGAGATCCCGAGGGAGGTGCCCAATAACCACTAAGGCTTAAAAGAACTATTGACGCCCTTAGTGAGGAGGTAGGCAAGTGCAAGCTCAACCACAAAACATCACACCAGCGAGTGAAGGGGGAGAAGCCATACAGGAGGGCCAGCCCACCTTGGTTAACATCTCTCCCGGCACACTCGCATCCCCACTCACACATCACTCACTTCTTGCATGGAGTCCATCAGGAGGGGCTTGACCAGGAGGATCTGTTCCCCTGGATCGTCACTGATTTGACCGTCAGAGTGCCCCCGCCCGAATCTCCGGCCGGGTCATTAATCTCTGTTTTGCAGGTCCTAGGAAGCAAGATGTTCCAGCAATAGAGAGAGCGCACTCCGGCACCGTCAGCAGCTGTGGGCCACGACGGTCTTGGCGGCAATAGATTGGCGCACCAGGAATGGGGGGTGGAGCGTCTTTGATCCAGCTTGAGCCCCTTTACAAGCAGCTCAAAGGAAGGATGGTGACGACGTGGGCAAGAGAGGTCTCCACCAGTCATGCGAGAGACTCCCTTTCTAGAGGAAATCCGCATAACCCAAAGGTGGAAACACCTGCTCTAGCTCAACCACCTCCGGCGGAATCTCAGCTGGCTGCACTCACCCAGCAGGTGCAGATCCATGCCATGGCAGTGCGCCAGCTTCAGCACCAGCACCAATCCTTGGCTACTCATCAACAGCCAGGGACTCCCGTGGTCCATGCCGCAGCACCCCATGACAGCTTGCGTTCTTTCCAAGGAAGGCCTTCGCAACCACGGGCCATCACTGACAACAGGGATAGCCACCAAATTCCTGTAAAAAGACAACGAGCCGGGTCTGCCGACCGGGAGAGCCGCTCACTAGACCTTGAACGGGTAGTGTCCAAACCCCGTCAAGGCAGAAAAAAACAAGACCCCCCGTCATGGGCGCCATGCACCCATGTCACCTTCTTCGTCTCCTTCGATGGAGGGGTCTACTGACGAAGCTATCAGGCGCACGACGGAAAAGCACCTGGAAGAGCATGACCGCAGGCTGGCAGAGTTATCCCGCCAATTTGCCAATCTACCGGGCTCCACTAGCGAGCCAGCGGGCTACGACGCCCATCCCCCTTTCTCCCGAGAAGTTAAAGAAGAGCCGATCCCAGATCGGTTCCGTATGTCATAGGTGGAGCCTTATGATGAGACCACCGACCCCCTGGACCACCTGGAAA
Source organism: Areca catechu (assembly GCA_021397845.1). Lineage (NCBI taxonomy): Eukaryota > Viridiplantae > Streptophyta > Magnoliopsida > Arecales > Arecaceae > Areca > Areca catechu. Next base: position 20,098,469 of record CM038052.1, on the reverse strand, counting down.
GCTACAGGACCCTTATGAGGGTTCAGGGGGCCACCGACGCTCTCCTTTGCATCACCTTTCCTGCCACTCTCCGGAAGGTAGCTCGGGTGTGGTTCACCCATCTGGAACCGGAGAGCATCAACTCCTTCGCCCAGCTGGGGCAGATGTTCATGGCCCACTTCGACGCCTGTCGAAAGATACCACGAGAGGTAGACAGCCTCTTCTCCATCAGGCAGTAGGACCGCGAGCCCCTGCGGGACTACGTGGCCTATTTCAAGACTGTCATGTTGGAGATCTACAATCTTAAGGAGCCAGTTGCTATGTTAGCTCTGAAGCGAGGGCTCAGGACTTCCCACCTGACCTACTTGCTAGATAAGAAGCCCCCAAGAGCTACTCCAAGCTCAGAAGTACATCCACGTCGAGGAGGCGGATCGTACAAGGTGGGAGCTCGACGAGAAGCCGCTGAAGAAACTAGCCCCCATTGAGGCATCCGGGATGCGAAAGCCGGGACCGTCAGCTCCGAGCTTCCGATAGGGACCAAGGTCGAGAAGTGCTCCCATTCCCGAGGGGAATTACACCCCCCTCCTCGTCCCGAGGACGAATATCCTCATGGAGATCGAAGGCGAGCCCTACTTGAAGCACGTGTCTCCGATGAAGCCGTCCGCTGGCCGTGACAAAATGAAGTATTGTCACTTCTATCGTGACCACGGCCATGACATCGAGGAATGCCGTAACCTCAAATGGGAGATCGAAGAACTCATTAGGAGGGGCTATCTCAAAAGGTTTGTGGGGGGCAGACCTCAAGCAGAACCTCAAGCGCTCGCTGCTCTCCCACCAGCTCCAGCAGTCGACAACACCCCTACCGAGAAGCCAGTTGGGATGATATGCTGGGGAGCCGAGCGTGCATCTAAGAAAGCCAAGGGGGCAGGGCATTCCAAAAATGTACCCTCCTTTATGAGGGAGGGGGGAGATGGGGGAAAAAATGTAAATAATGATGCCGTGGTCATCGAGTTGACGATCGCGAAGCATCTTGTAAAATGCATCATGGTTGATAGTGGAAGCTCCATGGATGTGCTTTTCTACGATGCTTTCTCCAGGATGAATCTCTCTCCTGCTCAACTCAGGCCTGTGCACACTCCCCTTGTTGGTTTCACAGGTGATTCTGTAAGGGTGGAGGGAGAAATTACTCTCCCAGTCATCGCCGGGACCCCACCCCTGCTGAGCACCGTCATGATGACTTTCACGGTTGTCAAGCTTCCTTCAGCCTACAATGTGATTCTAGGCCGACCCGGGCTCAACCTGCTCGACGCCGTCGTCTCCACTGAGAGATTGCTTGTACATTTCCCAACTCCTTACGGTGTCGGGGAGATGAGGGGAACACCCCAGCCGGTGCAGCACTGCTTCCAAACCCTCCCAGGGGCCAAGTTCCCTGAGGACGATCCTAGGGCAGATGAACTCGACCAAAGGGCTCAAGACCCCAGGGGAGGCCTAGCCGAATGGCTACTCTCCTATCCACTCAGAGACGATCCTGCGAAGATGATGCAAATCGGGGCCCAGCTACAGGATGAGGAGAGGGCACATCTTTTGGAATTCCTGCAGACGAATGCAAATGTGTTTGCCTAGACGGCAACGAACATGCCAGGTATCCCCCTGATGTCATCATCCACAAGCTGAGCATTGACCCAAAGCATCGGCCAGTTTGACAAAAGAAAAGAAGCTTCACCCTGGAGAGGCAGGCGGCCATCAACGAGGAAGTAGACAAGCTCCTCGCCGCCGGTTTTGTTCGAGAGGTGCAATATCCGAGCTGGCTGGCGAATGTGGTGATGGTAAAGAAGAGCAATGGCAAATAGAGAATCTGTGTAGATTACACCGACCTCAACAAGGCATGCCTGAAGGATAGCTTTCCCCTACCGAAGATCGACCAGTTGGTGGACACCACTTTGGGGCACCAGCTCCTCTCCTCCATTGATGCATTCTTCGGATACAATCAGATCTGGATGCACCCGAAGGATGAGTAGAACACTGCCTTCATCACCGACCAAGGGACATACTGCTACAGGATGATGCCCTTCGGTTTGAAGAATGCTGGGGCCACATACCAGCATCTGGTCAATAAGATCTTCAAAGACCAGATTGGCTGGAACATGCAGGTGTACGTGGATGACATGCTTGTCATGAGCAAGCCGAGCTCAGACCACGTCGTCGATCTCGCTGAAGCCTTCCACAACCTTCAAGAGCATCGGATGAAGCTGAACCCAGCAAAGTGTACCTTCGGAGTAGCGGTAGGAAAGTTCCTTGGCTTCATGGTCACTCAGAGGGGCATTGAGGCCAACCCGGAGAAGGTCCAGGCGATCATTGACATGGAGCACCCAGCATCCAAGAAACAGGTCCAGTGCTTGACAAGGAGGATCGCAATGCTGAGCCGGTTCATCTCAAGGTCGGCTGATCGCTGCCTCACTTTCTTCAAAGCGCTGCACAAGATGCACGACTTCACTTGGACAGAGGAGTGCAGAATGGCCTTCGAAGAATTAAATTACTTCTTGGCCTCTCCTCCGTTGCTCTCCAGACCGGAGTAAGGGGAGGAGCTCCTTCTCTATCTGGCAGTCACACCCGGAGCAGTCAGCTTGGTCCTCGTCCGTGCAGATTAGGATGGGTCCCAGAGGCCGGTGTACTATACTAGCAAAATCCTCCGTGATGCGGAGGTCAGGTATACTCGCTCCGAAAAATTCATTTTTACACTAATAAAGTCTGCTAAGCACCTCAGGCCCCACTTTCAAGCACACCTCTTAGGATCACCCTCCTCTTGGTCGGCCACTTATGGTCACCCCCTTGGCCGACCAAGACAAGGAGAGGGAGTCCAAGTGTTTTAGGGATTTCTACCTAGGTTGCCTTGTATTCCTAGTTAGGGTTTGAAAGGGAGGAGTCCTATGTAAAGTCTAAAGTACCCTTACTTGGAGCCCAAGGTTAAGGATCTATTTAAGGGACCCTAGCCTCTTGTATGAAACTTAATTTTGATATATGAAATAAACCTTGAGTTCTTCAATTGCTTTGTGTGATTACCCTGCTGTGTGCATAAAGGGATTTGAGAGTTCTTCTTCCCGGTGTTTGCAACCATCTTCTTGCCACCAACCATCCTTCCAGCCCCCTCCAAAACTTTCTTTCCTTTGCTGTTTTTCTTTGTTTTCTTGATTTTCTTTGAGTTTTCTAACCCCTGACAGGTCGTTTGCAGGTCCCCGAGTTCCTACGAATCCAACGACTCCAGCCAAGCCTCAATCGGACCACCGAGCAAAAAGCTGGGTATCCACGGGTCTTTGGCTCGGTTTTCCAGGCCGCATCCATCGAGGAACGAGAGATCCATTCGCTGCGATTTTCACCGGGCGCTTCATACATTGTCAGGTACACCCCCTCTACCTCCAGTCTTTATATTGTATGAGAACTTGCCCTAACCGAGGCTTCTTAACCCCGACGATCCTTCTTTAGTACTTTTCAACCCCGACGATCATTCTTTAGTACTTTTCTAGGTTCTAATCTGCATGCTTGGCTTCAAAGATTCATACAAAATTTCCTACAACTAATTTTGATCTGAGATTCAGGAATTAATCACCTAACCCCACATATATAACATACAAAAAGAATTGCATGCATATTAGTCCCGCATCAGGAAGGTAATACATAGGAGAGCATTCGTCACCCCCTGGACTCTCATGAGAGCCTTGTAGCTCTCCAGGTGATCCAAGGGTTCGGTGGTCCCATCGTAGGGATTCACCAGAGGCATGCGAAACCAATTCGGAATCGATTCCTCTTGAATTTTCGGGAGAAGGGTGGTTGGGCGTTGTAGTCCACTGGCTCGCTTGGGGAGCCCTGCATGTTGGCGAAGCGACGGGAGAACTCTGCCAACTTGCACTCATGCTCCTTCGGGCGTCTCTTGGCCAGGCGCCTGATGACCTCATCAGTGGAACCTTCCACCGAGGCCACTGGAGAAGGAGGTGCCGACTGGTCGCGGCGAGGGGCCTTGCCCCAGTGGCACCTGCCGTGCCAGACGGGTTCAGGATCGTCGGCCGGGGATCGGCTCTCGTGGTCCGCCGACCTAGTGTGGTTTCTTTTCGCGGGAGTCTGATGGCTCCCATAAAGGTTGGTTATTGCCCATGGACAGGATGGCCCGCCTTGAATAGAGCGCAGGCTTCCGCGGGGGCCCGCGGCTTGGGCCATGAGGATCCCTGGCTGGGGCTGAGTGGCCAAGGAGCGCTGCTGATGCTGCAACTGCCGTATAGCTGTAGTCAGCATCTGCAGCTGCTGGATGATAGCTGCAATAGGACCATCCACCGAGGACAGCTGAGGAGGAGGAAGAGCGGGAAGTTCCCTTTCTGAGCTGCATGGGCCCGGAGGAGAGGGAACCTCCCCGCTCGGCTGGTGGAAGCTTCATGTCCACATGTCACCACCATGCTCGCGGTTGAGCTATCCTCTTGCTTACGCAGGGGTTACTGTTCTACCCCCCTTTCCTGGTGCGCCAATTTGTTGCCGATCTTACCGCTGTGGCCTGTAGCTTATGAGCTGGCCCGGACCTTGGACTCCACCTCAGGATCTCCAAGCCTTCGGTCCTGCAAAACAAGATCAGAGACCTGGGCCGGGGGTTCCGGCGGGGGCACTCCGACGGTCAAGTTAGTGAATGGCAAAAAGGAATAGATCCACTAAGACGGGTCTCTGCTGGATTCCCTTGCTTAGAGGAGATTTTTTATGAAAGAAGTGTGGGAATGAGAGGGATTGACACTCAGTTTCCTACCCTGGACTCATCGGACTTGCGTCTGGGAACCTCCGAGAGCATCAGAGTCGCTACTCCTTTTTGTTGGTGTTCTTCCCTCTCAGTGGCTTACCTTTTTGTCCACTCTCACCATCCCTTTTATACCGCTGGACCACCTTCAGCTTTTCCCTCTACACTTCGAAGGCTCCCGGAGGTCTCCGCCCCCTTTCCAACATCCCCCCCTTTCCTTCAAACCTGGGAGTTAAGTGGCGAGCTTGCCTCATCCGCCGTGCTGTCCGAAAAGAGGAACCTGGCGGGATCTTGAGCCAAGCATGGGAGCCCTCATCTGGGATGTTGACTATGGACTTCTCGGGTTCCAGGCCCCTGACCGCAAGGATTCGATACCTCGATCACGGGGCCCTCCTTAACTGATGTAAATGAGGTTCCGTACACCATTGTGGGCCGTACTGGGTGCCCTGTAAGGGGTGCGCCGCGCGTCGACTCTAGCAGTGACCTCATGGCTCATGCTTCTGACCTCTTGAGGCTTTACAAAGTAGGGCTGACTTCAGCCGAGGTGGACACATTTTGGGGTTCTACCTGGCGAAGGAGCAGGAGCGCCTGGCTTGACCTCGGCGGAGGTGGACCCATCTTAGGATGCCACATAACGAGGGAGCAGAGGTCGCCAGCTTCGGCCGAGGTGGACCCCTCCTGGGCGAACACCTGGCGAAGTAGCAAAGGAAGGCTCGACTTTGGCCGAGGTGGACCCATCTTGGGGTGCCACCTAGCGAAGGAGCAGGAGCGCCTGGCTCGACCTCGACGGAGGTGGACCCATCTTGGGGCACCACCTAGCGAGGGAGTAGAGGCCGCCAGCTTCGACCGAGGTGGACCCCTCCTGGGCGAACACTTGGAGAAGTGGCAGAGGAAGGCTCGACTTCGACCGAGGTGGACCCATCTTGGGGTGCCACCTGGTGAAGGAGTAGGAGTGCCTGGCTCGACCTCGGTGGAGGTGGACCCATCTTGGGGCGCCACCTGGCGAGAGAGCAGAGGTCGCCAGCTTCAGTCGAGGTGGACTGCTCCTGGGCGGACACCTGGCGAAGTGGCAGAAGGAGGCTCGACTTCGGCCGAGGTGGACCCATCTTGGGGTGCCACCTGGCAAAGGAGCAGGAGCGCCTGGCTCGACCTCGACCGATGTAGACCTGTCTTGGGGCATCACCTGGCAAGGGAGAAGAGGTTGCCAGTTTCGGTCAAGGTTGACCCCTCCTGGGCAGACACCTGGCGAAGTGGCAGAGGGAGGCTCGACTTTGGTCGAGGTGGACCCATCTTGGGGTGCCACCTGGCGAAGGAGCAGTAGAGCCTAGCTTGATCTCGGCGGAGGTGGACCCGTCTTGGGGCACCACCTGACGAGGGAGCAGAGGCTGCCAGCTTCGGCCGAGGTGGACCCGTCCTAGGTGGACACCCGGCGAAATGGCAGAGGAAGGCTCGACTTCGGTCGAGGTGGACCCATCTTGAGGTGCCACCTGGCAAAGGAGCAGGAGCGCCTGGCTTGGCCTCGGCGGAGGTGGACCCGTCTTGGGGCGCCACCTAGTGAGGGAGCAGAGGCCGCCAGCTTCGGTTGAGGTGGACCCCTCCTGGGCGGATACTTGGCGAAGTGGCAGAGGGAGGCTCGACTTCGACCAAGGTGGACCCATCTTGGGGTGCCACTTGGCGAAGGAGCAGGAGCGCCTGGCTCGACCTCGACCGAGGTGGACCCCGTCACGGGGCGCCACCTGGCGAGGGAGCAGAGGCTGCCAGCTTCGGTCGAGGTGGACCCCTCCTGGGCAGACACCTGGAGAAGTGGCAGAGGGAGGCTCGACTTTGGCCGAGGTGGACCCATCTTAGGGTGCCACCTGGCGAAGGAGCAGGTGTGCCTGGCTCGACCTCGACGGAGGTGGACCCATCTTGGGGCACCACCTGGCGAGGGAGCAGAGCCCGCCAGCTTCGATCGAGGTGGACCCCTCTTGGGCGGACACCTAGCGAAGTGGCAGAGGAAGGCTCGACTTCGGCTGAGATGGACCCATCTTGGGGTGCTACCTGGCGAAGGAGCAGGAGCGCCTGGCTCGACCTCGGCGGAGGAGGACTCATCTTGGGGCGCCACCTAGCGAGGGAGCAAAGGCCGCCGGCTTCGACCGAGGTGGACCCCTCCAGGGCGGACACTTGGCGAAGTGGCAGAGGAAGGCTCGACTTCGGCCGAGGTGGACCCATCTTGGGGTGCCACCTAGTGAAGGAGTAGGAGCGCCTGGCTCGACCTCGGTCGAGGTGGACCCATCTTGGGGCGCCACCTGGCGAGGGAGCAGAGGCTGCCAACTTCAGCCGAGGTGGACCCCTCCTGGGCGGACACCGGCGAAGTGGCAGAGGGAGGCTCGACTTCGGCCGAGGTGGACCCATCTTGGGGTGCCACCTGGTGAAGGAGCAGGAGCGCCTGGCTTGACCTCGACCGAGGTGGACCCGTCTTGGGGCGCCACCTGGCGAGGGAGCAGAGGCCGCTAGCTTTGACCGAGGTGGATCCTCTTGGACGGACACATGGCAAAGTGGCAGAAGAAGGCTCGACTTTGGTCGAGGTGGACCCATCTTGGGGTGCCACCTGGCGAAGGAGCAGGAGCGCCATGTCCCGAGTGAGAACGATCGCTGGTCAAGCCACCCGGTGGGAAAATTTTGAAAAAAAAATCCACGTGGCACCATCAGCATCCAGCTGGATCTGATATACTCTCCGCGTCAGCGATATTGCCATATCATCACCTATAGTTGTAGAAGGATCCAATTGTAAGAGGCATAAATTGGTGGTTATCTTTGAAAAAGAATAATATATGCCTATCTTTGGAGATGAATGAATGTGCAAGCACAAATCTTTTTAGTTTCTAAAGATAACCCTCCATAAAATCATCTTTTAATTAAAGGTTGTTTTCTTTTTTTTTTAATAAACAAGGGTACTTTTCCTTAACTTTTCAATTCTTAAGCTAAATGGTCTAATTAAGCATGCATATATGTCGATGAAAGCTGCTATTCATACCATTCTCAAAAAATTGGTATTTATGCTACCATGTAGAGGCATAAGTTTTAAAATTTGCAAATATTCCAACCAAATTTTATCTTTTAGATCTAATTGAAAAGTACTCGACCAGAAACTATTAGTATAACATATTAAACCACTACCTTAATAAAACTCTATACCTTCTTTTATTTTATTAGTTAAATTATAAAGTTGATCACAAATTTTATTTATGCTCGTGAGGTTAGTCTTTGCAAAATTCAGATTGGACTCTTTTTCTAGTTTAATGAGATTAAGATTTTTTAAAAATAACCATAACTAGTAAAAATAATTATGAAAAGATAAATTCTTTGAAGAGCTAGCTCTCGACTTTAATATTAACTCTATTTTCAGATGTTTCGCCTATTTTTTTAAATCTTGGTTATGAATAAAAATCTTTTTTAAAGTTTTTTTATATTGACCGGTTTATTTAAAAGTCCAAATATTGCCAAAGACTTCTACATGTTGTATGCAATAAATCGGGTTGTCTTACCCTTATAGTTAGAGGCAAATTGATGTGGGATTAGGCTATGAGGATTGTTAGAGAGCTGAGAAGTCTACAGGGATTAGGGTCAAGAAAAGGATAATTAGGGCTTCACACCCCTCGATGCCCCAAAGGACAAAGGCAGACTAGGGTCTCACACCCCTCGATGCCCGAAGGCGAAGGCAAGACGAGCCTCACACCCACTCTCTCACGGAGGTTGATGTTCTCAAAGAATGAAGGCAACACTATTAGACCTCTCACCCTCCCCATGCGAGGGTGAACAATGAAACAATCTTCTAAAAACTCATTTTATTCTTCACCACCTTTCAAATACAAGAGGGGATGCCTTTTTATAAGCTTACAAAATTTATGACCCAAGTAAGGATATTCATGAAATTTTATTTTTGGAATCCTAAACTCGTGCAGTTTTGAGATCTGTGCAAAGCTGTTTCTGCATCTGGATCTGTGCAAGTCCTCCTGTGATCGTGACCGTGGAATAGAGAGATCAGCGAACGGGGCAGAGGATGTGAAGGCCGTGGATAGGACGGCAGGGGCAAGGCAGAGGGCGGACGGGCCGGAGGGTTTGGAGTGCCACAGCACGAAAATCTGACCTAGGATATCAAGCTCGCGGGCAAGGCGGAGGGCAGATGGGCTGGAGGGGTTGGAGTGCCACACTGCGAGGATATGGCCCAGGACGTTGAGCTTGCGGGCGAGGCGGAGGGCGGATGGGCCGGCGGCGCCCGGGGGATGGACGCGATGGCATGGGGCTGGGGGCATGTCATGGATTTGCCATTTAAGCACCGATCATGAAGATTCGGAAGAGGGGGTGCTCTTGGGCGAGGCAGAGGGTGGACGGGCTGGCGGCTCCTGGGGGACGGACGTGACAGCGTGGGGCTGGGGCATGTCATGGATCTGCCATTTGAGCATAGATCCTGAGGATTTGGAGGAGGCGGTGATCACGGGCGAGGTAGAGGGTGGACAGGCTGGTGGCTCCCAGGGGATGGACGCGATGGTGTGGGGCTGGGGGTATGTCGTTGATCTGCCATTTGAGCGCCGATCATGAGGATTTGGAGGAGGCGGTCGATCGGACTTGGAGGCAATGCGGACGACGGCGGAGGCACGGACCACGGTGATCGGGCAATTAAAATGGGTCTCCGGCAGCTGTGGAGACAATGGGGGGAAGATCCGGTGGCGAAGACGGTGGCCTTGTCGTCGGCAGTGAGGCGGAGGATGAAGGGATGGCAGATCTGGGCGATGGATGGAGGAAGAAGATGACAGGAATAACAGAGAGATAAGTCAGGGATAAGAATGGAAAAAAAGGGAATAGCGAGGATAGTGGAATAGCTGGAATAAAAAAAATACAAAATAAAATAAAAAAATATGGGAGAGAAAAAGAAAAAATCCTGATTGATTTTGATGTCCCCATCATTTCCTTAGGATGGGGAAAACTTGACTCCGTCGAGTCAGGCTCGATGCTGTAATTTTTTTTTCTAACCCTAATCCTCTCCCGCTTTGATACCAAATTGATGTGGGACTAGACTAGGAGGATTGTTGGAGAGCTGAGAAGTCTTCAGGGATTAGGGTCAAGAAGGGGATAACTAGGGCCTCACACCCCTCGATGCCCCGAAGGACAAAAGCAGGCTAGGGTCTCACATCCCTCGACACCCGAAGGTGAAGGCAAGATGGGCCTCACACCCACTCCCTCAAGGAGGTCGATGTTCTCGAAGAACAAAGGCAACACTATTGGGCCTCTCACCCTTCCCATGTGGGGGCAACACTATTAGGCCTCTCACCCTCCCCATGCGGGGGCGAACGAAGAAACAATCTTCTAAAAACTCATTTTATTCTTAAAACCTTTCAAATATAAGAGGGGATGCCTTTTATAGGCTTACAAAATTTAGGATCCATGTAAGGATATTCATGAAATTTTTTTTTTGGAATTCTAAATCCATGCAGCTTTGAGATTCGTGCAAAGCTGTTTTTGCATTTGGCTCCGTGCAAGTCCTCCTCCCGTGACTGTGACCGTGGACAGAGAGATCGGTGGACGGGGTGGAGGACGCGAAGGCCGCAGATAGGATAGCAGGGGCGAGGCGGAGAGCGGACGGGCCGGAGGGGTTGGAGCGCCACAGCACGAAAATTTGGCCCAGGACGTCGAGCTCGCGGGCAAGGCAGAGGGCAGACGGGCCGGAGGGGTTGGAGCGCCACAGCACGAAGATCTAGCCTAGGACGTCGAGCTCGCGGGCAAGGCAGAGGGCAGAGGCCACATCACAAGGATCTGGCCCAAGATGTCGAGCTCGCAGGCGAGGTGTAGGGCGGATGGGACGGCGGCTCCCGGGGGATGGACGTGATGGTGTGGGGCTGGGGGCATGTCATGGATCTACCATTTGACCACCAATCGTGAGGATTTGGACGAGGCGATGCTCGCGGGCGAGGCGGAGGGCGGATGGGCCAGCGGCTCCTGGGGGACGGACGCGACGGCATGGGGCTGGGGCATGTCATGGATCTGCCATTTGAGCATAGATCGTGAGGATTTGGAGAAGGCGATGCTCGCGAGTGAGGCGGAGGGTGGATGGGCCAGTGGCTCTCAGGGGACGGACGCGACGGCGTGGGGCTGGGGGCATGTCGTTGATCTGCCATTTGAGCGTTGTTCGTGAGGATTTAGAGGAGGTGGTCGACCGGACTCGGAGGCAATGCGGACGATGGTGGAGGCATGGACCACGGAGATCGGGCGGCTAAAATGGATCTCTGGCGGTTGTGGAGACAGTGGGGGAAAGATCCAGTGGTGAGGACGGTGGCCTTGTCGTCGACAACGAGGCGGAGGATGAAGGGATGGCAGATCTGGGCGATGGATGGAGGAAGAAGATGACAGGAATAACATAGGGATAAGTCAGGGATAAGAATGGAATAAAATGGGAATAGCGGGGATAGTGGAATAGCTGGAATAAAAAATATAAAATAAAATAAAATAAATATGGGAGAAAAAGAAAAAAATCCTGATGGATTTTGGTGTCCCCATCATAAATGTACTAAAAATAGATATTGTATGAAAAGATTATGATCTTTGAAAGTTAAAATTTGCAATAGTTTCAGATGTGATGGATCTCATAATTTCTGAATCCTATCTTTAATCTACTCAAAATTGCTAAGGTGGTCTATAATGGATATGGTTAAGGGTACAAATGGATTGGATTGGATCGGGCCACGAGTGATTCCAACCTGATCTAGTTCCTTAATTGGATCCTAATATTAGACCTAGATCCTAGACCCAATCTAATAAAAGATTGGATCTGGTTCACAGCCAGAATTTTTGATCTAATAAATCATTTAGATTGGATCGGGTTCATGTATAATCCAGTCTCAATCTAAAAAATTCAAATATGGATCGGATTCAAATAGGTCAAAGTCCAGTTAGGGTCAAATATAGCAATTATGTTCAAATTATAACATAGCCAGCTATTATTAACTACACAAGATATATAACAAATAATTTTACTCTCAAAATAAATTAGTTTATAAAAATAATTTCTAATCTATTTTATGTTAACTATATGGTCCATGCAAGTTTTAAAATATAACTCAGAGATTCAATTAATTTTGGGTCTTAATGGTATTAACATGCTTGGGTTGGGTTGCATTGAGTTTGAATTCAGTAAACCCATATCTGACTTGAGAAATGGATTGAGTCCAATTTTAAAACTTGATCAGGATTCATGGATTTTTAAAAATAGATCGAGTCATGTCTAAGCGGTTTGGATCGAGTCATGGGTCAACCTTATCTATTTGTAGCCTTAAGTATCGTAAAGCCTATTAGATCAAAAATAATCGAAGGAATTCCATGAACCAAATTTACATGTTTTAGATTTCTAATTTTCTGATGAGGCAAAAGCTATTAAAAAACAAATAATTTAACTCAGTAATATTGGAGGGATTTCATAAATTGAAGACTAGAAATATGGAATTTATTCAAAATATATTTATTTTAGATAGTAACTAAGCTCTTAATCTAAAATTTCAGTTTTGAAAAATTGTGATATTTGGAATGATTTTAAGGTAGGCAATTAATATTTGAAAGTTAATGTAAAATAATTTAAAAAAGAAGATCAAATAAAAATAATTTGGAATGATTTCAAGTTAAGCGATGAATATTTAGAAAATATTCAAAATAATATTTTTGAGTTATATTAATTTGCTCCAATATTTTTATCAACTTAGAATTGGAAAATTCTAGTTTATTATCAGAAACCCAATTTGATATAAAAATAGTTGTTGCAAATTAAATCATTTTTTTGTAAATTATAACATATAACATATTTTATCTAAATATATTTAAAAATTTAAAATAGTATTTTCGTAATTTGTAAACAATATAATTTAAAAACTTATTTTGCTTAAACTGGGCTTTGTAATTGCCTGGGTGCTATTTGCTTGTAAAGAAACAACTATTCATATAATTTTAAATGTATGAATCCTGGAAAGTGATTACTTGGAAAAAAATAAGAAAAAAAAAAAAAGTAGGAAAGACAAAGAATATTATATTATCCTATTTGGACGGTTGAATTGATTATTTTTATTTTTGTATTATCCTAATTAATTTTTAAAAATTAGTATTAATTACGTGATATAAACATTCTTTCTCCAATTTTCCTTCAAATTCTGGACCCACATCATACTCGAGCCTGTCCGTATTTATCGAAAAGTCAAGATTAAAAAGAAAAATAAACATCAAGTTAAAATTTATGATATTATATATGTTATACCCGATCAGATTTTCTTTGGACCATACCAAAGATCCGATCGACCCACTTGAGATTCAACCGATCCACTAGATGTCCTGTCGATCCACTCGAGATCCGACCGATCAATTTGAGATCCGACTAACCTGCTTCAACCAGGCCCATACTAATCAAAAGGTCCCAGAAATCCCTTCCAGCTGGTACCAGAATTTTATTACAACAGATCCCACGACGCAACCACGTCCCAGTACAACATGGCCACCATCATGATTCTTCTAGGGGCAGATCGGATATTTTCAGCCTAGTCCCTAACAAATTCTGGTAGTGTTCCGCGTCTATATAAGATAAATGGGGGACTCCGAGCGGTAGGAATAATTTTCCTTCTCCACGAGCGATCTTCTTTTGATTTCTCCTTCCTGTTGCTCAAAAGCTTCCTGACTTAGTCATCGAAATGTTTCCGTCGGACTATTACCAATTCATGAGAATTTTTTATAAAAATTGGAAGAAGCACGATTCAGCCAGGCCAAGAAAATCCAGCCAGAAAGATTATATATGTATATATATTTCTAAAATAACTATGCTTGCATGGGCACTTGATATTACCAAATGTCAAAGATGCTGTGTCAAAGGTGAAGTGCAACGAAGGAACCAAGAAAGAGCGGTTGTTGCATCCAGTAAATTAATTCGCATTTATTTTGAAAGAAAGGGGAGTTCACCCACATGCTATACTAAATTGTTATAGTTGTCCATGAGGGCGGGGCCCATTCCCAACCAAAAAAATCCATGTTTAGGTCCTTTTATCCACAACACGAGGCCCCTTCCAATGTGACAAGATATCATCCTCTCTCTCTCTCTATAAAATGCATGGATGTGAATGGGACAGATGTTTCATTTCAACTTCGCAAGGGATCCGATTCATCTCCCATCACCATCAGCAAATCCCCATATCTTTGGTGGGCCCAACGGTCTTCCGTGCAAAGCCGAGCGCCCCAACCGCCTTCCAATGCTCCACATGGATATAATCCATTGCTTCCCCACTTGCGAGGAGCACGTGTCCCCTAGGATGCCAAGAGCATGCATCCCCTATGATGCGCATGGCATCGTAGGGTGGGTGCACTTGCGGATGCCATTGGTCGTAGGATTGATATTAGGGAGGATAAAATAAGACCATATTCAACCTGTTATAGACCGGCACAAATTTATATTAAATATGTTTGGATCATAGATAGGTTGTCTAGTTTAACATATTTAATATTTAAATCATATTCAGATTTTAAAATTTTAATTGATTTAACTTATTTAATTTATTTAAAAAATAGATAAAGAAATGATAAATAAACTGGATGTCACTTGAACTTGTACTATTTTTGTTCGAAAATTAGATTCGCAGCATCCTATCACGAATTGATGGTATTTATCTTTCCAAGGAGAAAAATCTTTCGATCCCACGTTCCGACCCTATCATCGTCCGTTCTTTTATGGATAAATATCATGAAAAAGTTGGTCAATTTTTTTATTGACCAACTTATTTATGTTCTTACACTTTTCAAGACGGATAAATTACTTTTCCTGCATAGCATTTACTCATGAATTAGCAATAATATATATATATATATATATATATATATGAGAGATGGCTAAATTATTTTTCTACTAGCCAATAAAATAAATATTTAATTTTATTTCTAAAATATCATCATCTTGATTTTAATGCCTTCTTATTCAATAATAATTTAGTTGTTCACTGTCCACAAATTCTAGTCCTCATAAAGGATATTATAGAAAATATGGATAAATTTTAGCAATTTTTTTAGAAAAGTAATAATGCAAAAGAACATGGATAACAAATTTCAAAACTACTTTTTCATGCATAAAAGAATAAAAATAAATTATTTTCCTATCTAAATATTGTCCAAAAATATTTATCCAGGAAAATCTAAATTCCCAGCTAAATCTTTTACCTGCAAAAGAATGAGTCCTTAAGATTTTTTCTTCTCTTGCTTTATTGCCACCATTGATCAAATTTCATCATTAGAACTAGTGCCTCCATCCAACGATTTATCTTATGGTAGGCCTTTTTTCTTCTTCATCTTTTTTTTTTGATTCATCTTCTTCCTTTGTTATTGTGGAAGTGGAAGGAGGTGGAAGATGCCGGCGGGGGAGGTAGTGGCAATGATGAGGTGCTTTGATGGATTTGATAGCAATGGAGGGAGGAGATGGAAGGAGGAGAACAAGGATCGGAGGTAGACAAGGGGATTGTTAGGGTTTGCAGCATCGATGAGGGAGTGGATCTTGAGCGTAGAGGAGATAGTGTTTGGGTCATGGTCCTTGTGAATGGCAGCTTCAACGAAGAGGTCAAAGGTAGAGAGGGGGAAGAGTCAGAAAAAAAAAATCTTGAGGGGAGAGGGTCAAAGGTGGAGAGAGAGAGAGAGAGGAGGGCGAGGGGGATGGGAAACGAGAAGTGATCATCATCAAAGATCTCGGGGGCTTTGAGGAGGGAGGGGGATGGGATGGCAAAGGAAATAGATGCACAAGGATAAGGCCATGTCCAGTGTGATCAGAAAGTGAAGGAGGGGCGGGATGGTGACACCATCATTGTGGTGGGGGTGGCGACCATGGCAGCATCAAGTTCTACGACATCGAGCTTTTTTTTTCTTCTTTTTCCTTTCCCATCTTGTAGAATTAGGAATAAGATCATGTCCATAGTGATTAGACGGTGGAGGGGGAGATGGGGTGGTGGCGCTATCATTATGGTGGTGGGGGCGACGATCATAGCAGTATTAGGTTCCATGATATCGAGCTTCTTTTTCTTCTAATTTTTCCTCCCCCATCTTGTAGAATTGGAAAATAAAATCTTCTGGGATTGGGTTAGTATGGTTGGATCAGGTAAATTGATTATCCATTTATTAAACAAGTTAAATATATTAGATTGGATGACTTACTTATTAAACATAGCATGTTCGGGTTTTAGATCCTAACATGCTTTACAAATACATTGAATTTAGGTTTAACCATTTTTGTTCTCATCCATATATGACTTGACCCATTTACAATCAACCAGATTTGATTACCACTCCTAATTAGATGGCTACATACAAGCACAGATCATGCAATGCATGCTATATATAGCTATCCATCCTATGATGGATGGCATCTATGAATGTACCACATCCTGCGGTGCTGCACCATAGGGATGTGTGCTTAACAAGAAAATTATATAGATCCCTCCCAAAGAGGGCTGGCGGGGACCGTAAAATGCTAAAAATTTAGCAACTGGTTCCCCGTTTTTGCCCATGGATTAAGGCATTGTTTGGATGGAGGGATCAAGAGGAAAAAGAAAAGAAGGATTTACCTTTCTCTTGTTTGGATATTAATTTTAAAAAAAATAAGGAAAGGGAAATGATGCTCCTTTCCCTCCCCTTCCTTTGATTAAGCTAAGTTTTCAATCCCCCGATTTGGAAAAATTATGAAGGAAGGGAAAGTTTCTAATAGCTAAGCTTTCCTTTCCTTTCCTTTATGAGGACTATCCAAATAAAAATAAAATTTTACTTCCTTTTCCTTCCCTTCCCTTCTCTTTTCTTTCTTCTTTTTTCTTCCATTCCCTTTCCTTTTCTTGGCTATCCAAACAAAGCCTAAAAGAATAAGCATACCAACGGATGCTTTCACGAGCCAAGTCGATGCCGAAGCGATGGGCATGAAGAGGGTTGGACGTCATTGATGCTTGTTAAAAGGAACCATTCATAATATTTTTACTATTAGAATCTAGTTGTACGTAATCCAAAATAGGGAGAAACTGTCAGTATCTCGTGAGATGGATTTCCCAATCACTAAAATAACAATGTCGTGATTAATTCTTCACACCATCCTGCATTTCCAAAGGTATACTCAACATGATGTGCCCTTCTAGAAGGATTTTCCCAACAAAAAAAAAAAAAAGGAAAATAAGAAGAAACTCCAAAATTTTGGGAGAGGTATCCAAGGTAGATGATTAAAGAATTATTTGTTATTTGAATTTTATTAGCTATTTAATATAGGCCACGGGGGATAATTTTTATATTTAATCAAGTCCTTCATGAAGTCATTTCTCAAATTCATGGCCAATTGGTTATGAAACGAGATCCCAATCAACAAAGACGGTGTTGATTTGATTACAACTATTAATTATTATTGTTAGAGAGGCCAGTAGCATTGGTCATCATATAGACTGTTGTTGCTTCAACTATTGTTAGCAATGGGCCACGGGATATCATATCCTACACATCACATGCACCATGCCAGTTACATGCACTCGTAGCTAGCTGTAGGTCAATTATCAAGATGAGCATTTGATGAATGGATCTTATAGGAATGAATGCTTGTGATTGGCATGGTGCATTGCTATATGGTTCAGTGTAGGATATAATTTTTCTAAGCAATAGCAGCAATTATATTTATATATGATGCTAGATGCGGTGCACTATTAACATGGTGCATCCAACGTAGGATGTAATTTCTCCGGGAAATGGTCCCTACAAGTTGGAATTATCCCAAACCTTTTTTGTTTCCATGTAAAGCAACTGATCACCACCAATCATCCCAAGTGGGCAGCTCCTACACCAACCGTTGAAGAATTGTCTCCATATGACTTGTAAGTTTGTAGGTCCACTTGCAAATCGAGTTAACACGTACGATGGGTCCCATAATTTCCATACCGAAGGTCCTTGTTTTTCATTGAAGTTGGACAATGGAAATGCACCTAATTAATACTTGACGCTAGAAGCTTGCTATCTCTTCGTACGTCAAGTTTTGGTTTGGCCTACCAACGAAGAATTTCCAAATGGAAGTATATTTTTCTTAAAGAAACTTGGTAAAGTATTCGACATATTAGATGAAGTATCAAATGGTGACCGCATATATGATGCATTATATATATATATTTTAATTGTGAAAGCCGTATCATCTTGATTATTGTTTTAATCCCACGATTAGCTGGATTTAGTGTTTGATGGGAGAGCCTTCAAATCACGGCCAAACAAAGATTTCTTTTCTCCAGTTTGGTTGGATGTGACAATAAGATAATCATAAATGTGATCTTGCAATCATGTTATGTGACTCGAAATATCTTTAATGATTGCATGTACGTACTATGTTTAGAAAAATATCCTTTGAAATTTTAGGAGTTGGATCATATCATATCCGCCATCCTAACTTACAAGGATTTCTTGATCCAAGAACTCTTTGAAAAGGACTGTCTGATTTGCGTTAAATTTAATGTTCAGGCAAGCATTATATATCATAACTGGAAGATTGCAATATATATGCATCATAACGAGCTAGACTTGCTCGATCTATATTCATGACGTGAAGGAGTTAATTTGTTGCCGCTGATTTTGTTGCTCAAGCAACCAAGACCAATTCTTTGTTATTTTCTAGTCCTTTCATATATTAGGACTTAATCTAAATGCCAGTGGCTATCAAAAGCCTATCTCATTTTTCTCATTTGAATACACTATTAAAACGTGCTAGGTTAGGGCACCCCAACCCATGAAGACAAAATTACCATATGAGGAGCTCAGTGGCAAATCCTATTGATCGCATAAAATGAGAGCATTCTTTTGAGACCTTGGGCGTACTAAAACAATAATAGACAGGCATTCCATGTGGTAGCTGTCCAAGGTCCCATTATGACCTGCCAAACTCTAGAATAAAGTTCTGATCATTATCAACGTTTTTCTTAGGAAAGTATGCGTTAGCCAAGATAAATTAGCAGTCAATGGAAACGACTGGAAAACGATTCAAAATATTGAGTCCGAATAAATGAGATAACATTTGTTGGTTCTGATATGATTTTATAATTAATATAGTCATATATGATGAAAATTTGGCTATGTAATGCAGTTCTTGTTCCTCTTCTCACAGCTTTTTCTTTCCAATCTTCTAATCATCTAGCATATCAACTTATCAAGATTTTCTTTTACTATGATATGATTTTTATACTTCAGATACCATTGTTTGAAGGAAAATATTTCGAGGCACTCCTTTGATGTGAACATGTAAGAAGTTTGGGAGAGCAGATAATATAGTCTTGGCAACTTAACATATATCGAACCCCCTCTTATATGTCACACTAGTTGTCATGAGTTACATGAATAATCCCCTCGCACCATGAAACAAGAATATTTTGTGTGCACAAAGTGGGCATCATCCCTATTGTTTCTCTAGTTGAAATAAAATAGATCAGTCTGGCTTCTTAAATTAATCATATCAGGTGAAGCCAACTACAATCAAATTCAACCAAACATGCTCTAGTAATTTGCTTTTCCTTTTTCTTCCCATGAGCACACGTGTGTGAGGCATGCCCACATGTGTGCCATAGCTCCGAAATTAACCTGACTTGATTTCAATTCGGTCCCATGGAAGGTTGCCACTGTGCATAGGCAACTACTGTTGTAATCAACCTGAAGTTCGTCCAACAGTGGCCACTTAAAGCCTCGTTGTACCACCGAGTATATATGCTTTTATATACATGTTTTGTGCCCAACTATGCTTCCACTAAAGTTCTTCATTAAATTATAAACTAAATACACAGTTCCAGCTAAATCATTTATGTGTTTGAGAATTCTCTAAAACCACCTCACCTTTTAGTGAATTAGGCACAACCACGATGCAGCAAGTCACCCGTTAGTGGTAGCCTAGGTCACACAAGTAATTCTTGTTAACTGTGGCATGGCATTTTATATTGATTTATTCTGCTTCTATTCTAACCTGAGAACTTAGGTCCAGCCAAATTTGGCCAAAGTCCCAACTCATTTTAATCTAAACAGTCTTTTTCTTGGAATATGTACGTCACCAACTATATATATATATATCAGGTGGTATATAAATAGGCCATGCCCAGATATATGTACCTAAAAAGTAAGAGATGCCAGGAACCAGGCCAGGTATAAGCGTCCAACTAAAGCCCAAAGTCCATCACCATTGCATGGGTACAGAAGAATTGGTACGTGATTGTGCCAGATTTCAAGCTCCTCCTTTTTATTGTATGTCAACGATTTCTAGGGATCTTTGAGAGAAAACAATACTTTTATTATATTATTTTTTTATTGTAGTGAGAAAACAATAGTTAATCTTCTATCACAAACCATCCGATCGAAGAAAACTAGACCTCTCACCAAAGAAGAAGGAAAAAAACCTTCTTCCACCATAAAATAAGAAAACACTAAAATAACATTGTCCTACTAAAATACACATATATACACCCTATTTTTAAAGAGAAAACGAAGTCTTTATTCAGATAAAAGCCAATACACATAAGTTGCAAGTTAGTTGCATCAAATAAAGGAGAAACATCATCATCATCATTTCATTTTAGGATAATATCACATATACCACCAACAAAGGAACCACCACGTACTTTAAATATGATCTAATAATAAGGTTGCTCCCCCTCCATGTTTCCAGGAGGATCATAGTTGCATGTGACGAAGTACTGCCCACCGGAGCCGTCGCACTGCACCCGAGCGCAACCAAGTTGCACCGAGCTGCGCCACACCATTTGCGTGTGGTGCAAGCAGTCCATGCCACCCAAGCACTGGTTTGAGCCATGGTCATAGTTTGGCTTCTCATTGTACCAGCATCGCACTGCATCGATCCCGTCTGAATACCCCTCGCCATACCCCACGTAGATGTTTTCACCGTAGGGTCCTCGTGAATGAATAAGTTGGCAGTCACCGGCCCTCTGGCTGGCATAGTTCAGAGCATAAGCCTCTAAGGTGGAGCTCCATTTCACTGGGCCAACTCCAACCTCAGAAACCTGGCGGCGTTGTGGGCATCAGGATAGTCCTTCCAAGAGTTTTGGGCGTGGGAAGGGAGGGTCGTCGTGGCAAACACTAGAAGGATTGCAAACTTCCATGGCTTCATATTCTTCTCCTTTGAATATTATTGGTACTGGCTTTCTCTTTTGTGTATTTGTTAGTTGGTTCCCATGTATTAATTCTACGGCCATGAATAATTATAATGGTATTTGAGGTCGCAAATGAGTATAATTTTAACGGAAGATGGGGATTGGAGAACTTTTAGGGGACCCTGGCTATTTACGTACGTGCATGTGCTATTCTTTGCCTTTTTTGAAGTTTTCTTGGTGGAATATTTCCTTCATCCCCGAATTGTGGAGAAGGGCAGTCCTTTTTCTGAAATTTTCTTCTGATCATTCTTCTCTCACCCTTTCTTTCTTTTTTTTTTTTTTTTCCTTCATTTGTATCCACTCGAGCAACGGAGGTGACGAGAATGGCAGAGAAAAAGGTTGATATTTTAGAGGTACGGGTAGCTTTATGAATCCATCAGGACATGAGGTTTTAAGACAACTCGGGTTTTTCGTAGATTTACGACCCCATGCTAAGAAGATGACGACCTTCAAAGGTGCGTGAAAAGATGCACAGGAAAAGAAAAAGGTGTATGGAAATAGCAAAATCAGATATCATTTTTTTTTTTTTCCCATCTACTTGCCCGTTTGCATTCACTGCACGGAGTTGGATCCTTAGGATATGAAAGGCCTGTTTGAGATTTTCGATTTCCAGAGATATTGTGCATAGCAACAGATAAAACCAATGCTTCTGACATATTTCAAATGTTAAAATTTCATAAATAAATTTAATTCAAAAGTATCTTAAAATTTTATAACTAAAATAATATTCATGTGATAGTTCATGATAAACTGAGAGAATGATTCAATGAATGATTACAGGATCAAGTTTTGATTAAGCACTCCGTCCATAACAAAATCTAATTGACCTGATCATGTGATTTAAGTCAATCATTTTTAGTACATAGACTTGAACAGATGAGCCCTCACTCATTCGTGTATAGAACAACTGCTTCGATATTTGATATCGGGCAGCCCTACTTTACTTTCCATAGAGCTCTTTAAGATTGAGCAATATGGACTGAGGTTCCATATCTTTATGTTGCTTCTATAATTCATTGCTCATAAAGGCTAACATAATGCACGTGACAGTTAAACTATCATTCTGCCACATTTTATATGTGGCCCTTTTCTCATTCGAAGCATCATCTCTAATTGGATATGGATCAGGAGAATCGAGGATATAGGATACCTTCTCCCGAGTTAAGATAATTTTCAGGTTCCTTAACCAATCTACATAATAAGGATTGGTCAACTTACTGGTATCTAAAATACCTTGCAGTGATAAAATAGAAGCCATAATATTAATCTACAAAAATAAAGAACAACGAATAAGTAGTAGACCACTCAAGATGATATTCATAATTAGATAAGGATTTATCAATCTAATTGTCTCCCACTATTTTTCTACGAATACTATAGCACTCATCTATGGTAAGCGAGAAACCATAACCAGCTTTTTTTAGTGGGGTTGAGATCCCAATTCTTCATAAATACCTTATATTTACACAACAAATAGTTATGAGTTCAAGTGTACGAAATTTTTTCTTTCTAATTGCAACCCATGCAACTCTCAATATGACAACTGCCTCTAAGACACTTACAGCCTTGTGTTTATGCAATAAACTATAATATCTTACTTTAGTCAGACCCTTCATTTTTATATAATTATGATTGAATAATGCTGCCCTTGTATTTACACAACAAAGCAACATCAATAATCATGCTACAAACCGCTAAGGCGGTAGCCTGGTTGGTAGAGGCCTTGCCTCACTACCAACAGGACGGTGGTTCGAGACATGATCCCGTGGGTGACTTGATTAAATTCAGGATTTTCCTAGAACTCTCGATAATTGGCATTCCCCGATCTATTGGCCGTCGTCTTAGTGGTGTCATGTTGATGTACTCACCATTAGGTGGGGAGAGGCTGCGCGAATCTGAGCACCTTGTATCGAACATTACCTGGCAGGGTAGGGGCCTGTGGGGATAGCTATATCGAGATTTATCCCCCCGTATCCCATTTGTTTTACCAAAATAATAATAATAATAATCATGCTATAAAGCATTAGATGCACAAAGACAAATTTTACATCAAATCCTATAGTAGGCCTTATGTTTACACAACAAACATACTATAGTTTCGATATAAATTTGGCTTAGCATGAAGGAAGGCAATTAGTAGTGTTTTAATCAATTAGCATTTCCAAATCAAGGTCTAAATTAATTGATTTGGCCAGGTAAGTGGGAGAGAGGTGGGAGGCCCCACTGCTTGCCTTAGCACCAAAAATTTTTGGCCAAGTAAGCAACAGATCCAATTAAAAATCACATTCTCTTTACCTTCTCAGAATCACTTTCCTAGACACTAATTGATCAATCAAACCCTAAATGGATTTGCACTACGATTTTATAATACTACGACTAAATATAATTTTTAAAAAGGGCTTTTATTATCTCACGCACATCCTATTACTACAAACTTTCTAACAGGCATACAACAATATCATATATGCCAAGTGATGTGGCAAGACCGCTGACGTGGGTGCTGACAGGCGCCACATCAAAGGAGACCACCGTGTCGGCTGCCAAGGCAACGCCCAGCCCGGACCGTTCTCCGAGCTAAGCTGAGCTCCCTCAAGGCAACGAGCCGAGCTCCATCCTCTGCCAGGTTGGGTTCGCGAGCTCGGGATGCCTAGGCCGAAGTCACCTTCCGCCCTCCAGAGCGAGACCCTCAAAGGTTAGTGCCCTGTGGTCGAGGTCGAGCTCAGCGCTCACCCGTCAATGTGGAGCCTCTCCGAGCGTGCGCCCTCTGGACCGGGTCCGCCTTCCGCCCTCCAAAGCGAGATCCTTGGAGGTTAGTGCCCTGTGGTCGAGGTCGAGCTCAGCGCTCACCCGCCAATGTGGAGCCTCTCCGAGCGTGCACCCTCTGGACCAGGTCCGCCTTCCGCCCTCCAGAGCGAGACCCTCGGAGGTTAGTGCCCTTTGGTCGAGGTCGAGCTCAGCGCTCACCCGCCAATATGGAGCCTCTCCGAGCGTGCGCCTTCTGGATCGGGTTCGCCTTCCGCCCTCCAGAGCGAGACCCTCGGAGGTTAGTGCCCTGTGGTCGAGGTCGAGCTCAGCGCTCACCCGCCAATGTGGAGCCTCTCCGAGCGTGCGCCCTCTGGACTGAGTTCGCCTTCCGCCCTCTAGAGCGAGACCCTCGGAGGTTAGTGCCCTGTGGTCGAGGTCGAGCTCAGCGCTCACCCGTCAATGTGGAGCCTCTCCGAGCACGCGCCCTCTGGATTGGGTCCGCCTTCCGCCCTCCAGAGCGAGACCCTCGGAGGTTAGTGCCCTGTAGTTGAGATCGAGCTCAGCGCTCACCCGCCAATGTGGAGCCTCTCCGAGCGCGCGCCCTCTGGACCGGGTCCGCCTTCCGCCCTCCAGAGCGAGACCCTCGGAGGTTAGTGCCCTGTGGTCGAGGTCGAGCTCAGCGCTCACCTGCCAATGTGGAGCCTCTCTGAGCATGCACCCTCTGGACCGGGTCTGCCTTCCATCCTATAGAGCAAGACCCTCGAAGGTTAGTGCCCTGTGGTCGAGGTCGAGCTCAGCGCTCACTCGCCAATATGGAGCCTCTCCGGGCGTGCGCCCTCTGGACCGGGTCCGCCTTCCGCCCTCCAGAGCGAGACCCTCGGAGATTAGTGCCCTGTGGTCGAGGTCGAGCTAAGTGCTCACCCGCCAATATGGAGCCTCTCCGAGCGCGCGCCCTCTGGACCGGGTCCGCCTTCCGCCCTCCAGAGCGAGACCCTCGGAGGTTAGTGCCCTGTGGTCGAGATCGAGCTCAGTGCTCACCCGCCAATGTGGAGCCTCTCCGAGCACGCGCCCTCTGGACCGGGTCCACCTTCCGCCCTCCAGAGCGAGACCCTCGGAGGTTAGTGCCCTGTGGTCGAGGTCGAGCTCAGCGCTCACCCGTCAATGTGGAGCCTCTCCGAGCACGCACCCTCTGGACCGGGCCCGCACTCTTCCCTCTTCCATCAAGGTGGCCACACGAGCTCGGAGCGTCCAGATTGGAGCAAGCCCTGCCATCCCGGAACACCGGCGAACCGCCCGAGGACTACGGAACGGTGCCCCCCATACCTCCATAACTACCTATCCGGTCGTACTTCCAGGGGGATGGGCCAGCCAGAGAGCACAAGCCCCTAGGGTGGTGACCCCCGGATCGAGGCTCTGCCAAGCTTCCCGAAATGGGGTGACCGGAAGAGATGTCAGAACGAATGGAAGCTTTCCCTACCATCTGTCAGGAAAGATGTCCCGTCCACGGCACGGAATCCTGCCGCACGCGCCTGCCAGCCCAGCGAAGATCCCAAGACGAGCGCCCAACGACGAGTTTTCAACTACAAAGAACGATCGACATCCCCGAGAGGGGAAATGTAACAGCAATCAACCACCAACACAAGTGCAAGCTCGTCCAAGAGGGCAAAGCACCACCACCACAGTCACAATTGAAGGAAAACCAGGGATATAAGGAGAGGCGGAGGAACAGGGAACCCCTCTGTCCCCACTATCGTTCTCCCCCAGCAACGTTTTCCCTTTCTTACACATCTTTTGCTCCTCCTAGTACGGAGTCCATCAAGAGGGGCCCGCCCAGGAGGATCTGTTCCCCTGGGTCGTCACTGACTTGATCATCGGAGTGCCCCCGCCGGAAACCCTGGCCTGGGTCACTAATCCCTGTTTTGCAGGTCCAGGAGCAGAGGACCGCCGGGCAGCAAAGGGAGCGCACTCCGGTACCGGCAGCGGCTACAGACCACGACGATCTTGGCGGCAACATCAAGTATGTCATCATTCTAGGACAACCTTACAACCTAGCAAAATCTACCATTATGTTAGGACAACCTTATTTCAGAATGATGACTGAATATTCTAAACATATCTCTATGTCGATAAGGGTTTAAGTGAAACCCTAATCAGTGGCATATATCAATAATCATATACAACAACTATCATGTAGATATAATTAGATAGCATATAATCATTCAGACATTTAACTGACTATTAATTGAATGAATCAAGGTTGCTCTGATACCACAATTGGGTTTCAAAAATGTAGCGAAAGATCAAATTTCAAAATTTTAAACCTAGAAATCCTAGTCAACCAAAACCTTAGATCCAAGACTCCCTTGATTATATTAATTAATAGAATAAAATATTTTAGAAATAGAATAATATCTATAATTCTAATATCATTATCTTTCCACTAGGCACACAAGTGTATGCCCTTCAGATGTGATCCACATAGGAACCGAACCAAGGAAGCACTCCTCTTGCTTGCTTGGCTCCTTTCGACAGTCTTTTTTCCTTCTACAACCTTTCTCCCTTCTAAGACCTTTGCCCTTCCGAAGAATAGCTTAGTACCTCTCCGAAAACTCTCTTACTATCCTATTATCCTTTCAAATTCTCTTCCTAAGCTCTTGTCTTAAAATTACGGACTTGTCCTAAAATAATAGACTCGTCCTAACAAGATAAGAAAGAGAATTATCAGGACAACTTTTGGATGCCTTGGCTTTAATCACCGAAGTCTTTAAATAGAAAGAGAGTAGGTACCTGATACACCTTTTCATCAGCCCCTTATTTGATATTTAATATATCAGATAAGATCTTTTAATCAGAAAGAGTCCCTTGGCAAAAAGGTGAAAAGTGAAATGTAATTTCACTAATTGCTGACACCAAGAGTTGCTTATCGCAACTCTTCAAAAAATCTGATAATTAATTCTTGATTTCAGGTTTAAGACATGGTCCCATATCTTAATAGGCATATCAAGTAGGGAGCTTATCTGAAAAAAGTGATTAACAGGCAGAAGGACTCTATCCATGTACCATATACATGAAGTGTCATATCCCTTCATTATTCACACCCTTCTTACATCAATTGACCGACCAATTCCAGTCAATTTGGGAGTCCAATGGATAGGATAGGGGCTAAGCCTTATCATATAAAAGTGATTAATTTGCAGGACTCTTGGTCCTTCTACGTCCCTTTATTTATGTGCATGAAAATATGGCGCCAAGAGTCCCATGCCCTTGGGACTCTTGGTTTAATTAATGGATAAAGGCTAATAGATTAGGATAAATCTCAATTTGGCTACCCCACATAAGACTCAACCCAGTTTAAGTTTTACTCAAATTGGTTAGCCCAAATAGAAAGCATTTAAACCCAATCTAATTAGGTTAGGAGTTAGGCTGGTCAACATATACTAGTATGTTAATTAGCTAGCCAATTAGGATCCCATGATCCTAATAAAAATATAAATGACTTCTTTGATCAATTCCTTACTGTATGTGACCTTTTGGGCTACTCATCTAGCCAGCAATAGGTCTATGTACATGTCGATTTAGTTTGATTAGAAATCAACTAATCGAATTAGGTCAAAATGAGCTAACCCTAGTGATGCGGGACTATATATTCATGCATGCTAGTTATTTTTCTATTATTAGGCCTTAAGTTAGGAGTTTGAATCCAAATTTCAAGCCAAGATATTAAGTAGGGAATTCTATAGAAAATCTGAAGCACATGCATGCAGAAATAAATCCTAAAAGTGAAAAAACAAGACCGCCAAGGCTGAGAAGCCCTGGTTAGGACTAGCTCTTTTGCAATACCACTACCAGAGGAGTCTAGGGAGTGTACCTGGCAGAGATTTGAAGATCGATCCGTGAAGAGTTTGCTCTACACTCTCGGATGCGGCTTGGAAAACAAAGCTATCAATCCTGCAGATTCGCGGCTTTCAATCCGGTGACCCAAAAGCTGGTCAGATGGAATTCTTGAATTCGTAAACTCTGAAGAACCTGCAAATCACCTAACACCGGTTAGAAAACAAGGAAGAAAAGGGTTAGATCGCTAAAAGAAGAAGAAGGGAAGAGGGTTGAGGAAGGTGATCAAGGGATGAAGAAGGCTGGCGGCTTAGAGGCAGGGCACAGGGATCACATAGATTCCTAGAGGGATTACACAGATACCCTTAATAACATAGAAATTCACTCAAAATTTTGAGAAAAACTCAAGAGAAACTCATTCATAATAATTCATAATAATTGATCATTAGTTATAAGAGGGTGGAGGGGTGGGGTATTTATAGATGTTCCCATGTCCTCTCCTTGTTTGGATAGAATTATAAAGTTGAGTGGGAGAGGGATTATAAATTTGCTTAGAACTAGAAGTATATAATTTGAATAGAAATTAAACTTGATCTTCTTGTTAGAATTGGACTTCTCCCTCTCCTGGACTTGGTCAAATGTGCTTCACTTGGGCTTGGACGCCAAAATGGAGTGGGCTTGGGCTTGGGGTAGCAAGGGGTGGCCTCCACTTGGTCTTGGGCGGCCTCTAAGGTTGGGCACTAGGCTTTGGTGTATGTCCCTTGGTGGGATGGAACTCCTGGGTGCCACTTAGAAGTGGATTTGTGAAAACCCGGGGCGCCATAGCTTTTGGACTTGAAGATCTTCTGGGCTGGGATGCCTGGAAGAAGAATATGCCTGGAATCTTCATGTAGAGAGACTTCATGGGCTTCTATTTTGGTGATCCTCCTCTTGTATGAAACTGGTACTTGACACAGACTTGTAACACAAACTTGTACTGGACCTACAGGACTCAATTGGATTGGTTGAAATGCTTAACTTATTATAGGACTCACTTCAACTTAACTGGACTAGACTTAACATAAAACTTACAGGACTCATAGGACTCAAAATTGGCTCAACTGAATAACTAAGCTCAACTGAACCAAATATATCCCAAAACTTGACTCATAAACCATAATTGTGTGAGTCGACTTTAAATACAGGACTCAAGTGTAACAAGACCTGAAAAACAAAATTCAAGGCCCAAATACAGGACTCAAATGGCTAACATAGTCAGATGATCAGACTCAAAGATAAAATTTGAATCATGGCTAAGAGACTCAAACTCAGGGATCCATAGTGAACTAGGGTTGTCCTGATATCCCCATCAATTCTCCCGGGGTGGGAGGAACTTGACTCCATCGAGTAAGGGTCGTTTTGGCTCTAGTATTGCTCAAGGAGGTCTGGGTCGAGGTGCTGCAAGTCCTCTCGAGTAATCTATGAATCATCGAATTCTAGTCGACCTTGCCATCAGACCAGGTAGCGTTAATAGCCACGGCCCCGAGTCGTGATAGCTTGATCATCCAGGATACGTTCAATCCGTATTCTTTTCTTAGGCCAATTTATAGGTAAATAATCTGGGTTTGGTTCGTTCTCAAAGGATGGAGTAGGGCCAAAAACTTCACTAGGAATCACTATCGATTCCCTCTACTCAACCAAGTCTGCGATATTGAAGGTAGAGCTAATGCCTAATTCCAAGGGCAGATCAAGCACATAGGCATTGCGTTCCACTTTCATTATCACTCTAAATGGTCCAGCTCCGCGAGCATGAAGCTTCTTAACCATAATAGAATCTCCTACATTAAATTTCTTGGCTCTTTTCCGGGAATTAGCTAATTTATTTCAAAATTAATGCTTAATGCAGATGATGCACCTAACTTATACTGACACCTAATAAAAATGCAGACTCAATTATGCAACCTATTGAGGAAAACTTTATTGGACTCTTCTGGGCCTAGACCAACAGATTATAGGCTCTCTAGGTTTGACCCTGGTTTGACATGCACATGAGAATTTATAATAGACTCCTAGCAAATACCATAAGGTATACCAGAAGTAGGATGCAAATCTAACATGCATAATAAATGTATATGATGTGGTGGGATTGCTGACGTGGAATCCATGTTAGACCCAGTCAGATGCCACATCAGAGGAAGCTGCCATGTTAGACGTCCCTCTTTGGACTCCTTCTCCAAGTGGCTCCCTCGAGGTCGAAATGCCCTGGCCGAAGTCGAGCTCCAGCTCTCTCTGGACTCCTTCACCAGGTAGCTCCCTCAAGGTCGAGACACCCTGGCCGAAGTCGAGCTTCGGCTCTCTTCGGACTCCTTCGCCAGGTAGCTCCCTCGAGGTCGAGATGCCTTGGTCGAAGTCGAGCTCCGGCTCTTTTCGGACTCCTTCACCAGGTGGCTCTCTCTAGGTCGAGATGCCCTAGCCGAAGTCAAGCTCTGGCTCTCTCTGGACTCCTTTACCGGGTGGCTCTCTCGAGGTCGAGATGTCCTGGCCGAAGTCGAGCTCTAGCTCTCTTCGGACTCCTTCGCCAGGTGGCTCCCTCGAGATCGAGACACCCTGGCCAAAGTCGAGTTCCTCCTCCCTGAACTAGTCCCACTTCGGACGAGGGGACCGGCAGCTAAGGGACATCGCCACCTTCCTTGAATGGTGGTAAGCCGTCCAAGGACCACGGAGGGGCACCCACCAGGCCGCAATAATTATCCCTGCTACTACTTACACCGAAGGGGAAGGGATCCCCCGATCGAGGCGACGCGCTCCCAACCGACCGTCTGCACCACCCGAAAAAGGAAATCAATCCAGGAGATTCAAATCCAGGGGACGACTACCTCCCGATCGAGGCTCTGCCAGATATCTCAAAGTGGAGCGACCGAATGGAGTGTCAGAGTATACAGTGTAGTTCCTTATCACGAATGGAGAAAGGCACCTCGTGCGTGGCATGGGGCATCGCCGCACATGCCTGCAAGCGAGGGAGGATCCCAAGGTAGGCGGTGCACAGCCATCTTGGCTTAAAAGAGTTCTTCAAGGTTCCAAGAAGAAGGAAAGTAACAAACAAATGGACGAAAGGGGTGGCATACAGGAGAGCAACTGAGATGCCAAGTGTTTTAGACTACTGGAGACTCACCGGAAGGGTCTCGACGGACACAGCCATCCAGCTTAAACAGTCGTCAGCTGCCGCTTCCCTCGCTCTACTCATAATCTATTCACACTCTCCAAGTACATAATTTTCTTCTCTTAGAGTGGAGTCCATTTACGGGGCTCGACTAGAAGGATATGTTCTCTTAGATTGCCACTAACTGAGCATTGGAGTGCCCTCGCCGGAATCCCCTGCCCAGGTCTCCTCTGTTTTGCAAGTCTGAGCATGCGAGCAGGTTCCCGAGCGATGAGGGCGAGATCCGAGGTCGTCTCCAACTACAGGCCACAGCGGTCGGGCGGCAACAGTATGCATTATGCTTACTCCTACAAAATGAGTCTAGTGGTTCTAGAAACATGAGACGACTCAAGGAAGGATAGGAAATAGGAAGGAGATTCAGGGACTGGTTCTGGGCTAAAGAGACTGACCTTAATGTATGAACATTGGGTTATATCTATGGACAAGAAAAGGTCCATGCTATGGAAGGATGGGTCAATAATTTTTGGAAAGAGATCTTGAACTGGGATTGAAGGGGTGAACTCCTCCTGATGGTACCGAATTAAAGAGACCATATGCTCAATAATTTTCACTTGGCTTTTAGGACTAGGCTGTATAATTGGATTCTTTTCTAGTGTCTCCTTAGGTAGAATTCTAGTAGCAGTATCCAAGTTCTCTTCCTCTAGCGGGTCTTCCACTACATGTTCAATATAGGTGTGGTCTGGGTCAACTACCTTTGGGTTGACTTCATCAGGGTATGGTTGGGGTTAACTAACTTTGGGTTGGCTTCTACTTGGATATCTACTGGTCAACTAATTATAGGTCTTTTACAGGTATCTCTACTGGACTCAACTTATTAATGTCTTCTTTAGATTCATCAATGAGCTCAGGAGTTTCTTCCTCTAAATCTTCAATAGGCTCATCATCTTCATACTCCTCTACCAGACTTAGATCAGCCTCATATACCTCTTCTTCAAGCTCAACAATGGGTTCAAACTCATCTTCATCTAGCTCACCTAGGTGTAGGGTACTAACTAGACACTGGCTAACAAAATGGCCTGGTTTGCGACATCTAAAACACACTCTCGGGGGATGGAAACTTTTCTGAACCTTTACAGACTTGCCTCTATCTTTCCTACGGGCCATAGTGGTACTGGGCTGGGGTTGGCTCAAGTTGGGCTGGTTAGGATCTGGTCTTGGGCTAGGGGTATTAGTCCTAAAGGGTTTAAGTTGACTAAAGAGAAGTGGACTAATACTAGGCTCATATCTAGGGATACTAATCCTATGGGTTGCTTGGTTATTCAATTAGATCATTTGGTCAAATCAATGATTCAATTGGGTCATCTGGGCGATCAATTGGGTATCGAATTGGTCAAGCTTGTGGTTCAATTGGGTGGTTAATTGGGTATTGGATTGGTCAAGCTTGTGATCCATTCGATCAAATCGTTCAATCAAGGCCTTCATGAAGGTTTCAAAGTTGGAGTCCATGGCTGAACTAGGTTGGGTTTTAGACTGTTGATATTTGGTCCCTAGTTTAGTAGTCCTGCAATCAAACAAGTAGGGTGGTATGATGCAGTCAGGCACTCAAGGTGAAATTGGACTACAGTTTACTAGACCTACAGTCAAAATTGAATGGGTCTACTCAACTTACACTTAACTCAACAGCTAGTCCTTCCACTGGCCAGGTAAGAGGTGAGGTGGTGGGAGGCTCCCTTGCCTATGACAGGGTCTTAATTAAAAACCACCAGTCCATTTAGGACATTTGCCTCTGGACCTTTAGCCTTAGACACCAATTTTCAGTAATAGCTGGGAAAATTAGGTGCACTAATTGGCCCACACAATTCGGACCTGACCTGTTGGTGTCCCTAATCTCTTTAGAGCAATTAGGTTGCTAATTTATTTAAGTTAAGGCTTGGGTTATGATGCTGAGCAGTTGTTTTGGACCCAGGACAGGTGATGAAATCCTGCCCTGATATGAGAGAGTAAATTATCCTTAAAATTTATTTAATGAAATGATGAACACACTATGAGCCCTAATACAACTAATAATAATCATAAAAATAATTTTTTTTTTGTATTTTATGAGATGGAAAATTAAGTTTAAGTGGGTTAAGTTAGCAAGCAAAATTTGGACTTGGATGGGGTAGGGTTTGGAAGTTGACTAGATTTGGTTCGATCAAGTATGCAGAACAGAAATTAGGTTTGTTTGGAAGTAGAATTTGGTTTAATTTTTGGTACAAAAAAAAATCAAAAAAAATTAAGGACAGAGGATGATCAATGCAGATGATCCATACCAAATTTTATGCAAATAAAAATTCGGATGATGATGCAAAACCTAGGGTTTTGAGACTATATGCAGAAATTCAAGATTTTAATTAGGATTTCTAAGATGTAGAATTTTTATACTTTTTTTTGTTTTGATAAGAATAATTAAAAATTATGATAATTATTAGGACTAAACAAAAAGTATTTCATTCAAATCTAAATGAAAAATAAAATTTTTAAGATGATGAACTAGACCAAAACTAAAACACCTATTGCAAATGACAAGACGCAGAAGTTTCTAGGGCAGAAGAAAATAATCATGAAAAAATTCTATAGGTCGAAATAAATCATAAAAAATTTTTAAAAAATACTATCAATTATAAAGAATCTAGAAAAATAAAAATTAGAATTTTTTGATCTACCAACATATAGAAACTATAAAAATAATAGACTATGTATAGAAATTATAGGATGCAAAAACTAGCCCTCAAACATGCTCTGATACTAAATGATGCGGGACTATTCATGCATGATAGTTATTTTTTTATTATTAGGCCTTAAGTTAGGAGTTTGCATTTTGAATTTCAAGCTAAGATATTAAGTAGAGAATTCTATAGAAAATCTGAAGCACATGTATACAGAAATAAATCCTAAAAATGAAGAAATAGGACCGCCAAGGCTGAGAAGCCTTGGTTAGGACTAGCTCTTTTGCAATACCACTACCAGAGGAGTCTAGAGGGTGTACCTGACAGAGATTTGAAGATCGATCCATGAAGAATTCGTTCTACGCTCTCGAATGCAGCCTAGAAAACAAAGCTATCGATCTTGCAGATTCACGACTTTCAATCTGGTGACCCGAAAGCTAGTCAGATGGAGTCTTTGGATTCATGAACTCTAAGGGACCTACAAATTACCTAACATCGGTTAGAAAACAAGAAAGAAAAGGGTTAGATCGCTGAAAGAAGAAGAAGGGAAGAGGGTTGAGGAAGGTGGCCAAGGGATGAAGAAGGCTGGTGGCTTGGAGGCAGGGCGCAGGGATCACACAGATTCCCGGAGGGATCACACAGATTCCCGGAGGGATCACACAGATTCCCGGAGGGATCACACATATATCCTTAATCACACAGAAACTCACTCAAAATTTTGAGGAAAACTCAAGAGAAATTCATTCATAATAATTCATAATAATTGATCATTAGTTACAAGAGAGTGGAGGGGTGGGGTATTTATAGATGTTCCCATGTCCTCTCCTTGTTAAGATAGAATTACAAAGTTGAGTGGGAGAGGGATTACAAATTTGCTTAGAACTAAAAGTATACAATTCGAATAGAAATTAAACTTGATCTCCTTGTTAGATTTGGACTTCTCCCTCTCTTGGACTTGGTCAAATGTACTTCACTTGGGCTTGGACGCCAAAATGGAGTGGGCTTGGGCTTGGGGCAGTAAGGGGTGGCCTCCACTTGGTCTTGGGCGGCCTTTAAGGTTGGGCGCTGGGCTTTGGTGCACGTCCCCTGATGGGCTGGAACTCCTGGGTGCCAATTTAGAAGTGGATTTGTGAAAACCTGGGGTGCCATGGCTTTTGGACTTGAAGATCTTCTGGGCTAGGATGCCTAGAAGAAGAATATGCCTGAAATCTTCATGTGGAAGGACTTCATGGGCTTCTACTTTGGTGATCCTCCTCTTGTATGAACTGGTACTTGACACAGACTTGTAACACAAACTTGTACTGGACCTACAGGACTCAATTGGATTGGTTGAAATGCTTAACTTATTACAGGACTCACTTCAACTTAACTGGACTAGACTCAACATAAAACTTACAGGACTCATAGGACTCAAAATTGGCTCAACTGAACAACTAATCTCAACTGAACCGAACATATCCCAAAACTTAACTCATAAACCCTACTTATATAAGTCGACTCTAAATACAGGACTCAAGTGTAACAAGGCCTGAAAAATAAAACTCAAGGCCCAAATATATGACTCATATGGCTAACGCAGCCAGATTATTGGACTCAAAGACAAAATTTGAATCATGGCTAAGGAACTCAAACTCAGAGACCCATAGTGAACTAAGATTGTCCTGATGTTCCCATCACCTAGCTGCCAACTTGAACCATCTTTCAAATTGACTCATGAATTCAATCAATTTAATTCATAATAACCTACAAGACATGATTCACATTTAGCAACATGTCATGCCTACCTAGAAGATGAAAAATTTGATAAAAATTACTAAGATACCATTCAATGGTAAGTTACCATGCAATTTAATCCTTCGATCTTCCTTTATTTCAAATAAGTGATGGGTATGGAAAATTGTTAAACCCTCACATTTTATTCATTCGAACCTCAAATCACTAATGAAGACTTGATCAATAAAAAATTAGAAATCATTTTCTAATTTCATCTTACTTTGATCAAAGACTTTCTGAGTCATCATTCGATGAGATTACATGGGATAAATACTTTCCTTACTAGGAGTGATCGATTCCTTATTGACCTACTCATAACCTTCATACACAATTCACCATATCCATGAACATCTCATACATTACTACTGAGTCATGAATGAGTATGAATCAAAATATGGATTCATGTGTATAAGATACCGTGGTGGTCTCAGGTCTAAAGATTACTTACACAACTTCTACTAAGAGAATCATCTTTTAATAAGTAAGACTTCCATAAGATGTTCTTATGACAGATCAATTAAGTGAACTCCTATCTTAACGAGCACCTACATCCTTATATTAGTATCCCTACACAAATAGTCGTAAGACTAACCACTCTCTTCATCGAGTATACATAGAATGTGCTAGTCTCTCCGAAAACATCGATCCCCGACTCGATGATCCTATAACTAGGAGTATTTTAAATTATGATTTATTAGATATTTGGTCTCATTGTTACAAACTCCATCATAACCTAAAATCATTGTTTAATTTATGGGGTTTATCATAATCTCAAATAATAAAATATAAGAAACGGCATATGATGAAATAAAATATCTTTTTATTAATATCATATTTGAGTTGGGAGAATTTTACAGATAAGCCTCTATTTCATAAAAGATATGGTTAACTTTTAGGGCACTATTCTTTCAAATACTTAAGAGGTTAAAACATTGCACTAGACTCATTTTTAAAAAAAAGATAATAAGGCAACTAAATTATAAGAAGATAATAAACTCAACCCACATCAAGTTAGAAGACTTAAAAAGTAGGTTAGAAAGTTGGTGAAGGAAGACCTCCAAAAATTTTTATGTGGTGGGGACACCTGAGGCACCAGAATAAGACAGAGGCTTTTTCAACCCTCTGTAAATTGATCAATAATTTATGAGTCCATCTGTAATAAGGGCTTAGCTCATCTGAGTCCATTTTAGTTATTATTTGAGTATTTTTAGTTGTTATTTTAGTTCTGTACTAGTCAGCTCATGTTGCGCTAGTTCAGTCCAATGCTAGTCAGCTCATGTTGAGCTAATTTTATTTTTTGAGTCCTGTCCAAGCATACTGAAGACTCAAGACTATATCATACAAGTGAAGACCAAGTCCAACTAGATTGAAGACATGGAAGTATAGCCCAAATCCAACCCAGCTTGAAGACTTGAAGACCCCAGGAGGAAAATTCAGAAAACCCTGATTTCTTGCAGATGCCCAGATTCCCTTCCAGATGCCAAAATATATTCATATACCAAGGCATCCATGATTTTAGAGGTCCATCTGCATCATAGCCCAAAGAAATCAAGCCCGGGCGCCAAGCCCAAGCCCCTAAGAAGCAAGATATCAGGGAATATTCCTGCTACCTGGCTACCAGGCCACCCCAGCTTCCAGAGGCCCAAACCCATGCACCCGGGCCCCTTTGGGCCGGCCCCTTGCTGCTCCTAGAAGCCCAACACGCCCCCCTAGGCATCCTTGGAGTGTTGACCAAGTTAA
Organism: Areca catechu; assembly: GCA_021397845.1. Lineage (NCBI taxonomy): Eukaryota > Viridiplantae > Streptophyta > Magnoliopsida > Arecales > Arecaceae > Areca > Areca catechu. The sequence continues at coordinate 20,061,593 of CM038052.1, read as the reverse complement.
GAGAATTTTTAGAGATTTTTCTACCTAATATTTTCTTATTTTCTAGCTAGGGTTTGAGAGGGAAAATGATTTTTATGTAAAGACTAATGTGCCCTTACTTGAAGCCCAAGGTTAAGGGTCTATTTAAGGGACCCTAGCCTCTTGTATGAAGGAGAATTTTTGATGAATGAAAACCTTGAGTTCTTCTATTGAGTTGTGTGATACCCTGCTGTGTGCATAAAGGGGTTTGCAAGAGTTTTTTCTTCCCAGTGCTGCAATCATCTTCCTGCTGCCAACAAACATCTCAAATCCCTGGACGCCCACTCCAAAAGAAGCCTTCCCTTACTATTTTTTTTTGTTTTCTTGTTCCTTTGTGAGTTTTCTAATCCCTGACAGGTCGTTTACAGGTCCCCGAGTTCCTACGAATTCAACGACTCTAGCCAAGCCTCAATCGGATCACCGAGCAGAAAGCCGGGTATCCGCGGGTCTTTGGCTCGGTTTTCCAGGCCGCATCCATCGAGAAACGAGAGATCCTTTTGCTGCGATCTTTACAGACATTGTCAGGTACACCCCCTCTACCTCCAGTAGTTTTATTGTAGGAGAACTTGCCCTAACCGAGGCTTCTCAGCCCCGGCGATCCTTCTTTTATACTTTTCTAGGTCCTAATCTGCATGCTGATCTTCTAAAATTCATATAAAATTCTCTACAACTTATTTTAATCTGAGATTCGGGAATTAATCACTCAACCCCACATATAAAACATACAAGAAAAAATTGCATGCATATTAGTTCCCCATCATTTGGTATCAGAGCTTAGATTAGGGCTTGTTTTCTGTAATTTTTTAGTCTGTATATACTCTGTTATTTTAATTATTTATTCCTGATAAAAACTTCAAAAATTTTGAAACTTATTTTTCTGGATTCATAATAATTCACAGTAATTTTAAGAATTTTCTTAGATTTTATTATGGCCTGTGAATTTTCTGCAAGCCGAAATACAACATGCAAATTTTTGGCTCTGTTTTTTTTCAGCAAGACAAGTTTGGAAGTTTTAGGGTTTTGTTTAGCATCTTTTGCATATCTTTTAATTTTAGTATATTTCTTGCATATTAGGCCATGATTTTCAAGTTTTCTTCTATTTAAAAAAATACCAAAAAAAAATTACATATTCTCCAAAAAAATACCAAAAAAAAATATCTAAATCCTAATTTGCATCCTATCTGCCTGCCATCATTGCATAATTTACTTTTAAGGGCACTCTTGCTATATCAGATAAGGGGAGGAGTTGATAACCTCTCCTTAGCCCAAAACCACATCCCTTGCATTCGGTCCCAAGCCTTAACCTAAAATTAATTAGACTTAATTTGCCCTAGTGGGCTAGGGACACCAACTGGTCGGGTCCGGGCTAGTGTTAGATCACTGTGTCAAGTTAACCTGTGTGTGCCTTGTGCTCAGTGTCTAGAACGGTGGTTTAGGGATTCAATCCCGAAGGGCTTGTGTGCTGGTCCGCCTACCTGGCCAATCTCTAATTGGTGTCTAGGATTGGCAATCAGGGACCTAACACTCTCCTTACACCTGCCTGGCTGAGTACAGGGTTACTATAGGCTAGTTTGCCACCCTGATTGAGCATCTAGTTTGGACTCTAGGTCTAGTCAGCTGTAGTCGGTCTGATCGAGTCTTGCATGAGTACTAGATCAGGAGTTTCATATCACCCACCTCCTTCACAAATGTCTGAACCCATGAAAAATTTACAAGCCCAAATAAAAGCCCTAGCTGATCAAATGGCCCAGATGGCGACCCAGTTAACTCAGTCTGGTATTCAAACCAATGATATAATTGACCATCTTGCCAATAGATTTGAGCAGTTAGAAGTCCGGGTAGGGACCCCAGGAAAAACCCATGGGTCACAGTCTGAGCCAGATCCTAATTCCCCTCAACCTAGGAGGACCCCAAACCCTAATCCATACCCTGAGGTCAAACCTAGGAGAGCCCCTCATCCTGACCCATACTATAACCCTCAGCCTAGGAGGACCCCAGACCCTGACCCATACCAAGAGGTCGAACCTAGGAGAGCCCATCGTCATGACCCAATCCCTAAGGTTAGTCCTAGAAGACCCAATCAGGATTTTATAGACCAGGAAGATAGATCCTATTTACCCTCTCCCTATAAGCCTAGTATACCCACAACCTATAGATCTTATGACTCCAAATACTATGAACCTAGAACCTATGAATCCAGAACCTATGAACCTAGATCCTATGACTCTAGATCCCATGATCATAGATCCCATGCACCCACACCCTATGAGCCTAGTAGACCCAACACCCAATATTCTGACCCATATAGGGAGTCCAACCCTAGGAGAACCCAATATTCTGACCCATATAGGGAATCCAACCCTAGGAGAACCCAATATTCTGACCCATATAGGGAGTCCAACCCTAGGAGAACCCAATATTCTGATCCATATAGGGAGTCCAATCCTAGGAGGACCCAATATCCTGACCCATATAGGGAGCCCAACCTTAGGAAGACCCCATACCATGATCCATCCTTAGAACCTGACCATAGAGCTGACCCAAAATCCTATGACCCCAGATCCTATAATCCCATGACCCATAGATCTGCACCCTTGTCCTATGAGCCCAGAGAACCCATAACCCCTAAGTATCAGCCTAGTACTAGTCAGGTTTCCCTTAGTCAATTTGAACCCCATAGGATTAGTACCCCTAAATATGAATCCAGTAGTGAGCCACTACCCCTTATACAACCTGAACCTACTAGAAGTAGTACCCATAATCAGAAACCAGGACCTAGCCAATTTTTCCCTAGCCGACCTTCTCCAACCATTCCTGAGATTGACAAGGCTTACATTAACACGAAAGTGTATGAAGCTGATGCAAACTTAGTGGATGAGTATGAGGGAGAAGAGGAGACACCTTTAGATGACCTAGAATTAGCTAACCCAATAGATACCCAGGTAGAAGCCAACCTAGAGGTAGTTGACCTTGACCACATCCAACCTAAAGCTATAGTGGAAGAACAAATAGAGGAAGAGAACCTAGATACTGCTGCTAGAGCCTTACCCGAGGAAACCATAGAGGAGAGCCAAATTATAGAGTCTAGTCCTAAAATACAAGAACCTGAAGAATTTATTAAGGACTTGATCTCTTTGAATCAGTACCCTTAGGATGAGCCTCCTTCTATAGTTCCCATTAAGGACCTCTTCCCTGAGATTAGTAACCCATCCTTCCATTATGCAAACCCCATAGATATACCGCAACCTCGTAGGGTTAGCCTCATTAGTCTAGGATTAGTCCCTGACATGCCTTCTTTTATCGAACTTTATCCAACTAACCTTGAACCTTTTTCCCTACCCTACCAAACTACTTCTGAACCCACTTCCTATTTTCTGCCCTTTCCTGACACCTCCAGTATTTCTAGGATCATTAGATTGCATTTAGCTGAGATTAGCATATTGCATGCATTCATCATGCATGTTAGGTTTGCATCTTACTTCTGGCATACTCTTTGGAATTTGCTAGGAGTTCACTATAAATTTTCATGTGCATGTCAAGCTAGGATCAAACCTAGAGAACCTATAATCTATTAGGTTTAGATCCAAAGAGTTCAATAAAATTTCCTTCGATAGGAATGCATAGTCGAGTCTGTTAGGTGTTAGTATGAGTCCTTTGCATCATCTTGTTAGGAGTCTGCATGTGCCCAGCATGTTCACCACCTGCACTAATTTTGAAACAACTGGCTAATTCCCGAAGATGGATTAAAGAATTTGATGTAGTGGATTCTATCTTGGTTAGGCTTAGGCCTAAAAGAAGCTTCATGCTCGCAGAGCCGGACCTTTTAAAGTGATAGAGAAGGTTGGATCAAATGCCTAGGTGTTAGAATTGCCTTCGGATTTGGGCATTAGTTCTACCTTCAATATTATAGACCTGGTTGAGTATAGGGAACCGGCAGCGATACCTAGTGAGGCCTTTGGACCTATTCCTTTTCATTGTGAGTGACCCTAACCTAGAGTGTCCACAAACAAATTTGGCCTGAGAGAGGAGAACGGATCAAGCGTATCCTGGACGATCAAGCCATCACGACCCAGAGCCATGACTATCAACGCTTCCTGGTCCGATGGCAAGGCCGACCAGAGTCGGACGATTCATGGATTTCTCGAGAGGACTTGCAACGCCTCAACCCAGACCTTTTCGAGAGATATGTGAGCCAGTCTGACCTTCACTCGACAGGGTCGAGTTCCTCCCACCCCGGGAGAATTGGTGGGGACACCTGAGGCACCAGAATAAGATAGAGGCTTTTTCAACCCTCTGTAAATTGATCAATAATTTATGAGTCCATCTGTAATAAGGGCTTAGCTCATATGAGTCCATTTTAGTTGTTATTTGAGTATTTTTAGTTGTTATTTCAGTTCTGTACTAGTCTGCTCATGTTGCGCTAGTTCAGTCCAATGCTAGTCAGCTCATGTTGAGCTAATTTTATTTTTTGAGTCCTGTCCAAGCATACTGAAGACTCAAGACTATATCATACAAGTGAAGACCAAGTCCAACTAGATTGAAGACATGGAAGTATAGCCCAAGTCCAACCCAGCTTGAAGACTTGAAGACCCCAGGAGGAAAATTCAGAAAACCCTGATTTCTTGCAGATGCCCTCCATATGCCCAGATTCCCTTCCAGATGCCAAAATATATTCATATACCAAGGCATCCATGATTTTAGAGGTCCATCTACATCCTAGCCTAGAGAAATCAAGCCCAGGCGCCAAGCCCAAGCCCCTAAGAAGCAAGATACCAGGGAATATTCTTGCTACCTGGCTACTAGGCCACCCCAGCTTCCAAAGGCCCAAACCCATGCACCCGGGCCCCTTTGGGCCGGCTCCTTGCTGCTCCTAGAAGCCCAACACGCCCCCCTAGGCGTCCTTGGAGTGTTGACCAAGTCAAGGGAATTTTTAGGGATTTTTCTACCTAATATTTCCTTATTTTCTAGCTAGGGTTTGAGACGGAAAAGGATTCTTATGTAAAGACTAATGTGCTTTACTTGGAGCCCAAGATTAAGGGTCTATTTAAGGGACCCTAGCCTCTTGTATGAAGGGGAATTTTTGATGAATGAAAACCTTGAGTTCTTCTATTGAGTTGTGTGATACCCTGCTGTGTGCATAAAGGGGTTTGCGAGAGTTTTTTCTTCCCAGTGCTGCAATCATCTTCCTGCTGCCAACAAACATCTCAAATCCCTGGACGCCCACTCCAAAAGAAGCCTTCCCTTGCTGTTTTTCCTTTGTTTTCTTGTTCCTTTGTGAGTTTTCTAACCCCTGACAGGTCGTTTACAGGTCCCCGAGTTCCTACGAATCCAACGACTCTAGCCAAGCCTCAATCGGATCACCGAGCAGAAAGCCGGGTATCCGCGGATCTTTGGCTCGATTTTCCAGGCCGCATCCGTCGAGAAACGAGAGACCCTTTTGCTGCGATCTTCACAGACATTGTCAGGTACACCTCCTCTACCTCCAGTAGTTTTATTGTAGGAGAACTTGCCCTAACCGAGGCTTCTCAGCCCCGGCGATCCTTCTTTTCTACTTTTCTAGGTCCTAATCTGCATGCTGATCTTCTAAAATTCATATAAAATTCTCTACAACTTATTTTAATCTGAAATTCGGGAATTAATCACTCAACCCCACATATAAAACATACAAAAATAATTGCATGCATATTAGTTCCCTATCATTATGGCTAATACTCATCTACTAACTAGGTTGATCAGTGATCTAATGAAGTACCTCTTTAATAGTCTAACCAGGTATCAGCTATTTTTAGGAATGTCCAAGATAACTATCAATTCAAGAACAAGTCGGTACACATCACTAAGTTTTTTACTTACTCAAGGATAAGCAAAAGCTCAAGTTAAGAGATATGATCGACACTATAAATATGACATAAAAAGTATTAAAATGCATAATACTTAATAGTTATTATTTAGAACTTGATGCTTTTTATGCTTTATTTCAAGTATTGTACTTAGCCCAATAATTGCAAGAATTCAATCCAACTAATGCAGTCAAGCTCGAAACCCCAAAGTAATTAAAGCATATATGAAAAAGTTGGTGGTCACCACAAGCCACTATAAGCCTATCATAAGCAGCTACAAACCATCATGAGCCTACCATATGTTACGGAACAGATCACAGTGGAATATAAAATTTATAGAAAAGAAAGGAAACCTGGTAAAAATAAATCACAACACAAGCAAACACAAGGGATTACGTGATTCGGAGACTCCTGCTCCTACGTCCACAGCCGCACAAGATCAAATCTCCACTATAAAAAGATTTACAGGAAGTTTACAGGATGCTCACCTCAACCTTCAAACAAGAGGAGAAAAGAAGAAAACAAAAAATAAATTATCCCAAAAAAATATCTCACCCGAAAATAATTTCTTGGTGGAAGATCTCTTGCCTCCCCAGTTTTCTCTCTTTCTCTCTCTTTCTCTGCCTTTTTTCTCTCTTGGAAAAAGTCTTCAGGGCTGCTCTCTGCATCCAATACATCCTCTGCATCTCTCACAGGCCTCCTACGGCTTTTAAAGAGCCGAACAGGAGAAGAAACCAACTCCAGGTGAACTAAAACATCCATAAAATAACTCTAGTCGTCCGATCGAAGATCAAGAGCCCGGATCGTGCCAAAAACAGTACCAGATCAAGTCTAAAAGAGGTCGGATCCATCTCAGCCATCCGATTGCGCCATCAGACGGTCCAGATCAAAAGAAATCACGTGGACCACTCAAACACCGCGCGAAATGCATGGGAAACCGCGTGGAAAATGCGGGGAAATGCCCAAGGAAGCCACTGCTGCCGCCTGGGCCGGGCTCCACTCGCCCGCCTGCGCGTGCCTGGGCCGGGCCTGGCCCAACCCTTTTTTTTTTGGTTTCTTTTTCTTCTTGGGCTGGGCCTGGGTGTTGGGTAAGGCTCCACGCCTAACACCATAAGCAACTAAAAGCCATTCCAAGTCAAGCACATGCCTATGCCTAAGTAGGCAGGTGATTAAGAGGCTAAAACAAGTAAGAGGAGCAAACAAGGCATCAACCAAAGAAAACAAGTCTTGGGGCACCATCTATGAAGATCTAAGGGCCATAATGCTAGGTGCCACATTTTTCATGGATTTAGGAAAAAAGGCAATACTTCAATCAAAGGCTCTTTAGCTTTCAAGAAAGATTCCATGGTTAGAATTTAAGATGCCTCGTCATGTGGATTTAAAGACTTATCAAGGATCAGAACACTATCACAAAGGATTCAAGAGATGTGATTAATAGCGCCCCTCCTCATGAAATCTTAAAAGAATCTATTTAAACCTTTGTGCCACCCTTCCTAAGGATATCAAGCCTAGCTTCCATGCCACTACCATCTTTCTTCTCCACACCTCTCTAGCCTCCATAGCCTTTAATTTTTTGTAGCCTTCAATCTCTCATAACTTTCATAAATCCTAGCTAGCCTTTACAGGGTCCACCTTCCATCATCACAAACCATTATCCAATCACAACCCTACTCCACTTCTTCTCTACTTTTCTCTCTTCCAATTGCTTCTTGGGAACTGTTTCAGCATGAAGATGATAGCAAAGATCTACTCCATGGAAGGCAAAACCCCTACCATCTGGAAAAAACCATGTGATACTTGTAATAGGTAGTATTTACTTTTATTGTTACATCTTTTATACTTCTTTTCACTATGAAATAAAATTCTATTTTTACTTCTATATTTTGTTATATACTTTTCATTTGAATCCCTAATTAGAATAATCTATACTCTTGAGATGAGCCGTAATCTAAGAATATGATTCATACCCTTATGATAGATTATCTTTAAGTAGGATTCCTAGGATCTTGTATACACCTTATCTTGACTAGCTTATACTCTAGAGGGACGGACCATGATCTAACAGGCATGGACTGTGCTCTCATTTGATAGGCTATATCTTAATAGGTGGTATATGGATCGATTCCAAAGTAAGAGAATACCTGCTGTTTGCCAAGTATCCAGGCAAAATCTCGAGATACTTCTATTATATTCAAATCCAGTGTTAGTATTTTTCTCTACTTTATTATTACTTGTTAATTTCATTTTATTTTAAGCAATTAATCAATGTTTAGTTTATCTCTTAATCTTTTACTTGAACACAACTCAGCTCACGATCCTCGTGGATATGAACCTGACTTATTGCTGTCTCATATTTTTGAGTTAGAGATTTATCTTTGATCACATACGATAGCGATCAATGGCATAAGGGAGAGTTCCGGTGAGGATTCCATGCGCACAAATGGGTGGTGGACGGTATGATTCAATGGTGGAGAAGTTGCCTTTCTAAGGAAGAAAATGGCTGGGAGAAGGTATCCTGAGAGCAATCCAAGTTAAGATCTGATGGTCCATACTTATTCCGATGGGCATCAGGATTTGATCATGCAATCCATGGCATGATTTGGCCTCTGATCATGTGATCTATGGTAGGATTTGGGCCATCTAACGGCAGAGAAGCTCCCAGCAGTCAAACAAAGGTCTGGAAGGGAATTGGAACTCTATTTTAACCAGGATTTGGTCTATTCTAAGGCTTATATAAAGGGGACCTTGGGGAGGTATCAATCAACTAATCAGGCAGTAAAGCAGAGAGTTTGGTAGCCACAAGGTCCTTTGTTTTTCTTTTCTTATTCTTTCTTGATGTATCAGGCTTCAATGGGAGAGAGGCTGGTGGGTTGATCTTCTTCTTCATCTTCTTATTATTGAAGATGAAGCTTATGAACACCATGCACAACTGATCCCCAAGTGTCTAATGAGTAGAAGAGGTTCTTTTATATTTTGGTTTCTTTTCATGTAATTAGATTTTGAATGTAATGATTTGTTCTTTTAGGAATAAAATCTTTTTTCCATTACTTCAAGCATTGTGTTTATTGTTTGTACTATAATTTAGATTTTTTAATAATCTATGACTACGTAGAGACAAATCAAAGTACTATATCTATATCTAGCAAAATAGATTATACTTGGAATCTAGATTATAGGATTTTTTAATTATTTATATGATTTGAGTCTTAGAATAGTCTATGACTTTGTAGGGATAGATTTGTGCCCAACGAAATAGGCTATGCTCGGATTTAAGACTTTGAATAGCTTATGACTATGGAGGGACATATTTGTATCTAGCAAGATAGGGTATGCTTAGGATATCAATCATAATTTTATTAATTATATAATAAAGAATTAATTTATATTTTATTGAAAGAAATCGAATTGAAATCCTAAGATATATATCTTATACTATTTCATCTCTTGCTTGTATTATTATTTTAATTAAATTAGAATTCTTATTTCTTTTGATTTTTAGTTTTAATCATAATCCAACTCTTTTCTAATTTAATTAGAACTCTAACAAAATTCTAATTAAAAAGTGAACATAATCTCAATTAATTTTTGAAAATACGATTCTGACTCATTCAAACTATAATTTGAGTTGGTGAATTATTTTGATCACCTACGACAGCGATCAACCGACTCTCATGGATCATCACCTCCAATAGTCTAGATCGGAGGACAATAAAACTAGATGCATAAGATTGAGACACATGGATACTCATGACCAAACCATAGGCTCAACCACCAAGATGCATTTATTGTCTCTAAACTACACAACCTCGATCCTCGGTTTCTACTCCCTTCACACGATCTCCATTCAAGTTCAGGCACGAGTAGGGGGAAAGTGATATGGGTGTCCATCTTAACCTCGAGCATCTCTAATCTCGGTCTAATTCAAGGACCTTGAGGTCGGCAAGCACCGACCTAACCTCCTCGATCAAAGACCCGGACAAGAGCATGACCCAAGAATGATAGGTTGCCGACTTTGAAAGTAATTACACTTTCTGAATCATAAAGAACCTGCTAAGGATCTGCAATCGCTCCAGATATGATCAATGCGATAGTTGGATAATGGCTAGCCAACTCTGCATTCTAAACATGAGGTGTGATCTCTGCCAGTGTGATTCATGCACACTTTTTGGTATTGGCCACCACTCTTGGGCTAAAAGGCCATTACTTCCTCTTTATAAATAGAAGGGAGAAGGGGATCTCAGATAAGTCTTGAGTTTACTCAAAGAATCTCTCCTCTACTCTCTCTATTCTTTGATCACTTGCTGATTTGAGTATCGAAGGATTTCCATCAAAAATACTTCTTGCCAGGGACTTCCTTTTGTAAGTTTGATTATTGACCGCCCGAAATCTACCACTTCACTTTGGCTCTCCACATCTTAGCCGACCCCAATGCTAACTCAGGGATTAACGGTAATAGATTTAATGCAAGAAATAAAAAAAAGGAGGTTAGTGATTATCTCGAATGTTGGATTTGATTCCAAAATTAATCAAATGATCCTCTAAAAGTGGATGCCCTGGTCTCATCATGATTAGAGATAGAGTTTGATATGAAAGCTTGATTGAAGATAAGATTAAATAAGATTGGATTGGATTAACATATAAAAAGAGTTGTAATAGAAAATGAGAGATATTTGGATTAGGCTTCAAAGAATAGAATATATAGAAAAAGAGAGGAGGGGACGGAAAGAAAGAGTAGATGCAAAGAGATATTCTTGCATATGTTCTTCCATGATTGAATTGATCTATTACTGGTTTGGGGGGTTTGGTCCAACTACCAAACAATCCATGTATGGCTGTGCATACATACGATGCTTGTTATTTGTTAGCTGTTCATTACATAATGGATAACTAGTATGATGTACCATAGCATCTGATTTATCGCACGCACTATAAAGAAGCCGGTTTCATACATATACATAAATACATACATATACATACATAGATACCTACATACATACATATACACACATACATATATATATATTATATATAATTAAATTTTTATTATTTGGATTTAATAGCTGCTACATGTCATCTTTTTTTGGTCCCTTTTTTCATTCAAAACTATATCTTTTATATAACAATGAAAGCTATGAAAGTAAAGAAGTCTGGCTTAGTTTTGAAAGGAATTTTCTTTTCAAAACCTACATCATATTTTTGTAACTTGTTTTTTTAAAAAAAATTAAGCATCAAGATTTTAAAATAAATTTAAAATAATAAATATAATATAATAAATTTAATAAATAATAGTTTTATTAAATAAATTTTATATTATATCAAATATTAAAATTATTATATTTATGCATGGCCAGCATCTATATATATTGAAATAAATTTTAAATAAATTAAAATAATAAATTTAATATAATAGATTTAATAAATAATAAATTTTATTAAATAGATTTTAGGTTATATTAAATATTCAAATTGCTATACTGCAGACCAATATATATATATATATATATATATATATATATTCATGTATCTTCTTGATAAGAAAATATTTATCGCGGCATCGATAGTAAAGTAATCTTTGAAATCTATGCATGCACGTCTATAGGGTAGGGAGACTAATGTAGTGATTGATTGGATGGTCTCCTATATTATCAGTTATTCTGATTGAATATTATGAACTTATTTTAAAAATATTTTTTTTTATTTTTAAAAATTATATTTTTTTAAATTTTTTTGAATGCAATCTTACTTGATTTGTTAGTTAGAAGATTTTTTTAAAAAATATAAAATTTATGCACATGACTTGGAGGTTGGAGTGATCCAAGAGACGTGCAAGGGGACAGCTAGTGTACCGAAAGAAGCCGAATCATTCTTTGCCGCGAAAGCTGCACCCCGAAACGCTGGTTAAAATCGCGGTCCGAGACCGCTCCTGCCCCCGAAATTCTCCCTTGCTCTCTTAAACCCCCGCCGAAATCGCCGCTTCCCTCGCCGTCCACCATCGAAGGCTCCACTTCCCCTCCTTCTCGTTCGAGGTCCCCTTCGCTCCCTCTATCTTTGCTGTCTCGGTTTTCTAATCGTATTAGGGTTTCTAGTTTGAATATCTCGAATGCGATATGATCGGGATTGCAGTTGTGGTTCATGAAAGACTCGATTCTGAATCATTTTCTTGCGTGAAATCGTTCGATTCTCTATGTCACCGGAAGCATCTTTGAAGTAATTATGGTACATTGAGTGATGATTTTGGTATGCCTCGTAGTACTCGTGATTGTTATGACTCGTGATGATCATTCAAAGACACTCTTAGATTGAAAGAAAAAGTCATGCTGCTATGTGCTTTTATTTTGGACTTTGCTGAACGCTAAGGAAGGAAATTGACCGTATTTCTTCTTCTACATCTTGTTATACATCTTGTTACTGCAGTTATCTGGAAGTGAATTGTTATTATTTTTTCCCAAGTCAACGATGAGCTATACTTTTTGAATCAACAATTATGTCATTCAATGCTTTATCTGTTGTATTACATAAAAAGCGAGCTACTTGAGAATTTTTTGCTTCACATTGGTCCCATTTATATACTTGTTTAGCGCAAGCCTTTATTTTAATCGAGTTTCTGATGCATTATTTCAGTCATTTTTGGGTGTGCCCCCATCTATTTCCAACTTATTTAAGCTTTGATAGTGAATTGATGTTCCACATTATCTTTTACAATTGCATGGGCTGTGTAATTTCTAGAATATCGAGCTATTCCACTAGAAGTTTATCGGATAAAGAAGTTTTGCCAATTTATAATATCTTTTTACATCAACCTTGCCTGATTTGGCATCGAGAAATGTTTTTGCCATATGACTATGGTTTTTGTTTAAGGATGCGGCATAAGCTTTTGGTTATTGACTAATTTCTCAATGTTGAATTGTATTTACTTTTGGACGTTAAATGTTTACGGCACGGTACAGAGAAGTTTGAACGTTATTTCTTTCTCATCTCTGCAGAGTCAAAATCAGCTTCATTCCATGTCAACGCTTTGCCTAGTGAGTTCTGACATGACAAAATATGAAGCAATGAGAGTGAGTACTTGCAAGCAGGGTTTTCGAAACCATGTTGAACCATCTGATTCGGAGCATACTAAACCATATCAGCCAAGAACCGGTATGGTTCAGTCCTGAAAAATGGTCCGAGATCCCGAACTATCCAAAAATATTTGAATTGGACCGGTATGGTATGGTACCGTACCGGTGCATTTTGTTCGGTTCAGTTCAATTTGGATTCGGTTCGGCTTAGTTCAGGTCCGGTTAGAGTCGGACAATGTAGCCATGGGAGAGAAGAATTTTTTTTCACTTTCACCAAGACTGATATATATACCGCTACGGTACCGTATCGTACCGATTGCTAACCGGTATGGGTTCCGGTATCGCTTTAGTGATCCTTGCTTGCAAGTATGCATTAAGCATTTTTGTTTTCGTGTAATATAAGCACTATTGCATGCAATCTATCTGTCACATGCAGGCAGACATATGTGCATTCATGTGTATGCTGCTCTTTTCCCCCCTTTTTTGTCATGGAGATGGATTTTCTTTGGTTCATGGGAAGATCCTATTTGATTTTCTGATTGTAGGCTTTGAAATTGTCTGCTTTGGTGATGTGAGCATATAGCAAGATGATCTATGAATGGTTTTGTGAGAACTGCATTTTTCCTTTCGACTTGACATTGTTATTTGAGAATAACATTTTTTCCATATAAAGAAGGAATATTCAAGGTTTTTAGAACAAAAAGGAATATTCAAATTGACTAATTGTTTATATTATCATTCTTTCCATTGCCTCTATCAAATTCTTTTTCTTTATCTCAAATGTTTCTTGTAATTAATGTGTCTCAGCAGGGAAACTTCTGATACAATTGATTTAAACTGGGAAAATATTGGATCTGGACTGGTGCGACTGATTACATGTATATCATGAAATCTTCTGAAGATGGAACATTTGCAAAAGGTGAATTGCAGCATTTTGGCCCCATTGAATTGAACCCAGCCTCTGGAGTCTTAAATTATGGACTGGTAGTGTGGCTGAAGGACTTATTGTTTTTATATCTTTACGTTGTATAGCTGTAGTGGCACTTTGTGGAATCATGATTGCTTGTCTAAGCATGTTTAGATTTGTTCATCCAGATTGTCACCACATTTCTTTTTAATACCATTGAGAAGGTAGAAAACATTTGGAGGAAACTTCATGTATGTGCCTTTTTTCAGAGCTCTGATTAAATATATATATATAGCTAGCTACCATGGATTTCCTACTCTGTGTTTCAAGATTTATAGTCCATGCACAGGAAGTGGTCTTGTGTCTTGGCATGTCACTAGTTTCCTTCCCTTTGAGTTCCAAAAGTCTGAGTTATAGTGAAAGCTAGCATTTAAGGCCATCTATACGAAGACTACCACACGTTCCATAGATAATCACACTCAGTGAATTTGTATTATCTCAAACTGTTTATAGTATGGTATGGGACATCAATATCTTTGGAGATCAATTCTCTGCAGTTCTTATATCTAAAAGAATATCAATGTATTGTTTTTTAGTGTTTGTTTGAAGGATTAAAAGCATACAGAAAAGAAGATTGATCAATTCTACTATTTCACCCAGAGGAAAATGCTTTATGGATGAGGATGGGTTCAGACTTCATTTGCATGCCTACACTGACCGTTGAGCAATTTATGGATGCTGTAAAGCTAACTGTTTCAGAAAATAAGTGCTGGGTACTCTTTAATGTCAATATTACAATTCATGGATATGTTTATGTTTCCCAAGTCCTAATTTGGCATATTCAGTCTTAATCCTTTGATCCAGGTCCACCTACAGGGAAGGGCTCCTTGTATATCAGACCACTACTGATGGGAAGTGGGGCTGTTCTTGGTGTTGCTCCTGCTTCTGAATACACATTTCTTACTTTTGTTTACCTTTTGGAAACTAGTTTAGGGTTGGTTAAAATACTTCTTTTCTTTGCTGTCTCTTGTAATTTGCTTTTTAAGCCATAAAAACTCTATCTTGTATTACCAGAATGTACTTTCGCATTAATGTGCCTCAATTTTTTCTGGCATTGCATGCTTATTATCTTGTTTTCTGTGGTCCTTCATTGATTTCTTATATTATATAGTTGTTCCTCATCAAAATTATATTAGCTTGTGGCAGAATTCTGTTTTGATCGATGGATAGCCTTTAGACATTTCTGATATTAATTTCCTTTTATGCTTTGTTAATTACATTTTTTTACAACCATTTTCAGGAGGGTTTAGCACCTATAAACTTGATAGTTGCAAATGATTTTCATCGTGCGACCCTTGGTGGAACTGGAGGTGTAAAGACTATTGGGAACTATGCTTCAGTAACTGAGCCTCATTCCACAAGTCTGTTTAATATAATAATTATCAACTGTATCTGGTTCCTATCCTTCTTTCATATCTCTGATCCTTTTATGCTTTATGTCTTTTTTTTCTCATTGCAAGTAAACTTGTGTAGATTGCTATGATCATAATTTCTGTGTGTGTATTGCTTAGCTTTTTAATGCAATATAAATGCATGTTTCACTTTATTTCTTGGTGTGTTACTTGGATATAGGTATCGATATTGGAGCACATGTTTTACGGTTGCCAGATACTTCAATCTGCAAATATGAGCAATGACGTAGATATTGGTATTGGCATTGGTGTGCATTTGAATGCATGCATGCATATTCATGTGTTTGGAAACCAAGAGAAGAATCACATAAGATTATAAAACATCTTACAACTGATTTACAATTAATCCATAAAATAAAGATATTGTATAAACACTGTTGATAAATTAAATTTTAGTGGCTTAAAACCTTTGGTGGTTTATAACTATGTTCTTGGTCTTTCTGGAAATATATAAGCCAATGGACAAAGAACAGAGAATATGAAAGGAAAAAAGGTCAAAAGGTCAACTTTGATACTTTAATTAGTATGATATGGGACACTTTATTTCATTTGGAAGAATAGGTAAGGAACAAATAGTGCCATTATATGTACAATTGCCAGTATGGTACGACATTAGTAACTTGATTGGGTTCTAAGGTATAGGTTCTGTAGGAAATGTAGAGCACTATGGAGAGAGTTAAGAAGATTTTATTAGTGGATGTGATCATTGCATCTTCTGGGCATTTGTAAGAAATATTTTGGTGAATCAATTTTTTTTAAAAAAATTTAAGTCTGGTTTACCCCTCTCAAATCCTGTAGGTTTATGTAGAGAGCGTATACAAGCTACAAAGATGGGCAACTGTAACATGCAAAGCAGAATACTTCCACTTAATTGAATTATTTTGCCCAGCAATTTTGTCCATATCATGAATAGGGCATGCTTCGATTGTTTATGTATATTCTCTTATCTTGTTTGCTTACATTTGGAATCAAAGGAACCAGGAATTAATTGAAGTCATTTTTAGTGGTGGTAGATTAGTTCAGGAGTTGAATTTCCATTTTGGATAACTTCTTTGACTTGCTGTAGATGAGCAAAGTCTCTTTTTTGGATTATATGTAGGATTAATGTGATGCATAACTTTAAGATGGCATTATGGATAAAAAATAGTTCTTGTATACTATTACTGCTGTATAATATTTTGAATATCTAATTACTATTAAAAAATATTTTCCCTTGACAATGTGTCAAATATCAACAATCATTCATTTCTATGGAAGGGGAGGGTGGAGCATGGAGCAGAAAGTTTATTGCTTTTCTGGTTTGGGAGAGCAAGAAAAATTCTTTGCAAAAATCATGGGAAGTGATTCTACACTCTTGAGGCAATAAATTTTTCCTTGTAGCTGTTTTGTAGCTTATTGAGACTTGTTCTTATCTCTTGGGCATGTTTATTGTCAGTTTAATCATATACTTCTTTGTTCTTTTTCTCCTATTGAGATTTAATTCTTCATTTCTTGTTGATGCTGAATCAATTAAACGAAGTTACTGTTGATTTTCATTCTTTTGAAAGCCCTGACAAATAATTTTGCACATGTATGCTTAGTTATTACTTTCATCAATTTGCTAATATCTAGGTGTTGAAGGCACAGAAATTAGTTTAGGAGAAAGGCTAATCTGATGTTCTGTATCTTGACTCTGTTCACAAGAAGTACCTGGAGGAAGTTTCATCCTGTAATATTTTCACTATGATGTTCATTTTGCTTGTTTCTGAAAATGATATGGCACCGAAATCCTTAAGATGTCACAGTTGGTGATGTTTTTAGTGAACTATAAAGTAACCATACATAAGCACCTGGACATCCTATGAAGAATGTCAAAGCAACCAATCAGTTTGGTTTCTGCTAACCAGCATATCAATCATAGTCGAACTTTAAAGTCTCTATATGGGTTTGTAGGGTTCTATTGTTTACATGTTTAGACACTTGAAGGAAACTGATGGTGCATAAGTTTTGTCACATGGTGGCATGTATGTTTCCTGGATAATGTATGAATACTGATCTAGCTTATATATCTTATTTAATATTCCTGAAGATGTGATTAATGGTGTAATGGCTAATCAATCTCATAGTCCATTAATATGGTTGGAATATAACTGCCTCAAGAGATTCCTTTCCCTGATCTTTTATTGTTGCTGGACTAACGTTGAGAAAGAGTCAAGGAAGAATTAGTTATGATGTTCGATCTGCTGTTTCTGTCTCTTTTGTCTATGATGAGCTATGAGCAGTTATCCAGCCCAAGTAGTCAGAATAAGATTCACCCTGGATGTGTTCATTTTGTTCTCCAGTCAATCTTCACCTGTCTTTGGATGTCGTATATCAAGAAAGTGGATATACCACCTACTCAAGAACAAGACTCCTAAATTGAATTAGGTATATGGACAAAACAAAGATCAAAGATTCTGACTGTCCGCATAGATTTATTTGCTAGCCATCTGAATAGTATGGCTAATTTTGACCTTTCTGACATGGGACAAAGTCTTAGGTATGATTTTAGATAGCATGCAATTATTTGATCTTTTTTCCTTCCTTTTTTGAGCACTTGATCATTGGATACCTTCTAAATTTTCTTTCTTCGTTTTCATTATTTAAATTCATTGTAATTTCTACAATAGAACCTTGTTTTCTTGTAACCTGATGGCCATTCCTTGATTATGCCCAAGTGCTGTATCTCTTTATGCATTATTTTAGAGTTTGACTCTTCTCAAGTTCAGACAACTAGTCTACATATTGATTTAGCTATTAATTTATTCCAGTCTTTGAATTGCAATGACAGTGTCTTTGTTCTAGGATAAAATCATATCAGCCCCAGCAACAAAAGGAACAATATTGCCTGGCATTACAAGGAAAACTATAATTGATGTTGCTCGAGGCCTAGGCTATCAGGCATTCACTTAAAAATGATAATAAATATTTTTATTTTGCAGATATTCTTAGCACACCACATCTCTTGATTAAATGGTTCTTATACCTTCAAACTATGTACGGATTTCTTTGTAGCTTTCACTTTTATACTTCTAGAGCTTAGTCTGATATTTTTGTAATTGTCACACTACCATATGCTTAAGCATTCTTTCCTGGCGTTTGCTTTACCTATAGATTGTTGCGTATCCTAAAGCTACTTGTTTCCCCGGTGCTCTCAAATATGTTGTTGCTTAACATTAACCATGAATAAAAATTTTACCTTTAATATTTCTACCTCTTCTTGATAGCAAGCACACGACATTGCAGGTCGAGGAGCACCTTGTGTCAGTAGAAGACTTGCTTGATTCTAATGAAGTTTTTTGCACAGGAACAGCTGTTGTTGTATCACCTGTGGGACGTGTAACATACCTTGGGAACAGGCAAATACTTTGTTATTATTCCTTGATTGTATTTTGTTCTTTTGCTCTTAATTATTTGATCATTATCTCTTGATTGGTGGAAGAAAGCTCAAGTGAGAATCCTCCCAAATGGTATTTAAAGTCAACTTTGCAAGTTGTGATAGCAAGGGTTGTAATATTGTTGACAGTACCCATACTGGTGCGTTACTAGTATGATAAAATCTTGATGCTTGACATGCCTCTTCATGTCAGTGCAACAAAGTTGAGGACTTGAGGTGAAATAACATGTGTCAATATGGTACAGGTATCGGGGTATACCGGTACTGGTACCTCACCGGAATGGTCTAGTGTAGCCGATAGAACTGGTATGCAATGGTATTTAAATCCTTGTGTGATAAAACTATAGCATTGGTACTTAAATTGTTATGCGATTAATCTATAATCCAATCAGTTGTTCTTTCTCTTTGTTACCTCCTTATCATTGCATCCAAAGTGTTGTAATTAGGGTGGCAATTAGGTTGGGGCGTCGGATATAGGTTGTGTCAAATGTAGGCTGAGATGAAAAACTATCAACTTGGACCTAACCCATTTAATAAATAGGTCTAAATCCAAACCCAAACATGACCCACTTCTAAAAGGGCTATATGACTTGACTTGTTTAATCTATTTATCATATAGGTTAGGTTGTGATGATTTGGGTTCATCTAGCTGAGAAATTTTAAAAAATAAAAAAAATGAATGAAAAGATAAGCTATCCACTTCACCTTCCTCTCTTCATGGCCAATCTGTTCCCCCTGTCCTATTCTCACCAATGGTGCTAGATCCAATCCCTCCCACCAATGTACTCTACCTACGTGCTTGGTTGCCTCCACTCCACATCTCATCACTATGATCTGAGCATCTTCCTCTCATCATTGTATCCTCACCTCACCAATCCCTTTTACTCCCTCTACCCTTGCCCCCAATCCTCCACCTCTGCCCCCTCAGCCATTTAAGATGCATTATGAGAGGGTAGCATCCATCCAGAAAGGAAAGAGGAATAGAGAGTGGAGGAAAGGGAGGCATTACTACGGTCGGCGAAGAAGATTGATAGGGATGACAACTATGATGCAAGCGATGGGATTTGAAAGAGGCAGTTGGTTAAAAAAAGGATTTCATAAGAGGCAGAGAAGGAGGGCTAGGGAATTGGTGGACTGTGGTCACCTTTCCTTCATTTAGTTTACCAAAAATCCTTGGACCACATGGGTATGGGTCATGGTTTGGTCCAACAAATTTGTTTAATAATCCGGTCCTCTTGGGTCAATTCCTTCAAATTGAACCCAACTCATTTAATAATTCGATCTAGACTGGCCAACTTATTTATAACTTAAACCTGTTTACGCCAACCCAAACTTGTTTATGTTAAACGTGGGTTAGGTTGACAGGCTGGCTTAAAAATTGCCACCCTTGATTGTAACATGATGCTTTAGGAGTAGTTGCCAATCTAATTTCATGTAACATATCAATTTAGTGTAATCTACAAAATAATCTCTTGTAATGTTGAAGAGTCAATGCAAATCCTATATATATCAAAATGACATATTGTTTCAATGTATGTGAACTCTGTGGACTTAACACAAAACCATAAAATTCTGCACCAGGGGGAGCAATTTTGATGTTGTTGTGAAATTGCTTTTTC
The DNA here is from genome assembly GCA_021397845.1 of Areca catechu. Taxonomy (NCBI): domain Eukaryota; kingdom Viridiplantae; phylum Streptophyta; class Magnoliopsida; order Arecales; family Arecaceae; genus Areca; species Areca catechu. The sequence continues at coordinate 20,041,261 of CM038052.1, read as the reverse complement.
GTGGTATTGTAGTGTTACTATAACTAAAACTTTTTTCTTTGTGTTTCTCCTGATATTCTATTCAATTATAACTTGTGAGTTTAATTCTATCATATCTCTTCATGTGATTCTCCTAAGGCTTGAACTATCTCTTCATGATGCCAACACAACAAAAAGGAGGTCAAATATCATGTGTTGTTATAGTATCGGTATAGGGGGCATACTGGTTCTGATAGCTTATTGATATAGTGTGGTATAGTTGGAACCAACTGATACTTAAATCCAATGTTGCACGGACATGGATATGAGAATCAATTTGGATGCATATCCAATTGTCCAACTTGGCAAGAGGCAAAAAAAGGAGATACAAGGATACAAGGGATAAATTATTATCTTAACTAAATTATATATAAATTTATACCATTAACATGATTTGTTTGAAGAAATAAACAATAAGAAGATATTCTTTGTTAAGGTCTTTTAATACACATGTTTCTCGTTCAAACTTCCCAATTAACTTAAGGATATTTTAAAAAATAACATTTTGTAAAGTTATTTCAACATTTGCATCCTTAACTGGTCACTAAAAATAGTGGATATTTATTTTTAACATGAACATGGGGGGTCAAATTCATTGTTGGAAGAATTCGACCATCCACCAATCTTTGAAAGTGGAAACCATAGAAATTCATGAGTATCCAAGTGTTGGATCTGTATCCAACTCAACATATCCAACATGGATTTTTGAATCTAGATGCAACTGTCCAGGTAATACTGCTTATTCTTCCACTAACACTCTTAACTTTTATTGTGTCCTGATAATTTAGGACATGAGGTTGTGCATTTCATTTTCTATATACTCAATTTTTAGTGGCATTAATGTTGTTGTTGTTGTTATGTTGTGTTTGCGTGTGTGTGCACATCCGTCTGTGTTTTTTTTTTTTTTTTGGTGGTGGGTTTGGAAGAGTTCGACCATGCCAGCTTTTCTATATTCATGGGCCCATAAGTACAAAAAGAGGATGTTGGGATGAGTGCATGGCAACCCTTGAGTTTTAGTACCAAAAATCTGAACTAAGCTTACTTCTTGTAGTTGTAGAGGATGAGAAGAAGATCTCGATGGCTTGGCATGATTCATATGCAAGGCTCATTCTTAGGAAGATATGAAGATCTGGATAACAAGAGCTACAATTCTAAATCGGCTGGATGGAAGTAGTGAAAATGGATTAAATTAGATAACCGATGTAGGATATCTATGTTACTTGAGACAAAAATAATGGAATGCTTCTCTATATTTTAAAGGCTGACAATTTCCGTTTGGACACATTTCAGATTCCTCTAAATCAATGTCTATATATGCTTACTTTTGCATATATAATTTGGTACTTGGTAGCATTAGTGTACTAATGACTGAGCGTGCTTTATTCATTCCTGTGTATGAGAGAACTGCCTACATGAACCATGAATTTCCCTTCTTTAGAGTGGGCCTGCTATTGGTTGGAATGGGGTTTGTGGCACACACATGTAGGTTTAGCATGGCTCATTTATGAATGGCTTAATTTTCTGATGAAATACATGTATCTTATTTCTGATAAATGAACCAATTCTCTTGTAGTTTGAAAATGCACCAACAAAGACTGCAGAGTAATTTGTGTCAAAGAATTGCTACTATTTGTATCGAATTTATTACATCTTGCTAACTCCAAATTGTTACAGAGTGGAATATGGGAATGGGGGAGTTGGTGCTGTATCTCAACAACTCTATTCTGCACTCACAAGGCTACAGATGGGTCTTACTGTGGACAAGATGGGCTGGACCGTGCAGTTAAATAAGACCTAGACTATCTAGAATAAACAAATACATTGCATGAAAACCAGCTCTTTTTGTTGATTTTAGGGCTCTGATTTCTTTCACTGGCATTGCTAGGTGAGGGGTTTTTATGGTAATGTGTTGCACTCCAGATCAAAGCCTCAATATTTGCTTTCCTGTCTGCACATGTGCTGCAAAGAACATTTTGACCATGCTCAGCAGCATCTCATCTCATGGCATATATTGAGGACACAAAACTCTTGTACACAGAATAAGTTTGGAGGATGAAATATGCGAGTGTTGGATCATTATAGATTCCTGATGGTAAAAATTTCACTAATCAATCAAAAGATGAGAAATAAGCTGTATTTGGGTTTATAGTTGTAGGTGATAGTTTGTATATTTGTCAGGATTCTAAAGGGAAACTCATGGTCTGTATTATTTGAATTGGAGAGAATCAGAATACAAGCAATTGAAATTGTTTGAAAAATTTTTTATTTAATGCACTCATGGCTGCATTCCTCTAACAATGTGCAACAAAATCTGAGCTCCTAAATTGACACAATTTGATGTGAAGGAGATTAAGAAAAGAATATATCCATAAGCAAAAATTACTTGACCTTTTTTTTTGGTTAAGCACAATTACTTGATTTTTTTTCCTTCTGGAAGAAGAATGATCTGTTTGAACTCCTGGACTTGATGTCATACAGATTTTGCTTGTTATGAATGTAAACAAGTTCTGAAATTGTGCCTTCTTGTTGTTTGTGTTCTAATTTTTGTTTATCTTTTCAGCATCCATCCAAGCCTTTGGGACCTCTGCTGAGAAGATTCGAAGGCAAAAATAAGGGGGTAGTTTGTTTCCTCTCTCTCTCTCTCTATGGTCTGTTTAGTCTTTATGGAGTATGCATTTCTTTTCATGCCAATCACATGGAGTTCTGAATAATTTTGATCTAGACAGCTGCAGAAAAGCCAGGGAAAAGGCTGGCATGAGAATTGTCTTTCAATTGGAGTGGAGGGGTTCATGCAAGGTTTTTAAAAGCGATACGCAAACTGGGATTTCGACAAGCATTCCCCTGGGGACTGCATGCTCGGAATCCGTCCTTGTCGGACTTCAACAAATGATTGAAGATATGCTAAGAATCCTTTACAGAGAGTTCAGTCCATGTCTTTTTTCTCTGTCCGTTCCCCCGCTACAAACAGAAAAGAGTAGACCAAACTGAGGTCCTGGCAGCCACACCCACTGAAATGTTTAATGGCCACTCGACCTTGTTTTGTGTCGCTTCTTATTTTTGGCATGGAGCCCTTATTTCGGTCTCTTTTCGGCCACCAAGGTGCTTTCTTCCTTCACGGGATTGATTTTGGATTGGAGCATTATTTATCCCAGGATTACCATACCCTCCCTTGCTACACACTCTAGTTTATTTTGGTTGCTAATGTTAATTGGATTTGACAAATGCTATTTTTTTCTTTTCTTTTTCTTTTTTATAAAATGACAATGTTAAGGAGGAGGAAATTAGAGTAGATAATATTTGATGTGTGTAAACACTGGGCCTGGGCTGAAGTCGGCAGACCCAGCCGACTTCAACCCAGACTGAAAAAAAAAAAAAAAGGGTTTGAGGAACCGTAACAGGGGAGGTTTCTTCTCCCTTGTTCCGACCGGAGTCTTCGTCGGAGACATCGGGGAAGGAGTCGGGGTGGAGAGGGAGGCTGGGCGGTGCCGTGGTGGGCTGGATCGGGACTCCGGCCGACGCGATCTCCGTTTCCCAGACGATGAGGTGTCGTCGGTGATTCCACGTTAAATCCCCCACATCGCCGTCCATCGAATGATTGCACCACGGTATTCCTTCCTCTCCGGCAAGCATCCAGGAATCGTCGAAGCCGGTGAGTCTTTCTTCACTTAATTTGATTTTTTTAGGGAGAAATTGGTCGAGATTTTTTTTGGGTTTTTCTCGGTTTTTGCTTGGGTCGTTCGTCGACGATGGCCGCGCCGCCGTCCTCCCTTCGGTTCGCATCCGGTCTGCCGAGCCCTCCTCCCGGTGATTGTCTCGTGGCCGGCGTCGGCAACCGGGAGAGAGGGGGTTGGTTGGATAAGAATGGGAGCAGGGGGTGGTTCGGGAGAAGAAAAGAAGAGGAAGAAAGAAAGAAGGAAAAAAAGAAAAGAAAAGAAAAGAAAAGAAAAAAAAAAAGGTTATGTACGGCTAGAAAGAAAGAAAAAAAAATTATTAATTAAAAATAAATAAATAAAATAAAAGGAGGAGAGAGGAGGAGAGAGAAAGAGGAGAGAGAAAGAGGAGAGAGAAGGAGGAGAGAGAAGGAGGAGAAAGAAGGAGGAGAGAGAAAGAGGAGAGAGAAGGATGAGAGAGAAGGAAGGAAGAGAGAGAAAATCAGTGATTTGTTTTCAAGATTCGTGAAAAAAATTGAGAATTTAGTTTAATTAAAATTATTTATCTATATTGAGAATCAGTCTTCTGAGCGGGAAGACGTCGCACCGATTTCGGGTTCGGATTAGTACAAGCGTGGATAGTTGATTTGTAAGGAATTCTAACTTAATCACCGTATTTATTATATATTTTACATAACCTGATTTGATTCGAGCATAATTAAATATTTTCATGCATAGTAGTTTTCGGATAGCATGATTTGATTTCCGGGTTACGGATCGAGTTTGTTGTTAGTATTGTTTGTATTTGCCATGTGATCTTGAAATGTGTTTGATCGTGATAGCGATCGCTGGAAAGTGACATGATCCGATTATGTGAAAAGAAATGATAAAGTGTTAAGAGAACTGGTGTTTGGACTAGCCATGCCATGGCGGTACCGTGGTTTCTCAGTGTGCCCGTCACAGGCTGGAGTGTGACAATTTATGTGCTCGTCACGGGCTGGAGTGTAACAACAGTATGCCCGTCACAGGCTGGAGTGTGACAACAGTGTGCCCGTCACAGGCTGGAGTGTGATAATAGTCACAGGCTGTGTGACCGTGGTTAGTTCAGAACCCTAAAGATAATGGTTAAATAATTGAAAATTCTATAAGAAGAAAAAAAACAAAGTTTCCAAAGTTTTTGTTAAACATGAAATCGGAATTGTTGATTTCGTCATATGTTATGGTAATGTTTACTGCTTTCATATACATGTAAATTATTATTGGTGATTATTTTGGAACCCTTACTGGGCTATGTAGCTCACTCCCTACCATCTGTTTTCTTTCAGAGACTCAGGAAACTTAAAGAGGATCTGGCTGGGCGTGAGACGGAGCATCATGTTTGTTGAGATAAATAGTTAGTTAGTCCGATTACTGACGTTTGTGAGTCAATAGACCAATTTATGATCATCGAGTTAAATTATGAACTATACATTGTTAATGATTTGTTTATACAATATTAATTTACTTTGGATATATTTGAATTGTTGTGTACCTAGGCCTTGCATAATCTATAGGGTAAAACCTAGGATTTGTGCGGCCGGTCACGTAGCCGTTTCCGGTATTGGATTCGGGACGTGACAGAGTGGTATCAGAGCAAACCAGGTTCTAGGATCTTAGGATATAAGCTCAACGAGAGAGAGTGTGGGTTTATCATATGTGGGGTAGATATTATGTCATGATTGTTTTGACCATCTGAGTGTTAGTTGTTTACTAACAACATTGGTGTAGGTTTTCCATGGCGCGTGGTAATGGACGTGGACGTGTTAGGAGGCCCACAAGATTTGCAGATGGAACAAATGCTTGGGATCCTATTGAGCAGCATGAGAATGCTGGAGCCTTATCTGATAATGAGGGACGCCCACAGGACCCAATGCCGAATCTGGTGGACAACACTGGTAATGAGGAGCATCATCATGAGCCAGTGCCCAATCCTTTGGATAACACCCCGGAAACTGGAACTGCTGAAACAGGAACACCGGGTGGATCTGGAGTTCAGCCTGGGGACCAGATGGGTCTTCCTCAGCTATTACAAATTTTAGTGCAACAGCAAGCTACTGCAAGAGCTGATACACTAAGATTTATGGAAGCCCAACAGCAACAGCAGCAATTTATGCAACAGTTATTATTACAACGACAACAGCCAGAAGTCAGAATTCCTCAAGAACGGCCAATTACATTAATAGATTTCAAGAAGTATGCGCCACCGGTATTCAAGGGGACTTCTGATCCCATGGAGGCAGAGGGATGGCTTAAAGCTGTTGAGAAAGTTTTCCAAGTCTTGCGGTGTCTAGAAGAGGAGAAAGTTACATTCGCTACCTTTTTATTGCAAGATGAGGCAGCTGCTTGGTGGGAACTGGAGCTCGGAAAACAAGGACCAAATGATACACCTTTTACCTGGACAGATTTTAGAAAGGTTTTCTATGAGAGATATTTTCCTCAAAGTGTTCGGGTACAAAAATTTCGAGAATTTGATCGCTTGGAGCAGGGTACTTTAACTGTTTCTCAGTATGCCTCAAAATTTGAGGAATTGTCGAGATACGCTCCATCACTCTTAGCTGATGAAGGAATCCGGGCCAGGAAATTTGAAAATGGACTTAGAAGTCGGATCCAGCATCAAGTGATTGCTTTTGAGCTACCAACTTATAAAGAGGTTGTTAATAAAGCATTAATTATTGAAAGGGGATTGGATGTGGCTCAAGCTGAAAGGGAAAAAGCATTAAAGAAGAGATCTGGAACAAGAGGGAATCAAGGCCAATTCTATAAAGGTACCAATGCAAAAACCAGGAAGCTTGACAATGTTACTTCAGATGACAAGACCCAACCAAAGAATGATGTCAAGTGCTTTAAGTGTGGTGGTTCTCATTATAAGCGGGATTGTACGTGGCCAGATGAGTGGAAGTGCCATAACTGTGGTAAACCGGGGCATAAGGCAGTTGTATGTCCATCTGGTTAGGGGTCACAGCATCAGTTACCTCGTGGAAAACAGCAATTTGAAGGGCAACGGAAAATAGTAACTCAGGGATGGGTTTATTCACTCACCCAGCAGGATGCTAATGCATCAAATTCTGTAGTGACAGGTATGATCAAATTATTTTCCAGTAATGTTTATATTCTTTTTGATACTGGCGCTACACACTCTTTCGTATCTGTTAGATTGGTTAGGGAGAATAATGAGTTAACCCCGACATCTTTAGAATTTGAACTCTGTATTTCCACTTCTAGTGGGGATGTTTTTGTGGTTAATCAAATCTGCAAGAAATGTAGATTGAATATCGAAGGTAGAACAATGGAAGCCGATTTGATAGTCATGGATATGAAAGACTTCGATATAATCCTTGGAATGGATTGGCTGACAGCAAACCATGCTTCCATCAACTGTTTTGAGAAAATTGTGAAATTTCAAATTCCTGATCAGTCAGAGTTCTGTTTTAAGGGAAACAAGTTAACTCTTATGAGGAGGGTAATTTCGGCTTTTATTGCCAAGCGACTCCTTGACAAGGTTGTGAAGGATTTCTGGCAATGGTGATAAATACTCGACAACAGGATCTTAAGTTGGAAGACATACCTGTTGTGAAAGAATTTCCGGAGGTCTTTCCCGATGATCTGCCAGGATTACCTCCTGATAGAGAGATTGAGTTCTCTATCGATCTTATACCAGGTACAGGTGCCATCTCCAAAGCTCCTTATAGAATGGCTCCGGCAGAATTAAAAGAACTTAAGGAGCAATTGCAAGAACTGTTGGATAAAGGATTTATCAGACCTAGCGTGTCTCCCTGGGGTGCTCCAGTCTTATTTGTAAAGAAGAAGGATGGAAGTTTTTGGCTTTGCATTGATTATCGAGAATTGAACAAAGTGACTATAAGGAACAAATATCCCTTACCAAGGATTGATGATTTATTTGATCAATTACAGGGGGCACAAGTATTCTCAAAAATTGATCTTCGTTCTGGTTATCATCAATTGAAGATTAAGACAGAGGATGTACCAAAGACAGCTTTTAGAATCAGATATGGACACTATGAATTTTTGGTTTTACCTTTTGGTCTGACAAATGCACCTGCAGTTTTCATGGATCTCATGAACCGAGTGTTTAGACCATATCTGGATCAATTTGTAGTAGTATTCATTGATGATATACTGATATATTCAAAAAGTTTACAAGCACATGAGGAGCACTTAAAGATAGTATTACAAATACTCAAGGAGAAGAAATTATTTGCCAAGCTAAAAAAATGTGACTTTTGGTTGGACAGAATTTCTTTCCTTGGCCATGTTATATCAAAGGATGGTATTTCTGTAGATCCAAAGAAAGTGGAAGCAGTGGAAGAGTGGGAGAGACCCACTAATGTATCCGAAGTTCGTAGTTTTCTGGGAATGGCAGGATATTATCGAAGGTTTGTTGAAGGATTTTTTCTTATTGCTATACCCTTAACTCGCCTGACCCAGAAACGAACAAAATTTGAATGGACAGATAATTGTGAGCATAGTTTTCAAGAATTGAAGAAACGGTTAATCACTGCCCCAGTATTGACTAATCCTGCGGAGACAGGGGAGTTTTGTATATATAGTGATGCATCCCGAAAGGGTCTCGGTTGTGTGCTAATGCAAAATGGAAAAGTGATAGCCTATGCTTCTAGACAGCTGAAATCATATGAGTCAAATTATCCCACTCATGACTTAGAGTTAGCAGCTGTAGTATTTGCTTTAAAGATATGGAGACATTACCTGTATGGTAGTCGTTGTGAAATCTTTACAGATCATAAAAGTTTAAAATATATATTTACTCAGAAGGAATTGAATTTGAGACAGAGAAGATGATTGGAACTATTAAAGGATTATGATCTGACTATCAGTTACCATCCAGGAAAGGCAAATGTTGTAGCAGATGCCCTGAGTAGGAAAATCCCGAGTAAGTTGGCAACTTTAATTACTAATCAAAAGCACATCTTAATGGATCTGGAAAGATCAGGGATAGAGGTACGAATTCATAATTCTGGGATGCAATTAGCAAATATTATGGTACAACCTATCCTGATTGATAAAATTAAATCAGCTCAGAAGGAAGATTTAGAGCTTCAGAAAATTAGAGAGACAGTTGAGTCTGGTGTACAATCTGAATTTACTATATATGAAGATGATACCTTGAGATTTGGTAACAGATTATGTGTTCCTAAACTTCCAGAATTAAAGAATGAAATTATGATAGAAGCACATAGTTCAGTATATACGATGCATCCGGGTAGTACAAAATGTATCGTGATCTACGTGAAAACTTTTGGTGGTCTGGTATGAAGAAAGATATAGCTCAGTATGTGGCTCAATGTTTGGTGTGTCAACAGGTAAAAGCTGAGCATCAAAGACCTGCTGGACCATTGCAGTCTCTTACGATTCCTCAGTGGAAATGGGAGCACATTACCATGGACTTTGTGACAGGGTTACCCAAAACTCCTAAGGAAATAATGCGATATGGGTGATTGTGGATCGACTGACGAAGTCAGCTCATTTCTTATCTTTTCGTATCGGACTCTCTCTGGAAAAATTAGCAAACTTGTACATAGAACAAATTGTGAGACTACATGGGATTCCAATTTCTATAGTATCGGATCGAGACAGTAGGTTTGTTTCACAATTTTGGAAGAGTCTTCATAAAGCATTGGGGACCAAATTAAGTTTTAGTACAGCTTTTCATCCCCAAACTGATGGACAGTCTGAGCGAACCATCCAGATTCTGGAAGACATGTTGAGAGCTTGTGTTATGGACTTGGGTGGTGCTTGGGACTGTCATCTATCGTTAATAGAATTTGCCTACAATAATAGTTTTCAAGCTAGCATTCAAATGGCGCCTTTTGAGGCCTTATATGGTAGGAAGTGTAGATCTCCTATCTGCTGGGATGATGTGGGAGAAAGGAAATTGTTGGGTCCAGAAATAGTGCAACAAACAGTGGAGAAGGTACAAATGATCAGAGAACGTTTGCGTACTGCTCAGAGCCGACAGAAAAGTTATGCTGATAAGAGACGAAGAGAGCTGGAATTCAATGTTGGTGATCATGTCTTTTTGAAAGTGTCTCCCACAAAGGGTGTGATGAGATTTGGTGTACGAGGAAAGTTGAGCCCGAGATTTGTGGGACCATTTGAGATTTTGGATAAGGTTGGTGAGGTGGCCTACCGATTAGCTCTGCCACCAGTTATATCTGGAGTGCACAATGTGTTTCACGTATCTATGTTACGAAAATACATTCCTGATCCTAATCATGCAATAGATTATGAGCCATTGCAACTTCAGGAGGATTTGACCTATGAGGAGGTGCCTTTACGAATTGTCGACAGTAAAGAACAAGAATTGAGACACCGAATCATACCCTATGTGAAGGTGCAATGGAGCAATCACAGTGAAAGAGAAGCTACATGGGAACTAGAAGCAGAGATGCGAATAAAATATCCACAGCTTTTCGAAATACCAGGTATGTAAATTTCGAGGACGAAATTTATTTTAACGGGGAGAGAATGTAAACACTGGGCCTGAGCTGAAGTCGGCAGACCCAGCCGACTTCAACCCAGACTGAAAAAAAAAAAAAAATGGGTTTGAGGAACCGTAACAGGGGAGGTTTCTTCTCCCTTGTTCCGACCGGAGTCTTCGCCGGAGACACCGGGGAAGGAGTCGGGGTGGAGAGGGAGGCTGGGCGGTGCCGTGGTGGGCTGGATCGGGACTCCGCCGACGCGATCTCCGTTTCCCAGACGATGAGGTATCGTCGGTGATTCCATGTTAAATCCCCACACCGCGCCCATCGAATGATCGCACCACGGTATTCCTTCCTCTCCGGCAAGCATCCAGGAATCGTCGAAGCCGGTGAGTCTTTCTTCGCTTAATTTGACTTTTTTAGGGAGAAATTGGTCGAGATTTTTTTGGGTTTTTTCTGGTTTTTGCTTGGGCCGTTCGTCGACGATGGCCGCGCCGCCGTCCTCCCTTCGGTTCGCATCCGGTCTGCCGAGCCCTCCTCCCGGTGATTGTCTCGTGGCCGGCGTCGGCAACCGGGGGAGAGGGGGTTGGTTGGATAAGAATGGGAGCAGGGGTGGTTCGGGAGAAGAAAAGAAGAGGAAGAAAGAAAGAAGAAGGAAAAAAAAAAAAGAAAGAAAAGAAAAAAAAGAAAAGAAAAGAAAAAAAAAGGGTTATGTACGGCCAGAAAGAAAGGAAAAAAATTATTAATTAAAAAAAAATAAATAAAATAAAAAAATAAAAAAATATGATAGGAGGAGAGAGAAGAGGAGAGAGAAAGAGGAGAGAGAGAGGAGAGAGAAAGAGGAGAGAGAAGGAGGAGAGAGAAGGAGGAGAGAGAAAGAGGAGAGAAGGAAGGAAGAGAGAGAAAATTAGCGATTTGTTTTCAAGATTCGTGAAAAAAATTGAGAATTTAGTTTAATTAAAATTATTTATCTATGTATAGAATCAGTCTTCTGAGCGGGAAGACGTCGCACCGATTTCGGGTTCGGATTAGTATAAGCGTGGATAGTTGATTTGTAAGGAATTCTAACTTAATCACCGTATTTATTAATATATTTTACATAACCTGATTTGATTCGAGCATAATTAATATTTTTCATGCATAGTAGTTTTCGGATAGTATGATTTGATTTCCGGGTTACGGATCGAGTTTGTTGTTAGTATTGTTTGTATTTGCCATGTGATCTTGAAATGTGTTTGATCGTGATAGCGATCGCTGGAAAGTGACATGATCCGATTATGTGAAAAGAAATGATAAAGTGTTAAGAGAACTGGTGTTTGGACTAGCCATGCCACGGCGGTACCGTGGTTTCTCAGTGTGCCCGTCACAGGCTGGAGTGTGACAATTTGTGTGCCCGTCACAGGCTGGAGTGTGACAATAGTGTGCCAGTCACAGGCTGGAGTGTGACCGTGGTTAGTTCATAACCCTAAAGATAATGGTTAAATAATTGAAAATTCTATAAGAAGAAAAAAAATAAAGTTTCCAAAGTTTTTGTTAAACATGAAATCGGAATTGTTGATTTCGTCATATGTTATGGTAATGTTTACTGCTTTCATATACATGTAAATTATTATTGGTGATTATTTTGGAACCCTTACTGGGCTATGTAGCTCACTCCCTATCATCTGTTTTCTTTCAGAGACTCGGGAAACTTAAAGAGGATCTGGGCTGGGCGTGAGACGGAGCATCATGTTTGTTGAGATAAATAGTTTGTTAGTCCGGTTACTGACGTTTGTGAGTCAGTAGACCAATTTATGATCATCGAGTTAAATTATGAACTATACATTGTTAATGATTTGTTTATACAATATTAATTTACTTTGGATATATTTGAATTGTTGTGTATCTAGGTCTTGCATAATTTTTAGGATAAAATCTAGGATTTGTGTGGCCGGTCACGTAGCCATTTTCGGTATTGAATTCGGGGCATGATAATGTGACATAAACTGTTTTGGTGTGTTGGGGGGGGGGGGGGGGGGGGGGTGTGGAATTTATTCTACCTTCTCTGAAGAACTTGTTTGCCTTCTCTGAAGAACTTGTTTGAAACCACGCTTTCTTTATTTGATATAAGAAGAAGGAAAGGACGACGTGTATGATTTTTTTATTAAACAATCAGTTGAGAAAGAAGGTCTGTTTTTGTCATTTTCTATTAAAAAATTAATGAAAAGTTTCTTATATACTCCATGCCTCTCTTTTTATATTTTTTTAAATTGGGAAGATGTGGATTGATAGGCCAAGATTGAGATGTGGATTGATAGGCCAAGATTGATGAACAATTTTTCTCAGTCATCCATTATTTTATTTTTTAAAAAAATATGGATGGATGTTATTTATTCTTTCAACCTCACCCATCTTTTTTTTTAACCTTTCTCAATCAAAACTAAGTCCCACCCCTGTCCTTATCCAAATCTCAAACGCCAACCAAATGCATCCGAAATTAGTCTATCATGGAAAGCATCTTAACTTTTGAAGTTACCATCAATTTTGGTTGAAATAGAGCTGGGAACGAGGGGGCCCGGGACCCTGAATATTTATTTAACAGGTCTGAATTTGATATTAATATGAAATATATTTATCTAGATCTGGATATCTGTTTAACTTTATATAAATATGTAGGATCTGGATATTAATATTCAGACCAGACAAATTCCAGACCTAATAATAAATATAATATAATATTATAATATATATTAAAATTATTATGAATTGTTAGATCAAGGATCTAATGGTTTAAAATCAACATTGGGATATTGAAAGAAAAAAAATTGGTTCCAGCCGATCCTAATTCTCCTCCTTTTCTGTCTCAGCTGCTCCCCTCTCTTTACCCACCAGCAGGCCGGTATCACGTAGTCATCGATCATCTCCTCCCCGTTTGCCCCTCTCCTTTTCTCCTCCCTCTCCCTCAAACTCCTTCATAGCATTGCCTATTCGTGCTCATCGCATGCAAGCCTCGTCACAACACCGCCAACCTATTGTTGCCGTCCCCAGTCGGCCACCACTATCCTGACGTCATCTTCTGCTTGCCATCGCTATTTCGATGTCATCCTTCACCTCTGCCTTCCTCGAATCCAAGTCTTGTTGGCCGTTGCTACCTCGACATCATCCATTGTCGTTGCCTTCCTTATATCCGAGCCCTACTGACACGTCTCCATCGATCGCTGCTACCTCGATGTCATCCCCCATCTCTACCTTTCTTAGATCTAAGCCCCGCAGGCCACTACTATCCCTGACATTTTTTCTACTACTACCTTCTTTGAATCCAAACCCCGCCAGTCGTCGCTACCCTTGAAAACATGTATTTTCTCCTAAGGCCTTCTGGTCTCCCATTTTTCTCTTCTGCATTTATGAATTTTATCCGGCCTTTATTACCAAATTCTCAATTATAACAAGGGAGTGAGGCTGATGGCCCTTAATCTCTTATTGTTTTATTTTATATTCTCAATGGAATGGCAATGAACTTTCATCTTTCCGGTAAAGAACTATTCTTGCATTTGTGAAGGAATAGAAATAGGAAATATAATTTTTGCCATATTCAGTTATTATTCTTGATAACTATTACTAATTAATATTATTGTTAGGTACTACCCTTAGTTTTTAATAGCTTGTGGATATGTTTAAAGTTTATTTTTATTTGTAAGCTCTTGATACATTCAACACAGCAGTTGCATCACCCATATACCATGTAATGTTTATATTCTTAACCATTTTGGCTAGTGTGATCATGCTCAAGGTAACTATTATTTCTTATCCTTTTATTTGTGTAATGACATAGGATTATTTATTGCGGAGATTAAATGTTACTGATATTACACTAATGGAGTAAAAAAAATACACACGGCCAGGTTAGCGATCTTTGTAGCTAGCTCATACATATATGTGGTGAAGCTCCTTTTTATTATCTAATTTATTAGTTGATAATGATAAATTTTATAAACTAAGTTTATGATTTGATATTTATTTTTTAAATTTTAAATATGAATTTTGAATTCTGGATCCGAGTGGATATCCAGGATCCATTACGGTTTAATCTGATACTCCATATCTATCTATCTATCGGGTATTCGAATCTGGATGAGAATCTAATAATCAAGGCTGGGTTTAGATGCGGATATTTAGGTTTCCATTCGAACCTGAAAATCCGAACCCGATTCCTTGACAGCCCTGGTTTAAAAGTTTAGTATCTTGACAGCCAGTATCTTGACAGAGACTGCTGCGCTATGGGCTGTCCTTAATTGCCTTGCCACCGGAGCCCAGAGTCTGCAACAATTGCAGTGCCGGCCATGGTCGTTTCCTTAGATGTGGGAGAAACGAAGCAAAAATTCCATAACATGAGGGGAAAAAAAGCATCAAGCATTCATTAATGGCGGAATCAAGTGAAGCTAAAAAATACCATCAACCATTCATTAATGGTGGAAGCAAGGGAAGCTAAATGGCCCATGTGGTACCCTCAAAAAAAACACAAAATAGAAGCCAAAAATTCGACCGCTAAGCTACCACAAGCAGTGGTTATCCAATTTGAAGTGGAAGAGGCGTGTGGAGAGCTCCTACAAGTCCGGACAGCCCTGTCTCGTCCTTGTCTATATCCACCTAATTTTTCTTTTTTTGGGGTAAGCTCTATCCACCTAATTAACCATCCATCCATATCCTCCCCTATTCTTATCAATTATTGCGTCTTTCCGTTCGTCTCCAGACTGTTTCTTTCCTCTATATTTCCACCAACTTTAAAGTTGTGCAGTTATATTTCTTTGATCGCGTACAATCTTCTGCAAAAAAAAAAATAAAAAATTATAGTATACAAGATGTTTCCTTTTTCTTTTGATGGAATACAAGATGCTTCCTCGCATCCCTGTGTATAATATGATAGTGGGTTGTCATGATTGCTTTGCCATGCTTCGATATTTTTATATATTGATTATAGGTTTACTTTGGAGAAGGTCCTCAAATTCTCTTCCTCCTCCTCCTGTTCTGTCTGTTCCTGAAAGAATAATTTAAGACAAGAAGAGTTGTATCTGATTTCTAGAAGAGAGGCCATCATGTGGCTAACACGCACCCTCAATCCTGCTTTGGTTTGCAAATTGGCAAAGGTTTTAAACAGATTTGGAAGGCCACTTTCCAGGGTCAGTTTCCGTTTGATCTGTGATCTCTATCTGTGGGTTGATTCTAATATTGTTTCAGTAGTTTTGCTTTCACTGCTTCTCTTTTAACAATAGTTTAACATGATGATTTATTTTATTGTAGCCTGGAAACTGCTCTTTGTTTGCTTCGCGATCTGCTTCTTCTTTCCAGCATACATGCACGCTTGATTTGGACAGGTGAGCTGATTTTTCATTTAAGAGTGTTATTCTACATTACAGTGGTTATTAGATTACATGTCAGATTTGGATGCGTTGGTAATCCTTTGACGTGCAAATTAGCATATATGAAAATTCTAATGCTTATGCTTCGCAAAGACACACACAAAGGGAGGGAGGAGAGAGCGAGAGGGTTTAGTTTGATATGTTTCAACTTCTAATGCTTATGCTTCGCAAAGACACACACAAAGGGAGGGAGAGAGAGCGAGAGGGTTTAGTTTGATATGTTTCAATTCTTATGGTCATGCATGCAGTAGACCAAATTGAATGGCACATTAGTCTAGTATGTTTCTGATTCATTTTTATGTTGACATTCAGCTTTTTTGTCTTGATTGATCTAGGGTCAGTTTTTATGTTTATCTTGTTGGGCTTAAGAGGCACTCCTAGGTATAAGAGATGCTGTCGTTATTTTTGTAGATCAGTATGTTATGTCAAATTTGTAGGACTCCCTGTTCAGTAGGAATTTGCTTTTATAATTTTTCTTTTTAAAAAGTTGCTCGTGACAGAAACTGTACTTCAAAGTTGAAACTTCAGTGGCTCTAAATCATAGGTAGTAACCACTAACCATGACTATTTTATTGTTTGTGAAAAGTAATAGGAGTGATGAAGACAGTGTTGATATCAATTGGATGACCTTGGATTTGGTCTTGTTCCAGCTGACTACATGTATGTAATGAAATGTTCTCAAGACAGCACATTTTCATATGGAGAACTCAACCGCTATGGGAACATTGAGCTGAGCCATCTTCCGGAGTCCTAAATTATGGACAGGTTAGCATGATCCCCAATATCCCGTGCAAACATATAGCAAAGGCTTACCTCCATATCTAAACAACTTATTTGCATTACTTCTTTTTTAAAAAAATGTGCAATACCTCTTTCCTGCAGATTTATAATTCTTCTCTGTACTTGTATTCTAGCATTGACTTGCATATCATTTCACTGCCATTTACTTATAATTTAGTTATCTCAATACTTTTCAAGCATGAATTAATGTTTCATAAATTTTGCTATTTCACCACCATTCATCTACTAGAACACTTTTTTGTAATTGTACTTTAAAACTCTGCATGTAGAAACCTTCCTCCATCATGGCCACTTTTGACTGAATTCAAATTTTCTTTCCAAAAGGCTCTGTTTGAAGGTCTAAAAGCATATAGGAAAGGAAATGGTTGTGGGTTTTTTCTCTTCAGGCCAGAGGAGAATGCACAGCGAATGCAGATGGGAGCTAAGAGGATGTGCATGCCATCTCCATCTGTTGATCAATTTGTTAATGCTGTGAAGCAAACAGTATTGGCGAACAAGCGCTGGGTATGTACTCAAGTTGCAGTGGCTATCCAAATGTTTCTGCATTCCATGGGAACAGTTAAACAGGGCTCTTTTCCTTCTTTCTTAACTTAAGCAATATAGCTCATGGTATGTGATAACAGGTGCCACCCCAGGGAAAAGGGTCCCTCTATCTCAGGCCTCTGCTCATGGGGAGTGGGCCTGTATTGGGCTTGGCTCCAGCACCTGAGTACATGTTCTTAGTTTTTGCTTCACCTGTGGGAACTTATTTCAAGGTTAGCAAATTCCATTTGTTTGTCCCAATTTTGTTGTTCGCAAAAGTATTCTGCTTCCACTACTGCTTTTAAAGCATGTTTGTTACTGGGTTTAAAGAAAGAGCTAGCTACCATAGAAAAGTGTGATTCAAATGTTTTCCCTCTAACTTTACACTAAATAACTCACTACTTTTTGTTTCTAAAAAAAAAAACTCACTGCTCCTAGAATCTCCCAATTTTTGCTGTCATTGTGATTTCCCTTACAGTTGTGTTCTGCTTAACCGGGGAAGCTAATTCATCAGATGTGTAATTTGATCATTTGCACTTGGAAAGCAGCTGTAAATAGGAGTTCTGAATTTGAGTAGTCCACAAAGTCGCCCCTAAAGCAGTTGATTTTTTTAAAACAAAGTTAATGAAGATGTCTGTAAGTAATTAGGTAAAGAAGAAATCAATTAGTTCAAAGAAGCAGAATTTAACATTGCTTGTTGCTGGCAAAGCAGATAAGCTGTTTAATCATCTTCATGTTTATTGCATTGTGAGGAATCAAAGTAAATTGTCATCACTCTATAAGTGGTACAGCTAGGTATTTCTATGTTTTAATATGACAGAATGAGTAATTGTGCTCTAAACCATGTAATGGCTGTTGTGTGCCTTGATGTATCCGTACAATTATTTATGCCCTGTAGTGTTTTTTTTTTTTTCCATTTTCGTTTTCACAGATCCAAGAAGAAAATTGAACTAAACCGAACAAACATGTATCATGAAACCCTTTCATTTTTTAGTTTTTTTCTTTTTTTCTTTATGAAATTTTCTCTAAAACCTTAAGAGCTTTGGCAGCAAGATTGATTGTTTTCAGAATAAATGAAAACAAAGTAAGTAATGGCAGTAGTTCCATACAAATGCTGCATCCCATGGTATTTCCCTAATCTGTAGGAAAACAAGAACACAAAACAACAGCAATACCAAACAGGCCCTTAGCTAAAAAGGAATTCATGAACTAAATTATATAATGGTGTAGCTGTTTGTTGAAACTTTGGTATGATACCTATTTAATTGACCTTGTTCCACATCTTATCATTGTGTGCTAGTTGGGTAGTGTAAAGTTATCATGATTCTGTAAACTTACTCATTAACAATGAAAGATAGAAAAGGTTCCTGCACTTTACTGCACAATGCCTTGATTTGAAACAATTTTTATGTCAAAGCCTTTTAAACCTACTTGCAAGTTTATATAAGTTTATTTACCAACAAATGTTTTTTGCAGATGTCAAGGATTAAAGCATATGCTACTTTGCATTGGATTTGAGGTTTAGGAAACACAATAGACAACTAAGAATGATTTTTGTGAAGTGATTGTATCACAATCTCTTCTTATCTAAATTTGTGGCTTATTTTTGGCATAGTTAGTCCTTGAAAGTTTTTGTATAGTTAGTCTTTGATGGTCATCTTATTTTATCTTTTCATAGTATGTTGCTGGTTTGCATGGAGTTCAATGAGCACTTTAATCACCATATACAATTTTCTTTTCTTTTGTTTCTTTGAACTTAACATATATTGCTTTTCTTGACATTGAATTTACAATTATGCCTTTTTTTTATTTTCAGGAGGGTTTGGCACCGATTAACCTAATCATAGAGGATGAAATCCATCGTGCTTCTCCTGGTGGAACTGGTGGTGTGAAAACAATTACCAATTATGCTCCGGTAGGATTTATTTTTTAATATTATCAAATTTGTAATCCATACCTGTTCATACACAAAAATCCCCCGTCTCAGTTTCAGTTGCTTTTACAAAATGTGTTTCACAGGCACAAAATCTTCTACTAGTTAAAATTTATAGTTATATTAAAGCTTATATCTATTTGCCTTTGAAGGATGCAACAAAGTTTGCTCTCAACTAATTCTTACTGTCAAGGATTGTAAGAATGCAAGAATCATTCTCAATATTCCCCTCAAGTTATAATTGATGAACTAACCAGTGCAAGGGGAATTAATCTGCAAGAAGAACAGTAAATAGTCAAAATGCTAATTTCTGGTTTATGGGCCCAATCAAGTATGAAGGCCATATTCATACAAGTAACTATATAGTCACTAAGGCATAAGATTGCACTTTGACGTATGCTTAAGATCAAATGCTGTTTTTCTTCCATCTAAAAATGTTCTCATTCTTGTAGAAAGCTACACGAATCTGTAATATTTGACTGTATGTTAAGTGAATGGGGATACTCATTTTCCTGCACTCCTAATTTGAATGGTTTTAGCCATCTCCCTCTACATGGACATGTAATGTGTTTTTTGGTGACAAAATCAATCCAAGTCCACGTTTACAGAGAATCCAGTAACAACATTAAAACCAAGCGAATATGTATCATAAGCCTTCTGATGAAAAATGAGTCCTGGTAATTAACAGGCAATATATTTTGAACTCAACCCTTGACCAAATGATACTTAACTCAATATTTTTCTAAAGAAGATACAGTTTTGAAAGCTTCTTTCAGGTTCTTCACCATGCAAGATGGCAACATCCCAACCATTCGTTCATGCCATTTTTGTAGGTTTTGAAAGCTCAGGTGAAGGCCAAGGCAAAGGGATTTACAGATGTTCTATTTCTTGATTCTACAGAGAAAAGATATTTGGAGGAGGCCTCTTCTTGCAATCTATTCATTGTAAAGGTACCTCTTGTCAATAAACTATTGTTCATTTGATTTGGCTGGCTGGTATCACATCCACCATGGTTCTATCAAAATGCACATGATTGGAAAAATATTCTAGCTAGGTATGCAATTATATAATTTATCTGTTCTAGGATAATGTCATCTCAACACCGATTACAAGGGGAACCATTCTTGCTGGGATAACACGCAAGAGCATCATGGAAATTGCTCAGGATTATGGCTACCAGGTCAGCACTCAAAACTTGGAGAACTTTCAAAATGCTTGACACTTCTAAACTGAAACATTACACTTCTGCAGAAGATAAGCCATTTCATAGAAAAAGAAAAAAATATATCAAGAACTCTTACAATTGACTCTCAAATGCCAGACATCTGTGAGGTGGTATCATGTTTCAAGCTTAGGTAAGAAGTCACTCTGAAGATTAGCACTAGGCAGCCTACAGTAAAAAGATAAAAGAAGAACTATCTGATAATGGGTATTCTATGTTGCCACATAATTTAAACACATGCTGTGGGAGAAACCCTCAAAGATTTAGCTTGATGCAAAAGGATTCTAGAAGGAAAAAAAAAAATGCCATGATTCAGGATGCATTACAGCATCTCTGAGGTAGAAAACATGAGCCACTGAACCAAATTGAAACACAACCACCATAGGCTCCTACATATCAACATGTCGAGCAATTGTTAAGTATGCACTTCTTTCCTATGTTTAAAGTAATTATTTTATAAAAGACCCAGAATTTCTCTTATTTAAAATTGGTCAGGTTGAGGAACGGCTCGTATCTGTTGAGGATCTAATTGATGCAGATGAAGTATTTTGCACAGGAACTGCTGTGGTTGTTGCTCCTGTAGGCAGCATCACTTATCAAGATGAAAGGTAATAAGCAACATTTTCCTTTATATGTTCTTTGTATATAATTTCCATGGCCTTGTTTGGCATTCATATGGGCCATTATTGCACAGAAAGAAGCAGTTGGAAAAATGAAATTAGTCTACCAGACATTGTTTTCTCATTCACACTATTTCTTAATTTCTTATAGAGGTAAAGAACATCCAAAACATTAACTCCTGCTATACTTTTCTTAAGTTACTTTTCTTGCGTGGAAAGTTAACCCTAACTTGTCGGTGAGTTCTCAAAAATCACACCAGCATGAATAATTTCTTTTATAACCACATGCTAGTTGAATCCCAAGCTGATCGACTAGCTTATGTCAGAAACTGAGATAACACCCTCCAGTATATCTATCTGGATTGAGCTATTCAAAAAAGAAAATAAAATAAAATAACCTATAGTTTTATTTGATTCGCAAATTGTATCGAGCATCCATTCACTTTTCAACTGCAACTATTTATTGCTAAATATTTTTGCCATGGTTTTTTTTACGTTGGAAGAAAAAAGATTATGATATTGCTTTCAATCACCTGCTTGTATTTGCTGCCCCTTGCATATGAAATGAATGTTTATTTATGTTCATGCAGATATGCATATAAAACTGGAATTGAAACGGTGTCTCAGAAGCTATACAATGCCCTTACAGCCATCCAGATGGGCCTTGTGAAAGATGAGAAAGGGTGGACAGTTGAAATTGATTGAGGTCCCGTTGCCGTGTACATCAACCCATATAAAATAAGTGATGAATAAAACAAGCATTAAGTTGTACATATGCATCTATCAGTCTCGAATGTAAACTGCTCTCTCTCCATCTTTTCCTCTCTCAGTCCGGAGAACAAGCAAAATGCTGATACCTGTAAGTGTTGAGCATTGAAAACAAATATTCCTGCTTGACTTATAATGATAATGATTTTTACTGCGAACTGTCCTCATGTCAGTTAATTTTGCTAATAAAGTAGTGGATTCTGTCTGATAGATTAATATATTATTCTACATGTTCAAAAGATTGCTATGGCCTATTTCTGTATTGGATACATGCCCCATTGTTGGGGTGGGTAATTTGTTTGACTAAAGATGTTTTGTTTCCCAGGAGGTTAAGCAAAGGCCAATCATATAATTACAAAATAGACATCAGACAGCTGCGGACTGAATTAATGATAATATATTAATCATAGAATTACATCCTTAATCCTATTAACTAACCAATGATGATCAACTAGCATTGTTCTACCTAACAAGCCTTAACCCATGTACATGGAACTGGCCCTTAAAATAACATTCTAAAATGATCAAGCATTGTCCTACCTAAAGAACCTTAACCTATGTATCTGGTTTTTTCTTCATTTTTGCAACATCAACCATAATCAATGAACCTTACAAAGAAGAATGGTTGACAACAAAGTACAAATCTAAACAAGATGAATCCATGAATGGATTGACAACGTTTTACAGTTGATGCAGACCTGACATCAACTTATTCATGGATTGCACTAATCTTCCTTCTAAACACCAAGGACATGTTTGGTGAAGGAGTTGGACTCTGGAATAGACATGTTTGGTGAAGGAGTTGGACTCTGGAATGGGAATAAGTGATTTTCATTTCAGCCAAGGAGTTGGACCCTGAAATGGGAACGAGTGACTTTCATTAGGGGGTGAAGTTCCATTTCCATTCCGATTCTATTTGGAAATATAAATGCCTTAAGTTCCAATTTCTGTTCTTTCCTGGTTTTCAAATTCTATTCTAATTCTGATTCTGGTAATAAATTAAACATGCCTTAAGATTTTTGTCTTGCAAAGTAATAGATCCTGGTGGTTTGCTGTAGATTTTGTAAAAGATTAAAAATGAAAGTCGCCTAAGGGCCACAACCCAGACCGGTCCAATATAATAAATTGAAGGAGATGTTAAGAGGACACAGACCATTTCACCCATCCGTCCTGGCATGTGTCACTGTCACCCTTGCCTTTAACTCTCTTCGACTTGGGCTGGACTCAGTACAGCCTGAAGGGAGAAAGTTGGTGGCATTCCAAATGTGGAAGATATGAAAAAGAGTTTGTCGATTCTCTTGCATTCCAAATGGACATGTTTGTCTGCACCATGGCAATACCTACGATATCAAAAAGAATATGTTGATTCTTTCCTATAAAAGTAATAGATCCTGGGAAGGCATCCTGAGTTATTTTGCATGCCTCGGAGGAAGGGGTTGAAGTCCGCATGCCCCAACTCAGCTGGGAACGACAACGAGGACTCTTTTTAACTATGGGCCCCTTGAAGAACACTTTGGACGTTGACATTGTCAAGGAAAAACGTCTTAATTTGGTCCACTGGAACAAAACTCACGAGTAGACTTGGCCCAGAAAGGAACCAGGCCCGATCCCATGCGAGCGCGGCCCAACCCATGCATGCATGGTCTAGAGGCATAACGGCCCAAGCGCGTGCATGACTCAAGCCAGTGCAGCTCAGCATGCATGCATGGTGCCCGGTGACTATGGTCCTAGCGGTCCATGGCACTACATGGTTCAAGTTAGGTTGGCATGATCCACAGAGATGATGCACAATCTTTATCATAGTCTACGTATATTTTATGTATAATCGGATGGTGGCACGTGCTCTCGGATGAGATCAGACGGTCCAAGATGAGTTTAACTTCGATTTGGCTTGATCCAGCATGTTTTGTGGGGCATTCGATATTGATCGGGTAGCTAGGAGGTGTTTTGAGATCAAATAGAAGTTAGAAAGAAAATAAGAGTCCTTTTTTGATATGATATGGTTTGGACCATCAGACTCTTATTAAAATACTCTTCGACAGGGAGACATCTCAGAGACTATAAAAAGATGGCAGACGAGCTAGGGACGGAGTGTGAGGATCCAAAGGGCTTCCAAGAGATGTAGCAGTCACAAAAAAAGTTTGTAGGGGCTAGAGAGTCTCCTTGAAAGTTAAAAGCTTTATGAAGGATCTGGGATTTCTTGTTGAATTTTTTGTATAGGATGAAAGTGTAAGATCTCATTTATAATTTTTCTTATAATGAAACCTTGGATGCCCTATTAATTGTATCTTTTATTTTATTTTTTCTTTTTCTTTCTCTTGTAGAATCAACAACAACATTGTGATCTTAAAAATGGGGATCCGTATTCTATACGAGAGATTCTTCAATAAATAATATCAGTACAGGTGATATCACAATAATTGGTATCAGAGTCCCGAATTATCCAGATTATTTATGTTGATCAAATTGTAGAAGATAGAGAAGACAAGTACAATAAAGATGGAGATCAACCGATTCGATGAAAAAAATAATTTATCCCTCTAGCAAGCGAGAGTAAAGACGTGCTCATCTAATAGGAGTTGATCGATATTCTCATATGTAAGGAGAGTCGGCCACCATGGAGAAAGAGTTGGAGGAGGCTTCAGTTCAGGTGGTAAGAGCATGATCCGCTTGTACCTGATGGATGACATGGCGATCCATGTACTGATTAAGACTTCTTCGATGGCGATATGGACCAAGCTTGAAAAGTTGCACATGGCAAGGTCCCTCACCAACATGCTTTTTTTTAAAAGCAATTTTATCAACTACAGATGAGCGAAGGGCAGAACATGCAGGGGAATCTAAGTAACTTCCAAAGGATCCTTACCGATCTTCTCAATATAGATAAGAAGGTTGAAGAAAAGACTAGGGCGTGATATCATCACTTCTCCACTTTTTCGAGTTCTTGGTGACTACTCTTTTATTGAAGAAGAGCACTATCAAAATGGAAGAGATCACTTTAGCACTACTCCAGAATGAGGTTCTCAGGTGAGAGAACTAAGCTTCGAGTTTAGATGGAAACTTGATGTTGGCAATCACTAAAGGAGCTAGTGGCAAAGAGTGGAGTGATAGAGGATCGCATGACGAGTAGTCCAAGTTCAAGTTAAAGGATGTGAGCAAGATCAAGTACTACTGGGCAATGGTCAGGGCATCATGTTAGAGATTGCCTGCAAGTCAAAAATTGGATGAGTGCTACTGATGACGGTGGCCGACTATAATGACAGTGATAGACACAATGATGCACTCATGGATCAAACTATTCGACCTCTAGAGAGTAGAGAGGGTGCTATCCACATACTAGATGGATCAAACTGTATTGATATGGCTAGATCGCTGACGTGGTGCGGACAGATTGACATGGAGTCCCCATCAGACGCCACGATGGATTCCCAACATGAGCCCCTTCGCCGGGTTGGGCTCTCTTGGAGCAACGGGGTCGCCCACCGAAGCCGGGCTCCGTTCTCCGCCAGGTCGGTCCCCGCTGAGTCGAGACGCCTAGGCCGGAGCTGAGTACAAGCCCCACCCGAGGCGGACCCCTCGAGGTCGGGCCCCATGGTCAGGAGTCAAGCTCAAGTCTCCTCCGCCACGAGAAGCCCCTTCGAGGTCGGGTCCCCTTGGCTAGGCGGCACCCCGCCCACCTCCGTCAGCTTGAGCTCGTCCGAAGCCGAGTTCCGCTGGCCCAGAGTCGAGCTCAGCCCTCCTCCGCCTAGCCGAGCCATCTCGAAGCAAGTCCATCGGAGGCGGGCCTCACCTTTTCAGCTCGGTCCTCAACTCAGACAAAGGCACCAACCACCAAGAGTGCGGCGCCTCCTCTCCAAGGATGATGGCGGGCCCCCCGAGGGTCATACAACAGCACCCGCCATACCGTCATTAATGCCCATGGCCATCACTCACACCAGAAAGAAAGGAAACTCACCTCAAGGTGCCATGCCCTCCACCAACCTGCCATACAACCAGAGAAAAGACCTAACCGGAGAGCGCGAGTCCCGAGAATGGCGGCTCGCCAACTGAGGTCCCGCCAGGCTTCCAGGAGAGGGGCACGCAGAAGGAATGTCAGAAGTGTATAGAAGCTTCCCCGGCTATCTGACAGGAGAGGCATCCCGTCTACGGCACGATACCTCGTCGCACATGTTTGACAATTGGGAGAGATCCCGAGGCAAGCCAAAGTAAAAAACCCAGCCAGGGTAAGCTAAAAGTAAGCAAACACAGAAACAAAGAAGGGAGGCCAGACAGGAGGATTGGACCACCTCGGCCATCACCTCTTCCAGCTCACTCTCACTTTCATACACACTAATCTCACTCCTCCTAGCATGGAGCTCATCCAGAGGGCCTCGACCAGGAGGATCTGTTCCCCTGGATCGTCACTGACTTAACCGTCGGAGCGCCCCCGCCGGAATCGCCGGCCCGGATCACTGACATTATTTTTTGTAGATCCCGAAGCACTGGAGGCATCTCGAGTAGACGGACGCGTGGCTCTCGACGCCATCAGCAGCTACGGGTCACAACGATCCGAGCGACAACAGATTGGCACGCCAGGAAGGGGGGCAGAACGACTCCCGATCTAGTTCGAGCCCCACTCGGACAGTTCATCAAGAGGATGGTGACCACTCGGGCGAGGGGAGCCTCTCCCAGCTGTGCGGAAGCGTCCCCTTCCCACAGGAACCCGCATGGTCCGAAGACGGAGCCACCTGCCCCGGTTCAACTGCCTCCACTAGAAGTTCAACTGACCGCACTTACTCAGCAGATGCACACTCTCACTACAGCAGTGCGCCAGCTCCAGCATCAGCACCGGTCCTTGGCTACCCACCAGTAGCCAGAGACCCCCGCGGCCCACACCGTAGATCCCCGCGACAGCTTGCATTCCTTCCATGGGAGGCCTTCGCAATCGTAGGCCGTTACGGGCCCCCGGGGTACTCATCAAACTCCGGTGAAGCGACAGCAGGCTGGGTCCGTTGACGAAGAGAGCTGTTCGCCACACCTTGATCGGGGGGCATCTAAACCCCGCCAAGGCAGAAAGGGCAAAGCCCCTCATCACGGGCGCCACGCACCCGCGTCACCCTCCTCGCCTCTCTCGGCAAAGGGGTCGATGGATGAAGCCATCAGGCGCATGGCGGAGAAGCGCCTGGAGGAGCATGACCGCAAGCTGGTGGAGTTGTCCCACTGGTTTGCTAACTTTCCTGGCTCCGCTAGTGAGCCAGTGGGCTACGAGGTCCACCCTCTGTTCTCCTAGGAGATCCAAGCAGAGCCGATTCCCCGTCGGTTCTGCATGCCATAGGTGGATCCTTACGACGGGACCACCGATCCCCTGGACCACCTGGAAAGCTATCGGGCCCTCATGAGGGTCTAGGGGGCCACTGATGCCCTCCTATGCATTGCCTTTTCTGCTACTCTCCGAAAGGTGGCTCGAGTATGGTTCGCCCGCCTCGAGCCGGAAAGCATCAATTCCTTTGCCCAGCTAGGGCAGAGGTTCGTGACTCACTTTGACTCATGTCGGAAGATGCCATGGGAGGCGGACAGCCTCTTCTCCATCAGGTAGCAAGATCGCGAGCTGCTACGAGACTATGTAGCTCGCTCCAAGGCTGCCGTGCTGGAGATTTACAACCTGGAGGAGCTGGTCGCAATGTTGGCTCTGAAGCGAGGGCTCAGGACTTCTCGCCTGACCTACTCGCTTGACAAGAAGCCCCCGAAGACTTACTCCGAACTCCTCTTCCGAGCTCAGAAGTACATCCGCATCGAGGAGGCAGATCGTACAAGGCAGGAGCTCGATGGGAGGCCGCTGAAGAAGCCAGCACCTGCTGAGGCACCTAGAGCGCGAAGACCAGGACCACCAGCTCAGAGCTCCCGATCGGGACTAAGGCCAAGAAGCACTCCGTCTTTGAGGGGAATTTCACCTCCCTCCTCGCCTCGAGGACGAAGATCCTCATGGAGATCGAGGGCGAGACCTATCTAAGGTGCCCACCGCCATTGAAGCTATCCTCCAGCCCTGACAAAACGAAGTACTGTCGTTTCCACCGCGACCATGGCCACGACACTGAAGAATGCCGCAATCTCAAGTGGGAGATTGAAGAGCTCATCAAGAGGGGCTACCTCGGAAGATATGTGGGGGGTAGATCTCAACCAGAACTCCAGGCGCTCGTCGCCCTCCCACCAGTCCCGGCAGTTGACAATCACCCTATCGAGAAGCCGGTGGGGATGATATGCTGGGAAGCCGAGCGCACTCCCAAGAGGGCCTAGGGGCAGGGCATCCTGAGATTGTACTCCCCTTTATGAGGGAAAGGGAAGACGGGGAGAGAAATATAAATAATGATGATGTGGTCATCGAGATGACGATCGCAAAGCATCCTGTAAAATGCATCATGGTAGATAGTGGAAGCTCCATGGATGTGCTTTTCTACGATGCCTTCTCAAGGATGAATCTTTTCTCTGTTCAGCTCAAGCCTGTACTTACCCCCCTTGTTGGTTTCATGGGAGACTCCGTAAGGGTGGAGGGAGAAATCACTCTCCCAGTCACTGCCAGGACCCCACCTCAGCAGAGTACCGTCATTATAGCATTCACGGTTATCAGGCTTCCCTCACCTTACAACATGATTTTAGGCCGACCTGGGCTCAATCTCCTCGATGCTGTCGTCTCTATCAAGAGATTGCTTGTATAATTCCTAACCCCTTGTGGTGTGGGGGAGATGAGGGGTACGTCCTAGCCAGTACAGCACTGCTTCCAAACCCCCCTAGGGCCCAGGCAGCCAAGGAGGACTCCAAAGCAGACGAGTTCGACCAGAGGGTTCAGGACTCTAAGGGAGGCCCAGCCAAGCGCCTGCTTCCTTACCAACTCGGAGCCGACCAGACGAAGACCATGCAGATCGGCGCCCACTGCCCTGAGGAGGAGAAGGCTTTGCTGTTGGAATTCCTGCGGGCGAACGTAGATGTGTTCGCTTGGATAGCGACAGACATGCCAGGTATTCTCTCTGAAGTCATCACCCACAAGCTAAACGTCGATCCGAAACATAGACCGGTTCGATAGAAGAAGAGAAGCTTCGCCCCAGAAAGGTAGGCGGCCATCAACGAGGAGGTTGAAAAACTTTTGGCTGCCGGCTTCGTCCGAGAGGTGCAATATCCGAGCTGGCTGGCGAACGTGGTGATGGTGAAGAAGAATAATGGAAAGTGAAGGATATATGTAGACTACACCGACCTCAATAAGGCATGCCCAAAGGATAGCTTCCCTCTATCGAGGATAGATCAGTTGGTGGATGCCACCTCAGGGCACAGGCTGCTCTCCTTCATGGATGCGTTCTCCAGGTACAATCAGATCCGGATGCACCCAGGAGACGAGGAGCACACTATCTTCATTACCGATCGAGGGACGTATTGTTACAGGATGATGTCCTTTGACCTGAAGAATGCTGGAGCCACGTACCAACATTTGGTCAACAAGGTCTTCAAAGACCAGATTGGCTGGAACGTGTAAGTGTATGTGGATGACATGCTCGTCATGAGCAAGCCGAGCTCAGACCACATCGCCGACCTCGATGAAGCCTTCCGCAATCTCTGGAAGCACCAAATGAAGCTCAATCCAGCAAAATGCGCTTTCGGGGTGGCGACCAAAAAATTTCTCAGCTTTATGGTCACCCAGAGAGGCATCAAAGCAAATCTGGAGAAGGTCTAGGCGATCCTTGATATGGAGCACCCAACATTCCAAGAAGCAATTTCAACGTCTAACGGGGAGGGTCGCAGCCTTAAGCCGGTTCATCTCGAGGTCGGTTGATCGCTGCCTCCCTTTCTTCAAGGTTGCACAAGATGCATGACTTCACCTGGACTGAGGAGTGCAAGACGGCCTTTGAAAAGCTGAAGGAGTTCCTAGCCTCTCCACCTCTGCTATCCAGACCAGAAGAAGGGGAAGAGCTCCTACTCTACCTGGCGGTTACACCTGGGGCTGTCAGCTCGATCCTCGTCCGCACAGATCAAGGCGGATCCCAAAAGCCGGTATACTACATCAGCAAAATCCTCCGTGACGCGGAGATCAGGTATACTCGCTCCGAGAAACTCATTTTTGCACTAATCATGTTGCTAAGCACCTCAGGCCCTACTTCCAAGTGCATCCCATTGCGGTTGTGACCGATCAGCCGCTGAGGACCATGCTAAGTCACCTCGAGACTGGCTAAATGGTCCCTGACACTGAGTGAGTTCGACATCACGTACCGGTCGAGGTCATTGCAGAAGGCCCAAGTCCTAGCCGACTTCATGGTCGAATGTACAGGGCCCCTCGAGGAGCCAGGATGGACGGCCCCGGAGAGCCAAGCTGAGCCCGGACCGCGAGAGGACCCATGGATCCTCCACGTGGATGGTGCCTCCAACTCTGGTGGAAGTGGAGCGGGCCTCATCCTTGCCAATTTCGATGGAGTAGTGACGGAATGCACTCTCCGCTTCAAGTTCGTCGCCACGAACAACCAGGTGGAGTATGAAGCACTCCTCGCAGGCCTAAAGGTGTCCCACGAGCTGGGCGTACAGAGCTTCAAGGTTTTCACCAACTCTCAACTGGTTGCCAGACAAGTCTCCGGAGAGTACGAGGCCCGAGATCCCTAAATGGTGAAGTACCTGGAGAAGGTTCGTTTGAACACAGCAAGCTTCCGTTACTTCCGCATTTTTCACATCCCTCGTGAAGAAAATGCTCGCGTGGATGCACTGTCGAGGCTCGCAACCCTACCGGACTCATCCCTGGGGCATGCCTATGTCGAATATCTCGAGAATCCAAGCTACGAGAGCCCAGAGGAGGTGCAACAAGTAGCCCACAAGCCAAGCTGGATGGACAAGTACATCCAATACATCCAGGATGGTCTCCTACCAGAGGACGCAGAGAAGCCAGCCTCATCAGAAGGAAGGCTACCCATTTTGCTTTAATGGATGGTCACCTCTTCCGCCGATCTTACTCCTATCCACTCCTGAAGTGCCTCAGACCCACAGAGGCAGCCTTCATGCTCCGGGAGATACACGAGGGCCTCTGCAGGAATCATGTAGGAGGGAGGACTCTGGCGTACAAGGCTCTTCGCTAGGGATACTTTTGGGAGACGATGAGGGAAGACGCCGCCGACTTCGTCAAGAAGTGTGATAAATGCCAGTGCCATTCCCACGTACAGCGCCTACCGGCCGCACCGATCTCCCAATTATTGTCCCCCTGGCTTTTTGCACAGGGGGGATGGACATTCTGGGACCGTTCCCCACCGTGCCAGGGCAGCGAAAGTTCCTGCTAGTGGCGATCGACTACTTCACCAAGTGGGTCGAGGCAGAGCCACTAGCTCGGATTACAGAAGCCAATGTTCGGCAATTCTTCTGGAAGTCTGTTATCTACTACTTCGGACTCCCCAATTGCATCATCACCGATAACGAGCGGCAGTTCGACAATCGGGAGTTCGAAGGGTTCTACGTTGAGCACGGCATCCAACACCGGTTCACCTCGGTTGCTCATCCCCAGATAAATGGTGAAGCCGAGGTGACCGATCGAACTATCCTTCAAGGACTTCGCACCAGGTTGGACCAAGCAAAGGACAGATGGGTAGAAGAACTTCCAAGCATCTTGTGGGCTTACCACACAATGTCCAGAATGGTGACGGGTGAAACACCCTTCAACCTCGTCTTCGGTACTGAAGCCGTAGTCCCGATCGAGCTCGGCATGCCCACACTGCGGGTGTGGCAGTATGACGAGACACAGAATTCGGCACATCTCTTGCTCAATCTAGACCTCCTAGAAGAAATAAGGGACAAAGCCCGACTTCGGATGGTAGCTTACCAACAACGGGTCGCCCGATATTACAATGCGCGGGTAAAGCTTAAGACCTTCTGACCTGGCGACCTGGTACTGCGCCGGCCGCCAAGGCATCTCAACCCCGGGAGTGCGGCAAGCTCTCACCAAATTGGGAAGGCCCTTATAAAGTGGCCGAGGCTCTCTCACATGGGGCCTACTATCTCGAGGACCTAGATGGCGCTAGATTATCTCGGACATTGAATGCTTGTAATTTGAGGAGATACTACTAGTAATGTAAGTTTTTCCTCCACTAGAAATAAAAACTTTCCTTTGTACAACGGGTTGTTTGCCTTACAGGAATGTCGCTGCCCAGGGCCCAGCTCTCCGGGAGGCAAGCCTCGAGCCCAGCTCCTCGGCATCCAAACCTGGAGAAAAGTCCTCCTGCACCAAGACCTGAGAAGCCCTGAGGCACTCAAGTCTCGAGCCCAGCTCCTCGGCATCCAAACCTAGAGAAAAGTCCTCCGGCACCAAGACCTGAGAAGCCCTCAGGCACTCAAGCCTCGAGCCCAGCTCCTTGACATCCAAGCCCGGAGAAAAGTCCTCCAGCACCAAGACCTGAGAAGCCCTCAGGCACTCAAGCCTCGAGCCCAGCTCCTCGGTATCCAAGCCCGGAGAAAAGTCCTCCGGCACCAAGACCTGAGAAGCCCTCAGGCACTCAAGCCTCGAGCCCAGCTCCTCGGCATCCAAGCCCGGAGAAAAGTCCTCCGGCACCAAGACCTGAGAAGTCCTCAAGCACTCAAGCCTCGAGCCCAGCTCCTCGGCATCCAAGCCCAGAGAAAAGTCCTCCGGCACCAAGACCTGAGAAGCTCTCAGGCACTCAAGCCTCGAGCCCAGCTCCTCGGCATCCAAGCCCGGAGAAAAGTCCTCCGGCACCAAGACCTAAGAAGCCCGGAGCCCAGCTCTCTGGCCGACACGTCTCCAAGCCCAGCTCCAAGACGGCAACTCCTGAGCCATGCCCTTCGGCCACCAAGTCCGGAGCCCGGCCTCCGACAACCAAGCCTCGAGCCCAGCTCCAAGGCATCCAAGCCCGGAGAAAAGTCCTCCGGCACCAAGACCTGAGAAGCCCTCAGGCACTCAAGCCTCGAGCCCAGCTCCTCGTCATCCAAGCTCGGAGAAAAGTCCTCCGGCACCAAGACCTGAGAAGCTCTCAGGCACTCAAGCCTCGAGCCCAGCACCTCGGCATCCAAGCTCGGAGAAAAGTCCTCTGGCACCAAGACCTGAGAAGCCCTCAGGCACTCAAGCCTCGAGCCCAGCTCCTCGTCATCCAAGCCCGGAAAAAGTCTTCCGGTACCAAGACCTGAGAAGCCCTCAGGCACTCAAGCCTCGAGCCCAGCTCCTCGTCATCCAAGCCCGGAGAAAAGTCCTCCGGCACCAAGACCTGAGAAGCCCTCAGGCACTCAAGCCTCGAGCCCAGCTCCTCGGCATCCCAGCCCAGAGAAAAGTCCTCCGGCACCAAGACCTGAGAAGCCCTCAGGCACTCAAGCCTCGAGCCCAGCTCCTCGTCATCCAAGCCCGGAGAAAAGTCCTCCGGCACCAAGACCTGAGAAGCCCTCAGGCACTCAAGCCTCGAGCCCAGCTCCTCGGCATCTAAGCCCAGAGAAAAATCCTCCGGCACCAAGACCTGAGAAGCCCTCAGGCACTCAAGCCTCGAGCCCATCTCCTCGGTATCCAAGCCCGGAGAAAAGTCCTCCTGCACCAAGACCTGAGAAGCCTTCAGGCACTCAAGCCTCGAGCCTAGCTCCTCGGCATCCAAGCTCGGAGAAAAGTCCTCCGACACCAAGACCTGAGAAGCCTTCAGGCACTCAAGTCCGAAGCCAACATTCTCTGGCATCGGAGTCTCGAGCCCGGCACCGAGATTGTGATGCTCGAACCCATACAAGATGGGGCTCTCCTCTCCGACCTCCCCGTACTGGAAGAGAAAGGAGAAGAAAAGAAAAGGGAGGAAAATGGGGGAGGAGAGAGGACATTCACACCACAGGAGAGATAAGAAGCCGTATTGGCTAAAATACTTTTCATTACTTGAAGTAAAAATACTTTACATTATCTCCGGGGCCTTGACAAGCCAGGTAGCCCGGTCCAACAAAAAGAAAAAGGATTCATACAAGAAGTCCTACCCTATTGAGCCGGCTCCTTCCCTAGGCGGTGCACGGCCGGGACTTCCCCCTCCTCCATCTCCATTTCAGGGGCACCTTCCTGAGCGGCCTTCGTCGGAGGGGCGGGTTCAATTGCTGACACCACCGGGACTGACTCGGTCGTCTCCGCCTGCGGCGCTGGTTCGGCCATCGTCACCACTGAGGTCGGCTCAACATGGACAGGTGCCTTCGAGGCCACCTCTGGGGGAGGCCCGGCTGGAGCGGCTCTCTGCTTCGCTGCAGCCACCATCGGAGATGGAGCCTTCTTGTCGGGGGCCCGGAGCGCGGCTAGTCGCTCCTCGGAGAGGATTTCCCGCAACTGAGTGCAGCAATAGGCGAACCCCTTGGCGAAGGAGTCCGTCGCCGCCTCTTTGAAGTCCTTTATGTATTAGGGGGAGGCCTTGAAAGTGGCCACTGCGTCGGTGGCCTCCTTTCTTGCGGCCTCCGCCCGACGCCTTGCCTCCTCCAGCTGCTCCCCAGTGCATTCAGCCTGCCAGATTGCCACCACCATGCCCTTCTCGGCGGTCTCAATGGAGCGATTGGCGGCGGTAGCCTTCCCCTCCGCCTCCACGGCCATCTTCTCCGCGGCCGCTGCCCTCTTTTCAACAGAGGCGGCCCTGTCCCTCGCCGCCTCCAACTCGGCCCGGAGCTCCCTCAGCTGGGTCCTCTTCGACTCGAGCTCTCCTTCGAGCTCCTTCCTGATCAGGCGGCATCAGCGACCTCGGCCATAAGGCCTTTGATCTTTTGGTTGGCCTCCTAGGTCTCCTCATCCTTCCGACCTGCCTCGGCCCTCAGGAACTCGAGCTCCGCCTGTTGCTTCTTGTCCCTTTTTGCCCAGTTGCGACAGTAATCCCGGATGATGATCAGCTCTCTGCCTTGCTGCATTAAAGGAAGCACGTCAGTCACGGTTCTGAAAAAGGTCAGAAGAAGTCAAGGCAAGCGAAGAAGAACTTACGACGTAAAGATTGGCAAAGGATGAGCTGACAACGTCGGCCAGAAGTCTCCCACTCCCTTCTCGTCGATCGCAAGACTGGACTGAGAAGTTCATCATCCGCTCGGTGAGGCTCGGGTCCTTCATCAAGGAGACGTTGGGCCCCAGTCGGAAAGGGACTCGGCGGTAGTCCTTGTCCCTCTTTTCCGTCGACTCAGACCCTTCAACGGCAGAAGGCGTCTTCAACGCTAGTTGCGAGCTCGGTGCCGCTTCGAGCCATGCTTGGGGCACCGGATTTGTTTCTTTCAGCTCCCCGTCCTCCTCGACGTCGATGACCTCCGGAGTGGGGGCTCCTACCCTGGCGGTAGCAGCGGCCGACCTGGCACGAATGACCACCTTAGGCTCGGGCACTGGGACCGGGTCGCACTGCCCCGAAGGTTCGTGGACGGACTCGGCCACCCTCTTCCGCCTTCTTTCTGGAATCAGTGCATCCAGCCCGGCCTGCACCGGCCTCGCACCTTCATCAGCGCGAGACCTCTTTGGAGCGGGCTCGCCAGCTTCAGCTGCCTGCTCTCGCTCCTCGAAAATGAGAGCAGCTCATCCATGAAGAATTTCATCTCTGCACCAAAGAAGGCACGGTCAGTCTCAAGTTCAAAAAAAGAAGAAGAAGAAGAAGAAGAAGAAGAGAGAGAAGGGGTGGCCAAGTCAAACTCACCCGACCCCTGCATCGAGCCGATCCCAACCTCGTGAAGATTCCACTCTGACAGTAGGACCTCAAGCGAAGGGATCTCGGCCAATCTGAGCAGCTTGTACAGGTTGAGGTTGGCTGCTTTGACGGAGGAGTTCCTATTGGGAGACCGATATGGGTCGCTCCAAACCCAGTCGGTCCCCTCGACCGAGGCAAAGAATTATCTACTCTTCCATCCCTTGATGGAAAAGGGGAGCTCGAACCTAATGCCCCGAGGGCGAGAAGAGAGGGACCACCACCCCTCCTTGGTGGGGTGGCGTTTCAGGGTGAAGAAGGCCCTGAACAGGGAGAAACGGCAACGATCCCGTGAAAGTGTCAAAGAACGATGAAGCAGAAGATCGTTCTGATAGCATTGGGGACCAACTGAGCGAGAACAAGACGGTAGTTGGCCAAGAAGGAAAGAAAGAAAGGATGGACAGGAAATCGGAGGCCCCGGTGAAGGCCTCCTCATAGAAAGCGATCCGTCGAGGGCCACTATATGTGACCCTCTCCCCCGGACGAGGAACAGAAAGGTGGATGGACTCGAGGATGTTGTAAGCACCCCGGATGGTCACAAGATCCTCGACGGTGATCATCGAAGCAATCCCTTCGGGACCTATCGACCGAGAAGGCTCAGGTTCAGAAATAGGAGCAGGAGGAGGAGCAGGAAGAAGGGCCAGGCAAGGAGGGGGAGCAGACCCGGGTTCCCTAATGGCCACGGGACCGTAAGAAGGTCTCCTACTGAACTCGTAACGTGCCGCCTCCCTCTCCTCGTCGGAGAAAGAAGGAGTCCTCGGCCGGGAAGGTCCGGCCTCGGCTTGGAAGGAAGGGCGGAAGTTCGGACCAAAACGATCCATGGAAGAAGAAGAGAATGGCAAAGGAAGACCTACGACGACTCCTAGTCGACGGGAAGGGAGAAGAAGAAGAAGCTAACCTGTTAAGGTTCTAGGAGGATGATGACGGCCGGAGAAGGAGAAGGAGAAGGAGAAGACCTCTGTACGATGCCGGGCATGAAAGATTTGAAAGAAAGTAAGTTTCGAAAGACCTACCCTTCTTTTCGAGGCAACCTATGCCTGACCATACCGTTACGGCTCCCCCAAGAGACGCTCGCCACGTGTCATCGATCGACGGGGCCAACGCCTCAATCCGACCATGGCCGCTCTGACTTCCACGCCCGCCATAACTGCTTCTCAAACGTGGTTGCGTGGCACCCCCGCATAGGCTCGAAGGATCGTCATGCAAAGCGCCACCGATATCGGTCATTATTATACCAGATTTCTTCGCCTTTCCACGTCAGCACCACCATTACTCCCTTCGACCCGAGCGCCGCATGCCAACGAGCCTCGGGAATGGGGGGCAAATGATATGGCTAGATCGCTGACATGACGTGGACAGACTGATGTGGAGTCCCCATCAGACGCCACGATGGATTCCCAACATGAGCCCCTTCGCCAGGCTTGGCTCCCTGGAGCAACGGGGCTGCCCACCGAAGCCGGGCTCCGTCCTTCGCTAGGTCGGTCCCCGCTGAGTCGGGATGCCTAGGCTGGAGCCGAGTACAAGCCCCACCCGAGGTGGACCCCTCGAGGTCGGGCCCCGTGGTCGGGAGTCGAGCTCAAGTCTCCTTTGCCATGAGGAGCCCCTCCGAGGTCGGGTCCCCTTGGCTGGGCGGCACCCTACTCACCTCCATCAGCTCGAGCTCATCCGAAGCCGAGTTCTGCTGGCCCGGAGTCGAGCTCAGCCCTCCTCCACCTAGTCGAGCCACCTCGAAGCGAGTCCATCGAAGGCGGGCCCCATCTTTTCAGCTCGGTCCCCAACTCAGACAGAGGCACCAACCACCAAGAGTGCGGCACCTCCTCTCTAAGGATGACGGCGAGCCCCCCGAGGGTCGTACAGTAGCACCCGCCATACCGCCATTAATGCCCACGGCCGTCACTCACACCGAAAAGAAAGGAAACTCATATCAAGGCACCATGCCCTCCACCAACCTATCGTACGACCAGAGAAAAGACCTAACCAGAGAGCGCGAGTCCCGAGAATGGTGGACTGCCAACCGAGGTCCTGCCAGGCTTCCAGGAAATGGGCAAGCAGAAGGAATGTCAGAAGCGTATAGAAGCTTCCCCGGCTATCTGACAGGAGAGGCGTCCCATCTATGGCACGATACCTCGTCGCACACATCTGACATCATGGAAAGATCCCGAGGCAAGCCAAAGTAAAAAACCTAGTTAGGGTAAGCCAAAAGTAAACAAACACAGAAACAAAGGAGGGAGGCCATACAGGACGATTGGACCACCTCGGCCATCACCTCTCCTAGCTCACTCTCACTTTCATACACACTACTCTCACTCCTTTTAGCGTGGAGCTCATCCAGAGGGGCTCGACCAAGAGGATCTGTTCCCCTGGATCATCACTGACTTGACCGTCGGAGCGCCCCCACCGGAATCGCTGGCCCGAGTTACTGACGTTGTTTTTTCCAGGTCCCGAGGCACCAGAGGCATCTCGAGTAGACGGACGCGTGGCTCTCGACACCATCAGCAGCTACGGGCCACGACGATCCGGGCGGCAACACGTGTGATCAAGGATGAAGAGATAGCCAACTTAAAGATTCATGATGAAATATCAAGAAAACTGGATAAGATCCAATACATACCTAGCTTCAGTAAGAATATAATCTCATTGAGTACACTAGATTCACACGGCTGCACATATAGGCTGGTAATAGAATCGTGAAGGTTATCTACGGTAGTAGGGTTATCTTATAGGGAAAGAAGCATGGAGAAAACTACCTCTTAACAGGAAGTCCAGTACGAGATGGAGTCCCTGATGTAGATAGGAGCTTAGTACGAGGTGAAGCCTCGGGTTCAGGTGGATCGGGCATGAGATGAGAGACTTTGAAGGATGATAGGTGACGTCACATGGTGAAGTTTCTATTACTGCGGGAGACTTTTCCAAGTAGGTCTCAGGTCAAGGTGAGCACAGCACATGATAGAGATTGAATCCAGTGGCTTGGCTTGATTTCCCTGTTTGTCCATCTATAGTAGCAAGCATTTGTCCCCAGGTATGGGGGCGAGATCCTTCAAAAACTCTTAAAGTTAGATGAAGGTTGAATGTTGAGTTGAGGATTGTTAAGAAAAATGTCTCGATTCGGCTTATTGGAATGAAATCCACAAGTAGACTCAGCCTAGGAAGTAACCAAGCCTGGCAGCAACAGGCCAGGCCTGGCCTCGCACAAGCATGGCCCAGGTGCACGTGTGGCCGAAGCATGAGCGAGGCCCATGCACGCACATGGCCCAGGCAGGTGCGCGACCTAGGCCAGCACGATCCAGTGCATGGACGCATGGGCGCGCAGCCCAGTACGTGCATGCAATGCCCAGTGACCACGATCCATGGCATTGCATGGTCCAGGATAGGTTAGCACGGTCCACAAGAAAGATGCATGGTCTTTATCATGGTCTACATGCATTTCCTACATGATCAGATGGTGGCGCATACTTCCAGACGAGATTAGATGGTCCAGGATGAGTTTGACTTCGATTTAGCTTGATCTAGCATGATTTGCGGTACATTCAATGTCGATTCGATGGTCAAAAGGTATTCTGGGGTCAAACAGGAGTTGAGAAGAGAATAGGATCCTTTTTTCGATACGATTTAGACTCTTGTTGAAGTGCTCTTTGATAGAGAGATATCTCAGAGGTTATAAAAAAAGGTAGACATGTTAGGAACCTAGTGCAAAGATTTAGAAGGCTTCCAGGAGGTGTAGTAATGATAGAGAAAGCTTGTAAGGACTAGAGAGTTTCCTTGAGAGTTAAAAGCTTTGTAAAAAATTTAGAATATTTCTTGTTGAATTTTTCATACAGTATATAAGTATAAGATCTCTTTTATATTTTTTTTCATAATAAAACCTTGCATACCCTATTAATTATATATTTTATTTTATTTTATTTTTTTTTTTTATGGATATCAATAATGATATCGTGATTTTGAAAATAAAGATTCGTATTTTATACATAATATTTTTTATTAAATAGTATTCAGTGCAGGTGGTATGATAATAGATATTCCATGAACCGAGAATGATTCCACTGACAAGGAGTTTGGCCAATAGTCCACTATAACCTAGCTAAATGAGAAAGGTACAGCGGAGGCTGCTGTGGATGTCAACAAAGCCATTGAAGCTATAAAAGAGAAAGAACCAGCCTCCCCAACAAGAAGTTAGCTAGCTCGATTAAAGGCAGTGGGGGCGGTGAAGGAAGCAACATCTAGACTTTCTCCTAGCACCAGGGAAGAAGAAAAGTGTTAACATTGACCTTGCTGAGTTGGACCCTTCTAAACCACTGTTCAGTGCCACAACAGCTGCTCCTTGACTGGGGTCGTGCATGTGGGTTCTCCTTCTCGGAGGAGGTGGCACACGAGGTTGTGCAAACATTAATTGCTAGAGTTGGAGCGAGCTAAAGCATCAGTGCATGCTTGTTAGCTCTCTGGGACGGAGGTCGCTTGCTGTTATCTTGATGATGAGGTCTTGTATGATGTGTAGTATTTTGTTGGTTTGTTATCGGTTATGCTGGTTAATTAGTATACTGTATGTTGGCTTGGATTTTTGGAAACTATATCTTTGAGGAGGTGGTGGTGGATGCGAGATGCCACTTGGATTGCTATTACCATCTTGTCACCCAGGCTGGGCTTTTGACATGGCTTCGTTTGAATTTAACCTTGTCCAAGGTTATGATGGATTTTGGAATAATCTTCAAGTCTTCTTCTCTTTCTATGTATGGTAGTTTTCTTATTGAAACATTTTCTTGGGATCATGGACTTGGTGGGCTTTTGGTGCAGTGGGTGGCTTTGGGGTTGTGCTTTTGATGCTGCTAGCATGGTGTGCTTTGTGGGTGGCTTTGTCGACTCCTGTATGCAAGCAACCGCCTGTGCTTTGCATCGAGACAAGGATTTAAGTCATCATTTGGTTGGTCGTTTTAATACTTGTATGGATGCTTTGTTATGTGGAAGTTGCTTGGTATGCTCTATGATGTTATTTCTTGGAATGTTAGGGGGGACAGGGATAGCCGAGAAAGAAGAGCCATAAAGTATTTGAGTCAAGGTGGCGGTGCCTTCACCAAATCTTTTAAGATCTTTGGGAGGCTCCAAGATTGATGAATGGTGTTGGTTGGATGCCATAGGCACTGTAGTAGGTTTAATGCTTGGATGGAACTCTTACCGGTTCTCTCTCAAGAGAACTCTCAATTAACCTTTTCTTTGACTACTGTTGAGTTGGGGTGCACTTGGCTAAACAAGAATCTTTGCATTTCCTTTGTTTATGGGCCATGCGATCGTAATCTTAGAGAGGATTTCTTCAAGGAACTCTCTACTTTGCATGGTGTTTTGCAGGGACCATGGCTATTGTGTGGGGATTTTAATATTACCATGAGACTGGAGGATCGAAAAGGAAATCCACAGTGCTGCTTGATGTTTTTTTTAAACCTCGTCCTTGGATTAAGCCTCATCAATCTTGATCTCAAAGGCCGAGATTAATTTTACTTGGAGCAATAGGAGGCACCATCCCTCCTTGGCAAAGGTTGGACCGCTTCATGTGATGATTAGGATGATATCTTTGCGGCTTCAATTCATAAACAATCTTCAAGCTCGGCATCGGATCATGTGCCTAACACTTTGGAGTGTAATGCTAAGTACTCGGGATCCAACCTCTTCGGATTTAAATCCTGGTGGTTACCGGAACCTGATTTTGAGGGCATTGTTGTTAGCTAATAAAGAAAGAATCAATAGAGGTTAATTTTTTTAGCACTCCAAAAAGATGGAGACAACCAGCAAATAAACCAGAAGAAACTTTGGTCATAAGTCTTAATTCATAGAAAAAAAAATATAGTTCAAAACCGTCCCACTCCAAGTTTTATATATATATATATATATATATATATATATGGCTTAGAATTTGAAAGTCAAACACAAGTTCCAGGACTCAACTTTAAATAGATATTAACTAAACATGTTTCAAGATAGATAGCATTAAAATAAATAGATTTTCAAGAAAGCTATTAACCAGCCCATGACAACAAAGCATCACTTGGTCATTGCATCATCCTTAGTTGGAAAAAGCCTCATCCACGAGTTAGAACTCTATTCTCCATAAGTAAGTTGTTAAATCTCAAATATTGAAAGTAATATGAGTTGAATGTCTACAAGAAGCTCTACCTATATGCATTAACATTGAATTGCTTTAGACTTCTACATATACCAATCTTTCTTTCCTTGAGTTTGTTGTAATTAAGAACCAGTTGCGAATCATTCTTTTCCTCAAGTATACCCAAACTAGATCACCCGTATTAAAAATTTTTAAGTGACGATAAGCATTTGCAGAGCTTGATATTTTTCATTACTCTCTTCAAATTTGTTCCTAATATCTTCATGAATTCTTGCAATGGTACAGGTGAAATCTTTAGCTTTCTTACTGGCCAATGGAGCACTTGGAACTGGTGCAAGTTCAAGATAATGCCTAGCTAGGAGCATGGTCATAAATTATCTCAAATTGATGACTCTTACCAATAGAATGATTTACTACAGAGTTGTAGGCAAATTTAGCTTGTGGAAGCACCAAATCCATTTGTTTAGGCCTTTTGGAGGCAAAGCTTCGCAACAAATTTCCTAAGGTCCAATTCACCGCTTCAGTTTGTCCGTTAGTTTGAGGGTCATGATAGGCATTACTGTAGAGCAGTCTTGTTCTAATTCTTTACCACAAGTATCTTCA
The DNA here is from genome assembly GCA_021397845.1 of Areca catechu. Lineage (NCBI taxonomy): Eukaryota > Viridiplantae > Streptophyta > Magnoliopsida > Arecales > Arecaceae > Areca > Areca catechu. The sequence continues at coordinate 19,999,461 of CM038052.1, read as the reverse complement.
AAAATGGATGACAAACTTGGTGTCTCAATTAGATGTAATTGACTTGGGAATACCATGAGGTTTGACCACTTCATTGAAATAAAGATTAGCAACATAGACGGCATCCATGGTTGTTCTACAAGAAATAAAATGAGCCATTTTAGAATACCAATCAACAACAACAAAAAGATGATCAAATCTCTTTGGGACCTTGGCAATCCAACCACAAAATCCATACTAACATCTTCCCAAGGAACTTTAGGAATTGACAATGGAGTATAAGCACCAATATTTTGAGCTTGTCCTTTGCAAGTTTGGCATACGTTGCACCTCTTCACAAAATGAGTAATATCTTGTAGATAATTGGCCAAAAATCTCTCTTCTTTACAACAAATATAGTTTTATCTCTTCAAAAATTACCACCCAAGTCTCCTTGAATGCAACTCTTTGATAATATATTCTCTAAGGGAACATCTTGGAATGCATAAACAAGTCCCCTTAAAAAGAAAATCATCTTGAAGCACATATATAGTTTTCAAAGCTCCCTTCTTTACAAGGCTTCCATACTGCATAAAAATCTTTATAATCTTCATATAAATTTTTGACTGAATCAAAGCCTTTTAGCTACATACTCATAGTATTTAAAAGAACAACACACCTACCAGGAGCATTTGCAATTTGATTGCACTGTTCACTTTTATGGTTCAACCAAAAGAAATATTCCTGCAAAAAGGAAATCCAACTAGCATGTCTTCTATTTAGATTAGCTTGTTTATTAATATGCTTAAATGTTTCATGGTCTAAATTCAAGATAAACTCCATTTGTACAAAATAGGAATGCCAATGTCAAAGTGTTTGAATAATGGTATACAATTTCACATCATAAGTAGAGTATTTTTTTCCTGACTTCATTGAGTTTTTCACTAAAAAAGCAATAAGGTATCTTTCTTGGCTAAGTACTCCCCCAATGCCCACATCAGAGGCACATAGTTCACTTCAAAGATCTTCTCAAAATTAGCCAGAGCTAGCACCAGCTTATTAGTCAACTTCTCTTTAAGGAGCTAGAAGCTTTTCTCAGCTTCAAAGGCCTACTTAGACTTCCTCTTTTTATACAGTTAGTAAGTGGAGCTATAATGGTGCTAAAATTCTTTATGAATCGATGATAAAAGGATGTCAATCCATGGAAGCTTGATGCAGAACGAAAACTCTGATACCAAAATGATGCATAACGAAAATGTGGAATGCGGAAGCAAATTAAAATTAATATATTATTATTATTATTATTATTATTATTTTATATATATTTTCAGAAGTCGGCTTTGACTCAAAGGAAAGATAAACTAATGTTGAAAGAAACTAAGAAATGACAGAAAGCACAATTAAAAGGAGTGGATTATCAGAGTAACTCAGAAGTAGAATCGCTGGGGATTGAGAAACCTCCAGATCTAGGGTTCGCTCTGAGTTTCAACGAAACAGACAAAGTGAGAAGGGAAGGTTCTTGTTACCTAGCAATGATATCTCTCCATTTGGTAGAAAAAAAGACTCTCTCGAGCAGATTATTGGATCCCGGGAGTCAAGGTATCTTCGTAATAGATCCTCCGATAATGGTCCTTGGCAAGGTTGGCCTTCTTCTCGAACTCAGGATCTGGAAGAAGAAGAACAAAAGAAGAACCAGAAACTCAAAGGAAGACACTGACCTGAGGTCTTAATGAAGATTGTTGGATGTAGAAGTTCCAGAGATCTTGATACTGATCTGACTTTTCTTTGAACTTGCTCTGTAGTTGAAATAGTTGATCTGAACCTGGATGCTGGTGGCCGACTTCTATGTGGAAGAGAGGGGCCGTGGGATATAGATGGAAAATTAGGGTTTGGATGGTGATTGGAGGAAAGATGATGGGCGGCTAGGGTTTGGGAATTGAAGTGGCTAACTTAGGGTTTTGGTAGGGTTTGGAGATCTCACACCTCCTCAAGGTTCCTGTGGAACCCGGAATCACTCCCTCACGGAGCTCAACACCTGAATACAAGTGTGGAAGAGAGAAACACAAAGTTGCTCACAAAGAAATTGATTTCATTCATCATTATTTTCAAGAGTTACATAGAGTTGAATATATAGACATAACAAAGAAATAAAATTTCATACATTTCCCATGTGGGACTAAACTCCCTAGCCTATACTTTTGGTAGAAAATATTCTCCCTCTTGGCCAACCAAAGAGTCCTACAAGGAGTAGGCGGCCCTAAAAGTCATGAAAATCCTCTCAAAAGGTAGAAAGATGGCGCCTCCTAAGTCTTCTCCTTGAATTTAGGGTTCTTCCTTCAATGGTTCAACTCTTTTGGACACCTCCTTTTCTTTCTCCCCAAGTCATGGCTCTTCCCAACTTTGCTTTGGTCTTTTTAGGCATGGATTGGGCGCCCCCTTGAAGTGCTCCCCAAGAAATGCCTCTTTCTTCCTTTAGCTTGGCCTTTTAAGGTATATATGGGGCGCCTCCTTGATTTTGGCTTCAAGAAAAATTCTTGCTCCCTTGGATGTGGGGACCAAGACACTGGGATGTAGTTGTGGTGCCTCCTGGACTTTGGCGTGTGGCTGGGAGTGTGGCGCCCACTTGCTTGGGCCTTGACTTGACTAGAAAAATGGCACCAACCTGGAGAAGGCCTAGACCACTACTAGGACTTGTACTGAGCCAACATGACTCAACAAAATTTAAATTGCAGGGAAATACAGACTTAAGATTAAAATTGAGTTGACCAAGTCAACCCTTATTACAAAACTAGAAAACCCTAATTCTTCGGGCAAGGTCAATCAGAGATCCAGATGGAGTTGTAGGTTCTTAAAGCCGGCCATTCTTGAATAGCTTTGATCTTCTCATTATCAACTTTCATTTTTAGAGTCAAAATAAAGCCTAGAAAGACTAGGCTGCTGGTCATAAAAGAGCACTTTTTGAAATTTACATAACAGTTTCTCACCTCTCAAAATGGTTAGGTAGCTTTTAAATAATTCATATGGTCATTCTATTATTTACTATTTACAAGAATATCATCAAAATAAATAATGATAATTTTTTTAGTAAAAGGTGAAGGATTTGATTCATTATTCTTATGAATATGCTTGGAGGGTTAGAGAGACCAAATAGCATGACAAGCCATTCATATAAGCCTTCACAAGCTTTGAAAATAATTTCCCATTCATCCTCTAGTATAATTTGAATTTGGTAATAGCCTCTTCTAAGGTCAATTAGAAAACACTTGAGCACTAGCTAGTATATCTATCTTGATAGTAATTCGATTAATTATTTGGCTATCAATGCATATCCATAATGAACCATCCTTCTTAGGAATGAGAAGTGTTGGAATAGCATAAGAACTTAAACTCTCTTTAATACAACCCCTTTCCATTAGCTTCACAACTTGTCTCTTCAATTCTTCTTGCTCTTTAGGACTCAAATGCAATAATGTTGACTCCTGTATTGATTTTGATGAATAACAAAATACTTAAGTATATTTGAGTACTTATTATGTGTTAAAAGTGTGTTTATCAGAACAGGGTACTCACATGTTGAAAGTTCAATTGCTTGTCATCTTGTTGAAGAAGTCACTCTTATGGATGAAATTTTAAGTTAAATGGATATTGATACACAGGAATAACCTTGAAGAACTCAAATCTTGAAGTTGAAGAAGTTTCAACAGAGTTTCAGGAAAGTTTCAGCCAAGTGTCGACTCATGAAAGTGAAGTGTCGACTCAAGGTGTTGACTCACAGAAGCTTGAGCTGATACGCAGAAGAAGTTTTAGATGGTACATATAAAGTGTCGACTCATGAAGCTCAAGTGTTGACTCAAGTATCGACTCAAGGTCTAAGACCAGATATGATACAGAACATGCTGAACCCAAGTCTTTTCCTCAAGTGTCGACTCATGAAGATGAAGTATCGACTCAAGTGTTGACTCACCAGAAGAAGTGTCGATGCACCAGTGCATTCTAGAGAGCTTCAGAAGATATTTTTTGACCTAGTGTTGACTCAAGTGCTGACTCATATATGGACTCATGACCTGAAGTGTCAATACTTGGAGGTCTGGATGAATAATAACGGGTAATTTTTTGAAGCACAGAATTGATCCTTTTTATCCCTAACGACTATTTTCTCCTCTCCAATAATCAAAAATGATCATTTAAGGCTTGGAAAGTATTTAAAGTGAACAAAACTCTTGAGGGATAAGAGATGAGCTTTCATTCAAATATTCATTAAAGAACAACTACTTTTGAGTGAAGTTGAGCCTTCAAGTATTCAAGAGCATTCAAGAAATATTCAAGTCCATCCTTCAAGCATCAATTAAGGCTTCAACAACTTGAAGACAAACATCTTCAACATTATCAAAGAGCTTCAAAGAGATATTTGCTTTTATTTTGAAAGCTTATTGTATTCTTACTTTAAACTTGAATTTATTATTGTTCGTAGTTTCAAGTAGTTTAAAACTAGTGCTTGGGTTGTTGGTGAGTCTTGTTTCAAAAATCAACTTGGGTTGTTGGTGAGCCTTGTTTCAAAAATCAACTTAGATTGTTGGTGAGTCTTGTGAAAACTAACTAGGTTTTTGATTATCCTGGAAAATCAAGAGGTTTTTGGTGAACCTTGTGAAAACCAAGAGATTTTTGGTTAGCCTTATGAAAATCAAAGGGTTATGATTAGTGAGCCCGGAAAACTAATCGACTGTAATCAAGTGAGATTATAGTGAAGTTCCAAGTGGGCCTTGGTGAGTGGATGTAGGTGCTTTAAAGTACACCGAACCATTATAAACTCTTTGTGTTTGTGATTGCTTCTCTTTTCTTGTATTTACTTCTTTAATTCTTCTGCATACTCTTGCCAAGCACACAAACACTTGAAACACACTAGCACCTTAATTGTTTTGAATTGGCACATACTTGCGAAAACTTTTAGAAACCCAATTCACCCCTCCCTCTTGGGTTGCTTCACTGGGCAACAAATAATGAGCTTTGTTTGCCAAGCTGGACCCCAGTATCAAGCCTATCTAATGTTGTATGTCCCTAAGAAGAAGAGAGGCTGCTAGGTAAATCATAGGGCATAACATCCTCAAACTCCTCTAGGAGTGGTTCTAACTCTTTAGATATTTTTGCAACTTCTTTCTTTTGTTTGGCAACTGGTAAATAAAAAACACCACTGTCCTTTATGTCTTTCATAATCTTGGATAAAGTAAGAAAATTATCATCCCCACCGTTTAAAGATATAGCTACAACTTTGTTTTTACATGGTAAAGTACTATTTTTACTTTTTCTATTCTAAAGGTGTAGGTATTTTTATGGCCATCATGGATAACAACCCTATCAAATTTTTATAGTATACCTAATAATATGGTTAACATCTATAGGAATAATGTCACACTAAATCTCATCTTGACAATTATTTTCCATAGAAAAATAAACAAGACAATGTTTAGTAACTATTACCTCATTTCTTTTTTTGTATTATGCAATCTTGTATGGTTCAGGATGAGGTTCAGCCTTCAACTTAAGCTTGTTCACCATCTTATGAGAAAATATATTTGCACAGCTTTCATTATCAATAACAACACAAATATCTTGCCTTAACACTTGCATCTTGATTTGAAGATATTGCTTTGAAGCCAATCTTGATTTGGATCTTGCTTAGGTGATACAAATATTCTATGGATTACCAAACATTCTCCATCTTTCGGTTCAAATTTTTCATGTTGTAGTTCATCATCTTCATCATAAATTGGTTCAAAAGAGTTTTCATGACACCCTTTAATTAAATCTTCTATTGCAAAGTTCACTTAATGTTTTGGACAAGGGTTAGGAAAATGGCCAACCTATTCACATTTGAAATAGGTAACTGGTTGGTTAACACAAGTTCGTTGATGGATAATTTTTTTTGTTGGAGTTAGCTTGTATCATTTTTTACAAAATTTCTAGGTTCGGGATTAATAAAGCATGAAGTTTCACCTTCTGAAGAGGGGTGGAGACTTTGCACATCCATAAACTTCTTTGATCCTCTTTGACCAATCCTAGCCTCTACTTTCAATGCTAACTAATAAGCATCATTCAATATAAAGATTCTATACATCTCCACTTCATCTCGAACGAAGATTCTTAGCCGATTGACGTATTTTACTGTTAATTGATTTTCAGTCTCTTGGACATCATTATGAGCCATTAAAATGTAAAATTTTTCAGTATAGCTGGTTACACTCTTGTCTTCTTGCCACAGATCATTAAATCAAGAACAAATACTTTAAGTGAAATTTATAGTTAGGAAGAATTTTTTTTTTAAGTCTTGACTTCATCTTTTTCCAATTTGTAATCTTAGATTTTTGTATGTGAAGAAACATCTCTTGGACTTTATCCCACCAAACAAAAGCATGACCATGCAACTTTTTAGCTACTAGCTTTACTTTTATACCTTCTAGTATTTCCTTATAATCAAAAAGCTTTTCAAAAACACTAAGCCAATCAAGGAACTCTTCAGATTTGAGACTATCATAAAATTTTGGAATATTAGCTTTGATACCATCCAAAGAGTAGAAATACTTTTTCATCATTGTTTTTTCATAGATTCAATGATTGGCAAATAGATTCACATTATTAAAATTACTATTAGCATATCCTAAACTTGAACCATGCTCACTATAAGCTTGTTGCTCAAGCTGCATAGTTAATTGCTCGACTTGCCTTCAAAGTACTTGAATTTCTTCATCCCTATCATCTCTCATTTCATCCATTTGATCACTAGGATGTATTTTACCTCTTCTAGCTACCATCTTAAGAATTCCAAAAGAGATTTAAGCCAAGAGCATAGCAAAGGCTTTGGTACCAAATGATGGAGAAAGAATCAATAGAGACTAAATTTCTTTAGCATTCCAAAAAGAAAAAGACAACTAGCAAAAAAAATAGAAGAAACTCTACTCATAAGTTTTAATTCATAGAGAAAGAAAACTAGTTCAAAATCATCCCACTCCCAAAGTTTTAACAATATATATATGGCTTGGACTTTGATAGTCAAGCATAAGTTCCAAGAGTCAACTTTAAATAGATATTAACTAAAATATGTTTCAAGATAACTAGTATTAAAACAAAAAGATTTCCAAGAAAGCTTTTAATCAGCTTATGCCAACAAAACATCACTTAGTCACCGCATCATTAGCTTATAGAAGGGTATCAAGGCTATCACAAACTTGATGGAGGCCTAGGTTAAGAACTTGAGGAACATCCATATACCTATCAAATCTTGGGCTTATAAGAAAAGAATTATGAATAAGGAGCTCAAGGAAGAGGTACTGCATGACATTGACATTCCAAATGAGGAGAAGGTGGATCTCACATGTACAAAATTCATAGCTAGGAGGATCTCAAAAGAATCCTTAAAGGAGATGCATAGAAAGGATAAATTATATTGGAAGCAAAGATCAAAAATCACTTGTCTCAAAGAAGGTGATTGGAATATAGCCTATTTTGTTAAAGTTGCTTCTAACCAAAATGAAGGAATTATATAGTCTCACTAGTTGTGGATAGGTCAAAATTTAGCATGCAAGGGGAGATTGCAAAGGCATTTCATTTTTTCTTCAAAGATCTCTTTTATTGTTCTTCTGTGCCCAAGATTGAAATTAACTAGAATATCATTCCAGGTGTGTTGCCTGTTGATCTTACTAGCTTGGAGCTAACCTTCACTGTTGATGAGATTAAACAAATAGTATTCTTTTATGAAAGCAACAAAGCCTCAGGCCCTGAGAGTTTCAATTTTTTCTTTTTTATAAGTTTTTGGAACTTGGTTTGTGATGACTTGGTGGTGCTTCTTGATGATTTCTATGATAGCACCCTTGATTTGGGCTGGCTTAATTTTGCCTTCATCTCCTTAATCCAAAAAAGATGGGTTAGCTTTCAGTTAGTGATTTCTAGCCTATTAGTTTATTGAATAGCTTTTACAAAATCATTTCAAAGATTCTTTCTAGAAAGCTCTCTACTTCTAACCCTCATAGATGACTTGTAATTGGCCTTTGTCAAAGGAAGAAGCATCATTGAATATTTTTTTAGTACTCACAAGATGTTAATTTGATCATAGGAGAAAGGCATGCTTTGTAAACTAGATTTTGAAAAAGCATTTGATAGATTGAATTAGGACTTCCGATTTGAGGTACTCCATGCTAGAAGATTCCCTTGCATATGGATTGGATGGGTTTGCGGCTTGCTTTTTTTGACCTTGGTAGCTATCTTATTGAATGGGTACCCTAGTAGTAAGGTGAAATGTAAGCAAGGTTTAAGGCAAGGAGATCCTCTATCACTCCTTTTGTTCATATTAGCGATGGATGTTCTCTCATGGCTTTTCAAGTAAGCTAGCACTTTTGATATGGTCGAAGATATTGGGTACCAAAAAGAGTTCGGTGATATTTTGAGCTTACAATTTTGCTGACCATATTTGTTGCTTTGTACCAGCAAGAAGGATAGTATGTTGGCTACCAAAACAAGTTTGTTAGTATTTGAAGGTGCATCTGGCTTGGGTCTAAACTTTTATAAAAGCTCAATCATTTGTTTGAATATAATAAAGATTTGGTTAGCTTAATTTTGCATCTTGGATAAACTGTAAGCAAGGCTCTCTCCCTTTTTAGTACCTGGGCCTATCTCTATATCATAAGAAATTATCTAAAGATTGTTGAATGCCTTTAATTGATAAGATGAGCTTAAGACTAACTACTGAAAGGAAGGTTGCTTTCATAGGATGGGAGGTTAACTCTGCTCAACTTGATACTAGTTGCATTTCCTTCTCATTATATTGTCATTTTTAAATTACCGAGATGGAGCATAAGTAGATTGGATAAGATACATAGAACATTCCTTTGGAGAGGCTCCAATACTATGGATGGACTTCATTGCCTGGCAAATTGGGATACTGATTATAAGTCTAAGGAGTAAGGAGGCTTGGGAGTGATAAACTTGACTCAGATGAACCAATCTTTCTTGGCCAAATGGGCTTAGAAGTTTCTACATGGATCTCTAACCCCTGGTGGCAGTAGATTATGTGCAATTACTACTTGAAAAGGAGATTCAATTGAGGTAAAGAAAAGGTACATTCAAATTTTTTTTTTCATTTGGAAGGATGATTTTCAAAAACTTTGGTGTTCTTGAATTGTGTGGCATTCAAAGTTGGGAATGGAAATTTCATTAGATTTTAGGAGGGTGTTTGGATAGATGTGATTCCTTTCTTTTTGCTTTGGTACTCTTTACTCCTAAGTGATGAAGATGAATATGCCCATCTCATCATTTTGGAGTTTGAGAAAGCCAGATTGGTGCATTAGAGTACAATGACTATTGACTGAACTTCAGGCTAGTCAAATGGTTTCTTTGCATGGCTCTCTTGCTCCTCTCAAGCCTTCCCAAATTGTAGACATGCTGATGTGGAAACTGACTCAAAATGGATTATCCTCCATTGGCTTTTTCTATAAATTTCTTAATTATGGAGGCCTAAAATGCTCGTTTGCTAAAGTACTTTGAAGGAACTGGGCTCCTTCAAAGGTCAAGGTTTTCTTGTGGTTAGCAACAAGGAATAAGCTATACACAGGTGAGGTGCTCACGAAGAAGGATTGGAATGTAAGCATTGGTGCTCTATGTGGCTCAAATATGGGAACAACTAATAATCTTTTCTTTATATGCATATTTACATGGAGTTTATGGACCGTGCTTAAGCTGCAGTGAGATTGAAAGGAAGGCCATCTTTATTTCTTGACCTTTAGATGAATTACAGGAAGAAGAACGGGCATTATTTGGACTACAAGGTAGGGAACATGCTTATGGTTGCGACTTGTAGGGAGACATGGTGGAAGAGAAATGCATATATCTTCCTAACAAAGAAAAGGTTTGTTTACTCTATTTTACAAAACATCCTTCAATCTTTCAGAAGCTAGGACATTCTCTATCCATCTAAGACTAAAGTTGATGTATAGAGCTCTTGAAAGAGATTTGAAAGCTTGCCATCCCCTTCTATAATCTAATTTTTTTTCAGTTTACCAGCACCCACTTGTATATATCTTGTAATCTGTATCTAGTTCTTATTGTAAAATAAATTAGGGGGCAACTCCATACTGCCTCCCATTTCTCTTAAAGAAAAAGAATCAGTAAGATGTAAGAGTGTGGATATTAACAATTGGTGGCTATCTTACAATTAGCAAGGGCATAAGTTTTCCCATAGTTTAAAAGTATGAAATATTTTATATTTTACTAAAAAAGGATTTTAAATAATACTGCATGCAAAAAGAACTTTCTTTTAAGGAAGATGTGATAGCTTTTCTCTTGCTAAGTCTGCTAGCACAGAGCTATCATAAATTGATCTTGTTACCGCCAAGATCGTCGTGGCCTATAGCTATTGTCGAGGTTGGATTGCCCCTCGGGTTCTCTTGGGATGTCCTACACCTTTGAACCTGCAAAAACGAGGTTAGTGACCCGGGCCGGGAATTCTGGCGGGGGCACTCCGACGGTCAGGTCAGTGACGATCCAGGAAAACAGATCCTCCTGGTCGAGCCCCTCTTGATGGACTCCATGCTAGGAGGAGTGAGTGGTATAAGAATGGGGTGCAAGTGTGTTGGGAGAATGGTGGCCGAGCTAGAGGGATCCTCTGTGTGGCCTTTTCTCCTTGACTTGCTTGAGTTTGATGGTAGTGTTCATGGATTAGCTTGTGTTTGCGTTCGCATTTGCGTACCTCCCCCTTTTGGGGGTGTCGAACCTTCTTGTAAGCCTAGGTGACCGTTGAGCACCTACCTTGGGATCTCTCCCAAGTTGTCAAGCACGTGCAGCGGTGTTCTACGCCGTGGATGGGACGTCTTTCTCGATTCATGATAAGGAAAACTATCGCATGTTCTGACATTCCTTTGATCATCCCATTCCGGGAAGCCTGGCAGTGTCTCGATCGGGGGGCCGCCGCCCCCGGGATTCGAATCTCTTGGTTGACTTCCTCTTCCGGGTGGTTCAGGTGGTTGGGGGGAGAGTGTGGCACCTTGATCAGGGAGCTTCTTGCCCTTCTGGTGTAAGTGGTGGCCGCGGATGGTTATTATGGCATGACAGGTACTTCCTCGCAGACTTTGGGTTGCTCGTCGGCATCTCGGGGAGGCGGCTCCGCCCTTTGTTGGCCGGCGGTGCTGCCGAACTGGAGAGCTAGGACTCGACTCTAACCTGGGAGGCTTGACCTGGTGGAGGAGGGCTGAGCTCGACTCTGGCTCAGGGGACTCGACCTCGAGGGGCCGAACTCGGCGAAGCTGGGACTCGACTCCTACTCGAAGGGCTCGGCCTCGTTGAGGCTCGAACTGGCGGAGGAGGGCTGAGCTCGACTTCGGCCCAGGGGTCCTAGCCTCAATATAGTTCGATCCGATGGAGGAGGTCGACATGCGACTTCAGCCCAGAGGGCTCGGCCTCGGAGGGGCTCGACCTGGTGGAGGAGGGCTGAGCTCGACTCTGGCCCAGGGGGCTCAGCCTCGGGAGAGCTCGATCTGGCAAAGGAGGTCGCTCGGCTCTGGCCCAAGCACCCCGAGCTTGCGGGTGCCGACCTGACGGAGGATGGAGCTTGGCTTCGGTGGGCTGCCTCATTGATCTGGAGGAGCTTGGCCTAGCCAAGGGAGCCCGAGATGGGGTGTCCATCGTGGTGGACTTCTAACATGGCATCTGCTAGAGAGTACACGTCAGCACGTTAGCTTCCAGCCTCATCATTTGCCCTCCACTCCTAAGTCCCGTTGGTGTGGGGCACTCGGGGCGAAGGGAGTAAATGCACTTGCTAACATGGAAAGGAGGGGATCCGGTGCAATGATGATCGCAATTGACGGCATCTCGGGAAGCGGTTTCTTCAGCCTACCCGGAGGAGCCACGTGGCCACGTCCAAGGAGCAGTTATTGCAGGCACGGAATCTAGAGCAGCCGCGGTTTAAACCAGATGTCAGTGCTACCGATGCGTGATGCGTGGCACAGATCTGATGGCGGAGACTTGTAATGGTATGGTCGGGCACCAGTCATTTCGAAAGGAAAAGTTATATTTTCCAAAATACGTCTCCTTTCAAACCTTTCATGCCCGCCATTGTTCCGAAGCTCCTACTTTCATCTTTCTGGAAGTCCTTATCCACCCAAAGCTCCTGGCAGGTTAGTCCCCTTTTTCTTCGTTAGGTTGGATAGAGGTTCCTCCTTCTTCCTGTGACCATCGTCTGTCCCCTTTCTTCTTCCTTTGATCTTCCCTTGTCATGTCCCGTTTCGGGCCTAACTTCTGTCCTTCTACCAACCAGGACGAAGCCGGGTCTTCTAGGATGAGGCCGCCATCATCTTCTTCTTCCGATAAGGAGGGAGATGGGATATGCTTCGAGCTTAGGGGGAGGCGTCGTCCTGGTGGTATTGTCATTAGGGAGCCCAGCCTTAACCCTTCCAGTCCTTCTCGTCCTCCTTCCCAGCCCGAACCCATCCCCGAGTCTGTCCAGTCAATAGGTCCTGGTGGGATCGCTTCGACGATCACTGCTGAGGAACTGGGGGCCATCCGGGATGTGTATGGCATCCCGTACTCTGTCCGGCTTTTGATCCCCCGACCGGGGGACCGGGTTACTTTTAGTAGCCCAGGTCAAATTATTTTTATGAGGAGACCTTCTCAGGAGGGCTCCATTTTCCTTTCCATCCATTCTTTCTGTCCATGCTGAGCAATTACCGCTTGGTTCTCGCTCAGTTCCCGCTCAGCTGGTCCCCAACGCCATAAGAACCATTTTCTGTTTCATTGTGCTCTGTCACTTCCAAGGGGTCGTCGCCCATTTTTCTCTCTTCAGAGCCTTCTTCACTCTGAAGCGCCACCCCACCGAGGATGGGTGGTAGTCCCTCTCTTCTCATCCGAGGGGGATCAAGTTCGAGCTCCTTTCTTCCATCAAAGATGGAAAAGCAAGTTCTTCTTTGCCACCGTCGAGGGGATCGACTGGGTGTGGAGAGACCCGGATCGGTCCCCGAATAAGAATTCTGCAGTCGACGAGGCTGATAAGGACATCTACGAGCAGCTCCGGACTTCTTAGATTCCTTCTCTTGAAGTTCTGCTCTTCTCTTGAGGTTCTGCTATCAGAGCAGAACCTTGTCGAGGCCGGGGTCAGCCTAACGGGGGAGTTGGGTGAGTTCGGCTTGAGTCTTTTCCTGCCCCTTTTAACTTGCTCTTTTTTGAGCTAGGGCTGATGCTGCACTTTTTGTCTTCTGTATACATGCATGAGGTTCTTCGTGGAAGACCTCCTCTCGATCACCCAGAAAAGGCCTCCAGCTGGCCTGGCAGATGAGCCTTCTCGGAAGAGGGCTCAGGGTGAAGAGGGTGCATTGGCGATCACCCCTATCAAGCAGGCCGAGCCGAGGAGGCGAGAGTCTGCTTCTGCTCTCGTACAGGCAAGGAGAGCAGAAACTGCCGCGCCCGAGCCAAAATGGAGGGCAACTGGGCCTACGACAGAGCAGCAGAGGTGACAAGAGTCAGCCTCACTTCGGAGCCTGAGGTGGTTGTCCGGGCCAGGGCTGCCGCAGCAGCTGCTGCCATTATGCCACCTCCTCAGAGCTCGTCGTCGTCGAGGAGGATGTGCAGGAAAGAGCGGACTCGGCGCTGGGAGCACCACTGGAGGGGGCATCGAGCTCTCAATCGGCCCCCAAAGGCTCTGTTGACAGCGAAGCTGGTGACTCCACCTCGGGGGTAGGTAGGAGAGAGAGGGAGTACCGTCAGCTTCCATTTAGGATGGGGCCCGATGCATCGCTCCTTCAAGACCGGAAGTTGGCCGAGCACATGATGGACTTCTCCATCCAAGTGTGCGACCGGCAAGAGATGGCGGGAAAAGTACTGAGGGAGGTGATTAGCAGCATCTTTCCCCTACTCTTCACGGTAAGTTGGTCTGACCTTCTGGAGCTTCCTTCTATTTCCTCTTCCCTTCTTGATGCCTTGTTTATTGCAGGTCATGGCCGAGACGCTCCTCATTCGAGATTGCTGCCGGAACTGGTTGAAGAACGACCAGCGACGTGCGGTCGAGGTCAAGAATCTGAAGGCCGAGCTTAAGGAGAAGACTGAGGCCTCCTGAAAGCTCGACCTGAGGAAGAGGAGCTCCAGAGTGGGCTCACTAGCATCGAAAAGCGCTCGAAGGAGCTCGAGGAGGAGCTCGACTGGGAGCGGGGTCGCTCAAAGGGCAAGGTCTAGGAGCTGGCGGACGCTGAGAAGAGGTTGACCCTGTTCAATGCGAAGCAGTCTGGCAGAAGGGGATCGCCCAGTCCCTTCAGGCTAAGCTGGCCACGGCGAAGAAGAAGCTGGCGCGCTCAAGATGGATGCAGTGGAGGTGACCAGGTCGACGGAGACGGCAAAGGCACAGCTCGCCGATGCGAAGAAGGAGGCGGATGGGATCGTAAACAGGTACAAGGCCTCAGAGGAGTTCATCATCGAGTTTTATCAGATGGTGTCGGACTCCTTCTTCAAGGGCTTCATGTACCTGCACGACCGGATTGAGGGGTTTGTCCCCGATGAGGGTCGAAGTCGACTCAGGTTTCCTCGGGCTCTAGGCATGGAGCTGAGCAGCGCGAAGATCGCTCCTGATCTTCTCCCACCAATGGTGACCACCGAGGCCAGAGCTGAGATGCCTGAAACTGCTGGGGACGAGGCTCCACCGCTGCAAAGCCCTGCCGAGGGGGCTGCTAAGGTAGACTAGGACTTTAGTTTCCTTCATTTCTCAGCATTGGCTTGGGTCGCCCGGCATGTCGGGGGCCTGAGGACATTTGTAAATGAATGTTTGCTTTTTAATGGAAATGGTTCGTTCTTCAATTGTCTTGATTTGTGCACTTCAGGCTTCAACCTATTCCTCTTCTCTTTCTATTTTTTCTTTTCTTTTTTTTGTATACATGCAATGGAGTGAGAGGGAAGGCTTCGGCCCTGTTGCTTAATATCTTGGACTCTAGTGTTGTAGAGCTAATCTCTGGGTTTCGGCCTTCATGGCTGGGCTCAGAGACCTAGCGACCGAAGGTCTGAGCTCCGGGTCTTTATGTCTTGGAGCTGGGCTCGAAGGCTTAGTGGTCGGAGATCTGAGCTCTGGGCTTTGAGGTCTCAATGCTGGGCTCTGGGACATGGTGGCCGGAAGACTTGGTTCCGGGCTTTGATGTCTTGGAGCTGGGCTTGAAAACTTGGTGGTCGAAGATCTGAGCTCCGGGCTTTGAGGTCTCAGTGCTGGGCTCTGGGACTTGGTGGCCGGACAGCTTGGTTCCAGGCTTTGATGTCTTGGAGCTAGGCTTGAAGACTTGGTGGCCGGAGAGCTTGGCTCCGGGCTTTGAGGTCTCGGTGCTGGGCTCTGGGACCTGGTGGCCGGACAACTTGGTTCTGGGCTTTGATGTCTTGGAGCTGGGCTCGAAGACTTGGTGGCCAGAGAGCTTGACTCCGGGCTTTAAGGTCTCGGTGCTGGGCTCTGGGACCTAATGGCCGGACAACTTGGTTCCGGGCTTGGATGTCTTGGAGCTGGACTTGAAGACTTGGTGGTCGAGGATCTAAGCTCCGGGCTTTGAGGTCTCGGCGCTGGGCTCTAGGACCTAGTGGCCGAACAACTTGGTTCCGGGCTTGGATGTCATGGAGCTGGGCTCGAAGCCTTAGTGGCCGGAGAGATCGGCTCCGGGCTTGGATGTCTCAGAGCTGGGCTCGAAGGCTTGGTGGCCGGAGAGCTTGGCTCCAGGCTTGGATGTCTTGGAGCTGGGCTTTAAGACTTGGTGGTCAGAGAGCTCGGCTCCGGGCTTGGATGTCTCGGAGCTGGGCTCGAAGACTTGGTGGCCGGAGAGCTTGGCTCCGGGCTTGGATGTCTTGGAGCTGGGCTCGAAAACTTGGTGGCCGGAGAGCTCGGCTCCGGGCTTGGATGTCTTGGAGCTGAGCTCGAAGACTTGGTGGTCGGAGAGCTCGGCTCCGGGCTTGGATGTCTCAGAGCTGGGCTCGAAGACTTGGTGGCCGGAGAGCCTCCGGGCTTGGATGTCTTGGAGCCGAGCTTGAAGACTTGGTGGCCGGAGAGCTTGGCACCGGGCTTGGATGTCTCGGAGCTGGGCTCGAAGACTTGGTGGCCGGAGAGCTTGAATCCGAGCTTGGATGTCTTGGAGCTGGGCTCGAAGACTTGGTGGCCGAAGATCTGAGCTCCGGGATATAATATTCCTGCAAGGCAGATAACCGTTTGTGCAAAGAAAAATCTTTATTATTAATGGAAGAAAACCTTACACTATTGATAGTATATTCTCAAATTGCAAGCATTCCATGTCTGAGGAAACCTGGCACTACCCAGGTCCTCGAGGTAATAGGCTCCGTGTGAGAAGGTGTCAACCACTTTGTAAGGCCTTCCCAGTTTGGCGAGAGCTTCCTGCACTCCCAGGGTTAAGATGCTTCAGCCCGGTGCAGCACTAGGTCTCCGGGTCTGAAGACTTTTGGCCTTACCCGCACGTCATAGTACCGGGCCACTCGTTGCCGATAGGCCACCATTCGGATCCAAGCTTTATCCCTTGTTTCTTCGAGGAGATCTAAGTTGAGCAGAAGGTGTGCCGAGTTCTGCGTCTCATCGTACTGTTGTACTTGAAGCATGGGTACATCGAGCTCCACCAGGACGACTGCCTCAGCACCGAAGGTAAGGTTGAATGGCGTCTAGCCAATTGTCATCCTGGGTGTTGTGTGATAGGCCCATAGGATACTTGGGAGTTCTTCCGCCCACTTGCCCTTGGCTTGGTCCAGCCTGGTTCTGAGTCCTTGGAGGATGGTCCGATTGGTCACCTCAGCCTCCCCATTCGTTTGGGGATGGGCTACCGAGGTAAAGCGGTGTTGGATGTCGTGCTCAGCGCAAAATCCTTCGAACTCTCGGTTATTAAATTGCTGTCCATTGTCGGTGATGATGCAGCGAGGGAGTCCGAAATGGCAGATAACCGACTTCCAAAAGAATTGGCGGACATTGGCTTCAGTGATCCGAGCTAGTGGCTCTGCTTCAACCCACTTGGTGAAGTAGTCAATTGCCACTAGCAGGAACCTTCGTTGTCCTGGCACAGGGAAAAATGGTCCGAGGATGTCCATTCCCTACTGAGCAAAGGGCCAAGGGGATGAGAGCTGGGAGATCGGTGCCACCGGTTGGCGCTGTATATGGGCATGGCACTGGCACTTGTCACACCTCTTGATGAAGTCGGCGGTGTCCTCCCTCATGGTCTCCCAGAAGTATCCCTAGAGAAAGGGCTTTGTATGCCAGTGTTCTCCCTCCCACATGGTTTCCATAAAGGCCTTCGTGTATCTCCTGGAGCATGAAGGCTGCCTCTGTGGGCCTGAGACACTTCAGGAGTGGGTAGGAATGAGATCGACGGTAGAGCTGGCCTTCCATCAGAATGAACCGGGAGGCCTTCTTGATGAGATCGGCCTCCGCGCGGTCCTCTGGCAAGGTGCCATCAGTGATGTACCTGACATACCTGTCCATCTAGCTCGACTCCGGGATGACTTGCTGCACCTCCTCTGGGCCTTCGTAGCTTGGATTCTCGAGGTACTCGATGTAGGCGCGTCCCAGTGATGAGTCTGGCAGGGTCGCGAGCCTTGACAATGCATCCTTGCATGCATTCTCCCCCTGAGGGATGTGGAAAATGCTGAAGCACTGGAAGCCTGCCGCGCTTGAGCGGACTCATTCTAGGTATTTCACCATTTGGGGATCTCTGGCCTCATATTCCCCGGAGACTTGCCCGGCAACTAGTTGGGAGTCGATAAAGACTTTCAAGCTTTGCACGCCCAGCTCGCGGGAGACTTTCAGACCCGCAAGGACCGCCTCGTACTCCGCCTGGTTGTTGGTTGCAGCGAACTTGAAGCGAAGGGCACATTCTATCACCACCCGTCACTGTTGGCGAGGATGAGGCATGCTCCGCTCTCGCCGGAATTGGACACATCATCCACATGGAGGATCCAGAACTCCTCCCCTGGTCTGAGCTCTGCTTGTCACTCCGCCATTGTCTGCTCTGGCTCCTCAGTGAGCCCCGTGCATTCGACCACGAAGTCGGCTAGACTTGGGCCTTCTGCGAGGACCTCGATCGATACATTATGTCGAACTCACTCAGCAGCAGGGACCACTTGGCCAGTCTCCCGGAGGTCTCGGGGCGACCAAGTATGGTCCTCAGTGGCTGGTCCATCACTACCATGATGGGATGTGCTTGGAAGTAAGGCTTGAGGTGCTTAGCAGACATTATTAGTGCAAAAATGAGTTTCTCGGAGTGAGTATACCTGATCTCCGTGTCACGGAGGATTTTGCTTGTATAGTACACTGGCTTTTGGGACCTGTCCTTGTCTGCATGGACGAGGACCGAGCTAACTGCTCTGGGTGTGACTGCCCGATAGAGTAAGAGCTCCTCCCCTTCCTTCGGTCTAGAGAGCAGCGGAGGAGTGGCCAGAGACTCCTTCAATTCTTTGAAGGTCGTTCTGCACTCCTTCGTCCAAGTGAAGTCATGCATCTTGCACAGCATCTTGAAGAAAGGAGGCAGCGATCTACCAATCTCGAGATGAACCAGCTCAGCACTGCGATCCGCCCTGTCAAGTGCTGGACCTGCTTCTTGGATGTCGGGTGCTTCATGTCGATGACTGCCTGGACTTTCTCCGAGTTGGCTTCAATGCCCCTTTGTGTGACCATGAAGCCAAGGAACTTTCTCGCTGCTATGCCGAAGGTGTACTTTGCCGGGTTTAGCTTTATCTGGTGCTTTCGGAGATTGTGGAAGGCTTAGGCGAGGTCGATGACATGGTCCGAGCTCGGCTTACTCATGACAAGCATGTCATCCACATACACCTGCATGTTTCGGCCAATCTGGTCTTTGAAGACCCTATTGACCAGACGCTGGTATGTGGCCCTGGCATTCTTCAAACCAAAGGGCATCATCTTGTAGCAGTATGTTCCCTGGTTGATGATGAAGGCGGTGTGCTCCTCGTCCTCTGGGTGCATCCGGATCTGATTGTATCTGGAGAATGCATCCATAAAGGAGAGGAGCCTGTGCCCCGAGGTGGCGTTCACCAACTGATCGATCTTCGACAAGGAAAAGCTATCCTTCGGGCACACCTTGTTGAGGTCGGTGTAGTCCACCCAGATCCTCCATTTGCCACTGCTCTTCCTTACCATCATCACATTCGCCAGCCAGCTCAGATATTGTACTTTCTGAATGAAACCGTGGCAAGGAGTTTGTCTAGCTCCTCATTGATGGCCGCCTGCCTCTCCGGGGCGAAGCTTCTCTTCTTCTGCTAAACTAGCCTACACTTCGGGTCAATGCTTAACTTGTGAGTGATGATGTCAGGGGGATACCTGGCATGTCGGCTGCCGTCCAGGCGAACACATCTGTGTTCGCCTGCAGGAACTCCAATAAACAGGCCCTCTCCTCCTCCTGCAGCTGGACCCCAATCTGCACCGTCTTCTCCTGGTCGGTTCCGAGCGAAAAAGGCAACAAGCGCTCGGTTGGGCCACCTATGGGGTCCTGTACCCTTTGGTCGAGCTCGTCTACTCTAGGATCTTCCTCGAGGACCCTGGTACCCGGGAGTGTTTGAAAGTAGTGTTAGACTGGCTGGGGTGCTCCCCTCATCTCCCCGACGCCGTAAGGGGTTGGGAACTGCACAAGTAGTCTCCTGGTGGAGACGACTGCATCGAGCAGATTGAGTCCGGGTCGATCGAGGATCACATTATAGGCAGAGGGAAGTCTAACTACCATGAAGGTCATCATGATAGTGCTCTACCGAGGTGGGGTCCCTGCAGTGAGTGGAAGAGTGATTTTTTCCTCAACTCTCATAGAGTCCCCTATGAAGCCGACAAAGGGTGTGTGCACAGGACTGAGCCATGCATGAGACAAGTTCATTCTGGAGAAAGCATCATAAAAAAGTACATCCGTGGAGCTTCCACTATCAACCATGATATGTTTTACAGGATGCTTAGCGATCGTTATCTCGATGACCACAGCATCGTTATTTACATTTTCCCCCCAGCCTTCCCTTCCCTCATAAAGGGAGTACATTTTCATATTGCCCTGCCCCCCGGTTCTTCTTGGATGTATGCTTGACTCCCCAACTTATCATCCCCATCGGCTTCTCGGTAGGGCGATTAACCACTATAGGAGCTGGCAGGAGAGCGATGAGCGCCTGAGGTTCTGCTCCAGGTCTGCCCCCCATGTACCTCCCGAGGTAGCCTCTCTTGATGAGTTCCTCGATCTCCTTCTTGAGGTTGCGGCATTCCTCGGTGTCGTGGGCGTGGTCATGGTGGTTGCAATAGTACTTCGTCTTGTCATGGCCAGAAGATGGCCTCATCGGAGGTGGGCGTGGTCATGGTGGTAGCGACAGTACTTCAGGTACAGCTCACCTTCGATCTCCATGAGGATATTCATCCTTGGGGTGAGGAGGGGGGTATAGCTCCCCTCAAGAATGGGAGCGCCTCTCATCCTTGGTCTCCACCAGAATCTCGGAGCTGGAGGTCCCCACTTTCGCATCCCGGATGCCTCAATCAGGGCAGGTTTCTTCGGCGGCCTCCCATCAAGCTCCTGCCTCATACGATCCGCCTTCTCGGCACAGATGTACTTCTGAGCTCGGAGGAGGAGCTCAGAGTAGCTCTTGGGGGCTTCTTATCGAGCCAGTAAGTCAGGCGGGAGGTCTTGAGTCCTCATTTCAAAGCCAACATGACAACTGGCTCCTTGAGGTTGTAAATCTCCAATGCGGCAGCCTTAAAATGGGCCATGTAGTCCCGCAGGGGCTCACGGTCCTGCTACCTGATGGAGAAGAAGCTGTCTGCCTCTCGTGGCATCTTCCAACAGGCATCGAAGTGGGCCACAAACTTCTGCCCCAGCTGGGTGAAGGAGTTGATGTTCTCTGGCTCCAAACGGGTGAACCACACCCGAGCTGCTTTCTGGAGAGTGGTAGGAAAGGCGACATAGAGGAGGGCGTCGGTGGCCCCATGGACCCTCATGAGGGCCCTGTAGCTTTCCAAGTGGTCCAGGGGGTCGGTGGTCCCATCGTAGGGATCCACCTGCGGCATACGGAACCGATGTGGGATCAGCTCCTCTTGGACTTCTCGGGAGAAAGGGGGATTGGCGTCGTAGCTCGTCGGCTCGCTAGTGGAGCCCAGTAGATTGGCAAACTGGCAGGATAATTCTGCCAGCTTGCGGTCATGCTCCTCCAGGCGCTTCTCCACCATGCGTCTGATGGCTTCGTCAGTAGACCCCTCCACCGAGGGAGACGGAGAAGGTGACATGGGTGCATGGCACCCGTGGTGGGGGGTCCTATCTTTCCTACCTTGGCGGGGTCTGGATGCCAACCGCTCAAGGTTCGGTAAGCGGCTCTCCCTGTCGGCAGACCCGGCTCGTTGTCTTTTCGTCGGAGTTTGGTGGCTACCCCGGTTGTCAGTAATGGCCCATGGCTGCGAAGGCCATCCTTGGAAGGAATGCAGGCTGTCACGGGGTGCTGCGGCATGGGCCGCGGGAGTCCCTGGCTGCTGATGAGTAGCCAAGGACCGGTGCTGGTGCTGAAGCTGGCGCACTGCTATGGTAAGGATCTGCATCTGCTGGGTGAGTGCAGCCAACTGAGACTCCGGCAGAAGCGGTTGAGCTGGAGCCGGTGGTTCCACCTCTAGGTTGTGCGGGTTCCCTCGGGAGGGGAGTCCCGCACGCGGCTGGTGGAGACC
Organism: Areca catechu; assembly: GCA_021397845.1. NCBI lineage: Eukaryota > Viridiplantae > Streptophyta > Magnoliopsida > Arecales > Arecaceae > Areca > Areca catechu. The sequence goes on along the minus strand of CM038052.1, from coordinate 19,977,830 downwards.
TCTCTTGCCCGCGTCGTCACCATCCTTCCATCAGACTACTTATAAAGGGATTAAAGGATGATCAAAGATCGCTTCACTCGCACTCCCTACCTGGCGTGCCAATCTATTGTCGCCAAGATCGTCGTGGCCTGTAGCTGTTGTCGAGGTCGGATCATCCCTCGAGTTCTCTTGGGATGTCTTGCATCTTTGAACCTGCAAAAACGAGGTTAGTGACTCGAGTCGGGGATTCCGGCGGGGGCACTCCAACGGTCAAGTCAGTGACAATCCAGGAGAATAGATCCTCCTAGTCAAGCCCCTCTTGATGGACTCCACGCTAGGAGGAGTGAGTGGTGTGAGAATGGGGTGCAAGTGTGTTGGGAGAATGGTGGCTAAGCTAGAGGGATCCTCTGTGTGGCCTTTTCTCCTTGACTTGCTTGAGCTTGATGGTAGTGTTCATGGATTAGCTTGTGTTTGCGTTTGTGTTTGCGTACCTCCCCCCTTTGGGGTGTCGAACCTTCTTGTAAGCCCAGGTGACCATTGAGTGCCTATCTTGGGATCTCCCCCAGGCTGTCAGGCGCGTGCAACGGTGTTCTGCACTGTGGATGGGATGTCTTTCCCGATTCATGATAAGGAAAACTGTCATATGTTCTGACATTCCTTCTGATCGTCCCATTCCGAGAAGCCTGGTAGTGTCTTGATCGGGGGGCCGCCGTCCTCGGGATTCGAATATCCTTGTTGATTTTCTCTTTCGGGTGGTTCAAGTGGTTGGTGGAGAGCATGGAACCTTGATCAGGGAGTTTCTTGCCCTTCCAGTGTAAGTGGTGGCCGTGGATGGTTATTATGGCATGACTGGTGCTTCATCGCGGACTTCAGGTTGCTCGCTGGCATCTCTAGGAGGCGGCTCCGCCCCCTTTTTGGCCGGTGGTGCTGTCCGAGTTGGTTGCCGAACTAGAGAGCTGGGACTCGACTCTAACCTAGGAGGCTTGACCTGGCAGAGAAGGGCTGAGCTCGACTCCATCTCAGGGGACTCGACCTCGGAGGGGCCGAACCCGATGGAGCTGGGACTCGACTCTTGCTCGGAGGGCTCGGCCTCGGTGGGGCTCGAACTGGTGGAGGAGGGCTGAGCTCGACTCCGGCCCAGGGGTCCCAGCCTCAGTGTAGTTCGATCCGGTGGAGGAGGTCGACACGCGACTCCAGCCTAGAGGGCACGGCCTCGGAGGGGCTCGACCTGGCGGAGGAGGGCTGAGCTTGACTTCGACCCAGGGGCCAGCCTCGGGGGAGCTCGATCTGGCAAAGGAGGTCGCTCGGCTCTGGCCCAAGCGCCCCAAGCTTGCGAGTGCCGACATGGCGGAGGATGAAGCTTGGCTTCGGTAGGCCGCCTCGTTGATCCGGAGGAGCTCAGCCCGGCCAAAGGAGGTCGCTCGGCTCCGGCCTAGGCGCCCCGAGCTTGCGGGTGCCGACATGGCGGAGGATGAAGCTCGGCTTCGTTAGGCGCCTTGTTGATCCGGAGGAGCTCAGCCCGGCCAAAGGAGGTCGCTCGGCTCCGGCCAAAGGAGGACGGAGCTTAGCTTCAGCAGGCCGTCTCGTTGATCCGGAGGAGCTCGGCCCGGCCAAAGGAGCCCGAGATGGGGTGTCCATCGTGGCGGACTTCTGACATGGCATCCGCCAGAGAGTACACATCAGCATGTCAGCTTCCAACCACATCAGATCTCATTCTTTTTTGATGGATGAATGGATCTTCTTCTTTCTCCAAGATGCAAATAGAATTTGAAAGTTTGGAGGCTATCTTTTTAGCTTAAGGTATATCTTGAGAGAATGCCAGATACTTCATGTGAAGGGGCATTTGATAAAAAGATGTAATGTGATCTCAAAATTCACTCCATTCAAAAGATATCTAGTTAAACTATGCAACATTTCCTTGCAAGCACTTTCTTTATATGGAGTCTATTTTTTAGAAGAAGCCAAAATAACACCTTTGATTTCTTAGATACTGTAGCCTTCCATATTAGACTATAGAATGGTTAATTGACCACTTGATCCTAACACTACCTATGAATTTGTAGTAAGAATTCATAATGAAGATGCTATTTTTAGTGTGTTTGCATGCGGGTGCATCTGCATTTGTAAAGATGTAATGGGCTATAAGGATTCCATCATAAGCTCAAGTTATCTTGATTCGAGAAGAGAGAGGATTCCACAATTTGATTCTCCATTATGAGGGATGCCAACTCCATTGTGATGCTATATTTGTATTCTTCTTAATTGTTCTTTGGTGAGAAATTGGTTTAATTTAGATGTTTTCTTAGAATCTAATATTCTTGCCATTATTTAGTTTGAAAGGTTGTAAGACCAAAATGCCTTCAGTTCTTTGAATTATCTCTTTTTAAAGTGAAAATGAAGAAAAAGACCTTCTAATTCATATCCCAAGCTTGCTCTTGGAGTATTATAAGCTCTCAATTGATCTCTACTATGGTACATCCTATTCATTTGTTGATTTCTAAGCCTATTTGGCCAGTAGGGATATAGACATATTATAGATGCTTCAATCCCAATCCTCCTCTTTTTTCTTCTCTGTGTACTCTATCCCTATTGCCTAAGTGATGTAATCTACTGACTGCTTCTTTCCTCTCCATAAGAATGCTTGCCTCATTTGAACAATAATGTAAGTTTTTCATTTTGGCAATCTACATTAATAAATGTATTTTTCTTTCCAAGAAGAAAGTCTCAAAGTAAATTTTTCTATAAGAGGTATTCAGCATTGCTTAGGAAGCTTTATGTTACTTAATGGGAGGTCCAAGTAGGTGAAGGGAAGCTTGCTATTTTTGTAGTTCATCCTTGTAGCCACCAAGTCTGCTTCCTCCTCTTCCATGTTGATACAGATTATTGAACTTTTGTTGAAGTTTATCTTCAACCCTGATGCATTCTCAAATGCTAGAAGGATTGCCTTAATTCCCAAATACTCTCTATTTTTAGCACAAATAGGATGTATCATCAACAAAATGGAGACTTCTTAAAATGGCAATACTTTGGTTGTCACCAATCCCTTCAATTAGGTTGATTGTCCTAGCTTGCTTGAGTAAACTAGCCCATACATCCATTACATACATGAACGGAGTTGGAGAGGGTAGATCCCCTTGTCTCAATCTTTACTTGCATTTGATTCATTTTTCAAATGAAACATGCATCAATGAAAATTGCTAGGCCATGAATCTAGGAAAGCCACTAGTATGCAAAATAGAAAGCAAAAAGTCCTAATTAATCTTGTCAAATAATTTTATAAAGTCAAGTTTACTAAGAATACTTTTTACTATCAGAAATCAATCTTTCACCAAGGGATATCACCAACGAATCTATCCCTCACAAAATCACTGAGGGATTAGAAAGGGATTTTTAAGGGATGTTAAGTAGTATTTGAAATCCAGTTTTACTGAGAAATCTTTAAGGGATTTGTAAAGAATTTTCTACTCTAAAAAAATTCCTTAGAAATCTCTCTTGGTAATCTATAAGAGATTAGTAAGTGATTACTTTAATAATTTTCACTAAGAGATTTGTAAGAAAAGTTTGGTGCCTTGGTGATTTACCAAGAGATGAATTCCTTAGTATTGATAAGATATTTTTAAAAATAAAACAATGATATTAGAGAGGAATTTTTTAAAAATTTTTCATGACATTAAAATCTAATACCAAGCAAATATCATTTGCAAATTTCCTTACTAACATTAAAATAAAACTTATAGATAAAATTAATATCACGTACCGATCCTTAATACCAATGAAACCAAAAGACCTCTTCACCCCTCTCTCTCTAACCCATTCAGATCTCATCAAAACATGCATCTTTCTAATAGTAGGACAAATTATCACCTCTCTCTACTCAATCTATACCACCTCTCAACCTCTCCATCCCTCCAATGAACAAGCAGGATGTGAGCAACTTGCAAACAATACTATTAAATGATAATAGATGAGCAAAAGATGAGCACATATCATAGATGAGTCTCGTAGAACTAGTATATAGCATATCATGTACTACCGTCGAACCAAGAAATAGCACCATTTAATTAGTCACTAAACGGCCACTATAAATTAGGAAGTAATTAATTTATTTTTAAATAGCTAATAATATATTTATCTTGTTTTGATTTTGATAAATATTGATCTCTTTTAGCCACCTATCCAATTAAAACTAGTAAAGTCCTCAATATCTAACATAAAACCCAAGCCATCATCTAAGCCTCTCTATTTACCCACTCCAAGCCTGCCACCCAATTGAAACTACTAAGGATAGAAAAATTAAAGAAAAAACTTAAAAAAATATAGGAAAAATCATCATTAAAAAAATAGAAGATAAAAAAATTAACTTATTCTAGTAGCTTTTTATAAAATAAATTTTAATAGAAGGAAGTAATTAATTTATTTTTAAATTAACTAATAATATGTTTATCTCATTTTGATTTTTATATATAAATATCGATCGCTCATAGCCTTCCATCTAATTGAAACTTATAAAGTCCTCTTATATATAAATATCTAACACAAAATCCAAGCCATCATTTAAGCTTTCCTATTTAGCAGCTCGAAGCCTCCCACCCAATTGAAACTACAGAGGATAGAAAAATTAGAGAGAAAAAACTAGGAAAAATATATAAAAAGTTATTAAGAAAAAACATAAAAAGATGAAAAAATAACTGATTCTAATATTTTTTATAAAATAAATTTTAATAAGTTGATACTAGGATTTGAATTTCAAATTCTTTTAAAAAGATATTCACAATCATAACTACCAAGGTAATTCTAGTATTGTTATAATTTTAATGATATAATATTTATGTCAATTAAAAGCCTTCCTATAAAAATAACTCAAATCCCTTCTCACTGTCTAAGCTTTCCCATTTGGCTGCTCTTTCGAGAGGAAGCATCCGGACGCTTCCGTTCCAGCATCCGGACGCTTCCGTTCCAGCATCCGGACGCTTCCGTTCCAGCATCCGAAGCGTTCAAGCCTCCTGAGTAAAATCCTTTTCTCAATTTTTTTTCTGCTTATATTTGGTTTTGTTTCTTTTTTTTAGGAGATTTATGGGGAAGGAGAGTAGGATTTTGGGAGATTCATGGGGAATGTTTTTTTGGAAGATTCATGGAAAATGATAGCATGGTTTTGGAAGATTTATAGGGAAAGGAGAGCACGGGAGCCTCCCACCCGATTGAGAATCCTGGGGATGGAAAAGATAGATGTAAAATGAGGGGGATTGGAGGAAGATGGGAGGGATTTCATGCATTCTTTTTTCTTTTAAGAAAGCCACTCCAAGCCTCCTACCCATAGATTTTTTTCTTCCTTTTCTTTTCAATTTGATTCTCCTTTTTAGAGATCTTTGTAAATAAGAGCACTTGAGAGAGAAGGGAGGGATTTCTTAGGTTTGGTTTTAGGGTTTTAGAGAAGGAGAGTAGATTGGATGGGTTTCATCGATTTTGATTAAATCTTGGGATGGTGTGAGTAGGTCCCTTGAGATTTTGAGATCTTAATCTTCCTGGCCTAACCATCAAGCCTCTTCTTTATTTTTCAAATCAAATGTCCTTTAGACCCTTAGACATTGAGGGATGTCAAGGTAATTCATAGGGAGCTTATTAAAATCAATTTTTAATAAATTGGTAGTAGGATTTGAATCCCAATTTTTTTGAAAAATTATTTACAATCATTACTACCAAGGTACAATGCTGGTGTTGTCATATTTTTTATGATATAATATTTACATCAATTAAAAGCCTCTCTACAAAATTAACTCAAATCCCTTCCCACAGCCCAAGCTTCTTCATTTGGCTACGCTTTCCAAAGGAAGCATCTGCATCCTTCCATTCCAGCATCCAAAATGCTTAGGACTCTTGAGTAAAATCCTTTCCTTGATTTTTTTATGCTTATATTTGGTTTTATTTCTTTCTTTTTTGGAGAGGTTTGTGGAGAAGGAGAGCATGGTTTTAGAAGATTCACGAGAAAAGTTTTTTGGGAGATTCTTGGAAAAAGAGAGCATAGGAGCCTCCTACCCGATTGAGACTCTCGGAGATGAAAAAAGTAGAGAAAAATGAGGGGGGTCGAAGGGAGATGGGAGGGATTTCAAATAGTTTTTTTTTTAGAAAGCTGCTCCAAGCCTCCCACCCATGGATTTTTTTATTCCTTTTCTTTTCAATTCAATTCTCTTTTTTTTTTTTTTTGAGATCTTTGTAATGAAGAGCACCTAAGAGACATGTGAGGGATTTCTTAGGTTTGGTTTTGGAATTTTAGAAAATAGCAGATTGTACGGGTTTCATTATTTTTTATTGGATTTTGAAGTGGTGTGAGTAAGTCTCTTGAGGTTTTGAGAGCTTAATATTGGTAGAAGCGTAGGTTTTGATAGCTTAATCTTCCTGCAACCTAGCCATCAAGCCTCTTCTCTATTTTTTAAATCAAAGGCATCTATCTTTGTTCTTTAGACCCTTAGACATTCGAGAAAGGTTAAGATACTTCATAGGAAAGTTATTTTTCTTACAGTTTGAAGAAAAAACTTTGTTACCAAAAATATGCTAAAGCTAACTTAAGATAATTGATTTTTAAATGGGAAGTTCATTCAAATAAAAATATGGGGCCAACTTCTCTATAAGACCATGGTATAGAGCCAAATTCAGCATTCTGTCAAGAGTATCAATTAATGAAAGAAATAACAAAGATTAGATAGGATCCCCCTTAAACCAAACCCTTTTAAGTTTTATCCACTTATTATCCTCACCATTAACCAAAATAGCCACCTTATCGTGACAAGTGCATTCTTTCACCTATTCAATATAGTTCTAATCAAAACTCCTAACCTTATTACTTCTAGCAATTAAATAGAATGTTCTAATCTACCATGCCACAAGATTTTCTAAAGTCCGGTTAAAGTTGACTCCTCACCTTATCACTTTAAGAAACCATTTCCTAAGCAAAAATAAAAATATCAAGTATTTGTATTACTTCAAACAATGTAGCTTAAATCCGACCATGCTTTAAATCTAATAGCTAAGTTTTTTGATACAAACTTATTTACATTTTTAACCAAAATGATAGGTTAAGATTTATTTGTTCTAAAGGGTCCTCCAACTTTTGGTACAAGAGTTATTAAAGAATAGTCTATAGAATCAAAATTTACCTTGCCAGTAATAGTAGAATTTCCAATTGCAAGAACCTGTACTCTGTTCCTTCTACTATAGACAATTTTGTGAAAATATGAATAATTTCTATCAACCTCCTTGATTCAATCCTCTCTAGCTCTTCATTCTTGCAAAAATTTCTACATCATTTTAAGGTCTTCTTTATTTTCATCTCTGGCTTTCTCTTTTAGTCTAGTACAAAACTTATGTCTACTTAATAATATCTAATTCATGAATAGACTAGAAAGATTAGTTGGGTTCAAGTACCTAGCAGGTATACTGATTTTAAATAGGATGGGTTTAGGATTTTTATGGATACCCCATCAATTGCCATCACTACATTGACTACTACTTAACTTGTAGGTGATTATTTAAATAAAAATTATTTATTAAGAACATTTATAGGTTGAATATATGATAGTATAGAGAAAATTATATTAATTCCTTATTTTTGGCAAAACTGTATATTCTTTTTTTCTTTTGGTAAATAGATTGATAAAAGTGATAGCTATATATTGATTTTATATAAGTACAAAATAATATATTAAGAGATCATAGTTGGATGTACAGTCAGTTGAGAAATAGATGTCATTAGTGAGTTTAAGGATAGGGTTGAAAGATTCCTTCAATTTGCATTTTCACAACTTAATTATATAGATGGAAATAAAATTAAATGTTCATATTCAAAGTGTCATAACTTAAAATTTTATGTTAGAGATGAAATTATTTTGCACCTTAACTTAAAGGTTTTGATGAGCTCTATACCATGAGGACTTCACATGGTAAGACTTAAAGTCATGTTGGAGAATCTTCAGAATATAATATTAATCCATAGAGATGGTTGGTAGTAGAAAGGTTCGATCCAGAATTTCAAGAATTCCAACTGAATATAGAGATCATTAATGAAAAAGGTTATGATATGCATGAACCAACAAATCCACATGCTAAGAATTCTATTCTTTGCTCAAAGCAGTGGATGAGCTATTATGAGAGGATTGTCAGAAGTAAACTAAATTATCTATAGTATCGCAACTTTTAACTTATAAGCCTGAATTCAATATGAGTGAAAATTGTTATAATTGTCTCATATCATTCATCAAGGGTTTGTTACCAGAAGATGAGAAGCTAGTAGACAATTTCTATAAAACAAAGAAATGATGGGTAATCTTGGCCTTGGCTATCAAAAGATTGATGTGTGTTCTAATATATATATGTTATATTATTTAAAAGATGAGGCAAAGATAGAATGCAGTATTTATTGTCATGCTCAATAAAAACCTAGGAGAAATGATTGTGGTGTAAAGGCAAAGAATGTTCCTCTCAAAGTAATACAATATCTTTTATTAATCAATAGGCTTCAAATGTTATTTATATCATTAAAAATAACATAATTTATGACTAGGCATGCTTCAAATAGGTGTGCATATGGGTTTATGACATACCTATGTGATAGTGAGATATGAACGTATTTTAATAGAATTTATCTTAACTTTGCATCTAACTCAAGGAATGTGCATTTGGGATTGTATACTGATGGATTCAATTCTTTTAGATATTCATCTATACCTTATTCATGTTGGTCTATTCTGATTACACTATATAATTTACTTCCATGGATGTGCCTCAAGCAATAGTACTGTTGCCACCTAGATCATCATGGCCCGAAGCTCGAGCAGGGTCCAGTAGGGGTTGAGCTCCCGCAGGAGGGCTAGGCTCTTCGTCCTGAAGTTCTTATGCCCAATCGGTCCTACAAAAAAGAGAAGACCCAAGTCGGGGATCCCGGTGGGGACACTCTGATGGTCAAGTCAATTGGGAGATCAAGAAAAATAAATCCTCTTTAGTGGAATTTAGAGATGCCTTCGCATCCAGAGAGTTCGAAAGATAGAAGAGTTAGACTCGTGGATGATCGGGGGAGTCCTCTGGTGCTTATCTTGCCCTCACCTTAGCCCACTTTTTTTTATCTTTGTTGGAAGTCCCTTTTACTTTCTTATAGCAGCTGATTTTGTATTGTGGGGCTCAGAGCCCCCCTTTCTCTTTCATGCCTCCCCAGCTAATTTTGTATTATGGGGTTTAGAGCCCCCCTTCTCTTTCATGCCTCCCTAGGGGGGCATCTCATCTCGAAGGACCACCTTGTCCCAAGGTTGCGCAGGACAAGATCCAAAGTTCTCGAAGGGAGGCTCTGCAACAGGTGCAGGTGGCGTACTACAAGATCTGCACCCTTAGTAGGGCGACCCACTGTGACAAGTGCGAATGGCGTGCCATGGGGTCTGGTGCCCCAATAGGGCACACCTTTAGAGGGTGCAGGCAACGTGCTATCGGGCCTGGAAGCCTGGAGGAGCACTATCTTGGCAGGGGATGCAAGTGGGGTGCTACAGGATCTGAACCCCTGGTCGAGTACTCTCCTGTAGGAGGTGCAGACAACATGCCACAAGATCTAGAGCTCTAGTGGAGCACCCTCTTATAGAAGGTACAGGTGGCGTGCTATAGGATCTAGAGCCCCGGTGGAGCACTCTCTTGCGAAAGGTGCAGGTGCATGCTACAAGGTCTTAAGCTCCGACAAAGTGCCTTCATTTCAGAAGGTTCGACTCCATAAGAACCACGACGGGTTCGGCGAAGATGGCAACGTTGCTCGCTGGGGTCACCATTTGGGCCATCCCTGTAGCTACTCCATGAGGGGGCACACCCCCTTCCTCCATTAGTCTTGCCATCGTGGTTATGAGGGCTTCTATTACCTTCAGCATTTGGCCTAGCCAGGGGTTCTACTGGACCTAGGCCCTCCTCGATCGGGAGCTTACCTCAGATGGGAGCTCGACCTCGGCCAGGAGCTCACCTTAGATAGGAGCTCGACCCTGTATGGGAGCTCACCTCGGATGGCAGCTTGACCTTAGATGATAGCTCACCTCGGATGAGAGCTCAACCTCGATCGGGAGCTCACCTTAGATGGGAGCTCAACCTTGGTGGGAGCTCACCTCAAACAGGAGCTCGACATCGGCTGGGAGCTCACCTCGGATGGGAGCTCGACATCGACTGGGAGCTCACCTCGGATGGGAGCTCAACATCGGCTGGGAGCTCACCTCGGACGGGAGCTTGACCTCGACACCTCAATCGAGAACTCACCTCAGATGGGAGCTCGACCTTGGCTAAAAGCTCACCTCATATGGGAGCTCGACCTCGAATGGGAGCTCGACCTTGGCTGGGAGCTCAATAAATGGTGCTCATCTGGTGGGCTCTACCCATCACCTCAACCACCAACTGCATCTGACATAGATGCCACATCAACAGTTCTTCACATCAGATGCCTCCCACTCTAGAGTCCAGAGCACGAGGCGCCCCCTCGAGCTCGGGGCGAAGAGAGTAATGACATCGCTGACATGGAAGGATATCATGCCTGCGCCATTTAATATATTGATTGCTGGTGGTTCGTAGGTCGCACCTTGAGCCAGTCGAGAGGTGCCACATCAGCAGGCATAGTGGCCCGTCATGATGATTACACTCCGCCTGGTGTGGTTGCATGCGAACGGAAGCATCTTGCATAGCAAAAATTGACATGTGGTCGAGATCCATTGGTCGAGGGAGGGGAGAAGATGCAAGCTCCGTCCGGCGCAACATGATAGGGCTTCGATGTCTTTTTCAAAGGGGATGTTCCCCTCCATTCCATCCTTTCAAAAATCTTCAAGAGAGCAAGGACAAAGAGAAAAGAGTGAGAGCCCCATACCCATTTTGATAACCTCAACCCAAGGTCTCCCATAGGTCAGTCCTCTTTCTCCACATTCTCTCCATCCACTCTGTGTCGAGAGGGTTCCTCTAAGGTTTGGGTCCTCTTTTCTTTCCTCTGTCCCTTCTTTTCTATGTCCATGAGTTCTCCCGGGAGCAGGCACCACCATCCGAACAGTCCAAGTACGGGTGGAGCTCTCATGATTAGGGCCTCCTTCCTCGAGTAGCGAGGACTCCTCCTTTAGAGTCCCTTGGGGTCTCCGTCGGACGGTGGACCCTGGTGTTTCCTCTTTGCCTCCTCCTCCTTCTTCTTCTAGCCAGGACCAAGCAGGTCCATTCGGGATTGCTTCGATGATGACCTAGTCAAATGCCCTCCATCTTCGAAGCATCTACAGATCCCAGACTTCATTCGATTCATGGCTCTGGGGCTGGAGGAACGGGTCATATCTATAGCCCGGGCCGGATCGCCTTGTATGAGAACTTCTTCCTTACTGGGCTCCGGCTTCCTCTTCATCCCTTCTTTGTCTTTTCTCGACTATTAAAGGTTAGTTCCTGCCCAGCTCATCCCAAACTCTTTTAGGATTATTTCCTCCATTGTGTTGTGCCACTTCCATGTCATTGTCCCCAGCTTCTCTCTTTTTAGGGTTCCTTTTACCTTTAAATGCCACCCCACTAATAGTGGGTGATGGTTCATGGCCCCCCACCTGGGGGTTCTTAAGTTTGACCTACCCCCTTTATCAAGGGATGGAAGAACAAGTTCTTCTTTGCCACAACTGAGGGAGTTAACTGGGCTTAGAGCAACCCCAACCAATCTCCAAACCAGAATACCTTGGTGGAGCCCACTGACCAGGAGGTGTACGATCAGCTCGTCACTTCAAAGGTCCCTCACGGGCAGGACCTCCTATCTGAACAAAATATGTTCGATGCCGAGATCAACCTCGTCCACTCCTTAGGTAAGGCCTTGGACCCGGGTCCTTTGACGGCATGCAGTGGCTAATGAAGCTTTTTTTTTATTATAGATATGAGATTCTCGATGGACCAAATTAGATAGATGTCCCACAAATAGCCTACATCCACGAGGCCCAGGGAGGAACTACTGAAGAGGCCTCACGGGGAGCCAAAGTAGAGGCCATGCAAGGAGGCCTCCTTCGGGCCTGATGAGAGGAGCACCCATGACGCCCGGCACCGACCACGGAGGTGGCCGAGGCCATGGCCCATGGGCCCAATGGGAGCATCGCAGTCGGGGTGGGGATGCCTCCATCCCCTCCGGCAGCTCTTAAAATAATTAAGATCCTGTCGACCTCAGAGACAAAGGAGACGGTGGTCGTCACCGCGATGGGAGAAGGGTCAACCCTGTCGGCATCCATCGAGGCAGTAGAGGCTCAACCGGTGTTACTCGGGCCCTCGCCATCCACTGCACTAGGATAACCAAGGTGTCCACCTTGGTGTCGCCGGATGTCGCGACCACCCTTAACCTGGGGCTTGCCGAGAGGATGTTGGAGCTCATCCTCCAGCCTCGGGATTGCCGGAAAAGGGCCGACCGGTCACTGGGGGCTATCATTTCCCGGCTCTTCCCCCAGTTCCTCATGGAAAGACTTCTTTTCTTTTTCTTCTTTCCCTTCCCTTGACATGAGGCTAACCTCCTCTCTATCTTCCATTGTAGATGGTCCAGGATGCCCTCCTAGTCTGGGATGCTTGCCTGGCCCTGCTTCAATGGGATGCAAATTTTTATGGCAAGACGGAGTCCACGGAGGCAAAGGCAAAACTCTTGGTGGACCTGGTGGTGAACTTGGAGGGCTAGGTAAAGGGGCTAGAGGCTGACCTGGCTAGCTCCAGGGACACGATGGTGGACCTGGAGAAGTGAACAAAGGGCTTCGAGGAGGACCCGACAAAGAAAGAGGAACAGGTCACCCACCTAATGGAGGAGGTTGCCTGTTCCACCTCCGAAATGGTTTGCCTGTGGGGGCACCTAGCACCTACAAGCCCTGCAAGTGCACCTCGACGCGGCGGGGGCCCGCTTGCAGGTGCACCTCGATGTGGCGAAGGCGCAGGCCACGTCGGTCAAAGAGAAGGCCACCGTCACTATGGCGGTGATGGAGGCCACGCATAAGGAGGCGGCTGAGGTTGTCCCATGGTATAAGGCCTTAGAGGCCTTCATGGAGGAGGTGTGAGAGGCTGTCTGGGATGCATTCCTCAAAGAGTTCGAGGAATACAAGAAGAAGATGGCCCAACTCTTCCACCTCCCAGATATGGATGATATTGTCCTCGACAACTCCGGGGACACTGGGGGCGAGGAGGCCCCTCCTATAGAAGTCAACGCAGAAGCAAACGTCGCACTAGGGACTGATCCATCTTCTTCGCAGGGGCCCAGGAAGTTGCTGCAAAGTCTTGGAGGCTCGATAAGGCTCCAACATCGACCCCCAGTCCATAGATTGCTCCTCCCGCTCCCTTTTTTTCCTTTCTTTCCACTTTTTGTACTTCAAACATTTTGATGAACTTTCCGGCCTATCGAGGGTTTTTCTTCCTTGTAAAAGTTTTACTCATCAATGAAGTCCACGTTTACTTTTCTTCATCTTGCCCTTCTTTCTTCTCTCTTTTTTTTCTTTTTTTTTACTGCTTGGCCCTATAGGGGCATGAGTTACTAGCGACATACAAACGTGGGCCCTCTGAAGTTTGGTTTTCCTCGCCGGACTTGGAGTCAGGCAGATGAGTGTGGGGCTTCAGAAGTTCTTGGCTTTCTTTGCCAGACTTGGAGTCAGGAGGATGAGTGCGAGGCTTCGAAAGTTTCCAACTTTCTTCACCAGACTTGGAGTCAGGTGGATGAGTGCGGGGCTTCAAAGTTTCTGGCTTTCTTCGTAAGACTTGGAGTTAGGCGGGTGAGTATAGGGCTTTGAAAGTTCTCGACATTCTTCAATAGACAAGGAGTCAAGCGGATGAGTGTGGGACTTCAAAAGTTTCCAGCTTTCTTCGCTAGACTTGGAGTCAGCTAGATGCGTGCCTTTCAAAAAAGAGAGGTCAAGTTGTACCGAAAAGGAGTCTCTCTTCATTTTTGACCGGGAATTGTATATTACTGGTAGTACATTCTTAGATTTCTGGCATTCCATGTTCGGGAGAGTTGGGTGTTGTCGAGTCTGGAGAGCCGGTAGACTCCCTGTGGTAGGGCCTAGACTACTTTGTAAGGACCTTTCTAATTTGGGGACAACTTGCCACATTCTCCAGGCTAGAAAACTTTTACCTGCAGCAAGACAAGGTCACCCGGACGAAGGCGGCTTTCGACTTTATACAGGAGTTGCAGTACCAAGCCACTCATTGCTGGTATGCTGCCATGCAGAGCCGAGCCTTATTCCTTGTCTCTTCAAGTAGATCTAGGTTGAGGAGGAGGTGTGCAGGGTTCTTGATCTCGTCATACTGCTCGACCTGTAGCATGGACAGGCCCACTTCTATCGGGATCACAACTTCAAAGCCGAAGACCAGGTTGAAGGGCATCTCGCTCGTCACTATTCGAGGTGTAGTATGATAGGCCCACAGCACACCGGGGAGCTCTTCAACCCAGTGATCCTTTGCCTCGTCCATCCTAGTGCGGAGTCCTTAAAGAATGGTCCAATTGTTACCCCGACCTCCCTGTTAGTTTGCAAGTGAGCCACCGACATGAAGTGATGATAGATATTCAAATCGATGTAGAATTCTTTGAATGCCGGGTTGTCGAACTGCCTCCCATTATGAGTGATGATTGTGTGTGAAAGGCCGAAATGGTAGATGACTAACTTCCAGAGAAAAGATCTCACCTTGCTTTCGGTGATCCGTGCTAGAGGCTCGGTCTCGATCCATTTGGTGAAGTAGTTGATGGCCACAATCAAATACTTCCGTTGACCGGATACCAGGGGAAATAGTCCTAAGATGTCCATCCCCCACTGGGCAAATGACCATGAGGAAGAGAGATGGGATAGCAAAGAAGCCAGCTAACACTGGATGTGAGTATGTCTCTGGCAGCAATCACACCTCACAAAGTCTATCGCATCCTCTTGCATGGTCTCCTAGTAGTAATCTTGCTAGAGGGCCTTGTAGGCCAATGCCCTGCCCCCATGTGGTTTCCATAGACACCTTCATGTATCTCTTGAAGGACGTAGGTGGCCTCCATGGGCCTTAGGCACTTTAACAGGGGATAGGAGTAGGACCTTCGGTAGAGCTGCCCATCCATTAGCACAAAGCGGGTAGCCTTCCATTTAAGGAGGCCATCTTCTGCATTTCCTTGGGTAAAGCATCGTCGATGATGTATCTGATGTAGGAATCCATCCAACTTGCCTCAGGGGTAACCTGTTAGACTTCTCCCAAGACTTCATGGTTGGGGGTCTCCAAATATTCGATATAAGTGCACCCCAGCAATGAGTCCAGTAAGGTTGCTAGCTTGAAAAGGGTGTCAGTATGGGCATTCTCTCCATGGGGGATATGGAAGATCTCAAAGCATCAGAAACCTGATGCATACAAGCGCACCCGATCCAGGTACTTCACCATCATGGGGTCCCGAGCCTCAAATTCTCTGGAGACTTGTCCTGCCCCGAGCTGCGAGTCTGTGAAGACCTTCAGGCTTGTCATACCCAGCTCATGGGATACTTTGATACCCATAAGGAGTGCCTCGTACTCAGCCTAGTTATTTATCATCTTGAAGAGAAAATGTAGCACGCATTCGGCCACCACTCCATCTAAGTTGGTGAGGATGAGACCGGCCCCACTCCCTCTTGCGTTAGATTCTCCGTCCATGTGGAGGATCCACGCCTCTCCTCCATGGGTAGGTTTCATGAAAGTCTAGGGGAAGTCTCTTCTGGTTCTTCATCCATCCAGGCACACTCCACTAGGAAGTCAGCCAGGACCTGAGCATTTTGGGATGGCCTTGGGCAGTAGGAGACATTAAATTTGCTGAGCTTCACCACCCACTTGGCCAGACATCTTGAAGTATCTAGGCAACTCGGGATAGCTCTTAGGGGCTGGTCAGTGAGCACCATGATCGGATGGGCTTGGAAGTAAGGCCTGAGGCATTAACAGATACTATGAGTGCGAAAGTAATTTTTTCAGAGTGGGTATACCTGATTTCTGTATCACGAAGCAACTTGCTCGTATAGTACACTGGTCTTTGGACACTATCTCTATCGATTCAAACCAGCATTGAGCTAACCATCCTAAGGGAGACTACCAAGTAGAGGAGGAACTCCTCTCCGCTCTCTGGCCTGGACAGTAGCGGGGGGGAGGCGAGGAACTTCTTCAGCTTCTCGAATGCTTCCCGACATTCCTCCATCCATGCAAAATCATGCATCTTATGGAGCACCTTGAAGAATGGCAGGCAACGATCAATAGAGCATGAGATGAAACTACTTAGAGTGCTGATGTGGCCGGTCAGGCATTGGACCTCCTTCTTCTAAGTGGGATGCTTTATATCTGTGTTGCCTGGATTTCTTAAGGTTGGCTTCGATCTCATGCTGGATGACCGTAAAGCCTAAAAACTTTCCTGTCACAATGCCGAACGTGCACTTCGCTGGGCTTAGTTTCATCTGGTAGAGGTGAAGGTTATTGAAAGCCTTCACCAAGTCAGTGATGTGGTCCGAATCTTGACTGCTCAATACGAGCATGTCATCCATGTAGACCTGCACGTTTTGATCCATCTAGTTCCTGAAGACCTTACTAACCAGGCATTGGTATGTCGCCCTGGCATTCTTCAGGCCAAATGACATCACCTTATAGTAAAATGTCCCTCGGTCTATCATGAAGGCTGTATGCTCTTCATCCTTCGGGTGCATGTAGATCTAGTTGTACCCGAAGAATGCATTCATGAAGCTAAGCAGGCGATGCCCCGATATGGCATCCACCAGTTGATCGATCTTGGGTAGTAGGAAGCTGTCCTTCGAGTATGCTCGATTAAGGTCAGTATAGTTCATACACATCCTCTACTTCTCGTTGGCCTTCTTGACCATAACCATGCTAGCCAGCCAGCTAGGGTACTATACTTCTCGAATGAAGCCTGATGTGAGAAGCTTTCCAACTTCTTCATCTATCGCCTTCTGCTTTTATGGGATGAAGCTTGTCTTCTTTTGCCAGACCGGATGGCACTTGAGATCGATGTTTAGCCTATGTGTGATGATGTCGGGAGGAATTCTAGGCAAGTCTGCCATTGCCCGGGCAAAAATATCAACATCACCCATAAGAAACTTAGGAGGCGGGCCTTCTCATCTTCTGGTAAGAGGGCTTCTACTTGCACTATCTTTAAGGGATCATCCCTGAGGGAAAACAATAGTAGATGCTTAACCGGCCGCCCTTAGTCTCCTGCTCCCTTTGGTCTAGCTGGTCAATCATAGTGCCTCCCTCAGTACCCCTAGCCTCGAGGATGATCTGTAGGTAGTGCTGGATTAGCTGGCGGGTTTGCCTTATTCCCTAACTCCATATAGGGTCGAGAATTGGATAAGGAGTCATCTGGTGGAGATGACTGCATCGAGCTGGTTGAGCCCCGGGCGGCCCAAAATCACATTGTAGGCCGAAGGGAGCTTAACAATTGTAAAGATCGTCATGACGGTGCTCTACCGGAGTGGTGTCCCGGTAATGACGGGGAGGGTAACTTTTCCTTCGACCCGCATGAAGTCTCCGGTAAAGCCCACCAAGAGATGAATATTGGCTTCAACAGATCGGGGGATAGATTCATCCTGGCAAAAGCATCATAAAAAAGGATATTAGTTGAGCTTCCACTATCAACTATAATTCTCTTTACATGATACTTTACTATCATCATATCTATAATGACAGCATCATTATTCAAGTTTATATCCTAGCTCTCCTCTCTTCCATGTAGGGGAGTACAACATCAGCCCTCTCCCTCACCCTGACTCTCTTCGGCTCTCGCCCCACCCCCTAAGAGATCATTCCCATAGGCTTTTTCATGGGTTGGTTATCGATGGGAGGAGGACGGGCCTCAGTTCCCTGATGCATGGATGGAGCTCTTCCATCCATAAACTTTTTGAGATAGCCTCTCTTGATCAGATCGTCAATCTCCCTCATCAAGTGGCCACACTCGTCGGTATCAGGGCCATGGTCCTGGTGGAACTGGCAGCACCAGGACTTGTCTGGCTACCGGATGATTTCAGCGGAGGAGGGTGACACAAATAGCATTTGCCCTCAATCTCCATCAGGATTTTGGATCTTGGGGCGAGGAGAGGGATATACTTCTCATCCCTGGTAGGAGCATCCTTCATCTTGGAATCTAGATGGGAATCTGAAATGGCCTTGGGTCCATGGGTCCCACTTGACTCTCCCTACACTTACTTCTTCAGGGACCTCTTGTTGAACTCCCTCCGAGTGCGATCAGCCTCCTCCGTGTGAATGTACTTATGGATGTGAAGGAGGAGCTCAAAGTAGGTCTTCAAGAGCTTCTTGTCAAGAGAGTAGGTGAAGCGAGAGGTCCTGAGCCCTCTCTTCAGTGCCAACATGGCAACAGGATCATCCAGGTTATAGAGTTCCAGGGTGGTGACTTTAAAGCAGGACACGTAGTCCCGGAGGGACTCATGATCTTGCTGTCGAATCAAGAAAAAACTATCAACCTCATGTGGCACCTTCTAGCATGCATCAAAGTAAGCTACAAACTTCTTTTCTAGCTGCTCAAAGAAGTCAATGCTTATAGGCTCGAGGTGGAAGTATCAAACTTGAGCAACCTTTCAAAGCATAGCTGGGAGGCAATGCAGAGGAGGGCATCGGTGGTCCCTTAAACCCACATGAAAGCTTGTAACTCTCGAGGTGGTCCAGGAGATCGGTGGTCCCATCGTAGGGGTCCACCTGCGGCATGAAAAATCGACTAGGAATCAGCTCCTCTTGGATTCTATGGGAGAAAGGAGGGTGGGTGTCATAGCCTATAAGCTCGCTTGGGGAGCCCTACATGTTGGAAAACTGATGGGCAAGCTCAGCCAACTTGTGCTCTTGCTCCTCCAAACACCTCTCAGCCCGTCACCGGATGGCCTCATCAGTGAACCCCTCTATTGAGGCCTTGGAGCAAAATGGTGCTCCAAGTCTTGTGAGGGTGTCTAGGACGGGTTTGGTCCTAGGTTAGAGTTCGGCACTCCACGGGCTCGAGATCAAGGTTTGGAGATCTTGAGGATTGGAGTCGGTTTGGATTCTGCAGGAGTCGACTCGGATGGATCGAGTTAGCTCGGTCACTGCAGGAGCTGACTCCTGCAGGTCAACGGTAAGGAGGATGTTCTGGATGAGTCGACTCTCAGGTGTTTGAGTCGACTCAGATGTCGACGAGTCGACTCGTGACCTGGATGAGTCGACTCGCCTGATGGAATTCAAACTTCCATGAGTTGGCCTGGGGGTGGAGTTTTTTTAGCAGGGTTTTGACGTATTCTTGTATGTGTATATATACATGTATTAGGGATTATTGAAAAAGAGAGAAATACAGTGCTCTTTCTCCCCAGCTCTTCTTCCTCTTCTCCCTCTCCTTGGTTCTCTCTTGTGTGTTCAGCCCCATGGGGGTGCGCCTCCATGACAAGAGCGAAAGGCATGCCCCATCCCTTCCCTGTTGATGCATTCCCTTTCCGCCATGGTAGCGTCAAGATGGACCCCAAGTATTCCGTGGAGTGTACACGCTCCTACAATTTGGTATCAGAGTAGATCTTGATGCGGTAGCATGAAGGAAGAAGGGAAGAGGACATCGTGATTATACGGCATGCAGATCTCTGGTAGTGAGGTCTGGAGGAGGTTGACGATCGCATGGAGTAGATCTCTGGTGCCGAGATCTGGAGGTGAGGGCCTGCTACCCTCCCTGGAAATAGAGAGAGATGAATCAGTCTGTCGATGATGTTGGTCTGGGTAGAGTACCAGTGGAGAAGACTTGAGAGCATCGCTCTCATCGGTCCCTATGGTGTCGTGACGAGGATCCAGTCCTCATTGTTGGGATGGAGAAGATCCAGTGAAAGAGGAGGCGGTTGCTCGCTGGTCACAAGGCTCGACGGAGAGTACAGGATCGTCGATCACGGGTGGCATAGTATGCGGGCTCGACCGTGGTCGGATCAGGGTGCAGCGAAAGCATGGCGAATCCGATCGAAGTAGATCGGGTGGCATGGTGATGTTGTTTATGCCGGAGAGATGGCACAGTCCGATGATCTCGATGGCCCGATCGATGCAGATCCCATGGCATGGCATGCGAATAGTCATCGGAGGCAAGGCATGGTGGCGGGCAGTTGCCGGAGGTGAGGCACGATGGCTGGCAGTGACGATGGTGGCCGGGAGAGGCTATGGTCCATGGTTCTCTACCGTGGACCAACAGCAATGGCAGCAATGGACCGGGGAGATCATGATGAGCCCTTGGATCGGTTCACGGTGGACTAGCAGTCTATTATAGCTCTGCTCTGAAATATGTGCTAACTAGTTTTTTCAACGATTTCGGATTCAATTGAACTCCTATTTGAGCCCCATCTGCGCTTGGGTTCTATTTTGTGAGCTCTTCATGTTGAGATGGGATGGATCTGGTGATGGAGTCAAATCATAGGTGATGTCTATGTGAAGATCGTGGTGTAGTGACCGTGTATGCGAGCAGCATAAGCAGGATTGTTCCATCTTTAGCCTCCCATGCAGATAGAGGTTCGTGGTATCGGGAGCAATGTGGAGGTCTATTGGCGGAGTGGATCTTATCGAGGATGATGGATCTGATGGTGCAGGAGCTCGCAACAATGGTGCAGAGTTGTGGGTCTTATGCTGTAGAGCATTGGCAAGTCGGGTGATCTGCGGTCTAGCACAAGTGGAGCGATACATACTGGAAATCTTTTAGAGCATAAGTGGTAGCTTCATCAGTAATGAACCAGGCTCTTGGTCACTCTGAAGGAGAGCGATCGGTAGTACTCCAGCTACCTTGATCGTGATGGAGCTGTACGTGGGTATGGTATCCCACGTGGTTGGAGATAGGTCTCGGGAGATGGATATCTCAAGAAGACCGAAGTATATCAGTAGAGGCGATGCTAGAGGCAACTCAAGGAGATAGGGAATAGTCTCAAGGAGTGTCGGGGTATCGAGCAATCGGGTGTGTCTTGGTATGGCGGTATTTGCCTAGAAACAGAGATGGGAGTTGATGGGAATGGCAGCTCAGGGAGGCCGGGGACAAGTCTCAAGGGGTGCCAGGGACATCATGTAGCTGGATGATAGGCTGGGATATGATAGAGCAGTTGTTGGATATGGTTTCTATATTCATTGCTGGGTTAGAGGAGTTGGGATGAGCTCCTGGGTTTCGAAGGTTCCTGTGAGGTTGCAGAGTATCCAAAATGATCTCGGAGGGGTTCGCGATAATGCGAAGGATCTGAGGAGGCAGTGATGGTGTATCGAGGTGCAGGGACATATCCCAGCAGTGTAGCGTTGGGAGGTTGACCTCGATGGGACTTCTACGGCATCAAGTGGACTTCGGTTTCAAGTAGAGCACTGGTTGGATGTGTCTTCATGACTGGAGAGAGAACTTTGGCATAAGTTCAGAGCGGGAGGTACAGGGATACTGCCGATCCTAGCATGAGCACCAGGGGTATACTTAACCAGGTGGAGCAGAGTGTGCAGAGATTGGCATGGCTTTGTGGAGACTGTGTCAGGTGGAGCTCTAGGTGTAGCGGGTGTCGGTTTAAGATTGTTGTGGTTTTTCCAGGAAGTCCAGGTTGAGTGATGCAGCTGCTTAGCAAAAGGGGGCCTACAATAGAGATCTCAAGTTGGTTCTACGGAGCAGGTACAAGTTGGTCTCAAAGAACTTGTACTGATCTTTTGCTGAGGAGGTGGTCATCCCAAAGGCCTCCTAGGAAGCTCAGAAGCTGAAGAGGTCTGACATTGGCATTAGGTTTGCACAGCTATCTGAGTGTATTGGGGAAGCATGGATTGGTATTGTAGTCATGGGGATAGTGCAGGAAGACATCAGTTCGAGGTCAGGAGTGCAGTGGAGTACGAGTCTCAAGAGCTATGGAGCACAGGTCGATGTTCCAGCTAGGGAGGTGAGGTGGCTTCGACGGGAAGATGTCAGCTTTGGAGACAGTAGGAAGGGTGCAGACGGTCACACGGAGCTTGTCAATACTTATAGCACCAAGGTAGAGTTTGTTGGGGCAAATGTGGTGCTCCAAGTCTTGTGAGGGTGTCTAGGACGGGTTTGGTCCTAGGGTGGAGTTCGGCACTCCATGGGCTCAAGATCCGAGTTTGGGGATCTTGAGGATTGGAGTCGGTTCGGGTTCTGCAAGAGTCGACTCGGATGGATCGAGTCGGCTCGATCACTACAGGAGCCGACTCCTGTAGGTCAATAGCAAGGAGGATGTTCTGGATGAGTCGACTCGAACACCACTCCTGCAGGTCAATAGCAAGGAGGATGTTCTGGACGAGTCGGCTCTTAGGTGTTCGAGTCGACTCGGATGTCGACGAGTCGACTCGTGACCTGGATGAGTCAACTCGCCTGACATGATTCAGACTTTCGTGAGTTGGCCTGGGGGGAGTTTTCTAAGCAGTGTTTTGACCTATTCTTATATGGGTATATATACATGTATTAGGGATTATTGAAAAAAGGAGAAATACAGTGCTCTTTCTCCCCATCTCTTCTTCCTCTTCTCCCTCTCCTTGGTTCTCTCTCGTATGTTCAGCCCCATGGGGGCGCGCCTCCATGATGGGAGTGGATGGCATGCCCCATTCCTTCCCTGTTGATGCATTCCCTTTCTGCCATGGTGGCATCAAGATGGATCCCGGGCATTCCGTGGAGCGTACATGCTCCTACAGGCCGTCGGGGGAGAGGGAGGCGAAGATCAGAATAGCTCATTCTTCAGCCCTTTGCCATGTAGGTGCCTGCAGTGAGATATGACGTCGTGGTCCGAGGCTAGGGACAGCTCTCCCGGTCAGCCGATCCATCCCAATGCCATTTTTTGGTCATTCTCAGGCTCTCCTCACAGGTAGGATTCTGCCCGTGCATGCGATGGCACTCCTTAGAAGGACCTCAGGCTAGCACAGGGTCCAATGGCTTGGGTTGCAGGGGTCCCCGATTACTGCTGGGTTGCCAAGGACCGATGCTAGTGGTGCAGCCGGTGCACCGCAATGGCCAAGGTCTGGACCTGCTGGGCGAGTATAGTAATCTATGGGTCTACAGGAGGTGGTGGTTATGGAGCAAGGGGCTCCAACTTTGGACTACGTCAATCGTCACGATAGGATGGATCCCCCATGCGATTGACAGAGGCCTTTCGTGCTCGGGTCACCACCATAATGCCATCGGAACTTTGCAAATGCCTTCTAGGTGGAGCAATCTATATCATGGATCGGTTACCATGCAAGCTCCCCCTACCTGGTGTGCTAATCTATTACCTCCTGGATCGTCGTGGCCTGAAGCTCGAGCGAGGTCCGGTCAAGGTTGAGCTCCCGTAAGAGGACTAGGCTCTTCATCCCAAAGCTCTAGCACTCGGTTGGTCCTGTAAGAAAGATGAGACCCGGCTGTCGATCCCAGTGGGGATACTCCGATGGTCAAGTCAGTTGGACGATCAAAGGGAACAGATCCTCTTTAGCAGAGCTTAAAGATGCCTCCACATCCAGAGGGTTCGAAAGATAGAAGAGTTAGACTAGTGGATGATGGGGGGAGTCCTCTGGTGCTTATCCTGTCCTCACCTTAGCCCACTTTTCTTACCTTTGCCAAAGGTCGCTCTTATTTTCTTATAGCAGTTGATTCTGTATTACGGGGCTTAGAGCCCCCCTTTCTCTTTCGTGCCTCCCTAGGGGTGTCTCGTCTCGAAGGACTGCCTTGTCCCAGGGCCACATGGGGCAAAAATCAAAGTTCTCAGAGGGAGGCTCTGCAATGGGTATAAGCGATGTATTGCAGGATCTGTGCCCTTAGTGAGGTGACCACTGTGACAAGTATAACTAACATGCCATGGAGTATGGCACCCTAATAAGGCACACCTTCAAAGGGTGCAGGTGAGAGCTACCGAGTATGGAAGCCTGGAGGAGCACTATCTTGGTGGGGGATACAAGTGGGGTACTACAGGGTCTGAACCCCTAGTGGAGTACTTCCCTGCAGGAGGTGCAGGCAGCATGCCATAGGGTCTGGAGCTTCGGTGGAGCACCCTCCTATAGAAAGTATAGACGACGTGCTAAGGGTCTGGAGCCCCATTGGAGCACTCTCCTGCGAAAGGTACAGATGGCATGCTATAGGGTCTAGAGCTCCGACAAAGTATCTCCATTGTAGAAGGTTCGACTCTCTAAGAACTACAGTGGGTTCGATAGAGATGGCAAAGTCACCCACTTGGGTCGCCATCTGGGCCACCCCTGTAGCTACTCCATGAGGGGGCACGCTCCCTTCCTCTGCCAGTCTTTCCATCATGGTTATGAGGGCTCCTGTTACCTTCAGCATTTGGTCCGGTCGAGAGTTTTATTGAACCAAGGCCTTTCTCAATCGGGAGCTTACCTCGGATGGGAGCTCAACCTTGGCTGGGAGATCACATCGGACAAGAGCTCGACCTCGAATGGGAGTTCATCTCAGATGGGAGCTCGACCTCAACCAGGAGCTCACCATAGATAGGGGCTCGAGCTCAGCCAGAGCTCGTCACCTTGGATGGGAGCTCAACCTTGATTGGAAGCTCGCCTCGGATGGGGGCTCGACCTTGACCAGGAGCTCACCTCGGAGAAGCTCAACCTCAGCCAGAGCTCACCTCAACCGAGAGCTCAACCTCGACCGGGAGTTCATCTCGGATGGAAGCTCGACCTCTACTGGGAGCTCACCTCAGACAAGAGCTCGACCTTGGTCAGGAGCTTACCTCGAACGGGAGCTCGACAGATGGCACTCATCTGATGGCTCTACTAGCCACCTCAACCGCTAGCTGCATCTGACACAGATGCCACATCAATGGTTCACCACATCAAGTATATTTTTTAAAACATGGTGATACCAGGCTCGAAGAGTCCAGGTAAGAATATTGATGTATTCCTAAGGACTCTAATTAAGGAGTTGAAGTAGTTATGGAGAGTAGAGGCAAATACTTGCGATGTGAATAAAAGGCAAAATCTCCATGGGAAAGCGACACTTTTATAGATAATTAGTGACTTCCCTGCATATGGCATGTTGTCTGGATGGAGCACACATGGAAGACATCATGTCCTTAATGTATGGAGCACACTAAGATATTTATCTTGAAAAATGGTTGCAAGATATTTTTTTTGACTGTCACCATCAATTTTTTATCCCTTGATCATCAATACATGAGACAATGGGATGCTTTTTTTCATGGTCAAGTTAAGAGAGATATTCCCCCTCCACGATTATCTAGTAAATAAATATTGAACAGAGTGTGCATGTTTCTAGATATTACATTTTGCACATAGCATGTCAAAAAAAAATACTTGGATTTGGTGTTAAACATGATTGGATGAAAAGAAATATGGAGTTGCTTTATTGACTCAAATTTTATCAGACATAACCTTGATATCATGCACATAGAAAAAAATATATTTAAAATATTTTAACATGATAATGGATATTAAGAGTAAAACCAAAGATAATACAAAGACGAGTAAAGATTTTGAAAGATATTGCAATAGGCCTCATTTGTACGTAAAGTCATATAATGACAAGCTTTGTAAACTAAGGCCTTTTATGCATTGGCTATTAAACAGAAAAGGGTTATTTGTTACTAGTTAAAGGAATTGAAACTTCCTAAAGGCTATGTCTCAAATATATCTTGATATGTGAATGTTGATAGTTGTAAGTTTTATAGTTTAAAGAGTCATGACTACCATATACTTATGGAAGATTGCTTCATATTGCTTTTTAGGATATGATGCCACCTTCGGTATAGAATGCGGTAACTGAATTATACCATTTCTTCCTGAATATCTGCTCCATTATCATATAGGTTAAGTATTTGAAAATCTTAGAGGAAAATATTGTTGAAATCTTATGTAAGTTGGAAAAATCTTTTCTTTCGCTTTCTTAGATTCCATGGAATACTTATTAGTTTACTTAGCTTATGAAGCAAAGGTTAGAGGACCAAATCAATTTAGATGGATGCATTTGTTTAAGAGGTACCATTCTTTATTTCCAGTATATAATTTGTTAATTTTCATCTTATATTAGTGAAATTTATGTCATTCAGGTACATATTATATTTGAAAAGAATGATACAAAATAGATCTTCCATCCAGGGTTTAATATATGAGGCTTATGTTATCAAATAAATTAGCTCTTTTTGCTCATATTATTTTGAGCCTGAGATGCAAATAAGGTTGACTCGGGTCCTACAAAATGATGATGGAGGAGACGTGGGGCCTTCAGGATGTCTTTCTGTCTTTTCACATCCTGGACAACTGATAGAAATAACTCCATCTTATAGGTTAATGACTGATGAGGAGTATAATGCTAGACATATTTTGTATTGCTTAACTGTGAAGAGCTTGGATTATTTATAAAGTATTCTTTTTTATTTATGATATCTATTAGGTATTAAATTATTTGGACTAATTATATGTAATTAATATAAATACAGTCAACATGAGTTGTATATCAGAGCATGTTCATCTCAAATAACCAATGCAAAAGTTGAGAGACTATGTAAGCAAGAGTTTGTAAGATGGTTAAAAATTTTGGTTAGTTGATAATGTGCTCTATATAATACATTTCTTTATTATTGATCATTAAGTTAGACGATTGTGATAATTTTTTTGAAAATATGTAAAGAATGAGAGGCATGGAATTGATTAGCATATCATGGATATAGCACAAGGTCCAAATCCAGGAGTTATAATTTTTAAAGGATATTTTGTCAATACTTTCAAATTCCACACACTTGAATATGGTATCAATAAATAAATAATGAATAGTAGTGTGTATGTAAAAGGGAGATGTTACTTTGAATGTGATCATTATGGCATGTTAATTAAAATTTTGGAGTTAACTTATTATGGTGCTGGAAAGAAGGTTGTATTATTTAGATATAATTGGTATGATGTTGAAAGATTTATTAGAGTATATCATGATCATGGTCTCATTGATGTGTGCCACGGATCATGATTAAATATCAATGAAGCCTTTTGTATTGGCATAATAAGTGCAACAAGTATATTGCACACTTATCCATACAAGAGTAGGGAGATACATGATTAATGGACTGTGTGTAAAGCTAAAGCTAGGAATTCCTTTAATATTCCCTTCTGTGGATACAAGTGATGTTAATGTTTCTCCAGATATTGATATTTATCAAGAGGATGAGATTACAACCCATTTATAGTTCAAGCTAATGAAGATCCTGGCATACCCAATTTGCTAGTTGATTTCTCTCAATATGAAATGCTCAATAATGATGAGATATGTAAGTTGCAATAAAGATTAAAAGAAGCACTGGTAGAAGAGGAAGAAGCAGACAAAGAAGAAGAGGAGGATTGAGAGGATGCAGAGGATAAGGAAGAAGAAGAATTTGAAAATAATTATGAGTTTAATGAGGAAGAAAATGAGTTTGAGTTGCCTGATAGTGATAATGATTGATTTGTATAATGTTGTTATTCATATTTAAATTTAGTTGCCTTGTAATGTGGACTATTTATAATTAGATATATTTTGGATGATTTTGATCATAATTTATCAAATATTTATTTTGAATATTTGAACTATGCTTACATTATGGCTTTGTATTATATTATTGTAAATAATATATGTGATCTTAAGTTAGATCCATGATATTAATATATACATCTAAACTTTGTATATCATTAAAAAATAATGACACATGGTGGAGCATCCATACTTCATTGAAGGGATGGTAGAGGAAGAAATGCATCCCAATAATAGCTTTAAGATGAACATAATGGGGATACTAGGAGATACCCACAATGATCTACCCATAGGCTATTTAACATATCTCTATATGCTAACCAACGTGGATCAGTGCTCGTGGAGGAGCCCTTTGCCAACCCTTCACCTCATGTGCCTGACAGTGTAAGTTCCATTGACCCTATGCATACAAGAGGTCCGAACCAGCCTGCCCCTAAGCGAACCATTAAAGTAGATAAAGTTTCCATCATAGTGAAAATGAATAAGTAGATTTTAAAATTATATGTTCTTATTTGACATTTATTTTTGTTGTTATTTTATATGATTAATTTGGTTGATGTTTAATATTCTTCGAGCTGAGGTTCATGTCAAATGAGTGTTTGGTTAAAGCGGTGCTTTAAAGAAGCTTGGCCTTTATGGGATTCGGTGGAGCAAATAACCAAAGATGAGTTGTTATGCAAATTTGAGATGATGCATTAAACTTTTACTTAGTTCATAATATAAATTATTGTGATAACACATTATAAATCTTTGATGTGTTTTACAGGTAAGGTATAAATGGTCTCTAGCACAGGATTATAATGTTAGAATATACTGGGTGAATACTAATAGATGTCTACTTACTGGCATGATGAGTGAGGTACGAAAAGATATGTTGATGAGTTAAATGAGAAGAATCCACTAGCCACACTTATAGACATAATCAGCAAAATTCATCCAAGTTGGATGAAACAAGAAATATAAGATAAGTTATGTCAGAAGCATTGGCTTAAGGATAAGTGGCAATAGAAATCTAAAGCTGATCAGGAAAATCGAATAAAGCAAAAGGAAGGCTCAATCACTAAGCATTTAAGGGATTCTATTCCTTTTTTATATATAAGAGGAGGATGGTAATTTATTTAATATTTCTTTATTGCTATTGATGTTTATATTCAGTCATATATTTTTTATACAATAACTTATTGCAAATGCAAAGAATGGTGCAGAACATACTATTGCATCACTTTTTGAGCACACCCATAAGAAGAAAGGGATAAGAGAGTTTGTAGATACAAAATTAAAAAAAGTTAGTGTATGTTTTCATTTTTATATCTAAGCATATCTATATGTTAATATATATATTAATGGCATTGAAATCAGCTCAATCGTCAAAGTATGCTAGAGGAGGTGGAACTTATAGGCTATACCTGCAAAAAAGCTTACCGGAGTTGGCTCCAGCAAAGACACTCCAATGCTAAAGCCAATATCAAGCCATAGAAAAAATAGGGTGGAGTAGTGGAGAGATAAAGAGATTTTTCATACCTTAGGGAGTTCTCAGAGAGCTCCTTTTTATAGGTGAGTGATGGGGGTTTTTTGAGATATGTAAAATATTTTGGTGGGTTAGTGAGAAGCAGCTAGCTATCCAATCTTTTCAAAATTTCAGGAGGGGGGACCATTCCATTTATCTTATTTACATAGGAATGCCCACCTTTCATTTAATAAAATATTTGTTTATTTGGGCTAGCAACTATTTTCATTAATTGTGATGGTACCTGTAGCTTGAAATAAGTCATATTCTCTTAATCACAGGGATTTGCCATAGATTACGGGATTTGGTTGTTTGTCTGTTCTAAAATATGCATGGAAATGAGTACCAATGAATTTTTCCTTTGGCCAGTCTGTAGAGTATTATTGATCGTAGAGCCTTGTTTATTATTCAAAGGTTCAAGGTTGGCCTAGTGGCCAATTTGGGAACCAAAGGTTCACATGGATAAGAACCTTAGTGAATTTGGATACCCGTCAAGTCGAGGGACCTCAAACATTTTTCGATCCTTTCGGGAGGTTGTATTATTAATGGAGCTCTTAACTTCTATATGTTAAGCGGACTTGTGTCAAGGCTGAGGCTCCCAAGGATCGAAGGTTTTAAGGAGCCAAAAGTTTATTTGGTCGAGAGTCTTTAGGTAAGCTCTGATTTTTTTTAAAGTCATACTGTGTGAATGAATCTCAGTTTCCATTAATCTAAACCATTATTGGGGCCAAAGGTTTACTTGGTTGAGGGATTCCTACGCATATTTTCATCAATTTCAGGGATTGCACGGCCAGTGAAGATCTTGATCTCCAGCGACTAAGAATCTTCCTTTGGCATCCAGGAGTTTCAATAGGATTATCAAAGCATCGAGACCCGAATAGGCCGAAGGTCTCACAGGGCAAGAGTTAGCCAAAGGAAGATTGGATAGGTCGATGGGCCTCTAGGCTAAGGATTAATTTGGCTGCGAATTACTAGAAAGTGCTTCAGTTTTTGATCCATGGATGAGGAACTTGGCAAAGTTACTAACGCGTCGAAGCTTAAGCGAACTAAGGGTCCTCCAGGCTGAGGGACTTTTAGACCTATGCTTACCTTAGGGGGTTGTTTATCTAGGAATCTTGACTTCTGCTGGCTTGGCAGGAAAGGATCCTCTTTCAATAGCTAAGGGTTTTTGAAGTGGTATGCCATAGCCTAGTTTAGGCTGAAGGTTTTGTAGGCAAGGGAAGGATCGATCTAACTAGATCAAGAATTTTTGGGCTAGAGATTAATTTAGTTTAGAGTCTCAGAATGTTATTAACAACTCTTTTTGAGTAGAACATCCTGGAAATTGAAAGGATGAAGGTCCCTTATCAGGATTGAAAAATCTAGATGGTATACTTACACCTTCAGAAACTAAGGATGAATGTTGAATGAAGAATCTCGTGAAAATAACATGTAATTGGTGCTGCTCCGTCAGGACATTCAGGAGGTAGCTTCAAGAATACCAGTTCACCCCTATTTAGGTGTTTGGTTGATGCTCTATTTGAGTGAATGCTTTGCATGTAGGCACCTTGAGGGTCAAGGGCACAGCGCTAAGGTCCGGTGGCACTAAAGAAGATTGGAATGCAACTTTGCCTTGTCCTAGAGGTGATCCATCTTGCTCAGTGATCCTCGAGATATTGAGGATAAGGATTTCCCCCCACATCACATATATATATAATAATTTATTGTTCTTTTGTTTGTCTGTTTTTATAAATATCATCCATGAAGTAGATATATTTGCTTATTTATATTTTTTTTATATTA
Source organism: Areca catechu (assembly GCA_021397845.1). Classification (NCBI taxonomy): domain Eukaryota; kingdom Viridiplantae; phylum Streptophyta; class Magnoliopsida; order Arecales; family Arecaceae; genus Areca; species Areca catechu. Next base: position 19,947,135 of record CM038052.1, on the reverse strand, counting down.
GTCTTGTTCTAGTATATGATTGTAGGAGGCATATAAGACTGCTTTTGCAAAATAGTATGGCTTAGAGATTGAATCACAACTTTCATTTGATGTTACTATATAGGTGGAAGCCATAATGGGTATTTTTAAAAACAAGATGTACAAATTTGGGCTATAGGCATATTCATCTAGTGCATTCACGAAGACTCCTACGTCATGCTCTACTTCTCAATTAGGCGGTTCTTTAGGAAGTGCACCCACCACCAACTCTACTACTCAAGAAGCTATAGAAAATATGCAAGAGCATATTATGGTGGTTTTGATGAGCCCTTAACATAGGAAGATGCTATGATCTCTCATTTTTAGTCTTGGTTTTATATCCTCTGAGCAGTCTTCACCTCCTTTATAATAAAGAACTGAGCCAGCTAACCAACTAACTGATTCTCCATGTGATTGATGTTTGTTATGAACTTATTAGGTATATATTTGATATTAGGTACTAACTAGTTGAATTGTTTCATGTTTTTTTGTATTTTGTTTGTTTATGGATTGAAACCTTGATAAATGTTAAACTTATTTAATCATAAACTTAATTAGATGTATTAACATTTACTTAATTAGATATTTACTTAAATATGTTGTGTATAAAAATTGAGTTATAATTAATATGTTGAGAATTAGGATATATATAGAGCTGCTATTATATTTATAAAATAATCTTTGAGGTGAAAATTTTACTAAGGGATTACTAAGAAATTCTTTAATAAATTTCAAACAATTATCAAGGGATCTAACAGCCAATTTTTAGCAAGGAAAATTTCCTCAATGAATCCCTTAGCAATTACTAAGGGATTTCCAAGTGCATTTTGGTTAGTAAATTCTTTAGAATATGATTGGTTCTTGGCAAATGGCCTTCAATTTTATCAAGAAAGTTTCTTTCACTGTTGAAAGTTTTAGATCCCTCCATACTTACAAAGAGATTTTTGAGGGAGACTTTACCAATATCATATATTTCAAGGGATGAATTTTTCTTGAAAATCCCTTGGTGAATCTTCACCGAGATTTTATCCCTCAATTTCCGATAGTGTCATATCTTAATCTTTTGCAATAGGCAATGGTCTCATGTTCATTTAAAACTTAATCAACGATACACTAGCCCTGGATTAATGCAGATTATGCTTCATCAACTAACAAGGAAAGAAACTATAACAGCCGAGTAGTTAGAATTTTGGTTTAAGTCCAGCAGCGTTAGTTAGCTACACCAAAGAATGCATATCCAGTGGATCATTGGGAAATATCTATTTGTAATCTTTTTTGGGTTAAAAACAAACAGTCCACTCATGGTGATACTTAATTTTGTTTGCAAACTTTCGTCTAACAGTAATGTTTTTCAAGTAATTAATTTTTAATGGTGATTTTTTTTTTTTTTTTCCTTATCTCGGCTCCAAGTCGTTGTTGTTTATAATTAATATGTAAATTATCTTGTATTTTTTTATACTTTCATTTTTATTTTTTCCATCTTTATTCTTTGAGCAAAAGTTTTCATATATCAAAAAGTAATACCACACAAATTCTTGGGAGAATACAAAGGATCTTGTTGCATTGCATGTGCCTTCCAGCTTTGAATAATTTCGTTAATATATAGACCAAAGCGACCGGCTTTTGGTATACTAGGCATATATATATATATATTAGCTAATCTTCACCCATGTGGAGGAATAACGTATCATTTTTTATTTTTTTTTTTTTATAACGTTAAATACACTTCCATCTAGCTTATTAATCTATATATAACTTATGCCACATTCATGAGGACATGCAACAAGCGGGAGAATGGTACGTAGAATACTGATACGTCGACGTAGATTCTAGTCCCAGAGAGAACAAAGAGAAAAAAAAAAAAGAAAGCAATTTTTTTATTTCCCCTCCAACTTATTTTAATAACAAGACAGACTCTTGTGGCTCTCTCATGTCTAAAGTACGACATCCATAGCAGAAAGAAGAGGGAGAGGAAAGCAGCCCCAACCTCAGGAGGAGAGGAGGAGGGAGAACCGACCATGGGAAGAGCTCCTTGCTGCGACAAAGAAAACGTGAAAAAAGGCCCATGGTCCCCTGAGGAGGATGCCAAGCTCAAGTCCTACATCGAACAGCATGGCACTGCTGGAAACTGGATCGCCCTACCGCAGAAAATAGGCAAGATTTTCCTCCCATACACGACCTAACACTCTAGAATTCAAATTGAACCATTGCTGATATTATTGTAAATAATGATAATTTTTTCTGTTGGCAATTAGGCCTTAACCGGTGCGGTAAGAGCTGCCGCCTGCGGTGGCTTAACTATCTCCGGCCAAATATTAAGCATGGCGACTTCTCTGAAGAAGAAGATAACATCATTTGTAGCCTATATGTTGCTATTGGGAGCAGGTGATAAAAATATTGGATACATCGTCATGCAGTCAATAGATGTGATGATTCACCATGGTTAATTATTTTGAGTGGTATCGGTGATAGCTTTATTTATTTATTTTTCCAATTCTCAAAAATGATAGCTTTGCTTTCTTTGTCATCAGATGGTCTATAATTGCAGCACGGTTGCCTGGAAGGACCGATAATGATATAAAGAACTACTGGAACACCAAGCTGAAGAAGAGGCTACTGGGACAGCAGCACAGGAACCAGCAACAGGCTCCTCGAGTCTGCCATAAGAATCAGGAGACCAAGGAATCAAAAGATGGCAACTCCTTTTGGTACTCTCCCCCTATTCCCACCAACCAATTCAACCAGCAGGTGGATCACCTTGTTAGCGATGGCCATGCATCGATCGGAAAGTTTCCAACAAACGTCGAAGGGAGGTTTTCTTTCAATTATGGAGCTGAACATGAGACTCCACTTGCTTCCTCTCTGGAACAGCAGCACTTGTGTGGAAGTTCTATTGGTTCGATTGAACTTTCTGAACAAGTTAGTTCTTTCATCGATGGTTGTTCTCCACCGGGCTACCAAATGCTGCAAGAAGGTCCAAATGATCCTGTGAAGCCTGATGAGATGTTCTGTGGCAACTCAGCAAAATTACTAGGGTTGGATTGCTTCTTTGGAGTGGAGAACATGGTGGGTGAGGGCAATGGGACCGGTGCATCAGGGAGCATGAATTGGAATGAGGTAAGCCCTTTGATCCATCCTCCTGTGGTTACTAGCTATCAAGGGATGCAGCAGCAATGTCTTCCTGATGAACTGGTGCACCTCCCTGGGGCACAATAACTGCTGCTGTCCATGAGCCCTGCAAACTTGTAATATTGGTGGAGTTGACGGTATTGGAATTCAGATAATTAAACCCCAATGAACAAATCCTTGGTAAGAGTTGTTTGGTGTGTGCTTTTGGTTTGAAGACTTATAACTAGTGTTTCCTCATCTTTGGTTTTCAATTAAAAACTTACATTAGTTCTTTGGATAGAAGGATCAGTAGCATTAATTGTGTTTTTGTTGGTTTGTTTCCTGTTGGGATCTTCCTCCAATTCCTGAACTGTAACTTTTGTCCTTGACTGCAAAGTTCTCAAACTCAAAGCTTTATATATTTGTGTCATGAAACTTGGGCCTGTCTTGTTATTATGCTGGGATGTTCCCATGTGCTAAAGGACTGTTGCTTGTAATGCTGAAAGGCTCTCACGGAACCTAGCGTACAAATTAACAGGCAAAGGCATTGGCTTGTTATGAAATGACAATTCATTGTTTCAAAGTTCTTGGAAGCCCAAGATAGAAAGCACTAATTGAGAGGAGGTGCTTTGAGAATTTGGCAACATCTTCCTAGGCTCTAGCAAGTAGGGCATCCCAAGATATCTAGTTTCCTTCATAGGGATCTCCATGTCCACAACCAAAGCAGGATCTCTTGAAATTCCTCATTACTTAAAAATTAAAATAGAATTTCTCTGTTGTTCCATATTTTTTCCTTGGATGTACTATTATATATATTCCACATGATGCTTGATACGATTGCTCCTTTTCCTTTTTGGAAGTTACTTTAATTAATTACTATTTGAGAGTTTTGTTATTTAAATATGCAAGACTAGCTATATGATTAATTTAAATATGCTTGAAATTTCTTCTTTGTTTCTAATGATATGTTCCAAGCTGTTTGCACCTTCAGAAGTATGGGATATATGATTATGTGGTGGCCATTTGCAATTTAAGGTTTATATGGCTTTCATTGTAATGATTCTCATCTTCTATTGGCATATTACATCCACCATAGTGTTAATATCATGATGGAAATTACTATCAGGCTGTGACAGATACCAAACAAATATATATATATATATATATATATATATTACTGTAAGGATGTTTCGCAAGGTAAAGGGATAATAGCAGTTCAATGTTCAGTAGATTTACATATGAAGTGCCTGAGTCAGGCAAGTGGGTCCGTGATCCGTGTCACAAGACTACATGATAATTACTTATCATGTATTGATCAAAGTATTATTATGGGCAGTATATTGGAATAAATTGTTAAAATATGAAGCTTTAATTTGTTTCATCAATAAAAAAATAAAAATAAAGAACTTTGAGTTTGTTGCTAGAAAAATGAGTATTAATTAAAATAATGAATTGATAGAGGCCAGGAGAATATAAACAAGAGTCATCTAAATTCATTGGCTGCATCCATATTCTGGATGATATTGTTTGAGTTTTAGGTCTACAAGCATTGAGTTTCTGCAACATTTCCAGTAACCGTCAACAATGACTTGCATGCATAAACATATTATTTTGGTTTTGATATAGTCAATTTGAGTACTAATATTAATTCTCTTATCTCATCTTAATTTCACAAAAAACTCTCAATTAAAAACAATAACATATGGGTCCTCAATCTGATTCTCACCTTATATTTGGATAATATATTAACACAGAAAGATTACGTCCGTCTCAAAGATCACTGCTCATGGTTACAATTATTCCCATTGCCTGGTTAAAGATTTTAGCAAAATTACAAGTAAATAGCAATCTGATAAGAATATAGTTCACGAATATTTCATCAAGTTTGAACACTCTTTTGCATTGTATATCATGCAATTGCAAGATCAACATAATCTTGATTTATTATAACAGAGACTTTACATATATCACCAAAATATTTTAGAAGCATTAAATGTCGATATATTACTTAATTTTTCTTTTCATGATAAAGAAACTATCGCCAACTATGTCATCTTATTAACGGTTCCCAAATTTTTAATTTCATTTTTCCTCATATATCAGATTTTGTATTTTACTGTTCTTTCCGATCTCTTTGACGGTTTACATAAAGAAGCTTGCATACCTGAGGACTGCAAATCTGTGTCATCCATATAATTTATTAACATGAGATGTATATGATGGAAACCTTATCCGTTCTGACAAATTTGATTATCAATTTCACCATGATGTTCTATTCAAAAATATCTCTCCTTGACATCAATAATCTTCAGATGTGCACTAGCTTGTGAACAACAAACATTATATAAGTAATTAATACCTCAGACCTGTCATTTAAAATCATCTCAAAGGGGAAACATTTCAAAGTTTTTTTATCTTTTTGACAAACATTTCAAAGTTGTTATCCTTTTCTCTTTTTTTTTCTTTTTTTTTTTTCTTTTTTTTTTTTGAGAGAGAGAGAGGGGAAGTTGAAAAGTTATGATCATTCAGTGCTTATGATCATGATGAGCTCAAGTGCTTCCCGTCTTTCAGAATGACATTTAATTTTCTGAGTTTGCCAAAATACTGAATGGTACTACAGGAAAAAAGGGATTTGCCGATGCTCTTATAGACCTTTGCCAATACTTTAAAGCATTGGCAAAAAAGCTCCCGACGCTTTTAAAGCATCGTAAAAGCGTCGGGTATGTAAGCGGAGGGACATAGTCTGCCAACGCTTTTTAAAAGCATCGACAAATGCCAACGCTTTAAAGCATTGCAAGATTTAAACTTGCCGACGCTTTAAAGCGTCGCTAGGTTTTAAACTTAACGACACTTTTAAAAAGTGTCGGTAGGTTTAAATCTAGTGACGTTTTAAAGTATTGGCAATCGTCATGATAGCGATGCTTTAAAGCGTCGGCATGTTTTTTTTTTAAAAAAAAATATCTCTATGACGTTCAAACTCATACAAAATGAAACATGTATTAACACAAATCTGTACAAACCTGTATATATTATCACCAAAATCAAATATCATTTCATTCAAACATGTATCATACAAAGATGGAATTAAACATCATTTCATTGAAAATTGTATCACATAAACACAACAATCATACTTCCAAACACCAAATATACATGAAGTCAATGTAAAGTGTTTTATATATATAAAAAGTATCCAAGTTCAAATACATCATAAGACATACAAAAATAATAATAATAAAAATATCTACTGGCATCAATGGTCCGCCGGAGGCTAGTCGTCATCCTGTATGCGACTGGCAGATGCATCAAGAACCTACAATATATACATATATATAGTTACGATACCTACATTATATATATTCTAAATTATTACATACATACATATATATATATATATATATATATATATGTAGTTATAAATAATTACTTACTTGAGATGACATAAATATATGCAGCACAGACGTAACATGCTCAAGCTGAGCCCTCATAGTCTGTATCTCTGCTCTATCTGTATCACGTGTCTGTCTGAGCTCTGCTATCTCATCCTCGAGTCAACGAACACGTGAATCATCATGACTATCTCTAGCATCCCGAGTAAATCTACTCATCTCAGATAACTGAGTAGAGATAACTCCAATCCCATAACCCCTCACTTGTCCATGACGCTCTGGTCCCATCAACTCCGAGAATACCTCAACCTCGATGCGACTGCTCTGTGTAGATGATGTAGACTCGCCAGCACGCTCGACGATCATAGAGGTAATCCTCTCCTATATTTTATAAAAAATCATATATTAATACTTAATAAAAAAATTATAAATCATGATATAATATAAATCAAAAAATATAAATAAATCTCTGGACTCCTCCCGAACAAAACTGCCATCCTGGTGAACGTGAGTCATCCAATAGAACTCCACCTCACCAGGCTCCCTCCTCTGCTAATCAGCCTATAGAAAGAATAAATGTTACAAAAAAATTCTAAATGACACATCTTATATCCCCGTACCATGATACATGGTACATGCATGATACATGATAATACATGATGTTAAAACTAAAAGTGTACTAAAAATATTATAAGATGATAAACATACAAACTCATACCTAAGTCGTGCATAACTCTTGGACCCCACTTGTGAGGAACAGATTGAGCTGCTCGTGCAGCTCTACCAATGGCAGAATATGTCTACAAAATAAAATTAAAAATATATTATATATTGTATAAATGTAATTTACATTAAAAATTAGTAAGTTTATAAGTTTGATAATGCTACCAACCTGTGCCCTCTCGAAGAACCAATAATACACCAGCTCCCTCCACTGATGAGGATGTATATCAGGAGAATAAGTAGTTGCAACCTACTCCTCTGTCTTACCCTCTATCTTACAGTCTCCCTTCAACTTTGTCCTATACTCTTTTCACTTGCGATTAAGAGACTTAAGCACAAAATCATTACAATCTAGAGGGAGTACGAACTTGCTCTACAATGTAAATAAACAATAAAATAAGTATTAAATGAAATAAGTAATGAAATTGTTAAAAACTTAAGATATAAAATAATATATCAATTTTTTTACCAGCACAAGTCGTAGCATCTCACTTTATAAGCAGGAAGCATATTACTCCACTTTGAATAATTTAGGGAACATAGCTGATCCCGGCATGCTACTGTCCCCAAAAAGCTAGTCAACAAGCTAGTATATTTCTTAATAGGCTGGTCTAGCTTGTTGCACTCAATGACGATCCTCTCACCCTCAGGTAACTACCACACATCATGGACTAGTATGGGTCCTCGCCTCCTCCTAAGTCTCCTGGATCCATCTACAAAAGAAAATACAAAAATTATATATCAAAACTATTGCATATGTATGAATTGAAATGAGTTGAAATTATTAAATTATCCTGTATATGTATATCATCGATGATAGGCTCATCATTTGGATGATCCATAGGAGAATTGTGATGTGCTGAATCGGAGGGAATGGTGTTGCCCAGGTGGCTTCCCAAGAGGGAGGTGTATTGGGATTAAAAAACTTTTGCAAGTATGTGCACTTTGAAATTTTTTTAGTGTAGAGGTGAAGTGTGCAAAGCGGAAGTAAATAAATTTAAGCAATCAAGCAATAAAAGCACAATCACAAACACCAAGAAGTAGAGTGGTTCGGAGCAACCGGCTCCTACATCCACTACCCAATGACCACTTGGAATTTCCACTATATCCCCCAACAGGAATACAGTCGGATTGTTTTACTAAACTCACAATCCAAACCTATACACTTTGGTTTTACCGGGATCGCCAAAGAAACCCAAACTCCCTTTGGTTTTACACAGGATCACCAAAGAAAACCCAAACACTTGGTTTTAAACCGGAAAAACCAAGAACCCAAACTTAGGTTTTACAAGGTTCACCTAAAAACCTTCAACTCTCTCTCTAGATACAGCTCCTTGCTATTCTAAGAGAGCAATCCAAGATAAAGAATGTAAAATAAGCAACTACAACAAACCAAGTTTGTTTTGATGTTGCCGATGAAGATCAAAATGAAGTCAAGCCTTAAGTGCTCTTTAATGCTCTTCAATGCTGCTTCTTCCCTTCTTCAATGAGTGGATTCAATGATAGAGTGGAGTTGGTGAAGCTTTGAATCTCACTTGAATGCTTTTGAGGTAGGTAGAGGAATAACTTGGAAGCTCTTTGTTCTCTCAAGAAAATTCAGCAATAAATCTTCATTAATTCTTTAATCCTTCAAAAATAATCCCTTTATAGTTTTTCATGAGATATGGCCATTGTAGGGCCTTGGAATTCGTGAAATGGTCATTGGAGGTGATTTGGAATTCAAATTTCAATTTCAGCAACTAGTCGTTGAAGTGCAAACAATGGCTCTACGAGCCGGCTCGAGCTCCAGGAGTCAGCTCGAAGTCTCAGACATGCCAAAAACAAACTTCTGTGGGAGCCGGCTCTTGCCTTCAAGCTTTCAGTCATGACAAACATACATACCTAAAGTCTGCTCTTGAACTGGGAGTCAGCTCTTATTCTCAGAACTTCAAAAATATACTTCTGGAAGAGTCGGCTCTTGAACTGGGAGTCGGCTCTTAGTTCTGAAACTTAGAATCTGCCTCCATGCCGTGCCTACCTTGAGTTGGCTCTTACAAGTCTTTTAAAAAGTGCTTCAAGCTTCCAAAAACTTCATCATTGAATCAACTAGAAGCTAAATTACATACTTTATCAAAATACTTATAATTTTGAGCCCATTTTTCATAATTACAACATTCATAAGTTAGGGCTTTTACAAACTCAATTGAATTACCCTTAAGTGAATTTGAATACCATTTTAAACAAATATAATCAATTCCTGCAAAACTTCTTAAATATTTGTAAAGAGTTAGTATCAAATACATGCTCCAATATTTTGTGATCATCAAAATCATTCCAGGGATCAACAAATGGCCTCGTCCTGATATGTAGGAGAGGTATTGCCCTCGGCCGGATGTGCAGAAATTGAGGGACTGGCATCAAACCGACATGAAACTAATCGATTGTCATCGGCTACTGTGATGAAGTACCAGCATCGGTCTGGAAAAACTGAAACTGTACATCTGATAGGCGCTTCCTTCGAGGCATGGTGTACCTAACATGCATCATTAAAAACCAGGTCAGTTAACATTATAATCAAATTATAATGGAAATGAATTGCTATTTAAAATATAGGATAATTATTCATGCAAAAATATAAACCATTTTTTAAACTACTTACTTGTCATAATCAACCAGTTGTACCTTTTTCTAAATCCAACCTAACTAAAATGGCTGTATCATTTATATGATCATCCGGCACAATATTATAAAGCATACATTGAGTATAAGTATCATCATCATCTTCTTTCATCCTTTTTTCTATATCATACAAGTCTCTGAGTATAAGGAGGTGCCAACCTTTGATTCATGAAGCATGTATGCATTTCAACAAAAAAAGAAATGCGTATTCATCATTCAATGCAATGATGCGTGCTTGAGAGAGAGAGAGAGAGAGAGAAGTTATTAGTAGTCAATCTACAAATGCTACTAGATATTCACTTGGGTAATATCATCTGTTAATTAATCGAGGTAGTGGTTGACTTCTTATCCCATCTTCTCATAAGTGACTTCTCATATAGAAAGGAGTCAGATTGTGGAATCAGCTGGCTGGAATCGGTTGCCGAAACTTGAAACTGAAATTGATTATTTTCCTTCTTGTTTCTAGCACTTAGTGCTTTCACCTGCTCCATCACTAAATCATTTTTATCAATTTATATATGCCCACCACCTATTTCCTTGCTCTATAATATATGAAACCCTTTCCTAATTAGTCTCTATATATATATTCTCATCTTGATACTTGCTTCATCACTAAATTCATGATGGTGGACATGTTTTATGTCGACGAGCATGTTTCCTGTCCTTTTTGATAGAAAAAATGGAGGGAAGGAAGGAAAATCCCCATTGGACCCCCACCCTATCAGGCCATGTTCAATTCGGGCTGCAATTTTTTCGCGTACCCTTCCACCCGAAAGTGAGTATGTCAGCCTGACCTCATTAAGCTACTAGAGTGGAGAGCTCCCCCCATCCCCAATCACGTGCCCGAAAAAATTTTAGACTTAATCAAGTAACCCGTGGGCTCGAGCCTCGAACCAGTGATCTAGAGAACGGGAGCATATTTCTGTCCTTTAAGTAAAGCTAGATATAACTCTATGACCTTGAAGTTGCAAAATTATTATATATTATTAACAATAAACTACGATATGAGACAAAATCTCATGTTGTTTGGTGCAAGAATGATAATAGTGATGACAATTAAAGCATGCCCATATATAACGCAGCATATATATATATATATATATATATATATGGATGATGAGTTGTTTTCTGGGGAGGAAGAAGATTGGTATGTTTTCTTGGTATTTGCTTAGTTGTTTGGTACTTTGGTGAGATAAAAATGACACCATGCAGACATAATTAATGCAGCATGGCTTAGAAAATAAGCTTGGGAAACCAATTACATGCACATGAGAACAGGAGGGTGTTTTCTCTTTATGATGAAATCTGCGAAGACTGTTGAGAAATAAAGACACTACTAGGACAAGGGTCTCGAGAGAAATGACAAACCAAGAAAATGATAGATATGCCTCTGGCGCACCAGCTTGATCGCACATATATATATATATATATATATATATATATATATGAAAATTATATGGGATCTGAGGCGTGCCAGGCATCATTGTTCTTGGAGAAGTTCTGGCCATCCGCACAAGCACAGGCTTCAGGCTTGGTTTCTCTGCAAGATACAACGGACCTGAAAAAGATCCTCGCGGGACTTGCATTGGTGTACCCTTAGGTCACCCATGAAAGGAGAAATAAAACAAAATATATTGATGGGAATACCTTGTTGGGTGTGCTTCTATGGCTCTGCCTCCCTATATGGGGTCTCAAGAGACTTGATTTCTCTTAAACAGAGACATCGAGGAGACTCGTAACAGTTACAATATTACTATCACGGTGATAGTGCAAGTTAAACAGGCTTAGTTCCATATTCTATATATTTCAGGTTCGAAAAATGACATAGTAATCAACTTGAATAATTTCAGGATTGGCCATGAATTTGGACATAGGTGCATGGATTGGTCGGACCTTTGGTTGAAGTCCGCTTGCTACTTTAGTGGAGCACCAACTGGGCTACAAGAAAAACCAGTTTTAGCAACAGATTTTTCAATTGCTAATAATTGAAAATCGATTGCAAATTTAATTTACAACCGAAATTAGTCGGTTAAAAAAATATAAGTTACAAAAATTTGTGACCGATTTTTTTTTTATTGCAAAATTTAGCAATCGATTTAGCAACCAAATTTTATTTATTTTTAAATTTAAAAAAAAAAAATCGTTGCAAAAAAAAAATTCTAAAAAAAAAATCAGTTGCAAAAAAAAAATAATTTCTGAAAAAAATAAAAATCGGTTGCAAAATTGGTTGAAAAAAATAAAAAATTGGTTGCAAAATCGGTTGAAAAAAAAATAATTTCTGGAAAAAAAAATCGGTTGCAAAAAAAAATAATTTTTGAAAAAAAAAAATTAGTTGCAAAATCGGTTGCAAAAAAATTAATTTCTGAAAAATAAAAAAAAATCAGTTACAAAATCAGTTGCAAAAAAATAATTTCTGAAAAAAAAAATCAGTTGCAAAATCGGTTGTAAAAAATTAATTTCTAAAAAATAAAAAAATTGATTGCAAAATCAGTTGCAAAAAAAATAATTTCTAAAAAAAAAATCGGTTACAAAATCGGTTACTAAAAAATTATTTTCTAGAAAAAAAATCGGTTGCAAAAAATTAATATTCTGAAAAAAAAAATTAAAATCGGTTGCAAAATCAGTTGCAAAAAAATAAAAATCTGGAAAAAAAAATAAAAATCAGTTGCAAAATCGGTGGCAAAAAAATAAATTCAGGAAAAAAAAATAAAATCGGTTGCAAAATTGATAAAAAATAAAAATCAGAAAAAGAAATAAAAAATAAAAAATGATTGCAAAATCGGTTGCAAAAAAATAAAAATCTAAAAAAAAAATTAAAATTGGTTGCAAAATCGATTGCTAAAAAATAAAATTCTGGAAAAAAAATTAAAATCGATTACAAAATCGGTTGCTAAAAAAAAAATTAAAATCGGTTGCTAAATTTGAATAATTAAAAAAAATTATGTAAAATGAATTTTTGTCCTGGATTTTATAAATTTACCACAGACAGCTGAGAAGTATAAAGCATCTATTAGGCACAATGATAGCATATAAAGCATCCATTAAGCACAATGCCAATATATAAAGCATCCAATAGGAACAAGAAATAAGACTTGGCCATATAAATCAGCCATTTTGCAAAGGCCATATTAGGCAGCCAATTTTGTACACATAAAATTGGTAGTACTTTGCTAAAAATATATTGATAATTACTAATACATAGAACTGAATATTAAGCCAATTTCCTAATAAGTTCCAATGAAAAGAGCAACAATACATCAACACAAAAAAATTTCACATACCAAAAAAAATTGTTGACATTTCCTTCCAAAATATATAATTACCTAATGTTGGGAGACAACAAGAAATGGAATCGCATGCAAAGATATATAAAGACAATATCATTGTGGGATTTCAAAATGAGGCATGTACCACATAATAATTGAGAATTCTGACTTCCACCAAACTTTGAAACTCTTGAGGAATCAATCTGCTGAGCAACCATCATGAATCAGAATACATGAATGACACCTGAAATATCATATACCCCTCCCAAATATAACCAGAAATTGAACATGTTTGTTGCAGTATCATATACCCCTCCCAAATATAACCATTACTATAAATGCATGAAATAAGATAAATATTGAAAAATAAAGTTACCTACTTTCGCATTTGCACAACAATGTTTCTTCTCGTTCAAGACTTGCATCTTCTTCTCCAATTCTCTTTTCCACATATTGTAACTCATATATCATTAGAAAGTACATGAATACCATATTTACAAATGGATTTAAGTTGAATTGAATACCGGGTTCAAATGAAGCTAAAACAGCCAAAAAATACTATAGGTCATAACTTGAACACTGTAATTAATCGTCAGATATAATGAAAAACAAAAAGATTCAGAAGCTCAAGATTGCCTATATTTATACATTCAGAAAGGTCTAAGGCAGCAAATGGTTGCTTGCAATAATAGCAAGCCATCCAAATTTGCAACACCATTTAGATCCATGCAAAATAGTCCGATCCAGCATATACTTTCAGCAGTTGAAGCATCACGAAGATACCAAGGCAACTCATCACAGCCTCTAACCGCAGATAACAAGAGGAGGCAATCCACCAAGAAGTATAATAAAACAATAAACATAAAACAAAACCGTCAAACAATAATATTCAGAGGCTCATGATTGCCTATTTTTATACATTGAGAAGGGTGTAAGGCAGCAAATGGTTGCTTGCAATAATAGCAAGCCATCCAAATTTGCAACACCATTTAGATCCATGTAAAATGGTCCGATTCAGCATACACTTTCAGCATTTGAAGCATCACAAAGATACCAAGGCAACTCATCACAGCCTCTAACCGCAGGTAACAAGAGACAATCCATGAAAATGCATAACAAAACAACAAAAACCGAACAAAACTTTCAAACAATAAGATTTAGAAGCTCAGGATTGCCTCTTTTTGTACATTGAGAAGGGTCTAAGGCAGCAAATGGTTGCTTGCAATAATAGCAAGCCATCCAAATTTGCAACACCATTTATATCCAAGCAAAATGATTCGATCCAGTATACAGTTTCAGCAGTTGAAACATCATGAAAATACCAAGGCAACTCATCACAGCCTCTAACTATAGATAACAAGAGGAGGCAATTCATGAAAATGCATAATAAAACAACAAAAATATAACAAAAGTGTCAAACATGAAGAGGTGCAGTTCATAATACAAAGCTAAACAAGTAACAGTAATAAGAGGTGCTGTTCATATATAAAGCAAAACATATAAGAGTAATAGGTCCTGCAAGGTAATATGAATAATGTGCTAATGATCCTATTCCTCCTCATCCTCGTCCTCCTCATCGTTATCCTCCTCGCCCCGCTGTGATCCTTGTGCACGATACATCTGAAAAGGATCCATTCCAGTTCCTTGCGAAGGATTACCAGTAAAAGCATGAGTTGCAGGAGTTGCTGCAGACTGAAAATTTATGTTGGCTAATATCTCCTGCAACATTTGTTCATTGTGTTCAACCCGCCTCTGCAGTTCATCCCTTTCTTGCTCGGCAGCTTGTACCCGAGCATTGACTTCGATTTCAACCTGCTTCCGTACTTGCTCCTAGAATTCTTTACTATTCAACCATTGTACGGAGAATGAAGATTATCCTAGAAATTTTGACGTTTCTGTCAATGCAGTGGACTCTAATCCTAGTCCATATTCCCTTCCTTTCTTCTTTCCACCAACAGTACGAATCCATACATCCAATTCCGATGGTAGAGTTTGCTGCTGGCTAGAATCAACACTGCTTTGAGTTTGTGCCTCTTCTATGTTACGTCTAAATTCAAACTGAAATATTTAATTCAGTTAGTATAAAAAAAAGTAGAATAAATTAAAATTTTAACTTATACAAATATGCTCTGATCTCCTGTCAACCCAAGTCTTATCCTTCCTCTGATGGGTATGAATAAATAACTCAGATAGAGAAGGCACGGTACCAGTCTTCGAAGTCTGTATTTAGTAGAACAAGATATTTTATTAATATAAATTATAAATATATTAAAGATTTCGGTTGGTATTGCTTACCAAATTGTATCTGTGCTGGGATGTAGTGATAGAGCCACAGGTATGACGTGAAGGACCAAAACCGTCGCTATCAGAAGCCTTATTTGCTTTTTCTTTTTCTGACTTCTCCTGATATTGGGTGGTGCGCCAGTGCTCGCATAATCGATTCCACACAAGGTCTCCTAGCCATGGCGGTCTCTCTATAGCTCTTCTAGCATTAGCAAGGAGATTTTTTAGTCGAGCCGCACCACGTCTTTCAAAATTAAGACGTGCCCACATTTCATCCGGTGGCTGAAATTGATATCTCCTCTATTATGAATTCAACAACCGATTAAATAACAATAAAAATATAAAAAAATAAGTTACATCTATCTAAGCAAAATTACTTGCCTTAAACTCATCAAACCACATATCCTTTACACCGTGCGGTATTTTTTTCCATGATACCCATGGCTCATCAAAATGGCTCCTCAATATGTCTGCAATGGCATTGGCAACTGGATGAGATGGTAAAAACCTACAAATTACAAGTAAATCAATCAACAAATCCGATACAACCGCAAATATTTCAACATGGGACATAAGGCTAAAACTTAATATTACTATTATCCCTCTCCATCAAGGATCAGTATAGCCTTGCCATCGATGGTCTGTGAGCCTCATGCATCGTGAGAACTACTAGGCTCAGGATTAACTAGCACTGCATGAGGAGATGATGAAGAAACAGCATCGATGGATGAATGAGGAGATGATGAATGAATAGTGGCCGATCCTAACTGAGGAGATGATGAATGGACTGTAGGAGATGTAGCATAAGTAGGGGGTGGTATATTATACATGATAGGGTCTGGAGCATGTATAGGAGGTCCTGAGTATAATGGCGGTGAAAGCATGGCTCCTGATGAACATAGCGCAGTAGTAGTATATGGGGGACTAATCTGTGGAGGCACAGGAATAGTAGAAAATGCATGTACGATAGTGGATGATGACGATAGGATAGTAACGGAAAGACGTTGCCTCCTACCACGACCCCTACCAAATGATGCAGAAGTGTTTCCGGATTGATCTGCCATCTACAAATAAACATAAAGAATTTAAGTCAACTTCATGAATAATATGATAAACTCGGTGTCTCCTCTTCATTAGATGGATGGTCAGGTACGTACTCTATTCCAAATATATCGAATATCATGCATCGATATATGTTATGTGGATCATTATCCATTGGTGCAAAAGCAGGATCATTTGCATGCAAATCGGGTACCCCACCGATATGAGGATCACTCTCTCCATGAGATGTCCAATACCAGTAATTCGGTACAAATCCTTTTTTATAAAGATGAAGCTTCACTTCATCGGTAGTTAGGTACCTTAGATTTTTGCACTTGCAACAAGGGCATCTGAATTTTTCTTCACTTTGAAAGTTAGGTTGCTGATATGCAAAGAGTACAAAATCTTCCACGCCCTTTAAAAATTCTTCGATATATCCCTTTTGACCCGGTAAAAGTCTATTATACATCCAACTACGAAGTTGAAAGATATCCATATTCTGTACCATATCAAAACATTATGATACAGAAAATTATCTTTTCTTGTAAATATGGATATAAATTATAATGTGAAAAATCAAATGAGGCTGGACTAAGCATTGTTAAAGGAGATGGTTGCATCAAAAATATGATGATACAATGGTAGAATGTCCATATAGCATACGTAATTGGGTTCACTAAAACTAGAGATAACACATTGTCCATGGAAGTTAGTATTATTTGAAAGCAAGTTCCTCTAAGGTCCCCTACGATTATCTTTCATGAGTTTAAACCTATCATATTAGAATAAATACAATAGTATAAGAGGACTAGTGAATTGCATCCAAATACTTAAAATCCTACATGCCATGGATATATAGATTAACCAATGCATGAGAAAAAAGGACTAGTGAATTGCAACCTGGAATACTCATTTAATACTTTGAAATCTAAGAAAATTTAGGATTCAAAAATCCTCCGGTAACTCAAAATATAACTTCCAAAATTACTCAGCTAGCTGCTTGTTAATTATATCGATGTTCCCCTCCCTGTATTTACTTGTACAATAATTTCCTTGGAGATCTACTTAAAACTAACTACACTTCATATATAATAAATATAAATTAATAATCCTGGTTGATGGAATATATCTAGCATTTAAAACCCGATATTGATCGGAGGCTTGGTTATTTCATTTTTTTTTCCTTGTTTTGTAATTGTCACCCATATGGATGTAATTAATTAATGAACAATTTTGAAGCTATGGATGGTTTCTCCATGTAGGGAGGTGATCCATGGATATGTTCTAACCTCTACGACGCTTGACCTATTTAAAGAAGCAAATTGTGGCCTTGGATGTGCCTATACTAGAAATTCATTCAAGCTATCTACCCTATTAATGGAACGGTGTGTTTACATTTCGGACTTTCCACAAGTCCAAGTTCTATATGGTTTCTAATAAATTCTAGCTCTATATCAACCCAGTCTAACACTATCTGAAATAGTACTTTAAATCGAATACCTTACAAAATTAAGAAGAGCATGATCAAATGTTGTACAGAATCTCATCGAGGATACAACAAGAGCAATTATCCTTTACAAACAAGGCATTTTAGTTTTTGCATGCCCATTTACTTTTCTAGCTTTTTGGTCCCTTGACTATCTAAAATATTTGATTCTTAGATGCAAGAGATAAGCGAGCAAGATGTAAATAGGGAAAAGGTCAATGCATAGATTAAAGAAAGATCCATATATTAAAATATTTGATTCTAATTTATCAGCAACATTTTCTTAATGGGCACTCAAGCACATAACTTTTTTCATGAATAGAGTAGACATAAGGCTTGCCGGGAGCTTGATATCTGTTCAAAAACTTTTTTAAGAAGCAATAATAAACTAAAACTAGTTAAGCAAGACAAACATTCTTATCCAGGATGTCTTAGATCATTTTTGACATTAATCATTATTTACATCTGCCTTATCTTTTTTGAGAAAAAAAATCATTAATGATCAATCTATCAGAAATTGTAGCTAAATACAAATAACTTGTGAAATCACTGTTCGAAGAGGCATTACTATTTTTATTTCTTTTATTTCCAGTCTTCTACCCAAATATAGCCTGAGAGTAGCATATATACATTAAAATAATGAAAAATATATAACTTGCTAGATTCAATTTGACTCATCTAGTTAAGGCATCAAACAGAATCAACTTAAAATTTTTCATAGCTTACACTCATATATATATATATATATATATATCCTCAAGAGAGATTTATCATGTTGCTTACAAGAATTTTTCACTAAAAGCCTGGTCTATAAGAGTAGTAAATAGGGAAAAAGGAGAGAGTAGAGACTACTCAAATGTAAGATAGCTAATGTACCTAACTAGATTTACCTTTTTGTTATTTTTTTCTCTACATGTCTAATAAACATGATGTCTCAATAAAAAAATTAGTCTTTTTTTATATAATTTTTTTAAAAAAAGTTCTTTGTTATTGCTCAAACTCATCCACTTCCCTAACACAAGCCCAGTAGTGGTATGCTAACTAAACAACATTGAGTGGTTCCCCAGGCGAAGGATTATATGATCAAAATCATGCAATCAGTCGCTCCACATTATCTGCATATTATAATCAGGTGTATGCACAGAGACAACAGTAACCTAGCAATGAGTTAGCATCTAGTTGATGTATAAAATATTGGCATAACGTGGTAACTCCCCTGCAATGAGACCAATTAATTCAAGATTCTAATTGAAACTTAACAGTAGCATCAAAGAATGACAATAGTAAACAAGAAGAAAACAACAAAAGCCTAGCTTCATATGTCACAATCACAACCAAAATTTAAAAATTAAAAATTAAAAAAAAAACTAACCTACGGCTTCAGGTCCCTGTGGATGATATTGTAATTCTTCGAAGAAACTGCAACCCCTAAACTGTACAAACATACTCAAAACTCTCAAACCCATTAAACTGAAAGCCTGAACACTAAACCTTAAAACAGAAACATGACTAGAACTCATCCAAAACCAAACCATAAACTAGATTAAACCCCACAAGACCAAACACATACCTAGCTGCTGCATAAAGTGCCTCACGACCGCCTCCGAAACCCTTCCCCGTCGCTGAATATATGCTACGAGATCCCCGCCCGTGCAGTACTCTAGCATGAGAAATATCTTACCCTCCGTCTATTCAAACCCACCACTCCAAAATTAGCAAGCAAAACGAACTGAACACAATTAATTACAAGAAATTATTCTTATATGGTAGTCTTCGTACCTCAAACCGTGCGGCTCAATCCGGTCCCTGGGATGGTGACAAAGGGATGGCAAGGAAGGTGGGAGGCCTCGACCGTTAGGGGGAGGGTCGGAGGTGGCATTGGCCGTCAGGGGAGAGGCCTCGACCGTCAGGGGGAATGTGGGAGGCAGTGTTGGCCATCGGGGGGAGGGCGCCAGAGGCGGCTTTGGCCATCAGGGGGAGGCCTCGGCCATCAGGAGGAAGGCTAGAGACGGCGTTGGTCGTCGAGGGGGAGGCGTCGTCCATTAGGAAGAGGGCCGGAGGCTGTGTTGGCCATCGACAGGGAGGCGTTGGCCATCGAGGGGAGGGCCAGAGGCGGTGTTAGCCATTGGGGGAAGGGCCAGAGCGGCGTAAGCCGTCGATGGGGAGATGTTGGCCGTCGAGGGGGAGATGTTGGCCGTCAGGGGGAGCGTCGGAGGGGAAGGGTAGCTAGGGCAACGAATTCGAAGGCGATGGGATGGTTGGAAGGGAGAAGGGGCAAGAGCTAGGGCACCCGAACGAGAGAAAGGTTATATACTAAACCCTTAAAGATTTTTAGCCATCCGATATTAATCTTATGTCCCATATTTATTCGTAATTAAAAATTTTAAAAATCAATTTTTTGCAACCGATTTTTTGGTTGCAAAATTCAAGAATTTTAAATTAAATTTTGCAACTGAAAAATCAGTTGCAAAAATTTTAAAAAAAATTAAAATTATTTTTATAATTATCATTTTTTTTTGCAACCAATTTTTTGGTTGTAAAATTCAAAAATATTAAAATTAATTTTAAATTAAATTTTGCAACCAAAAAATTGGTTGCAAAATTTTAAAAATAATTTAAAAAATTTAATAATTATCATTTTTTTGCAACCGCTTTCTCGGTTGCAAATTTTAAAAAATTAAAATTAATTTTAAATTAAACTTTTTAATTGAACAATCAGTTGCAAAATTTTTTAAAAATTAGAAAAATTTTATAATTATCATTTTTTTGCAACCAAAAAATTTGGTCGCAAATTTCAAAAATAATAAAATTATTTTAAAATAAACTTTTGCAACCAAAAAATCGGTTGCAAAATTAAAAAAAAACTTTAAATTTTTTTTAATTATCATGTTTTTGCAACCGATTTTTATGTTGCAAATTTCAAAAAATTTTAAAATTAACTTTAAATAAAAATTTGCAACCGAAAATTTAGTTGCAAAATTTAAATAAAAAATATAAAAAAAATTATTTATCAATTTTTTTGCATCCGATATTTTGGTTGCAAATTTTTATTTAAAATTAATTTTAATTTGTTTATAATTTTTCAACCGAGAATTTGGTTGCAAAATTTTTTTAAAAAGTTTTAAAAATATTTTTAAATGAATTTCGGTTTTAGTTGGAAAATCGATTGCAAAATAAAAATTTTACAACTGAATTTGCAACCAATTTAAATTGGTTGTTAAATTATTCATAAAATAAATCGATTGCAAAATCGGTTGTAAAATCGATCACAAATATAACCAAAAAAATCGGTTGTAAAATTGGTTGCAAAATCGGTTACAAATATAACCAAAAAAATCGGTTACAAAATTGGTTGCTAAAACTGGTTTTTCTTGTAATGGATGATATACTCACCCATTTAGTATAAAACCTTAGGATCACATCTAATGTGGTAGAAAGGGACTTAGTCACTTTTATTGTTGTCTTGTATCGGACATTCTCCAATGGAGTGAGGGCTCTTATGATCATATCCAAAGAGGTTAGCTATATTGGTCGCCTTCCTGATGCAGCTTACTTATCAGAAAAAAAAAAAAAAACTACAATATTAGGCTAATTCTGTTAAGATCCATTAACATAGTTAGGAGTGAAAATGGATCAGGTCAAGTCAAGGTCAAGGATCACACCCAATGTGGAGGGGAGGGATTGAGTCATCTTTATTGTCACCCTATATCAGACATTTCCCAATAGAGTGGGGGCTCTTATGGTCACGTCCAAAGGGAGTAGCTACACTTATCACCCTCCTCACTCTATATACTTATCAAAAAAAAAAGCTGCAATATTAATTTAATTCCGTTAAGACCCATTATCATGGTTACGGGTAAAAATGGATTGGGTTAGGTCAAGGTTATTAACTCCATTAATTAATTTTGATACTAAGCAAAATGGTTAAGTATAAGTTGAGGATAATGATTTGCTTTGAGTGTATTTTTATTGAAAAGGTGCTTACAAATTTGAAGAAGCTCAATTATTTTGAAGAAGCCAAGTTTGAATGAAAAGATTGCTCAAAGAAGACTTGGACACTCAAGAGATGGTTGATTGAATGGCTAAGTTAAATGAAAATATGTTTCAGCTAAAGTTCAGACATTTCTGTGAAGTTTTCAAATATATGTTGACTCAAAGTGTCGACACATGACATGAAGTGTCGACATGTCGAGATGAAGTGTCGACTCAGGCGGTACGCAGCAATATTTCAAATGGCATAGATAAAGTGTCAACACATAGACCTGAAGTGTCGACTCAAAGTATCGATACATGAATCAATACATCGCTTGAGATTTTCAAGCTACAGAACTTACAGAAGTTGAAGGAACAGCTGAAGTGTCGACACATGGAAGCAAGATATCGACTCAAGGTGTTAACTCAATTGAGGAAGTATCGATACATCTGAGATTTCTAGAGAATCAGAATGAAGCAATTTGAACTAGATGTCGACTCAAGAAGATCATGTGTCGACTCACAACCTGAAGTGTCGACACATGAAGTTCTGGCAACCGTAACGGCTAGTTTTTCAAACGCAGAACTCGTCCAAATTGCCCCCCAATGACTAGTTTTTCAAGTCTAACAGCTAGAAACCGGTTTTGAGGCATTGGAAAGGTATTTATATGCTCAAAATCAAATCAAAACACATGAAATTGAAGACCATTAAAGAGTTTTGAGAAGAGAGAAGAAAAGTGAGCTTTAACTCCTATTCATTAAAGTTTCAACCACTTTCAAGCTAAAGGAAGCCTCCAAGCATTCAAAAGCTTTCAAGAGTATTGAAGATCATCCATTCTTGTGCATTCAAGAGACTTTATAAGTTGAAAGCAACTCTACATCGAGTTACAAAGAGATATCTGCTTTATTTTAGAAAGCTTGCATTGGTTCTTTACTTTTAAACCATATTTCTTGTAAGGGTTCTTGGTTAGCCTATTGTAAAACCAAGTGAGGTTATTGGTAAGCCTTGGAAAACCAATTAGGTTGGTGGTTGGCCCGCAAAACTACTAAAGTTCTTGGTTAGCCCGGAAAACCAAGGGAGGTTGGTTAGCCTTGTGAAAACCAATTAAGTTCTTTGTTAGCCCGTAAAACTAAGTAAGGTTTTGACTTGTTGGCCTTATGAAAATAAGTTGGGTTTTTAATTAGGGAGCCCGCAAAACTAATCAACTATAATCGGTGTGATTATAATGAATTCCCAAGGGGATCTTGGGAAGTGGATATAGGTGCATTGGATAGCACCGAACCACTATATTTCTTGGTATTTGTGATTGCTTGTTCTCTCTCTCCTTGCTCTTTACTTATTGCTCTTTATTTCCGCTGCATTCTTATTTTAGAGCATTACAATTGAATTGATAGTACCTTGTTAATATATTTACTGAATTGGATTGCATTACTTAGTATCAAGTAATATTAAGTTTCAATTTTTAGAGACCCAATTCACCCCCCCTCTTGGATTGCTTACTGGGCAACAAAGGTAAGGGTCACACCCAATGTGATGGAAAGGGACTGAGCCACCTTTATTGTCGCCCTGTATTGTATATTCTCTAGTGAAGTGAGGACATTCCTTGGTGGAGTGGGATCCTTATGGTCACGTCTAGAGAGGGTAGCTACACTGGTCACCCCCCTTCACTCAGTTTACTTATCAAAAAAAAGCTACAATATTAGAATACTTCTATTAAGACCCATTATCATGATTAGGGGTGAAAATGGATCGAGTCGGAGTGGATCTTGAGTGACCTTAAGCCGATCCAGTTCTTTGATTGGGTCCTAATATTAGACCTAGACCCAATCTAAAAGAAAATTAGATCGAGTTGGGTCATGTCCATGACTAAAATTTTTGATCCAACAAATCATTCAAGTTAGATCAAATCTATGAATAACCCAATTCTAATATAAAAAATTTGGATCTAGATCAGGTATTGATCAAATATAGACAACTATATTTTAATTATCATATAATCAATTATCATTAACCATAAAATATACAACAAATAATATTGCTTTCAAAATAAATTATAATATAAAAATAATTATAAATTTATTTTTATGTTAAAAACAAGTTCCATACAAGTCTTAAATTATAACTTAGAGGTCCAAATAAGTTTAAATCCTAACAATATCAGTAGGTTAGGGTTGGGTCGGGTCCAAATTTAGTAAACTCAGATCCGTTACGAAAAACGGAATGGGTCCAATTTTAGAATCCGATCCGAATCCACATATCTTTAAAAATGAGTTGGATCGGATCTAAACGGGATAGGTTGGCTCAGGTCACGGATCAATCTAACCCATTTGCATCCTTAATTATGGTAGAATAATAGACTTAGCTTCCATGATTCTTTTTATTGCATCCCCAATTTTTTTATGCTTATTAGCATCAGCAATTGATTAAAAAAGCACCAATGATGAGAAGTTTTTATGTGAATTAACCAGGGATACCGAGCTCATTGAGGTACAACAACTAGTAAGAAAACTAGAATTATTGGACTAGTAATCACTTTAAAACCGTTATAGCCCATGGCCTCATTTAAAAATGTTAGTCACAAGATATTATTTAGATTTTTTGATCCTATACAAGTATCCAAGATCTATTTCATATGGCTAACGTGGAACTAAATACATACCCGTATAGAACCTTACATATACATGCCCGCATGGAATCCACAGATTTCCTTTATTTAAAGTTTTGGTATCCTCGAGCTACAGGTCTAAATCTATTCATCTAATCACAGGTATCACAATCAACTCGTGGTCGGCCCCAATAAAATTACATGTGCCGTAATGTTCTCCTATTCAAATAATCTATAGGTTGAATTCACTTTGATATCATTTATCACAATCCAATCCAAGATCATATCCGAAAAGCTAGCAGAAAAAGGCATTATTTGCATTTTTTTTACTTTAGAAACTAAGGATAAGCAAAATGCATGGAGATGGGTTGATCCTGTTACCGCTTCTGACCCCATCTTTTAAAGAGCCGCTACCAAGCAAGTAATGTAACTAAATTTTAGTTAGATGTGTTTATTCATTAATCCAATAACTATATATCCAAGAAAATAATTGCAGAGGCAAAGTAGGCAGGACTGGTACGTTTAACATTCCATAATGCTATTTTATGACATCCGGCCGCTATTCTCTCATAATTAATTACTTTCTTTGTTGGCCGAGAAGGATGGATGATTAGGACCGTAAAGCATTCAGAATATCCTTAAACCAGTAGGACCGTGGAAGAAGAGGCCCTTGCTAAACGTCAAATCTTTACAAGTTGGAGTTTGGGAGGCACATGCCCTCGGGCCAATGACCATATAATAACATCGAGAAGTTTAAGACAAAAACCAGGCGACAACCTCAGCAACGCCTTTTCCTTTTATCTCTCTGGAGTCCAATTTGTTTATTTGATGACAAGGATGGTCACTAAGGTGGTAGCTTTGTTTTCAACAGCCTAGCTTCATGTCCCATTGTATCTTAATATTATCGTATACGTTTTTTTTTTTTTTTTTTGAGTAAATAATTGTCACATACTTTAACTTGGTCTTACTACATAATTAGTGCTTTTTAGTGATGCACGTCTCGATGTATTTGTAAATGATAGTACTTCCAAGAAGAAGCTGTTGGAATGCATGGTTTCTGATTAACTTGTCAAAGAATCGAGGAATAAAGATTGCCTAGAATGTCTTTCCATGCATCATCCGTAATTAATTTAGTAGATTATTATTGCTTCCTTTTGTTTTTTTTTTTTTTTTTTTTTTTTTTTTGACGAAGTTTGCCATTTTGATCTTGTGCATGGGGATTGAATGGAGAGAATTTTAGATGTATTTGTAGAGAAAAAATAAATTTACCGACCACATAAATGATATGGTAACATGTTGTTCTTCCATTGCTGACTAAATCCTTAGGAGGTGATGATCAAGAAAAGATTGATACGTGTGGAAGACGTGCAAGCATCCGCCCATTTTTCTTCCTCTGAAATAATTACGTTAACCAAAGGAGACGGAACTGACTAGAACGTAACACGTTTCAAAATTGTGAGTAATATAGGATAAGATTAAATCTAGGAGAATCCATATAGTACTAAACAAATATTACATCAACTCATCGAGCTACCAATTCTCATATGCTTTTCTTGTGCGGTCTGGATCGAGGTCAAGTAAAAGGTAGAAAGGCAAAGACCATTAGATAGCCAATGTAAACCCTTAAATCTTAAACTCTTGCGTGTTGTCTATCTATTAATTTGGATGCGTACGATCCATTTGAATCTCCGAATAGTTCTTACTGGGAGTGCTTTAGCGGTCATACCTGTCCAAGATTTTGAGTCTTGAATGGTGTATCCAAAAATTTGGATCTAGGTAGTGAATCCCCCTTCCCCACCTCTCTATCTAAGAAGGGTGCTAAACTACACTCAACATCGGATTGTGAAAATCCACTCCCGAATCATGTCAAACTTGTATAGAGTGGCAGCATCCTCCACTTCCTAGATTGAACTCCTTTCACACATTCTCCATGGGAGTGGAATTGCCATAGATATATTCCGACAATTTGCAAAACTAAAAGCATTGGATCAAACCATGCCTCTCATGCTGGAACTACTTGGGTGCAAATTATATTGCTTTTTGAGAGCAAAAACTCCTTGAAAGATAGGGGGTGCGGATAATTGGGTTATTGCCTTGACCACATCGATACAACATCGCTCAAATCCCAAACCACGATAGACATGATGAAAGTAGTCCAGCGACATCAAAAGAACAAAAGAGAAGCTAGTAATGCCAATAAATCAGTCTTGAGTAGAAGAATGCTTCGGCCCCGCCTGGTCTTTGAGCTGGGTTCGGACTAAATTAAAGATGTCTCCTAACCAAACTGGTAAACCATCTGTCGTGGAAGATAACTTGGATTCGGAGCCCATTATCAATGGCGGCTTCCAGTTCCAGGGGATGATGGCACAGTTTCCCCCATCGCTTATAGGCCGCTTCAAGTTTTATTATAAGAGAACTCACGCAAAAGGTGGGCCAACCCAGGCCAGACCATTTGACAGGCCCTAATGAAATATTCCAATATAATCAATTCACTCGAATGAAGAATTATTCAATGCAGCAGGCTCGCCATAATCTTCTCGCTCTATATTAGAAAGGAAATCCATTTCAGCGTCACCGCCGCGAGAACCTAGAGAATGGAACGAGGCAGAGAAGAGAGCAATGCGGTAGACGGAAATGGCGGGCTTCACCGAATCCTCCCGTCGTCGCTCTAAGGAGGAAGGTAAGTGCGAGCTCTCCACGTGGCATACTCCATCTGTGGTAGAGAATATATATATCTATAATGCGTGGCTGTAAAGAGCAAGAATATCTTCTTCCAGAGTCTAATTTTTCATGCCGCTATCGGATAAAACAGCATGGAGAACGTTGGCAGGTTTATTTATTACCCACCCGATTTGCGCAGAGACTGATTTACCATTCACAAATAAATATATAAATAAAATATTTTCTTATAAATATCCGTTTAAAAAAAATATTTTTTCTTGATATTTTGTTCTCTCTTTTAAGGAGAGAGAATTATAAAAAAAAAAAAATCAACATAGA
Organism: Areca catechu; assembly: GCA_021397845.1. Taxonomy (NCBI): domain Eukaryota; kingdom Viridiplantae; phylum Streptophyta; class Magnoliopsida; order Arecales; family Arecaceae; genus Areca; species Areca catechu. Next base: position 19,919,585 of record CM038052.1, on the reverse strand, counting down.
TGCCCTGGCTTAAAATAAAAATACTTCAAAACATTTTTCTTGCGGCATGCACCACGCCCGCCCAGCACTTTCGCCGGGAGTGCCGATTCCATCAGGCGTAGGGGTTCGGTGCAATTTGTAGGCATCAATGCACTACACCGAGGATTGGTTAAATCTCTACTTTCCATGCCAGCATCAAATCTACTCATGGACTCATTTTCTGCGATATCAGCTCTTGATAACTTGTCCAAAAAAGCTTAACTTCCCATACAAACAGCAGTAGGCTTGACTTAAAACCTAACCCAACCACAACCAATGGAAACCACATATATATTACTTGCCAATTCTGGACTTCGTTAGGGAATCTACCTGGCTTCTAATTCCCCAGGACCAGTTATTCAGAGATGCACCACCCAGGACCGGTGTCCAATTGCCCAAACAGACTCATGGCAACAAACGAGGTGGAGGTGCTTTCAAAAAAAAACAAACTAGGTGCAGGTCGTGGCAACAGGCTCGACTCGCTTGTCATTTTGGTCAAGATACCTGATCCACGCAAATTTGCATTACCAACTGCAGTCTAAAGCAAAGTTAAGTTGGGCAAAAGAAGAACAGAAATCATAGAAAAGACTTCTGAAAGCACAAATATTTCGAGCATACAGTACACGAGTCCATTCTTTGACTTTATGTGGTGGACGATGCCAAGCTGTCGACAAAAACACAGCAAATTTGGGCTGTGGTTGCATGTTTGGGGACGGCTGGAGCTAGATGAGGTAAGCGGCTGCAATTTGTTTTCAAATGTAATGCAACAGAATATATGCAATCTGTCAATGGTTTTCTGGCTGGCAATGCCAGCAAACGAGAGAAGGCACACACTTTGGTTGAACCAAGTAAGAATTATATCAAGGATATTTGTGATCCATCTCATGAAATTCCAAAAACAAACATGAAACAGCTGCCTGTTTAAGACATGATAATAATATTACCTGACGTTACATGTACTATCTGAAACATGGTTGGATCTACAGAATGTTGTCCAGCCGAGACTGCAGGTCCTGTATTGGCACCAGGCCAATTAGCTGCATTTCTTCATCAGAATATTCTGATTTTAGCAGCGTCTGCAACTGTAAGTGAGCTTCAACTATATTTGTCCTGCAATATGCATAAAAGTTCCAAAAGTTACAGATCTGTGTGATCGCTGAGCTGAGCTTAACACTCCAAAAGCCAGGTTTATAAGATGCTAAAAGGCAAAAAATTTGTATGGCTCCGGAAATAAAAATGGCATTGAAGATCAACAACGTGAATGTGTGAGAAAGAGAGAGAGAGAGGGGGGAACAAGTATAACAAAGTGATGGGGACAGGAGATAGGATCGTTGATGAGCCTAGAAGTTACTTAGATTATGGTACTTTTTTTTTTTTTTAAATTTCTTTTTTAGGGATGACGAAGGAATAGTGGGAATGGAAGACAGGGATTTGAATCTCATGCACTTTGGGACTCATACTAACGAAGAGACATCTCACCTCCAAGGCATTCCACCCTTCTCGATACTTAGGCGTTAAGGTGAATCTCAAAGATCATGAAAGGATAAAGAAAATGGAATGGAAAGGGGGATAACTAGACATGACCTCATATCATGTCCTAGGGCTGGGTCTCACACCCTCTCCTCACGGAATGAAAGAAAAGAATCTCTCTTTCCCTAAAAATTCAACTTTATTGACTGAACTGTTTTTTTTACAAAAGACTGAGGGTGGTATTTATAGACCTTTCCAATCCTTATTTAAATTTGAATACAAGATAAAAGATAGGGATGACTCGAATTCAAATACAAGATAGGATAAGATAAGCCTATCCAAATTCTAACCAACCAAATCCTAATTCAAATTTCAAACAAAAGATAAATCCCAAACTAATTTATTTTGGATATGCTCCGAGATTTGTGCAGCTCCGGAATCCGTGCTGCTCCGAGATTCGTGCAGGGTGATGTCCCCATCAATTTTTTGATATCAGAGCCCAGAAAATTAAGGTACCTGCATATCATCCCAGATTCCCTTTTATCAGTCGTCCCTCCATTTCCCAGATCCACAAAAAAAAAATTGAAGTTGCCAACAATTTAATTTTCTTTCCGTGCTTCCTCCCAAACTCCACCGTCGCCTCCCTACTGCCCCGCCACCACACCACAGTTCCACCCCCTCGGCGAATTGTCCGTCCCTAACCTCCTTGCCGCCCGCCACCACGACCCTGCCTGCTCCTCCCACTGCCTCCTCAACTATAAGGGTTTCCTCGCCGTCCAAGCCCACCGCGTCTCCCACCTCCTCTGGCAACAGCACCGCCAGCCTCTCGCCCTCGCCCTCCAGTCCCGCATTGCGGACGTCTTCGCCATCGACATCTACCCCGCCGTCTTCTCACCCACCCAGCAACCGCCGGCCGTCAACACCCAGCAGTCGATGACTCCGACTCCACCGCCTCCCTCTGTCCGGGAGATCCACGTCGAGCGAGCGACACCCACTCCCTCCCGTCCGTCATCACCAGAGCAGAGCCATCCCGCCTCAGATCGCCGCCGCCGCAGGTGTCCCCCACAAGTAGCAGACCTCTGCCACCTCACCGATGCCTCACCGCCTCCATCCCCCAATCTCATCGCCCGCTGCCGCCCCTCTTCCGCCTGTGACAGGGACTCCGACCGCCCGTCTCCGCCATCCTCTCACCAAACAGAACTGCCCCAGTCCAGATCCGATTGGCGCCTCCACCAGATAGCCTCCCTTCCGCCATCGACCGTTGCTCCCTCCGTGCCGACGACGCTGACTGGAACTTCCGCCCGCCACAACCGAAACAACTCCGAGAGCTTTGCCGACTCCGACTCCTCCAAGCTCCAATCGCCTCCGCCGCCCATCACTGGTTCTCCAACTTCCTCAAAGCCCCCACATCCGCCGCCCCGCCGACTGCCACCACCCCTAACCCTGATCCGACGACCCTCACGATTGCCCGCACCCGATGCCCATCCACCGCAAGTCCCACTTCGCCTTCCATGAGAAGCCACCGGAACTCCCGGCTGCAGTCACCCGCATCACACGACACCGCCAGAATCCTATCCGTGCCGGCCATCTCCTCTGTGCTGCAGATCCGGACACCCCATCACCCCTGCTGTCGAGACCACCGTGCCCTGCCACCGTCTCCGTCGATCCCGTGATGCCAACCGCCAGCCATGCCGTCATCGCCGCCCAGCACCGATGCCGACGAAGCCTCCCTGCAAGCCCCCTTTGTTTCTGGTTCGAGTCCGCGAAGATGGAAAAGAAGCACTGCACGATCGTGAAGGCAGTCCCTCCTGCACAGTTCTCAAAGCGAAGCCGGCTTCCCAATGCCGACTTCAACAGTAGGAAATAAAGAAAAAAAAAGTGAAAAAAATGATAGAAAAATGAAGAAAAACAAAATAGAGGAAAAAATAATGAGTTTCCAGAGCTCCACAATTTCATAGCTGCACATATTTCAAAGCTATACAGATCTCAAAGCAGTCTTTGGATGTGGTTCATCAAGGCCCCCCCCCCCGATCTTGACTCGACGAAGTCAAGTTTTCCCCACTATACAGATCTCAAAGCAGTCTTTGGATGTGGTTCATCAAAGCCCCCCCCCCCCCCCCCCGATCTTGACTCGACGGAGTCGAGTTTTCCCCACCTCAGAGAAATGATGGGGACATCAGCCTGCACGAATTCTGGAGCTGCACAAATCTCGAAGCATATCCAAAATAAATTAGTTTGAGATTTATCTTTTGTTTGAAATTTGAATTAGGATTTGGTTGGTTAGGATTTGGATAAGCTCATCTTATCCTATCTTGTATTTGAATTTGAGTCATCCCTATCTTTTATCTTGTATACAAATTCAAATGAGGGTTGGAAAGGTCTATAAATACCACCCTCGGTCCTTTGTAAAAAAACAGTTCAGTCAATAAAAATGAATTTTTAGAGAAAGAGATTCTTTTCTTCCACTCCGTGAGGAGAGGGTGTGAGACCCTAACCTAGGACATGATGTGAGGTCATGTCTAGTTATCCTCCTTCCCATTCCATTTTCTTAATCCCCTCGTGACCTTTGAGATTCACCCTAACGTATCCAAGTATCGAGAAGGGTGGAATGCCCTAGAGGTGAGAGGTTTCTTCGTTGGTATGAGTCCCAAAGTCCATGAGATTCAAATCCCTGTCTTCATCCCTACTATTCCATCGTCACCCCTAAAAAAAAAATTAAAAAAAAAATATCCTAATCTAGGTGACTTCTAGGATCACCGACGTCCTATCCTATGTCCCCCATCACAAAGTAAGGCAATTGTCAATCGGTTCCAATACCGAAACCTTACCTTCATATTATAAGAATAGACATTAACTTTGAGGGTTTAGAGTTCATCACAGACAACATTCAATAGCTGAAGTAATTCATGTTTTCCACTTTTTTTGTTTTTGAGCCAATTAAGTTGTTAAAAGAATATAGCGCACATTCTGATCATAATAGGAATTTCAAAAACAATATATTAATTCAGCATCTCACTTGATAGGTTTAAACAAGATCATCCGAGTCGATGGGTTTCGGAGATAAAGCTTCATCTTTGTCATAACCTTTGGCAATTCTTGCTCGATAGCATTTCTAACCTGTTCAGATAACACTTATTGTGGTCAGCACATGACAAAAGTCATCAAATTGGCTGCATGCGTAGCATACCTTTCGAACTAGCTCAGCCACTTTATCTGGAGCAGCAAATGCTTGATTCTTGAGGGGTTTTGCTAGAACAGAATCCGATTTCTGGTCTTGATTGCCCGAGGACAATGCAACTTTCACAGCAGTAACCTAGTAAACAAATATTATCTCGTTCATAAACAAGTTGATTTTCAATGACAATTATCGGATCCACTTTTTTGTGATTCGGTGACCTAATATTCAAAAAATCAGAAACAATTGATAGATTTAAAATGATTCCTACACTACAAAGAACCATCTTTTAATGCCAAAGCAAGGGCTGAGGGATGAGCAACTTGTAAAAGAAACAGGTGATATCAGGAGTTTGTCAACATTAGCAGACAGAACAAACAAACAAACAATTGAAACAAACACATATACATACATACATATATATATATCTTTAAAATGGCTCATAATGAGCAAAATCAAGCATATACACATGCACATACATATAGAGTGACAGAGAAAGATAGATGACGATAGAGCAGACAGAGTTAAATAATTTTGTCAATAATTTATCATTGTACCAACTGTATTCCCTCAAATTTCTGAGAATTTACAATTTTCATCCAAAATGGGAAAAGTAGACATAATTACAGATGAAAAAAAGCTGCTGAGATTCATTGGTAACATAATTTTTTAAAGATGGATGGTTATTTCAGACTTTTTAAATTAACTTGTAATGCTGGAATTCAGTATCAAGTTTTTATTACCTTGGTAACGAATGAAAGCATCGGATCAACAACTAGCTTAGTGAAAGACATTATAAATTCTTCACATGTAGCTTTGAGGTTTTTCTCTAGCTCCTGCAGATAAGATAACACCAAGCCACATGAGAGTTTCTCCAGCAGATTTTTTTAAGTAGAAAAATGGCATGAGAATGCTACTCGAGTTCCTGCAAATAAGATAGAGAACAGTAAGCCACAAGAGAGTATCTCCAGGTGATTTTTCTTTTAAATATACCAAGGTTTTTCTTTAAAGATACCAGCTGATTTTTCTTTTAAAGTAAGCCACAAGAGAGTATCTCCAGTTGATTTTTCTTTTAAAGAATGGCACAAGAACATTCCTCAAGTGTTTTTATAATCCATGCCACCGGGTTCAGCTGGTTTAGTTGGACAAGCATCGAGTAACAATTCCAATCTGATAAAGATACCAAGGTTTGCTGCTTGCTAATTTTATTAACTTGTAATTACAACCATGCTAACACATGCACCTCCTGCCAACTCAATAAGTTAACGATGCTAGTCAAATCACTGAAATCAATCACTCCATGAGCATCTGATTTTTCTGTTTAAATAGGCATTAGTTCTGCAGCATGAACTTGTCATTGCAAAATCAAGGCCCATTTACCAGAAGTATCAGATACTGACTGACAATTTCCAGTAAACTGGATGACCTATATATATATATATATATATATATATATATATATATATATATATATATATATATATATATATATATATATATATATAACACTAGCGATCTCTCTCAAAGCTTCTCTCTAGCTCTCCCTCTCTCAATTCTTCTCTCTTTCCATGATCCTTCACACTGAACGATGTCTAGACCAACACCCTCTCAATGGTTGGGACGGTCTCTCCCTTGATCAGCGCCACCACTAACATCAATAATGCAGATGCCCTATTCCTTAATCCAGCATGGTTCTCAGGTCCTCAATCAACACTATCGCCCTCCAACGATGAAGATGCCAAACTGACACCTCTCCCCCAATATGCCTCTCTCTCCCCCCTCCCTCTCCCTATTTCTCCCTTCATCTTCTCTCTCTTCCCTGGGCCTCCTCCTAGGATTAGGCTTGGTGATAGGGTTTCTCCCTTTCTCCCCTTTCTCTTCTCCCAATCTTTCATCTTCAGTACATTTCTGCTTGGTAAGGTACGTACTAGTACTATATCAAACTTGTTGCAGGTCGGTACAAGTCTCAATACCAATTTGGTGAACCTTGGTTAAAACTAAACCAAGTTTAATCACTTCAAATAGGATGCCAATGAAAATGATATGCATGTTAATTTCTTTAGAGAACATGTTTGGATGAGATTGACTATGCACAAGTTTAATCAATTCAATGAATGAATTTTTAAGCCAGAATGCTTGGCAGTTCATGGATTTGAATTCTTTGAATTCGACCCCAAAGCATAACACAAAAAGCTGGCAGCAGAAAATGTAAGAGTCTAAGACCATAATTAAAATTATTTACTTACCTTCTTAGCATCTATTTGACTTTCAAGAACTCGAGGAGATAAAGTTCTAGCCAGTGAAGTTGATCTTGACCAGTCAAATAGTGAGGCCTGACCTCTTAGAATCCTCCTCAAATGCTCCTGCAATAGAATCAAGATAAGATTAAGGCTTCTAAAAAAAGCATGATGCAAATTTTCAACCCAATCATGATTAAGATTAGTGTACAGAATACAATAATGGTTGAACAACTTAAAAACTGCCCTTCAAAAAAGCAGCCACCATGGCAAGGATTCGGTTGCCCAAGTTAATCTGTGGTACACAACCTCTAAAAAAATGTTCTAAACATCATACCACACTCACCATGTTTTACAAAATAAAACACTACAATTTAGCATAAGATAATTTTTTATCCAGCACTCAGAACATTTTATTCTTTTCATTCTTCTGAAGGGCTACATCTCATTTAGCTCTCTTAAATTCGTTGTCATAACTTCATCACCTAGTTGTTCTCAAACCTTCCGTCCGCCTTCACCCCAGCCTTTTACTATATGAGGGCCTACCTTACAAATTCTGGCACATAATGATGTCATTCTAAATGCATTGTTCTGCATCACCTGGCAGTTCTTAAAACTTTACATCATGCATCAACTTTAGAGAAAAACATTAATTATAAAAGAAAGGATCAATTTCTATAATAGATTCAATTCACATAAAATTAGGGATGTCAATGGGCAAGGTCAGAGTAACAGCACATGCAAAATTTAAAGTAGGTCCAACCCAATGACCCAGTTCAAAACAATACAAAATGAAGAATGTGGGTCAGCCCACTGACATGACTATATGAAATTGTACATTATCTGTAAATTATAAGAATGATATCTTTCAGAAGCCTGAAAAAACGAAAGCATAAAGTTGGTAGGATTGCATTTTAAAAAACTAGCCACCACTAAAACTAGAAAGTTGGTAGGATTGCATTTTAAAAAACTAGCCACCACTAAAACTAGAAAGTTTAATATCACCTAATAGCAATATGCTATTTCTCCTCTTTTGACAGATATTACATTGCCTCACACTGAGCTCTTAAACATAATTATAAGCTCCTGTCTCCATTGCCTACTGAGGAATGGCTCCACAAATTCTTCACCAAACATTCTTACTATTAAGGATATTCCAAGTTTCACTGCAAGCATCTCCAGTCTTTTCACAGCTTCCATCTTCGTAACATTAGGTGCCCTCTTTTCTCTGGACATTCAATACTAGTCTTAGAGTGCCCACTTAGAACTTTGAACCATGGGCCATAACATTACAATTGGCCATCACTAATTTCTGCAACTCCTTGCTAGTTTTACCACACATCCATCCCAACATTCACATCTACATCATGTCCTTTTTCAACTTGGATCCCCTTTATAACCTATCATTCTAAACCATATAAAACTGTTGATCTTATTAGTTTTCAGCAGAATTGTAATTATTCAATGGAATCAATAAATAGAGTATATATGTGGATAGATAGGTTGATCCTCAGAGAGAGAGAGAGAGCCATGTCTCTTTAGAGAAAGACAGGAAAGATTGACATTGTACTTGTATAGTCAGATTAAAAAAATAATCATTAGGTACATAATAATCATAGAAGCAAGTTGTCCAAATGTCTGAAGTTTCAGCTTGCACTAACCAGCAAATGAGAGAAATCCAGCTCCTTGTGGGTGACAGAGAATTCAATATCAAATGGCGCAATCTGGAAAGTATAACAATTGTAAATTGCAATTACAACAGCCTCACTCGTTGATCACTTGCTCTTAAATCATAAAATTTAAAACACAACAGTTGAAAAGATATGATGCAGCCCACCTGTTCCCTCAAAATAAGAAGGTGCTTAATAAGGAAAAGCTGTCCATCCATCGGAGTAGATCTCTTTGCAATAGATTTGCTTGCATTCTGATAGCAATGAAAGTGATAAAATAAGCTACAGAACAGATACTATAAAATGCCACAGAAATCACAATTTTAACACTATCTTCAATAAGCATTGTTCCATGCATATACATGAATAGTAATATATTCAACATTAAGAGAACCCCCTTGGAAAGTTTTTGTGCAGACTTATTTCTATGTTATTAATTGAAATGATTTTGACCAAACAAACAGATTAATTATATTTTGGAACCTTAGCCACAGCAGCCATATGAAAGGTCACAACTGCCAAGCATTGGCGTTCAACAGAAAACCCTGACCACTCAATGAGAATTACAATAAAAAAAAATTGATTACATAAAAGCTATAATTAGAAATATTATTTTAGCAGAGTTCAAGATAAAGATAAACAGTAATAGTCTGTTTTTAAATCAACATGTCTGGGAAGCCATAGCCTCATAATTGCTATGGTATACGAGTACTGATATGATTAGCTAAGCAATATTGGATTTATTATTAACTAGTTTTTGGAATTTCTTTGTAATTGATTCTACGTGTCCTGGTATGATTAGCTAAAAAATATTGGATTTATTATTACTAATTTTTGGAATTTCTTTGTAATTGATGCTACCGAGTTACTTTTATCATTTAACATGTTGCTGTGTGATGTAAATAATACATATATAAAGAGAGTAAAGGAAATGAAGGGGAAGGGCTACACTCGTGAGATGAGAAGGCATCTATTCCTCTTGATTCCAAAATGAATAATGAAACATCCGAACCAAATATCCACACCACTGATCTAAGAATGCCATGAAATCAAAAATCACATATTTTGGTGGTCTCTAACCCATGCATCAAATGGGTACAAAAATGGTTTCCATTGTACTAGCATGCTAAAATTCATGATAGAGCATTTAAATTGAGAATGCACTTTATTGGTCATGATCTAGATATATTAAAACATGTATAAATTAAAAATCAATAGACTTTAATACGTAGATCATAGCAATATATACACATTATCAAGATGACAAAATTTTCAAAAACTATCAATTTAATTGAGCTTAACAATAAATAATAGTGTAGCTCTGAGTTGAGGAGTCTCTAGGGGTTTAGCTTTACAGTAGGCATACTCCGACCCACATTAGAAGTAGACATAATAAATTTGATGGCTTACCTTCAAATTTTATTGTTTTCTTTTTAGTAAACAACATTATACAAGGAATCTATGAAATAACACAGGAACACCAGGACAACTCTTTTCTAAATTGCAGCATAAAAACTGATCATGACAATGTGCAGCAGGCTCCTCAAATTTTCTGTAACACTTTTTTCTGTTCTAATGGAGTCCAAAATACTTATTGGAGTAAAAAAGAAAACAGAATGAGCTCACAAACCTGTATGGATATTGAGCAAAATTCTACTGCTTCCTGAAAAGGGTTGCAAAAAAGGTCAGAGTATACGAAAAATGCTAAAAGCATGGATCTGTCAAAACCAGATTTGCATACCTGAGCTAGACCAGTGAAAACTGCAGGTTCTAAGCAATGGTATAGCTTTGACAGGCATGATACTGTTTTTTCCAATGGTTGATACCAGGTTCTGAATATGTCTGAGTTATCATCGACCTGTAGATCGATAACAGAACTAGGCAAATTATATAGCATATGAAATAGGATTCTCTTCCTTTCTCTATTGTATTCAATAACAAATACTGGAGAAAATAGAAAACCATGAAAAGCACAGAAAATTGTTCTGCTTAAACCAAAATTCTACAGTCAGTACAGAAAGTAATGAATTTACACATGAACACCAATGCCCAAATTAGAAAAGAGAAACAAATGGACTGCAAAGTGGACATTTTATATATGCCAAGCAAATATGCTAATTAAAAATGTAAAATTAAGCAGCAAAAGAGGGAGTTTGAAAAAAAAAAGGGGGTTGGGGGGGGGGGTGGTTAGTGTTAGCTTTTTATATTTAAGATGAATAAATTAGAGGCTTCTGGACAAAGTTACTGACAGTGGTATCCGAAGTTGTCTCAGGAGATCTCTCCAGTTTTGCTGGGTAATCTAGATCAGCATCAGAAGGACGATAGTTAGCTATCTGCCAAAACAAACATTAAATTACAGCTTATTACTTAAACAGGACAAAAAACAAACTATCCAATGAGAGAAACAATGGATTCTGACAAGATCACCTCTTCACGTATGTATGTCCGAGCACAGAATGTCAATCTCTCATGAATATCCGCTAGAATTCTTTGTAGTGTGGGACGCAATCCTGCAAGTGACTCACCACGTCTGCTAAGCTGTTCTCCAAGCACTTCAATTTTTAGGATGTCAACAAGTTCACAGAGAGAATCAAGATTTGCTTCATGTATAAGTTTGGGGCGTAGTGTGTCATACAAATATGTGCACCTGCAGATTAGGCAGTGCCAATTAGCTATACAATAATCATATTATAAGACAGCAGTCAAAGTTCACAAAAATCTTATTAACGAGAACTCTTATCAATATACAATGAGATCAGGCAAAACATGAAAATCATCTGGAAGCTTGATGGCAACAGAGAGATGACACAGAGGAAAGGTGTACAAACTTGAAAAGAAAATAAAATAGATTATTTGACAATAAGAGAAGATGTTTTCCCAAAAAAAATAATCACTGATTTGTTAGACAAGACATTTTAAAACTATTGATGTTGCTTTCTCACTTTTGCCCATTATTTCAATCTTCTATTCTTTACATGAAAAGCCAGTATGCCACAAAAGCATCATAGTATCAATCTGTTCATATAACACAAATTTCAAGCTACAGTTACTTGATCAGTTCAAGTTAAGATATTTCCTGCTTCCATCATAAATATGTTTAGTTGTATTGGAAAGATTGCTACATCCACTTTAATTCAGGATGAATTTTCTAAATTCTTAACAGTGACTCCTTGCCTTCATGTAAAGATCATTCGTGCCATGTGAATCACGTCAAGCTACAAAGCAAATCTCCACAAGAGCATACATGATAACTTACATGGGGTCTATTAGAAGAGCCAAATTTGAGGCATCTCCTGAGGTTGATGGAAAGAAATGATCAAAGAGTTGGTGCTCAAGCTGACAAACCTGGAGGACATTGCAAATCATACGTAAGAATGAAAAATATATTAGTTGTTGCAACAAAAGAAAATACTCCGCTCAAGAGATATAATTCCTAGCAAAAGGCAAATGAGCAAGAGATCCTAGATGGAGAAGAAGTAAAAAGAATCCACATCTGAAGCGAAGCATATGAATGATCCGGAGAAAAAACCACAGCCTATGGTCTAGTTGCAGCTCCAATCTTCGTTACAATGTGGATGTCAGGTTTAACATCATATTTCCAGCCATATAGCATGTAGCAGACACAGAAGGCATCATAGGTATGATGGATTTGACACAGACACATGTTTCCCATGGCTGAATGATACATGCCCAACAATAAACTCCATTACTAGCCACTGTTTACCCGCATCCCCCTTGAGTCCACCTCTCCTTATCCATTTGCCTAAAATGTATTTAATACTAAAACAAAATGTTAATATAATTATAAAAAAAGGATAAAAGATAAGAAAATGGGAAAGATTAAGGCTTGCCATGTCGGAACCATACCCCGTGCCAATCAGCCGGTGGTATGATTAGGTATGCCCCCTATCATTCTGTACCAGAACCGAACCAACATAGCAAAGAAAGCAGGAGAGGAGAATTGGAGAGAGGAAGAGAGAGGGGGGTAGGAAAAAAGGAGAGGGAGATGGCAAAGACATCGACGATGGTGGCCGGCGGGCTGTAGAAGCCCTTGGATAACTGAAGAAGCAAGAAACTCCGAATGGACCAAACTGAGAGAGGAAAGGGGGGAAGAGAGAGGGGGCATAGGGAAGGAGAGGGAGGGGATGAGACAGTGGGGGCACCACCAGAGGGCCATGAAGGCCCGAATCCTCCATGTTGATCGAAGCAAAGGTGATTGCCCCTATTTCTATTACATATTTGTGATTTTAATTTTTTTGTTTTTGTCGACTTCATTGTAAGCCGGCAAAATTTTTTATAAAAAAATTATTAGGTGAAGTCGGTAATAGAGTTCCCAACTTCACCTGATATTTCCTTTAAAAAAACAAAATAATAGGGGTTGTTGCCCCTGTTTTAATCAGCAGATTCTAGCCTCTAGCTTCCACGATAGGCCTCCAGTGGCCTCTAGAAGGTCTCTCTCCCTCTCCCATCTCCTTCCCTCCCCAACTCTCTCTCTCTCTCTCTTTTCCTTCTCCTCTTTCTCCCCCTCCTCGATGCCAGCCCCCTAGTGGGTGCAGAGCCCCTCCGATGGCCTCGGCAAGCCTCCAAAGGTTCTCTCTCCCTCTCCTTCCTTCCCCCCCTCTCTCTCTTTTCCTCTCATTCCTTCAGTGTTCCAAATTTTATACCAAAACTGTACCAGTAGACCGTTATTATAATTCGACACATCCTGAACCGCCTGATTCATGTCTGTTTGGCAAATTCTAGGAACAATACTCCCTTCTTCCTCACCATCTCAACCCCACCAAAAAAGGAACAAAAATAAGCAAGAATTATCCCCCAGCCTTTCCCTGTAGAAAATTTCCTAACCCCATGACTACCGACAAGCCTCAAAACCCATCCGACCTAAATCTTCCCCATTTTCTCTCAAGGAAAAAGATGAGCCACCACAATGCATTGTCCGCTCCTATTAAACCTATAAATCTCCTTCGTAATTCATCTCATATCCTCCTCCCTTACTGAACCAGTCATCAAGCTGTGTGATTGACTGAACAGCCTTCACAGTCAACCATCTAGCTTTTGCAAATTAGCACTAAGCTCTCACACTCTGTGAATTGGCCTCTCTGCAGCAACCCTTCCAAGTTCAAACATCCACCCACTATGGGCTTCCTATTCAGATCTGAATCTCGGTGCCAACAAAGTTGATCTGTTGCCATATATACTCACTACCTATTTCAACTTCCATACATAATGAAGATGATTATAGCACATGTTTTTATCATTCTATGCATAAGCTTCAAGATATTAAAAAACAAAGAAAAGCAAACTTGTGATAATAGCATTCCTAAATATCCAGATGCAGCTTCAACTCATCTTATACCATATATTTAGACAACTCAAAGTTTGCAAAGGTTCAAATAACTATGAATAAATTGCCATGAATTTGTATTAACACATAATTACACATAAATAGATAATAAAATCAAATTAAAGTGGTATTCATGCACCTTCGCAGGTTACTATAAGATAATGTGGGCAAACTATATTGATGCAGTGATGTACATAAGGCCTCTCACTTTCTATGAAAAAAAAAATTTCAGTTTGTCACCTACCATTTAATCCTCTCTGATTGAAGAAGTTTTGGTCAGCAGCCATACAGAAAAAGACAGCCCGAAGAAACAAACAGGCTACAGATTTTAATTATTTACCATTACTTGGAAGAATCACACTTAACTTGAATTTTGGTTTACCTGCATTAAGTATGCACATCCAGACCTAGTTAATGATGGCAAGGCCTCTTTCCTGGCAAACTCAGATATCCGCTGCTGCAATATACTTTTCACCTAATAGCATATATATTCAGTTATCAAGAAATAAAGAACAACCATTAAAAAGATTAAAAAACAATAAAGATAAGCCAGCAACTTACTAATGACAGTCTCTGCTCACAATACAATCTATGGCATTCTGTAACAATCTGGGCATATTCTTTCCTAGTAGATCTGCTTTCAAGTTCCCCTAACAGAGGTTTTAGCTGCAAAAAATTAAGTGTTGTTACAACTCTCTCCTATGGAAGCGTCTTGGTGAAAAGGTATGATTACATGGCTATTATGTTTTCTTTTTTATTCTCATATTTAGTTGTTATCAACCAATGTTAGCTCCCACACTGAAGCTTTGTTTGATTCCACTGTGTGATAAGTTGTGAAGTTGTACCCTTTGATACCCTACAATATAACAAAAGCTGTGTAACAAAGAATATATACCTCGCTAGCTGCTGCTTTAAAGCGAACATAAATAACGGATGCCTCAACACCCTCCGAAACAGTAGTTTTGTTTGAACCACTGCCTCGAATAGCAGTTTGCACCTGCAAAGGAAACACTAAAACGAATTCTGCATACTCTGTATTTGTTTTAAATTGATATTTCCTGATGTACAAGAAAATTACCTGAGAAGAAGCACCTTTAAGAACCGAAAGCACATGGGATCGAATCATGCCTAAAGCCCGAGACTGTAAAAAAGAACATTAGGAGCACACCATTTCAAGCTTGAGTACTTTCACAAAAAAATTGTAATGCTGTTTTAAGAAGAAGCTCATGTGCAATGACCAAGCTTATAATTTTAGATCTACGATAATCTAGTACCTGGAGTTGTCGAAACTTGACCAAGTAAACACCAGATTCTGCATACTGTGGATTGCTTTCAGTATACCTAGGCTTGTCATGATAAAAAATATCAAATCAAAATTGATGGTAACTACACAGTAAAGAGAATTTAATTCTTTTCACAAAACAATTAAAAGTAGAAGAGATCATAAGTGGCAAGAATTACTCTTTTACTTACGAAATGCAGTCATCAAGACGTTTCAACAAAGGAAGAAACTGTTCGCTCCCAATATTCATGTTTGGAGAATAGAAACTGGTGGAAACCTGTTACAAAGATACAACCAAATTAAAATTTTCCATGGAAATAAACAAAAAATTCTTTGCTTTGTTATAGATAATTTATGCAAATTAGACATACAAAATCCAAAGCCAAATCTGTAATATGATCCACTCAGCATATATGAAGCCAATAGCTCATTCTCTCCTTGAAAAAAATGGTCGAAGGCACATATACTATAGGGTAACTATTCTGTTAACAATTGCTAATAATGCATTGCCAACAAATTTTAAGTGCACAAACATGAACTCATCTGAGAAAGTATAGAACAGAAATAAATGAACTTGGTGCCAGCCCAAATTTTATTTAGAACGTACTCATCCAAGAGAAAAATGAATGGAGAGAACTCATCTGGTACCTCGTTCAATGCCATAAAAAATGTCTAAACCACAAGTGTTGGCTACTGAAACAATTAAATAGGCCTTTATTTGCATTTGATTACAGGCACAGAAGTGTCACATCTGTTGGGGCATGGCATAATTATATCCGAAATGAGCAAGAGCTTGGATTGTAAATTTATCCAAAACCAAATGGCTAAATGAAACTAAATATGACTAAAGCTTTACCTGAAATCTAGAAACACCAAGTCTTAGAGGGAGGTAATAGATGACAATGGAATGGTTTGCCTTGTATAGTTAAGGACATTTAGGTCGAAGACTCAGTTTCTAGAAATGACTCTATTGCACAAAGCGATCTCACTTTATTCTATCATAGGCGGTCACTCCATACCATTCTCAAATTTTCAGTAGATATCATGCTTCTTGGGAGGGTATCATTCCTTCCATATCCTATAAAGGAAGGCTATTATTTATATCAAGGATTGAAAGAGTGTGTGCCAGTGTCATGCCATCTGGCACTGACATGGTCCATTCCATGTTGTGCTAGTGCTTGAAGCACACTAGAACAATAGATGCCAAGCAGTAAGATGCAAGCAATACCACACCAATGTCACAAGCCAAAAAGGAACATCATACCGCCCCAAACCGCCCAAGTTTGGGGCATATCAAACTCTACTGAAGGCAGAACAGCAAAATTCACAGCCCCCCCCCCCCCCCGTCTGAAAAATCCAACAAGGGAGGGGGAGGAGAGAGGAAGATAGAGAGAGGGAGGGACAGAGGAAGACAAAGGGAGAAGGAGAGGCCAGCAGAGGGCTCGAAAGCCCTCATTTCATCCTCCATCCGCTGCACGTCCTAATTTTTTTTCTGAATTCACAGCTTAAGCCAGCAAATGGTTTGCCGAGCGAGGTCAGCAAACCATCTGTCAACTTCAATTGTGAATTCAGGGGGAAAAAAATGGCAGAACCCCTGTTTCATTCGAAACAAGGGCAACCCCTGTAGATGGCAGATGGAGGATGAAATGGGCCTTTTGATCACTCTCTCAGCTTCTCTCTCCCCTCTCCTACTCCCTCTCTCGCCCTCCCTCTCTTTTCCTCTCTTCTCTCCTCCCCCTCCCTCTCCAGCTCTTCCTTTGTTGATACAGCCTGAAATGGCACAGTATGATACCATACCATACCACGCCGCCAGGTAATCGATACGGGTCATGTTATCGATATAGCCAACCTTGCACGCACCAATGGGGGATTGGCACCAACTCAACCATGTCAATAACCACTCTATCAGTATGTTTTGAGTTCTTGTACTCTACCCATGCATCTCTAATGCATTGAAAACTAACCTTGTTTGAGTTCATGTACGTTAGCCATCCACTTGTAGATAGGTACCTTTTATTTTTACCAATGCTTCCATTTTTCAAAAAACATAACAGGAAAATTGTTTTTGATGCCAAATGAGTGGATTCTATTGATCAGACATGCATATATGGTGTGCTGATGCTAATAAGTTTGGAAGTGCACTATAACTGGAGTTGCAACATAAAAACAAATTTCTTTTTAAGATTCTTGGGCATCAAAATAAGCCCAAATAAAATATATAGCGGATCCATGACCAAAGCTCCACAACCAGAAAACTGCTATCTGAAGTCTCAATCAAGCCAAATTGCTCAACGAAGGCTCAAAAATGGCAGAACCATCACTATCAGCTTTATTCACAGAATGGCTTGAACACTCATATCAGGAGTTCAACTGGAGCATTTTATAAGTTGAAAAGAGGTTCATATCAGCAGCTTCTGGACACGTGAAATGAGGTTCAAAAACGGCTAAGTTGCCCATCTTTTATGGCCTAATTTTCTATACAGCCATATGTCATTATTTTTTTCCCAGCCACTATGACTTAAAATTATCTAGCACCACATATCTTAATTCATATACATAATTCCTTGAGACAATGCAGCATAAAATTAGATTGCCAAATGTCCAGTTTTCTCATACACAACTTATTCTTATCCTCGCATGATGCAAAAAATAGATCGCCATCCGTCTCACAACTACTCCTTGCCATGTGGCATAAAGTAAATTGCCACATGGTACCTTTATCTCATATGGAGCTTCTCTTGCCACATGGATTAACTATATGAAAACCATTTGTCATTTCTTTCATGTGACACAAGCCAAAGCCTGGAAGCCACCATATGACATATTTGATAACGACCAAAGCCACCACATCAGCAAATACCATGTCCTCTAAATATATAAATAGGGTGGGGAAAAAAAAGGAAGGGTGAAGGAGGACAATCTACACAGATATTCTCCAGCACATTCTGACTTCATGACAAAAAGTAGGCAACAAATAAACTGCATTTAGAGTGTTGTTTCAACTTCCCCTTGTAGCCAAGGTGAGGGTCAAGGTCTTTATGCCTAAGGATCCAAAGGATCCAAGACCCTTAACATATATTTGATGTACAATAGCCAGAAGATTTTGTATTATAAGCTGAACTCCTTACTCAGGGGTCATCTTTTATGAGATGTAATTAACAAGTTCTTCGATAGTGTGGTTCAGAAGTATGGTTCCGAGTTCCTGCAATTGTCATTTTGTTTAAAAGTCAAGATTGCCTAATCCTGGAGAACCATGGTCCAAACAATTGGTTATGGCCCTTCAATGAACATGATCTTATTAAGAGGAATTGTTCATTTGAGAATCCTTTAACATGATCTTATTAAGAGGAATTGTTCCTTTTTATGCTTGGAATTGGACTAATAGTTTAATATACGAACTACAATCCTTAGATAAATCGGTTCTCTTGGAAAAAAATTACATGTAAAATAACTAAGGCTGGAATTATGGGTGTTTAAAAGACTAAATTATTTTTCCACCATCATGTAGCATTAAAAAGGCTCAGCCGTAGACTATATATAATATATATAAAGATTTTAAAAAATCTCATCAAGTATCAAATTCCAGGCAATCAATCATCAATACAAAAGAATTATATGAGGTTTTCAGCCCAAGGATATAGTCACTTTAGTTTGATCATGCCATGCAGTCAAACTACATCGCAAGAATCCACAACCACGTTTCACTTTGCCAATAACAGCCGATGAATGCATGTTACAATAAAAAGAGACCATGACTTCTCAACAAATGCCTCTCATATAAGGAGGGTACAGGCGTACAGCTAAGATCATGTTCTAGATTTTTTTTAAAAAAAATAAAAGAACCAAAAAATAAGTTCTATTGACTAAAACCTAATTCATCATTTGAATTTAGCAGGTAGAAACCTTGCATAAACTAAAGTTCTGAATTTTATGGGTAATGCTCCAATTGTTCGACTTGTTTTTGGCTTCAGATTTTTTTTTTTTGGTACATTTATTTGACTTCTCATTTTTATCTAGATCATGCAATTTGATTAATCTGATGATTGCATTAGTAAGGGTGAATTAACTTGGACCAACCGGTTGGTATTTTCAAAAAGCAACCAGTGATAGTATAAATGCATCAATCATGTCCCCATCTAGTATTTTTGATGGTGTTTTGTGATGCAATGGAGCAAATATTTATGCAATACCCTTGTATAAGACATCAACAAGATGCTTGTGTAATATGTAATTAATTTGTACACGAAAAAGAAGAAAAATGGCCATCAAAGTACAAGGTCTCAACTAAGTACACTTGCTTGCTCACATATTTTATGAAAAAGATGAAAACCTGATATGGTTTAGACTTTAGACAATATAAAAATATAAGAACTGCATACTATAAGATGAAAAACAAAAATTCAAAAGAACATACATTCAGTCCTTACATTCTCCAATTCATCAAAATAGTTGAGCTTACTTCGAAGTGCCTCTGCAAATTCTATCAACCTTTGCTTCTCTATCAACTACAATGCCAATAGATAAGAACTTGATTAATTCTGCTGGAAAGTTATTACTTTAAAGTACCTTATTCCTCATAATCACTAGATGAAACACAAAAGCTTAGACCTTGAGAGAGGATAGTAAAACTCAAATAAGGAAATTTAAGCATTTAAGACTTGAACACTTGGTATGGCTACAAAACACAAATTTACACAGAAAACATATCAAATAAAATAAGTATTCATCAGATTTCTTGACACACGTATGATTTTAGGGGCAAAATGTTATCTATTAGCATTATGAATGCATTCACAAGTGATATTGTCACACATGCACAAGGACATTAATAGATTTCCTAAATATCTATAATTTCCACCAAATGATTTCTTAGTTCCCTACAGAAGTTGTCTTTCATTATTAAAAGGTAAACAATTATATTTCATGCATAAGATGGTGACAGATAGGAGAAAATTGGCACTGCCCTGATGATCAAAGTGTGTCAATTGCCTTTCAATTTTCAACCACTTTCATCTTTATAACTACAATCATTAAAAGATCTTTTTCTTTCTGCACAAAAGATCAAGTTGCTTGACTTTATTATATTGATTATTATACTGTGTTATGTGATGTTAGAAAATTGATTTGGTATCCCAGATGTTAATTTTCAGCTTTATTTTCTAACATCAGAAAAAGTGTTCAAAGTTTATACCAGCTCTTAGCAACTAAACTCATAAAAGCTAGCCCATTTAAAAATAAAAGGTAAATTGTCCAAGCATATCGTTGGACATGCAACATGTTTCCAGTTTCCACAGGTTGAAGATCTTTCCATGTTCCCATGTGTGTGCATTTTGATATTTCACTCATCTTGCTTATGTGCATATGCATGCTTTAACAAAACAAGTTAGACAAATAGTATAAATCTTGTGCATGATATCAGTTCTCTGTTTAGCATCATCAATAAAAAAATTTAAATGACAAATATTATATTATTATCTCTATGTGCTAAAGAAGTACCGTGTTGCCTTTTCCCCCTTCCCCAGCACTGCCATATAGATGTACCAGGAAACTTCAGCATCTACTCTTTCCTTGATACATACTTCTAGAAAATTGGCTGGCCTTAAAATAACAAAGTATGCTTATTTAATGAGATACTTAATGTTAACTAATATTTATCAGACTAACATACATATTATGCAATAGTAATTCAGTTGTATCTCTTGATTATAAGCATAGGGGACTGGGTCTACCTACTCCCAGATTAAAATACTCACCCATTCTTGGCTGCACAAAATTTTTGTCAACATCTCTCTCTCTCTCTCTCTCTCTCTCTCTCTCTCTCTCTCTCTCTCTCTGTGTGTGTGTTTACACTCAAAAATGTACTGTAAAAGTAATACAATTGATGCAAGACAAAACAAGCTCTAATACCAAATTGACACAGGACAGAACAAGCTCGGATATTCTATATTCTCAAATCTTAATAATGCAAATTATGTTCTCAATTATATAACAATGGATTTATATAAACAACCTAAAATCATAATAAGAGGCCACATAAAAATAAAATACTAGAGTCCTTATAAAATTCTAATTATAGAGTCCACAAAATTCTAGTCCTAGAGTTCACATAAAAATAAAATTTCCTATTCCTAAATAAAATAAAGTTACTTAATTTGCATATTAGAACCTAAAAGAAGTGCACCTAGATTTCTTATAGAATGGTCCTTCATCAACAATTGTGAGATCCAGAAAACCTCAAGCACCATGACAACCATATGCCTCCATTGGCCTGATCTTAATTATCAGAAGCAAAAACATGTGCAAGAGCAGTATCAATTGTGGATGCAGTTGGAAACCATATCTTTGGGGGGAAAACCAACAATAACAAGAAGAAGAAGCACTTAGGAAGCAGGTGCAGCAGGGAGTTTTCTGAGAGCTCCTGAAGCAGGTGCAGCATCCCAAATAGAAGACCTAACCTTGACTTAATTTCCAAACATTTTCCATGAAATTCATGCATACTCAGAAAATTTCCTGTGTTGTACTTTGAGCACCAACTAGCAATCCCACTGGCTTGCCAACCTATCAAAATTAGGCTGTAAATTTCGGGGCTGTTATACTCTACAATTAGTAGCCTCGTTCACTAACAAACTCTTGATAATCAAGATATCACCAGCTAAAACTAGGTCATAAATTTGAGGGCTGTTACACTCTACAATAAGTAGCCTCACATTCACTACCAAACTCTTGATTATCAAGATATCACCAGCTTCAACAAATTTACTGACCCAACACCTCAAATTGGCTTATCATCTCCAATCACCATGCAAACCAAAATCATGATGACAATTGACAACACTACAATCTATGTCCAGAATCTACTTTAAAAAAATGCAAAGACCATCTACGTATCTCAAGAGTTGCAGCAATTCTGGTAATCTTCTTAGTCTATATAATAAATGGTATACCAACCAACTGTAATATCTACATCAGTAAATATTTGGCACTTCATTAACTCATCTCTACACCTCATTCAGAGTAGCCACAAAGTGCCATAGTCTCTTGATTAAACATATTGACGTCACCTTTATCCATCTATTTACAATAAGATTAGTAATTGCTACACTCTTCAACTAAACAAATATAAACATCCCTCATTTATCATTCTACCATTTTCTGAACTCTCTGTTAAGCTCTGTCCAGTATCCACCCTCTTCAGATCCTCCAGAATTTAAAATCAATTACCATTCAAAACACTACTAACAGTTGCCAAATTTCTAGCTAGACCAATTCTAACCTCTTTGAACATATAGCATTCTCCCTAGATAGCCTGCATTTGTCAGAATAGCATTCTCCTTCGATAGCTTGCATTTGTCAGAAATTCTTATTTCCTCAACATTGTTGCTATTTTTTGCATACACACCTGACAATTGTTCAAGACCATCCAACAAAATTCCACATGGTAAGGTTCAAGGCCTTGTCATCAGGGCAAAAAATCAGCACCACCATTTTCTACTAGATTGATTACTTCCCCAAATATTGCTGATAACACATGCTCAGAAAAATAAATTGGTTGCGGACATAAAAATGATGATAAATATATATTAGCATATTAAATTATTTTCATTTCTTGTTTGAATGTGCAAATGCTGACTAGCAAAAACGGTCGCTAATAATAATTTTTTTGAGGCTGAAAAATAAAATGACCAAGGGGAACAGATTTCTCTTTATTCATAAATCACATCCATATTGGAAATCAATAATAATTCAAAAAAATATAAAGAATAGGAAACAAGAACATGCTGGAGGACATACTAATCGGTCACATGCATCATGCAAAGTTTTTGTCTTTGTAGCAACGGTCTGATGCAGCGATTGTAGTTCATTGAATAAATTGAGGGTATCATCCACCTGCACAAAATGATGCTGCTTAAACCCGATTCAAGGAAAAAGACATCTGATAACAGCAATTAGTTATGTATGCACTTGCACCAATATTCAAGCAGAATAGCTACCGAAAGAACCTGTAATTACAAGATCCAATAAGCGTACCTGTTGAAGTATTCCATCACATATCTGAATGCGTTCCATCAGTGTATTCACATAGAGACGATACTTCTCCTCTGTCTGTAATAAAATGAGAAAATCGAGGTTACATTATGATATTATGTAAAAATTCTATAATTTATACTAATAAGAGAGCAATTTGTCAGGACCAACCTCATACTTCATAGCTGATTCCAGATCTGTAAACCATTTGTAGAACTACAATCAAATCAACAAAAATAATTAAGTGAATTGATCAAAACTGTATGTGTGTATGCATGTATGTATGTATGTATGTATGTGTAATATGTATGTATGTGTGGGTGTATGCATGCACGCACAGATGCATGCAAGTTTATATGTATGAAAAAAAAAAAGAAAAACACTGAAGAGACTGCTCTGAACTTGTAAATCTTTGTGCTTTTTTGACTTTCCTAGAAAACCTTCTATTCTTGAAACAAAGAATTTTTTCTTGGTAACTCAGAGAACAAAGAATGCACTTCTCAATATCTGGTTGTTGGATGTGTCACCAAAGACAATTATTTCATGGATGTTAGTATTTTCCTTCACAGTCTTTTTGGCAAGGTATGGATTGTTTTAAGAGCTGCTTGACCAAAACTTCAGTTTGTAAGGGTTGTATCAGTTTCCAGACAGAAACAGGAGAAAAGGTTAATGGTTTTGGGAAAACATTTTTCCTATTTCACCTTGTGAAGCGTGTTGGTTGTGAAGAAGAAAGGTAAGAGGCTAGGTCCCAGTAACTTGGAATTCTACAATATCAGATGGAGCATTTTCTCTAGATGATAAAAGAAGGATAATGGTTAGCAAATGTGATTCTTTTTGTTCATTATTCAGAAGATTTATATCATATTTTGCATTAGGCAACATCATTTAAGTTTATTAGGTTGTCTGAAGGCTCCAACTAATAGAAACAAAGTTGTTATGGTGATCCAGGATTAAAGACACAATAAACCACTGAAATCACAGAATAACAGATGAAGCTTGTGGTAATGGACCAGACCTAACTTAGGCATTAGTTCCCAGATTTGTTGCTTAGGCTAAATGTACAACACCCTCAATGAGTTAAACTTGCTTAAGCTCAAGAAAGCATTAAGAGTTGCACCCTAACATAAGTTGTAGCTTTTGGATCATAACTAGAACATTGTTATCTAGCTAAAAACTTAAATAGCTTACTTAAGCTTCAAACTAGTAGTCTGTGGTCTTGCATATGTGCTAACATAGGGAAATCAATGTTGTAAGCAATTGGGGAGTTTTTATGCATACTAGGAAAGCTATCCTCATTAAGAAAGAACACAGGTTGTTTATGCTATTGAGACGAGGAATGACAGCATGTATAATAATCTCTTCCGAAAAAATAACTATATGTAGTAATTATATATTCTTCTTCTTTGAAGTAAAAAAACAATGTAAGGTTCAAGGACCACCAAGGAAACAATACTACATGAAATAACTGCCTGAACTTCTAGAAAAGAAGAAGCCTGAAATTTATTTGTTATTTCAACTTTCACTAATCAGGCAGATTTAAGAAATCCACTTGCACAGTCATCAAGCTATAGAGTTTTCTTGATATAGGGCAATAGATCCATCCACAGGAGAAGGTAAAGATGCATTATGAATTTCTGGATGCTAGAAGGAATATTGAAAATATTAAAGCCACATAGGATGATTAGTTAGAGCCAACATGAAAAATCAACAAGGCATGATCTTCCTCTTCTTTATTAGAAATTTAGGGAAACATAACTTGGCACACTTAATCATAAGTTGATGGTTAACCAACAATCAAGAAATGTTGATTTATTAACAAAAGCAGAAAATACCTAGCTCAAAGAAATAAGACAATGGTTCAGCTGATGAAGACAGCAAGAAGTTAATCTAATTCTTTTACCCAGCAGTGCTGCTGATGTCTGTGAATGGCTGCATACTGATGATTGTAGATGGCATAAAATATGACGATGGTGGGCAGCAAGGTTAACCTTCCTCTTGTATAGTTCAATGAGAAAAAATGTTCACCAGTTTTACAGAAAGATGAATATCAGGCCCACCTTCAATCGGCTCTCTAATTTGGATCCTTTGTTAGCAAGATACCAGCTACCAAAAGGTTGGAACAGATTTATATAATGTTTCAGGAATACAGTCATGCTCAAGAAGTAAAAAAAGGCATTATGACAGGAGATAGGAGTGAAATGAGATAAGGGGAAGCAACAACTTCCAGAGGATTAATTAAATCAAGTTTCATAGTTATAATGGATATCCAGAAAATTTTTTAAAATTATATTTAAGTTTGTTACCTATGAGGGCAAAGTAAAATTGGTTGCAAAATATGTGAAACTTATATTCAAGAATCAAGATGACATGACTAGCCTTTAGTTTTAAAAGTATAATACACCAAGCATCACTACAGATACAGGGAAGTTTTATGAGTGATCTAGTGTTACCAAACCTATCATACAAGCAGAGCAGAGCAACAGCCTAATCTTTTGTAGCTCAAGTCAGAGAATGAGACAAGCAAGTTTTGATAGGCAAATTCAGGATGTTTGCAAAGTTGTTGTTCTACAAGCATCAAGTCATGTTTAACAGTAGTGAACAAGAGGCAACATGTTCATTCAATAAAAAGTAAGGGTAACAAAGTATTTATTATCTCTCAAACCAATAAAGGAAAGTAAAGGTGTATTTATAACAAGGGGTCAAAGAGCAGATTCTATGAAAAGATGGTGAGCTTCTTTAGTTTAGTTTAGTCAGAAAAACAATGCAAACAACAATTATGGGAAATATTATGTATTGGTGCTGTTTGGCATCACTTTCTTTTTTTTTATTTTCAGAAATGAAAATAAAATTTTTATCTCATATTTTAATCCTAAAATTAAAATCATGGTGATAGCAGTGGCGGTGGTAGTGGTTGCAACAAGGCGCTAGTGATGGGGTGATGGCATAGGGGTGGTGGTGGGAGTGACAATGGTGGTGGGAGCGGCACTGGTGGTAAGAGCACCAACGATATAGTGTTAGTGACAATGATTGTAGTGGTAGCATGGCAAAGACTATGGCGGCAATGGTGGTGGGCCGAAGGTGATAGGAGTTGCAACGGCCACATTTGTGGTAGTGGTGGTGGCATAGCGGTTACACAAGTAGAGACAGTGACAGAAATAGTGGTGGCAGTGGTTGTGGCTGAGATGACAGGGAGAGCAATGGAAATGGTGTCATGGTGGTGGCAAAAGGCATAAATTTCTCATTTTTGAAAATAATAAAAGTAAAAATTTCTTTCTTTTCTATAAATAATGAAAACAAATTTTTGAAAAATAAAAATAAAATCAATAGCACCAAACATTTTTTTACCTTGATATCTGTATTTTTTTTTTAAATAAAAAGAAAGAAAAGTGAATCCAAACAGGCCTTCTACTTACTTGTGGTAGTAAACTAACCAATTGTGTTTCTTACTATGTTAGGCAATAGATTATATGTGAGGAGCCCTATGGGCAAGTGTTTACTCCTACATCAGTTATTTGTTGAATAAATTTTGGATACTTATACGAAATTATAGGATCAAATAATACCTTCCGGCAAGCCTTTTTCGATAAGATCCTAGGTTGTTATATACTGGAAACCACGATGACTCATAGTTAGATTAACATAGCAAAATATTAAATATTTCCAGATGTCCTGTGCCTCCATCTGTTGTAGGTCTGGTTAACTCAGTCTAGGCCCTGGTATGATGTGCTGGTAATAAAATTATCATGCAAAATTGGAGCAGAAGCTATAATTCTGATAAGCATGAGCTTTTGGAATTACAAAGAATATCTGCATCACTGCACAAAGAGGCTTTAAGTTCCCTAATGAGAAACATTTCATAAGCAAGGACAGTGTCAAGGTAAGACATAGATGATAGCAAAAACATTAAATTTCATATTATTGCTTAAGAAACGATTACAGGAGCAAGGATTCTACGATAAACGAGATCGTAAGGACACCATGGCATAACGAATAAGGGAAAGGAAAACCTG
The DNA here is from genome assembly GCA_021397845.1 of Areca catechu. Lineage (NCBI taxonomy): Eukaryota > Viridiplantae > Streptophyta > Magnoliopsida > Arecales > Arecaceae > Areca > Areca catechu. Next base: position 19,892,354 of record CM038052.1, on the reverse strand, counting down.
GTGAGTATTGACCAAAACTGCATCCATGGCCCCCGTCTCTTCCGAAGCCGAATCTTGGGTGGAAATCGATAAATTACAATCTTTTCCTGGAACCTGATCCTGAGACTGCGAAAAGTATGATCAAAATATCCAAAAATTATGGTCATTAGACATATCATTTTCCCAAAGCGACCATCAAATTGCCCAAGAAAAAAAAAACAGATCTAATAAAAATAAGAATCACAAATGAATACAGTAACTTAGTAGATAACTAGAGGTATTTTGGGAGCGCTCACTAGATTCGGAGGAAAAGGCCGCTCCGCGACTGCGTTGGACAGCGCCATGATCGCAGCTTTCTGCTGCCCTGTCAATGGAGCGTTCTGCGAAGCAAGATCCAGTAACATTTAAGGATTTTCTGAGGAGATCCAGCATTATTGAAGATAACCATCAATAGATCTCGCAGCCATTAGGGTTTTGAGGCGACGAGGGTTTGCGAGACAGAGATCTTGGACGGAGCAAGGAATCGACGAGGATTAGGGTTTGGATGCATTACCTGCTCCCACGTAGAGGCAAAGTTGTATCCCTTAGAAACGGCGTCGGATTTGGGGAGAGAGGCGGTCGCCATGGATCCGAGACGAATGAGACGACGGGAAGAAGGACGAAGAGAGGGGACGAAAGAACAAGTCAACAAGATCTCCACCGCTTCGAACGACCAATAGCTTTAAATTTACTTCCAGCTCCCAATGTAAACTTCAAGTTTCCTAAAGGTCCCTAACGTCCTGGTTCTATATAAAAGACTTGTGACACTTGCGGACTTGCCAGGATAAATTACTTCTTGGGCCCTGACTAGATTATTAATCATGTATAGGTTTAATACTTTAAATGTCATATAGACACTGCAATTGATTTGCAGTTTCTACATGGAATACGACAGCCCGTTCAAGCGAAACTATTTAAAGGTCCCTAAATGCTTCTGCATCATAATAACGCGTTCCATATAAACATGTGACATTTATTAGCGAATTCTCCAATGAGCCTTAATTTATCAAACTGTGAGGTGGTGTTTGGTTGGAAGCAGTAGTGCGTTGAATGAAACTGTGAGCTGGTTCCTATTCCAGCTATTTAGTTAAAAAAAAATTAATATGTATTATATATCAAATACTTTTTAATTAAAATTGAAGACAGATCATACTCGGATCTAACTCCTCTTCTCTTTTTTATTTTACCAAAAACAAATTATTTTTATTTTTATTTTAAAATAAAATAAAAATAATCTAATTTTTATAAAATCTAATACTTACTTTCTCTATCAAGAATTCAATTTTTATTTCTGTATCATTTTCATCACGAACAAATTATTTCGAAGGATATGGTCATTCTGATTTTCATTACATTCTGATTCTAATTTTGATTATGAACAAAAATATTCCCGAATAACCTTTAGAACTTACCTCATTTATTCTTAGAACTAAAACTTAATCAGATATGAATTGGATTCCAATATATCCATATTTATATTTATTTTATCTAACGAATACAAATATGATAAAAATATTAGTTGGATGCAAAAATCATAATTATATTTATTTTAAATGGATGCATATATAATTGTATAGGTATAAATATGGATATAAATTAGATAATTAAACTTTATGACTACAGAATCAAAGATATTGTTAAGTAGATCGTAAATCAAATTAATAGTAGAATAATATGGTTATATATTTTTTTAAAAAAATTAGTAAGTACTATATAATATTCAATATGGTTATAAATAGAATCGGATATTCGGATACAGATTAAAGAGTTGTCTATCTATATCCATATTTTTTTTTTAATGAATATGGATATGGATACAGATATTAGTTGGATGTTACAAGTTACTATACTGTGTTGAACAGTCTATGGCAACATCTAGACTTCTTCGATCATTTTCAAGCCAAATACCCAGAAGATACTGCGGACTATCAGAAGTGCGTGGAGCAGGATCACATGTACCACTTTTTAGCTGGTCTTAATCTAGAGTATGACCAGATTCGAATTTAGGTACTTGAAAAGAATCCTCTGCTGGGATTACATGAGGCCTGTGCTTTGGTCCAACAGGAGGAGAAATGTGGTAGTGTGATGATGCATCCACCAACTCTGGAGAGAACCATAATGATTGGTAAAGTCCCTTCTAGAGATGTTAGGATTTCTGGTGAAAAAGATCTACTGAAGTGTGACTATTGCAAAAAGACTAAGCATTCTAAGGAGTCGTGCTGGAGACTCCATAGATGGCCCAATAGGGATAGAGGCAAAGGAAGAGAGGGTAGTAGCATAGAGAGACCACAAATCAATCTTTTAAAGAGGCAACTACAGGAGCCAGCCTATTTGCAAAAGAGATCCAACTCTTTAGGAGTACAATGACTAGTCTTAGCTCCCAACAATCTCCTTAGTAGCCCCCTAATCATTGGCTTTCATTAATCTTTCTGGTCAACCTTCTTCTTCCTATTCTTATTTTGCTCAGTCGGTATTATGTCACATGCCTTTGCATCATGTTCCACTACCTCCTGGATAATTGATTCAGAAGCTTCCAATCATATGATAGGTGACTTCACTACTTCACATTGTACTTTCCTGTGTCAGAAATAGATAAGGTCCAAATGGATGATAGATCTTTATCTCTCATTTCTGAGAAATGGACTATACCTTGCACTCCAGTAATAAGTTTATCATATGTCCTACATATTTCTAAATTCTCTAATAATCTTTTGTCCGCTAGTACTCTTATCTATGACTTACAATGCAAGGTTACCTTCTTTCCTATCTATTATATTTTTTAGGAGCTAAAGACATGAAAGATGATTGGATATGGTAGTATGCATTATGGTCTCTACTATTTGAAAAAAGGAGTACTGATAGTAGGAAACATGCTAGTGTAAGTGTCTCTGCGAAACAGAAGCTAATTAGGTGGCATCATCGACTAGGGCATCCTGCTTTTAGAATTTTTGAGAATCTATTCCCTTGTTTATATTCAAAGTGCAATAAAGAGTTATTAGTTTATAATGCTTATCAATTTGCAAAATATACTAGAACTATTTATTTTAGTATTAGACATAAGAGTTGCAGCCCTTTCTCTGTTATTCATTCAGATGTATGAGGTCCTATTAGAGTAACTTCTATTTCTGGGTGCCGGTTTGTGACCTTCATTGATTGCTTTAGCAGGTTCACTTGGATATTTCTGATGCAGGCCAAAAATGAAGTTCTCTTCTGCTTTCAGCATTTTATAAGATGATCGAAACATAGTTTGGGGTGAAGATCAAGGTGCTGCGATTAGACAATGGGATTGAATATACCAATGATGACTTTTAACAGTATTTAAATAACCAGGGCATACTCCATCAAACCACATGCATCAATACACCAGCTCAAAATGATATCTCTGAGCGAAAAAACAAGCATATCTTGGAGGTAGCTCGTTCCTTACTTTTTATTATGAATGTATCCAATTTTTATGGAAAAAGGCAGTATTAATAGCAACCTACCTGATTAATCGCATGCCATTTCGGGTCCTAAACTTTCAAACACCCTTGGAAACCGTCCAGGAATCCAACTCTTATGTGGTTCTACCAAAGGTATTTGGCTATGTGTGTTTTATTTACAATAGCAGTGTTAGCATAGAAAAGTTAGATCCTCGAGCGAAGAAGTGTGTTTTTGTAGGATACTCAATTGTGAAAAAGGGGTACAAGTGCTACTATCCAACTAATCAAAAAATATATATCAGTATGGATATCTCTTTTTGAAAGTCTGAGCTATATTATTCTTTGATCTCAAATCGATCGCAGTGTGTAAACCCATATACTAATTTTCCTCTCCCGTGCTACTTTTCATGAGTGGCACTGTTCAAGAGGGGGACAGTGAGGGTATCATTGATATGGGTGGAGATGATAGGGAGAATGAGATGATTAGAAAGAAGGGCAAGCTACTTAAAATACTGATATAGGTACTGGTAAGATTGCTTTGTATCCTACCCATACCTAAGTATTAGATCTTATCAACAACTTCATTTCTCCAGCTAAACCTTCAGGTATAATATCTCCTCCTTCATCTCCATATATTCCTAACTCTGATCTTAATCTTTTCATTGCACTTAGAATAAATAGTTGTACTTGCAAATCTCGATACAAAAATAATTGGAGTAGTACTCACCATTCTATAGCTAATTTTGTTTCTTTTGAGTCTTTATCTCCTCTATTTAGAGCTTTTTCTATGTCCTTGGCTTCTGTGGTTATTTCCCATGACTAGAAGGAAGCTATACAAAACCTAAAATAGAAAGAAACCATGGTTAAGGAGATGCAGGCTCTTGTGAAGAATTCTACCTGAAAATTGATATCATTTCCAGCTATAAAAAACACTATTGGGTGCAAGTGGGTGTTCACTATTAAACACACTCCTGAAGCCAAGGTTGAGTGTTTGAAGGTAAGGCTGGTGGCAAAAGGATAAACCCATATCTATGGTATTGACTATGATGAGGTCTTTGCCTCAGTCACAAAGATGAACACAGTTTGAATTTTGATCTTATGTGCAACTAATTTGGAGTGGGACCTGTTGCCGCCAAGATCGTCGTGGCCCATAGTTGCTGTCGGCGTCGAATTGCCCCTCATCTCTTTGGGACCGGGTGCTCGTCGGGACCTGCAAAACAAGGATTAGAGACCCGGGCCGGGGATTCTAGCGGGGGCACTCGATGGTCAAGTCAGTGACAATCCAGGAAAACAGATCCTCCTGGTCGAGCCCCTGAGATGGACTCCACACTAGGAGGAGTGAATAATGTATGAGTGGGGTGCAAGCAAGCTAAGAAAGGTGGTGGCTGAGGTGAACTAGAGCTGGATGGCTGTGTCCGGGTGATCCTTCCCACGGATCTCCGGTAGCCTTGAATTCTCAATCTCCTTGGTGATTCTCCTGTGTGGCCTCTTCTCCCTCACTTACTTGGGTGCTCTTAGCTTAACTTTGGCTTAGTTTCAGCTTACCTCCCCGCTGGGGGTGTCGAAGGTTCTTTTAAGTCCAGGCGATTGTCGAACGCCTATCTCGGGATCTTTCCCGAGTTAGCAGGCGCGTGCAACGGTGTTTCGTGCCGTGAACGGGATGTCTTTCCTGATTCGTGATAAGGGAAGCTGCCATGCATTCTGACATTCCTTCCAGTCGCTCCATTATGGGAAACTTGGCAGGGCCTCGATCGGGGGACCTCCGCCCTCGGGATTTGAATCACCTAGTTGACTTCCTCTTTCGGGTGATGGCGATTGGTGGAGAGCGTGGCACCTTGATCAGGGAGCTTCTTCCTCTTTTGGTATAAGTGGTAGCTGCGGACAGTTATTATGGCTTCATGGGTGCTTCCTCGCAGTCCTTAGGCGGCTTGTCGGTGCCTTGGGAAGGCGGCATCGCCCCCTCGGTGGCCAGTGCCATTGTCCGAGGTGGAGGCCGAACTGAAGAGCTGGGACTCGACTCCGAGGGGCTCGACGTCGAAAGGGCTCCACTTTGGTGGAGGAGGGCTGGGTTCGACTTCGGATCAAAGGGGCTCAACTTTGAGGGGGCTCGACCTAGAGGAGGGCTAGGCTCGACTCCTGCACAGAGGGCTCAACCTCGAGGGGCTCAATCTGGCGGAGGGGAGCAGAGCTCGACTCCGGACCAGGGGGCTTGATCTCGAAGGTGCTCAATCTGGTGGAGGAGATCAGTACGTGACTCCAGCCCAGAGGGCTCAGCCTCGGAGGGGCTCGACCTGGTGGAGGAGGGCTAGGCTCAACTCCGGTCCAAGGGGCTCAGGGGGCTCGATTTGGTGAAGAAGGTCACTCGGCTCTGGCCTAGGCGTCTAGATCTTGCGGGTGCCGACCTGGCGGAGGATGGAACTCGGCTTCGACGGGTCACCCCGACATTCTGAGGGAGCTCGGCCCGGCAAAGGAGTCCGAGGAGGAGTGTCCACCGTGGCAGCTTTTTCTAACATGGCATCTGACAGGGATTATACGTCAGCTTCTTACCACATCATTTGCCCTCCACTCCCGAGTCCCGTTGGCGCGGGGTGTTCAGGGCGAAGGGAGTAAATACAATATTGGCATGGAAAGCTGAGAATCCGATGCAATGATGGCGACGAACATCGGTGCTTCGTGAAGCGGCTTCTTCAGCCCACTAAGGGGAGCCATGTGGACATGTCCGAGGAGTAGTAATTACGGGCATAGAATTCAAAGTGGCTGCAGTCGAAGCCAGATGCCAGCCTTGCCGATTGATGACACATTGTGCGGATCCGATGATGGGGATTTGTAATGGTACAGTCGGGCACCAGTCACTTCGAAAGGAAAGGCAACCATCCCCAAAACATACCTTCTTTCAAATCTTGCATGCCCGCTATCATACCGAGGTTCTTCTTTCGCTCCCCCGGCCATTTTTGTCTTTCCAAGTTCACAGCAGGTTAGTCTCCTTCTTCCCCGTCCCGGACAAGTAGAGTCCACCTTCTAAGGCCAAGTTCTTCCCGGACTCTCGTCCGTCTTCTCCTTCTTTCTGCTTCTTTTCTTCATCTTCTTCTCCATGTCTCGCTTCAGACCAAACTTCCATCCCACAACTAACCAGAGTGAGGCCAGGCCTTCTAGGCCAAGGCCGCCTTCTTCTTCTTCCGATGAGGAGGAGGATGTGGCGCGCTTCGAAGTCAGCCGAAGACCCGCGCCAAGAGGAATAGTATTTAGGGAACCCGCATCTCCCCCTCCACCTCATCCTCTTCTTCTACCTGCTCCTGAACCTGCACCTGCTCCCGAACCTCCTCAGTCGACAGGTCACGGAGGTATTGCTTCGATGATCACCGCCGTGGATCTCACGACCATCCAGGACACTTATGGTATCCCGACTCCGTCCGGCTCTCGGTCCCTCGACTAGGAGAATGGGTCACTTCCAGTGGCCCGCATCGGATAGCCTTCTATGAGGAGACCTTCGCGAGGGGCCTTTGATTTTCATTTCATCCATTCTTTCTCTCTGTCTTGAATAACTACCGCCTTGTTCCTGCCCAGCTCGTTCCCAACACCATCAGAACAATTTTTTGCTTCATTGTTTTGTGCCATTTTCACAGGATAGTTGCCTGTTTTTCTTTGTTCAGGGCCTTTTTCACCTTGAAACGCCACCCCACCGAGGAGGGGTGGTGGTCTCTTTCTTTCTGACCTAGGGGTATTAGGTTCGAACTCACCTCTTCCATCAAAGGATGGAAGAGTAAGTACTTTTTCGCCTCGGTTGAGGGGGTCGACTGGGTTTGGAGCAACCCAGATCGATCCCCTAACCAGAATTCTATGGTTGAGGCAACCGACCTGGAGGTATATGACCAACTTTGCTCTGCTGAGATCCCTTCACTTGAGGTCTTGCTGTCAGAGTAGAATCTTCACGAGACCGGGCTCAGCCCAACACAGGAGTTGGGTGAGTTTAGCTTGAACTTCCTTTTTCTTCTTTTTTTTTTTTTTTTTAACACAGAGCTAATGTCTTCTTTCTTGGTGCAGGCATGAAGTTCTCGATGGACGAGCTCCTCTCGTTTATCAAGGAGAGGGGCCAAGCGGAGGGGGCTGGCGCGCCCGCCTCAAAAGGGCTCGGGTAGATGACGATGCGAGGGTCGTGCCTGCCACGCCACCCGAGCCCACTCCCGAGCCGAGCAGGAGGGTCGCTAAGTCCATCCCCGAGGCTCCGAGGTAGCGTGATCCATCCCGACACTGGAGTCCGATGTGGTTGCCTGGGCCAGATCCGCTGCCGCTGCTGCCATAGTGGCGTCCCCCCTCCGGAGATCATCGAGGTCAAGGAGGAAGGAGAGCCAGAAAGTGCGGGACCGACGTTGGTGGTGCTGTCCGAGATGGTGCTGAGCTCATAGCCTGTGCCAGAAGCTTCTTCCGTCGATGGTGCAGGTGATTCTGCAACGACGGTGAGCAAGAGAGACAGGGACTACCACCGGGTCCCCTTGAGGTTGGGACCCAACATCTCCCTGGCCAAGGACCCGGCCCTCATCGAGCGCATGATGGATTTCGCTATCCAGTCATGCGACCAGCGAAAGAGGGGCCAGAAACTTCTAGGCGACGCCATTAGCGCCACCTTCTCCCACCTCTTCGTTGTAAGTGCTTCCCTGCTCTGCCTTGCTTCCCTCTTCATTTCTTGTCTTTACGACTAACATCCCCTTCTATGCAGCAAGGCGTGAAGCTCCTGCTCATCAGGGACTATTGCCGCACCTGGGCCAGGAGGGATAGGGAGCGAGCGGCAGACCTTGAGTCCTTAAATGTCGAGCTGAGGCGGAAGAATGATGAGGCCTGGGAGGCCAATATGAGGGTCAAAGGGCTATGGGACAAAGTCGCTAGCATCGAGCGACTCTCGAAGGAGCTCGAGAAGAAGCTCAAGTCCAAAGGGGCTTGGCTGAAGGAGCTCCGAGCCGAGGTGGAGGCGGCGAAGGAGCGGGCTACCTCCGTCGAGAAGAAGGTCGCAACGACCGAGCAGAAGGCTGCTAAGGCAAAGGGGAAGGTCTCCGCCATCGTCAGCTTAGCAAAGGCTGTGAAGAAAGAGTAGCCGAAGTCATCCGCTAGGCTGAGGATGCAGAAAAGGAGGCGGCCGAGACGACCCACAGGGCAGAGACTGCCAGGAAGGAGGTTGCCGATGCGGTGGCCAATTATAAGGCCTCTCCGGAGTTCAGGCTTGACTTCAAGGAGGCGACGATGGATTCCTTCCTCAAAGGGTTCGCATACTGCCGGTCCTAGCTCTGCGGCATCCTCTCGAACAAGCAGATGTCCGACCTCCTCCTTCCGGCTCTGCGGGGAGAACTCCTTCGGCTCCTGCAATGGTGGTGGCGGAAGAGCATGCGGCCGTGGCCGAATCGACTCCACAGGTGGTGGCGATCGAAGGAGGGGTCCCGGACCTGGAGGCCGAGGAGGGTGAGATCTCAGCTGGGCATCGTCCGGGGAAGGCGCCGACTGAGTAGGGCCCCTTAGCAGTTGTAACTTTTCTTCTTTTTCTTTTTTTTTTTTTCTTTCGACCTGGACTGCCCGGCATGTCGGGGCCTAGGAACAGTGTAACATTTTGCCAAGTAATGAAAACATTTTCACCAACTTAACTTGTTTCTTCTTTTCTTTGCTAGTGTCTTTGTAATGCAAATGTCTCCTCTCCACTTCTTGATCATCCGGATGCCTGGGTAAGTGAAAAGGTGGAGGGGGAGTACTTGTCTTGCTCGATCATGCCCGGCAGGGAGGCAAAGTAGTTGTGAAGATCTCTCCGCTCTGGTCGATGTCAGGAAGCTTGGGTCTTGGTATCAGAGGGCATGAGATCCAGACATTGATTGCCGGGAGACTAGGCTCCTGGTGCCGGAGTAGGGTCCGATCTTTGATGCCAGAGGGTCGTGAGATCCGGGCTTAGAATGTTAGGAAGCTAGGCTCCTGGTGCCGAAGTAGGGTCCGATCTTTGGTGCCGGAGAGTCGTGAGATCCGGGCTTAGAATGCTAGGAAGCTAGGCTCCTAGTATCGGAGCAGGGTCCGATCTTTGGTGCCGGAGGGTCGTGATATCCGAGCTTAGAATGCCAGGAAGCTAGGATCCTGGTGCCATAGTAGGGTCCAGTCTTTGATGGCGGAGAGTCGTGGGATCCGGGCTTTGAGTGCCAGACCTGGGATCGGGTGATGATTCTCCTGCAAGGCAAAAAGGGTTTGCATAAGAGGAATCTTGATTATTAGTGAGGAAGGACCTTACACTGTTGATGCCGGAGAGCTGGGCCCCGAGCTTTGATGCCGGAGAATCGTGGGATCTGGGCTTAAATGCTGGGGGGCTGGGCTCCGGGCTTGAGCATGCCGAAGAGCTGGGCTTCATGCCTTGAGCACACCGGAGAGCTGGGCTCCGCGCCTCGGTGCCAGAGAGCTGGGCCCCGGGCTTGAGTATGCCGGAGAGCTGGGCTCCGGGCTTGAGCACCGGAGAGCTGGGCCCGAGCTTGAGTGTCGAAGAGCTAGGCTCCGTGCTTCGGTGCCGGAGAGCTGAGCCCCAGGCTTGAGTGCCAAAGAGCTGGGCTTCGGCTTGAGTGCTGGAGATCTAGGCCCCGAGCTTGAGTGCCGGAGAGTTGGGCTCCGGGCTTGAGCATGCCGGAGAGCTCGGCTCCGTGCCTTGAGCGCCCAGAGAGCTGGGCTCCGTGCCTCTGTGCCGGAGAGCTGGGCCTTGGGATTGAGTGTGCCAAAGAGCTGGGCTCCAGGCTTGAGCGTCGGAGAGCTGGATCTCGGACTTGAGTGCTGGAGAGCTAGGCTCCGCGCTTCAGTGTCGGAGAGCTGGGCTACGAGCTTGAGTGTGCCGGAGAGCTGGGCTCCGGGCTTGAGCACCGGAGAGCTGGGCCCCATGCTTTAGTGCCGGAGAGCTGGGCTCCATGCTTTGGTGCCGAAGAGCTAGGCCCCGGGCTTGAGTGCCAGAGAGCTGGGCTCCGGGCTTGAGTGCCAGAGAGCTGGGCTCCAGGCTTCGACGTACCGGACCTTGGGCCGGGTAGCAACATCCCTGCAAGGCAGATAGCGATTTGTGCAAAAAAATCTTTATTATTATAAGGAGAGAGCCTTACACTACTGATAATATTTTCTCAGGTTACAGACATTCCACGTTCGTGGGAATCTGGCACCGTCCATATCCTCGAGATAGCAGGCTCAGTGTGGAAGAGCTTCGACCACTTTATAGGGGCCTTTCCAGTTCGGCGAGAGTTTGCCGCACTCCCTGGGGTTGAGATGCTTCGGCTCGGCATGGCACCAGGTCACCGGGTCGGAAGACCTTTGGCCTTACCCACGCGTTGTAGTACCGGGCCACTCATTGCCGGTATGCTGCCATCCGGAGCCGAGCTTTGTCCCTGGTTTCCTCAAGGAGATCCAGGTTGAGTAGAAGGCATGCCAGGTTCTCCACTTTGTCGTACTGCTATACCCGTAATGTTGGCACGCTGAGCTCGATCGAGACAACGGTCTCAGTGCCGAAGACAAGGTTGAAAGGCATTTCATCCATCGCCATTCTGGGCGTTGTGTGGTAGGCCACAGAACACTTAGGAGTTCCTCCGCCCATCAGCCCTTGGCTTGATCCAGCCTGATCCTGAGTTCTTGGAGGATAGTCCAATTGGTTACCTCGGCTTCCCCGTTCGTTTAGGGGTGAGCCACTGAGATGAAGCGATGCTGGATGCCGTGCTCCGCACAGAACCCTTCGAACTCCCGGTTGTTAAACTGTCTTCCGTTGTCAGTGATGATGCAGTTGGGGAGTCCGAAATGACAGATGATAGATTTTCAGAAGAAATGGCAAATATTGGCTTCCGTGATCCGTGCTAGTGGCTCTGCTTCCACCCACTTGGTGAAGTAGTCAATAGCCACCAGCAAAAATCTTTGTTGCCCCGGTGCAAGGAAAAATGGTCCTAAAATGTCCATTCCCACTGGACAAAAGGCCAAGGGACGGAGAGCTGAGAGATCGGCGCCACCGGTTGACACTGTATGTGAACATGGCGCTGGCATTTATCGCACTTCTTTACGAAGTCGGCGGTATCCTCCCTCATGATCTCCCAGAAATATCCCTGGTGAAGAGCTTTGTATGCCGGCATCCTTTCTCCCACGTGGTTCCCGCAGAGGCCTTCATGTATCTCTTGGAGTACGAAGGCTGCCCCCGTGGGCCTGAGGCACTTCAGGAGCGGGTAAGAGTAGGATCGGCAATAGAACTGTCCTTCCATCAGGACAAACCGGGAGGCTTTCTTCTTGATGAGGCCGACTTCCGTGCAGTCCTCTGATAAGATGCCATCAGCGATGTATCCGATGTACCTGTCCATCCAGCTCGGCTCCGGGATAACTTGCTGCACCTCCTCTGGGGCTTCGTAGCTTAGATTCTCGAGATATTCAATATGGGCACGTCCCAGTGACGAGTCTGGTAAGGTCATAAGTCTCGACAGTGCATCCACGCGAGCATTCTCTCCATGGGGGATATGGAAGATGCTGAAGCATCGAAAACCTGTCGTGCTTGAGCAGACCCGCTCCAGGAACTTCATCATCTGGGGATCTCTGGCATCATATTCTCTGAAGACTTGTTCGGTTCCCAGTTAGGAGTCGGTAAAGACTTTCAAGCTTTGCATGCCCAGCTCGCGGGAGACCCTTAGGCCCGCGAGGAGCACCTCGTACTCCGTCTGATTGTTTATTGCGGTGAACTTGAAGCGAAGAGCACACTCTGCCACGACCCCGTCGCTGTTGGCCAGGATGAGGCCTGCTCCGCTCCCGCCGGAGTTGAACGCACCATCCATGTGGAGGATCCAGGGCTCCTCCTTGATCCGGGCTCAACTTGATGCTCCGGGGTTGTCTGCTTTGGCTCCTCGATGAGTCCCATACACTCGACCAGAAAGTCAGCTAGGACCTGGACCTTTTGCGACAACCTCGATCGATATGCGATATCGAACTCGCTCATCATCAGGGACCACTTAGCCAGTCTCCCAGAGATTTTGGGGTAGCTAAGTATGGTCCTCAGTGGCTGATCCATCATGACCATGATGGGATGTACTTGGAAGTATGGCCTAAGGTGCTTAGCAGACATTATCAGTGCACAAATGAGTTTCTCAGAGCGAGTATACCTGATCTCCACATCATGGAGGATTTTGTTGGTATAGTATACCGGCTTCTAAGATCCGTCCTCATATGCACGGACGAGGACCGAGCTGACGGCTCCAGGTGTGACCGCTAGATAGAATAGGAGCTCCTCTCCTTCCTTCGATCGGGAGAGCAGCAGACGAGATGCCAAGAACTTCTTCAATTCTTTGAAGGCCATCCTGCATTCCTCCGTCCAGGTGAAGTCGTTCATATTGCGCAGCACCTTAAAAAAGGGAAGGTAGCGGTCCATCGATCTCGAGATGAACCGACTCAAAGCTACGATCCATCCCGTCAAGCGCTGGACCTGCTTTTTGGATGCCGGGTGCTTCATGTCGATGATCGCCTGGACCTTCTCCGGATTTACCTCAATGCCCCTCTAGGTAACCATGAAACCCAGGAATTTTTCTATCACCACTCCGAAGGTGCATTTTGCTGGGTTCAGCTTCATCTAGTATTTCCGAAGGTTGTGGAAGGATTCGACGAGGTCGGCGATATGGTCCGAGCTCAGCTTGCTCATGACAAGTATGTCATCCACATACACTTGCTTGTTCTGGCCAATTTGGTCTTTGAAGACCCTGTTGACTAAATGCTGGTACGTGGCCCCAATACTCTTTAGACCGAAGGGCATCATCCTATAGCAGTACGTCCCTTGGTCGGTGATGAAGGCGGTGTGCTCCTCGTCCTTCGGGTGCATCCAGATCTAGTTGTGTCCGGAGAATGCATCCATGAAGGAGAGTAGTTGGTGCCCCGAGGTGGCGTACACCAACTGGTCGATCTTCGGTAGAGGGAAATTATCCTTCGAGCATACCTTGTTGAGGTCAGCTCCTCCATTTGTCATTGCTCTTCACCATCACCACATTCGCCAGCTAGCTCAGATATTGTGCCTCCTGAACGAAATCGGCGATGAGGAGTTTGTCCACTTCCTCATTGATTGCCGCCTGCCTCTTTGGGACGAAGCTTCTCTTCTTCTACCGAATTGGCCGGTGCTTTGGGTTAATACATAGCTTGTGGATGATAATGTCAGGGGGAATACCTGGCATGTCCGCCGCCATTCGGGTGAACACATCTATATTCGCCCGTAGGAACTCCAACAGGTGGGCCCTCTTCTCATCTTATAGCTGGGCCCCAATCTGCACCGTCTTCGCTTGGTTAGCTCCCAGTAGATAAGATAACAGGCGCTCGACTGGGCCACCCCTAGGGTCCTGCACCCTTTGGTCGAGATCATCTACCCTGGGGTCGTCCTCAGGGACCTTGGCCCCAGGGAGAGTCTAGAAATAGTGTTGAATCGGTTGAGGTGCACCTCTCATCTTCCCGACACCATGGGGGTTGGAACTACACCAAAAGCCACTTTGTGGAGACGACGGCATCGAGCATGTTGAGCCCAGGTCGCCCTAAAATAACATTGTAGGCTGAAGGGAGCCTGACAACTGTGAAAGTCGTCATAATTGTGCTCTGCTGAGGTGGGGTCCCAGCAGTGACTGGGAGAATGATCTCTCCCTCAACTCGCACAGAGTCCCCAGTGAAACCGATGAGGGGTGTGTGTACATGTCTAAGCTGAGCGAAGGATAAGTTCATTCTGGAGAAGGCATCATAGAAAAGCACATCTGTAGAGCTTCCACTATCAACCATGATGCATTTTATAAGATGTTTTGCGATCGTCATCTCGATGACCACGGCATAATTATTTACATTTTCTCCCCCACTTTCCTCTTCCCTCATAAAGGAGAGTACATTTTCAAAATATTCTGCCCCCTGAGCCTTCTTGGAAGCGCGCTCGGCTTCCCAGCATATCATCCCCACCGGCTTCTTGGTAGGGCGGTTGTCGACTGTAGGGATTGGCGGGAGAACGAGCGCCTGAGGTTTCGCTAGAGGTCTGCCCCCCACGAACCTTCCGAGGTAGCCTCTCTTGATGAGTTCTTCAATTTCCTTCTTGAGATTGCAGCATTCCTTAGTGTTATGGTCGTAGTCACGGTGGTAGCGACAGTACTTCATCTTGTCGCAACCAGTGGACGGCTTCATCGGAGGTGGGCGCTTCAGGTAGGGCTCATCTTCGATCTCCATGAGGAGCTTCGTCCTCATGGCAAGGAGGGGTAAATCACTCCTCCGGAGTGGGGGCACTCCTTGGTCTCGACCCCTGGTGGAAGTTCGGAGCTGGGGGTCCTGGCTTCCGCATCCCGGACACCTTGACGGGAGTTGGCTTCTTTAGCGGCTTCCCGTCCAGATCCCTTCTTGTACGATCCACCTTCTCGGCCCAATGTACTTTTGAGCTCGGAGAAGGAGCTCGGAGCAGGTCTTGGAGGGTTTCTTGTCGAGCGAGTAGGTCAGGCGGGAGGTCCTGAGCCCTCGCTTCAGTGCCAGCATGGCGATTGGCTCATCAAGATTGTAAATCTCCAACGCGGCAACCTTGAAGCGGGCCACGTAGTCTCGTAGGGGCTCGCGATCCTGTTGCTGGATGGAGAAGAGGCTGTCTACTTCTCGTGGCACCTTCTGATAGGCATCGAAATGGGCCACAAACTTCCGCTTTAGCTAAGCGAAAGAGCCGATGCTTTCGGGCTTGAGATGAGTGAACTAGACCCGAGCCGCCTTCCGGAGGATCGCTGGAAAGGCAATGCAAAAAAGGACATTGGTGGCCTCCTGGACCCTCATGAGGGTCTTGTAGCTTTCCAGGTAGTCCAGAGGGTCAGTGGTCCCATCGTAGGGATCCACCTGTGGCATACGGAACCGACTGGGAATCAGTTCCTCTTAGATCTCTCGGGAGAAGGGGGACGGGCATCATAGCTCGCTGGCTCATCAGTAGAGCCCTGCATGTTTACAAACTGGCAGGATAGCTCCGCCAGCTTATGCTCGTACTCCTCCAGGCACTTCTCGGCTGTGCGCCCGATGGCCTCATCGATCGAACCCTCTGCTAAGGTTGAAGGAAACGGAAAAGGTGACGTGAGTGGATGGTGTCCATGAAGGGGGGTCTTGCCTTTTCGACCTCGGCGAGGTTTGGCCATTACCCACTCGAGGGTTGGGGACCGGCTCTCCCTATCAGTAGATCCGGCCCGTTGTCTTTTCGCCGAAGTCAAGCGACTACCCCGATGATTGGTGATGGCCTGCGGCTACGAAGGCCTTCTTTGAAAGGAGCACAGGCTATCGCGGGGTGCTGCGACATGAACCGTGGGGGTCCCTGGCTGCTGGTGGATAGCCAAGGATCGTTACTGGTATTGGAGCTGGCACACTGCTGTAGTGAGGATCTGTATCTGCTGGGCAAGTGTGGCCAGCTGGATGTCCATCGAAGGTGGTTGAGCTGGAGGGGAGCTCCCCTTCTGGACTGTGCGGGTCCCCTCGGGAAGGGGGATCTCCCGCATGGTTGGTGGAGACTTCTCTCGCTTGCATCATTACCATCCTCCCGGTGAGCTACTTGCAAGGAATTTAGGTTGGATCAAGATGCGTCCTGCCGTCCTCCCCTTCCTGGCGCGCTAATCTATTGCCGCCAAGATTGTCCTGGCATGTAGCTGTCGTTGGTGTCGATCGCTCCTCGTCTCTTCGGGATTGGGTGCTCGTCGAGACCTGCAAAATAAGGATTAGAGACCCAGGCCAGAGATTACGGTAAGGGCACTCCGACGGTCAAGTCAGTGACGATCCAGGAGAACAGATCCTCCTGGTCTAACCCCTTGAGATGGACTCCATGCTAGGAAGAGTGAATAATGTATGAGTGGGGTGCAAGCAAGCTGGGAAAGGTGGTGGCCGATGTGGACTGGAGCTGGATGGCTGTGTCCGGGCGATCCTTCCCACGAATCTCTGGTAGCCTTGAATTCTTAGTCTCCTTGGTGATTCTCCTGTGTTGCCTCTTCTCCCTCACTTGCTTGGGTGCTCTTGGCTTAACTTTGGCTTAGTTTTAGCTTACCTCCCTGCTTGGGTGTTGAAGGCTCTTTTAAGTCTAGGCGGTTGTCGAACGCCTATCTCAGGATCTCCCCCATATTAGCAGGCACGTGCGGCGGTGTTCCGTGCCATGGATGGGACGTCTTTCCTAGTTCGTGATAAGGGAAGTTGCCATGCATTCTGACATTCCTTCCGGTCGCTCCATTCCAGAAAACTTGGCAGGGCCTTGATCGGGGGACCGCCGCCCCCGGGATTCGAATCCCCTAGTTGACTTCCTCTTTCGGGTGATGCAGGTGGTTGGTGGAGAGTGTGGCACCTTGGTCAGTGAGCTTTTTTTTCTTCTGGTGTAAGTGGTAACTGCGGACAGTTATTATGGCTTCATGGGTGCTTCCTTGCAGTCCTCGGACGGCTCGTCGGTGCCTTGGAAGGGTGGCATCGCCCCCTCGGTGTCCAGTGCCATTGTCCAAGGTGGTGGCCAAACTGAAGAGCTGGGACTCGACTCCAAGGGGCTCGGCCTCGAAAGGGCTCCACTTTGACGGAGGAGGGCTGGGCTCGACTCCGGATCAAAGAAACTCGACTTCGAAGGGGCTCGACCTGGAGGAGGGTTAGGCTCGACTCCTGTAGAAAGGGCTCGGCCTTGGAGGGGCTCCGACCTGGCGGAGGAGAGTAGGGCTCGACTCCGACCAAGGGGGCTCGACCTCGGAGGGGCTCAATCTGGTGGAGGAGGTCAGTACGCGACTCCAGTCCAGAGGGCTCAGCTTCAGAGGGGCTCGACCTGGTGGAGGAGGGCCGGTCTCGACTCCGGTCTAGGGAGCTCAGCCTTGGTGGGGCTCAATCTGGTGAAGGAGGTTGCTTGGCTCCGGCCTAAGTGTCCCGGTCTTGCGGGTGCCGACCTGGCGGAGGACGAAATTTGGCTTCGACGGGCTGCCCCGAGATTCTGTGGGAGCTCGGCCTGGCAAAGGAGTCTGAGGAGGAGTGTCCATCGTGGCAGCTTTTTCTGACATGGCATCTGATAGGGATTACACGTCAGCTTCTTGCCACATTAGGGCTTATGGTAGCTTGATGTAAAGAGCACCTTCTTATATGGTGACATAAAGGAAGAAGTATACATGGATATACCTCCAGGTTTTAAAAATGAAAAGATCTCCGGCAAAATGTACAAACTTAAGAGGTCTTTGTATGGGTTAATGTAGTCTCCCGGTGTATGGTTTGATAGGTTAAGAAGAGCTATGTTAGGTCAGGGTTACAAGCAAAGCAATGATGACCATACTATATTTATGTGCCATCATGATAATAGACTGGCTGTGCTAATCATCTATGTCGATGATATTGTATTAATCATAAATAATGAGGAGATGTTGTGCCTTAAACAATGCTTTTCTCATGGATTCAAGATTAAAGATCTTAAAAATTTATGATATTTTCTTGGTATCTAAGTGGTGCGATCATTAAATAGCATTATTTTGTCTTAGCAAAATTATATCCTCGATTTACTAAAGGATACTTGGATGCTCGAATGCAAACTAACAACACACCTATTGATCAGAACCATGGGATGCGATCAGATAAAGAAGGCCAAGTGGATAGGGAGCAATATCAGCAACTCATAGGACATCTGATTTACCGATCACATACATGTCTAGATATTGCTTATGTTGTGAGTATGGTTGCCAGTATATGCATGATCCTAAAACTATTCATTTGGAAGCAGGCAATAAAATTATGCGGTATCTAAAAAGTTATCCCGAAAAAGGTCTATTCTTTGCCCGCAATAATCATCTAAAGATTGAAATTTATACAGATGCAGATTGGGCTGGCTTCACTGATGATAGAAGGCCTACTTCTGGATATTGCATTTTTATTGGTGGCAATCTCGTAACTTGGCATAGTAAGAAATAGAATATGATGGTTAGGTCTAGTATAAAAGCAAAATATAGAGCTATAATACACTAAGTATATGAAGTGCTCTAGCTGAGAAGGCTACTAATTGAGTTATGACTCATGCATAGATATCCTTTGATGATGTACTGCAATAACAAAGCTACCATCAATATAACAAATAATCCAGTATAATATGATCGCACCAAACATATTAAGGTCGAACGACATTTCATCAAGGAGAGCTGGATAAAGGAATTATTTATATGCCCTTCGTCAGGTCCTTATATCAGCTTACAGATGTGCTTACAAAGGGTCTCAGTAGTAATGTGTTCCATGAAATTATTAACACGATGAGTTTAAGTAATATATATGCACCATCTTGAGGGGAAGTGTTGGCATGAATTATAATATCCCTAATTTGAGAGATTGTAATCTTCCTAATTAGAGGGATTGTAATATTCCTAATAGAGGAATTGTAATCTTCCTAATAAAGGGATTCTAATATTCCTATTAGAGGAATTATAATCTTCCTAATAGGGATTGTAATTTTCTAAAATAGATATTTAAAAATTAATTAAAGGGAATCCTTAGCATCTTAGGAGGCACGATTCATTTTTCTCCAAATTCCTCTCTATCTCTCTTCTCTTCCTCTCGGTATTCAACATATATATATTCTATTCTTTTTGGAATTGAAATTGGAATAATTTTTTTCTAATCAAATGTTTAGAATGTGAGTCATTCATTTCTATTCACATCTCCCCCCTCCCCCACCTACCCCCCTTTAAAAAATCCTCAAAAAAAAGAGAAAGAAATGAAATGAAATGTATGCATGCATTACTTGTGGTTATAATGATTTATATAATAACTATAGTTGTGTAAAAATTAACATAAACAATTCATGTAATTAAGTCAATAGCATTTTTGTACTAATTATTGAATGATATATATGCTAGGTGGTGCCTGCATAGCCCATGCCCCTGCACGGCGCACATCACGATCCACTAGACTACGTTTCATGCATTCCATGGGACCGCTTCGCACGGTCCAAGTGTTTCTCATGCCATTTGTGCAGTTTATGCATGCAAATGCCTACGGGCACATGTGTGGCATGTGGGGATAGGCACGGTCCCCACATTGGCTCATACAGCATGGCTTATAGTGATTCATGCATGATTCGCATGTGGTTTTTAGCTAGTTTTGGTATTTCATGCATTCTAAACGTGGGGATGCAATTTCGAGGGCTTTTGGAGTCCTTTTTAGAGTCATGAATGCAATTTTGGATTCTATAAAAAGTGAGATAATCTTGAGGCTTAGGAAGAGCCAGGTAGCAGCTAAGAGAGCTTTGAAAAAAAAAAATTAGAGACTTTTTATGAGGGATTTGGATTTTTTGTTAAGAGATATTGTATGGGATTGAGAGTGCGAGTTCTCATTTTGTAAGTATTTTTTTATCATTGTGAAGCTTTGAATGTCTATTTAAATGTATATATATCTTCTTTCTTCCTCTTTCCTCTCATAATATCGACATCATTAATAAAGTTGCGATCTTGGACGGAAATCCATATTCTGCATTGGGATTCCTCAATAAGTGATATCAAAGTATCAGGTTATTCATGTTGCAGCAGTGTTGATCGAGGTAAAAAAAGGATAGAGAAAATGTATGTAATCAAAGTGAAAATCAATCAATATGATGGAAAAAGCAATTTCTCCTTATTGCAAGCAAGGATGAAAGACATGTTCATCTGATAAGGATTGATTGACGTTCTTATATGCAAGAAGAAGGTGACTACCATTAAGGATAAAAGTTAGAAGCGGCTTCAGATGCAAGCAGTGAGCATGATTTGCCTGTACATAGTGGATGATGTGGTGATCTATGTACTCAATGAAACTTTCCTGATGGCAATATGCACGAAACTCGAGGAGATGTACATGGTGAACTCGGTTACCGATACTCTTTTTCTTTGAAAGCAATTCTATTAGCTATAGATGAGCGAGGGGTACAGCATGCACAAGCATCTCAGTAACTTTCAAAAGATTCTCATTGATCTCCTCAGCATTGGTGAGAAGGTTAAGGAAAAAACTAGGGTGTTGATCTTGCTTTTATCGCTTCCCCCTTCTTTGTGTCTATGGTAGCTGTTCTTCTTATGAGAAAGAACACCATCAAGATGGATGAGGTTACTTCTACACTTCTCTAGAATAAGGTTCTCAAGTGAAAGAATCGAGCTTCGAGTATAGGTAGTGACTCAACTTTAACAATGATTGGAGATGGAGATAGCAAAGGATGAAATGACAAAGAATTGCAAGGTGGGCAGTCCAGATCCAAGTTAAGGGATTTAAGCAAGATCACATACTACTAGTGTGATGAATTAGGGCATTGAGTTAAAGATTTCCCATGGCTCAAAGATCGGATGAAAGCTATTGCAGCGGTGGTTCATGGTAGTGACATTGAAGAATATGATGAGGCACTTATGGTGTCTGATGAGGTATCTATTTCTTTCTCTTAGTGGATTTTAGATTTGGCTTATTTGCATAATGTTTGTTGCATAGAGAAGCTGTTTACTCTTTAAGGAGTAATGAGGGCACTGTTCATCTATCGGACGGATCGAGTTGTGTGATCAAGGACATTGAGATAATCAACTTGTAGAAACATGATGGAATAGTGAAGAAATTGGGTGAGGTCCGATAGATTTAATTTCAGAAAAAATTTAATTTCATCGAGTAGACTGATTCATGCGGCTATAGATGGGGAGTTGATAGAATTCTAAAGATTATGCATAGTAATAGAATTATTTTAAAGAAGTATTGATGAAATTACTTTTTGACAGGGAACTTAGCGCGAGATGGAGCCCTTGGTGCTAGGTAGACCTCCAAATGTAGGTGGATTGGACACAAGATAGGAGACATGGGAAGATGATAGGCAACATCGCAGAGTGAAGTTCTTATTACCGTAGGAAGCTATTACGAACATGTCTTAAGTTAGATAGATCACAATACATAACGAAGATGAGATCGAGCGGCTTGGCTCGAATCTTATGTTTATCCATTTATAAGCAGCCAAGCATTTGCCCCAGGGCATGGGGGTGAGATCATTTACAAGCTCTTAAAAGTTATGTATAAGCTGAATATCGAGTTGAGATAGAAGATGTTGGATTGGCACCTTGATGCATGTGCAGTCCATATCTATGCACGGTGCACAACACATTTTATGGAACCATGTTTTGCACATGACATTGGATCGCTTCACGCGGTCCAGGCATTTCCAACACCGTTTTGCATGATCCAAGCGAACGGGTGCCCGTGGACGTGCGCTTGGTGCACAGCGACATGTGCGGTCCACATACCGGTTAATGTGGCATGGCTCACGGAGATTCATGCATGGTCTACTTGTGGCTTATGTGTGATTTTTGGCCGGTTCAGGTTTTTATGAATTCTAAACACAGCGGATGCGATTTTTAGGGCTTTCGGAGTCCTTGTTGGAGTCTTAAATGTGGTTTGGACTTTATAAAAGGTAAGACAATCCTGGAGTCTAAAAAGAGCCACGTAGCGGCCAAGAGAGCTTTGGAATAATTTTTTGAGGACCATTTTGTGAGGAATTTAGATTTCTTGTTTAAAAAATATTGTATCAGATCGAGAGCACAAATTATCATTTATAAGTATTTTTTTTGTCATAATCAAACTTTATATACCTATTTAAATTGTATTCGTGTCTTTTTTTTTTTTCTTATAATATTAACATCATCAACAAAATTATGAACTTAAATGGAAATCTATATTTCGCATTCTCGAGAGATTCCCTGATAATATAGGTTGCAGATCCAACCGACTGGCTTTATGAATCATGATGCCTCGACTCCTTACGGTGTAGGGTTTGCATGAAATTTTGAAGCCGTTCGGGTTCATTTGGCATGCATCCGCCCGGCCGGCACGATCGACAGTCCACGGAAAGGATGGATTTTAATTTGATGGTTGACTGAAAAACTGATGAGATTTGTTTCTTTAAAAGAACACTAAAATCAACCTTCCAGAGTCAAAAAGTCGCATGATCAGAAAAATTTTGCCATATATTTCAACTCGAGGAATTTCCTTCGACTAGACGGCTAAAGATGCGTGGACCGTTACTTCCGCAAATGAGTACAAATTTGACCTATCGAAATGACCCAAATCTATACTCCTCCATATACCTGGCGAGTAAATTAATGATCAGATCCTTACCGTGTAATCGGAACAGAAGCCAATTCAAACTCAACATCGGCCACGCCCATGATCCCCAACCGACCAGCAGTCCCTGCAGTGGAACACCATGCATGCTCTGTTTCCTAGGCATGGACACATGAGCATGGCCGGCACGGTAATATTGTTCTCCGTCGACCAACTTCATGCAGCCCGTGCGTAGTGCTCATGTTATATATACTCGGAGAGGCTTAGAACCATGTCACGGTTGACAACTTGACATTGACCAAAGTCCTGCACTACGCGTACATGCCAGCTCCAAACTTGCCAATTTCTCTGCTGCCAAAATTGTCTCGGATCCATTAAGGGCCATCGGTGGAGTACCACTCTACGGTGGAGGTGGTCGGTGGGGAGCATTGCATGCATGGAAAGTATTTCACATTGTAGGATCTCGTAGCCCCATCCACATGCAAGCGTGCATGGATGGAGCAATAGGAAGTGCATGCATGCATGTTGCCATTCATTTATCTCGATGTTCGAGTGATGGACTACGTCGACATCAGGCATCGCCGGATGTCGGGCAGCCTGGCCCCAAGAGGTCGCCCTCTTTGTCGCCGAGACAAGCCAGAGGTAGGGAGCTTTGATGGTGTTAGCATGGACTCGGACAAGGCGTTCATCGTCCTTGGGGCTTAGATTTTCTTAAAGGCAGGGTTAATTTATTATGATGTTATGCATGTAGTGTTCGCGTTTCCAATATTACTGCCGTGGAAAGAGATGGCCGGATCGATATCCCTTTTGTGACCAGGCTGGGGCTTCGAATGTAGAAAAAAAAGGCCTGAGCTACGTACCATTTTGAGAGACTGACCAACAACCCTCGTCTTATCTCGAGGACGGGACATGCATCCATGTCACCGGCCAGAAAAGTTTTGATCTATGGGCACATCAATGTTTCCATCTATGACTAAAGATCATCACTTTAAATGAAATAGATATTTTTTTTTAGTAATGCAATAGCATGATGAAAGGTTAACAAGAAAAAAAAAAAAAAAAAAGGCGAAGTATAATTTTATGTACATATTCTTGACTCAATTTGTGGTTTGCGTATATTGATCTCTAAAATCCTGGTAGACTAAATACAGATTGTGAAGTACTTTTTACGTAACATTTTATTATTACAAAGAAGTATGTTTATTGAGTAGCGTACGTACGTTCATGTGATCGTGCTGATTATTTGGATTAAGATATGATCTATATATATAAAGGCTATGCAATAGGATAAACATAGATAATTTTCTTTAGTATATCACGGTCTTCTAAATATTGGGAGAAAATGTACTGGTGCTGTAGTTAGAGTAAGCTGGCAGCTTGAATGAGACTCATAACTTTTTCAATGGAATGGAGAAAGAAGCAGCAATTTAAATCTTAACGACATAATTACCAAGGACTTCTTTAAACTGGCCTTCATTTGGTCACTCTGGACTGAAAGATGGAGCAAAATTTTTCTAAGCACGGAGACTGATGCTCGAGTCACACATTAATTACAAATTAAAAGCCATCAGATTATTCACTATATGGGAAGCCTTGTTTCCTTGAAAACTGCTGTTGGGATACAACTAGCTGGCTGCTGAATGCTTGAAATCCAGTCCTTGACATGCAAGATTTTGTGCTTTGGCCTTTTACTCTAGCTCTCTTCTAGTTAAGAAGAAAAGCAATTTGTAACTGCTTCATTATCTTTTAATGAAGAATATTGGTGGAGCTTCTACTACTCCATTTCTATAAATAAAGATAGATCTCTAAGTTTAGACTGTTTCATATTCTCCCTGAAATCGTGATGAAATATTGACTCATTTAAACCTAGTGATCAATCAGCACGTAAGGTGAGCAATTTGGTTGTTCATGCAGATTAATTTTACCTCATGTAACTTGTGATCGGTAATATCTTCTCTTCTTAAAAGAAAACATGGTAACCTCATGCTCCTAGCTGAAGAAGAGAGCAGGCAAATTTTAGTGTTTAAAATCTATTCTTAAATATAATACAAAAATTAAAAATGGAATAGAAAACACAGTGCTCATATACTTCTCCTTATACTTTGTTATAAATGGAGAAAAAACATTCAAATAATATAAAAATATCGAATAAGAAAAAAAAAAAAACATAGATAATGTTTAACTTAATCAGTTGTGGCTTTAACATCCCACGATCTCTTTCTAAAAATTAGTAAAAAAATTACATTTGAGATTCTTGGCATGCATAAATATTCAAGATTCTTCCAATATACAACTAATGCAAAACCAATACGTACTGGTATAAGTTTTCATATACTACTCTTGTTTAAGCTCTGATATCCTCATCACCCTGAAGGTTCGGTTTCAAATATAATCATAAATATCATGGTGATTAGCTCCAAAAAGACTTGTGCTGTGATGTTCCTTAATCTTATCTAAATCGTAGTTTAGTTTACACTAATATTATTTATAATGATTTAGGATCTCATTTAAAAGGATTGGCTATAAGAAATTCTTTAGGATCCGTAGCTCTATATAATATCTATGATCTTTGCAAATAAAAGCATGCTTGTATGGATCCTTAAATTTAATTTAAATAACAACTTAAAACTAGTCAATTATTACTTATTAAATATCAATTATGTAACTTTTTTGTATGAGCTTTTAAAATTATAGTGGCACAATTCTTTTTTATTTAGAGCATATGTAGAAATTTAATAAACTATTCTTGGAATATGTCTATACATTACCATCGATAAGAAGGAGATAATAGTGGAAGAGAATAAGTTTAACTGTTTAAGAAAACCTCGGTGTATCTAGGCTCAAAGAAAAGCTAAGAAATAGATAATCATTATTGAAAAATCTAAAAATATTCCTCGTATTTAGGAACACATAATCTATGAGCTTTCTTGATCATGCCAATTTCTCTTCTTATGTCACTCATTTACTTTGCACGGTTTACTCTCTATGAAATTTCTGAACTAATAATTTATCCCTCCACCCCAAAATGTTCATAAGGAAAACGATGAGAGTGTGCTTCTAGGTAGAATTGCTCTTTTGTATATCACTTTTAATGAAGAGATTTATATATAATTCCGCGGCGCTTCCCAACCCCCTATATGAAGAGAGGCCTATGTTAAAAGACATGCTTTGTGTTAACCCAAGAAAAAAGTTAATGATACAAAATCAATGATAGAATTTCAAAATTTAAGATTCAGATCATTGAATATGATTTAAACCATGAAAAATGCAAAGAAATCAAAACTCACGAACTTTAGTAGCCTAAAACGTAATAATCAAATAGGTATTAAAATAAATATTTTTAATAGTGTGATACTATATTCTTTTTTTATCAAAATCCAGTAAATTTAAATCTATCCATATTTAAAGATATATAGGTCATATTCCATAAAGTAGATTTTAATTGTGTGTCATATCATGCATTTTACCATACAAGTACCATTCATTTTTATTTAATATGATTTATAAGTTAGAGATGATTAAAATATATGAATTTTCACCTCTAAATATTTTGTGTGATATAGATATGCTCAATATATTGGACCTTCAATTTAGATGACCTATTATTTATTTTAAAATCATTTTTTTTCTAAATAGATAATTTAAAGTAATAGAGAGAGAGAGATAAAAAGAGAGAGGCCTTATTTTGCACCATATAACCTCATATAAATAAAGCATATGTAATATATACTCTTGCTATATACCTTGCACTTAACTATTGGATGTGCATTGTCATAAATTTTGTGGGCACTAACTCATTGGCTATAACTTTAGGCTGCCTCTCTATATATTAACAGAACCTAGTTCCGGTACAAAATCCCGGACTTCAGTCTGGAAGGTGGCACGGAATCCAGTTCCCCCACGTGATCCCGGACTTCAGTCTGGAAGGTGGCACGGAACCCAGTTTCCCCACGATGTCCCGGGCTTAAGTTCAGAAGGTCGCGCAGAACCCAGTTCCCCCACGATGTCCCGGGCTTAAGTTCGGAAGGTGGCGCGGAACCCAGTTCCCCCACGCGATCCTGGACTTCAGTCTGGAAGATGCATCGGAACCCAGTTCCGGCATGAAGGCCCAAATTTCAGTCCGCGTGTTATCCCTTGAGTTCCTCCGCCAGGATGGCTCCCTTGAGGTCGAGCAGTGCTCCCTCGAGGTCGAGCATCTGGCCTGAGTCGAACTCCTGCTCTTTGGGTTCCTCCGCCAGGTTGGCTCCCCCGAGGTCGAGCATCTGGCCTGAGTCGAACTCATGCTCTTTGGGTTCCTCCGCCAGGTTGGCTCCCCCGAGGTCAAGCGTTGCTCCCCCGAGGTTGAGCATCTGGCCTGAGTCGAGCTCCTGCTCTTTGGCTTCCTCCGCCAGGATGGCTCCCTCACGATCGAGCATTGCTCTCCCGAGGACAAGCATCTCACCAGAGATGATTTCTCTCTCCTGCTTCTTGGGCTTCTTCAACAACCTTCATGCCTTCATCAAAGGTTCCAACAGATATTTTGAGCTCGGCCATGATGACCATATGCCCAGTCATGTATGTGTACACCTAAGTTGTGCACCTCCCCAACCTCTTCCTCCATGGCACCACCTTCTATCTGGTCAAAGAGGAGTCAGACTGAAGTACTTGCACCATCATAACGCAACTAACCTTAGGTCAAAGCACCTACAGGCAAGTAAGTTTTAAAAACAAACGCCTTCTACTTTGTTTTATAGGCCACTCCCTGTCCATGAAAAGGACAGCCAGACTTGATGCTTTCATCTAGGCCTTCAAAGACCAACGGCTAAACCTCCGGTAAGTTCAGTTTCATTTAGCGACTAACTTCTTGTAGCCAGTACAGAGCCCGCTAAGGCGCAGAGCCGAATGGATGATAGTACTCCCTTTATCCAAAATGAAGATGTTTTGGATACAGGGAGTGGGGGCATCTGTTACAGTAGAAAACAAATCCATTCGGCCCTGACATGCATCCTCCTTGGAGGCTGGCACGACCGCATACTTTTCCACCTTGGCCATGTACTCCGCCACCTTGGTCCCACTTCGGCCATGTGGCGGTTCAGCTCAGCTCAGCAAAGCCCCACCTCGGCGGGGAACCTCAGTACCTCGGCCTCACTTTAGCCATGAGAAGTCCAACTTCGTGGCAGTTCAGTTTAGCTCGGCAAGCCCGTGGCATGCCCAGGTCAGCTCTAGCTCGGCCGCCCATGGCATGTGCCCATTTCCAGCTCGGCAAGCCCGTGGCATGCCCAGGTTAGCTCCAGCTCGGCACGCCCACGGCACACATGCCCAGTTCCAACTCGTCACGCCCACGGCATGCGCCCAGTTCCAGCTCAGCACGCCCCCAGTTCCAGCTCGGCACACCCACGGCATGTGCCCAGTTCCAACTCGACACGTCTGCAGCAGGAGGCTTCCGCACGCGGTCAACCTCTTCCACCCTTGGTCCACCTCTTCCGCCGTGGATGCCCAGATTAGCTCCAGCGCCAGGCTCACGCCTGCGACACGCTGAGCTCCCGACCGTGGCATGCCAGGCTCACGCCTGAGGCACATCCGCGACCTCCGCACCTTCCGCCCACCTCGACTCCGGCCCAGGCTGGTCCGGCATGCCCGCATGACTAGTCCAGCATGTGCGGCCAGCCCGGCTCAGCCCGCTATGGTGCCCGGACATGCACGGGGGTCCGCACCTCCACCTCACCCGTGCCAGGGAATGCACCTCCGCCCCCAGCTCCGGTCTGCCCTGGGAGGTCGCACCCCGGCTCCGGCTCCGACCCAGCTGGGCAAGCCCGTAGCAGCCCCGTGCCAATCCGGCTCCGCACGTGCCAGGGCAACCTGCTAGGGCTCCTCACCTCCCGCCCAGTTCAGGTGCCCACCCAGTTCCAGCTCCACCTTCGCTTGCGACGCGCCCAACTCCGTCCAGCTCGACCCGCGCATCACCTGGGAACAGCGTGCCGGCTCTGGCCCTGCCTTCGCTCGTGGTGCACCGGGCTCCGGTCCTGCCCCGTCCAGTTCGGCGCCCCTCCTCGTGACGCAGAGTAGCGTGCCGGCCCTGCCTCGTCTAGTTCGGCGCTCCAGTCTGGTCCGCCCAATTCGATGATCGGCGCTCCGTTCCGATCCTTCCGGCTCGACAATCAGCACCTCCCGGTTCGGCTCCCAACTCGGCATGGCCGCACCTCGCCCTCGCCTACACCAAGTCCGGCCGCAACCGCGCACCCCGCTAGCTCCGATCCGCCCGTGGGTGGACGCACCCGGCTCCGTCCAGCTCGACCCGTGAGTCGCTAGATAGCAGCGTGCCAGCTCCAACCTCGCCTCCGCTCGCGGCGCACCGGGCTCCGGTCCTACCCCGTCCAGTCCAGCTCCAGTCCGGCTTTACAGCCTGCATCCCGCAAGCCCGGCTCTTGCCAAGAGCAGCGATCCAATACGGCTCCGCCCAGGCACGCCCGCCGAACCAGGGTCCTCGTTCCGGCTAAGGCCACAAGTCAGCTCTGCCTGTGTTGGCCACACCATGAAATCCAGTTCGGGAGTGGTCTGGCTTGATGCGCATGGGAGCTTCTACATGCTGTGCCTCGATCCGCATGCAGGGGCTTCCATCTGCCTCGCCTCGGTCCATGCATGCGAGGGACTTTGCATGTCTCGTACCGCGCACCTCGAATTGTGTGCTGGAGGGCCTTCACCTGCATCGTCTCGATTTGCATGCCACATGCCATCTAACATCTTTTCAGGTACGCTCCTCAAAGTATAGGTACGATGGTGATATGATACATAAAATCACCGTCCCTAGTATGCCTCCTATAAGGAGGGCTATATCAAAGCCCCCAGGATATAATTTACACCAATTAGGAAGGCATGCCCCATTCAAGGCACTGTGCCCCTTCACCAACCTCCTGAACTACCTGGAAGCAGAAGGTTGACCAACCTATCTAAGCCTCCCAGGCTTGCAGAAGCCTCACAGGCCTATGCCAAGAAGAACGCGCCTCCCTGAACACCAAAAATCGCTTGTCTACATAAGAGCAGCAGGAAGAGGTGAGGAGGGGCAAGAGACAACACACTCTCTTCATTCTTACATTTTCGTCCATTTTCTATCACCCTCTGGCAGCAAAGAGTCTTCCAAGCTCTTTGCCTAAGAGGTTTCTTATTTTCTTCGATCGTCCCACTGACTTAATCGTCGGAGTATCTTTGCCGGAATTCCCGGCCCAGGTCTCTCCTGTTTTGCAGGTCCACCCAACGGAGGGACGATACGGAAGAAGATTACTCCTCATCGGAGAGGCCCACAGGAGGACCACCACAGTACCAAGCCCCTTTCATCCCAACTCGACTATGTTCTCCTTGATCGTCTCCGACCGACGAGCCCGGTGATGCTGGCGGGGGGTCCACTCACCTAGGCCATGTAAGAGCTACTGGCCACGGCGATCTAGGCGGCAACACACACACACACACACACATATATATATATATATATATTCATTATGATCCACAATAATGTCTCGTAGAGACTTTCATGTTATAATTAATTCAAGATAGAAGATATGTGTACACTATCATGAGAAATAGGAAATTGATTGATGTAAATCAGAAAACACTTTATTGAGCTAAAAGTGTCAAAATCATCATTAATACATTTTTCATTAATACAAGCAAGATCCATTCTATGTACATGTTTTTAAATATCTTCGATTGTAAGCCTTTTGTCAACGAATCTACCATCATGAGATTAGTTCTAATATATTCAATAAACACTCTTCGTTTCTGAGTCTCCTCCTTAACAACAAAATACTTTAATTCTATACGTTTGGCACCTCTTGAGTATTTGTCATTTTTGGAGAAGAATACTACTACAAAATTATCACAGTAAATTTTTAGTGGCTTGGTAATGGTGTTGACAACCTCAAGTCTGGAAGTAAAATTTCATAGCTATAATACATGGATTATGACTTCAAAATATGCCACAAACTCTGCTTCCATAGTGGATGAAGCAATGACAGTCTATTTGGTACTTTTTCACGATATTGTTTCTTCAGCCAATATAAAAAGATAATCATATATAGATTTTTTTGTTGTCAATGCATCCAGCAAAATATGAATCCGAGTATCGATAGCTTTCAAGTGGTCGTATTTTCTATATATGAGCATGTAGTTTTTCATTCTTTATAGGTACATCAAGACTTTCTTTGTAGCTTTCCAATGATCTCTTCTATTATTACTTTGATACCTGCCTAGCATCTTGACAACAAAACTGATATTTAGTCTTGTGCAAGTTTGTATATGCATCAACTGCCCACAATTGAAGCATAAGAAATTGATTCCATTTCTTTACATATTACATCATTCTTTGGACATTGCATGAGACTGAATTTATTCCCTTTAACTAAAATAATTCATGCTAAACATTTATCTATATTAAATTTCTCTAGAATTTTTTTGATATATCTTTTCTGAGATAATTCTAAAAAACCTTGTGAATATTTCAATTCCTATCATATAGAATTCCTATCACATAGGATGTCTGAATATTTCAGTTCCTATCACATAGGATGTCTTTCCCTTATCTTTCATTTCAAAATTCTTCAAGAAAAAACTTTTCATCTCATGTAATACTTAAATCATTAGCCGCAAGTGAAATATCGTCAATATATAGAACTAAGAATATAAACTTACTTCCACTGATTTTTTGGTATATACACTGATCAACAGCATTTTTCTTAAATCTAAAAGATGTTATGGTATCATTAAACATGATATACCATTGCCCGTAAGCTTATTTTAGTCCATATATTGATCTCGTTAATTTACACATTATCTAACATTTTTCTTTTATAGAGAAATCTTCAACTTGATTCATATAAACTTCCTTCTCGAGGTTTCTATTAAGAAAAGCTTTTTTTACATCCATTTGGTATAACTCTAAATCATAGTGAGCCACTAATGCCATAATAATTTTTAATGAATCTTTCTTTGAGACCGGTAAAAAAGTTTCTTTATAATCAATGCCTCCTTTCCGAGTCTAACCCTCATATCAAGTTGAGTTTTATATCGTTCGACATTGCCATTCGAGTCGCACTTAGTCTTGAAAACCTATTTACACTTAACTTGTTTAGAACCTTCTAGTAATTCAATAAGATCCTAGACTTTATTATGCTCCATGGATTTTAATTAATCTTTCATGGCATCAATCTATCTACCAAACTCAGCACTTTCTATAGCTTGTGAAAATGAAATCAAATCTTTGTTAATTCCAATATTAAAATCTTATTCATGTAAGTAAACCACATAATCATCGAGAATAGCTGATCTTCTTTTCCTTTTAGATCTTCTTAAAGGTATTTCTTATGGTTTAGATATGTCAGATATTTGTGGATCAAATTTTTTCATGGGATGATTCCTCATTCAAATGTTGTTCGGTGTTGTTTGAACATTATTCAATTATTGGCGCAACATTTTGTATAGGTGTGGATGAAGGAACGATTGTGGATAATAAAAAGTCTACCCTAACTTCCTTTATTTCCATATTATATTGTTTATCACTGCCACTAACTTCATAATTTTTAATAAATCTTGCATTATAGGTTTCAACAATTCCTAGACCATGGTTTAGATAATAAAACCCGTTCCTTTTAGATTTCTCTAGATAATCAACAAAGTAAACACTAATTATTCGAGAATCTAATTTTTTTTCATGTGGATTATAAGTTTTTACTTTTGCTAAGCAATCCCAAACATGAAGATACTTAAACTAGGTTTCCTTCTAGTCCGCAGTTCAACAAAAGTTTTTGAAACTGCCTTATTAGGAACCTTATTTAGTAAATACATAGCAGTTTTGAGAGTATACATCCACAATGATTTGGGTAGTGAAGAGTTACTTATCATACTTATAACCATATCTATTAGTATCTGATTTCATCTTTTAGCTAATTTTAGGTGTACGTGGAATAACATACTGTGCATATATGCCATGTTTTTTGAGAAACTTTGCAAGTGGACCTAGGCATTGTCCTATTTTATTATATTTCTAATAGTATTCACTACTTTCATCAGACCTTATGATTTTCATTCTTTTATTTAGTTGCCTTTCAACCTCATTTACAAATACCTCAAAAGCGTCACTGCTTGGGATTTTTATTAAGCAAATAGATAAAACCATAACGTAAAAAATCATCGATAAAAGTGATAAAATATTTTTCTTCACTAAAATATGGAACATTAAAAGGTCCGCATACAACAATGTATATGATTTCAAGAAGCTGAGTGTTTCTTGTGGCACCTTCTTGTTATGTCTAGTTTGCTTTTGCTTTCTCTTGATACAATCTATACATGTACCAAGAATAATAAAATCTATATTTGGAAGAATCTCATTCTTTACTAATCTTTCAAACTTTTTTTGGATGTATGACCCAAATGCTTATGCCACAAGTAAGCAAAATTTTTATTAAGCAAATTATACTTAATTCCAGAATTATGATGCATAGTAAAAAGGGATTTCATAAAAAAAATTGTCAAGTTTCAATTTATATAAACCATCAACTAGAATATCATAACTAATAAAATAAGCATTTTTATATAAACTGAAACAACCATGTCCAAACTTAAACTTAAATCCAAAAACATCAAGTTTTGAAAGAGAAACTAAGTTCCTAAACATTGAAGGATCATAAACAATATGTAATAGATCTAGGTGATGACCAGTATATAAGATCAAATGATAAGTCCCTATGCCTTCAATTGGAACCTTCATACGATTTCCCATGAACATAAAATCTTCAGTTGGATTTGTGGTTTGGTTTGTAAGGAATTCTTGCATCAAATTAGATACATGAATGGTGGCACCAAAATTAAGTCACAAAGTATTATGAGGAATTTCAATTAAATTTGATTCAAAATATACAGAGGTACTACATTCACCTTTTTTTCGAACAAAGCCTTACATTTCTAGTAATCTTTTGTTAGTATCCTACTTTCTTATAGAGGTGACACCTATTCAATTTTTGTTCTTTCTTATCAGCCTGAGGAACCTTAGCAGGCATTTTCTTTTTTTTTTTAACTTGTTGACTTCCAACTTGTGTCCTTTACTAGCTTCTTGACTTAGAAGTTCAATGGAATGACTACCTTGCTTTTTCACTCTTATTTCCTCCTAAGTAAGTATACTGGATAATTCACTAATATTCTACTTAACTTTAATAACATTATAATTAATTTGGAAATGTCCATATTTAGAAAATAGTAAGTTCAAAATGAACTCCTCTAAGAAGGAGCCTTCCACTATCATCCCCAAAGTTTTTAACCTTGCTGCAATATTAGTCATCTCAATGATATTGTGGTCTTACATACTTCGTAATCCATTAAACCTCATGGTCATGAGTTTTACCATTAGTGTACTAGTGAGTGACTTATCTATAGAAAAAAACATTCTTCCACAAACTTTAGATATTCTTTTACACTTTTTGTTTGTGAAATAGTACTCTTAATATTGTTGATAATAGTCATTCGCATGAACGTAAGACCTAATCTTTTGATTATTTCCATGCTTTATGATATAACTTCTCTTCCTCACTACTCAAATCTGTAAGAGCAGTAGATTTATCTTCTAACAGTGCTAAGTCAAGATCCGATATGCTTAAATGAAAATTGACTTGTTCACATCAGTCAAAGAAATTCAAACCATTAAATATGGCAACAGATGAAGTATGCAAATGAAGAGAAACAGCTGCAAAAATAATACACAAATGCTCAAATTAAAATAATTTCATCATGGATTCGGACAAATAATAATAAAAGCATATTGTAATTCTCCTTTAGGTAGATATTACAACATACTATCATAATTTAATACCATTATTGATTCTTTAATAGACAATTAAACATTCTTAATCAAATGTACATGTTATCTTTGGATATACAAATATATCTAATCAAAGAATTTTAATTTACCTCTATTTTGCTTACTATTTATAGAATAACTGATTTACCTTTGGATAAATCTTAAAGTTTTAATGACTAGTGAGCATCAATTTATCCACTTATTTTTTACTAATAGATGTTTCATCATGGATAAAAGATCATTTTATGCACATTAATTTTTCTTAAGCATTCTAGTTTAGCCACCTTGGTGACTAACAAACTATATGTAAGTATAAAATCATGCATATAAACAATAATTAACATTTCATATGCTTGTTATTTTTTAAAGTATTCTAGTTTGACTAGTTTGGTGACAAACAAACAATATGTAAACATAAGATCATTCACATAAACCACAATTAAAATTTTATCAATAATAGGCATATTTTTTATGCAACCATAATACAACAATGCCAAAATTTCATCCAAAAAGATCAAAATTAAATTTAATGGGTCAATAGAGAATAAAATAATTTTTACAGATTGAAAAGAAAAATTTCAAAGGACTTTTCTATAATTTTATAATTTATAGGGGTTTTTCTATATAAAACATAATCTTGCAGACAATGGTAGGGACCTAAATATAATTTAACACTTTATTGGGGCTAAATTACAAAATATCCCCAAATCCAAATTAATATCAACCAACTTGCTATGCTAATTAACTTTCGAATCTTTGTTACCATTTTATTAGTTTGTTTAATTATTATTTTAAAATTTTCTATAATTAGATTCTTCTTTTAATTAATACAAGGTTTAATTTTATGCAATTTAAATTTTTGTTCCTTTACTTTCTCATAAGTAGATGCTAAGATCTGATTAGCAGATTGAACATGACAAGTTTAAATTTCAATTCTTTATTTTCTTTCATACTTTTAATTTTATTTTTGACTTCAAATATTTTATTTATTTATTTATTTATTTGCACTATTATTTATTTTTATCGACTTTGAATATTTTCTTTCTTTATAAAATCAAAGATTTCAAATCTCTAAAAATACTACCTTCTTTGTAGATTCGACCTAACTCGCTACTTTCTGTGTGTTTTTAATTAGTTGAGAAGTTAGATTGAAATTGATAATTATGATGTCTTAACGACAATATCGCGACCTATCAATACAGAAGAATATGATGCAGAAGAGAAGGAAGACATCGTACTTTAAACTCCTTCTTAAAAATCAATTTCAAGACATCATACTTTAATCTCCTTCTTAAAAATCAGTTTCTCTTCCTTCTCCTTTTCTTTATGTCATAATAGTATTAATGATTTTTTTGCTACTACTTAATGGGCAAGGATAGGACATATATATATATATATATATATATATATATATATATATATATATATATATATATATATATATATATATATATATATATATATTAGAACGTCCATCAAGTAATTGGATGAGATTTATCATCTTGAATGATCTTTACCTGAATTCAAATAATCATTATCCTTATGATAAACCAGGCCACTTAATCAGGACATTATCCAATATAAGAATTGTTGTGATAAGCCGATTGGTTTGACTCATAAAAGGCCATAATAGGATCGAAAGATAAATAAAAGGCTGTGTCAGGCCCAAAAGCGGTGAGATGACAGTTGACCGACTGCCTCTACAGATCTATTAGTCCGACTCGTCTATAAAGTCCAACTCACTCACAAAGGCCATCCAACTTAAATAAAAATAAGGATGGCAAGAAAAGAGTTGGTTATTCTACCAGAATAACAACCATTCGTTATAACAGGCTCAAGATAGTTTTCAACGGAATAACATCGGAACTAACTGCAAGAAGCACTTTCAACTAAATTTTGTTAAGGTAAATGCCTATAAATACCGGTAAGAGGGGACCTCTAGGATAAGTAAGAATAGCTAGCTGAAGTATTCTCTCATTATTGCCTATCTTCTATGAGATTCTATATATGTTACTTGAACCATTGCTGACTTAGGCATCAGAGTGTCCCCCACTAGAAATCTTCCGGTGAGTGGGTTTGTTTTGCAGGATCTCGAAGGGAACCTGATTGGGCGAATCTCGATAGTGCGAAAGGATCACTTAGGTTCGTGATAAAAAGGTTGATAATTTATATTCAAAAATATGAAGAAGATATGGAGTACAATCATTCCTGGCCCTCGGTTATGTCTTCTTCTATATGACCTCCTGTCTAGTCAGCCACCTTGGAGGGGATGGCCACTTCTGGCTCTGCAGCTGCCGGAGGTTCATCTTCCTCTTCGTCTTCCTCAGCCATGACGGTCCTGGACAGGTCCAAGTCAGGATAAAATTTTGTAACTTTTTCTAGGCAATCTTGGAAGCCTATCTGGTAGCTGACAACTCCGGCTTCCATCATCTCATCATAAAGGCCTGACATTTCTTGTATTCTTCGATAACTTGCTGAGTGATGTGAGTGAGCTTCTCTTCAACAAGAGTTGCTCTCTTCTTGGCAGCCAACTTTTGAGCTAGGACCTCTTCAGACTTCTAAAGACTCTCCTTTATTAGCACTTCGATCGAGCAGAGCTTTTTCTTCTTCTTCTTTAGCTTAGCATCCGATTCAACCACTTTCTCTTGCGCCACCTTCAATTATTTCTCTAAGGAAAGATTGTGAGCAATGCTTTGCTCCAATTGCCTTCTAGAGCTTGTTTAAGCTCTTCAACAACTTCCTTCTCCACTTTTGCCGCCTCCAGCTGATCCCATAGGTTGCTGTTGAGGTTGGCGAAACCAGAAATGCTCTCTTCAATCAGAGAGATTTCATGGATGAACTATAATTGCAATGACAAACAAAGTTACATTCATTATGTCATTATAAGAAGATAAAGAGTGTCGCACTTTTACCTTGAGAAAACTCGAATAAATGGAAGGAACAATATCCTCCAGTTGCCGAGCCTTAGTTGCCTCCCAATCCTTTGGATGGATGATGGCCTTTAATAGCCGTCGGGCCAGTTCGAGATTGTCCAGCCCTGTTTCATCAGCATAGATGTTAAAGTCTATGACCTGATCCTCTTCAACAGACTGAGCCCTCTCCTTTACTTTCACCTGAGGAGCCTTGCCTTTGTCAGATCGGCAAGGTTGAGTTGATGAAGGGCTGACATCGGAAGTTGTGGTCAGCTATTCTACAGATTGTGTGGTAGGAACAACTCTTGAACGAAGCTCAGTTAAAGGTACGTCATCGTCGTCCGAAGTACTTCTCACCACTATCGGGGTACTCACCCCTGCCAGAACCTCCAAAGAAGCTACTTTGGTCCTCTTCGGTCTCTCCAACTTTGTGGGAGGAGCTATCGCTTGCCTCTTCCTAACGGCCAGACGAAGCTTTCGAGCATCGGGTTTCATCTTCTCGTCTATAAGAAAGAAGAATTAAAGAGCAAGTTAATAAGAAGAGAAGAAAATAAAGGAAAATTAAGTGGTATGTCTAATAAAGACATACCTAAAATAGGAAAGGCACTAATCTGAGCGAGGTAAAGGCCTTGCTCATTTAGCAACTCCCTCGATGAAGGAACTTCGACCCCTGAGAGCTTATCGAAAGACTTTCTTCCCATCATTGGAGGTCAGACGGGGATTCCCCCATTTGGTACCGAAGTCCCATGATTATGCAAAAAAAAAAGAAAAAGAAGTAAGGTTTCCATCCATGGATGGTAGATGGAAGCCCTTGGATAGACTTTCGACCAGTACGAGAGCCAATGACCTACTATCCTTGGCCATGGAAATCCTTCTTCAAAACAAAGAAGGAACTAAACAAAGAGGTCCTAAATTCTATATTCAGATCATGACAAAGAACTAAGAAGGAATAGATAATCCAAATACTATTTGGAGTCAACTACGCCGGGACCAGGTAGTAAAGATTAAAAATCTGAACAAAGAATGAATACAAGAAAAAGCGAAGACCAGCCTTTAGGTACTCTTCGTATACTGCTAAGCTGCCAGGAGGAGATTTGTTTACCCTCTCACCGGAGTGAGGAATAAAGGAGGGTAAATCCTGTGGAATCTTATAATAGCTCTGCAAGGAGGCCAACTTAGACTCAGTAAGAACACTCCTAATGGACTTATGTCTCAAGTCCTTCTTATAATGAGGATCTCTTGCCCTGGAAAGATCGGGATTATCAAAGGATTCGCTTCCCTCCCTACCGGTCAAAGACCTACCAGCAACAGGAACACCTAAAGACCTAACCATGGAGAGGAAAAAGAGATCTGACTTGAAGAAAAGAAGAAAGCTCGAAAGGAGAAGAAGAGGCTGAGGCGAGAATGAAGACCCCCAAAAATGGAAAATTCATTGAGTGGCGTAAAGATCCGGCCTGAGAAAGGGGAAACCCTTTATATAGGCGACTATGACGGCCCTAATTTCTTCCTCGAATAGTATGGAATGCTTCCAATTGTGCCACATATGCAAATCTCAACCAACAGATACTACTCGACGAAAAGAAGCCAATACGATGGAAGGAAAACCAATATATCAGTATCGATCCACGAGAGTTCGGTTGGTAGAGATAAAAAGACGACGACGATTATATTACATATTTGTGCAACCTCAATTACCCCGATCGTGCCACGAACCCGAGCCTTCACCAAGCATCGACGAAAAAAGTATCGACACGACCCCGGGATCCGAGGGATGACTTTCCCATCAATGAGAATCTAACACCTAGCAAAGGTGTTATGCCCTGAGAGTGGTAAATTAATGTTACCAACTGAATCTAAGATTCGCCATCATTGAAGGATATCTTCTCTCTCTCCTTGATGAAGAACGTGGATAAAAAAACTTATCATTATTATTATTATTAACTTTTATCTTTCAAGGCACTGAATTTATCTTGAACTTGGAAGTGGGGGGCAAGTGTTATGATAAGACGATTGATCTGACTCATAAAAGGTCATAATAGGCTCGAAGGATAAACAAAAGGCCATGTCAGGCCCAAAAACTGGTGAGACGATAATCGGTTGACTGCCTCTATGGATCTATCAGTCCGACTCGCTTATAAAGTCCAACTCATTTACAAAAGCCAACCAATTTGAAGAAGAATGAGGACGACAAGAAACGAGTTACTTATTCTACCAAAATAACAATCAACCGTTATAACAGGCTCATGTTAGTTCTCAATAGAATAACATCGGAACTAACTATAAGAAGCCCTTTCAACTAAATTATGTCAAGACAAATGCATATAAATATCGGTAACCGGGAATCTATGAGGGTAAGTAAGAATAGCTAGTTGGAATATTCTCTCATTCCTGCTTATCTTCTTCGAGATTCTGTATTTGTTACTCAAACCCTTGCCGACCTAGGCATTGGAGTATCTCTCACCAGAAATCCTCCGGCGAGTGGATTTATTTTGCAGGACTCCAAAGAAAACCTAATTGGATGAATCTCGACAGTACGGAAGGATCGCTTGGGTTCGACGACAACAAGAATCATGGAGAATCATATTGATTAAGGGACTCTTGCATATTATATACTATTTTATTTTATTTTTATGAAGAAGATTCATGTAGTTAAAGAATCGTAGAGAATTAAGCTAAGAAATTTTTGCAATTCAACATTTTTTTCTTTACAATATGAAAATATACTTTTTGTACAAATTATTTTCTTCGATAACGTTGATTCTCTTTACTATAAATTCATAACTAATGAATGAACCATGTGCGGCATTTTACCTCAAACATCTAGCCTCAATAATTTTTTCAAAACACGGATTAAATTATCAGGAGAGACATCATATTCGAGCCATTCAAGGGCAACAAAGATCTGGACAAGAATTATAAATTGTAGGTGAGATGATCCCATCCAAACTTATTTATTTATTTATTGAACAAGATTATCTCTTTCACAAATTTTTGACCTCATCTTTTCTAATATTCATTTTCTCACCTTTATCATGCCAAAAGGATTAGCACCGGATCCTAGTCCTAACGGCGTCCAGTTGGATGACAACAAATTCAACTAAGAAACCAACCGTGACCTCCCTTTGAAATGCCAAACATAGGATGATAAAGACTATAACTTCACCAATCGTCGACAAGGGTGCAATCTTACTAACAGTCTAAACAAAACATTTTAGCGAACGAAGCCACGTGTTGATTTTCCTCGTTGCCTATCCCATCATAAGAAATTGAGTGCATGGGAAAGCAAAGGAAAATATTTAATAAGTAACCTCCCAGAGAGGCTCCACCATACTTAGTAGTAGCTAAATCATCACCGCATTGGTGTGAGAGCTCCACATTTTTATTTTTTTTTTTAAATTTTTTTTTTATGGGACCCCAAGCCACTATTAATCGATGTTATTGGATCTTTAAAAAGTTCGATAAGTCTATAGCTTTATGGGATTTGAATACAAGGATATCAAAGCAGAAAGCGCGTTAATCTAGCTCTTATTATATAATGTATAATCTTTGCACCAATTTTTAGTTCGAACAATCGATCATGAATTTTTTGTTTTTAATATAAAAAAAAAAAAAAGTGGCAAGCAAGCATTGATTGCATCGGCTACCGCTTAACATCGCTGTAAAAGGTTGTGGACCCTCCGATGCGTACCGAAAGGTTTGTGGTCGGTTGATAAAACAATGGCAAAGTACCCGAGAGATGGTTGCCGTCGGCAACCAAATTCGTGCCGACAGCCGTCGATTCCGCCGTTTTTCTGGCTTCCGCGGAGACCAAAAGCACGTTACGCAGCATGGATAGGCGGGCTCATCCTGGTGTGGACCCTTTGCTTGACGGATTCTTGGTCAAGCCTCGATCCAACATCAAAATTTCACATCAAATTAAAAAAAAAAAAGAAAAAAAAGAATCTAGATATCAAAATCGACATCGAAACACCCAGCAGTCTTTTCTTTCAGCTGGCATATATATCTCCCTGTCCTATTGATATCAGATCATAATCCAAGACTGGATGTTTTCGAAGACAATTTCTCTTCAACTTTGTTGGTGCAGTACAGGCTGCAATCAACCAAGTCTGCATTATAAATAAAGGATCTTGCTAAAAATAATGGATAAATTTTATATATATATATATATATATATAAAGTTAAAGTAGAAAAAAATAAAGAAACAATATAAAAGATTTACGAGATTTGGATGATGGTAAGTTGTTTTTATGTCATTGCATAAGTCCTCCAGAGATGCCTTTTATTGATCATGA
The DNA here is from genome assembly GCA_021397845.1 of Areca catechu. Lineage (NCBI taxonomy): Eukaryota > Viridiplantae > Streptophyta > Magnoliopsida > Arecales > Arecaceae > Areca > Areca catechu. Next base: position 19,850,860 of record CM038052.1, on the reverse strand, counting down.
TAAAAAATAATTGTAATAAAAAACTAATCTCTAATTTTTTTTTTTTTATCTTCTTGCAATGAGAATAAGATTGTAGGACCTAAATTTCAATGATACAAGAGAAAAAGAACCCACGAAGAATTAGAACCGGTGCTTAGATACTTCCATACAAGAATATTAAACAATTGACATATATAAAAGAAACTTTTGTTGAGTTTGACAAGAAACAGAATTATTATCTTTGTTAAGTTATTTTAAACTACTTATATTTCTATCCTTATTTTGCTCCGCACTTGTCATTTGAATTTGAGTTTAGCTTCACCATTCCTTTTAGTGTTTTAGTGGGACACGATTTTATCAACCGATATATCTTCCACTTGAAGATATATGTCATCGACAACATACTGACCGAAGATCTTGCCGATCGTTATTTATCACGTGGTTTCAAGTACGAGAGAAATTTTATTCAAATTGAACTTCTCTCAAGTTTTAAGCTTCGTTAATATATCCATTGGATTCATATCTATGTGAATTTTCAACAATAATATATGGCTTCTTTGCAAGCTTGTGCAGCTATAATATACTCTATCTCTATCGTACATAAAGTTATAATTAATTATAACTTTGATTCCTAGCTCACAATACTGTCTGCCATGGAGAGCATGTATCCCGTGATAGAATGCCTTCTATATCTACCTCCAATAAAGTTTGCATTAACAAAGCCAACATACTCTAGAATTGTATGCCCATAATAAAATGAATAATTTAAATTAGCTCTTAGATAACTAAGGATCCACTTCATCACTATCCAATAACCACAACCATGATTTTCCATGTATCAACCGATAGCTTCCACTATATGTGTAATTTCGGGCCTCGTATATACTATAGAAAATATTAGGCTTTTTATTATTGATGAATATGGTACTCTAGTCATGCTTGCTTTCTTTGCTTTAGTATTGAGTGATTGCTCCGCAGATAACTTCATATAGATAGAAAATAGGGTACTTATTAGTTTTGCATTCTACATATTGAAGCACTATTAATCCTTCTCCATATAGGTCTTTTGAGTCAACCAGATCTTTCTATCATTTATTTGTTGTGGTATCTTTATACCAAGAATCTGACTTATAGTTCCAAAATTTTTCATATCAAACTTTTCAATCAACTAAGCTTTAATCATAGATATACGATACTTGTTGTTATCTACCACAACCATATCATCTACTTACAACATCAAGATACAGCGCTACTATCATCATAATTGCAAAAAATATGCATAATATTCAGCCACTAATCTATGAAAATCCAAGTTCATAGTAAAAGAATCAAATCACCTATCCCAACACTTTGGTGCCTATTTTAATCCGTATAGTAACTTGTTTAGCCTATAAATTAGACCCTCTTTTCTTTATCAATAAAGCCTTTGGGCTATATCATATAAATCTCTTCCTCTAGGTTATCATGCAAAAAAGCAGTTTTGGCATCTAACTGCTCCAACTTCAAGTCTATGATTACCATGATTGCCAACAAAAACTTTGATAGTAATAAGATGAATAACTGAAAGAAAATCTTAGCAAAATCGATATTTGATTTCTAAGCATAGCCTTTGACCACCGGCCTTATCTTAAACCTTTTAACATTATCCTTAAAGTCCTTTTTCAATTTGCAAACCTTGAGATATCCAATTGCTCTTTATCCTTTAGGTAGCTTAAAAAGATCGTAGGTCTTGTTTTTATGTAAGGATTCCATCTCTTCCTCCATAATATATCACCATTTGTCTGAATAGGTAAACTCACAAGCCTCTTGGTAGGAAGTAGACTCATGTTCTTTTGCTAAAACAACATAAGTATTAACAATATCAATCTCATGTTTGGATGATGTGATATAGTCGTTATATCTCGTAGGTGATCTAATGACCTTCTTAGGAAACCCAAATTAATTGATGTCTCAACATGTATAATGTTCTCTGAGGTGAGTGAGAAGTTTCTGATCTATGCCTGTCATCTACTACTTTATTATCAAATTGCATATCATTGGACGCATCATGTGTAATAGCCTAGCCCAACAGGAACCGGCCCCTCACAAGTTTTAAATTTTGAGGGAGTCTTCCCCCTCTCTTAAATGGAATCCAAATCGAGCTGAATTTTAGGATTTCTGGCTATAAGAAGGGACACCCTCCTTTCCTCGAACCCCCATCACCAGATAAGCTGCTCTTTCCCATCGTTCTCCTTGCATATTTCACTTTTTTCTTGGTTTGGATAGTCTTCATCATGCCCATTGGATTCAAGGCCAAAAGTCCACCGGAAAAGCTAGGTAAATCCTCCAAACAACCCTCCTTATAGCTCCTTTAGTCCTTTATGCTTGAATTTTAGCCAATTTTGTAAGTAATGTTTGAAAAAATTTAAAATCAAATTTCATATTTTTGGTCCATCCTTTTCTTGTTTCTGATGCTGCAATCATTGTTGATTGCTGAATGGGGCATCAGTGGCAGTGCCACCACGAGCCACAGTCCTGGCCATCCTTTTTCGAACGAGATCCCCGGGATTTTGGAGAAGAAGGGGGACTCAGAAGAGTCCTTTATTTTGGTTGAATAGAGAAAGAAGAAAAAGAAAAGGAATAAGAAAAAAGGGAGAAAAAAAAAGAAAGTAAAGAAAAATTCTTCCTCTCTCCTCTCTCTTCCCTCTCTCCACTTTTTCTCTAATTTCTCTATCTACTTTCTCTCTCTAAAACTTTCTCTCTCTAAAAGTTTATTTCTAGATTGATTTTGTCTCCCTCATTATATCTTTAGGATTGTTGAATCGGTAATAGCTATCTTTCAATGATTTTGATTCGATCCTAGTAAAGAGGATCACAATCCATGATTACAAGACAGTGTGCCGATACCCACCCTGATAAGATTAGATATCACATAATTTGATTATCTATGATACTTATTGAACCATTTGAATATTAATTTAATTATAATTTGATTAATTAGACTGTTCTAGATACCGAGCATTATCGCTTGATTGGCTTTGTTTCATTTTATTAATTTCTCTTTCTTTTGATAATATCTCTGCTCGATTTATAAACTCAGTCTTATCATTTTGAATCCGAGTTGACCTAATAGATGGACTTGGAACCATATTGTCAGTTAGATAATATATTTATATCATTCAAGTCTTTATCGAAATCATAAAATCTAATTTTTATTGATCTCTATTGAAATCTTGTATCTTTAATGATCTTGATTAAATTAAGATATTTGATTGAACTGATATATATGATTATCGGATGATGTACCAATCTTCATCTTGATTCTTCTCAAATTTATTGATTTGATCATTCTCAATTTTTGTTAAACCATCTTTTTCCTAGTATAATCTTGATCAATGAAATAAGGATGGCCGAACCGACCCAGATCACTAGATGTGACTACTCATCAATCATATCTTTCCATAATTACTTGTATTCTTTCCTAATTATTAAACTTGATTTTATATAGAGGTGTAATCATCTTAATAATAAGATGCTCAGTGGATCCTACATTATGATTTGAAAATTTGAAGATGAATATTTGAGATTGCTTAGATTTGTTAGAGTATTTATTAGATAAGTAATATTTCACTTCTTTTAGAATTATCAGCAAATTATAAAATATTTTTTTAATATAATTTATGAAATGATACATGAATTTGATGAGTGATATTTTGTTATTGAAATTATCTTATTTTGAATTGTTTTAAAGAAGGATGGTTGAAAGTATTAATCGTGTTATGCTTTATATTTGATTGATTTTATACTACATGATTATATGTATTCTTATCGAATAGGAATATGAAATATAATTTATGGAAATAATTTAAATTCAAGATGATTTGAATCCTTAGCTTGATTATGTGAAGGACCCCGCTAATGGAGGCTAATACGTTGGTATATGATTTGTCATGAAAGTTTATGTCGCTAGCAGATTCATGATATACCACCAACATACCAACATCGATCTCCTAAGAACTTTGTTGCAAGATAATATGTAATATATTGCAAGAAGATATGCAGTGTACTATAAGATGATACGCAGTATTATGATCTTGCTACAGGGATAATATGGTCATAACTCATGGTTGATAGAATGAACTTAAGATTATTGAAAAGAAATTGAATTCATAAATGAAGCACAAATTTGAAAGTTGAATTTGACATGAATAATGTTTTGATAATACTATATATTTAAAATTGATTTCGATATGAGAAATACTATATGTTTACTTTTCATAAATGATTATTTAATTTATTGCTTAATTAATCTAGTTAAAAAATCAGTATTTACTGGGCTCTCTAGCTCATCATCATATTTACTGCTTTAACAGATATTTGAAAATTAAGATGATATGGAAATATTTTCAGGAAAGTGATTAGAAGCAAATCTTTGATATTTTTATTTTAGATTGAAAACATTATTGAATATTGATGTAAGATCATTTAAACATTATTAAATTTTGTGAGATATTAAAGTTGAATTATAATTAGTTAAGTTTGGAGTTAATTTATTGATTAATTATTCCACTGTTGTTTCATGATAGTATGATAAGATGTCTTGCATGGTTGTAAAAAGAGTTCTCTATAAATATATGGTAGTTGCCACGACTCCTGGCTCACGATCTCAGGTCCGAGACATGATATCATGCTATATTGATTTTTTTCTGTAATATAACAATTCCTTGAAAAAAAATCTATATTAAAAATATCTCAACCAATAATAATCTTGTGGATAATAGAATCCAATAATTTGTATATTTTTTTTGGCATAGGCAAGAAATATGTATCTCTTAGAGTTTATGTCAAGTTTGATTTGTTTCTCTCTCAAAACCCAAATATATATATTACAACCAAATACACGGAGAAAAGAATTATCGAGAGGCTTGCCAGATTAAACCCCTTCAAGAATCTTTAATTCAAGAGAGACCATAGGTGCTGTGTTCACCAAAAAGTAAGCTGTGCTCATAGCTTTAGCCTAAAATCTCTTGTCAAGCCTTGCTATATTCAACACACTTCTGGCACGTTCTATAAGAGTTTGTTCATTCTCTTAGCATTACCATTCTATTGTAATGTCTTAGGTATTATCAAGCATTGCTTGAGTCCATGTTCATTGTAAAAGGTTTCAAGTTTTTTGAACAAAATTCTCTTCCATTATTAGTACGAAGATATTTTGTTTTTAAATCTTTTTTGTTTGCAACCTAACTTTGGAATGCTTAAATTTTTAAAATATATCTAATTTATTCTTGAGCATATAAATCCACACCTTCCGAACATAGTCATTAATAAAAGTAATAAAGTAAAAATTACCTTCCAAAAAAATTGTAGGCATCTTCTAAGTATCATAATATATCAATTTAAGAAAATTCTTTCTTCTATTGCGAGACAGAGAAAAAAAGTCTATGATGCTTTTCAAATAAACAATTTTTATAAAAATCTAAAGAGATAGATTTATAACTTGGAAGAAAGTTTGTATCGAAAAGTCTTTGAAACCCATGCTTGCTCATATATCCCAAATACCTATGCTAGATGATAGGAGATTCTAACTTCACATTTGCAACAATAGCTCCCACTAAAGTCTCACCAATTAGTCTATAAAAATTAGAGACCAACTCTTTCTTTGCCACTACCATAAAAACTTTAATAACTTTCAACCGATGCTTTTCTCTGGTAAATTTCATATCATGCTCATCGAATATCTTTAAAGATAGAATACTCTTTCAAAGTATAGGAACATCTGATATCTGAAATCATACGAACACACCCATTGAATATCTTGATCTGCACATCTTCCACTCCAACGATAGGGCACTCGTTGTTATCTTCCGAACGAACAACACCACCCTGGCAAAGTTTGTAAGTATGAAACTATTCTCTATGAGGAGTCATGTGAAATGAAGTATTTGAATCAAGAATCCATTGATTGAGTATCTCCTGATGTATCTCTATCTTCAAATGCAGTAGAACCATTATCTACCATGTTTTCCAGGAAATCACTTGACTTGAATTATCCTCTCTACATCCCTTCCTCAAACAGTAGTCCTTTTTTATGTACCTTGATTTATCGCAACTCTAACACTTTATCTTTTACTTTGCCTTGGACTTTAATCTAGTCTTCCCTCTATCATTATGATTTCTCTTCATGAACCTTCTTTGTACTAGCATTGCATCAGTTGACAAACTTTGATTTGACTTATGCCTCGGTTCGATGCTACAATAGATTCCATCTAAGAGACTTTACATAGCTAAGATTCATAATCAAATTATTCCAAGAATTCGGTATAGAACAAAGTAAAAGGCTAGCTTTTTCCTTATCATTAATTTTAATATTAAGGGTCATAAGCTTACTGATTAAGAAATTAAAGTAGTTGAGATGCTCTTAAACTGATGCTCCATCCTTCATCCTTAGGTTGTATAATAACTGTTTGAAATTTTTTTTTACCAATGACTTTCCTTTATATATGCTTGCCAGCTTCTCCGATAACTCTTTTGTGGTTATCTTAGTCTTGACATTAACAAAAACAATATCCTCCAATATTAGGAGTAGATTTGTCAAAGCCATCTCATCTTCCTCAATGAATTGTTTATTCATCATCTCTTCCAGCTTGTCTTCTTTATCGAGAGGATGACCACAACTATCTTTCACCAATACCGTATGCAACTTGAGTTTTCATAGTATAAAGCTTATTCCATTAAAGCATGAGATCTCAAACTTGGTTGCACTCTTTCCCGTCATCATGATTATATTATAAGCTTCCTATGAACCTTTAGCTTAGCTCTAATACTAATTATTGTAAACAAAGGATCTTGTATATGAAATTAAAAATAATAGATATACTATAAGGAAAGTAAAGCAGAAAAGAAGTAGATAAAGAACTAAAAGAATTTACAAGGTTCCGATATCAGTGTATCATTCCTATGTCCTCGTGCAGGATCTCCATGTGCATCTTTTATTGATCACGATAAAAATAATTATAAGGATTATTATTTCCTTTTTACAATCAGAACAATCTTTAATATCTCACCATTCTCTCTTTACAATCAGAATAATATTTCAAAATCCAAATCCCAATAATACAAGAGAAAAAACAATCCATAAAAATTCAAAGCCACCCTTTAAATGCTTCCATAGAAAAAATAGAAGGTAATGGATATATATATATATAATTTTATTGAGTTTAATAATGATTAAAATTATTATCCTTGTTGGTTTAAACTACCTATTATTGTTTTTATCTCATTTTCTACTTAGTTGAGTTTATTTCATCATTTCTTTTAATATTTTAATAGGACATGACTTCATCAACTAACAGTGTGATTCAACCATGCCATGAATTATTATCCCAAAAAACAAACCATATCATGAATTGCCGAAACCGGTTCATGGTGGTGGAGGATTTGGTTTTGACTTATGTTATGTCGATCCTCGAATGCGCCCTTTTTTTTTTTTTTGTTTTGTTTTGTTTTGTTTGTTTGTTTGACGAAAAGGAAGACAAGGTGCCAACCTCCATTTATTAAATATAGAGCAAAAGTCATCATGTTTATTTCATCAATCATCGCTCTTTGTACGATTAGTAACCAGGAAGTATGCTTATTTTTTGATCCTTATTTTATAAGCAATATCAGTGTATATGGAATCAAATGGGTGATAGCTAGCTAGTGTGCCTGACTTTGGACAAATACTTCATGCCATTAATTTAAATAATATATTGGGAAACTAAACAGCTCAGCTGATCGAGTTGAAGCCAAAACAGACCATCTTACACATGAAACCTTGGGCACTCCCAGATCCGAAGGGACTGGCCACCAAAACAGACCATCTTACACATGAAACCTCGGGCACTCCCAAATCCGAAGGGACCGGCCGCTCCAAGGAAAAAAAAAAAAAAAAAAACAAACAAAGAGCCAAAACAGACCATCTTGCACATGAAACCTCGGGCGCTTCCAAATCCGTAGGGACCGGCCGCTCCAAGGTTTAAAAAAAAAAAAAAAAAAAAAAAAAAAAAAATCAAAGAGCAATTAATCGGAGCATCTTAACTACTCAACCTAGCTCGTCGTTTTTTCGGACCCTGGACTCGCCTGGCCACCGATGGCGATGGCCTTCTCGTGTCTTTCGCACCAAAAAAAGATCTTTCTCCGTGTGAATCCACCCATGAGTCGTGCAACGATAGCTTTAAAATCCACGCAGGCAGACAGATAAAAATGCTTGGAGTGCTTTGAGATCCGTGTGATGTAATTAAATGGTGGATGTCGTGGAAGAAAATCACGCTTTCTTGCGAAATATACAATAATCCGAATCCGCACACATTTCAAAGCACTCCGAACAGCTTTATTCGCATGCTTGCATAGAATTCCGAGCAACCATTGCATCATGATCCAACGATAAACCAGCAAGGGAGCACCGATCTTCTTGGATATGCGTACGGTCTTGCATCCATGGATGGCAACGTGCACGGTATGCATCGCGCGACCTGTAGTTGTGCACGACCGTCCATCCTGGATTGGACGCCATCCACGGGTACGCCGTACCCCACCGCGCCGCACGCGGACTGCAGGGGACCCGCGCTCCTCGCGCGGAGGAACGGGAATTCTTCTTCCGCGAGAAAGATGAGATCCTCTCGCGCGCCGGCCAGAGTCATGGCTGCGGAGACCGGAATCTATGAAGGCCTTGAGGCGTCCGATGGCAACATCGAGGGTGTCCGCCGACATGTTTGCGAAGCAGACACGGAACCAGCCGGGCTCGTTGCAGTGACACGAAGATCCCGGCGAGATGTTGAGTCCCACTTCGTACACCATCTTCTTCCATAGCTCCATCTCTGCTTCAAAAGTCTTGGACTTGAGCAGGTGTCTCATGTCCACCCAGCAGTACAACCCTGCATTGCCCCTTAAACAGCCAACACCAGCATTCCGGAGCCCCTCGACAGCTTGCCCGTGCCTCTCCTCCAGCCTCTTCTTGTTCTCCTCGGTGTATTTTCTCGTGAACTCCTCGTCGGAGAGCAACTCTGAGAGGAGGTATTGGGTGTGGGAGGAGATCAGGCCGAAGCTTGACATCTTGGTAGCGGCAGCCACGACAGAGTCATTGCAAGAGTATATTGCACCCACGCGGAATCCCGGGAGGCCTAGGTCTTTGGACAGACTATAAACGACGTGAACGCGGTGCGAGACGTTGTCTCTACCGATCATGGCCTCTGCAACGCTGATGAACCTGGGGAAGCAAAGTTGGTCCCGGAGTAGATCTCGTCACTGATAAGATGGATGTCTTTGGCCACGACGAAGTCGAGAAGGGTGTCGAGTTCATGTCGGGTTGTCGTGGTGCCCAACGGATTCGATGGGTTGGTGATCAGAACTCCTTTCACTCCCAGGTTGCATTTCTTGGCCCGTTGATAGGCTTCTTCCAGGGCGGCTTTGGTGATTTGGAAGCTATTGGAGCTCGAGCACTGTATTGGAACAATCTCCACCCCAGTTCGCCATTTGAGGTCTCTATCAAACCTGTCGGCGTTGTGTAAAATGATGTTAGCTAGCGTTATGATACTATTTCAAGTACATTGGAGAGCTAACTTATTGACAGCATCCACATGGCACTGGAAATACCCTGGGTAATATGGAGTTGGGAGAAGGAATGCTTCTCCGGGTTCAGCGAGACAAAACATCAGAGTCTCGTTAGCCGAAGTGGCACCTGCGGTGAGGACAAGGTTGTTGGATTCGAATCTAGCTTTGTTTCCTCCTAAATATTCCATGTAATTCGCCAATGCCTGCTAGTATTGGTGTTGCAAATCTTGATCAGGAGAAAAAAAAAAAAAAAAAATGTCACGCGCTTGATTGCGACCGGGGTAGCTTAATTGGACTTACTTTCTTGAAAGGAGGAAAACCATGGTAATCCTGGAACAGGGCTAGCTCACGGAAGATGGATGCACCGTCTCTCTCGAACCCTGCTGGGTTGGGGTGACTCTTAAGCCATGATTCGATGAGATCAAATGATAGCTGCCAAAAGATGAACAAAGAAAAAGATGAGATTATTGCTGTAACGTAGAAAATAAGGTTGTATGCATGGTGTTCGATGGTGCTGACCTGGTTCTCTGCAAGGCCCATTTGAATGATTCCAGTTGGGTTGGTGGTCGGGTCGTAAGGGTTCTTCTCATATTCCTGCCACCCTAGAAAGTAAGAGGAATCTTGTCCATGGGAGTTGCATTCAGCCTTTCTTGAGAGCAGATTCTTACGCATTTTGTTGTGGGAGAAAGATGGAGCTAGCTAGTTAGCCAGGGAGGAACCAAGGGGCACGCTTCAGGAGATTGATAGTAATAGAGAGAGAACAAAAAAATAAAAAATAAATAAAGGCAGAGGAGGAGCAATGGAGTATTCTTGGTCGATGCTTTGGTGCGGGAGAAGTTGTTCTATATGGAATTTGTAACCGATAATGTGACATCCCTGTTGACCGCCAGGGCCAGTGGCATATATATATATAGGTAATAAAAGGGACGACGATGGGGTTTTAAACCGAAATAATAATAAAAAAAAAAAAATTATTTCCCAAATTAACGCCGGTTAGATTTTATTTACCGATTCACGGCATCCAAAAAACAAAAAGAAAAACAAAACAAAAAACGAAATCGCAGGTTGATTCCATGATTTCAAAAAAAATAAATAATGCTTGAAATCACGGGTCCAGCTTGCGGTTTCCTGAAATCACGGGTCCAGTTCACGATTTCTTGAATATTCGACCACCGATCCGGTCACCAGGTCGATACCATTCGGTTGGCAGTTCGATGGGTATCGGCATCCAATCAGATCAGTATTCGGATGGTGGCCGAACTTTTTTAAAATTTTTTAAAAATTTAGATCAGTGATCGGTACCAGTCCGGATGGCTCGTAACTTTTTTTTTTTAAAAAAAAAATTTATTATATTATTTTAAATATTTTTAATTTTATTATATTATTTTAAATATTTTAAATATTATAAATTTTTATGTTATTTTAAATATTTTAAATTTTATTGTATTATTTAAATATTTATTATATTATTTAAAATTATTATTTATTATTTAAATTTTATTAGATTAAAATTTAATTAAAAAAATATTTAAAGCGTGCATTTAATGATGGTAATTTTTTTAATTACCTAAATATCTTTTTAAAAATAAACTACTAATGATATTTCCATAATTAAATTAAACTTTATGAATAGCATTATGGTAATTAAATCAAACATTACGTAGGGTATTTAAAAAATTAAATCAAAATCACGGATTCATGATTTTAATTTAATTTTTAAAATACTCTTCGTAATGTTTGATTTAATTATAATAATACAATTCATAAAGTTTGATTTAATTATAAAAATATGGTACCTTATTTCCAAAAAAGTATTTAGATGATTAAAAAAAATCATCGGCATTAAATGCATTTCTTAAATATTTTTTTATTTTTTTTTAGATTTATTTTGAAATCATGGGTGGAACCCACGATCTAATTTTTGTTTTGTTTTTTTTTTTATTTAGAAAGCCGTATAACTAAATCTGTAAATAAATTCGACAGGCGTTAATTTGAAAAAAATATATATATTTATATTATTCCGGTCAAAAATCCACGACCGATGACCCCGGGGTCGGTGGTTTTCGCGCGAAAGGAGGGTCCACCTTCCTTCGCGCGAATTCACATTCTTTCGCGTACGACCGGAGCCGTGAGCAAGGAGCCAATTGCCTGCCGACACAAAATCTAGTCGGGATGATGGCATGTGAATGGGGAAGCAGAATTTTGTTTTTTTTTTTTTTAATATTTTCCGAAGAAAAAGGAAGGCGGTATTGATGAAGGTTCGGGGACCACAGTCGCCGGTGCAATTTGAACACACCATGTCAGCCTAAAATAGAAGCTAGCTTGGTAATTAACCCCACTTCAATGCCTGGCAAAAGATGGATTACCACTTGGTTCTGAAAACTGAAATATCGTTCCACCATCTATTCTTTCCGGAACGATCACCATTATAAGATGTTTACGTTCTCTTCTGACCATTAAAATCATCTCTTGCACATTCTCCAAGTCTAACTCGTGCGTTCCAAGGTCAAACCAGATGTGTTGCATTCCAAGTCCACCGGTCATTAAAAAGATTTCACTCCCTTGTCTCGAACCAATCTCTGTTCATCAGTCCGGTCTTCACCAAACCCGGTCTTGACTCGGGCTTCATTAATGTCAAGGCTATTAACTAGTGAAAGGATCCACACCCAAGCCAGCATCGATGCGGCTGTCGTAACATGAACCGGTCCTGCGATCGAATTAAGTCACAGCCGTAAATTCTTTGGTTGACTCGTCTGAATCCCACGGGGCCGTGCAATGGACAAGGTCAAAATTCACTCACCACCAAGATCTCACCAGCAACACCGCAGATTAATCTAGCAGTTATTTATGTCATTGCTAACGTAGAGAAACTTCATTAATTTTAATCAGCTTCGTAATCTTTCTAGAAGAAATATGGATTCGAATCGGAATAAATCGGGCATCAGGAGAGATATCCAAAAGGCAGTCATAATAAAAGTAATCAAATCTATGAGTCGTATCCATTTGCGTCATTCACTTCCGAGTTTGCTTTAGATTATTAATTTGCTCCGCGCATCGACCTGGTGGAACCACGGGAACTCTCCTGATCTCTTTTTCGGCTTTATCAAATGTGCATCGGACTTCTGATCAAACCCCAAAAAAACCAAGCAATCGCCGCATGTTTTGGCTCACGGATTTCAATCTCCCCGCTACAAAAAGCCATTCTTTATTCCTAAGAAAGTGGCTCCCGTGTCATTTCAACGTCACATGGTCTCAGCGAGAGCCCACTTTTGCAGGGAGACAAGGGCTGTGGACGTACCAACAAAAACGATGGCTACGGGTAGGGAGGGATTTATTTAAACGCAGCAGCGTGGGAGAGAACGGAACGCAACAATGAGCTTGCTGGGGTGCCGACTCTTGCTAACGTCGGCATCTTTTTACTCCTTTGTTAATACTAATTCTTAAGAAGAAGAATTATGCATTCCCAAGGTGGAATCATGCATTCCAGGATGGTTACCCCGATTATCAAGATGGCAGTTCGATCGATAATGATTTATAGTTTCATATTTTTTGTATCTATAAAATTTGAATCATGATCGAAACCGATTAACTATTTTTTTTTTTTTGAATACCTGGATATGGATGTATAAAATTGATTATAGGAATGATTGATGCTTTGATATTGTTGCCGATCTCGTCGTCGCGGCCTGTGACTTCAGAGCTGATACCGGACTCGGATCGTCTTGCTCGAGGTCTCCGAGCTCCCGATCCTGCAAAACAATGTCAGAAATCCTGGCGGGGATCCGGCGAGGGAGCTCCGACGGTGAAGTTAGAAAACGACGAGATGGAACAGAAACCCTAAGATGGGCCCCCGAAGGAGTCCAAGGCTTAGAGATGATCTTAGCAAAAGAGGTCTTTGAAAGAGTGGAAATTGGGCCGAGCTCCTTCACCGAGCTTGCGCCGAGGGATTCCTCTCGGGATCTTGGATCATACTCTTGTTGCCTTTCTTTTTCCCAGCCTTTTTTCCATAACCTGGTTATCCGCTCTTCCCATCCTTTTATCCCATCACACTACCTTCGGCCTCCCGCCCCTGGGAGGCTTCCTCTCCGCTTTCACCTTTTTCTCTCTCTCCCTCTCTTTTCCCTTTCCCTTCGGGTCCAGGAACCCGGTGGCCTCCTTGTTTGCTTGCCGAGCCCAGCGAAAAAAGGGGAGAGGGAGGACACCGGCCAGGCCTTGGGCCGAACGCGAGCGCTCTCCTTCCCAGGCGTTGACAACGTCCGTTGCTGGGTCCTGTCTGCCAGGACTCCGCTTCTCGGTTGCGGAACCCGTCGGGCCGATGTAAACGAGGTTTCGCGCATCGCTGCCAACCGTACCGGCGCTCCTCGCGAGGTACGACGCGCGCTACCCGAGTGGCGGTCTCGAAACTCGTGCCCCTGCTTCCCGGCGGCCTCACCACACAGGGTCGGCTTTGGCCGAGGTGGACCCCTCCTGGGCGGACACCTGGCGGAGCGGCAGAACAGCGCTCGACTTCGGCCGAGGTGGACCCATGTCCGGGCGCCATCTGGCGAAGGAGCAGGAAGGCCCGGCTCGACCTCGGCCGAGGTGGAACCGTCTCCGGGTGCCACCTGGCGAGGGAGCAAGGGACCGCCGGCTTTGGCCGAGGTGGGCCCCTCCTGGGCGGACACCTAGCGGAGCGGCAGAGGAGCGCTCGACTTCGGCCGAGGTGGACCCGTGTCCGGGCGCCATCTGGCGAAGGAGCGGGAAGGCCCGGCTCGACCTCGGCCGAGGTGGAACCGTCTCTGGGTGCCACCCGGCGAGGGAGCAAGGGGCAGTCGACTTTGATCGAGATGTACCCCTCCTGGGCGGACACCTGGCGGAGCGGCAGAGGAGCGCTCGACTTCGACCGAGGTGGACCCATGTCCGGGCGCCATCTGGCGAAGGAGCAGGAAGGCCCGGTTCGACCTCGGCCGAGGTGGAACCGTCTCCGAGCGCCACCTGGCGAGGGAGCAAGGGGTCGCCGGCTTCGGCCGAGGTGGACCCCTCCTGGGCGGACACCTGGCGGAGCGGCAGAGGAGCGCTCGACTTCGGTCGAGGTGGATCCGTGTCCGGGCGCCATCTGGGGAAGGAGCAGGAAGGCCCGGCTCGACCTCGGTCGAGGTGGAACCGTCTCCGGGTGCCACCTGGCGAGGGAGCAAGGGGCCGTCGGCTTCGACCGAGGTGGGCCCCTCCTGGGTGGACACCTGGCGGAGCGGTAGAGGAGCGCTCGACTTCGGCCGAGGTGGACCCGTGTACGGGCGCCATCTGGCGAAGGAGCAGGAAGGCCCGGCTCGACCTCGGCCGAGGTGGAACCGTCTCTGGGCGCCACCCGCGAGGGACCAAGGGGCAGCCGACTTCGGCCGAGGTGGACCCGTCCTGGGCGGACACCTGGCGGAGCGGCAGAGGAGCGCTCGACTTCGACCGAGGTGGACTCGTGTCCATGCGCCATCTGGCGAAGGAGCAGGAAGGCTCGGCTCGACCTCGACCGAGGTGGAACCGTCTCTGGGCGCCACCTGCGAGGGAGCAAGGGGCAGCCGACTTCGACCGAGGTGGACCCGTCCTGGGCGGACACCTGGCGGAGCGCAGAGGAGCGCTCGACTGCGGCTGAGGTGGACCCGTGTCCTAGCGCCATCTGGCGAAGGAGCAGGAAGGCCCGGCTCGACCTCGACCGAGGTGGAACGTCTCTGGGCGCCACCCGGCGAGGGAGCAAGGGGCAGCCGACTTCGGCCGAGGTGGACCCCTCCTGGGCGGACACCCGGCGGAGCGGCAGAGGAGTACTCGACTTCGGCCATGGTGGACCTACATCTGACCTTGCTGGACCATTCCCGTTCTGCCGAAAAAATCCACGTGGTTCGGATCACGCCCGGCGGAACCTGAGACACGCCACGTCATCGTAACGGCCGTATCAGATATGATTGGAAGGATATCCTTATCCAATATAGTGGAGAATGATTGAACCTTTTTTTTTTTAATTGATGAGTCGGTGCATTTAGCAAATAGATCTGGTATAAATACAACCAAGAAAGTCAAAAAGAATAAAATCCTGAAGAGCCCAATGCATCCCCGAGCAGGTTCACAAAACTTCACCTGAATGGTGAGCCACAAAGGAAGTGACCCAATCTGCCGCAGAGTTGGCATCCTAGCATGCATGCTTAATTATAAAGGTAGAGCAACCTTGCAAGAAAAAGGCAATGTCCCAAAGAATGGGATGCACAGGAGAAGTCCTCGGAGCCTCCCGAATCCATGAAATAATAGTGGCAAAGTCTTCCTCAAAAATGAGATGCCATACCCGTAAAATCCTCCGGGTATATACAATACCAGCCCACGCTCCTCGGAGCTCCGCTGTCGAAACCGTCGGTGCAAAAAGATGGCACCCTCCCGTGGGCGCCAAATGGAGCCCCGAACCATGGATAACAAAGCTGGCACCACTATGGTCACCCATAACACTCCCATCAAAGTTTACTTTGTAGAACCTTGAAGGGGGGCTCCTAAGAAATGGAAACCCAGCTGGGCGCTCAAGGAGTCGAATCGAAGCCCTAGATCTTGGAGGTAACCACAGTCAAGGACAAAAGCTCGTGGGTATGGATGCGAGCTCTTTCCAAAACTACTCTGGCCGAAGGTCTGACAAAGTAAAAAACAAATGCATTCATGGTGAGCCATATATGGTATGATATGTAGGCTAGTAAGGTACTCGATGGATGACAGGTGGCCAGCCGAATAAGGTCCATAAAAGTATCAACATGGTCAACCACCTGAATAAAAAGGATATCAAAACAGCAAACCTTAAGACCAGAGAAGCCCACAGGCAAAAGAAAAGAACATGCTCCAATGTCTTGCCTTCCTCCCCACAGATCGAGCAAACGAAAGGCACATGCAAATCTTTAGAGATAAGAAGGGTTCTGGTAGGCAGCCATCTCCAGGCTACTTTCCACGGGAATAAGCTTACTCTTAGGTGGACTCCCAGTCTCTAAATCCAACCCAAATCAAGTTTCCTCCTGGGAACCTGAGAAAATAGAGAATACAGGTCGGACATAGCCACTTTGAGAAAGGGATGAGGACCTCCAGACTCTCACATCTCCAAAAGCATCAATAGGCAACGCAGTAGATAAAACTTGCGCTCCAAGGATATCTCCAAAGAATAAGCAACCAAAACTGGGTTCCATTGAGTGCCATCCATAGTTAATAAGTCAAATATGGCAAGAGACTTAGGAATATCAATGGAGATGAAAGTAGGCCACCTAGCCAAGGAAAAATCCACAATCCAGGGATTCATCATAAAGCTGATGGATCGACCATCACCTATTAACCATCTCATTTGTGTGAGAACATTAAGGGCTCTAGCAGCCATCTCTCTCCAGATAGCGGAACAGTTTCGCCCAACCGAACAACCTTCACATAAGATATCAGACCATACCTCGCTCTTATCATGGATGTCCACAAGTTATCTAGACATAAAAGGAATCTAGCAACGTGTTTTGCCAGCAAAGCCTCCCGCTTGGTAAGAAGTGAGTGAATACCAAGGCCCCCATCCCCAAGCGACTAACACACCATGTGCCAACTGAGGAGATGAACATCCCGACCATCAAAGCCAAGACCCCAGAGAAAAGCACGAATGATTGCTACACTTCATGGACAACAAATATAGGGATGACCATATTAGAGAGCATATAGATCAATAAGGAGAATAGGACAGACCTGATGAAAGTAAACTCGCACATAAGAGATAGGGCTCTTCCCTGCCATCCCTCCACCCTCTCTAGCATCTCCATCACTACTCGATCACAATCTACCCTCGGCAATTTGCCTCCTATAATTGGAACCCCCAGATACAGAAGCACCCCTCCATGCTCCGCAATGCCGAGAATATTTCGAATCATATACCGAATTCAAGCTGGAGTCTTTGGACTAAAGTAGATTTTAAATTTAAGAAAATTAACTCTCTGACCTGAAGGTAAGCAGTAGTCTTCAAGAATCCTCCTAAACCCCTGAGGCAAGCAACAATGGCTCACCCTAAGAGCATGCAATCATTTGTAAACAAAAGATACGAGAAGGGGGGCTCCAGGAGCAGGAACATAGGGAAGAATCTTTGATCCCCAAGCTGTAGCCCGTAGAGCTCACGACAAAGCATCAGTATAATAATAAAAAAAATGAAAAAAGAGGACAACCTTGACGAAGACCAACATTAGAGTAGAAGAATTTCGAAAGAGTGACATTAATGAGAATTGCAAAGAAAGACCTAACAATACACGCTAAAATTTGAGAGATCCACCAAGGATGAAAGCCAAAGTCCATCAAGGACTTCTCCAAGAACCACCAGTGTATGCAATCATAAGCCCGCTCCATATCCAGTTTGATAGCCATCATACTGTGACATATAAGAGCCTTCTGCAGATCATACATGAACTCCTGAGTAATAAGCATATTATTAGAATACACTGGCCTCCCACAAAAGCCCCTTGCTTTGGGCAAATGATATGCGGGAGAATAGGCTTCATCCTATTAACCATGAACTTGGCATAAATTTTATATAAGATATTGCACAAGATGATAGGCCTGAAGTGGATTGGCTCACAAGCATCCTGCCTCTTAGGGATAAGAGTAATAAAAGTCTATTTTCAGGAGTCAGGCATCTGACTAGAAGTAAAAAACTTCTTCACAGCATCAACTACTTCATCCTGGATAATACTCCAAAGATGCCTGAAAAAAATAGGGGAGAACCCATCAGGACTAGGGGCTTTGTCTTCTGCCAGTGACCAGAGAACACTCCGAACCTCTTCCTCTGAGACAGGCCTAATGAACTGCTGGTTCTGTAGTGCTGACACCTTGTTTGATGGAGGAGGGGAGACAAACGAGAAGGGGCCTCCATTGGGAGCAGTCCACCTAGACCTGAAGAAAAGAGTAATCTCCTATCTGATATCATCATCCTCATTGAGTGGTGAGACCGCTGACGTGGATAGCTGACAGGCGTCATATTAAGGGAGGCCGCCAAGGCGAATGCCAAGACGACGCCCCAGCACGGATCGTTTTGCCGAGCTGAGTTGAGCTCCTATAAGGCCACGGGCCAAGCTCAGTCCTCCGCCAGGTCATGCCCGCAAGTCCGGGATGCCTAGGCCGGAGCCGTCCTCCGTCAGGTCATGCCCGCAAGTCCGGGATGCCTAGGCTGGAGCTGTCGTCCGCCCTCCAGAACGAGACCCTCGGAGGCTAGTGCCCTGCGGTCGAGGTCGAGTTCACCGCTCACCCGGCGATGTGGAGCCTCTCCGAGTGTGCACCCTCTGGACCGGGTCGTCCTCTGCCCTCCAGAGCGAGACCCTCGGAGGCTAGTACCCTGCGACCGAGGTCGAGCTCACCGCTCACCCGTCGATGTGGAGCCTCTCCAAGCGCGCACCTTCTGGACCGGATCTGTCCTCTGCCCTCCAGAGCGAGACCCTCGGAGGCTAGTGCCTTGCGGTCGAGGTCGAGCTCACCACTCACCCACCGATGTGGAGCCTCTCCGAGAGCGCGCCCTCATGACCGGGTCCGTCCTCCGCCCTCCAGAGCGAGACCCTCGGAGGCTAGTGCCTGTGGTCGAGGTCGAGCTCACGCTCACCCACCGATTTGGAGCCTCTCCGAGAGCGCGCCCTCATGACCGGGTCCGTCCTCCGCCCTCTAGAGCGAGACCCTCGGAGGCTAGTGCCCTGTGGTCGAGGTCGAGCTCACCGCTCACCCACGATTTGGAGCCTCTCTAAGCGCGCGCCCTCTGGATCGAGTCCATCCTCCATCCTCTAGAGCGAGACCCTCGGAGGCTAAAGCGCGCGCCTCTGGATCGAGTCCATCCTCCATCCTCTAGAGCGAGACCCTCGGAGGCTAGTGCCCTGCGGTCGAGGTCGAGCTCACCGGTTACCCACCGATATGGAGTCTCTCCGAGCACGATCCTTCTGGACCGGGCCCGCAGTCTCCCCTCCTCCATCGAGGCGACTGCACGAGCTTGGAGCATCCAGACCGGAGTAAGCCCAGCCATCCTAGGACACCGGCGAGCCACCCGAGGACCACGGAACAGTGCCTCCCATACCGCCATAACTACCTGCCGGCCATACTTCCAGAGAGCACGCACCCCTAGAGTAGCGGACCCCGGATCGAGGCTCTGCCAGGCATCCCGGAATGGGATGACCGGAGAGAATGTCAGAGTGAATGGAAGCTTCCCCCATCACCTGTCAGGAAAGGCATCTCGTCTACAGCACGGAATCTCGCCGCACGTACCTGCCAATCCAGCGAGGATCCGAGGCAAGCTTCAAACGTTCAATTTTTAACTACAAAGAACGATCGTCACCCCCACGATGGGGAGGTAACACACCAGTAGCACCAAAATCATCACCAACAATACAAGCGCAAGCTCGACTAAGAGGGCGAAGCGCCCCCACCAAAAAAACCACAGCTGAGAGAAAACGAGGGAAATAAGGAGAAGCGGAGTGATAGGGAATCCCTCTGTCCCCGCTATTAGTCTCCCCCAGTTATGTTTTCACCTACACACATCTCTCACTCCTCCTAGAGCGGTATCCATCAAGAGGGGCCCGACCAGGAGGATCTATTTTCTTGGATCGTCACTGACTTGATCGTCGGAGTGCCCGGCCAGAAAACCCGGCCGGGTCACTAACCCTGTTTTGCAGGTCCAGGAGCAGAGGACGGCAGGCAGCGAAGGAAGCGCACTCTAGCGCCAGCAGCAGCTATGGGCCACGACGGTCTTGGCGGTAACAGATTGGCACACCAGGTAGGGGGGAGAACAAACCCTCCACCTCTTCACAGACAAGCCAGGCGGGACGATGGTGACGACAAGAGCAAGGGAGGCTTCCACCAGTCGTGCGGGGGACTCCCCCTCTCGGGAGAAACCCGCATCGCCAAGAAGCGGAGCCACCCACTCCGGTCCAGCCACCTCCACCGGAAGCCCAGCTGGCTGCACTTGCCCAGTAGATGCAAGTCCTTGCCACGGCAGTGCGCCAACTCCAACACCAGCATCGGTCCGTGGCTACCCACCAATAGCCAGGGACCCGGTGGCCCATGTCGTAGCTCCCCGTGATTGCCTGTGCTCATTCCAAGGAAGGCCGTCGCAGCCGCGGGCCACCACTGACAACCGGGGCAGCCACCAAGCTTCGGCGAAGAGACAACGAGCCGGCTCTGCTGACAGGGAGAGCCGCTCACCAAACCCCGAGCGGGAGGTACCCAGACTCCGCCGAGGCAAGAAAAGGAAGACCCCCCCGCCATGGGTGCCATGCACCCATGTCACCTTCTCCGTCTCCTTCGATGGAGGGGTCCACTAATGAAGCTGTCCGGCGCGCGGTGGAGAGGCACCTGGAGGAACATGAGCGCAAGCTGGCGGAGTTTGCCCGCCGTTCGCCAGCATTCCGGGCTCCACTAGTGAGCCAGCAGGCTACGATGCCCATCTCCCATTCTCTCAAGAAATCCAAGCGGAGCCGATCCCACACCGGTTCCGGATCCCGCGGGTGGATCCTTATGATGGGACCACCGACCCCCTGGACCACCTGGAAAGCTATCGAACCCTCATGAGGGTTCAGGGGGCCATCGACGCTCTTCTTTGCATCACTTTTCCTGCTACTCTCCAGAAGGTAGCCCGGGTGTGGTTCACTCGTCTGGAGCCGGAGAGCATCACTTCCTTCGCCCAGCTAGGGCAGAAGTTTATGGCTCACTTCGATGCTTGCAGAAAGTTGCCATGAGAGGCAGACAGCCTCTACTCCATCTGGCAGCTGGACCGCGAGTCCCTGCGGGACTACATGGCTCGTTTCAAGGCCGTCACGTCGGAGATCTACAACCTTGAAGAGCCAGTTGCCATGCTGGCACTAAAGCGAGGGCTCATGACCCCCGCCTGATCTACTCGCTGGATAAGAAGCCCCCCAAGACTTACTCTGAGCTCCTTTTCCCGGCCCAGAAATACATCCGTGTCGAGGAGGCGGACCGTACGAGGCGGGAGCTCGATGGAGGACCCCTAAAGAAATTGGCCCTTGCTGAAGTGTCCGGGACTCGGAAACTAGCACCCCAAGCTCCGAGCTCCCGGAGGGACTG
The DNA here is from genome assembly GCA_021397845.1 of Areca catechu. NCBI lineage: Eukaryota > Viridiplantae > Streptophyta > Magnoliopsida > Arecales > Arecaceae > Areca > Areca catechu. The sequence continues at coordinate 19,829,248 of CM038052.1, read as the reverse complement.
ACCAAGGCTGAGAGGGACCCCTGTCCCTGAGGAGAGTTACACTCCTCTTCTCGCCCTGAGGACAAAAATCCTTATGAAGATTGAGGGCAAGGACTACTTGAGGCGCCTACCTCCGCTGAGGACCACCGCTGGCCGTGACAAGATGAAGTACTGCCGCTTCCACCGCGACCATAGCCATGACACTGAGGAATGCCGCAACCTCAAGTGGGAGATTGAGGAACTCATCAAGAGAGGCTACCTCAAGAGATTCATGGGGGGCAGACCTCAAGTGGAGTCCCAGGCGCTCGTTGCTCTCCCGCCAGCTCCAGCCATCGATAATCGCTCCACCGAGAAGCCGATGGGCATGATCTCCTGGAGAGCGGCGCGTGCATCCAAGAAGGCTCGGGGGGCAGGGGACTGAGAATGTACTCCCCTTTATGAGAGAGGGGGAAGATGAGGGAAAAAATGTAAATAACGATACCATGGTCGTTGAAATGACGATTGCGAAGTACCCTGTAAAGCGCATCATGGTTGATAGTGGAAGCTCCACAGACGTGCTTTTTTATGATGCCTTCTCCAGAATGAATCTCTCCCCTGACCAGCTTAGGCCTGTGCACACACCCCTTGTTGGTTTCACGGGTGATTCTGTGGAAGTAGAAGGAGAAATCACTCTCCTGGTCACTGCCGGAACCCCACCCTGGCAGAGCACCATCATGATGACCTTCACGGTTGTAAGGCTTCCTTCCACCTACAACATGATACTGGGACGACCTGGGCTCAATTACTTGACACCGTTGTCTCTACCAAGAGGCTGCTTGTACAATTCCCAACTCCCTACGGCGTCGGGGAGATGGGGGAGCGCCCAGCCGGTGCAGCATTGTTTCCAAACTCTCCCTGGGGCTAAAGACCCTCAGGACGACCCTAATGCGGACGACCTCGACCAAAGGGCCCAAGACTCCAAGGGAGGCCCGGTCGAGCGTCTACTTTCTTATCCACTCGGAGATGACCCTATGAAGACGGTGCAGATAGGAGTCCAGCTACCTGAGGAGGAGAGGGCTCAACTGTTGGGATTCTTACGAGCGAATGCAGATATGTTTGCCTGGACGGCGGCAGACATGCTAGGTATCCCCCTGACATCATTACTCACAAATTGAGTGTCGACCCAAGGCACAAGCCAGTCCGGCAGAAGAAGAGAAGTTTTGACTCGGAGAGATAGGCTGCCATCAAAAAAGAAGTTGACAAACTCTTGGCCGCCGGTTTCTTCCGAGAGGTCCAGTACCCGAGCTAGCTGGCGAATATGGTGATGGTCAAGAAGAATAATGGTAAATGGAGGATCTGTGTGGACTACACCGACCTCAATAAAGCTTGCCCGAAGGACAGCTTCCTCTCCTGAAGATCGACCAGCGGGTGGATGCCACCTCGGGCCACCGGCTGCTCTCCTTCATGGATGCGTTCTCAGGGTACAATCAAATCCGCATGCACCCAGAGGATGAGGAACACACTGCCTTCATCACCGACCAGGGGACATAATGTTAGAGGATGATGCCTTTTGGTCTGAAGAATGTAGGGGCCACCTATCAGTGCCTGGTCAGCAAGGTCTTCAAAGATTAGATTGGCCGCAATATGCAGGTGTATGTGGATGACATGCTCGTCATGAGCAGGCTGGGCTCGAGCCACGTAGCTGACCTCGCCGAGTCATTCCACAACCTACGACGACATCAGATGAAGCTAAACCCGGCGAAGTGCGCCTTTGGGGTGGCGGCAGGAAAATTCCTTGGCTTCATGGATACCCAGAGGGGCATCGAAGCAAACCCGGAGAAGGTGTAGGCCATCCTTGACATGGAACCCCCGACCTCCAAGAAGGAGGTCCAGTGCCTAACGGGACGAGTCACCGCCCTCAGTAGATTCATCTCGAGGTCGGCTGATCGTTGCCTCCCATTTTTCAAGGCGCTGTGCAAGATGCACGACTTCACCTGGACCGAGGAGTGTAGGACAGCCTTCGAGGAGCTAAAGAACTTCCTCGCCTCTCCACCCTTGCTCTCCAGGCCGGAGGAGGGAGAAGAGCTCTTACTATACCTGGCAGTGACATCGGGAGCTGTCAGCTCAGTTCTCGTCCAAACAGACGAGGACAAATCTCAAAAGCTGGTATACTACACCAGCAAAATCCTCCGTGATGCGGAGATCAGGTACACTCTCTCCGAAAAACTCATTTTTGTATTAATAATGTCTGCTATGCGTCTCAGGCCCTATTTCCAAGCACACCCAATAGTGGTCATGACGGACCAGCCACTGAGGACTATCCTCACCCGACCTGAGACATCCGGGAGGTTGGCTAAGTGGTCCCTGCTGCTCAGCGAATTCGACATAGCATATCAATCGAGGTCGTCACAAAATGCCCAGGTCCTGGCCGACTTCGTGGTCGAGTGCACCGGGTTCGTCGAGGAGCCAGAGCAGACAGCAATGGAGCCCGGGCCAGGAGAAGAGCCCTGGATCCTCCACGTAGATGGAGCATCCAATGCCGACGGTAGCGGAGCAGGCCTCATCCTCACCAACTGTGATGGGGTTATGGCGGAATGCGCCCTCCGCTTCAAGTTCGCCGCAACCAATAACTAGGCGGAGTACGAAGCACTCCTCTCAGGCCTAAGAGTTTCCCGCGAGCTGGGTGTGCAGGACTTGAAGGTCTTCACCGACTCCCAACTGGTTGCCGGACATGTTTCCGGAGAATACGAGATGAGGGACGCCCAGATAATGAAGTTCCTGGAGCAGGTCCGTGCAAGTACAGTAGGCCTTCGGTGCTTCATCATCTTCTACATCCCCCGAGGAAAGAATACACGTGTAGATGCACTGTCTAGGCTCGCGACTCTACCGAACTCATCGCTGGGACGCGCCTACATTGAGCACCTTGAAAGTCCCACCTACGAGAACCCGGCAGAAGTACATCAAGTCGCCCCCGAGCCGAGTTGGATGGACAAGTACATCCGGTACATCACTGACGGCACCCTGCCGGAAGACCGCGCAGAAGCCGTCCTCATCAGGAAGAAAGCCTCCCATTTTGTCCTGATGGAGGGCCAACTCTACCGCCGATCGTACTCCTACCCACTCCTGAGATGCCTCAGGCCCGCCGAGGCGACCTTTGTGCTCCAAGAGATACATGAAGGCCTCTGCGGGAACCACGCGGGAGGGAGAACGCCGGCCTACAAAGCCCTCTGCCAGGGGTACTTCTGGGAGACTATGAGGGAGGACACCACCGACTTCGTCAAGAGATAAGACAAATGCCAGTGCCATGCCAACATACAGCGTTAGCCGGCGGTGCTGATCTCCCAACTCTTAGCCCCTTGGCCCTTTGCCCAGTGGGGAATGGACATCTTGGGACCGTTCCCCCCAGCATCAGGGCAACGGAAGTTCCTGCTGGTGGCGATTGACTACTTCACCAAGTGGGTCGAAGCAGAACCGCTAGCTCGGATCGCAGAAGCCAATGTCCGCCAGTTCTTTTAGAAGTCAATCATCTGCCGCTTCGAGCTTCCTCGTTGCATCATCATCGACAACAGACGACAGTTCGACAACCGCGAGTTCGAATGATTCTGCACAGCCCACGACATCCAACATCGGTTCATCTCGGTAGCTCACCCCTAAACGAACGGGAAAGCTGAGGTGACAACCGGACCATCCTTCAAGGACTCCAGACCAGACTGGACCAAGCTAAGGGCATGTGGGCAGAAGAACTGCCGAGTGTCCTGTAGGCCTACCACACAACACCAGGATGGCAACCAATGAGACACCCTTCAGCCTTGTCTTCGGTGCCAAAGCAGTCATCCCCGTCGAGCTCGGCTTGCCGACGTTGCGGGTGCAGCGGTATGATGAAGCACGAAATTCGACGCACCTCCTGCTCGACCTGGACCTTCTCGAAGAGGCAAAGGACAGAGCCCGTCTCTGGATGGCAATGTATCGGCAACGAGTGGCCCGGTATTACAATGCCCGTGTCAAGACAAAAGCCTTCAAGCCTGGAGACGTGGTGCTGCAGCGAGCAGAAGCGTCTCAACCCAGAGAGTGCGGCAAGCTTTCGCCAAACTGGGAAAGCCCCTACAAAGTAGCCGAAGCCCTTTCACAAGGGGCCTACTACCTGGAAGATCTCAGCGGCATCAAATTCCCCAGAATATGGAATGCCTCCAACCTGCAGAAATACTACCAATGATGTAAGGTTTCCTAGCAATGATAATAACAATGGTCTTTGCCTTACGCAAGTGTCTATCTGTCTTGCAGGAGAATTCCGCCCGCGCCCTCGGGCCTAGCCCCAAGATGCCGATCCGAGACCGGACCCAAGACCTCCAGCCAGGACATCATAGAGCCATGCTGCTCTCACTCAAGGCATCCCCGAGTCCAACCTAGGACGTCGAAGAATCATAGAGCCATGTCGCTCCCAACTCAAGGTGTCCCCGAGCCCAGCTCCAGGACATCAAAGAATCACCGAGCCAAGCAGTTCTCAACTATCCACGTCCCCGAGCCCAGCTCCAGGATGCCAACTCAAAACTGGAGCTCAGATCTCTGGCCAAGAGAACTTCGAGCCAAGTAGCTTTCCATCTCAAACGTCTTCGAGCCTAGCTCCGAGATGCCCAGAGATCATGGGGCCACATAGCTCCCATCAATGCCTCGAGCCTAGCTCCAAGGTGCCAAAGATTTGAGCCAAGATCTCAGGCAACCCCCTGGGCCCAAGCCTAGCTCCACGTTCAGGAAGGCCTCGAGCCTAGCTCCAAGGTAATCAAGACCGGAAACCCCCTTCTCTGATCTCCCCACTCGAAAAGAAGACGAGAGGGGAAGGAAAGAAAGAGAATAAGGAGGGAAGCTCGGCAGCCCCCTTCTCTGATCTCCCCACTCGAAAAGAAGACGAGAGGGGAAGGAAAGAAAGAGAACAAAGTGGGGGTACAACCAGCATCCTCTCCTCTGATCTCCCAACTCCAAAAAAAAAAAAATGAATGAATGAAAAATGATGATGAATGAATGAAAAAAGAGAAAGAAAGAAGAGTGGGGAAGGAAAGAAAGAGAGAACAAGAGGAAAATACATCATCGTCAAAGCTACCACTTCAAGCAGCTCTCAGTCATCAACGTCCCCGAGCCCAGCTCTAGGACGCCTTCTCAAGATCGAAGCTCAGATCTCTGGCCAAGAGAACCTCGAGCCAAGCAGCTCTCAGTCATAAACGTCCCCGAGCCCAGCTCTAGGATGCCTTCTCAAGACCGGAGCTCAGATCTCCGACCAAGAGAACTCCGAACCAAGCAGCTCTCAACTATCTACGTCCCCGAGCCCAGCTCCAGGATGCCAACTCAAAATCGGAGCTCAGATCTCTGACCAAGAGAACTTCGAGCCAAGCAGCTCTCTATCTCAAATGTCTCTGAGCCCAGCTCTGAGACGCCAAGAGATCATGGGGCCATGTAGCTCCCATCAATGCCTCGAGCATAGCTCCAAGGTACCAAAGACCTAGGCCAAGATCTCAGGCAACCCCTTGGGCCCGAGCCTGGCTCCACGTCCAGGAAGGCCTCAAGCCTAGCTCCAAGGCAATCAAGATCGGTAACCCCCTTCTCTGATCTCCCCACTCGAAAAGAAGACGAGAGGGAAAGGAAAGAAAGAGAACAAAGGGAGAAGCCCGGCAGCCCTCTTCTCTGATCTTCCCACTCGAAAAGAAGACGAGAGGGGAAGGAAAGAAAGAGAACAAAATGGGGGTACAACCAGCATCCTCTCCTCTGATATCCCCACTCAAAAAAAAAAAAATAAAGAAGAGAAAGAAGGAAGAGAGGGGGAGAGAAAACAAGAGGGAGATACAACATCAAAGTTACTACTTTCCATACTCAAGACCGGAGCTTAGATCTTCGGCCAAGAGAATTTCGAGCCACGCAGCTCTCAACCATCAACGTTCCTGAGCCCAGCTCCAGGATGCCAGCTCAAGACCGGAGCTCAGATCTCCGGCCAAGAGAACCTCGAGCCAAGCAGCTCTCAGTCATCAACATCCCCGAGCCCAGCTCCAGGATGCCTTCTCAAGACCGGAGCTTAGATCTCTGGCCAACAGAACCTCGAGCCAAGTAGCTTTCAGTCATCAACATCCTCGAGCCCAGCTCTAAGATGCCAGCTCAAGACCAGAGCTCGGACCTCCGGCAAGAGATCTTCGAGCCACGCAGCTCTCAACCATCCATGTCCTCGAGCCCAGCTCCAAGATGCCTGCTCAAGACCGAAGCTCAGACCTCCGGCCAAGAGACTGCTGAGCTCAGCAGCTCTCAAGTACCCTCTCTGATCTCCCCGTACATTAAAAAGAAAGACAAAAGAAGAGGGAGAGTGAAAGAGAAAAAAGGACTGGACAAGAAAGATAGAAAATTTGTACTTCATTGATTAAATATTAATTACAAGTATCCCACGGGCCCCCGACATGACGGGTAGCCCTGCCAAGCACAGAAAAAGAACAAAATACAAAAAGAAGCAAGAGAAGACTACTGGCTAGCTGGACCACCGAGCTGGGAGTCTCCATTAGCAGGAGCTTCAGGCCGCATGGCCTCGGGCTCAGGGCACAACCTCCTCAATGCCCGCCTCCTGGTCTGAATTGCCGAGAAAGTCAAGGTGGCTGCGGCCCTCGACTGAGACGAACTCCTCGATCAGGTGGCATAGGTATATGAAGCCCTTGAAGAAGGAGTCCGACGCCGTCTGTTGGATCTCGGCGAGGAACTCCTTCAAGGTTTTGTACCTTTTCATCGCCTCCCCAGCTTCCTTCTTCGCTACGGCCACCTCGTGCCTGGCATCCGCGACCGACTTGGCCACCTCATCTGCTACCCTCTGGGTTGCGGCTGACTTCTCCTCCTCCATCGCCAGCCGTGCTTCGAGGGATTGGGCGGTCCTCTTCTGTCGGGCCGCCTCGACGATGACCACACCCAGCTTCTTCTCGATGTCGACAAGCCCTCAGCTTTCTTCCTCGACTCCCCCCGCTCACGGTCGAGGTTCTCCTGGAGCTCCCTCGCTCGTCCCTCAGAGTCGGCGAGCTGCTTCTCGAGGTCCTTGACCCGTTGGCCAAGCACCTCTTCAGAGTCCGCCCTCCTCTGCAGGTTGGTCCTCATCGACTCGATCTCGGTTGCCCGTTCCTGCTTGGCTCGGCTCCAGTTCCGATAGCTGCTCCTGATGAAAAGAGCTTTGACACTGATATGCTCTATATGGGAAGGTCACAAAAAAAAAGAGGAGAGAAAGAAGAAAGAGGGGGGGGGGAGGAAGAAGATAGAACTGCTTACCGTGAAGAGCTGAGGGAAGATGCTGTTGATCACAGCTCCAACCGGCAGCCCATACATCTCCTCCTGGTCGCAGGGTTGGATGGAGAAGTCCATCATGCGATAGGCCAGGCCGCGGTTGTCGGCTAAGGAGCTCTCTGGCCCTAGCTTGAACGGAAGGTGGCGCCTCGCCCAGTCTCTCCTGCTCTCTCGGGGAGTGGTCGCGCCCGTCCCTTCGGTGGTGGGACCCCCAAGAACTGGTCGAAAAGCCGGCATAGTCGTGGTCGGATCCCCCGTCGCTGGAGAATCTCCGGGGTGGGTTCCTCCTCCTTCAGCCTCGACCGCCCCCAAATGCGGAGAGCAGGGCGGCACGGCAGTCGCAACAACACCGGTCTGGACGGTAGCCTCCGGCTCCAGGATAGGGAGTTCCGCCTGTGGCCTCGCCAGTCTCACGGGAGCTTCCACGACCTCCTTTCCTATCAACATGACCGGCACGGCGGGGGTAGATGCCGACACTCCCTCAGTCCGCGCCTGCCTTGGAGGGGGCTCGGCAGCCATCTTGATGGGTGACCTCTTCCTGGAGGTTGGCAACGGCTCGCCCTCTGAAAGGGTCAACCCTGCACAGCAACAGCCAAGAAGGTCAGCTTGAAATAGAGAAAAGAGAAAATGCAGACGGAGGAAGAGCTGAACTCACATGGCCCCGCCGAAGGGTCGACCCTGGCGTCAAAAAGGTTTTGCTTCGATAGCAGGACCTCCAAAGAAGGGATTTGAGCGATGCGGAGCTGATCGCAATCGTCCTGATCAGCTGCATCGACCGCGGAGATTCGGTTGGGGGACCTGTTCGGCTCGCTCCAAGCCCAGTCAACCCCCTCGACATCTGCAAAGAAGAACTTGCTCTTCCATCCCTTGATGGAAGAGGGAAGCTCAAACTTGATGCCCTTCGGACGAGAAGACATGGACCACCACCCGTCCTCGGTCGGGTGGCGTTTCAAGGTGAAGAATGCCCTGAACAGAGAAAACCGGGCAACAAACCCGTGGCCATGGCAGAGTATGATGAAAGAGAAGATCACCTTGATGGCATTTGGCACCAACTGGGTAGGGACCAGACGATAGTTATTCAAGACAGATAAGAAGAAAGGATGAAAAGGAAAGCGAAGACCCCCAGAGAAGGTCCTCTCATAGAAGGCAAGACGCTCCGGGCCACTGGAAGTCACCCGCTCTCCGGGACGGGGGACCATGAGTCGAACAGAAGACGGGATGCCTAGGCATCCTGGATGGCCCCTAGCTCCGCGACGAAAATCGTCGAAACGATCCCGCCCAGACCTGTTGACCGGACTGACTCCGGGGCTGACTCAAGTAGCAGAAGGGGAGGACTGGTCGGACGGGAAAGAATGACCCCTGGCTCCTTAACGGACACCGGGGGGGCAGGAAGGGCCGGCCTGATGCTAACCCTAAACCGTGCCCCCTCCAACTCCTTGTCGGAGGAGGAGAGCACTACCCTTTGGGCGAAAGACATGCTGGACTAAGAAAGAAAGAGCCTACCTCAGAAGAAAAGAAAGAAGAAGAACAAAGCCGATCTGGACACCTAGAGAAAAGAAGGACGGGTGCAGATCATGGAGAAGAAAGGGTCTGAGCAATGTAGCAAGCGCGGAAGATTTGAAAGAAAGAAAGAAAATTTTTGGGTAAGAAAATTTTCTTTTCACCCCGGAAAGGCCCATCAAATCCGCGCTGTTATGACCTCCTCGCCAACGGATCTGCGCCACATGCTGCCCATCAGCGAAAAAGGAGTCCCAGCCGCTCATAATTCTGTGCCAGCATTAGCTGCTCCTCGAACGTGGCCACGTGGCACCCCTGCACCGGCCGACGGGGCTATCCCTCGAAGCGCCAGCGACCGCGGCCATCATTGCACTGGATTTTCACCTCTCCACGTCAGCACTACGATTACCCCCTTCGCCTCGAGAGCCGTGCACTAATGATGGATGCCACGGTGGATAGCAGACATGCGTCATATTAAGGGAGGCCGCCACGGTGGATGCCAAGATGACGCTCCAGCCCGGATCGTTTTGCCGAGCTGAGTTGAGCTCCTACAAGGCCATGGGCCGAGCTCAGTCCTCCGCCAGGTCGTGCCCGCAAGTCCGAGATGCCTAGGCCGGAGCCGTCCTCCGCCAGGTCATGCCCGCAAGTCCGGGATGCCTAGGTCGGAGCCGTCCTTCGCCCTCCAGAGCGAGACCCTCGGAGGCTAGTGCCTTGCGGTCGAGGTCGAGCTCACCGCTCACCCGTCGATGTGGAGCCTCTCTGAGCATGCACCCTCTGGAATGGGTCCGTCCTCCGCCCTCCAGAGCGAGACCCTCGGAGGCTAGTGCCCTGCGGTCGAGGTCGAGCTCACCGCTCACTCGCCGATGTGGAGCCTCTCCGAGCGCGCACCTTCTGGACCGGGTCCGTCCTCCGCCCTCCAGAGCGAGACCCTCGGAGGCTAGTGCCCTGCGATCGAGGTCGAGCTCACCGCTCACCCATCGATGTGGAGCCTCTTCGAGCGCGCGCCCTTTAGACCGGGTTCGTCCTCCGCCCTCTAGAGCAAGACCATCGGAGGCTAGTGCCCTGCGGTCGACGTCGAGCTCACCGCTCACCCGTCGATGTGGAGCCTCTCCGAGCGCGCGCCCTCTGGACCAGGTCCATCCTCCACCCTCCAGAGCGAGACCCTCGGAGGCTAGTGCCCTGCGATTGAGGTCGAGCTTACCGCTCACCCGCCGATGTGGAGCCTCTCCGAGCACGATCCCTCTAGACCGGGCCCGCACTCTCCCCTCCTCCACCGAGGCGACCGCACGAGCTCGGAGCATCCAGACCGGAGCAAGCCCAGCCATCCCAGGACACCGGCGAGTCACCCGAGGACCATGGAACGACGCCCTCCATACCGCCATAACTACCTGTCGAGCTGTACTTCCAGGAGATGGGCCAGCCAGAGAGCATGCACCCCTAGGGCGGCGGCCTCTAGATCGAGGCTCTGCCAGGCTTCCCGGAATGAGACGACCGAAGAGAATGTTAGAGCGAATTGAAGCTTCCCCCATCACCTTTCAGGAAAGGTATCTTGTCTACGGCACGGAATCCCGCCGCACGCGCCTACCAATCCAGCGAGGATCCCGAGGCAAGCTTCAAACGGCCAATTTTCAATTACAAAGAATGATCGTCACCCCCACGAGGGGGAGGTAACACACCAGTAGCACCAAAATCACCACCAACAACACAAGCACAAGCTCGACCAAGAGGGCGAAGTGCCACCACCAAAAAAACCTCAGGTGAGGGAAAACGAGGGAAATAAGAAGAAGCAGAGTGATAGGGAACCCCTCTGTTCCCGCTATTAGTCTCCCCCAGTCACGTTTTCACCTACACACTTCTCTCACTCCTCCTAGAGCGGAGTCCATCAAGAGGGATCCGACCAGGAGGATCTGTTCCCTTAGATCATCACTGACTTGATCGTCGGAGTATCCCCATCGGAAACCCCGGCCCGGGTCACTAACCCCTGTTTTGCAGGTTCAGGAGTAGAGGACCGGCAGATAGCGAAGGGGGCGCACTCTGGCGCCGGCTGTAGCTACGGGCCACGATGGTCTTAGCGGCAACACTCATCTATCCAACAACCCTCAGGATTACGTAAAGCTCTGATCAGTTTCCTATGTTTGCGAACAATGGTGGCTAGATAAAAAAATTGAGTATTCCTATCCCCTTTCCTAATCCACCGTACTCTAGACTTTTGTTTCTAAAAAGTCTCCTGCTAACAGAGAAGAGAATGATGCATAGACAGGTGATCCCACAAGGCAGCCATGTCATGATCCACCAATCTTTTTTCCGTCTCCTTCCTCTGTTGAAGAATAACGATAGTTTTCTCAATAGTCTCCAGCCAGGAAAAAATATTATCAACTTCCACTCTATTGCACCATAGTAACTGCCTTTTGAGAAGCTCCAACTTTTGAACAATACGACATCTAGTATCTCCATGAATAGGAGTCCTCCACATCTCTCTCATAATCTTCCAAGCATGAGGGTAAGCTAGCCGAAATATTTCAAACCTAAAAGGATGACAGGACACCGAGGTATCAGTCGAGAGAAGAATTGGGCGGTGGTCGAAGGCAATCTTAGCAAGGTGCCTCATAAGGTGCACAGGGTGCCTCTGATCCAGCTCGGCGTAATAAAAATCTTGTTAATTCTTTTACAAACCCTGGCTCCTCTGGAACAGTTATTACACCTGGTCAAAAGTGGGCCCACAAACCCAAGATCAACCAGGCCATTAGATTGCAAGAAATGACCAAACTCCCTAGAGGCCGAGTCTTCGATGAATGGTCTACCCCCTCTCTTTTCTCATGCTACAGGATACAATTAAAATTCCCCACCACAACTATCGGGATGCCCTGGTCCACCAAAGCAGTAACCTCTTGCAATAAGAGTCTCCACTCCCTATAGTCCATGCTGGCATACACCCCGATAAAAGCCAAGTAAACCCATTCAATTCAGTGATTACAATAGCCACTTGCTGAGAACACTGATGAAACACATCCACTCTAGCTATCCCCTGGTCCCAAGTAATAATAATTCCATCCAACAAATCTTGAGATTGGATAGCATAGAAGCCCCACTTCCCCGAAAAGCGGCAATGAACATGTTCCAAACTGGAACCACATAGCCTCGTCTCGAGAAGAATGCACAATTCAGGATGGTATAGTTGTCCTAGTCTTTGAAAAGAAGGAAAGAAAGCGGGTTTCCCCTTCCCTGGTATTCCATAGTAAGACTTTTATTGAAGAAAACATTAAAGGAGTTTGGCTTTGCCATTGTACAAATCATCATCTTCCAAGCAACCCTCACCCCCACTTACCTTAACACCAGACTCATCGAAGGTAAACAGGGCTTCCTTCAACTATCCTACCACTGTCTCATGGGTCCAATCCTTCATGCTGACAGTAAGAGTGTCCATCCCTCGGTCACCCTGAGATTTCAGTAACCCAGGGCTATCCACCATACCATCCACAAAAGCACTGGACCCTCTCACCTCCTGTAGGAGCCGGTTAACTTTCCCACCACTTGAAACAACCCTTAAAGCCTCCCTAACTTCTTGGCAAGAACTATTCTTAACACCCTGAACACCCTCCCCCACCATCGACCGACTGTGCATCAAGGAAGATGAAGTAGGGAGCCCCTTAGCATCCATTGGTAAAGAGTTATAACCACCCCCAGCCAAGCTCCTGTCTAGCCTACTTCTAGATGCCTGACCATCAACATCTTCCTCCCTCCTTCCACCGACAGGCTACAACTTGGGTGCATCTAGACCACCCTTAGGATGAAGCTTCAACCCAGTGTTAAGAAGCCCCTTATCCAACTGAATCCTGGCCTCACCCTTGGATCACCCCCAACAAAACCCCCATCCATACATGGTAAGAGAGGACTAACGTAGTCGATGGCTGGAGCTACTGGAGAAGAAGGAGACTTGGGAGTCACTGAAGCTGAAGTGCAGGGATTAGATTTCTGGGTGGACTCCATGCTCTTTTCAGGGACAGAGTACCAGGCTCAGCCATCACCAAGTCACATGTATCGAGCTTCTCAGCAGAGCCCAATTTCATAGCATCTCTTAATAGGCCTAAAGCCCCAAAGGCCGATGCTGAAGTAGCACCATCTCCGGTGGAAACCCCAAGGCCAACCCCTAGTGGCCGTCGATGAGCCACCTTAGTGGGTTTCTGCCGGTCATCGGAGTTTGGCAGAGAGCTTGGGGAAGACGGGAAAACCCTTGGGGAGCTACAAGATGAGGGAGAAGAGTTGGGATCGGACAAGTCCGGGCATGGCGATTTCTCCACGTCCGAGTCCCTCCTCCCCTTCGCCGTCACTCTAGGTGTGCGAGGTTGTTGGATGCGGGAAGTCTCCAACCAAGGCCCTAGCCTGGGGTGGCAGCCCCCACCGCCTCTCTTCTCCTTCGCCACCATTGGAGTAGGGCCCTCCGGAGCCATTCCATCTCTGACTACCACAAAGCTTTCCAATAGTAGGGAGCAGTCATTGTTGTCAGAAGAGTGATCCCCCTCCGAGAAGCGACGGCCTTCATCAGAATGGCCCATCCTCCCGTAGTGATAATAGATGACCGGGAGGTTCTCGTACACAAACTGTTGCTAAAAAGCCCCCTTCCTTCCCCTAATCAAAACACCCAGCTTCTGAGGATTTCCAGCATTGATCTCCACTCTATCTTGGGCATAGCCTGTTTTTCTCAAGAGGTCTGTGAAGTCATCCATTGCCAAAGGCTTGCTCGCCTCTGCCGCGATGGCCATGATCATCGATGACAACAAGTACTCTAATGGAAGGCCCGACAATCTCATCTACACCATAGCTTTCTGAATCGGCCTTCGACCAGGAACAAAATCTGGCTCCCAACACTCCATGATGAGGAGCTGTCCAGCCACAAACTAGGGTCCACCCTTTAGCACCAAGGAGTAGTCCTTTTCGGTCTTGACATGGAGAATAAGGTGATCATCGGCAATTAAAAAAGTCTCCGGATCATAGTCCAGCTTGCTTTTCATCCAAACTTCTTTAGCAACCCAGTCCGTCGGAACTCTCCAATCCAAGCTCCTCACAAACACCGCCACATTCTTCCATTGTCGACGAGAATCCTCTATTGTAGCCTCGCATAGCTCGAGAATCCTAGAGAAGAAGCTCTGCAGTTGTTCAATTTCTCCTTTCGAGATCTTGTGAGATGTCCAAGATGGTCCACACTGTGGTCCCTAGAAAACACGAGTCCACGAATGATCGCCATCCCTGGATTCTGATGACCGTTGATCACCAGCATGACATGGATCCTCCTCTATTTCCATTCTCTTGGACCTGTTTGAAAAAATCTCGAAGAAAATTTGGAGGGCATGGATACCAAGATAGAGCACCATTTATTGCTGAGAGTGATCTAACCGGTTTTATTGTTGCCATGTATCAAACATTCGCTGATAATATAAAAGATATGTGCACCATGTATCGGCCGTGCATCATCGTTTGTTAGTGGACAGGTAAGATGGATGACCAACTCAATGAACCCACTCTTGTGGTGCACTGTAGAGAATTTCCATTCCGCTTGGGATCTTAACTTATTATTAGATGAGACCCACATCATATTAGACCTGTCAAAATGGACTGGGCCGAGACCCACCTCAAATTAGACCTATCAAAATGGGCGGGCCCGACCCGGCCTTAACCCATAAGGGCCGACATTAAATGGACCGGGCCGGGTTAGGCCCACTTGCAAAAATGGGCCGAGAAAACCCGGCTTGGCCCAGCCCTATATGGGCCGTGGGCTAGGGCCGGGCCAGCCTACTGCCAATTCTCCCAGACTCTCAAAGTCCCAGTTCTCCTCTCTGGTCACGCTTCCTCACTGTTGCCATGCTTCTTCTCCTTCGCCGGTCAGAACACCACATAAGGCCACTCCAAGGAACGAATATGAAGAAACCCATCTCTACAAGTAATCGATTTTAAGTACGAGCTTAAGAAATGGTCAAATTTAGAGAATCAAAACAAAATCACCCAGAAATATTCAGGAGAAGCATAGAAGAAGAGAGAGAGAAAGAAAAAAAGAAATAATTGATGGTGCCAACGGAAATCGGGTCAGATCTGGTGATGGAGAGGGTCGACGGGGTGACAAGCTGCTCCTTCGTGGCCCAATCCTCGCCATAGATGTCCTCCACGCTGCCACCAACGGTGGACTTGGGATCCTTGTCAAGCACCGACGGTCCATCCCCTCTGATATTCTTCAGCATGCTCTCCATCGCCACTCCTCGCACCTTCTCGTCTCCTCCTATTTAGCAACACCGCACCACCGCCGCCGCTGCCGAGCTTCTCTGCGAGCGATACAAGCGGTGTCGCTCGTCGCAACATTGCACCACCAGGTTACAGGTTAGGGCCTAGGGGCTAAGGGCTTTTCCCTTTTTTTTAAAAAAAAACATGGTCCACGGGTTCACCCGGCTAACCCAGTTCAGCCCGTGGGCTACAAGGACCGGGCCAAAAAGCCCGGTTATATAAATGGGCCATTTTTTTCAGTTCGATTCGATCCATTTATAAAGTTCAATGGATTGGCCCATAAATTCTGATCCATTTTGATAGGTCTATCTCAGTTGACTCCCACCTTTATCAGAGGGTCCCACGCTGCAAGTTAATTACAGTTCCAAAATCCTTTAGTTATGGGGTACACTCGTCAAGGAGAGGGGTGTCGTGGCGGTGGGGACGTCTAGGATGTCTGACAGGTATAAAAACGTAGTAATTAAGTGACCAGAGAATTCGAAAGCTTGACTTCAAAGGATAAAGGGTGCTTGCCATTCAACTTCCAATAAAGTCCCTCGAACTAAATGCACCCAAAAAAAATAAAAAAACGAAAAAAAACCCTAGAACTTAGACATTGACTTCGATGAATAAGCTGTTTCTAAATGGTTCCTTGTTTTGGTTTCCAGTCCTCGTCGACGCATTAACTCTGAAGCCAGGACTTGGAGAACGCCCCCTTGCCTCTATTTTAATACGGTCTTGAACATGGTTCGCACTACCATAACAAGAAATGCTTGCACGTTATAGTATTCACTATTAAATAAAAGCATGTACTTTTATACTTAGATATCACCAAAAAATTAATTAATTTTTTTATTAATTAATTTATTTATATCTTTATATTTTTTTAAGATAGATAAGTTATTTTTTAAATTATATTTAATCATAAAATAAAAAAAATATTTACTTGTAGAATGATTAAATTATTTTCTCACCGGTTAATAAAGTAAATATTTAATTTTATTCATAGAATATTTTTTTTCTTCTGATTTTCAATCTAATAATTCAGTTGTCCACCATCTTAAACCTTGGACCCCATAAAAGGTATTATGAAAAGTATAGGCAAATTTTAGTAACTTATTCAAAATAATAATAATATAAAATTAAAGAATATGGATAATAAATTTCGAAACTACTTTTTCATGCATAAAATGATATAGATAAATAATTTTTCTGTCTAAATGATGCCGAAAAAATATTTATCCAGAAAAATATAAATTCTTAGCTAAATCTTTTATCCGTAAAAGTTCGGGTCCCGAGTGGTAGGTATTGATTACCAAAGAAGATTAGCCCGGTTTAATGGCCAATTTTAATTAGAAGTTTTCCTTGCAAGTTTGTTTTTTTTTTTAATCTGTCCTTCTTTCGCCTGAAGTTCTTTGCTTCTCGAGTCCACATATGATGATACAAATATGATTCGCGTATAGTCCCTCCCCTTCTGAACGATGGATTCGACTCTCTCTCTCTCTCTCCTCTATGCACACATGTTGTGTACCTAGAAAAATTTAGCTAGAGAACAAGATGTGAACTAGAAAAAAGACGAAGAGTATATATTGAAAGCCCATAGCTAGCTAATTTTTGCCATCGCAGAGAGCTTGACACCCTCATTTACATATAATGAAATCCTTAAGATTACAAATCCATCTAAAATCTTGTTCATGGTTAATATGCTTAATGGCATACAATGTGTTTTTTTACGTTAGAACCCTTTTTTTTTTTTTTTTTTGGTTGAAATTTTTGCGTAATCCATGCTGCCATAAAATGCAGCAACCAATCAAACATTTGCCAGTGAGCGTTCTCAACATTGGTGCGTGCATGCATGGCATCAAACTCATGACAACCATGAACGTTATCAGTCATGGTAAATCATATATATCATGTTGGATTCCATGCACATCACAAGACTTCCATGCATGCATGCCCCAGAGTTGTTAGCATTTAAGCTAGGTTGCATGTACTCATGAGAGACGTACGTACGTCCCACGATATCCTATACCCAAAACATCGATCTCATGGTTTGGTGCGAGCAATATTGTTGGACGTACTCCTTGGTGACAGCTAATTACATGCATGGCGTTGCACCCTTGCAGTAGTCCGTTCCATGCAGCTGGGTCACCCGGGCTAACCTCAAAGCATGGACCCGTTGCTTTCTTCTTCAATGGTGTTAGGCTCTCGTACCGCATCATATTTCCCATCAAAATAACCTACTACTCTCTTCACCCCATCTCTCACGGCCCACGGTTTTTCCTCTTTCATTCCTCCATGACTCGATCCATCTACATTAAAGGTCCGACAACAACCAATACCAAACATAAATTAATAATGGAATGCAGACAATGCATGTAAATGTTTGGAAGTCAGTAGGAAGCCCTCCAACGTACTGCTTGAGTTGGAAGTGGTCACTGGAACGTGAGGTTGGGGTATTAATTTGGTGCATGTCTGAATTCAAAGCCTTGATGAAGAAGGCATGCAGTGGTTGTCCACCCACTCCCAGGGCCAAGCATGCATGTCATGACTTTGTTTTTATGTTCATGTGACCCCCAGAAGCTGCAACTTGTTTGACATGAGGGACATATGCTGTCGTCGTTTCTTCCCATCTTTAAAATCCCATAGCTTTGTGATTTCATAAGACCAGAAAGGTGGTGAGAGGTCTTTTTTTTTTTTTTGGTTGTTGGGTAGAAACTAGAAAGTGAGAGGTTGAAATGGGTATGGTATAGCTTCATGACTTTATGTGCCACAAGTGGCTCCAATTGCGCACTTATTCTACACCATATTAGCGAGGTTTTCAGAGAAGTTTGACATCGAAGTAATACAAAATGGCTATTGGGAACTTCTTTATAATTCATGATGGGTGAATCCCTGTCAGTGGTAGGTGACAAATCTCGTATAATTCAGTGGTTTAGTTAGAGGAAATGACAAAAATGGGGAGAGAGAAAAGCTTATGTCCTTTCATCAATTTTATACTCCCATCTTAGTATCTTCACTTGTAATTGCTTACATGTCTACACTTCCAATTTGCTAAAAAGTCTGTCAACATTTAAAGTCGCGTATGCTACGTACGTACATCGATCCTTCCATGGTCAAGGATGTGTTACTTAATTTGCATGTTCGGTTTAAAGTCCACATACTTCTCACAATCTACATTTTTAACTTGCTCCAAGAAACTATATATAGACACTTTTATCTCATTTACATTCCAAAATTTAACAGCACGTTTCTTCCCTTAAGAATAAAATTGGTCATATATATGTCCTATATATATATATATAGTTTTGCAGCTTGTAATTCTTTAGTCGGTTTTTTGGCACTCCATTCATTGAAAGAAATATTTGTAGGAAAAAAAAAACAAAGCAGGTGCACTATAGGATATTACGCCTACTAATTGAATGGCTATCATTAGGAGATAGATAGCTATCAAATAATGTGCACCACGTATGACATGGTACATGCTCGTAGACCATCTTGTTTGATCACTTTCCATCTCTTGATAACGATCATCCATAATAGCTTGGTTTGGTGAATGGCTGAGCCTAAATTTGATTAAAAACTGAACCCGATCTGACTTGATTTGTTTGGTGAATGACTGTGAACGAGTCACGCATGAGTCTAATTCCAAGAGCCATGCATGGCAGGCAGGCAGGAGTCAAAAGGATTAATCTCAAGCCAAACCCAATTTAATTTCCTTACCGATTGTGGAGCCCAAGAACAAAAATCAAGACGTAGGACACCGTCTCTTGTCTCTTATAATTAACCTTCTCTCGATCTTTGCTTGGGTTGGGCTCATTATGCCAACTGAGCTTGCTTAGGGTGTTGGGCTAGCCTAATGGACCCAAGATGGGAGCTCTAGCTGAAACTTGGCCGGCTCAAAGCCTATTGCCTAGAACTGGACTGGGCAAGCTCAATAAACTTTGGGCCGGCCCAAAACTGGTTCGGATTTCGGACCAAATTTTAAGCATATCGGGCTAGACTTCGGGCTGTAAAATAGAGTCAATTTAATTTTTCGATCAAAGGGATGCCCGGATTCGGTTCAAAAATTTTTAAAATATGGTCCAAAACCTGATCCAATTTTAGATTGGACCGGCCCAATTCCAGCCCTATGCACAACTATCATGATCAAACATGTTAAGGTACATGAATCTAAAGATTAACTTTGATTGTCTTGTAATCAAGCATAAGAATGATACGGAGCTATTTCGTAACTTTTATCAGCTTAATGTTTCTATTTATTTTGAAGTTATAAGTGTGGAACTTAAATTAAGGAAAAAGGCATACATGTAAATTAGCTTAATGTTTAAGATATTTTCTCACGTAAAATATCTTAAACTTGTCAGTCGATGTCCTACTATATTGCAGGTGATTCTTAAGACCACCACTAACCACCTCGCTATGTGACTTTGATTACCAACTTAGATGTATTCCATTACTTATAATTTTAGGTTTCACCTTTGATGATACGTATCTTTTTATGCTTATTTCTCCGATGTTTTTTGATCCTCATATTTTTCATTATTATGTAATGCTAGTCTTTGCAACTTAGCTCTGGTACTTTCAGACACGAATGAAATAACTCCCGTCTCCTTTTTCCTTGTACACAATGATTTTGACTCTAAGTTTACCCATCTTTTCTAATGACAGAAGTACACCATCGAGTCCAAAAGATTATTTGGAATTGCTGTAGTTTTTGACTAAAAAATAGTTTCGGATAAAAATTACTTTTTGATATTAAAAGTTATTAGAAATAAAGTATTTTTTTTATTTAGCTATCAATTTCTTAAATTATTTTGAAGTTAAAAAATTCAAAAACTGTTTTGAATGACAAAATGACTAAAAAAAGGTATGTATCAAAAATGAAAGAAAATTAATTCGACATCGAGCTAAAGAAAAAAAATTATTAGTTAGAAAAAAATCATGGATGAAGATGAGAGGAGATTAACAAAAAAACAAAGAAAAAGTTGGATAAAAGGATGTGTTAATTTAAAGAAAGAAAGAGTTTTTGTTATACAAGGAAGTTAGAAAGAAGGAAACATGGATGTTAAATTGGAAATATGAAGATTAATCTTTAAAAAATGGAGTCTTGATATACAAGAAAGCCAAGAAAAAAAAGGACGCGGGCGGTGAAATTAATGGAGATGAAAGGAGATAGAAAAAGTTAAGTAGAAAAAAAATATGCAAGGATACTGAAAGGGCATCATATTATATTTTAAAAAATTAACTTTCTATAAACGTGATATTTAGTTTGTTTAGATATTTGTTTTATATAATGTTTTAGTATCTTAGATGGTAGAATTATCAGATATCTATAAACTTGAACTTTTGCTTTCACTTCCACAGTTTGCCCACTTGTAGATAGCTTATTCAACTTCTTTGATTAAGCTTATGAGTGTTGACTGAAATATAACTCAAACATATGTTATGGGATTCACCATGTCCGATTTGTGTTACAATTTAGTTTTTCTCCTCACATTCAGTTTCACTGTAGTGGATGTCAAATTCTTTCTCACTTGATTTCCTAATTTATTGATTGCATGTAATAAAAAATCATACAAATTATTATTTTTTATTTTTCATTTCCACAAACAAGATGCCCCTGTGTTTATATGATTGATATATGGCTATTCCCATTGGTCTCTTCTTGTACAAATTTACCACTCTCCGTTCCTTTGGTGAAAAAAAAAACAATTTACTTCATGGATGCAAGCATGCAATAACTTTTACTCCAAACGGTTTAACCGAACCAACCGGTTCGTCTGATTAAACCGGTTCAGAAACATTTTTAAACCAATATCCTTTGGTCTAAGTTGGAGGAGAGGGAGAGTGCGCGGGCGCACTGGATGAGCCGGCTCTCTTCTCACCTCTCGGACCTCTCAGTCTCCGCGCAACGCTTCCGCCACCTCTTGAAGGCCTGCATCGCTGGCCGAGACCTCTCCGCCGGCCGCGCCCTGCACGGCCTCTACGTCAAGTCCGCCGTGTCCCCCTCCACCTACCTCGCCAACCACCTCGTCCTCCTGTACTCCAAATGTGGCCAACTCTCTCTCGCCCGCTGCTCGTTCGACGAAATCGCCCAGCCAAACGTCTTCTCCTACAACGCCCTCCTCGCCGCCTATGCCCGCGACTACCCCGCCGACGTCTCTCGGTCCTTCTTCCTTCAAATCCCCGCCCCTGACCTCGTCTCCTACAATACTCTCCTCTCGGCATATGCCGCCGAGGGCCGGGCTTCAGAGGCCCTCCGGCTCTTCTCCTGCATGCGCCTCCCGGGCTCCGACATGGATGGGTTTACTCTCTCCTCTGTTATTTCTTCTCTCACCGATGGCGTCGACCACTTGCACTCGCTCGCCATTTCCTCTGGCCTTGCTTCTTATGTCTCTGTTAACAATGCTCTGATCAGTGCGTACAGTAAAGGTGGGAACTTGGATGAAGCCAAGCGGGTTTTCGAAGAAATGGGCTTTTCACGAGATGGAGTTTCCTGGAATTGTATGATAGTGGCTTATGGGCAACACAGGGAGGGGCCGAAAGCTCTTAACTTGTTTCAAGAAATGGTCAGGAGAGGCTTTGAGGTCGACATGTTCACTCTGGCGAGTGTGCTGACAGCGTTCACGAGTGTGAAAGATCTGCTGGGTGGCGAACAATTTCATGCTCAGCTGATTAAGAGCGCGTTCGAGAGAAATTCGCATGTGGGCAGCGGACTTATTGATCTGTACTCAAAGTGCAGCAGGATTCTTGATGCGAGGAAGGTGTTCGAAGAGGTAGATGAGCCTGACTTGGTTTTGTGGAATACAATGATATCGGGGTACTCTTTGAATGATGAGTTTTCTGAGGAGGGTCTTAATTGCTTTCGAGAGACGCAGCGGGCTGGGTTTTGCCCTGATGATTGTAGCTTTGTGTGCGCTATCAGTGCTTGCTCGAACTTGTCATCGCCGTCCCAAGGGAAGCAAATGCATGCATTAGCCATCAAGTCTGAGTTCCCAAACAACCAAATTTCGGTTAACAATGCATTGATTGCCATGTACTCTAAATGTGGTAACCTCAAAGATGCTCACAGACTGTTCAAGAGGATGCCGGTATGTAACACAGTCTCCTTCAATTCGATGATCTCAGGTTATGCTCAGCATGGGCTAGGAAATGAAGCACTGGTTCTCTTCAAGGAGATGATTGACTCAAACTATGATCCCACAAGCATTACTTTTATTTCAGTACTCTCTGCATGTGCACACACTGGAAGGGTTGAGGAAGGTCGCGACTATTTCAATTCAATGAATAAAAAATATGGTATCGAACCAGTTGAAGAGCATTACTCGTGCATGATCGACCTTCTTGCCCGTGCTGGAAAATTTGAAGAAGCTGAGGAGCTGATCAGGACAATGCCTTCTGATCCAGGATCAATTGGATGGGCTGCATTGCTTGGTGCTTGTAGGACTCATGGGAATGTAGAGCTTGGAGCGAGGGCAGCAGAGAAGCTCCTTCAGCTGGAGCCTTCGAATGCGGCTGCCTATGTGATGCTCTCAAACATGTATGCAAGCACAGGGAGGTGGGATGAGGTAGCTACAGTTAGGAAACTTATGAAAGATCGAGGGTTAGGAAGAAACCTGGTTGTAGTTGGATTGAAGTGGAGAAGAGGATTCATGTGTTTGTGGCAGATGATGTTTCGCACCCGAGGATTAAGGAGATTTATGAATTCTTGGAGGAGATGTCAAGGAAGATGAAGCAGGTTGGCTATGTACCAGATGTGAGATGGGCTTTGGCAAGGGATAATTTTATAGAAGGGGAAACAAGGTTGGGCCACCATAGTGAGAAGCTTGCTGTTGCATTTGGGTTAATCAGCACTGGAGAAGGAGTGCCGATACTGGTGGTGAAGAACCTTAGGATATGTGGGGATTGCCACAATGCGATCAAATTCATTTCTGCAATAGTTGGGAGAGAAATTACTATCAGGGATGCACATAGGTTTCATTGTTTCAGGGAAGGAAGTTGCTCTTGTGGAGACTACTGGTGAACATCTCTGACTCAAGGGAGGAAAAGGTCCTGCTATTTGGGATACCACTACCTATTTCTGTGGTAATAAGTTGATCACAATTCCTGGGTTCACGACTAGCACTCAAAGTATCAATATATACAGCATTCCATGGCAAGCTAATATATATAGCAGCATGCGAAGCTATTTTCCAGGGAGTCCAATGAATGCCATCCATCTTGAGTTAGCAGTCAGTGCAGTAGATTTATCACCAATGACCAAATATTCTGAGATCCCATTTGTTCACAAGTGGTTGCTACAGCTTCCATCCGATGCAGGTTGCATGTTGTAAAGAATCACAGATCATCGACGAAGATGAACTATGAATCACAGCATTTCAAGAATTTCTCGATTCTTGCAGATATTCTGAAGAAAAGAATTCTGTTTATTTAGTCCAATTAAGGAGGTATACTTATTTTGGTCTTCTTTTCAGTTCACTAATCTAAAAGACTTCAACATAACCATGAAGATTGAATACAATTTTTTTGGACATCTCTCAGTCATTCCTTGGTCTCTGTCATTCTCATATTCAGCTTTTATCTATGGTAACTTATTGTTGACTTCCAGGTTCTGTTATCCTTAGTGACTTCAACTCAGGAATGGCTAGGTGAACCAGTAAAGAATGAGTGCTTCATGGGTATTCTGCTACAATACGGCTTTCTATAGAGCAGACCTGTTCAAGGTACTATCTGCCATGTGGCAATACTGAAGGCACTCATGATCCATATCTGGCAATTTGTTACATGCTGACACATATTTGTGCCTGCATGGTTCTCCTTTTCTATGTAAACTACAGTCTCAAATAAGGTCAGTGGAACAAAAAGATTGGCCATTTTAGGTGCCACCTCATATCTTCCTAAGACATCTGACGCCAATGCATTTGCGTGGTCGATACCTCATATCTTCCTAAGACATCTACAAATGATTCAAGCATGAGCAGCGGACAGATAGGATTAGAGGTTTCTGTGAAGAATTTGTAATGAACAGATGAATGTTGAATAAAATAAATAAGAATAAGCAATTCTTTCTTAGTATTTTTATCCGAATAAAAATAAGAATCAGTTACCTGAATCTGTTTGCCTGAAAATACCCCATTGAAATGCTGAAATTCTTATTATTGCATCTCATTCATTTGTTATTTCATGAGAGATGATCTGGCTAACAGCCAATGTACCAGCTTCTATTCTTCAGCATTAGATGGTAACCATGTCAATCATGATTGGCCATTCAAATCCTTCTAAGTTCAGGTTGTCTCATACCTTTATAATGCATTTACTGTAGTTTCGTAAAGTTCTTCTAGCATATTCTGGTTTTTGCTACACATAAAATATCATCTCCTATACCTATTTATCATTTTATTTTATATCACTGTCTTTCTTCTAGTATTCTTGTAAACTTCATTCTTCCTAGTTTTACATCTTATTGTTCCTGGGCGTCAATAATTGTAAATTAAGACATTTTTTTTTTTTTTTTTTCTTTCCTTTTTCTTTGGGCAGGTCCTTTTTAATCAGCATGGTAAAAGATGCTAAAAAAAAGAGATAACTGAAAATTTTGGCTCCGAAGCAGCAACTTCTGATGGTCTAGGAAGGAGATGGAGCTAGGAACGACCATCTTTTTGAACAGATGCCATCATCGGCGAAGGTTGGTGTAAGAGATGTATACACCAATCCATACAGCAAATAAACAAAGTTAGCAACGAAGACTTTCAGGAGAGCCACCACCATTTTGCAAAACAGGAATAAGGCCTAAGATACGCATCATTGTTGCCCAACCAGTTTAAAAAACAAGGAAATGGGCGGTTTATTATTTCAATTTTCCTGGAACCCTAGGAGGTCTGTTTTGACAAGCAGTACCCTTGGAGGGGACTGACAGGATACGAAGAGAGGTTCTGCAGTGCCCTGAGAAAACGAAGGTATTTAAGATTTATAGAGGAAATTTATGAAGGACGACTTTGAATAATTTAAAATGTGATAGATGGGAGTTTCTGAGTAGGTTCATCACACATTTTTGTCTTCCATTTTTTTTTTTTTTCATCGAGCATTTTTATGGTAAGAAAATACCTCTCTCTCTCTCTCTCTCTCTCTCTCTCTCTCTCTCTCTCTCTCTCTCTCTCTCTCTCTTTATTTATTTTTTATTTTTTTATTTTTTAATGAGGCAAAAGAGACGGGCAGAACAAGCAGTCTTTCTTGCTGAAAAACTTCCACTTAAAAATAGCCAAATAACATTTCAGGATCCACATAAAACAGCTATATAAATACATATATGTATATGTGGATGGAAACAAATTTTTCTTAGTGTACCAGGGGGGAAAAACCAAATTATCACTGCAACAACATACTCTCAACTAGCGCCGACTTCAAAACCTAGCAGGCTAGCACTGATACTCAGCTTAGTCTAGAAACAGAATACCAGAATACTATATCATCTTGTTACTCACAAGAATGAATATGAAGTCCTTCCATAAGAACTGAATGGTACCGGTGCTCCCTTTCCTTGTTAGCAAGTGATTGCCAAGAAAGTCAACGAGACAGCTTCTTGAGAAAAGTAATCCCCTAAATATATGCACCATGATCATTTTGGTACTGGTCTTCTAATCAAGAAGATTAAGGAGGGCTCAACTTTGGATTATAGAAAAATCCTGTCAAAAATGAAGCATCAGATCGGCAGCCATGAATAAGGCCTGCACTTTGGAAGAAAACTCTCTAAGTCAAACTATTAAAACATAGAGAAAGTATTAAGTAATCTAAAGGTGATTTCCAACACCCTTTAGCCATAAGCAAAGAATAATGATTACCAGTCTATACACACTGTGACACCAAGTTGCAATGAGTCTGTGGAAGATCTTTGATACGGCTGCAAGTTTAATGTTCTTTCTCAAACACCATGGTACGAGCAAGAAATTTTAATTGCGGCTCATGCCTGGAAATGTGATGTGATATGTTTGTTTTCTGGTGATTTATTGAATTAACAGAATAAATTTTCATAAGAGACTGGGTTACAACAATTCTCTTCATGTAATATTATTTCAAGCCTGGAAGATAAGTACAGTTTCACAACATACCTATTGTTCAGCTGCTTTCTCATCATCTGCATCGTATGAAGGTCTCCATTTCCTATCATAAGGTCCAAATTTCTCTTGTTCAGATGGTTTATGTGTACTCAACTTCTCATCGATGAGGTTCAGTAACTTTTGCAAGCCAATTCCCATCACCGCAGAAGTTTGCACACAATTGGGATTGTTGGCTTCATTACATATCGCAGGATCTGTCATCTTCCAGTCTACAGGTGACTCAGCTTCTTGTTCATCAAGATCTTCCAGACCCTCTTCTTCTGACAGCTCAGAAGCCATGTCATCTTCATCTATGGGCTCATCAGATAACTCGGCTGCCATATCATCAACATTTTCCTGATCCTTTTCTTGTGACAACTCAGAGACCATGTCATCCTCATCTATTAGCTTGCCAGATGACAACTCAGATGTCATATCATTCTCTACTCCTGAAAGTTCTGCATCTTCCTCCTCTTCACCTTTCCCTAGACAATCACCTTGGTCTAGAAATTCACCAACTTCAATGTTTTTGTCCACAAGATCAATCTGACCAAGTTTCAAAATCCAGCAGATATCATATCATAACAAAAAATACGTACAAGAGGATTTTAACATCTGTGACAAAGAATGTGTAAAAAATGTACTTTGTTCCAGACTTCAATCATATTCTGAATCTTTTCCTCTGACACTCCAATCTGCTGCAGTACTTGCAGTACAGTTGAGCGCTGCTCATCAAGATTAGGTGCACTTGAATCTAAAACATGCTGCACACATACCCAAAAATAGCTGTTAAGATTTGCTTGTCCTCAATACGTGGAAGCATCTATTGATTTCACCCAAGAATAGAAGGGGACATGGGTATAGAACTGCAATAAGCTTCTACTATTTCCTGCAGACGATGTAGCTCACTAGTTCACCAACTATGCTCAACTGCCATCACAGGACAATATCCGACGCATAATCAACAATTTATTACATGAATTAATAGCAAAAGCTAACATATAGTGAAGATATTAGAAAATAAATTAATGTATGCAATTATCAGAGAATATGCACATACTGATCTGCTTTCAATTATTTTTAGACTTGTATATGGAAGCATGCATTTACCAAATGAATGTGTGACCACACCAGTAGGTGAAGAAGTAGGTCTTTAGGAGCAAGATTTTAAATCCCGTGGGACAGGACTGTCCTGGCTTTTTTATGGGTTGGAACATCAACGCATCCCGTCCTGTCCCGTCCCAATACTTGGGACAAGGGATATTTTAAGATATCCCGATTGAGATGCTGGTGGGACGTCTTGTCCTAATACATAGAATGATACCCCGTCTTGGTATCCCACGGGACGTCCTGCTGGGACCTGAATCCTTGCTTAGGAGCCATTTGTATATACAGACTGGATATTGCCATTGCCATCACATCACCTCCCTAAACCTAATCCCGTAAATCTTAACTGCAACCCAGATCAGATACATACCCTGGAATGCAAATGCTCAAGCATGCAATAACATTTGCTTACATTATCAGGACACAAAAATGTGTCTAGGTGACTCTCTAAAAAGTATGATAAACATGGGATGTGGATTGTGTAGATATGTTGCATCTTGATTATACTCCTGCGCAATTGTACTAAATTACACTCAAGTGTTCAACTTGTACCATTCAATGCAACTAAGGCTCCCAGAAAACTGAATTTCAATTCTTGTGCTGGATATACAAAAAAACTTTGAAAGTAAATAACATGCAAAGTCAATAAAAGACATGTTTAAGACCAACAAGAGAAAATGAAGCCGATGACAATCCAGAGATCTATGACTTTGAGAGGATGGTTATTCTGAAGACAGATTTCTTGCTTCTCAGCAATCCAGAACAGTTCGATAACTAATCTGTTTCAGATACTCATAGCCACGATGAGAGCATAGTCTAGTTGCATGCATATACATGCCTAAATAAAATTATGCCTTACCTAAGTATCTGCAGTTTTGCCAATTAAACAAAACAAATGCCTACGTTTGCATATGCATTCTTGGCTATTAAACAAACACCTCAATCTAGGACTGTAGAAAACCTATGTACCTATTACTTGTAACAGTTCTCACACTTGTTTTTCATTCAACCCTTTGTTTAGGGGAGCTTAAACTTAAAGAGAAAGGAAAGGGAATGGAAAAACATTAATTGAATCAAAGGAGACCAACAGTCCATACCACTAACAAATCTGCCTCGACCACTTCTTCCAGAGTTGCATGAAAGGCTTCAACCAACTGGAGGAAAAAGGGAAAACAATAAAAAAGGGGAAAAAGCTATACATATCTGAAAAACAATAAGCAGTCCAAGGCACAGATAAGAAAAGTGGTCCGGTACAAGAGGCTCCCACCACTATAGGGTTTGGGGAGGGTTAGATGCATGCAGCCTTACCCCTGCAAGTAGAGAGGTTGTTTGCATGTTTAAAACCCTGTGACACCTAGGTCATAATGGAGTAACCTTACCATTACACCAAGGCTCACCCCCAAGTCCAAAGCATAGATGATGTTGCAAATATATTACCTGTATTGGCAAATCTGAGATAAAGCCTACGGTGTCACTAAGAAGTGTCTTCTTCCTGTGTAGCAACATATGTACAAATTTTTAGATCCCACAAGAACAATAAAAGCCATCCACAGAGTAAACTTCTATGCAAGAGTAAACAATAGCAAGCATGGTTTCTCTTAGCATTACCCTGATGGAAGTATTACACTTCTTAATCGAGGATCCACTGTTGCAAATAATCTGAATAGAATAAGAGAGATGACCATATAGAATAAGAAGTTACGAACTTCAAAATAGAATCATGTTGTTCATTGATACCAAACAGAACAAAAGACCACATGTCAACATGAAGGTTTATAGAGAAAATGTTGGTTGTGGCAGAAATACCGATCATCACTGTACAGATCACTTTCTGAAAGAGCACTGACTAAGGTGGATTTACCCTGCAGCACATGTATTGTAGAAAGTGCCTTAGGAGTAGCTTTGTAATCAAAGAAAGATGTCTAGAAAATTTTGCACCACAACAAGAAATCAAGTGCATTTTAACAATATTTTTCCCCAACATCAAAAGAAAGAGAAACGAAACTTAGCAGCACATAGCATTGTTTTAGATACATGTAAGTTCTATTGATAGCAAAGTTCTATTGTAAAACCACTTACAGCATTTGTATATCCAACAACAGCAACAGTTGCTAGGCCCTGACCATATGAACTCCCATGCCTTTTCCGAGCAGAACGCTGCAAAGCTCGAGTTCGTCGAACCTCTTCAATTTGAGATAGTAGACGATTTCGTTTTTCTTGAATTCTAAAATTATCAGGTATAACATAATTTGTCAAATAAAACTCTGAATATGACAAGACTGACACAATAAAACAAAGCATAAAACACCTCATCTGTCGATGAATATGAAATGTACCTCCGACGTTGAAGCTGAAGTTCAGTTTCTCCAGCACCACTTATGAAACCACGTCCCCCACTTCCTCTCCTGCAGAAACAATCAGCATTAAAAAATATCAATTTGAAAGAATAGTTACAGGAAACTCTTTTTTAATAAACAAATACAGATGATTAGAGCTACATTCTAAGATTATTTCTTTCATATGAGAATTGAGGAAAACAAAATCTCTCCCGCGCCTTAAAATAAATGTCCGGGAATCTTTGCACCAATTTAATCATCTGTAATCAGTTCTTCCACACATTAATCATTCAGAGGAAGTTCTGGTGAAATGCCAAATGTTGATGGTTTTTCAGGTTCTCTCTATGTAAAATATCCATGATCCCCAATTACATCACACCAAGAAGATGCTTTTGCTCATCAAAGTGTAGAACTATTTAGCTCTATCATTGTGTCCATGAAATAAGTTGGTTAAATGTATGTCGTGCTGATAACTATCAAAGCATACTCCATTTCTCTGATTATCTCAGCATCTTCAATGCAAAAAGCACAATTCCATTTGTGTTAGAAGCTAAGTGTGCTAAACATACCCTCGGGCACTAACAACCTCAGCTTCTCCACTTGCTCCAAAAACAAGGCGTCCACCAGGACCTCTAACACGTACAAGCCTTGTCTTCATGTACATGAGAGCTGCTAACTCAGACTATGAAACAAAATAGCATCAAATGACCACATGTTACTTTTCATCTGTACCACAGTTGGAATATCCAGTAGAGAATCATATTCACACATATGTACAAGTCAAGCAAACAGTGTAGCCATAGAAAATCTAAACATGGAGAATGGGATGCAAAGAAACGATGCAGTCCATAGACAGAGTAATACCTGTAGTTTTGCTTCCTTTGTTTCAGCATGAGCATTGAATATCTGTATTATAAGGCCAATGCGATCTAAAACTGGCTTTTTCCACGCCAACTGTCATTAAAGTTAAGATAAGAGCAGTATAGTTGGTCTTCTCTATAAAAGATACAAACAATTTAATCAATCTAATTCAAGAATTCCCCCGTACAAGACAGGCAAAATAAGTGTGCATGTAACTTGCCTCCAAATTCCGCTGTTGAATCCCAGAAAGAATTGCATTAACAAAAACTGCATCTATTTCATTCTATCAAAACCACAAATATAAAGTGTCAATTTTTTTTAAAAATGGTGCACATAGATAATGAAAAGATTTTGCATCCCTTCTCTAGAAAGAGATGGAAAAGGTCTGCACAAATCTACTAATAAAAAAAAAGGGTATGCATGAATGACATTAAATTGATTCTCAGTCCATGGGGTTTTCAGCAACATATTGGAAAAGATAAAAAAAGTAGCATTTGTAAAATAAAATTAAAAAAAACTACATGAATAAGAAAGTACCTCAGACTCCAATGCGTTTAGTTGGCATTTCATATTTTCAACAGTACCAGGTCCAAAATATGTGTCTGCAACAAGCACAATGAAGACCCTGTCAATTTAATCATGTCACAATGATTGTCTTCAAAATAAATATTTGGCCAACGCCAATGTATTTTCAATAGAAATTTCCATCAAATGATAGTAACCATTGTGTTCAGCAATGACCCAACCATATCAACATCAAGGAGCACATCTTCCTAGAAATATATCCTAATGATTCCCTTAATTTATCAGTCCATACAAGTTGCTTATATATGAAAGATAATTTTGTAGAAACCCAACTCCTGAAGTAACTTGAAAAAGCAACATACCAAGAGAAAACATACAACAAAATTAATATCAAATTGAACTACAGTAATGCTCCCTACTTGTTGTTTTGATTTTTGGGTGCTTTCTTTTTTCCAGATTATTAAGCATGATGTCCATATCGTTTTAATTCATAGTCCATATTGTTTTAATTCCTAGTCCATATTGTTTTAATTCATAGGACTATTAAAAGTATCCATGCGCAATGGGAATTTGATGGATGATTATCCACCTTTTACATCAAAAAAAAAAAAAAAAAAAGGTATCCATGCACAAAGCTTTCACAATTCACCAAATTGCCTTATAGTCAGTTTGCCTCCCAATCATGTTCCATTGTACATTCTATTTATTTCTTTATCTAATCCAGATATCTACCACCCTGTTGCATCAACCATAGTATAAACCCTTTCCTTGTATCATACTTTACATCAAGAAGTCGACCAGCACCTTTGACCATTTTTATTCTAAAATCAGTCTACGAGGTGAAGACCCATATAGCTGGACATCACTTCAGCTCCCAAAATTTAATCATATCTAAAATTTTCATCACTCTCAATGCAAGAATTTTCCATTAACTCTGAAGGATAAGAAATTCCCATTACTTCTGAAGGATACAACTTAACCATCATAAGATTCCTCTGCAATGTCTGATCCAGGATTTCCAAAGCATTTTACTCATATCCCAAAAGCGTTTGATGCTTGAGATGTATCCTCCATTTCAACTATTTTCAAGGTAACTGTCCTTCCTCTCAGCAAAAGCTTTTCCAATCAAATTAAAATTGCTAAAAATGAGAGCTTTAATAAGAAAATAGAGAGGAGAAGCAAACCGGCATGTGCCCTGAGTCCCCTGGCACCCGGGTTCTGCACGACGAGATGGGGCGGCAGTTCCTTGGACAAGAAATCCTCCGCGTAGGACCCATCCCGTGGCTCCTCGAGGGAGTTGGCGAGGTTGAGGCCTCTGAGAGCTTCCACTGGAGGACGGAGTCCGGGCGAAGGCGGGGCTGGACCACTAACAGCCTCGGCGGCCGCGTGAGGTCCCTCCCGAACACGAACACCCCGCCCAACAAATCGTCCTCCTCTTTCGCCCGGCCCTCCTCTTCGCCCCCTCGCCGCCTCCGCCGGGAGGAGAAGGGAGAGTAGAGGCGAGGGATCGGTGGAGAGGGGCGGACAAGGTCCCGAAGGCACGGAGACGAAAGAGGAGGAGAAGAAGAAGGAGAAGGAGAAGGAGAAGGAGAGAGAGAGAGGGACGAAGAAAAGGAGAGAAGGGTTAGAGGGAGAGATCGGAGAGGCGTTCGAAAGCGAGAGATAACTCGCAGCATCGCCGCTCGACGGAGAGCAAACACCGCCGCCGCTTCGCGTTGGGGTTCGAATTCGATATCGAGGGTGATCCACGTCGACGAGAGGTGATGAAAGCGGATTAAACCCGTTA
Organism: Areca catechu; assembly: GCA_021397845.1. Lineage (NCBI taxonomy): Eukaryota > Viridiplantae > Streptophyta > Magnoliopsida > Arecales > Arecaceae > Areca > Areca catechu. Next base: position 19,796,543 of record CM038052.1, on the reverse strand, counting down.
ATCTCCACCTACCGGATCCGAACCCGTCAATGCATATTTACGCAAAGAACCCATAGTTTTCTTTTATTGGCCATAAGAGTTCTCTTTATTATTTTTGTCTGCGCGAGCGAATCGATCGGACGATGTGGTCTCTTCATCTTGTTCGTGGTTCCAGGGTTTCGATTTGGGCGTGGGGCGGGAGGGAATTAGAAGATGAGCCCAGCGGATGGGAAGGACGCCCATGACCACAATACGTGGCAGGAAAGAAGTCGAGGGCTTGGGGAATTCTCCTCTTCGGCTTGATTGGCGCCACCGTTACCACTTTCGCGGTATCGATTTTGATCGATAATCTCGTTATGTTTCTTTCTTGAATTGTTCTTTCGAGGTCTAAATCCAATAATAGGTTCTTTACCTAGTTTCTCTTTCTGCAATCTAAATCCAATTGTTAGCAGTTGTCGGAGGAGAAAATGATGTTACTAGGTTTCGCGCATGATTGTTATCATCTTAGACGTAGTTGGGAGATTAAATGATTGATTTAGCTACTTGTCATCCTCTTGAAGCAAATCCATGAAACATGTTTTGCTGATCGCTTTTCTTGGAGTTTGGTGCATTCAGCGAATTTGATTCTTTGAATTTATTGGAGGAAGCTAGTTTGTGTTTTAGTCTGTCTACTTGTTCCCCTGGATCGGAACAAGTTAAATTTTTTGACAGAAATTATGCGAAACAAATGATGAGCTTTCATGATGGTGAACATGGTGCATTTTGTTCCTGTTAAAGGGACTACTTGTGCCCGTATTTATCTTTCTGAGCCGATACTCTTTTACTTCTTGTGGTTGCATGTATTCTCTTCTAATTTCGAAGTAACCAAGCCAGCTAATTTTGCAATGGCCTTTATAGCTTTCGTAAACTAGATTCATATCTTAATTCTGAGGTGCTTGGCAGGTTGGTCAGTTACGGAGGACTGTAGGTTGGGTTACACCCAGGTAAACTTAGTTACTGGTTTCATTTTAATGTAATTATTTTAGATGCTGTTTCTCTTTTTCCTGAACATTAACGGTGATGTGCTTTTTGTAAATGGCATCTTATTTTACAAGCACTTGGTTGTATTAAAATGTTCTTGTTTGAATCTGTTGTCCGTGAAACTAAAGAAGTTCCTTTCAGAATCAAAACCTGCTGTAGTTCTGTTATTTACATTATTTTAATAGCTTTGGTGAAATACCTAAAGTTTGGGGTGTTATGAAAAGCAAACCTTTTTTGATGATAAGGGAGGCAGAAAAAAAATGCCACTCTTCATCTACTCGGAAGAGAAAAGTTTACTTATGCAAAGCAAATTAGCAACATAACTTTTAGGATTGCACCTAAAAACTTGCTTGAATTTGATATTGCATATTGGCTGATTCTGATGGATGTGCAAGTGTCAAGTTTGTTGGATGGTGATAAATTTGATAGGAAGGGACTGTAAGATTTTTGATTTGAAGTGCATGTTTACAAGAACTTGTGATACATGGTGGAGTAACTCATATATATTTCTCTGTTCACAGAGATATTTCGATTGGCTAGGATGTTAGCAGTAGGATTGGAGGCCCAATTTTACCGGTTTCTAAATTCTTGAATCAAAAGATTCCAATGGCCTTGGCAATGACATTCTTAATGAGAGCATAGGCCCAAAATATTGACTACCTCCAATGGCCTAGGAAATGTTGTTGCTCAAGTTCCGCAACAAATTCTTTACAAATGGGTAACATGTTTCTCCTAGGGTTCGATTAGAGTACAAGCCTTCCCTTTATATTAGGTCTTAAAATAGGGATATTTATACCACTAAAAGGATCTCACCATGCTAATCCGTAACAACCCACTGATACGAAAATATCCTGATGTGCGAAAGAACTATTATCGGGGGTTCAACTTTGGGAGTACCCAGGGGGTGTTGCCGCTAAGATTGTCGTGGCCTGTAACTTTGACATGGCATGGACTCGTCGGGCTCCTGTTGAACAGTTGATCTTCTTCCGGTGTGGCCTGCAAAAGAGAGGAGACCCGGGCCGGGGATTCCGGCGTGGACATTCGATGATCAAGTCAGTTGGGACGATCAAGGGGAACATAACCTTCGTGGCGAAGAGCTTGGGGACTCTTCGCGTAGAGGATGAGAGATGGAATTGAAATGGAAAGACAGGGTCGAGTAGGGATCAGAGAGTTGGAAGGTTCTCTTGGTTGGTTCCTTGCCCGTTTGCTCTTGAGTCTTACCAGTTGCCTCTCTCTCCCTCTTGGGATTATTTCTTCTATTTTTATGAGTAGGAGTGGCCCAGACCAAGCCTGGGGCTTCATTGAGATGTTCCTTTCCTGGTATCCCTTTATGTAGGGGTTTTCCTTTGTTTGCTACTTCTTCTTTGTCGAACCGATCCTCTGGAGGAGATCCTTCTATTAGGAGGTGATCGCTGGCGTAGTACAGATCTTATCCTTCTGATGGTGCAATTTTTCGTGGGAGGGACGGGCGCCGTGCCATCGAGCCTCGAGCCATGGTGGAGTATTTCTATTCCAGGAGGGACCGTCGGAGTGTTGCAGGGCCTGTGGCCTTAATAGAATACTCCTCTTGGAGGAGGTTCAGGTTCCGTGTCGCGAGGATCGGAGCCCTCGGTTGCACGGTTGTTGACGTGGCGGTGCACCACAGGGTGTGGAGCCTGGTGGAGCATGTATTGCATAGAATGTGTGGGTGGTGCGTTGCAGAGTTTGAATTTTCCGGTAGGGTGTACGCCACTTTTGGGAGGTTTTAAGTAGCTTGGAGCTTCCATGTCACAGTCTGTACGTTTGCTGATCATCTCTCTTTCTGTTGTTGGCGGGAATTCCGAACTCAGCAGGAGGAGGGGGAGAGCTCAATCTGGGGAGCCTGACTCCGAAAGTGGGATTACGACCTCGGCTGAGCGCTCGACCTCGAATGCGGGGGGCCGCCTTTGAAAAGCATGAGTATGACCCTGACCAGGAGCTGACCTCAGATGGAGGGCTCACCTTATGAGCACGATCTTGGTTGGAAGTTGTCCTCGGATGGAGGGTTCGTCCTTGGCATGCATAAGCACGATCCCGGCTGGGAGCTGACCTTAGACGGAAGGCTCGCCTTATGAGCATGACCCCGGCTGGGAGCTGTCTTCGGACGGAGGGCTTGTCCTTGGCATGCATGAGCACGACCCCGGTTGGGAGCTGACCTCGGACGGAGGGCTCGCCTTATGAGCATGACGCCGGTCGGGAGCTGACCTCGGATGAAGGGCTCGCCCTTGGCATGCAGGAGCACGATCCCGGCTGGGAGCTGACCTCAGATAGAGGGCTCGCCTTATGGGTATGACCCCGATTAGGAGCTGATCTCGGACGGAGAGCTCGCCCTTGGCATGCATGAGCATGACCCCGACCAGGAGCTGAGCTTCGACGGAGGGCTCCCCTTATGAGCACGACCCCGACTGGAAGCTGGTCTCGGATAGAGGACTTGCCTTTGGGATTTCGTGTGGGCGCCACATCTAGGTGGCACTTCCCACCAGCGCGGCTGCTAGCTGTTGCCGTCACGGGCTCCACGTCAGCGGTTGTGCCATATCAGATGCCTCCCACTCTTGAGTTCAGAGGACAAAGCGGCGCTCGAGGTGATGAGAGTAATGATTGCATTGACATGGAGGGGCGCATTCCCCGTACCATTAATGCCTCGAGCACCGGTGCCCTGGAGATCGTGTGTCCGTCCTAACGAAGCGGCACCATGTCATCCTTCCTTTAAGGACACCATAATTACTATACCGGACCCGATGCGGACGCCTCCGAATTGAAGCGTCGCCCTCAGCGGATCTCGACGCGTGGCGAGCTTCAATTGGCCAGGGAGAGGAAAAGGCGCACATCTTCGACTTGTACGAGATGACGGGACTCTGCAGGTGCTTGAAAGGGACTTGCTCTCCTGCCCTCATGCCCCTTAAGGGTGTTTCGAGTGCATAAGGCCGCAAAGTCCATCTTCTTCCTCGGTCTTCCTCCTTGCCCCAGGGTTTGAAGTCTCTAGCTGGTTAGACCTCTCCCTCCTTTCTTAGTCTTTCTTCTTCTCTTCCGTTCTTCTCCTTCGACTTGTGCTGAGGGAGAGCTCTTGTTAGGTCTCTTTAGGCTTCCTTCTCTTCTTTGCCTTCTTTTTCTTTGTTCACCATGAGTTTTTTTGGTGGAGGGTACTGTCGTCCGGATTTTTCCGGTGAGGCGGGGCCATCTTAGTTGAGGCCTCCTTCCTCGTATAGCGAGGAGGATATTCCTTTTGTAGTCCGCAGGGGTCCCCGCTAGCCGGGGATCGTTATTGGATGCCCTACGGCCCCTTCGCCTACTCCTCCCCCTTTTGTTCCCGTCAGGGAGTCAGGCAGTTTCACCGGCATTGCTTCGGCGATGACCGGTGAGGACCTCCTTCGTGTTCGGAAAGCGTTTGGGGTCCCTGACTCCATCCGGCTTTCTGTTCCAAGACCGGAGGAATGGGTCACTTCCAGTGGCCCGGGCCGAATTGTCTTGTATGAAGACTTCTTCTTCGGGGTCTTTGTCTTCCTTTCCATTTCTTTTTTCTTTCTTTTCTGAGCAATTATCGCTTGGTCCCGGCCCAGCTTGCTTCCAATACTGTCCGAACTATCTTCTGCTTCATTATTCTTGTCACTTTCATGGGATTGTTGCTCGTTTCTCCCTCTTCAGGATCTTGTTTATCCTGAAGTACCACCCATCTGATAAGGGGTGGTGGTTCGTGGCCCCCTGCCCGAGGATCCTCAAGCTTGACCTGCCTTTCTCCATCAAGGGATGAAAGGTCAGGTTCCTGTTTGCCTCGTTGAGATGGTAGACTGGGTTTGGAGTGACCCAGACCACTCTCCCAACCGACAGTCTGCAGTCGAGTCGGCCGACAAAGAGATATTCGACTGGGTCGTTACTTTTGAGGTTCCGGCCCTTCGGGATCTGCTGATTGAGCGGAACCTCGTCGACGTCTAGGCCAGCTAGGCCCCACCTCAGGGTAAGGCTTGATAGCAGGCTTCTTTTTCTTCTGAGTTTGATTTCCAGCTTTGACAGGTGACTGACCAATCCTTTTTATATTTCACAGGGATGAAGTTCTTAATGGACGAGCTCCTGAGTATGTCCAGAAAGAGGGCTGCCACCGCAGGGCCCGAAGGGAACCTGCGAAGAAAGCTCGGGAGGAGCCGGGACGGAGGCTCGCCGGTGAGCCTGCCAGGAGGGGGCCTCTTGCTGCACCGGCCGCGCCGGGGCTGACATTCCGTCCTTCGGCCCACAGGCCCCGGAGGGAGGTCCGACCAGCAGAGGGGGCCGTGCCAGCACATCCGACGGCCCTTGTGCGAACTGAAGCTTCACCACAGTCGGAGGTGGAGTAGGTGGCGGGAGACGCTGCCATAAAGAGCCCGGTACCACCATCCGGGGGAAGATCTGCTGGCGACCGACCTGCCGATGCTGCTCCCCCACCTGCCACCTCCCCAGAACCCTTGGAACCATTCGGGACGCCGAGGTCTGGGTCAAAGAAGATATCCCTCGCCATGCCCTAGGATGCCAGGTTGACGAGGGATGGGAAGTTGGTCGAGGAGGTCCTGACCACCCTCGCCCAGTCACTGGATTGCCAGGAGAGGACCGACCGGCAAGTGGTGGATGTCTTCACCGGGGTGTTCCCCCAACTCTTCTCGGTAAGTTACCTTCCTGGTTATTACATTCTTTCTTTCTTGTCTGTAAAGGTACTGACTGTCGCTCTTCATGCAGGTGGCCCTCGATGTTCAGCTCCTCAGGGACTCTTGCCAGGGGTTGATGAAATGGGAGTTTCGCCTCCGCAAGGAGAAGGACAAGGCCTGGGCCCAGGCTCCCGAGTTTAAGAATTGGAGGGCCAAATGAAGGCCCTCCAGGACCAGCTGGCCGGCGTCGAGGCTAGGGCGACTGGCTTGGAGAAGAAATCTGCTGAGCTCGAGGTTGCCCTGAAGGAAGAGGAGGAGAGCCTCCGCAGGACGAAAAAGGTGGCTACCTCCACTGCAGAGGTAGCCCACCTGGAGGGAAGGGCGCAGACCCTCCAGGTGTAACTTGACAAGGAAGCGGCCAAGATCGTGGCAGCCTTGGAGAAGGCCATGGCGGTCGTTGCGCTGATGGAGGCGGCCAAGAAAGAAGTCGTCGAGGCCGTCCCCAAATTTAAGGTGTCCGAGGCCTTTAAGGACGAGGTCGCTAAGACGGTGTTGGATTCCTACCACCAGGGGTTCAACGACTTCTGAGGTAAGGCTATTCATCTTCTCGGATCGAAAGGGCTGGAAGACATCCTCCCCAAGCTGCCCTTCCCCGTGCGATCGAGGACACTTGCCACGGAGATGCAGCCGGAGTCGAAGCTGGAGGTGGCCGAAGTCAAAGCCGGAGCCATTGCCTCCCAGGACATGCCTCTGTCAGAAGGGGTCGCTTGCCGACCAGGAAAGGAGCCGGCGAGTGAGGCTTGAATCTTTTCTTTCTCTTTCTTGTAACTTAGATTCCCGAAGGCTTCCCGGCCTGTCGGGAGCCTTCATAGGATTTAAAGAAAATATTGATTAATGAAAGCGTACTTTCTTTTCAACTGGTGTGCCCGTTCACTTTGTCTTGTTTTCTTTTTTCTTCGTTTTTTTTTTTTGAGATACTTCCAATGAACCCTTTATAGTTTGTGAGGGATTTATCTTTACAATGAAGAAATAGTCCAACTTGACCGACAAACTTAGTGTGGTCCTTTTTTCTTCAATTCCTTTGCCCTTCTGCATGGTAAGGAGATAGGCTTCGTGGTCGCTGTAGGTGCGTGCCTCTCCCAGGCCTCAGTTGCTCCGGGTTGACTCTGGAATCTTAGAATTGGCACGAAGGTTTTTGGGAACACTTTGTCCCCATTCTCCTGGTCTCGAGGTCATGCGGACCTGAGTGCAGGATTTCTGGAGCTTCTTGATTCACCATCTTGATTCACCAAGCTGTGAGTCAAGCGGTAGATGGTGAAATTTCAGGGATTTCCCAGTTGACATCTCTGGACAGTGAGCAAGGTAGTTGAGTGCGGGGCTTTGTAAGTTTCCTGGCTTGAGAGTGCGGGGCTTCGTAAATTTCCTGGCTTGAGAGTGCGGGGCTTCGTAAGTTTCCCGGCTTGAGAGTGCGTGTCTTTGTATGTTTCCCGGCTTGAGAGTGCAGGGCTTCATAAGTTTCCCGGCTTTGGCTGCCAGATTTGGATTCGGACATATGTGTTTCTGCACAGGTGAAAGATAGGATTGTACCAAAAAAGAACTTTAATAATTGAAAGAAAATCTTATATTATTGGTAGTACATCCTTAGATTGCTCGTATTTCATGTCCGTGTGAATTGGGTGCCGTGAGCCCAGCGAGATAGTTGGCTCCGTTTGGCAGCCTCGACCACCTTGTAGGGCCCTTCCAGTTTGGGGATGTTTGCCGCATTCTCCCAGCTAGGACATCTATGCTCGCCTGAGGACTAGGTCGCCTGAGCGGAATGCCTTAGGCTTCACGCGAGAGTTGTAGTAGCGAGCTACTCACTGCCGGTAGGCTGCCATCCGAAGTTGGGCTTTGTCCCTCGTTTCGTCCATAAGATCCAGGTTGAGGAGGAGACGGGCTGGATTCTCAGCCTCATCGTACTACTCCACCTGCAGCGTGGACAGACCAAGCTCCACCGGAATCATGGCTTTGGCACCGAATACAAGGTTGAAGGGGTCTCGCCAGTTGTCGTGCGGGGCGTAGTGTGGTAAGCCCACAGCACACTGGAGAGTTCTTCGGCCCATCGACCCTTGGCTTCATCCAGTCGTGCGTGGAGCCTTTGCAAGATAGTTTGGTTGGTCATCTCGGCCTCGCCGTTGGTTTGTGGGTGAGCCATCGAAATGAAGCTGTGGCAGATGTTGAGGTCGACGCAGAACTCCTCAAAAGTCTGATTGTCAAACTGCCGTCCGTTATCAGTGATGATTGAATGTGGGAGTTCGAATCGGCAGATGACTGACTTCCAGAAGAATGATCTGACTTTGGCTTCAGTGATCTGTGCTAGGGGTTCGGTATCAACCCACTTGGTAAAGTAGTCGATGGCCATAATTAAAAACTTCCGTTGGCCGGACGTGGGAGGAAAGGGACCTAGGATGTCCATTTCCTACTGGGCGAACGACCACGGGATTGATAGTTGGTAAAGTGGGGCTGCTAGCTGTCGCTGGATGTGAGCGTGATACTGACAGCGGTCACACTTTCCTCGAAGTCGGTGGCATCTCGCGCATGGTCTCCCAGAAGTATCCTTGCCGGAGTGCCTTGTAAGCCAGGGTCCTGCCCCCTAAATGATTCCCGCAGATGCCTTCCCGTATTTCTTGGAGCACGTAGGTGGCTTCTGAGGGCTTCAAGCACTTCAGTAGGGGGTAGGAATAAGATTTCCGATAAAGCTGCCCATCCATCTCATATATCGTGCAGCCTTCTTCTTGAGAAGGCTAGCTTCCTTGCAATCTTCAGGTAGGGCGCTGGTGGTAATGTATTTGATGTAGGGATCCATCCAGCTGGCTTGAACAGTGACTTGTTGGACCTCCACTGCAGACTCGAAGTTGTGGGTCTCCAGATATTCGATGAGGGTACGCCCCAGCAATGACTCCGGTAGGGTCGCCAACCTGGAGAGGATATCGGCTCGGGCGTTCTCCGCCTGAGGGATATGGAAAATGTTGAAGTGCTGGAGGTTTGCTGTATATGAGTGCACCTTGTCCAGATACTTCGCCATCATGGGATCCCGGGCTTCATACTCGCCGGAGACCTGCCCCACCACGAGCTGCGAATCTGTGAAGACCTTCAAGCACTTTACGCTCAGCTCGCAAGACAGTTTCACCTTGTGAGGAGCGTCTCACACTCGGCCTGATTGTTGGTCGCCTTGAAGAGGAAGCGCAGTGCATACTCTGCGACGACCGATTGGCAAGGATGAGGCCGGCTCCACTCCCTCCGGTATTGGATGCGCCGTCGATGTGGAGGATCCATGTCATCGCTCCCGGGGTCGGGTCCGGCCTGGGTTCGGCTTGTCGATCCACCTCCTCCGGGTCTCCATCCGCTCGGTGCATTCCACCAGGAAATTGGTAAGGACTGTGCCTTCTGCGCCGGCCACGGGCGATAGGTGATGTCGAACTTGTTGAGCTTCACTGTACCCACTTGGCCAGGTGCCCCGAAATATCGGGGTGGCTTAGGATAGCCCTCAAAGGCTGATCAGTGAGGACAGCGATCAGGTGCACTTGGAAGTAGGGCCTGAGACGTTGCGCAGACATTATTAGTGCAAATAAATCTTTTCGGATCGGGTGTACCTAGTTTACGTGTCGTGGAGCAGTTTGCTAATGTAGTAGACTGGCCACTGGGAGCCGTCCTTATCAGTGCGGACTAGCACTGAGTTGATGCTTCAAATGAGACCGCCAGGTACAGGAAGAGCTCTTTCCCTGGCTCCGGCTTGGATAGCAATGGTGGGGAGGCGAGGAGCTTTTTCAGGCCCTCGAACGCCTTCCAGCACTCCTCTAAGTGAAGCCATGCATATTGCGCAGCATCTTGAAGAATGGTTGGCAGCGCTCGATGGAACGCGAGATGAATGGCTCAATGCTGCGTGCGTCCGGTCAAGTGCTGAACCTCCTTGGAGACAGGATGTCTAATGTCTGTGATCGTCCGGATCTTCTCAGGATTGGCCTCTATCCCCCTCTGGGTGATCATGAATCCCAGAAACTTTTCTGCCGCGATGCCAAATATGCATTTGACGGGGTTTAGCTTCATCTGATAGAGGCGGAGATTGTCGAAGGCCTCCTCCAGGTCGACAACATGGTCCGACTTTAGGTCGCTCATGACGAGCATGTCATCCACATAAACCTGCATGTTGCGGCCGATCTGGTCCTTAAAGATCTTGCTGACCAGGCGCTGGTACATGGTCCTTGCATTCTTGAGATCAATGGCATCTCGTAGCAGTACGACCTCTGTCGGTCACAAATGCTGTGTGCTTCTCTTCCGGATGAATGCGGATCTGGTTGTATTCAAAGAAAGCGTCTATGAAGTTGAGGAACTTGTGGCCCGAGGTTGCGTCCACCAGCTGGTCAATCTTAGAAAGTAGGAAGCTATCCTTTGGGTATGTCCGGTTGAGATCGATGTAATCCACGTAGATCCTTCACTTTCCGGAAGCTTTCCTGACCATTACCATATTAGTAAGCCACTCAGGATATCGTATCTCATGGATGAAGCCTGTTGCGAGGAGCTTCTCGACTTTCTCATCGCTCGCCTTTTGCCCTCTGAGACGAAGCTCCTCTTCTTCTGTTGGATCGGGCAACAGTTAGGATCGATATTTAGCCTGTGGGTGATCACTTTTGGTGGGATCCTGCGCATGTCTGTGGCGGTCCAGGCGAAAACGTTCGCGTTGGCCTGCAGGAAACTGAGCAGACGGGATCTCTCTTCTTTAGGCAGCAGGGCTCCTACCTGCACAGTCTTCAAAGGATCCTTTTCCAAGGAGGACAGCAAGGGCTCAACCGGTCCATCCTTCGGCTTCGGTTCCGCTGGATCGGTTGGTCAATGGCTGGGCTCGGGTTGACATCTTGCGGTCCTGGGACGGTCTGCAGGTAGTGCTAGACCGGCTGGCGGGACCCTCTCATCTTCTCGGTCCCCCAAGGGGTTGGGAACTGAACGAGGAGACGTTTTGTGGAGATGGTGGCATCAAGCAGGTTGAGTTCGGGATGCCCTAGGATCGCGTTGTAAGGTGAAGGAAGCCTCACAATGGTGAATGTTGTCAGCACAGTGCTTTGCCGAGGTGGCGTCCCGGCGATTATTGGGAGTGTAATCTCTCCCTTAACTCTAGCCGAATCCTCGGTGAAGCCCACTAAGGATGTGAACACCGGCTTTATTTGGTCGGTGGACAAGTTCATCCTTGCAAAAGCATCATAAAAAAGATGTCAGTAGAGCTTCCACTGTCAACCGTAATTTTTTTTACAGAATGTTTTGCTATCGTCATTTCAACGACGACAGCGTCATTATTTGGGTTATCTACCCCAGTCGACCCTTCTCCCTCGCAGGGGAGGACATTATCATTCTTCTCTCCCCCTAGCCCTCTTCGAGGTTCTCCCTGCCTCCCAGGAGATCATCTCGACTGACTTCTCGATGGGCTGGTTGTCGATGGCGAGCGGTTAGAGCTCTTCATTTTGGGCTACTGGAGGAGCTCCTCCCTCAATGTGCTTCCTGAGGTAGTCGCGTTTGATTAGATCTTCATCTCCCTCTTTAGGTGGCAGCATTCTTCGGTATCATGGCCGTGGTCCCGGTAGAAGCTTCAGTAACGGGACCTGTCACGTCCATCCGATGGCCTCAATGGGGGAGGTTGATGCAGGAAGTGCTTATCCTCGATTTTTATCAGAATCTTCATTCTTCGGGACGAGGAGAGGAGTGAACTTTTCTTCTTTGGTGGGGTCGACTCTGGGTCTCGGCCCCGGCCGCGGGACCGGCACCATCCTTTAGGCCGGGGGAGCGGATGCTTCCCCAACGGCTTGCCTCTTCAGCGGCTTTCCATCCAACTCCATCCTGGTATGGTCAGCCTCTTCCGCACAGATATACTTGTGGGCCCAGAGGAGGAGCTTCGAGTAAGTCTTTGGAGGCTTCTTGTTGAGGGAGTAGGTGAAGCGGGAGGTTCGCAGCTCCCTCTTCAGGGCCAGCATGGTGATTGGCTCGTCGAGGTAGTAGATCTCCAGGGTAGGGGCTCTCGGTCCTGTTGGCGGATCGAAAAAAGGCTGTCGGCTTCACGTGGCACCTTTTTGCATGCATCAAAGTGCGCCACAAACTTTTTCTCTAACTGAGAGAAAGAGGCAATGCTTTCAGACTCGAGTTTGGAGAACCATGCTCGAGCAGCCTTTCAGAGGGTAGTCGGGAAGGCGATACAGAGGAGAACGTCGGTGGTCCCCTGGATCCTCATAAGGTCTTGTAGCTTTCCAGGTGGTCCAGAGGGTCGGTTGTCCGTCGTAGGGGTCAATCCGAGGCATGCGGAACCGGTTGGGGATTGTTCCTCTTGGATTCTGCGAGAGAAGGGAGGACGAGTGTCGTAATCCGTAGGCTCACAAGGGGAGCCCTGAATCTCTGCAAACTGGCGGGACAGGTCGGCCAGCTTGCGCTCTTTCTCTTCGAGGTGCCTCTCCGCCTGGCGGCGGATGGCCTCGTCTGTGGATCCCTTGGCGAAGGTCGTCAGGGGTGAAGGAGATGCGGAGTGGGGGAACTCTCGCCTGAGTTCCTGGTCACGCCGGTGCCGTTGGTGCGAGTATGCACCATGGTCCGAGATTCGGGGAGCGGCTCTCCCGGCCAGTCGGGCCATCATGCTGCTTCTTTCCGACCATCTGGTGGTCTCCTCGTGGGTGGGAGGCCGCATGCAATGGCCCATCCTGGAAGGACCGTAGGCTGGTATGGGGATTGGCGGCATGAGCTGCCGGCATCCCTGACTGCTTCTGTGTTGCCAGGGTCTGATGTCTTTGGTGGAGCTGGCGCACCGCCATAGTCAAGGCATGGACCTGCTGGGCCAGTGCGGTAATCTGGAGGTCTATCGGAGACGGTGCTGGTGGCGAGGGGAGCTCCCACTCAGAGCCTTGTAGGTCGCCACGATGAGGGGGGCCTTCTGCTTGGCTCGCGGAAGTCTCGCGTGCTCGCGTTGTCACCATGGAGCTTTGGACTTTTTCAAATGCTTTGCTGGTGGTGGGGGACTCACTATTGGACTTCCCACAGTCGTCGGTGTTCCTTTCTCCTACCTGGCATGCCAATATGTTGCCGCCAAGATCATCGTGGCCTATAGCTCTGACGTGGCACGGACTCATCGGACTCCCATTGGGCGCTCAATCCTCTTCCGGCGTGGCCTGCAAAAGAGAGGAGACTTGAGCCGGGAATTCCGGCGGGGACACTCCGACAATCAAGTCAGTTGGGACGATCAAGGGGAACATAACTTCTGTGGCGAAGAGCCTGGGGACTCTCCGTGTAGAGGATGAGAGATAGAATTGAAATGGAAAGACAGGGTCGAGTAGGGATCAGAGAGCTGGGAGATTCTCTTGGCTGGTTCCTTGCCCGTTTGCTCTTTGAGTCTTACTAGTTGCCTCTCTCCCTCTCGGGGGTCTTTTCTTCTATTTTATATGAATAGGAGTGGTCTAGACCAAGCCCGGGGCTTCATTGAGATGTCCCTTTCCTGGTATCCTTTTCTGGAGGGATTTTTCTTTGTCAGCAGTTTCCCCCTGTCGAACCAGTCCTCTGAAGGAGATCTTTCTATTAGAAAGTGATCGCCGGCGTAGTAGTAAATCTTGTCCCTCTGGCGGTGCAATTTTTCATGGGAGGGGCGGGCGTCGTGCTGCTGAGCCCCGAGCTATGGTGGAGCGTTTCTATTTCAAGAGGGATCATCGGAGTGTCGCAGGGCCTGTGGCCTTAATGGAATACTTCTCTTGGAGGAGGTTCAAGTTCTGTGTTGCGAGGATCGGAGCCCTCGATTGCACGGTTGTTGACGTGGTGGTGCGCCACAGGGTGTGGAGCCTGGTGGAGCATGCATTGCACAGAATGTGCGGGTTGCGTGTTGCAGAGTTTGAATTTTCTGGCAGGATGTGTGCCATTTCTGGGAGGTTGCAGGTAGCTGGGAGCTTCCATGTCACAGTTTGTACCTCTGCTGATCCTCTCTCTTTCTGCCACTGGCGGGAACTCCGAACTCGGCAGGAGGAAGGGGAGAGCTCAATCTGGGGAGCTTGACTCCGGAAGCGGGAGCACGACCTCGACTGGGCACTCGACCCCGGATGCGGGGAGCCGCCTTCGGAAAGCATAAGCACGACCCTGGCCGGGAGCTGACCTCAGACAGAGGGCTCGCCTTATGAGCATGACCCCGGCTGGGAGCTATCATCGACGGAGGGCTCGCCCTTGGCACGCATGAGCACGACCCCGGCTAGGAGCTAACTTCAAACGAAGGGCTCGCTTTATGAGCACGATCCTGGTTGGGAGCCGACATCGGCCACGACCCGGCTAGGAGCTGACCTCGGATGGAGGGCTCGTCCTTGGCATGCATGAGCACGACCCCAGCCGGGAGCTGACCTCAGACGGAGGGCTTGCCTTATGAGCACGACCTCGGCTGGGAGCTGATGTCGGACGAAGGGCTCGCCCTTGGCACGATTAGCACGATCCCGGCCGGGAGCTGATCTCAAATGGAGGGCTCGCCTTATGAGCTCGACCCTGGTTGGGAGCTGATCTCGGACGGAGGGCTCACCCTTGGCACGATGAGCATGACCTCGACTGAGAGCTGATCTCAGACGGAGGATTCGTCTTATGAGCACAACCCTGGCTGGGAGCTGGTCTCGGACGGAGAGCTCACCTTTGGGACTTCGTGCGGGCGCCGTATCCAAGTGGCACTTCTCACTAGCGTGGCCGCTAGCTGTTGCCGTCATGGGCTCCACGTCAGCGGTTATGCCCCGTCAGGGGGCTTTTGCCAATTTGGTTTCCGTTCACTTTATTACATCTAATATCACAAAAATCACTTTGCTCCTCCCACCTAAACCATGGAACACAGCCCTGTTGCAGGAGAAAATAAACCATTTAACTTTATTATTTTTTTATCAAATCACTCCAAACGTCAGAGATCTTTAGCTTGTTTTGGGAAAACATTCTATTCTTCTTTCATATCCCTCTCTTGGCCCCTCATGAGATTAAATTCCATAGATCTCTAGCAAAGTTTCCATTCCGCTCTAGAGAGACATCCCTAATATTGTAAAGAACATGTCATGGACATCAATTTGAAGAACTTGATGCTCATGCCTTCATGTCATAGAATGAAGTTGCACCTGCATTCATTCCCCATCCTTCCAATGCATAAAGAAAATATGATGATTAATGGTGCCTAATCTTTCACATTTTTTTAAAAGAAATCACATGTCAGCACCTTGGGCATGTTTGATGTTGCTTAAAAAATGTAACTGTTTAAAGAAAAAGAGTGCTTCCTTTAAAAAAAGTGGTCAGTAATATTTTCTGAAAAATACTTTTTTTTTCATTAAGAAATAGGAGAAGCATGAAAACCTAGCTCCTAGCTTCTCGTTTTGTAAGAACACTAGAGTGCTTATCAAAAAACTGCCATTGTCCAATGAAAAAAATCTGAACCTTGTCAAAAAGTGCTTATGTGTGTTTGAGTGAGTGAGAGAGAGAGAGAGAGTGAGAGAGATTTGGTCCTTTATATTTTTGTCTAAGAACACAAAACAAAAGGGCTGACAACATAAGAACATGAGAAGTTTGTGCACACAGAGAGAGAGAGATTTGGTCCTTTATATTTTTGTCTAAGAACACAACAAAAGGCTGACAACATAAGAACATGAGAAGTTTGTGCATCCTATCTATGTTAAAATAAGTTTTAAGAAGAAAACTAGATGATATAAATGAACAACAATATTTTTATAAAGAAGGCTATGTGTATTTATAATAAAGCTTATAGATCTAATTAAATTGTATTTATAGCCTAAAGAGGAATCATCAATAAAATTTAAAATATAAATTCAATTCTTTTTCATTTTTTGTAAAATATGTTAACAGTAATAACAGTTATATGATTAGTAAATTTCCTTAGGTTCAATAAAAGTAAGATTTTCCATGTCCTTTAAGATATATGATATGAAATTGATCAGTTACATGAAACATGTATGTAAAATATGTTGATTGTTGTACTAGTACTCTACCACCTGAAGTTAATTCCCTCTCACTTGATATAAATAAACTTTCAATATTTAATAATAATTAAAGCAAGCTATGCTTTTGTTTCTGAATATATTGATGTCAGATAATAAATGTTAAATAATATCTATGTTGAACGGTACCATCATTAAGTGTGAATGATTTGAAATGCATGGCCATAAGACATTAATCAAAGATTCAAGTATGGGGATGCGCCTCTCCATATAGGTCATACGGTACCATACTAGTAAGTATTGATGTTGATATGTTCATGGCACCCTCTATATCAACACATGGTACATTATCTCATTTGTGTTCAGTTGGCATCAAGAGGCATACCATGTGTCCAAACTTTATAGAGCAGCATGCCGTACCAATAAGTTACTAGTACATATCCGGTATGAGTGGTTCAGTCATTGATATTAACAAAATTCAGCCTTATAAAGACCATAGAACCAATCAACTAACTAATACCAAAGAGTAAGTTGGGCTTGTTTGGTGGTCAGATTAGAATTATTAAGGTGACTGGGAGTAATAAGTTGGGTTCTTGAAGGATATTTGATTAGGAGTAAGTAATCAATTTGTTATTGCTCTATACACCAATGCTTATAAAGGAATTGTCATAAGCTGCGCATGGCGTATACAGATTCATATATATATATTGGAATCTAAATAAAGCATAAGTAGAGGCGGTAAATGATTATTGAAAAATCTTGGAGGTGGCTAATTTCTTAGGAGATGGATAAAGAGAAAAGTGGTCAAAGTGGGGGTGGTTGGTGTCTGTTCTCTAGATTGGGTATTTTTACAACTTAATAGAGAAAGATGAAATTCCTGCTTAAAAGAACAGGGTATAAAATCATCAGCTCCATATAAGTTCAAGCTTCTCTGCAAACTGGATGTTAATGTGGACAAGCATTCTCAGCCAAAGAAAATATTACCGCCTATCTTCAGTTTTCAGCTTACTTGGAGACTATGGCATTGTGCCTTCATCACTATGACCTTCCAATATCACTGCAAAATGCTTGGAAGAGCAAATCATCACTTGAACTATTATATTTTCTAAAAGAAAGATTAATCCAACACACATGCCATTGAAGAGGCACAAAAGAAGGGAAATAGATGAGTTTTAAAGTGAGTATTAAAGAAGAAAAGATTCAGTGTGTTGTCAAAATTCTTCAAATTTCTGATTGCAAGAGAAAGCAAAGCAGCCTATATGTTTGATTAAACTGTGCACTAACTAGCTAGTGGCTCATAATGCTATCATCAACTAATGATGATTTTGAGCACCTATAAACAGTTTCCTCATGAAAATATACAAGTTCTTCAGTCATTTACAAAGTTTTTGCTGTCAACATTGTCCAGAACTCAATTCCCTGATTATATATCAGTACTGTGCTTATAGTGAGTGTTGATGCTGCTGGCCAGACCGCTATCAGCTTTATTATCGTTGAATATGTCCAGGGTTCCACTGTAAGCACTTAGAATTTGCAGCAAAATATATTAAGTACAAATTATGGCAAAAGGACATTGCCATTTCTGCCAGAGTTATTTGAAATGCGATTATTTGTTTGACTATATATAATATTTTCTAGTTGCATAAGCAAACATTCATATATACAGAAAAATATTGCTTTTGTTTGTGGTGTTATTAAAGATCTTGGATGATTCTTTCTACTCCACAGTTGAGCAAATCACAACCAAGTTCATCATGGAGAGATGCAACAAGTGGTTCAGATCATGGTGGTTTCAGGGAGGAAGCTTGGAAGAGATTCAACCGCCGAATGCAAGAGGAGTATGAGGAGGAGTTGGAGAGAGTGGTGAGTTATTTCCTGGTTTTGGTTTTCCCTGTCCAATTTCTCTTATCTCAGCTGGTTCTTTTTGTTGCCTTCACGTTGTGTTGCCTAATTTATAATGATTATGTCTCTTTATTTCACATCATCAGTTCATTAAAAACATGGACCCTTTGGTCAATTGTGTAAGACTTAAATTTATGTTTGCCACACTTATGGTAATGTAAATGTTTTTGTTTAATGTCTTTGGGTTCCAAAATATTTTGGCCTGCTTTCTTGAAGATAAAGATAGCTTAAATCTATATTGATGCCTGGTTCATATTTATTGTGGACCACCTTCTATAGG
Source organism: Areca catechu (assembly GCA_021397845.1). Taxonomy (NCBI): domain Eukaryota; kingdom Viridiplantae; phylum Streptophyta; class Magnoliopsida; order Arecales; family Arecaceae; genus Areca; species Areca catechu. The sequence continues at coordinate 19,778,775 of CM038052.1, read as the reverse complement.
TCTCTCTTTTGTAGGTTTGCCTGCTTTTGAAGTAAGCGGACTTCAAAACCAAAGCATCACTTTCATTTAGAAGTAATCACTTTCTTTTAGAAGTTACAATTCTGCTGCAGCTAGAATTAATCACTGAAACTGGTTACAGACTCAATAAGCTGTTGGAAATTCCTGTGGTGAGTCTTGGTGAGAGATGGGGAGAAAAAGTGTGTCAGTCTCAAATTATGCATTATAAATTAGGAATGTTGGGGGGAGAGGGAGGGACATGTGTGGCACTTCTGATTTGCCTTCAATAAGTAAATGATATGAGAAAGAATGGACAGAGTCGTGTCTCTCAATTCTCATTTATTCCTGATAAGTTAATGATGTGAGGAAGAGACATAGGAGAATGAAAATACATTAGTTTCAACTCGTTAGTGATGTGGGGAAGAAGGGATTCTCAGTCTTAATTTATACATGACAAGTTAGTGGTGCCTTAAGGGAACATTTCAAATTTCGAACAGTCACAACTATAGATTTTCTTTATTATTTTTTTATGTAGCTCTCATTGCTTAAGCTGCCATTCATAGGCAGAGCCTATTGTATGCTGATGATGTAAACATCAGGGAACTGGAAGGCTAAATTTAAAATTTCTGGTTAGGCTTTTTAAGTTCTACACCCCCTGCATCACTTACATAATCAATTTTTGCATACTTTCTTTTTTGCTTAATTTTTGTTGTTTTTATATCATATTATTGATAATTTGCTCCTTGTCTCTTCATGAAAATCTACGATAGTGAATTACTCTTTTGTTCCCTCATTTCCATTTAAGTGTCTAGTGCTAATTTTAAGGTTTTTTTCAATGATTGATGTCTATTAATGAGCTCAGGACTAATATCCCATTGCTATGATGGACAGCTTGCAAAATCTGATATGGACACAGCTTCACGATTTGTAGACATCCTTGTCTCCGATGCTTTATTTCTGTGCACTTTCTAAAGTTCACTATTTCCTAGTTTTATGATGGATCTGCTTGCAAAATATGGTGTGCACAGGGCTGCACTATTCTCAGATGTTATTCTGGCTGCATCTTTCCATACAATCTCTGGATTTCTGTTCTTTAAATTCTTTTGCTGTCTTTCTTATCTGTTCGCAAATCTCCACTGTAGCTTTTTTAGGAATAATCAGGAACACGAGCAGTGAGAAATTAGTTAGATGCCTGAAGTTTTGGATGTAATTGCCTGATTTTTTTTACCAGTACTATGCGATATTAATGCGAAATCTTCTGTTCTTTATTCCAAACAATCTACTTCTTTCTCTTTTATTTTGCTAGACTATTGTTAACAGTTATTAGGGCATTTGGTTTGTTTGTTTGATTCAGAGTTGCAATTTCTAATAAGTCATCTGGTTCCCCAAATGGCCCTCTTATCCAGCTAAAATCTTGCTGGGCATTTGGCAGATAAATTGTGTTCCGGTAAAGATGCTGCAGCAAGAAAAGTTTCAAACAACATCTTCTCAACTTTTTTTCTTTAAAATCCTGAGTGTTTTATTTTTTGTATATGCACGCATGTACCTGTGTGGTGACTGGATGCCATTGATTTGTATAGGAGCGTATAAGGCGCATGCAAAGTGTATTCAATAGAGAGCGAAATAAATACAGGAGGAGCTACGAAAGTTGGAGGGAGAATGGCCCTGGTTCATATCAACATATTCCACGAGATGATTGGTACTGGCAGACTGATACATCTTCCAGAGATCAAAGAACTAATTATAGATCTGCCCCTCCGGCAAGTGGAAGTTATTCAATGTCACATCACTACTCAGTCTTGGGTCTTGACAGGTATTAATTGTCACCATCTCTGCCCCAAATTTTTTTTTCTTCTTTCTGTATCCCTTGTAGCAGATATTGTCAGCATGACGTTGCACATATGTGATGAAACTGATATATGTGTTTTATAGATGTCTTCCTGCCTAGTACATTTTTGATAGAACTCCTCCAAATGAATACATCGGAAGCATTGGAACATACTCTTTAACAATTTAAATACAGTCATCTAGTGTATAAGAATATGATGTGGTTGTTCCTCTGAATCTGGTAGGCATTTTTAAATCAACTATAGGTTCTTTTTCTGTTTGATATGTTAGATTCATATGACCTTCCATGCATTTTGCTGTAGTGGTTTACAATTTTGGCATGATTCTGGATATGAATTTATGGTATTTCTATGTTACTTGTCAAAAAGATTGCACTAAACAGGGAAGAATAGTGTAATATATGTTGATATTGGCAGATATAGTTTTGGGATTTGAGTTGTCTAATTTATCATTTTTCATGTCTTTTTCCTTCAGGTCCAGGACAAAACCCTACTCAGATGCTGAGATTAAGGTATATGCAGTACAGTACTCACCTGTGATATTCTATTTTGTCATCTATTATGTGATTTTACAATGGCATAGCTCTATACAAAAATGAACTTGTTTAAGGTTTATAATATGAAAACAGGATGTATTCACTTTTTGTTGTTTATAGCACATCAATCAACTTTTCATGAACTGTTTTAAGGTTTATAATATGAAAACAGGCAATGTACTCACTTTTTGTTGTTTATAGCACATCAATGAAATTTTCTATCAACCAAATAGCAGGGGAACAACCATTATGAAGTGTGTCTTGGACCATTTTGCTGTTGCTAGTCCCTATTGATGATATAATTTCGAAGCAACCAATTCCTTTCCCTTGGATATTACGACGTACTCAAGTTACATGGAAAGAGTTCTTTTTATGTTTGAATAGAGACATGGGAAAGTTAGTAAAGAATGGCAAGGGTACTTTTTCAGTATTAACGCTGTAGTTTCTGACCATGCCCCTGTTGCTCTTTGTGTTGCAGACTGCTTTCAGAGCAAAAGCAATGAAGTACCACCCTGATCAAAACCAAGATAACAAAGGTATGCAAAGTGTCGTCCTTTTCTTCTAACGTGAATTTTAAGTCATTTCTTCCAATTTGTATTTTTGAACAATTTGTTTGGTAAGTAACCTACTTTTATGACATTGATGAGAGAAATGAAGAATATTCTCTCTCTTTTTCTGTGGCAGAAGTTGCAGAGGAAAAATTTAAAGAAGTGATGAGGTCTTATGAAGCTGTAAAACAGGAGAGGAAAAATGGAATTTATTGATCCTAAAAGTACTTGTAAATTCTGAACATACAACCAAGATGTACATGTTAATTTAAATGGAGTCCGACTACTCCATGATGTTGACAGACATTAAAGTTAGCATTGCGGCAATTCCTTATTTATTTTTTCAGCCAGAAGGACACCGCACGATCATCTTTACTAGCTTGACCATGTATGGAAAACAATGTTAACCACCATTGGGTACACAAAGTTACTACAATGAATTCTATTTTTGCACGATATCCTTATTTTAAATGCACACGAAGGCCAGTTGTTAAAATGTCTGCTAGTCCAATGCTGGTATCAAGTACAATGAAAAATTTTACGAATTAAGAACATATGGTCGTATGAATGATCTTGATTTCAATTACGATGGTTACTAAAATCCAAGGTTATTGCTTCCAAATCACCAATGGAATAACTGCCACGGTACTCTTCGACGATGATATCAAAACCAAAGTCATGGCTCCCCAAGCGCTTCCAGAGCACAAGGTTTTGCCATGACACCATATTTGAGAACTTTCCAAAGTCATTTGGGATTTGCCTTCTTTTTTTTTTTTTTTTTTTTTTTTGTCCATTTTTTTTTTTAATTTTGGTTGGAACTTTTGCTTTTTCTAGTTGGTTGAAAATTCCAAACATTTCCTTTATTTAGCTTTAAAATTTATGCCCAAAGAAAATCTTGATTTATGCACTTGATAAACCCCAGGAGCAGCCATGTCCATGCTTGTCTGCGAGGGTTGTCGACCATGTTATATGTCCCGGCATTCATCTACCAGTTATTTTTCAAAAGTAGGGGCGGCGCAGAAAAAGATAACAAAATTTGATTTTTTAAACTCTTAATCAAAGAACTGTCGAAGCCATCAATTTGACAACTTGTTTCTTCGTAGCTGCGTTTCAGTACATTCAGACCATTGGCTCCTTTGGCCATTTAGCTTTGGTCACAAGCATCTCATATCACCTGACCCGATCAATGTTGAAGACCGGGATTCTATAAATACTATGAATAGGTCGTGGTATGGCGGCTCCATTTTCGATATGGTATTGAGATTGTGTTTGGCAGACAGTAATCTATCCAGATTATCGATAATTTTAAAGTGAGATTGTATTTGATAATCGATAATTTTAAAGTGAGATTGTATTTAATAGACGGTGATCTATCCAGATTACCGATAATTTTAAAGTGAGCCCACCAGATAACTACGTTTGGTATTTATACTAAATGATAATCTATCTTGAACCGGTAATCCGGATTATCTCTCGTATGACAATCCAGATTACTTCAAGGAGGGGTGGCTATCCAGATTACCGGAGATGTGGTAATCTGGTATTTTTTATTTTTACAAAACTGTCCCGTTCCTTTCATTTTCGTGAGAACGAAACATTTCTCTTCTTCCTGATCTCTTCTTAAATCTATATTTATTTATAAAAATATAATTTTTACATTTTCGCTATTTATTAAAATATAAATTTTAAATATTTTATATTATTAAATATAAAATATTTAATATTTTTATATTAAAATTAAAAAATATTTATACTAAATAAATGTAAAGAAATTATATAATCTTTTAAATATACTAAGTAATATATTAAATTTATATGCATTATATTATTAAATTTAAAATAATATATTTATATTCTATATAAATACATAATTTAAATATATATTATAATATATATAAATATATAAATATATTTCAGATAAATATACCATGTTATATAAATATATTATATTATTTTAAATATGATATAATCTAATATATTTTTTATAATAAAATATAAAATATACAATATAATATGTTATATTATATTAATATTGTAATATTATATAATATACTATATAATAGTATAAAATAATATAATAATTAATGTTTTATATTATGTTACTAATTTTAATATAATATATTTATATTATATACAAAATATAATGTAAAAATATATTATATTAAATATAATTTAATATAATATATTTTATATTATAAAATATAAAAAAATGTACTACAATATTATAGTATATATAATGATATTATTCTAAATTACATTAATATATTTTATTTTATTTTATTTGTAATATTAGAAAATAGAATATTTTAAAATATATATATATAACAATAGAGTGTAATATGATATAATTTAAATTATATATTACATTTTATAACATAACAAATATTATATTATATTAAATATAGTATAATATTTTTAATATAATATAATATATAATAATATCATATATTATATTATTAACTATATAATTTTATAAATAGTTACATTATAAAATATCAAATAATATAATATTATATTACATTACAAAATATCAAATAATATATTATTAATGTAATATTATATTATATTAATGTAATATTATATTACATTACTATATTATATTATAATATATTTTAATAAACTTGACTTAGGGATATTTTGAAAATTTAAACTTAAATTACTAGTAATCTATTTATCATACCAAATACAGTAATCAATCTTACTGATATATTACTTGTGTATACCAAACACAGTAACCAGCATTACTGACAATCTATCCAGTAATAATCTATCTTGCAAGTAATCCAGATTACCATTCAGAATTTTCTGGTGATCCACCAAACACAACTTGATGATTATAATGACTCATTTCCTACTCTTGTCGGTCCGACGATCATTTCGTCCCACAATGGAACCCGGTCTTTATTCGGCTATCAGATTTTTCTGCTAATTCTTTCCTTTCCGTTCCTCACTTGATTACCTCTCTTCATCATGACCGCTCGCTAGGAATTGCCCTAATTTTAATTTATGTTACCTTCTTTTGTATCATTTTTATTAATTTAATAAATTTTTTTTTGAGAGAAGAACCTTTCTCCCTCCGGATTCTTTAAAAAAGAAATCCAATAATTAAAATCTTAGAATAAAAAAATATATATATAAAAATCCAAGCACCTGCAGTATATTTGAGGCAGTTTGGGATACTCGAAACCTTTTAACATAAAATGAAAATATGGTGCACCGTTTCTGTTATCCAGTTTAGAGTGCCAGGGAGTTCACCTACAACCGTGGTAAGAGTATCTGAGCATAATCGAGGCATACCACTGGACTAATCAAAATAGAAAATTTAACTAATCAAAATAGAAAATTTATCCAGACATATCCTTTAGAAACTAGTCCATGATATGGTGCTACGTAGGAATGAATCACTCAAAAGTGGATTCCGCAGACCTCTATAGACCTTTTTCTCTTTGCTTCTAACCAAGAATCAAACTGAAAGAATAATCTACAGAAGGGAGAAGTTTGCACGTCACACTCTTCCCTTCTCTATCTTTCTTCATTATCCTTCTGTCAGACATGCAGTAGATAACTTGTGAAATCTTTATACTACACAAATTCCATTCCTTCAAGATGGCCTGCATCTCTTTCCTTTCAAATTCCTTAAAAGAGTGCATGCAATTTTCACTGGTTCCTCAAAGTTGCTGATCAAAACCCACTTGACCATCATAGTTTTTTGCTTTTTTGATTGACTCTCATAGTCATTGTGGCCTTTGATTTTGCAGCAAAGGCCCATCAAGGCATCTGAGATTCTTTTCAATAAGGATCTAATGGACTTGACCGGGGCTGACCTGATCCGTGTCTGCGACCTCTTCCCTTCCTCTTGTTCCTCTTGGCCTTAGCTTTCACTTTCTCTTCCAGTAACCTCACACCGCGCCTCTTGTACATCTTGAAGGTGACATGCCTCTCCTCTGCCATCTTCCTCACCTTCTCTGTTATCTCTGCTGCAATCTGCCTGTTATAAAGCTTATTTAAGCCCTTCATTAGCTTTGCAAATGTGTCTGGCTGTGGCATGAGACCAGCATCCAGCATATCCAAACAGTATGAGCAAGCTTCCTTAACATGCTTATTAGAGTACAGTGCATGGATCCAAATAGTCCAAGCATACACATTTAGCTCACAGCCTTTGCTCACAATACATCCCCACACTTCTTTGGCCAATTCAAGCTTCTCGGCTCTCAGCAGTGAATTCAGTAGGTCTTTAAGAATACCATACTGAGGTGTGGCGAAGAGCCCTCTTCCCACCATCTCCTTGAAGTACCCACAGGCCTCGATCAATGATCCTTGCTCGACAAACCCATGCACAATGATAACAAATGTATCAAGCCCTGGACTCAGCCTGCTTGATTCCATCTCATTCCATATAGTGATTGCTTGACTCATTTCTCCGAGCTTGCAAGCCAAGCGAATCACTATATTATAGATGCCAAGATCAGGAAGGATGCCACCTTTTGACATACTTTCCATGAGCTCCAAACACTCCTCCAACTCTTCCTTCTTCTCGTGTGCAGCAAAGATGGAGAAATAGGTGCTTGGGTCTGGCTTACAGCCCCGCTGAACCATCACATCGATGAATTCATATCCTCTACCGATCTTTCCTGACTTACAGAAGCCACTGATCAGAGTGTTAAACGTCACAGCATCGGCAGCACAACCATTCCTTGTCATTTCAACAAACACTCTCATCGCCTCATCCATTCGGTCCTTCGAGCAGAGGGCCTGGATCAAAGTAGTGTACGAAATGGCATTTGGCTCGCACCCCTTGCTCCTCATCTCTTTCAGGAGCTCATATCCATCCTCAATCTTCCCAGCCACCGCGAACCCACCGAGCAATGTGTTGTACACCACGATATCAGGCTCAAAGCCAGCCTGCCGCATCTGAACCAATACAAACTTGGCCTCCATGAGCTTCCCAAGCTTGCACCAGCCATAAAGGAGAGATGTGAAGTGCTTTAAATTGGGTAAAAATCTCTCCTTCAAGTCTTCGAACAGCAAAGCTGCCTCTTTGACGCTGCCATTCTTGCATAAGGCGTCCAATAAGCACCCGAAGACATAGTCGTCAGGCTCGCAACCGTAATTTGGCATTTCATCGAGCACCTCGATGGCTTTGGAGACGAGCCGGGCGGCAGCGAATCGACGAATGAAGGCGACGAAGATGTCGGGGGTGACGAGGTCAGGGGCGTCGCGGCGCATCTCGTCGACAAGAGCCCAGGCGGCGCCGAAATGGCGCATCTTGGCAAGGGATTTGACCATGGCGCGGTGGGCAGCGGGGGAGGGGAGGTAATCGCGGCTGCGGGAGGCCCAGGAGAAAAAACGGAAGGCGAGAATGCCGGCATCGCCGCAGCGGGCGATTACGCGCTCGACGAGGCCCGGGCGGACGGGGACGCCGGAGTCCGCGAGAGCGAGGGCAAGCTTGGGGGATCGGGAATGGAACTTGCGGAGGATCCGGTAGAGCTTCTCGACGTCGGAGGAGAGGTCGTCGGCGCCGGAGGCGGAGGAGCTGGTGGAGTGGTGGTGGTGGGCGCGGTAAGTGGAGGTGGAATTGCCCCCACAAGAAGCAGCGGCGAGCGTTCGGAGGATGGTGAGGTTGGAAGGAAGGAGAGATCGGAGGACTATCGTCCGAGAAGTGGAGGAAATCTTCTGCATTTTTCCCCCCGCTATGCTGTCGGATCCACGACAGTCTCATGGACTTACATCCTGTCAAGGAGAGAGAAGAACAGGAGAGAAGAAAAGATTGGAGTCCCCTCCAGGTTTTATTTTACTTTTATTATTATTATTATTAGTTTGTTAATGAAAAAGAAGAAGAAGAAGAGAGAGAAGCGAAAGCGGAAGGGTGGGAATTTTTTTTTTTTTTTTTCCCTCCCAAATCGAATGGATCAGAAAGAAATGGAAACGAAATTAAAGTAATTTTTTTATAATATTTACCTTATTTTTTAAAAAAAAAAAAAAATAATATTATTTTTTTATTTTTCAATAAGAAAAGAAAAAAAAATTGTTAAATTTTAAAAAATTAAGAAGAGAAAAATAAATTTTCCTTTTTTTTTTTTTTTCTTAGGATTTCCAAATGAACCTTTAGTCAAGTACAAATTTCCTTCCCTCCGAGTCTAGATTTTAAAGCAATTTCAAATTTATTGCATGATAGTAATTATTCGACATCTCTGTATATACATGATTTTGAGGCTAGTCATTCAAATTTATTGCATGATAGTAATTATTCGACATCTCTGTATATACATGTTTTTGAGGCTAGCCATGCTACATAGGACATCTCATACAAAGGCATAACGGTCATGCCCATTTCATTATATTATTTTTGGACCAATTCAATTTGGGCTTGGCATGTCACAGAAAAAAAAAAGAATGTTGAAAGAATGGATTCAATATTAGGAAGTACGTATTAGAAATATGTATCTTACAAAAAGTCATTTGCAATTCAATTAATCTATTAATAAAATTAATTATTGAATTAATATATAAACTTTTATAGTATAAAAGAAGAAATTTGTCTGGAGGCGTGCCATGCACAATCCTAAGATGATTTTAGATACTCGTGGAGGATTAATCTTGAAAATTTCATCTCAAGATATAACCAGAAACTTTCTCTATGGGCATAATCATGGAGAAGATGACAAAGCTTCAATATAGCAATAGAAATAATATTGAAATGAAAGGATTATAAAAAACTTAAAAAAATAAATGAGGAATTTGAAAGGCTTGAAGAGTAGACTAATTGGGAGAGAGGTAGAGAGTAGATTGGGGAAAAAGAGTAAAAGAATTTTTTTATAGCTTTTATCAGTCTCACCAGCCCTTATATAGGCCCAAAGACTAGCCATTTGGGCTAGTGAATTAAACAATACAATTAAGTAATTAATGACGGGTTAGCAGGCAAAATTAAAATGTTGTTTAACATTAAGTAATTGCTAATGCAGTTATCAGGTTTAACATTAAGCAACGGTTAATTAATCAATGGCTAATTCATTAATTAGTTTTAACATTAAGCAATGGTTAATTAATCAATGGTTAATGAATTAATCTGGTTTAATGTTAAGCAACGATTAATTAATCAATGGCTAATATATTAATCAGGTTTAACATTAAGCAATGATTAATTTTTTTAATGTTAATCCATGGAAAAAATGAGTGATAAATAAAAAAGGACCATGCCACAGCCACGGGCATGTGCGAGCTGGGCTGCGCGCATGGCAAAGGAATTCAATATAAACAACTTTTTTATTTTTTTCCTTTTTCATGTGGGACTAAATAAGTAGTGGAGTTGAGTAACGAGGAAGTACAGTGGAAAAATTTTGGAAGGAACTTTGAAGGAGGGAACTTTTGAATTTCTATCCAAGATATTAGCAATCTCCCTCAAAATTCAAAAATTCACAAAGTAATAAGAATACATAATAATATAAAAGAAATTTTTTTTACTGGGTATATATACTATGCAATAGGTGAAGTATCTTTCATGACTTAACTTCACTTAGTATATATAGTATTAACCTAAAAAGAGTGAAGTGAACCAGCCTTGAACTACATTTCTTTAATTCAGATTTCTACTATAGTGCACATAGTACAGAAGCTCATTTGCGATTGCGGGTTTGTATATTAATGACCACGTGTAAGTATCTTGATTATTTCATTAGAGTTTCTAGAGATTGTCTGTCTCTAATTGTGGTCATATATAAGTACTCTAATATACGTGAGTCCTTCCAAGAATGTATATAGTGTCATAAATCGAGAAATGTCTTTTGAATTTTATTCAGAGATAAACTCCTTCTAACCATTACATAGGAGCACTAATTATCATAAGGATGGAATAAAGTCCATGACTCCTATATCAAATAAATCACATATGCTCCCTGACCAACAAATCAGCTCGTTATTATCATATTGAACCTCTTTCAAGGAATCTCTTATCATAGAGGTCGGGTTCTCACTGTTAGAAGATTTTTTAAAGACTAAACTCCATTTTTCTCGATGACATCAGACCTTAGTCTTGTTTAAGCCTTTTGTAAGCCAATCAGCAAGATTGAGATATGTGACAACATGATTTATTGAAACAATTTAAAATTTTTCCTTTCTTTTTATAGACTTTTGGCCCGGGAGAAGTCTTCCAAAACATCGGCCAGTTTCTGCCATGTCTGCCATCTCCTCCGTTGGCACTCTTTACCGTGTCCATCTTCATCGTCCATTGCCATCCTTGGAGCTGATATCACCGCTCACCCTTTCATGGCCTGAAAATGCAGGAATCGCTGGTCTCTACCATTCACTACAATCCAACCCACCGGTCACCATCCAAGCATCATCTTCCTCATTGGCCCGAGATGCAGACCGCCGTCTTCCCTACTCTTTCACTCATCCCTTCATGGTGCTATTGTCTCCCTGTTCTCGAAGACCCTCTTCCTCCCAGTCCTTCGTTCCACCATCACCACTCCACCATGGCCAGTCTTCATCAAGTTGCTGTCTCCTCCCCTGTTCAAGAGCTGCCACTATCTTCTCATCATCGATGCCGACCATTCTACTCATTGTCACCATCTCCTCGGTCCAAGTTGTTCTCAAGATCTAGTCCATCGCAGGCCATCATCCTCATTTCCTCTCAATCTAATGCCACGATGTCTCTGCCCAGTGTTGCTACTTGTTTCCCTCCGCAAGGTCCTCACCCATGGCTTCTTCTCTTCCAGATTACTACTGCTGCCATCATCTCAGTCATTGCATCACCACCCTCTTGTCGGACCAGAAATATGTTGTTGGGAGATTGGATGTCCAAATATGAATGGAAGAAAGAGATCGATCACAGAAGATGGATAAGCGAAGTTTAATTTTTGAGAAGGGATAAAACAAAATTTGGTTGCGATGGTTAGACGAGTATGACGATCCAGCAGATAAGGATAAGGAACCGAAGCTGTTGAGATGGATAGTGATGGGAAACCAATGCTATTTTTATGTGGGCCCGATGCGTTCCCCTTCACCTATATAAGAGCAACATCTCTTCGCTACCAGAGATTATTCCGCATTCCACTTCCCATCCGTAACCTCCCCAATCTCTAAAATATCCGCTCTACTTCCACTTTCTTCCACCCTTCCAACATACGGGAAGGAGAGTAAGCTAGGGAGACAGAGCCTTTGTCTGTCAGGTTTTTTTTATTTAAATCCAAGCCCTGTTAATGGCTTAGGAGTTAAATCTTTTGTAATTAAATTAGCTTTTTCAATAAAAAAATATTTTTCTTATTTCAATTTATTGCTTGCAATATTTAATTCCTATAATTTAAATTCTTACAATTTGAATTCTGTAAGTAGTGTAGTTTTTATTTTTGCATATCTTTAATTTCTACAATTTATATTTATGCAACTAGTGCATAATTGATTTTATTTTTTATATAATTTTTAAATTTTTAATTTAGATCATGTCTGGTTAGACGAATCCTTTAGGGTTGGCGATAAAGTTAGACCATTATTAGAAGCCCTTTCTTAGGATCTTTTCTTGGACTTTAATTTTAAAGAGTCTTTCTTTCTTTTTAAACTTCTTGCCAAGAGACTTGATAGATTATAGTTGGATTTCAATCCTTTCATAATTCATACTTGATTCGGTGCAAGGAGGGTAACAATTAAAAGGCTCTCAACATTTTTTTTATTCTTTTCTCTTCTTCCTTGTAAAACCTTGATGGATTATAGTTAGATTAAAATTTCTTCATAATCCATACTTGGTTAATACAAAGAAAGAAGTTGGAAGGATGTTATAAGAGAAATCATTAAAAAGGTTTTCTAAATCATTGATCTAGTAGATTTATAAGTCCTAGATCTTTAAATTATTTATCTTCTCGTTTAATTAACTTTTGCTCATCTTTGTTAAAGCTCACCTAAGCAAGGGTTTGAACATAGTTCAAATACAAATTTCTCGTGGGATCGACCCGTACTTGTTGGACACGCTACTTTGCATACCATGCACTTATGGTTTCAAATTAATATTCATATCAATACTCTTTCTAAAGCAGTCCAATAAATTATACTAAGATTATTAGTATATCTACTAAGTCTAGATAAAGCATAGGTAATATCAGGTCTGGTTCGATTAGATAGATACATTAGAGAATCAATAATTTGAGCATATTTTTTATAATTTATAGATTTTTCTATATTTTTCAAGAGATGGATGGATGGATCATAGAGAGTAGTCACAAAATAATCAAAATATTCAAATTTATCAATAAATTTTTGAGTGTAGTGAGATTGAAATAAATAAATTAAATCAGAAGTTCGAATGATTTTTATTCAAAGAATTATATCAGCTTTATCTAAATCTTTCATATTGAAATGATGGATAGAAAATTCTTGATATCATTTATTAAATCTAGATATGGAGCTAGAATCAAGATGTCATCAATATAGAGACAAAGAGAATGAATTGATCATCAACTTATTTTTGATAAAGATAATTATTTGATTCATTGATTTAAAATTCATAGAATAAAATTACTTGATCAAACTTTTCATGCCATTACTTAGGAGCTTGTTTCAGTTCATAGAGTGATCTAATAAGTCTACATATTTTATTCTCTTGACTTGGCACGGAAAAATCTTTAGGTTGATGCATATAGATCTCTTCTTTAAGATCTCTATGTAAGAAGGTAGTCTTAACATTCATTAGATAAACAAAGAGTTTATGAATGGAAGCTAGAGCAAGAAGAATTCTAATAGTAGTAATATATGTTATTGATAAATATGTATCGAAAAAATCAATATCAGCATTTTGTCCAAAACCTTGAATAACAAGCCTAGCTTTATATTTTTTTATGGTTCCATCAGTCCTCATCCTCTTTTCGAAGACCCACTTACATCATAATGATTTATTTTTAGAAGGTAAATCAGTGAGAATCCAAGTATTATTCTCAATAATGGATTTAATTTTACTATTTATTGTTTCTTTTCAAAAAGCAGCATCAAGTAAGATCATGGCATTTTAGTAAGAAGTATTATTCTGATAGTAGCAATAGATGATGATATATCTGAAGAAGATGAATGATCAATGGTTGATCAAGAGATCCAATTTTTAAAAGAAAAGATATTTTAAAAAAATGTTGCATCTCTAAATTTGATAATAATATTATTTGATATTGAAAAAAATTTGGAGTTAACAATAAAAAATCTATAGGTATTACTATCAAGAAGGTAGCTAACAAAAAATAGCATCTATAATTTTAGATCTGTATAGTTCTCTTTAGTTCATGAATTTCAACTCTAACCAAGCATCCCCAAACTCGAAAATAGCTAAGCCTAGATGGATGACCTTTTCAAGGTTCAAAAGGAGTATTATCTCTATCTTTGGTAGGTATTCTATTAAGAATGCAGTTGATAAATAAAAGAGCCTCTTTCTAAAGATTTTTTGGAATACCCAAACTTATAATCATAGCATTTATCATATCCAATAAAGTTTGATTTTTTCATTCAGCCACACTATTAGATTGAGATGAATAAGAAATAGTGACTTCATGAATTATCTTGTTTTTGTATAAAATAGGATCATTTCATCCATACTCCCCTTCTCGATCAGATCTTAGCATTTTAATCATTTTTTCAGTTAGTTTTTAACTTCTGCTTTATAAATCTTAAACTTGTTAAGTACTTTATCCTTAGTCTTTAAAAGATAGATGTAATAAAACTTAGAGAAGTCATCAATAAAAGTCACAAAATAGCGATTACCTCCATGGATTTAAATTCTACTAAAATTATAGATATCACTATGGATGAGTTCTAAAATTTGAGTATCTCTAAAACTATAGGCTTGAAAGGTTTTCTAGGTTATTTTTATTGAATACAAACTTTATATTTAGAATCATATTCGATATTGATTCTTGGAATTAAATTAGGATCAAATACTTTCTTGATTGATCTAAGATTAACATGGCCAATCTTCTATGTCATGTTTCACTAGATTTAGAATTTAACATAAGAGATTCAAAAGAAGTAACTAAACTTTTATTAAAATTGATAGGAGGTATTTCTTTTAATTTAAAAAGTCCCTCTAAGACAAAGCCTTTACCAATAAATACATCTCCTTTATAGACTACAACTTTATTAGATTCTAAAACAATTTTGAATCCTAACTGGACAAGTAAAGATTACTTAGTAAATTTCTTCTCATGCCTGGAATATGCTATATATTTCGAAGAATCAGTGACTTTCTAGAAGTGAACTTCAGGCTAACAATTCCTAATCCTAGTACTTTGATAGTTGTTTCATCATCCATAGTTACACTTTCTCTACTTGATTCCTGGTATAAGAAAAACCAAGACTTATCAGTATAGATATGGATGTTGGCTTCGGTGTCTAACCATCATTCAGAATCTAAATAGATTAAGTTGACTAAAGGAGTGAAAGAAACTAACCTAAAAGAAAATGGTTCAACTTCGGCCATATCAACTTGGGATTTTAGTTGGTGTTGGTTTTTAGCTCCATTCTTCTTCTTGTAGACAAAGTAGAACCTCTCACCACCTTATTCCTTAGATCTTTAGACTTGATTATTTGGTCTATGTTTTTTATTTTGATACTTGGGCTTACTCTTTTCTTTATAATTTTGATCTTTGGGTCTAAAGTTTGGATTATGACCTTTAAAGTTTTGATTCTTAGGATTTGGACTTGGCTTTTAGTTGATTTTCTTGAATCTCTCTAAGTCTGAATTGGTTCTTTAGCCTAATGATTGAAGAATAGATCTAATAGTTAGAAAAGACTGGATACTCCTAAGGTCACGGGCAAATTAAGATCAAGATGGAGGAAGTTTGTCTATCAAGCTTGATAATTGATATATTTTATCAAGTATAGATCCTCTCTATGAATCTCTTATACTAGATTCTAGAATTGATGAATTTGATTGTTTATGGATAAGTTATCTACCATTTTAAAATTGTGAAAGTTTGAGATGGTGAACCTATAGTCCCTTTATTATCTTTGGTATAGGTTTTTTCTAAGACTTGCTAGACTTCTTTAAAGGTTTGCCACTTTCTATAGGTTTCATATAATTTATCTAAAAGATAACTTAGTATTCTAAACCTACAGCGATAATCATTTTCTCCAGGAGATTTAGAAGTTGACCCTATGTTCGATGAAATAGGTTTAAAAGGAAGGAATTTTCTTAGGACAGATATCAAACTTAGAAAAATTAACTAGGCTTCTAATTATTCTTGCCATCTAAGAAATCTTTTTTCATTAAAATGATCAGGTTTGAAGCTAGAAGAATCCTCTGAACTCATGAAAAAGTATTTTAAGAAGAGGCTAAGGAACAAGATTGAGAGAGATAAGAGTTGCACAAAAATTATGATGAATTCTTTTAGTAAATTCATAATTTGCAAATCTTATTTTGAATCTTAATCTTGCTATTTTGATATATATTTACATAATTAAACTATAATAGAAAATTAAATTAGAGAAAACTTATATGTAGAGAAATAAATAATATAATTATCAAAAATAATGGTATATGAATTGAATACAAAATTTGTTTATTCATTAGACTATGATGTCATAGTTGTGTATTGTTAGTAATTAAATCGTAATTGTATATAATCGCCTTACATTGTTAGGAAGTACATATTGGAAATACATATCTTATAAAAAGTTGATTATGATTCAATTAATCTAACAATAAAATAATTATTGAATTAATGTAAAAACTTATAAAATATAAGATAGGAAATTAGTCTAGAGGCATGCTATGCATTGTTCTAAGGCAATTCTCGATCCTCTTGCAGGATTAATCTCGAGAACTCTATCCCAAGATATAAACAAAAATCTTCTTTATGAGCATGACCATGGAGAATATGATAAAACTTCAATCTAGCAATAGAAATAATATTGAAATGAAAGGATTATGAAAAACTTAACAAAAGAAATGAGGGATTTGAAAGTCTAATTATTATTTGAAGAGGGTTAAGGTTTTCTTGAAATAAAAGTCTAATTATTAAATCATAGAAAGTGTTAAGAGAGTGAAGGCTTTAGATTCTAGAGAGTGCCTAATGCTCAAAATTTCTTTTGTTGGTGTTAATAATGTAGAATCAAGTCTACTATGAGGTGGAGTTAATCAATAGATAAATTTTAGGGATGAAAAACTTTATATTTTAATTCAAGGTTGAGGTGCTAATGTTCATTTGAAAGAGATTGAGAGAATTCATTATATACTGTAAATCGTAAGGATCAAAATAGAAATATCATATAATTTGATTAAGGTCTTATGAAACAAGCAGTAGAAGAGGGGGATTATCTAGAAGCTCAAGGATAATATTAGGGTTGGGTGTTTCTAAAGTCTAGGCCATCATGACTTTCTTGTAGAAGTAACAAAGGATAATTGATTATATTGACAGTAAAAGGTTAGTATCATTTTGGAAGAGCTCAAGAGAATTCGATATGTATTGTAAATGGAAAGGATCAAGTTTGAGGATTATATAATTTTGTTATGTTAAAACTCGGAAAACAAGTACCCTAAGAGACAGACTAATTGGGAGTTTGAGAATGATATGAGGGTTGGTTACTTCCAAGATTTTTAAAAAAAATCTCAAACAAGCTAATTTTGAGGATGAAATTATTTAAGGGGGGAGAATGTAATAATCCAAAAAAAGGGAGGAAATCGAGCCAAAGGAAGAAGACTCCGGATAGGAGTCTTCTCCTCCTTTGAGAAGGAGTCCAAATCGAGCTGGGATCGAACTTTTGAGAACCGCCTCCTAAAGTACCAAGGGCACAAATTGCAGCAACCCAGGCATAGATGCCTTCATTAGAACCTAGTATCATAGTGGCCCAATCATTGTGGAAACGGATCCAAGAAGACCTCCCCTGTTCGGCCAAGAGAAGAAGAAGAGAAGAGAGGGGAAGGAGAAGAGGAAGAGAAGGGAAAAACAGAGGGAGAGAGAGAAGAAAAAATTCATGCTGTCGAGCTCGGTGCCTCCATCGCTCACCATGCCGCTTCCTCCACCCTCTTCCTCCTCTCCTTCGGCAAGGACGATTATGCCACCCTCTTCTCCTGCAACCTCGAATCCGAGCCACTATGGATCGCCACCGACCTTGTTCGGTCGAGCAGAGGAGGAGGAGATGAGGAGGAAAGGGAAGAAGAAGAAGAGCAAAGGGGGAGGAAAGAGAGGAGAAGAGAGAAGAGGAAGGGAAGAGAAGAAAAGAGAAGAAGAAAAAAAAGAAAAGAGGGCAACCCCTGTTTGGTGGAGAAAAAGAAGAAAAGAAGGGAAAGAGAAAAAAGAAGAGGAGAGAAGAAAAGAAAAGAAAAAGGAAAAAACAAAAGCAAAGAGAAAAAGAAAAAAAGGAAAGGAAAAAAAGAGAAAAGAAAAATAGAAAAAGAAAAAAAGAAGAAAAAAAGAGAGAGGGAAAAGAGAGAAGAGGAGGAAGAGGAGAGAAGAAAAAAAGAAGAGAGAAAAAGAGGAGAGAGAAAGGAGAAAGAGAAAGAGAGA
The DNA here is from genome assembly GCA_021397845.1 of Areca catechu. Classification (NCBI taxonomy): domain Eukaryota; kingdom Viridiplantae; phylum Streptophyta; class Magnoliopsida; order Arecales; family Arecaceae; genus Areca; species Areca catechu. Next base: position 19,760,374 of record CM038052.1, on the reverse strand, counting down.
TAAAAGGAGTAAGTTAAATAAATAAATTAATATTGAAAAGGGAAGATCAAAAAGCTCCTCTCTCTTAGAGTTCATGAAGTAAGGGTATCAATGGATGGACCATTGATAAAATTTGGATAAAAATTTTGGATTTATAATTATCTTAGAATTATTTATTTATATTAAAAATTATTATTATAGGGGAACGTCCTTCTTAATAGAAAGGCATTGGGCGAGCTCCGGGTACAAACTGATTCGGATACATTTGGATTGGCTCTAGGGAGGTAAGGATTTTTGGACATGATCATCATTTTTAGAATTATAATTTACATGGCATGATTTTGATCCCTGCATATGAGCTTTGGCATGCATGATAGTTATGCATTGTATATTTTGACTTTTCATGATGGACAGTGTGATTGCTCTCATTATTATTTATATTCCTGTGTTCTATATTCTACTAAATAAAACTTTTTTTGATGATTTAGACTGTAATGCCGGTCATTGAAAAACTTGAGATGACATGATTTGATAGCATGATATGAATTGAAAAAGTGATAACCAAGAAAATGAGGTGTTTGGACTAGCCACGCCACAGGCAAGACCATAGTTACTGAGATTGCCAGTCATAGGCTAAAATGTGATAATGAGATTGTCAATCACCGGCTGAAGTATGATGCCGAGATTGCTAGTCATGGGCTAAAGTATGACAATGAGATTGCCGGTCATGGCCTAAAATGTGACACCGAGATTGCTAATCATAAGCTGAAGTATGACAATGAGTTTGCCAGTCACAGGCTAAAGTATAACATTGAGATTGTCAGTTATGGGCTAAAGCATGACCATGGTTAGTCTAGAATCTTAAAAAGGAAGGATAACAAACTGGAAACATAAAAAAAAATATGATTTTACCAAAAATGTTGTTATATATGGTACTGAGTTATTTTGGTTGCATGACATGATATTTTATTATTTTCTTGTTATTTTCAAAATTATATTATTATTGGTGTGACTATATGGAGTCTTTATTGGGTTGTGAAGCTCACTCCCCACTTTTTTATGTTTCTTTCAGAGATGCAGGATGCATAGCAAAGATCGAGTTGGGCATAAATTCGAATACCAGAATTTTAGATTGTTTAGTTAGTTCTGTTTTTGATATCCATATAATAATCAAGTTAACAATTTAATGATCTTGACTTGAACAAATTGATTATTTAGTTATTTTTAAATTATTTAATGATGGTTAGTTAATTAATGTGATTTTTTTGGAGGCATGGCATGATCTCTAGGGTGATATCTAAGATTATGCAACCGGTCGCGTAGCCGATTCCAATACTAGATTTGGGACATGATATTTTGAGAGCATGCTCTACTTCATTGCCCTTGAAATCTCGAGATAAAAGGCTATTATTTGGACACCTACTGCTTAGCATATGACCGATGCAAGAAGAAAGATCCTAACATATAACTAATTAATTAATTATATTTATTTTATTAAAAAATATATAATATATATAATAATAAAAATAATTTAATTATTTTTTATAATATTTAGATAGTATGGGTTTGATAGAATAGAACATGTGAAGAAAGAGTATTTTTCATACAAGGAGGAAGAGAGTAAAAACTAATAGGATAAGAAAACTTAATATTTCATTAGAATTTTTACAACTTTCTTAATCCAAGATGGTTTAAGCACATTTTCTTATATAGAGAATTTTACAACCTTTCACCTATCCTTCATAAATTACCAAAAGTCATATTTAATCAAAATGACACTTTGGTTTCATACATGTAAATGAATTCTAAATAAATTTCATAGAAAATCCTAAAAGTCATTGCTAATAACAAGACAATATTAATTCAATAACCTTTGGAAGTATCAAAGGACTCTTGGAATAAGACAACATTAACTCTATGACCCTTGGAAGTATCAAAGACTCTTGAAAACTTGTCCACAATTAAGTTTAACTTTTTTCAAGATTCTAACACTCCTCTTTAAACTTAATTGTCTTCCATCATTCATACCAAGTTGATCCTTGAATTTGTTGAAGAGATCAGCTCCAAGTGGTTTAGTAAAAATGTTGGCAATTTGATCATGAGTTTTTACATAAATAAGCTCCACATCTTTGTTCTTCACATGCTTCCAGATTGAATGACAGTGAACATCTATATGTTTGCTCCTTGATGATAAACTGGATTCTTTTCCAAAGCAATTGCTGACTTGCTATCAATGTAAATTTGTGTAGCTTCATTTTGATTAAAATTAATCTCCTTTAGTGTTGGATCGATGCCCCTAACCATTCTTATAAAAGGAACACCTCTATTATAAGAGGTAGGTTTATCTTTCTTAAACCGACAGCGCAGCAATACCGGGGCACACCAGTCGACCCCCCGCCAAGCACCGTAGCACCAAACCAGTGTACAATCACCGAGCCGGCTCGCATGGAAACAGAGAACCTTGGTGTGGGCCCCAGCCTCACCTTAATAATGGCACCCACATTTCCTGGGCCCAGACCCCCGACCTCGAGGGTGTGAGCTAGCCCTACCCAACAATCCCTCTCAGCGAAAAACCCCTCGAGAATTCCACTTGCGGGGACTCGAACCCGTAACCTCGGCTCTGATACTAATTATTGGATCGATGCCCCTAACCATTTTTACAAAGGAAACATCCATATTATAAGAGACAGGTTTATCTTTCTTAAACCGGCAGTGCAGTAATCCCAGGGCACACGAGTCAACCCCCCCGCCAAGCACCGCAGCACCCAACCAGCGACTATCACCGAGCCGGCTCGCCTGGGTGCAGAGGACCTTGGAGTGGGCCCCAGTCTTACCTTAATAGTAGCACCCACATTCCTTGGGCCCAAACCCCCGACCTCGAGGGTGTGAGCTGGCCCCACCCAACATTTAGTAAGCTCATTAGCCATATTGCATGACTAACACATGAAGATGCTGCAACATATTCGGCTTCACAAGTTGAAAGAGTAACAATTGGTTGCTTCTTTGACATCCATGAGAATGTCGTATCACCCATATAAAATACAAATCTACAAGTACTTTTTTGATTATCCAAGTCTCCACCCCAGTCACTATCGGAGTATCCTTTAAGTTAAAAATTATTAGAATGAGAATAAAAAAGCCAAGACTTGGAGTACCTTGAATATAGCATAGGATTCTTTTAGTGGCCTTCCAATAAGATGATTTTGGTTCCTCCATGAATCTACTCACCAAAACAATACCATATAGTATGTTCAGTCTCATACATGTCAAGCATCTTAAGCACCCTACTAAACTTTTGTACAGTATGGATCAATCACCTTATCTTCATCATTCTTAGATAATTTTACACCACTATCCACCGGTGTGCTCATAGGATTGTAATCTTCCATTTTGAATTTTTTAATCACTTCTTTTGCATAGTACTCTTGAAAAACAAAATTCTCGTTTTCTACTTGATTCACCTCTAAGCCAAGAAAATAGGACATAAGTCCCATGGCAGTCATTTTGAATTCTTTCGCCATTGCCTCATTGAATTCTTTGATCAATTGTATAGAATTGCTAATGAAGATAAGATCATCAACATATAATGAGACAAATAATATATTCCCATCCTTCCTTTTGACATAGAGAGCTTGTTCATAAGAGCATTGAACAAAACCAGTAGCCTTGAAATATATATCAATTCTTGAGTTCCAAGCTTTTGGTGCTTGCTTCAAACCATAGAGCATCTTTTTTAATTTTAACACTTTATCTTCTTCCCCACTTCTGATATAACTTTTGGGTTGCTCAATGTATACCTCTTCATTCAAGTAGCCATTAAGAAAAACTGATTTAATATCAAGTTAAAAAATTTTTCATTTATTTTGAGCTACCAAAGAAATCACCAAACGAATGTTTCCATTCGAGCAATAGGAGCAAATACCTCATCGTAGTCAATCCCGGCCTTTTGCTTGTGGCCTTTAGCGACAAGTCATGCTTTGTATTTTTTTACTTCACCTTGCGATTCTTCTTGACTTTATAAATCTACTTTACTTCAATTGGTTCAACTCCTCTTAGTAAAGAGTTAGCTCCCATGCTCATTCTTTTCTATGACTTTTATCTCTTCATTCGTGGCTTTCCTCTACTTTTTATCTTTGATAGCATCTTCAAAAGAAATTATTTCTTCATTAGCAAAAAGACAAATAAGATTTAGGGGAGTTGTCATCTCATATAAATCTTGAATGCTTCTTGTCTTTGGTGATGTTGAACCATCTTCATCTGATAAAGTAGGAGATGAAGGTGGTGTTGGCTCACTTATTTACTCCTTGATTTGCTCTTCATCTTGTATCATCACCATATTAGTATTCCAATCCATATACCATCTTCTTGAAACTTCACATCTCGGCTTATAATAACTCTCTTGGCCTTTGGTTCATAGAGTTTGTAGGCTTTAGATCTTGCATCGTAGCCGATGAAGATACATGACAAGCTTTTATCATCTAACTTGCCTCTCCTTTGATCTGGAATATGTGCATAAGCTATGCACCCAAATACCTTCAAGTATGAGATATCAGGTTATAACCACTCTATGCCTCTTGTGGTGTTATTTCTTCCAAATTTTTTGTAGGGATCTATTAAGCAAGTAAACTGCACAATTTATGGCTTCTTCCCAAAACTTCTTTGGCATCTCCTTTGTTTTAAGCATGCTTTGAACCATGTCAAGTATGGTTCGATTTTTTCTTTCTGCAACTCCATTTTGTTGGAGTGAGTATGATGCAGTCAAGGATCTCTAAATACCATGATATTTATAAAAACTTTCAAACTCCTTGGATGTGAATTTCCTCCGCGATCTGACCGTAATACTTTGATGGTATAGCCACTTTGATTCTCCACTAAAGCTTTAAACACCTTGAAAGCTTGAAATGCTTCTGACTTCTCCTTCAAGAGGTACACCCAGGTTTTCCTACTAAAATCATCAATAAAAGTTAGGAAATAACGACGATCTCTAAATGAGCTTGGAGTGATTGGTCTATAAATATTGGTATGAATAAGTTGAAGTGGTGTTTTTGCTTTGTTGTAAGACTCCTTTGGAAAACTCCTCGGATGTTTGCCAAAAGCACACCCCTCACATATATTATTAGGAGCATCAATATAAGGCAGCCCTTTTACCATTCTCTTATTTGAAAGAAGTTTTAGAGCATAAAAGTTGACATGTCCAAACGTAAATGCCAAAGCCAAAAAACATTCTTCATACATGCACTTAAGCATTTAGCAATAACATGATTTATGTTTAGCTTAAATATACGGTTATTTGATATAGGAACATGAGCAATCAATTTGTTATGTTTTCTTAGATAGAAGCTTTCATCTTTCAGTTTCATATCAAACCTTTTCTCCAAAAGTTGTGCAATACTAAGAATGTTGGTTTCATATCAGGCACATAATAGATATTGAAAATAAACTGTTGACTTCCATTTTTGAATTGATTAAGTATCTTACCAATGCCCTTTACCTTTACCTTGGAAGCATCACCAAATGAGACATGGCCATTCACCGATTCATCAAGCTCCATGAAGATTTCTTTATGCCCCATCATGTGGTTACTTGCACCGGAGTCCAAAAATCACATATTTTGATTGGTAGCTTCTCTTCCTTTTTGTGCTAGTAGTAGCACGTCATCTCCGTCATCTTCCTTCTTGATATAAATGGCTTTCTCATGAACTTGATTAGATTGATTAGAGTAGCACTCAAAAGAGTAATGCCGAAACTTGTTACAATTGTAATATTGAATTTGACCCTTATCGTACCTTCGGCCTCCATCTCTTTGTCTTCTTCCTCCATGAGTTTGGTTGCCTTCCCTTATATTATTGTGATCACCATGATTTCTTGCATGCCCATGGCTCCACCTCGGCCTCTAGCATGGCCACGTCCTTGACCATGACTGTGACTTCTTTGACTACTTTCGCTCCTTGATTCCTCTTTATTGTCACTGATGGAGAGCTTGCTTCGTAAAACTTGTTCCAATGATTCTTGTTTTCTCTTTAATATTCTTTGCTTATGAACTTGAAGCGAACCCATAAGCTCATCCACCATCATAGTGTCCAAGTTTTTGGACTCTTCAATAGCTGCCACAACATAATCAAATTTGTGATCTAAAGATCATAGGATTTTCTCTACGACCCGATTGTCATTAAATGTCTCACCATTCCTCCTCAATTGGTTCACAATGGTTAACACCCTTATAAAAAAAAATTTGATATGACTTCAGACTCCTTCATTTGCAAAGCTTCGAACTCACCTCTCAAGGTTTAGAGGCGAATTTTCTTTACCTTTTCTATACCTTTGTAAGAATTTTGTAAAATCTTCCATGCTTGCTTGGAGTTGGTAGCACTAGCAACCTTCTTAAATGCAGCATCATCTAGGCCTTGATAGATGAAGAAGAGAGTTTTTTTGTCCTTCTTTCGAAGCTCCGAGATTGTTGTTCTCTGATTTGCTGTAAGATTGTTGTCATCTTGGGGCTCAACATATCCCTTTTCTACAATCTTCCAAATATTTTGGGAACCAAGAAATGCCTTCATTTGAATACTCTAATTTTCATAATTGTTGGCAAGACGAGGAATGGAAAGTGCTCGATAGCCATGATATGCTCTGATACCACTTTGATAGAATAGAACAGGTGGAGAAAGAGTATTTTTACAACCCTCTTAATCCAAGATAGTTTAAATACATCTTCTTATATAGAGAGTAAAAATTAATAGGATAAGAAAACTTAATATTTCATTAGAATTTTTACAACTCTCTTAATCCAAGATGATTTAAACACATCTCTTTATATAAAAAAATTACAATCCTTCACCTATCCTTTATAAATTACTAAAAGTCATATTTAATCAAAATGATACTTTGGTTTCATACATGTGAATGAATTCTAAATAAATTTTATAAAAAATTTAAAAATTATTACTAATAACAAGATAATATTAATTTAATGATCTTTGAAAGTATCATAGGATTCTTGGAATAAGATAATATTAATCCTATAATTCTTGAAAGTATAGTAGGGCTCTTGAAAATTTGTTTGTAATTAAGTGTTTTTTTTTTTTTTCAAGATTCCCAATAGGGTGGGGGCACCATTTCAGTTTCACCAAAATATCTAACTAAGTGATCCCTGCAGTTTTCACCCAGGCGCATGCAAGCAAACGGCCACAAACGGGCGTCGCTGTCGAGATTTTTGGGGCAACGCCGGCGCGTGGGAAACGCCTCCAGATGGATTTCGAGTGCGGCGACGTGGGCGCGTGGAGAGAGGCGCTCGCCGCCTATGACACTCGCCTCCAGTCCCTCCACAAGCCCGACCTCCTCCCGCTCGACGCCTTCTACCGCGCCGAGCTCCCCCTCTTCCTCCGCCACCGGGAACCCCACCCCTTCCTCTCCAAGAACGAGCTCCGCCGTCTCGTCCAGTGGAAGCTCTCCCGAGGGAAATGGAGGTAAATCCTCCATTCTGTCCCAACCTTCCTCTTGTCCTTTTCAATTGAACATGGTTGTTGGGTTTTAGACCTCGGCTGCTGGATTTCGTGTCGTCGTTGGATGAAAACCTAGTGGAATCTGCCTCTGCGAAGGCATTCGCGGCGCTTCCAGACCTGTCCAAAGCCGTGTCGGAGCTGACGGTATTGAAGGGAGTCGGACCGGCGACAGCGTCAGCCGTTCTGGCCGCCTATGCGCCGGATGTCGCGCCATTCATGTCCGATGAGGTGAATTAGACATGGTTTTGGGGAAAGTTGGTTCTTTTCCGCAACATTGCTTCCTGTTTTGAGTGATATATTTGGAAAAAGTTAACCTTTTTGATCCCGATTGATGTATTTGTTAGGCTATGATTGCTGCGCTGGGAAATGCCAAGCAGTATTCGGTGAAGCAGTATCTCGCACTTGCTGAGAAGCTACAGAGCAAAGCAAAGGTCAATATTTTCAACCATGATTCCAATTCTAGATATTTTAATATTAGTGAACTCGCTACTTCCAGTATGCATGTTTGATTGTGACCATGTGGATTGAATTCATGGTTTTACTAAATGCAACTCACTTACCATAACCATCCAGCATTTTCCCAACTATTTGGGGTCATCTAATGCGTGCAACTCATTCGACAAAATGTCACAGAAATTCTTTTGCCTTTTTATGTATATCATGCCTAGATGCAGATGAAGTTAACCTTGGCTTCGAGAGGCCATCTTCACTATGTTTCTTATAAATCAATTTTGATAACTATAGCAACATATTAGCCGTTGCAAACTTTGCCTAAGGCAAATGTCGTATGAGGCCACTTTAAAGTACTTATCCTTATCACTACGGTGGTAGCGCGGTCGGTTAAGACGCAGCTCAGCTCTTATATATAATCCACTAGTCATGGGTTCGAGGAACGATCCCATGGATGACTCGATTAAATTCTAGATTAAGTCTGGAATACGTTTCTGGGAGCTGAGCGGTCGTAACTCCGGTGCCGTAGTGGGGCTAGGCTGACGTACTCGTCCAGTTGTGTGAAAAGGGCATACGAAAAACTGTGGCCCGAATCGAACATGGTCTGGCGGGCTAGGGGCCTGTTACGGGGAGCCACACTGGGGTAAAAACCCTTCTACCTTTTTGTTCTATCAAAAAAAAAAAAAAAAAAAAAAAAAGGGTACTTATCCTTAATTCTATTTTTATAGAAAAGGATTAGGTTGATGATGAATTGTTAAATCCACTGGACTTGCCGTGTTATCTTTTAATTGTAGGTTCCTCGGCTAAGGATATGAGCTGAAATTGTTTTTTTCCTGAATGATCATACTGTGAGCTGTCGTTTGACTAGTTAATCGGCACAGGACCAAGGAATTTGGATCTTAGTGTTGGGAAGTGATGAATTTCCTTGTACATTTCTGTTGCTAGTTTGCCAGGTCATTTGGTCTTACAATTCAAACTTGCTTACTGCATTGGGCATAACAAGTAATTTGGTTGTAGTGGAAACCACCTTAATCCATATATGAGATACCACAGCCAGTCTAATAGAAGATATTTAGCATGTTGATCTGCTGGAGATAATATGATCTTTTACCTTTTCATACTCTATTATCCTTCTTTCTTTTTCTGAATTATGTTAGACATTGCTAGTTATTTTGTTTCAGCTTTTGATGCCCCAACATGTTATCCTTGTATAACATGAAAATTCAGTCATTCTCTAAGGAAAAAGAAGTGACTTCAAAAAGGATTATTATGAAGACCTGGGTGTAGGGACAGAAATGGTATGCATAATGCAATCTATTTAAAAAGAAAGAGGTTGATTTTTTCAGGTTGTTTATCCTTCCATTTTCTTTGCGGTTAAGGAGGGCAAAGACTTGCAGATGTTTAATAATGATTATTGAAATTTGAAATGCGGAACTGACGCCATTTTGAGAGAGTACTGTTGAAAAGATGTTAGGTGGCATTTGGTGACCTAAATGAGATCATCAATTCATCACGGTGATCTAAGATCATTAATGATCTGAGTCTTATAGTGATATGATTATAGCTGATTCAAAATCATTGCATTTGGTAGGTCATGGTCTAGCGATTAAAGATCTTAAAGCATCTACAAGTAATTTATTTGGTATTCCATAAGAATTTAGGATCCATATAATACCAAAACTATTCATGATATCTTTCATAAAAATATATTTATTTATTAATATAAATATTTATTTTGATTATAAAAATAATGCATAATATATTGAATATTTTATTATATAAATATCAAGTATAATAAAATATTTTTACTCTAATTTAAAATTATCATTAAATCGTAATATGATTAATAATATAATATATATCATAAATATAATATATAATATTGATATAATATAATATCAGATATATAATATTAATATAATATATTAACGGTATGTTGATATATCAATTTTTTCTAAATTGAAGGATATTTTTGCTTTTAAATTTTTGTCCGAGATCACTGTCTAGGGGCGATCTTGGATCCTCGACCTCAATGATGGGTATCTGATCACTAGATTGGGCAGTGATTTCAGGAGTGGGGATATTTTGGAATCACTACTGTTATACCCAATCAACTTTTCTCTGAACCGGATCAAAGATCCGACCGATCGGCTTAAGGGCTAACCGACCCACCAGAGATCCTGCTGACCCACTTAAGGCCGACCGCCCCACTAGAGGTCATGCGGATCCACTTGAGATCCTGCCAACCCACTTGAGGTCCGATTGACCTGCTTCAGCCAGACCCATACTAATCAGAAGGCTCCAGAAGTCCCTTCCAGCTGGTACCAGAATTCTGTTACAACAGATCCCATGACGTGGTCATGTCTTGGTGCCACCTGGCCACTATCCTGATTCTCCTAGGAGTAGATCGGACATTTCCAGCCTAGTTCCTAATAGATTATGATAACGTTCCGTGCCTATATAAGGTAAATGGAGGACTTCGAGCGGTAAGGGCACTCTTCCTTCTCCACGAGCTATCTCCTTTTGATTCCTTCATTCTGTTGCTCTAAGGTTCCCGCTAACTTAGCGATCGAAGTGTCCCCCGCCGGAACACCACCGGCTCATGAGACTTCTTTGCGGGAACCGGGAGAGAAGCGCTCCAGCCAGGCCGAGAGAACTCGGTCCGGGAGATTCGGTAGCAACAGATTGGCGCTAGAAGGAGGGCCCCGAACCTTCGTTCTTATTTTCCTTCTCTAAAAGGAGGAATCCACGATCAAGTATAGGAATGGTGAAAGGAAGAGCCCAGAATACCTCCATCAGGAGAGGCCACTCACCGTCAAGATCGGAAGATCCTCTCAGGGAGAACGACGCCGCCCAACCTACCATCATCCTGGGACAACAGCAGTTCCATACCTTTTTGAATCGCATTGACATCCTTGCTGCCGTAGTTCAGAACCTCCAAGATGCGGCCAATGACAGGTAGCAACCCCTTGCGGTGTCCCAAACCAACCATCCGCCTACTGCCGAGGGAAGCCGACTGCAGGGAGTCCCTTAGCTCCGCTCCCACGTGGCCCCGGAGCCCCGAAGGTCTCAGGGAGCTCATGCTGATGGAAAGAGAGCGAGGCCCGCCTCCCTCTCCTTCGCAAACTCGGTTCCTGACAACGATCAGCACCGCAGCGAGGACCCAAGAGACTACACCAGAAAGCTCCAGCGCATGGAGGAGCAGATCGCTGAGCTGGTCGATCGGCAAAAGGCTGACGGGGCGCAGGCGTACGACTCTCGCCCGCCTTTCTCCGCCAGAATCATGGGGAAAGCTATCCCCCGCCACTTCAAGATTCCTCAAGTGGATGCCTACGATGGCACCACCGATCCACTGGATCATCTGGGTACTTACAAGGCCCACATGATGGTACAGGGCGCCTCTGACGCCCTCCACTGCATTGTCTTTCCTGCGATACTTAAGAAAGCAGCTCGAATGTGGTTCTTCGCCATCCGACCAGGTACGATTCACTCCTTCCCCAGCTAGAAAAACTCTTTCTATCTCATTTTAGGACTTGCAGCCGGACGTCGAGGAACACGGACCGCCTCTTTCTCGTGCAACAAAAGGAAGGAGAAACCTTCCAGAACTACATGGCCCGATTCAATTCAGTGACCATGGAGGTCCCAGACCTCAATGGAGACATAGCTATGCCGGCCTTCAAGAAGGGACTGCGATCGTCCAGGCTTACCTTCTCCCTGGACAAAAATTTTTTGACAAGCTACTCCGAACTGCTGGCCTAGGTGCAGAAATATGCCCTGGCAGAAGAACAAGCGGCAAGCCGACGCCATGCTGAAGGAAGGTCGGCCTCCAAGAAGTAGAGCAACAAGGCTCCCGAAGCCCGACCTCCTAGTGATGGCATCAACTTGGCCCGACGTCGCAGCCCTAAGCCAAAGGACTTCTCCAGGAAATTCGAGACTTATGCACCTCTCTCCCTCCCGAGGGAGAAAATTCTTATGGAAATAGAGAATGAGACCTTCCTGCAAAGGCCTTGCTCGGTGAGGAGCCCATTCGCATCAAGGAACAGGGACAAGTACTGCTGGTTCCATCATGATCATGGGCACAGCATTGAAGACTGCCTCCAGCTGAAGAACGCGATCGAAGATCTGATCAGGCGGGGGTACCTGCATAAGTACATCCGACCCCAGAGGAATCGGGCTGAAACCTTTACTGCTAGGGACCCCCCGGAGGAAATAGAGCTGCCCAACCAGCGCCCCACCGACGGAAATGTGGGTATGCTCCACCGTCGGTCCGACTGGAGGAATGAAGAAGACCAAGATATTGTGAAGAGGTCCCGAAGTTCTAATGTAATTAGTTTCTCCGACGAAGACCTCTTAGAGGCCCAGATCCCTGGGAATCATCCTGTGGTTGTATCGGTAGTGATTGCCAACTATGATATAAGGAGGATCTTCATAGATAATGGAAGCTCCACAGAGATTTTATTGTATGATGCTTTTGTCAAAATGAACCTGCCTAGAGCCAGGCTGCAAGAATTTTCAATGCCGTTGACAGGGTTCGGGGGGAACTCCATCGGCATGGAAGGAGAAATAACTCTGCCCGTTACAATCGGGTCAGAGCCTTGTCAAAAAACCCTCCCTATCAATTTTGTGGTCGTACACACGATCTCAGCCTACAACGCCATCTTGGGACGGCCAGCACTTAACAAATTTTGGGCCATCGTGTCTACCTACCACTTGCTGGCAAAATTTTCAATCCGGAATGGAGTCGGAGTAATGAGGGGGGACCGCAGGATGGCCAGGTAGTGTCTGACCATCCATAACAGGCAATTAGAAGACCGTTCCACCTTGGAACAACTTGATCTCAGGGTCGAAGCCGACTGCTGCTGACAACCAGTCGAGAGGATCCTATTCGTACCCCTTCGGAAAGATGATTCCATTAAGGTCCTGCAGATTGGAAGCACACTTAACGAAGAGGCCAAGGTAGAGTTGGTCAGCTTTTTACAGGATAATGCCGACGTCTTTTCTTGGTCGGCATCGGACATACCAGGCATCCCGTCGGAGGTTATAACTCACCAGCTCAAGATGGATCCAGCTTACAAGCCTGTCAGACAAAAGAAGGAGCTTCGTCCCTGAGAGACAGAGGGCGATTGATGAGGAGGTTAAGAAGCTCTCTGATGCTGGCTTCATCAGAGTGGCCCATTATCCCGACTGGCTGGCAAATGTTGTAATGGTGAGGAAAGTCAATGAAAATGGAGGATATGTGTGGCCTATACTAACCTCAACAAAGCTTGTCCGAAGGACAGTTTTTCCTTAGCAAAGGTCGATCAACTGGTGGACGCCACCGCCGGTCATCAGCTTCTGAGCTTTATGGATGACTTCTCCGGGTACAATCAAATCAGAATGCATCCGGAGGATGAGGAGAAGATAGCCTTTATCACTGATAAAGGGCTATACTGCTAAAAAATGATGCCATTCGGTCTGAAGAACGCCGGAGCCACTTTTCAAAGACTGATCAACTGGGTTTTAGAAGGGCAACTTGGAAGAAACATGGAGGTGTATGTTAACGATATGATAGTCAAGAGCCTCCGAAGAGCCGACCACATCAAAGATCTATAAGAATCTTTCGATGTCTTGAGACGTCACAGGATGAAACTGAACCTAGCCAAATACATTTTTGGGATGACCTCCGGAAAATTCCTTGGCTTTCTGGTCACGCTGAGAGGAATCGAGGTCAACCATGATAAAATCAAGGCCGTCATCGACATGGGGCATCCGACCAATAAGAAACAAGTGTAGGAACTTACAGGCCGAGTAGCTTCTTTCAATCGCTTTATCTCCAGGTCGGCCAAAAAGTGTCTCCCTTTCTTCAAAATCCTGCGGTAGTCGGATCGCTTCCAGTGGACCTACGAGTGTCGGTCAGCCTTTGAAGCATTGAAGGAGTACTTGAAGACTCCTCCCTTGCTTGCTAAGCCTGTGGAGGGAGAGCCCCTATACTTGTATTTGTCGGTGTCGGACGAGGCAGTGAGCTCCATCCTCATCCGGATAGGGGAGAACAACCAGCAAAGGCCTGTCTACTATATTAGCAAAATTCTCCATGATGCCGAAATGAGATACCCCAAGATGCAGAAGTTTGCTTACTCCCTGATCATAGCAGTCAAGCGCGGTTGCGTCCTTACTTTTAAGCGCATCCGATCATCGTCCTGACTGATCAACCTCTCAAGACGATCCTCGGAAGTTCCGACACCTCCGGTCGACTTTCCAAGTGGGCCGTCATGCTGGGTGAATTTGACATCTCCTTCTAGTCTCGGTCGGCCATGAAGGCTTAGGTGATCGCCGACTTCATAGCGAAGTATACCTGGAGACAGGAAGCACCTCCACAATCAGCCGACACATCTGAGGAAGACATTGTTGAAGAAGCAGAGCCCGCTTGGACGCTTCATGTGGACGGGGCGTCTAACCTTGCTAGGTGCGGAGCAGGCTTAATCCCGGCAGATCCCGATGGACAGAGCCTGGAATATGCCCTGCACTTTACGTTTCAGGTATCAAACAACCAGGTAGAATATGAAGCCCTCTTTGTAGGACTGAGAATAGTCGACGAGCTGGGCATCAGTCGGATCAGGGCCTTCTATGATTCCCAACTGGTGGTAAACCAAGTGAAGGGCGAATTCGAGGCGAGAAATCCAATCCTGGCCAAATACATGGACAAGGTACAAAGTCTCGTGACTCAACTTAAATTTTTCGAGATTTTTCATATACCTCGAATGCAGAACTCTCGGGCGGACGTCTTGTCACGATTGGCCACTGCCGTCACCAACTCCTCCGACCGAACCTTTGTGGAATACCAGCAACGCCCAAGCATTGCTGAAGAGATGGCTGGAATCCATCAAATGGAGCAGGAAGCCTCTTGGATGGACCCCATCCTTGCGTTCCTCATCGAAGGCACCCTACCGAAGGATAAGATCGAAGCCAAGCATGTACGCTGGACTGCCTCAAAGTATGTCATCCTCGATGGAACCCTATACAAACGGTCGTTCACGCAACCATTGCTCAAGTGCCTGGAGCCGTCGGACGCCGACTATGCACTCAGAGAGGTGCACGAAGGCATCTGCGGCAACCACCTGGGAGTTGGTTTCCTAAGGGGTGGTGGTAGCGGAAGGAAGCGCTCTATCTCTTCGAGTGCGAATGTAGCAGGGAACTCCACCTAGACCCTCATCACCTCCTTTTATAGCCTCTAGGAGAGTTGGTCCCTGTCGTCCCTCGACCCTCGCGATCCAGTCGCCAGGTGATACGACTCTCCATGCGACGGAAGCCGATGCGACGCAGGGAAACACATCCAAGCCGCGATCCGCATGATCGCCAGTTCAGTGGCGGGGAGTTCGCCCCCAGTGTGATGCCGACCGTCCAGATGTTGCCACGCCGTTCCACCCACTTTCGAAGCTTGATGGTCGAGCGTGCTAGGTTGGCCCTCCATCATTGCGCCCCTGTCGCATTAACTGCCGTTCCCCCGCCTCCAATGCGGGGTCGACACCTGTCTCAAGCGCATATCTCTGAAGACTGGAAACAGCCGGACGCAGCACGCCTGATTAGATCCGCAATCATTTCATGGACGGGTGTATTCAATGCAAGGATGATGCTCTCGCCCTTCGAAGCCACAGCCCTCCCGAAGGCCAAGAGCAAGGGGGCTACTGTTATACCCAATCAGCTTTTTTCTGAACTGGACCAAAGATTTGACTGACCAGCTTAAGGACCGACCGACCCACTTGAGGCCGACCGACCCACTAGAGATCCTGCCGACCCACTTGAAGTCTGACTGATCTGCTTCAGTCAGACCCATACTAATCAGAAGGCTCCAGAAATCCCTTCCAGCTGGTACCAGAATTTGTTACAACAGATCCCATGACGTGGCCATGTCCTGGTGCTACTGGCCACCACCCTGATTCTCCTAGAGGTAGATCGAACATTTCTAACCTAGCCCCTAGCAGATTCTGGTAACGTTCCGTGCCTATATAAAGTAAATGGAGGACTCCGAGCGGTAAGGGCACTCCTTCTCCACGAGCTATTTTCTTTTGATTCCTCCATTCTGTTGCTCTAAGGCTCCCACTAACTTAGTCATCGGAGTGTCCCCCGTCGGAACACCACTAGCCCATGGAACTTCTTTGCAGGAACCGAAAGAGAAGCGCTCTAGCCAGGCTGAGAGAACCCGGTCTGGAAGATTCGGCAGCAACAACTACCATGTATGATTGCCATGGATCAACCAAACACAGTGATTTTGGCACCTTCATCCACATTACCGTTGATCTTGGGTTGATTATCTCGTACCAAACTCCCCCTTAAAATTATCGTCGGTGCATGAGAAGTGACATTGATGCTATGTAGTTCAATGTCACTTTGGTGGTTGCAAATGGCTGAAGAAAGATAGATTTATGGTTCGAAGAGATTTGCTAAGTTGTTTAATGAGTATGACTTATTGGATTTTCCACTGAAGAACATTTGTTTGAACTGATCAACTCTTCGTGGATATCCAATATCTGCAAGGTGGATGTCTCATGTGAGTTAAACCAAATCTCAAGAGAAAGGTGTGATTCGATCCCAGGTTTGTGGTACAACAACTAAGATTTTTCTTCTTGTTTGGATTGGTTTTGTGTGTGTTCAACAATGGTTAAACAGAGAGAATAGATAATGTATGAGGCTGGACAAATTGTGCAAGTTTTGACAAAATCTCATCCTGGGTAGCTATTTCTTCTTTCTATATATTTGCACATATAGGTTTCAGCTGTTTCTTTCTTTGTTAGAAAGCGTTTATGAAGTGACTTCAATTCCCACATCCTATGCATTTGTTTTGCAGGAATTGAGCGTAGATGGGGATTGTTTCACTCCATCGGATGTTGAGAGGGCCTTGTGGAGCTCAGCTGTGGGCTCCATGTCGCTAACTTCATCAAGTGATGATCCAAAGACAAGTACCAAGAGAAGTATCAAAAGAAAAAGAAAATCTTGAGGCAAGTTTGTGTCAAATGAAAGCCCTACCAGTTCAAGGCCGCATGCTTTTAAATTTTTAAATTGTAGTAACCAGAGGTTCAGTAGTGTAATAATTATGTTTTGTGAAAGCTCTTTTAACCGATAAGGCGGTAGCGCAGTTGGTGGGCGCTGACTCCTGTCCTCCTGATCATGGATTCGGGACTTGAGCTTGTAGACTACTCGATTAAATCCAGGATTTTTTTCTGGGACATGACCGGGAACAGGGGGAGCACTTCACTCTGGCAGCTAAGTGGGGTCAGGTTGATGTACTTATCTTTGGATGGGGAGGGTATGCAAAAAATTATGATCCGAATCGAACATGGCTTGGCGGGGTGGGGATCCGGTGGGGCAGTTACAGCAGGGTTTTTCCTTCTCCGATCCCTTTTCGGTTCATCAAAAAAAAAATTTTTTTTTTTTAAGTCAAATCGATAGGATTTTGGACATGATATAATTTTTGTTTAGGATTGCTGTTGATAATGGAACTTTTTAAGTCAAATCAATGGGATTTTGGACATGATATAATTGTTGTTTAAGATTGTTGTTGGTAACGTAGCTTTTTAAAAAAATAGAGGTTTTTTTTTTTTTTTCTTTTGATAAAACGAAATGGTAGGGGGTTTTATCTCGGTGTAGCGTCCTATTCTGGTTTCCAGTCCGCTAGGTCTTTGTTTGATACAGGTCATAATTTTTTATGTACCTTCATCACCTTTCGGGGTTTATCCGAACTGGTGAGTATGTCAGTCTAGCTCCTCTACGATGTCAGAGTATTAGCCGGTCTACCCTCCAGTCACGTGCACTCGAAAATTCTGGAATTTTAATTGAGTCATCAACGGGATCATTTCTCGAATCCGTGATCAGGCAAGGAGGGAGCCAAGTCTTTACCGATCGTACTATCCCGTAGAGATAAAAAAAAGTAGAGCATTTAATTGTAAAATTTTTAGTGAAAAGCTATTTACAAAAGCTATTTACTAATTTTTAACTATATTTCTAGAATAACGAAGAATTTTAACATCTTTTTGATAACTAAATTAGAAAAAGGCTTTTAATACGAGATAATGGTGATAAAAGATATTATATAGTATTTTTACTTTTTAAACTCTTTGTACCATCAAGAATTATTACAAATTATTTATTTTAAATTTATAATATTATAATAGCATAATATTATAATATAATAATATAATATTATAGAAATATAATAATGTTATACTATTAAAATATGATTATTATGATATAATCATGATATTAACATAGTACTATCATAATATTAGTATAATATATGATTACTATACTATAAAATGATATAATATAATATCGTATAATGTAATGTATCTATTATTAGTTAATTATTATATGCAATATTTTAATATAAAGTATTACAATTATTATTATGACATTTTAATATATTATTATATAGTGTAATATTATTATAATATATGAATACACCGTTATTATTTTAATATAATATTATAATAATATTATGTTATTATATTATTCTTATATTAATATAATATAATGTAAATTATTGTTTATATATGATTTATATATTTTATTTTAATCTAAATATTATAATAAAATATAATTATTTGCGATCAGAGGTATTTTGGTCGTGCAAACAATTTCATGAGAAATTGCTTTTGGGGAGGAAGTTCCAAATTGGAGCATTTGCTACGAAGATGTTCTGCAACTTCTTGGAATATTAAAAGGCTGTTTCAGGTTTTTTTATCAAACACCTATATATCATATTTACTTAAAAAAAAAAAAAAAAAAAAAACACCTATATAATGTAATACCTTTTACAATCCATATAATACTTTTGGTCCCTCCAGAAGCAAAATCTCAAACGGCCCCGGATAAATGAATCAGGCAAGATTGTGAGAGCGCTTCGATATATATCATGGAGCAGAGGAGAAAGTTTTTGTATACCATCCCTGGTATACCGTACAAACTGATTGGATCATATAAATCCTGTTTTTTAATACATATTCAATACTATAATTTTATTTTTTTTTAAAAAACTGATTGCCCAACCCCTATCTAGCTTGTTTGCATCAAGTAATAACCTATCCAACTTGGGACCTAAACTAAATTTGAAATGATGGGTTGCAAGTCACGCGCGTAGCCATAATCCTAAACCAGGAAAAATTTCTCAAAGTCGAGGACTGCAACGACCAGGGCCGCCGGCAAGCGCAGAGAGGGGTGTTCCATGTTGGGATCCAAGGCACTGCAGATTGGGACCAAATCCACATTGGACCCACTCTTATCTCTAGTCCCATGTTGGTCGGTGCATGCTTCGCTTTTATAAATGAACTAATCATGACATGCACCCAGCACGACCATGGGCTGATGTGGACCAACCCCACTCAAGAAAGGAAGCCACTCTCTTTAGCATCGCATGCAAATCGATAATGACATCGATGAGATAGGGTGGGAAGGGATGAGCATTTGTTTTGAAATAGAAACATACAAAATTAGAAGCCATGACACGAAGGCAAATCCAGCATAAGATGCTTGCTCCTTTTTTTATCTCGATCTAATCTTTCCGGTTCCGGGCCCTCTTCAAAGCACGCCTCCCCTGCCCGGTGCCCCCGCACTAGTTATTGAACAAAAAGGTGCGAATGGCATGAAGCCATGTTGAAAGCTCCATGACCTAGAGACAATGATGGGCATTATGATACTTCTACCCACCTTGGTTAGTCAAGCATATGTTTGTGTATATATATACATATATTCTTCGGTGATTCAACCATGAAGATCAAATATAGCAACTATGTTTGTGTATATATATACCTATATTCTTTGGTGATTCAACCATGAAGATCAAATATGGCAACCGTCCAAGGAAGAAGTCGTACAACTTTTGGACCGCCAACCTTGACTCAAATAACTCCATAAGCCTCGAGATCCATGAGTACCTCCAAACCTACAATAATTCTAAAGCCATGACCAGCTCGATATCATATGAATTCGGACCCATAGACTCCTCTCAGCAATTTTGAGTAGCTTTCATAATGCTAAACCTGGTAAAAATTATAAATTGTGGTTTCCAAAAGGAGCACATATAAAGCCAAAAATTGATGTTTTTGGGATCCACCATGGCTCAAAAGAAGAAACTGATGAACAATTCCACGAGCAGGGAGTCGTGCTTCCATCCACACCTTTCTCATCCAGCAAAGGATAATTTTAAGGGCACAAATTAATAGAGAACATGGTGGTCGAATACCATCTGGGTGGGGCTTGCAAGATCCCCTCGTTCCACCTGCGTTACACCCACAAATTTGTGAACAGGATGTCATAACCATGTTCACGGAATATCATAAAATTAAGGAATATTTTTATCATTAAAAATTTTTAATTTTTTTTAAACGATGAAAATACCCTGCATCTTGTGAATAGGATTATAAAGCCATCGGGTATATTAACCGACACTAACTAACGGATGCCATAATTTTTTTCATAAAGAAGGAACATTTTCATCATTCAAAATTTTAATAAAAATATCGAACCGTAGATATTAAATGTACGTTGAAAAGCAGGATTTATATGGTCCAATTAAATGATGCGGTTTATTTTTTCTTTACAGAAAATGATGTACAAATAATTTTCCTGGCCTATAATGTAAGTGGTAGATCGAGCCCATCCAAGAATTATTTCGGATCTTCTGGAGGATGGTGGGACAGCCAAATGGGCTTATGGACTTGCGGCCTCTTTGGACCCAACCCAATCCAGTTCACGTGACATGATGACCACAACTCTTCCACTGGTTCCCTTTTTCTCCCACTCCCCCCTTGCGTAGCCCTCTCCTTTTCCAAGCCACCATCGTGATGCCAAGAGCCCCTTTGTGATGATGCTCCCCATCATCCCGTTGCCTTCTAAAGAATAAAAGGCTCAAATGGCCTCTACCGCTCCTTTCAACTGCCATTTGAGCTGCAACCGTGTCAGGATATTGCCAGCCTCTTCACGTTAATCTCATTTCCTCTCTTTCGCTCTCTACATTCATGTTAATTCTCCACCCTGCGTCACAGTGATAGCTAAGTAGCCTAGGCCCACACAAAAGGACAGAACTTGATGATCTAACTAAATTTTTAAGCAGCCTAAAGATTGGAATTAGAGGCTCTAGTGGAGAACATATATTAAAAAAGATAATGCCAGAAGATGAGTTATAGATCCACAAAAACGGCACCTTTCTCTTTTCTTCGGTCCACGGACACGCAACAGAACATTACACATGGCAGGATGGCAACCCTCAAACATGCCATAAAAGCCAAGCTGAAAAAAAAAAAAAAAAAAAAAGGAGAAGATGGATTTGTTAATTAGCTAAACAGTGGGCGTAATTACGGAACCTCAACTTCAGATTAAACAAAGAAGTGCCCGCAGCTCAGCTCAGATCCACGATTGATGCAGCTTCCCAGCTTCCGAAGACCAAACAGGAACGTTGAAGAAGACCAACGAAAGTGCCGTGGCTTGGGCCTTCGCCAGTCCCTATCCCATCACCACATTCGAACTCCCCAACATCCCAGACCCGAGCAACCTGTGCTCTCCGAGTTCCCCAAACTTCCATGCTTAAAACAAACGGGGAACCCCATAAAGGGAAAGAGAAATTACATGTCATTGGCCAGGAATTCTTCTTTTTAGTCACTAATCCTGCATTGATAAAAGAATTGAAGACAGAAATGAAAGGAAATGTGAAAGAGAGAGTGCATTTAATTTAGAATAATCTAAACAAGTGAATCCCATCGTGTGTTCTCAATCTCTCCGATCTCCAACTTTTGCACTCCAAAGTCCCAAACTTCCGCACTCCCAAGGAAAATAATCCAGAACAAGGAAAGAAAAGGAGCATCTTTGAGCTAAACTTCGTTCCTTTAGTAGCAAAATCCTGCTACAACCAGACTTAACAAGAAGACAGACATATAGGATGAAGAAAATAAGAGAGAGAGAGAGAGAGAGAGCTTAAATTAGAATTCAACAAACTCGATTAGTTTTCTTAGCTGTGGTATACATATGGATCTATCAGAACCTAATTTTTTTTTTTCCAAAGAATTACAAATGGTTAACCAAACCCAAAAAAGAAAAAGACAATAAAAAAAACAGAGAGAAGGGAAGAACGGTCCACGAAGAAACAGGGGAGGTCCCAAGATCCGATTTTTATGGCGGATGGAGGGATAAATGGGGGGACCGAAGGAAGCTGAAGAAGAGATAACTAGCAAATAAAATGGAATCAGTAGTCGGGCATGAGGTGGGAGATCTTGCCCTCCTCGCCGGGCATCGTCCCTTTCTGCTCGGTGACGCGAAGCCAGATGCAGACGGCGGTGAAGCTGAGGACGAGGCTGAGCAGCCCGCTGCCGAGCCCGATCCCGACGATGGCCAGCACGGAAAGCCCCCTCCCCCTCGCCGGCGGCAGCGGGTAGCCATAGAGGTCCTTGTTCCCAATAAAAGAGCTGGCATTGAAGCGGGGGAGTCCCCCGGAGCGGTTGGCGAGGAGGACAGGGATGGGGCCGGAGAGCTGGTTGTTGGAGACGTCGAAGGCGGAGAGGCGGACGAGGAGGCCGAGCTGGTCGGGTATGGGGCCGGAGAGGGCGTTGCCGTGAAGGTCGATGACGTTGAGGTAGGCGCAGAGGGCGAGCTGCGGAGGGATGGGACCGGAGAGGCGGTTGGCCGAGAGGTTGAGGACCGCGAGGTTGAGGAGCGAGGAGATTTCCGGGGGAATGGGCCCGGTGAGGGCGTTGGAGGAGAGGTCCAAGGACTGGAGGTTGGTGCAGTTGGCGAGGAAGGGGGAGAGGGTGCCCGAGAGGGAGAGGTTCGCCAGAGAGAGCTTGTAGACGCGGCCGTTGTTGCAGGTGGCGCCGCCCAGGTAGGAGGTGAACCCGTTACAAGGGGCAGCGTAGGTGGTCTTGGTCCAGTTCCGCAGGCTGCGCGTCGGGTCCGACAGCGACTGCCGGAGGTTCGTCAGGCACCGCTCGTCGTCCGGGTCGCCGACGGCAGTCGGAGGGAACCCCATGAGTGTTATTACCAGTAGTAGAAGGAAGAGGAACGGGGACCACGCCGCTATCTCCCGGTGCGGCCTAGGCGATGGCGATGCTAAGTTGTGGTGGCAGTGGCTGGAGGAGGATGAGGAGGAGAGCAGAGATAGGTTCGCCGACGTCGGCGGTGCCATCGAAGGGAGGAAGAGACAAGAAGGTAGGGGAAATGGGTTTGGGGAGCCAAGGAGCCACCTTTGGGAATCTCAGTCTCAGTTCCCCTAGGAAAGTGGGGATCTTTGTTGGGATGAGACTTCGTTACTTCCGGTGAGGTTACCCCTGCGACTTGGTTCTCTTATGAACAATCTACCATCCTCCTGTGCTTCATTTATTTTTCTTTATGATTAGTACTTAGGGTTCGGATCTTGTCGGATTAGGAGCGGAATTAGGCCCGGATCCGGTTTGTGGATTGGGTTTGGATTTTTAAAGTCAAGTTTGGGTGGGTAGTTGGCTAGGGTTGAGCACGGCGAATTTGGAGGAGTAGATTTCATGAAATTAGGTCGCAGTACTTTGGTGTAATTTTATGAAGACATGTCAGAGATCAAAGCTTATAGAGAGACAATGGGGTGCCACTTGCTGTGGGAAGTGATGGTTATCCTAGTTGTATTTTAATCTTGGCAGGACTTGGAACTAAAATCCTAAGTTCACTTGAGTTGAGGTAACGCATCATGCAGGGGCTGTGTTTGCAAACTAACGGAGATTTTAAGTAGTTATGGCGAATGTAGCCATTGATTCTTTCTTCTTTCTTTTTCGTATCATTGTAAATTTATGCCCAAGTTGTCTGAATCTCTTGGTGCACATAGTTTCTATCATTCAGGTATGGCTTATGATAGATATACAATTCATTGGCCTGGTTGTTTTCAATCTAAAATTGTGGTTAGTTGCAGAGTGAGAGATATCCCCTCGCTCCTCCCCACTCATTGTATCAAATCAGTGTTTTGGCACTAGCGAAATAGTATTCTTTCTCACTTGTGATGTACAAGGATATATCCTTCCCATTTATATGATAAATAATTTCTATCCTCGGCTAGGATAGGGTTTTTTTTTTGATAAACCAGTAGGGTGAAGGGAGGGGGAAAGAACGCCCGGTGTAGCTTTCCACTCGGACCCAATTTGTTAGACTTTTATTCGATTCGGACCGTAATTTTTGCATGCCCTTTCCATCAACTGGATCAGTACGTCAGCCTAACCCCACTACGATATCTGAAATTTAATCGAGTCATCCGCGGGATCATTCCTCGAACCCGTGATCAATGAATTATTCATAAGAGCTGAGCCGTGCCTTAACCAACCGAGCTACCACCGTTCTCTAATTTATCCTCGTTCCATGGACACTTTCTAAAATCATAAAATAATGAGGGACAATGTTTCTCTTGTGACAAAATTTAAATCATCAAAAAATTCAATGCATTGTATTTTATTTTTGCCCTTTTCCTCTGTGGTTAGTCCTCCAGGAAAGTATCAAAAAGCTCATATATCCATCCCTTTTGGATAAATTTTTTATTCATTCCAAATTTAATTTGCTAGAAACATTACCGAAAAAAAATGTCTAGTTTCTGATGAGTTTTACTAAATAAATATCCATAAAACATGATTCTCTCCAAAAACAGGTCTTATGAAAAACAGAGAAAGATCTCTCTTTCTGTAAACTTATTTTTTCAAGTCTTATAACTTGCCGATTTGAATAAAATGGATTGTATAAAAATTAACCAAACTATTTTTCTGATGCTCATTCATTTTGAGATTGCGTGTGTGTATATATATATATATATATATGTTTTATACCACAAGTCAACTAAATAGTCGCCATCTTGTAGAGGGCATATCGTAGGAAGTTGCCTCTATACTAATAGGTACAGATGTTAAGATTCATCTAGCTGACATTAAGAACCACTGCGGAATTAATTGAAGCAAACGCTATAGGCTGTAACTAAATTTCACCTTGATAACTCAAAATTATTATTGAATAATTTTGAGTTATCAAGTGAAATAAGAAAAGAGAAATTATTATTGGAGCCACTTGCGCGTGGCACAGCTAGTTGTGTGGCTTTCTTCACAACCAGCTGGTAAGGATTCGAGCTTCATTTTGGACATATTTCGACTAAAAAATTCGGGAATAAAATAGGAAAAGAGAAAATTAATAAAATAATCATGGAATCCATGTTGGCCGGTGATAGTGAAAAAATTATGGATATATATATAAATCTCGTTCACTCGGTTGATGCCAGTGATAGTCAGCTTGACATACTCACCTTCGGGTGGCGAACGGCTGCGGAAAATTAATATGCACCATGTATCGAATATTTCGGGTTGGGGGACCATCTAGGGATAGCCACGCCGGTATCTAACTCCTCCTCCTTTTATTTATCAATATATATATATATATATTATTGAATATTTAATAATATATGGTTTTATACATTTGGAAATTTTATTGTCATATGCAAGTTCATGTATCTGCTCAGCCTTCGTTTAATATCAAACGCATTTATGCAAACGTCTCAATTTCCTTCACTTAATGAAATCCGGACCAATCGGTCCCTACCTTGTTCTCAAAAATGAGAAAAAAATGCATAGAAATCTTAGCACAAGTTCACTTTTCACTTGCATGAAAAAGCCGGTGTTTGGTCTACATGATAAGTGCATGAAAAAGTGAATGGTGCATTTTTCAAAAGAACATCCAATGCATGGGGTAAGTCACCAAGTTTGGATTACATATTTTACGTAAAAGAATGGTTGATATTCTTTCATGATATTTGTTACAGTAGTAACAAATCATTCGACCCTGGCACAGCAACACCTCCTTGACCAGCCCACTTTGGCCCATGAAGCTCCCCAGATCAGCCCGGTGGGATGCCTTCTCCAGCTCGACGCTCCCGTACCCCAGGTTCAGCTCCTCTGGCTCCGCCCATCTCGGCATGCCGGATCCGCGAGCCCCAGCTCGGTTCTGCTTCGCACGGCCCAAGCATCACCAGGAAGCAACCACGCTTGGCTCCGACCGCTTCAGCTGTGCCCAGCTCGGCGCCTCTGCATGCTCCAACCTAGCGCGACACGCCCAAGCCAGGGCACCACGCCCGCATGGAGTCCTTCCGATCGCGGCATCCCCACCTCTGGCTCTGTCCGGTCGGGCACGCCCGCGTGCATGCTCACCTGCGATCCGGCACCGGGTCCCGCTCCGCATGGCTTCGGCTCCATGCTCACCACCGCCCAGGCCGGCACCTCGACAGCGCCCCGCACGACTCCGCCCAACCTCGCCCGTGCCCCAGGTTTGCTCCATGCAGCGCACCTCCTCCCGATCTGGCACAGCCCGGCAGGACTCCTCCCTGTCCGGCGCTCCCGCACCCTAGGCTAGGCTCAGTCTATCCACGTTGGCTCCATCCAGTCTGGCACACCCGAGCTCAGTCGACTCCCCCTCGCATACCTCGGTCTGGCGCGCCTCTGCTCAGTTCGGCATAACTCCGGTTCGCCCATGGCATGACTCCACGACACGCCCAGCTAGCCCGCTCCGGCACGCCCAGCACCGTCCACGCCTCCACCTGGTCTAGCCATGCCCGTAGAGGCGTGGCACGGTACAGCGCCCGGCTCGGCACGCCCGCGGGTCCGACTGCACCTGCTCGGCCTGTGGCAGGCCGGTGGCTCCCGGCTAGGCAAGCCAGCGGCACGCCCGCGGTGCGCCTGCGACAGCCCCAGCTAGGTCCGCACCTGCTCCACGCTTCGGCACGCATGCATGGAGTTTTTTCCGCCCACAACACGCCCGCAGTCCAGCTCCTCCCTCCAACGGTCCGGTTATGACCGGGAACAGCGCGTGGGTTCGCAACACGTGGGTTCGCACCCACGTGCATGGAGCCTCGCACCTCGCCTCGATCAACATGCATGGGAAGCTTCTACAAGCCTTCTCTCGGTTCGCGCGTCTGCATGGCAACTGGCACGTAAAGTCCAGTGCATCATCCACTTCACAACTTTGGCATCTCAGCCTAGTCCGACCACCGAATCATCGCACATTTTGGCCCTGTCCATGTGGGCCCGACACGCTTTCCAAGGATCCCATCCACGTGGGTCCTGTGGCACGCCGCCTGCAAAGAAGGTCTACATTCAGGTTTCCCAAGCCACTCTTTACACTAATAAGGAAAGAGTGCTCCACCCAAGGCACCGCACTCCTTCACCAACTCTCTGAACCTCCCGGAAGAGGAAGGCTTATCAACCCTCTGTAGCCTCACAAGCCTATCCGAGCCTCACAGGCCTACACCAAGACTAGCGTGCCTCTCCAAACGGCAAGAGTCGCTCGTCTACATAAGACTAGAACGAAGAGGTAAGGGGAGGTAAGAGACAACACACTCTTTTCATTCTTATATTATATTTCATTTTTATCATCCTTTGGAAGCAGAGAGTCCCCCAAGCTCTCCGTCTCAGAGGTCTTCTATTCCCTTCGATCGTCCCACTGACTTGATCGTCGAAGTGTCTTTGTTAGAATCCCGACCGAGATCTCCTCTGTCTTGCAGGTCTTCACTCGCGAGGAGTGACGGGGAAGAGGATTGCTCCCCACCGGAAGGCCCACAGGAGGACTACCACAGCACCGAGCCCCTTTTCATCCCTACAACAACCCCTCTGAACATGGCGACTCCACCGAGCCCCGTGGCGGAGAGTATGTTCCCCTTGATCATCCCCGACCGACGAGCCCGGTGATGCTGGCGGGAAGCCTACTAGAGCTGTCAACGGGTCAGGTTCGGGTCGGAACTTAGATATCTAGACTCGGACCCAATCTTAGCTACTGGATCCAGACCCGGACCCGAATACCCAACGGGTCTAATTTTAAAGTACCAGACCCGGACTCGAATGGATCCCGGATATCCAGACCCGAACCCGATTATTTCACGATGAAACATGATTTAATTGAAGAAAAAAAAAACTTGAAGCGGTGGAAGCCCTTCAAAGGACACAAATGGCTCATGATCCTGAAGCCACGGACCATCAACACCAAAGAAATCAAGCACAACAATTACCTACATTACTAATCCCTCCTCACCTTAGCACAATGGGGGGAGGCGTCGGCCATCCGTCGTCGAGGATAGGGAGGATCTGGAGGATGTTGTCCAAGTAACGGCGGCCGGTAGGGCTCGGAGCTGAGGAAGGGAGAGCCGGAGGGGTAGGCCGATGTCGGAGCAGTAGAGCAACTAGCCGATGTCGGAGTCGTAGACGGCCAGATGGGGAGAAGGGTGATGGAGTGACGACCTGATGACTCTCTAGCAAGTCTATTTTAAAGGGTTCGTGACCTCCTACGGTTCGAGAATGGAGCGGTGGGTTCCCCTTCTCCGCATCTTCCTCCACTCTCCCTCGCCCGAGGGAGAAGTGTCTCTCCGGTTCCAAAACCAAAATGCCACGAACTCATCTAGATTCAAGCCCTCCCTCCCACCCTCCAGTCACGATCCTCTCTTTCCTCACCGTCGAGAACAACCGCTTCTGCCGCCATCGCTGAGGAGGGAGGCATCCATCGTCAAGGGGTCAGCTATCGAGGGGGGAAGGCATTGGCCATCTCGGGGAGGGAGGCGTCGGTCGTTGAGAGATCGACCGTGTCTAGGGGGGAGAGGCTCACCATCGACCGTCGAGGGGGGAGGCATCGTCGTCGAGAGATCGACCGTGTCGGGGGGGGGGGGGGGAGGCGTCGCCGTCGACCGTCGAGAGGGGAGGCATCATCGTCGGCCGGGGAGGCATCGCCGTCGGCCATCAAGGGGGGAGGCGTCACCGTCGGCCATCGAGGGGGGACTGGGGAGGATTGGGGATTTGTCGAAGGAAAAGTCTAGGGCACCGAATCAAGAAGGGTTTTATATTAAAAACAAGGGTTGATTACGAACCCTTGATCACAATCTAACGCTCTCTAATAAATCTCCATGATAATATAAATATATTTTAATAATATAAATATATATATATATTTTATTTAATCGAGTTTCGGGTCTGTCGGGTTTGGATATTACATATCCAGACCCGGATCCATTTAACTATGACTAATCGGGTCTGGATCCGGGTCCGGGTAAACGGGTCCAGATTGAGATCCAGACTCGGACCCATTGGGTCCAGACCCGCGGGTCTCGGTCCGGACCCGACCCATTGACAGCTCTAGAGCCTACTCACCTAGGCCACGTAAAAGCTGCAGGCCACGTCGATCTAGGCGGCAACATTTGGTGCACCAGGAAGGGGGGCAAATCAATGCTCCTCAACAGGATGAGACGGCAGTTCCCATCTTTATCCTTAGTCCCCGAGGGGCAGATCGGGGCACAGGGATGGGGGCACGAGAGCTTCTCCCTCTCTCTCTCTCAAGGCTCCAAGGAGCGGCCTTTAACAAAAAATTTTGAGCTATGAAGGTGCATCGCCACCCTTGACAGGGAAGCAGGTAGCAAGCCGGAGATGGAGCCGCCTCTAGGCGGTGCCACCTTCCAGGAGCCCCACTCAAAAAAAAAAAAAAGAAAAGAAAAGAGAGAAGAAGAGAAAAAGAAGAGAGGGAGGAAGGATCTGACCATCGTGGAGAGGGAAGAAATTCATGCAACATGGGGTTCCATCTTCCCATGCAATGGAGCTCCAACTCTCCCATATAATGGAGCTCCAACTCTCCCATGCAACGGGAGCCTTATACTCCCATGCAACGGAGTTTCCTCCCATGCAACGGAGTCTCATCCCATGCAATGGAGCTCCAACTCTCCCATGCAACGGAGTTTCCTCCCATGCAACGGAGCCTCCTCCCATGCAATGGAGCTCCAACTCTTCCATGCAACGAGGTCACCTCCTCCCATGTGACGGAGTCATTTCTCTCATACAATAGGGGTCTCCCCTCCTCCCATGCAGTGGAGTTCCACCTTCCCATACAATGGGAGCCTCTTTGCTCCCATGCAACAGAGCTTCCCCCCTGCAACGGGAGTCATTTTCTCCATGCAACGGGAGTCTCATCTCCTCCCATGCAGGAGGATCTCGTCTCTCCCGACCAACAGGATTCCATTCCTCCCACGCAAGGAAGCCTCGTGCTTCCGTGCAACGAGGTCTTCTTCTCCCATGCAACGAAGCCTCATGCTTCTGTGCAACGAGCGGAGTTTCATTCTCTCCTAAGATAGTGGTCGGCGAATCTAATTATGGCCTTCTCAAGGAAGAGATATATCTTTATTTTATTCATACAACCAGAGCTCAACAGGTAACTCTTTCCTCCACTATTTATAATGTGAAAAACTATGTTTCGATTTTTACAGGAAAAGCTCCTGTACTACCATCAAGGGCAAGCACCACAGTACATCAGTCCCACACCGCCGTCAAGGCTCCAATATCATCATCAAGCCCGGAGCCCAGCTCTCCGGCACTAAAGCCCAGATCCCACGACTCTCTGGCACTAAAGACCGGACTTGCTCCGGCACCAGGAGCCTAGCTTCCTGGAATTAAAGCCCGAATCCCACGACTCTCCGGCATCAAAGACCGGACCTTGCTTGGCACCAGGAGCCTAGCTTCCTGGCATTCAAGCCCGTATCCCATGACTCTCCGGCACCAAAGATCGGACCCTACTCCGGCACCAGGAGCCTAGCTTCCTGGCATTCAAGCCTGGATCCCACGACTCTCCGGTACCAAAGACCGGACCCTGCTCCTGCACCAGGAGCCTAGCTTCATGGCATTCAAGACCGGACCCTGCTCCGGCACCAAGACCCCAACTTCCTGCATCAAAGATCGAAAACCCTGGCACCAAACAAAGGAGCCACAGCTTCCTAGCATTAAAGGCCGGAGTCCAGCTCTCCGGTACCAAAGCCTGGAAACTCCAGAAACCCGGCAACTCACAGTTTGGCGGACCGGCACCTTAAGACCGGAAACCCGGCACCTCAGGATGGGAAATGCCAGAGGTCCTGCACCAAAACCAAAAAGCTTCCAAAGCTCTATGTTCAAGCCAAGAGTCAATCAAGCCTCTCAATGAGGCAGAGTTGAGGCCAAGTTCTCCACTAAAATCGAGCTTCTCAATGAAGCCGAGCTCCTTCACAATGTCGGGATGGCTTGTCGAAGCCGAGTTCTGTCCTCCGCCAGGTCGGCTCCTTCAAGATCGGGATCCCTGGGCCGGAATTGAGCCTTCCTCCGCCGGATTGAGCCCCTCCGAGGCCGAGCCCCCTGGGCCGGAGTCGAGCCCAGCCCTCCTCCACCAGGTCGAGCCCCTCCAAAGTCGAGCCCTCTGTGCTGGAGCCAAGCCCAGCCCTCCTCTGCCAGGTGGAGCCCTTTCGAGGTCGAGCCCTCCTTGCTGAGATCAAACTCCCGCTGGAGATGAGGAAGACTAAACCCCTACTATGGTTGGGGAAGGCAACGAATGAAGCACGATTCCCAAAAGGAGGAAGCTGTGAAGGCCCAGTCACTCCACGCACACCATGCGAGACTGTGGGATGGGATTTTGTCCTCCACTCCATGCAAACGTGATGAAAAGGATGATCCTGTTCCTCCATATAATGTGGACGTTGGATGGTTCAAAATTAATAAGTGCATACACTGTACCGCTCCCCACTTAAGGGCTTCCGCAACACCATCGTCACCAACATTATTAAATATCTCGATCGCTGGGATGCACAAGGCCAACCATCGTGGAAGCTTGTGATGGCTGCACCTCCACCAGTTGGAGTTTGCGATGGCCACACATGCGCTAGTGGACTACCACTTCTTGAGTTCCTCCCCCAAGATGCCTCCCCCGAGATCAAGCATATGGCCGGAGTCGATCTTTCTCTCCTGCCCCTTGAGCTTCTTCAGCCAGGATGGCTCCCATCTTTCAGCAACTCCAACGCCTTCATCAAAGGTTCCGAGGGGTGCTTTGAGCTCGGCCATGCCAACTGTATGCCCGGTCATATATGTGTGCGCCCAAGTTGTGCACCTCACCAACCTCCTCACCGAGCCCCGCATCTACCGCTTGACTTTCATCCAGAGATGTCCATGAAAGGCTCTGGAGGTCCAACCGTTTACGGCTCGCCTCCTAGCATGGCGAACCAGCGGCTCTGCCATCTCATGAAGGAGGTAAGAATCCCTCCTTGATTAAAGTTCCTCTCTGGTGCAACTTTGTTCTTCACCAATACAGGAACACATCCGTCCGACTCCAAGTCCGGTGAAGTTAAGAGCTGAAGTCAAGCTCCTCAATTTAGCCGAGCTGAACTCAAGTCAAGCTCCTCAGTTCAGCCAAGCTGAAGTCAAATAAAGCCGAGTTGAACTCAAGTCAAGCTTCTCAGTTCAGCCGAGCTGAAGTCAAGTGGAGCCGAGCTGAGGTCAAGCTCTTTACTGAGCTTCGCATCTACCGCCTGACTCTCATCCAGAGATGTCCACGGGAAGCTTTGAAGGTCCAACCATTTGCGGCTCGCCTCCTAGCATGCCGAACGAGTGGCTCTGCCATCTCATGAAGGATGTAAGAATCCCTTCTCAATAATTAAAATTCATCTTTGGTGCAACTTTGCTCTTCATCATTACATGAGCTCATCCGTTTGACTCCGAGTCTGGGGAAGTAAGCCCGGACCCAGTTTCGGCACCACATCCTGGGGTCCAACCTGGATGGAAGCCCGGAACCCAGTTCCAGCACAACATCCCGGAGTCCAGTCCTGATGGAATCCCAAAACCAAGTTCAGCACAACATCCCGGAATCCAATCCGGATGGAAGCCCAAAACCAAGTTCAGCACAACATCCTGGAATCCAATCCGGATGGAAGCCCAGATCTCACGACCCTCAGGCACCAAAGATCGGAAACCCGTACCTAAAGACTGGAAACCCTGGCACCTAAAGACCGGAAACCCCGGTACTTCAGGACCGGAAACACCGGCACCTCAAGACGGGAAATGTCGAAAGTCCCACATCAAAAGCCATGAAGCTTCTAAAGCCCCGCATTCAAGTCACCGAGCTGAGACCAAGCTCTATCCAAGGCCAAGCTCCTGTTCCTCGGACCTTCCAGTAGCTTCTACGCCCTCATTAAAAGCTTTGAGGAGTACTCTGAGCCCAACCACGTGCCCTGGTCATATATGTGTGCACCCAAGTTGTGCACCTCACCAACCTCTTCCTCCACGGCACCGCCTTCATCCGGTCAAAGAGGAGTCAGACTAAAGTGCTAGCACCATCCTAATGCAACTAATCTTCAGTCAAAGTACCTACGGGCAAGTAAGTTTCAGAAACACCACCTTCTACTTTGTTTTGCAGGTCACTCCCAGTTCATAAAAAGGACAGCCAGACTCGATGCCTTCATCAAGGCTCTTAAATACCAATGGCTAACCTCCGGTAAATTCATTGACTTCTTGCGACCAGTACAGGACTTGCTAAGATGCGGAGCCGAATGGATAATGGTACTCCATTTATCCAAAATGTTGACGTTTTGAACTCAAGGAGTGGGGGCATGTGTTACAGTAGTAACCAACCCATTCGGCCCTGGCACAGCAACACCTCCTCGGCCAGCCCACTTTGGCCCATGAAGCTCCCCAGATCAGCCCGGCAGGATGCCTTCTCCAGCTCGGCGCTCCCGCACCCAGGTCCGGCTCCTCTGGCTCCGCCCATCTCAGCACGCCGGATCCGCAAGCCCCGGCCTGGCTCTGCTCCGCATGGCCCAAGCATCGCCAGGAAGCAGCCACGCCTGGCTCCGACCGCTTCAGCCGTGCCTAGCTCGGCGCCTCCACACGCTCCAGCCCAGTGCAGCATGCCCAAGCAAGGCACCACTCCCGCATGGAGTCCTTCCGACCATGGCATCCTCGCCTCCGCCTCCGTCCGGTCCAGCATGCTCGCGCGCATGCTCGCCCGCGGTCCGGCACCGGGTCCCGCTCCGCATGACTCCGGCTCCATGCTAGCCACCACCCAGGCCGGCACCTCGACAGTGCCTCGCACGGCTCCGCCTGACCTCGCCCGTGCCCCGGTCCGCTCCATGCAGCGCACCTCCTCCCGGTCCGGCTCAGCCTGGAGGGACTCCGCCTGGTCCGGTGCCCCTGCGCCCTAGGCCAGGCTCAGTTCATCCACGTCGGCTCTGTCCAGTCCGACACGCCCGAGCTCGGTCGACTCCCCCCTCGCGTACCTCGGTCCGGCGTGCCTCTACTCAGTTCGGCACAGCTCCGGTTCGCCCATGGCATGACTCCGTGACATGCCCAGCTAGCCCGCTCCGGCATGCCCAGCGCCGTCCGTGCGTCCGCCCGGTCCGGCCATGCCCGCAGAGGCGTGGCTCGGTTCAGCGCCCGGCTCGGCACGCCCGCGGGTTCGACTGCACCTGCCCCGCCTGCGGTAGGCCGGCGGCTCCCGGCTCAGTATGCCCGCGGCACGCCCGCGGCACGCCCGCGGCATGCCTGCGGCAGCCCCAGCTAGGTCCGCACCTGCTCCGCGCTCCGGCATGCACGCGTGGAGTTTTTTCGCCCACGGCACGCTCGCGGTCCAGCTCCACCCTCTCGCGGTCCGGTTCTGACCGGGAGCAGCACGTAGTTTCTCATCCACATGCATGGAGCCTCGCACCTCGCCTCGATCAGCGTGCATGGGAAGCTTCTACAAGCCTTCTCTCAATTCGCGATTCTGCATGGCAATTGGCACGTAAAGTCCAATGCATCATCCACTTCGGCACTTCGATATCTCAGCCCAGTCTGACCACTGGAAGCATCGCATGTTTTGGCCCTGTCCACGTGGGCCCGGCATGCTTTCCAAGGATCCCATCCACGTGGGTCCTGTGGCACGTCGCCTGCAAAGAAGGTCTGCATTCAAGTTTCCCAAGCCACTCTTTACACTAATCAGGAAAGAGTGCTCCACCCAAGACACCGCACTCCTTCACCAACTCTCTGAACCTCTCAGAAGAGGAAGGCTCACCAACCCTCCATAGCTTCACAGGCCTATCTTAGCCTCACAGGTCTATACCAAGACCAACGCGCCTCTCCAAACGGCAAGAGCCGCTCGTCTACATAAGACCAGCACGAAGAGGTAAGTGGAGGTAAGAGACAACACACTCTCTTCATTCTTATTTTATATTTCATTTTTATCACCCTTTGGAAGCAGAGAGTCCCCCAAGCTCTCCGCCTCAAAGGTCTTCTATTCCCTTCGATCGTCCCACTGACTTGATCGTCGGAGTGTCTTTTCCAGAATCCCCGGTCCATGTCTCCCCTATCTTGCAGGTCTTCACTCACGAGGAGCGACGGGGAAGAGGATTGCTCCCCACCGGAAAGGCCCACAGGAGGACTACCACTGTACCACAGCATCGAGCCCCTTTTTATCCCTACAACGACCCCTCCGAACACGGCGACTCCACCGAGCCCCGTGGCGGAGGGTATGTTCCTCTTGATTATCCTCGACCCACGAGCCCGGTGATGCTGGCGGGGAGCCCACTCACCTAGGCCACGTAAAAGCTGCAGGCCACGGCGATTTAGGCGGCAACAATATTATCATTAAATTTGCCAGAAAATGTCTGATGCGTGGCAATGACAAAAATGATTCAGCTATTATTTACTATATTGGATGAGCACGTCATCCCAGTTCTATCACAGGATCAACCGTTTCAATAACTAATCCTATACATCAATGTTTAAGCATTCAAGATAAATCATTTCGTTCAAATCTTAGATATAAAGGATATCAAACCATAATCAATACCAACTGAATTATCATTTATAATTTTTAATTTTATTTAAAATAAAAAAATATATAAATAAAATATAATTTAATACTGCTAGGATGGTAACTCGATCGAATAGAATCTTATCTCTTATTTATTTGATGTTGGTTAAAAAAAAAAAAAAAAAATTGCAATGGTTGATTCCATTGAATCCAGCGTTGATCGGTGAATGGGGCCGCACCACCCACGTCAGGCTTGGGAAATTATTGAACCGTGCCTTTCAACCGCAGGCGGTGGTACGGAATGCAACATCCCTTTTGGATGGCTGTACCCAAAGACTGAAATCTGCGTATCCGTTGCTCACAACCGTCTGATCCATCACTTTCATTCTCCTATCGTTACCCAACAGGATTGGTTTCGATGACCATATGGTTATCTCATCAAAATAAAAATAAAAATAAAAATAAAAATAAAAATAAAATAAAAAAATAAAAATAAAAAAGATCGTATAGTTAAGTGCTTAACACATGATTACGATTTGGAAGTGGAGGGCGTCCTAACTCTATCCTGCTCGATTTCCAAAGAACCTTATACACAGTGTATCACCGTCCCATTATACAAATAATGAACCAAAAGTGTCACTTTTCTTAAAGTTGGTCTACTCTAGTATCGTTCTCTCTCTCCGTGACGCATTTCTTTCAGAAGATTTCAACCTTGTTGGCCCAAAAGCTACAAATGTTTTCCCATAAAGCTGAGCCTTTGAAGACTTGCAATTTCCATGCTTGTATCATGGAACGAATACATAAACAATTACTTATAGGATAAAACCGAAACTCTTTGGCTCCTCTAAAACTGTAGAGATTTCGAACACCCAAAAGACATCTTATATCATCGTGGCCAAAGTTTTACAAGACAGGCATTTTAACTATTTTCGAATAAATTAGAAACTTCATTTAAGATAACTAAAAAATACTTCTTTTTTTTTAAAAAAAAAATAATAATAATACTAGATTCATATGCTGATATTGCATCATCCAATATTATGATGTACTCATTTTGTCTGAGAAAATTAAACCAAGAAACATGTAAGCTCTCAGTTTGGACCAGACCTTGGTGTGTCCGATCATGCCCCCACAATACCAGGAACAAAATGTTTGTGGGAGAAGACCTTTAAAAACTAATTAAAACGAGCTTATTAAAAAAAAGGAAAAAATCGTCCCCATCTCTCCAACTCTTGGAAAAGATAGAAGCTTTGGATATAGACCAATTCTGGTGGATGGGATGCAACGCAAGCTATTGTTTGGACCCCGGCCGCCGCACTGAGTTGGGTTCCAACGCTGGAATATCGTTTGTATGGATCTGCTCACCGTTATCATCTTCAGGAAACATGACGGCCCACAGCATGCATCTATGAACACCCGCATGTGTCTCGAGCTTGCTGGCCATCGGCCATCAGAACAGACAAATATCCAACTTCTCTCTTTGACAAATATAAACGATAAACCAGTCTCAAGTTTCTGGCCTAATGATAGTCTTTTCAGTAGGGTCATAACATATAAGTCCTCCACGACCTATATCGAAGTACCAGCGAAGATCGAAGAAGCAGGAATTGATTTATAGGTCAGTATAGTGAAATGTAGAAAAAATAATTTTTAAATTTTTAGGATCGATCAAATATATAGAATCATATATTAGATCTATAAAATTAATACTTACATGTAATCACCATAATCCTGATCTTGATCCTTATCTCGATGCTCATATGAACATCGCAGGCAGAGTTTTTCTCTCCGGTCTTCCTTTCTCAAGAAGGCGGCTCTCGATGGAGAAAATCACCATATCACAAAATCTCACGGTATACGTGATATATAAATAGATATAGGAAGCAGGGAGGGGACCCAACCAATAAAATAGAAATATCCTAACTGACCCTCCCATCACGAGTCAAGTTGGGCTAGAGCCTACACTGTGCCGCCTCAACAACATCAAATCACATGAGGTGCTCTTAGCCCAATCAAATATCACATAACAATGGGCTCAACCTACGTCTATCAACATGGACCATAAAATCAACCCGGTTTTAATAAAACAAAATTCCAATTAATGTTAGACAAATTAAGGTAATTCTCACATTCTCCCACTTGGGCTACATTCATAATAATTTTGAAAACATTTTATTTTAAAAACTGCTCTCGGGTTGAAAACAAAATGTGGCCACCATATGATCCATAGACAGCACCTACAAATGACTCGGTCCAATAGTATCCATGATGCCGAATCATGGGGCAATTGTACTACTTAACCGATACAAGACTTATCCATGGTTACAAGCATCATAAACACCACCGACATGAATCTTGGTGTGGTAGTGTAGCAAGAAAATAGCATCAAGGTGATCAAATAAAACATGCTATTTTTCATTGTTAGTCCTCAAATTTCTCGTCAACATGCTTAGAAATAAAATAAGCAAGAGAAATCGTGATGGCATCAAACAACAAGCCATCCTGTCTCACATACTGAACAATGGTGTCGATGACAAGACAGCACAACAAATCTGAAACTCGACACCAGGTCTCAGTCAGGTACATAACCAAAAGAGATATCTCATAATCAAAATAAATTAAATATATGTACCCTCAATCAAGATTTCTCTATAATCACATGCTATATTACAAGCTAGAGAAATCTCACGACTCCTAAAGAAGTCTGTATGTCTCCAAACACAATGAGCTCTCATAATTATAAAAATGAGACATACCCATACAACTGTCATTCTCAAGACAAAACACATTCATGAGATACTATGTTGTACTTTATTCCACATGTCCACATAAAAACATATAGAAATACAATTCATTAACTATCATGTTAACAATGTATATAAATACACATGATAGAAAATCAATTGAGACCAAGCTTTATAATAATAAAGCACAAATATAAAGTCACTCCCACTAACCAAGCACAACAAAAGAATTCAATATGCCCATATTTTCAACATGCTTTGTAAAGCATACGGGCTTCAAATTCTTGATTAGAGGATCAGCCAACATAGACTTTATACACATGTACTCGACACTTATGTATCGTTGGATTACAGTTCAGCAATCAATGATAAATAAAATTTATCAATCAAGTCAATGCATAAAACATCGAACTCCCACTAATCCAAAAACAAAAGATCCAAAAATGTCCATATTCTTGACATGTTTTATAAAAACTATGGATCTTAATCTTGATTAGGGGATCAACGAATATTGACTTTGTATATTGTATAAAATCTCTCCCTTTCAATTACAACCTCTGACTGATAAATATTCTATCTTTACATAGATAGAAAAGATAAAAACTTTTATCGTTCCTTTAAGGAACATAGCTGCCTATGATTATAAA
Organism: Areca catechu; assembly: GCA_021397845.1. Classification (NCBI taxonomy): domain Eukaryota; kingdom Viridiplantae; phylum Streptophyta; class Magnoliopsida; order Arecales; family Arecaceae; genus Areca; species Areca catechu. The sequence continues at coordinate 19,721,503 of CM038052.1, read as the reverse complement.
AATAAATGGTTTTAAGACATAATCAATAATTACAAGACCCAGGACAAAGTTTCATAATGAAACAATATGAATTGTGACTTTATAACATGTTACAAACTTTGCCTGTATATCCAAGAATGCCACTGGATTCTATTTTCTTTTCATATAATTTCTTTACTAGTACTACATCAACTAGTAATGAAGGTACTATAATTAGTGTATATCTTTAATATTGCTCTCCCACTATCCCCCGGTAGGATAAGAGCAAAAACTTATTTTCTTGCAATGCCATACTTCAATATATGGAAGTATCTGACATTACACAAATCAGAATCTACAAATATGGCATAATTTGACTCAATATTCTTCATACCTCTCTATTAGGATAGTAGAATCTGTATTCATTTAAAATTATCTGGATAATCAAAATAAATAATATATCATTACAAAAATAAGGTTTATTTGCTGATGGATTATCAATGATTAAGAGTTGCAGGATAGCTCCAAAAGTTAAAAGAAATTGGGCTTCCTATAAATCTTCAACTCAAAAAATATCTTGTATAATCTTTAACAAGAATTTTATTCAAAAAGTAGATGGTAATCATTAGGATTATATATTAGAGATATCAAAATGAATTGCATCTACTCATCATACGCACACCAAATCTTACAGGGTGCACATAGCCTCTCAATCATATCATTTATACTTAGAAATTTCAGGCATGGTATATTAAACAACTATCCCATACTTATACTAATATTAATAATACTATTTATTAATTATATAGGATAATGTGACTAATATACCTTATTAATATCCTTATCCTTTACTCAAAAGTATCAAAAAAAAAAAAAAAACTTCTGAAACAGAATAGGATATGATTTTAAGATCATTAAACAGCATATGATGAGTAGCGTATGTATTAGAGATAGAAATCTCATAATACTAATTTTAGGTCTCTCTAATTTCAAGATATAAATCATAACACCATCATACCATTCAACTTATATATTAATGTATCTATCCATCAGCAATCCAAACTCTTTTATCAGATTCTACTTATATATCAAAATGAGGTCAAAATAAATCACCATTCTTAAATACAACAATCATAATGGAATTATATAAATATATTTCAAAATAATTTACTCTTTACCACTTTTATAGGCAGCTTTATTTTATAGTACTCTAATAACACAACCAAGATGGAAGATTATTATATAATATAATATCTATATTCCATCAGCCTTAGTGCTAGCACAATTTCAGTTTTCATATCTATATTTCGGTCAGAGTCATCATAATGGGAGCATTAATTCTATTAATTACAAAAATACTAACTGCTAAATAGTCTCTATGCAGTTAATCAATAGAGAATTATAACAATATATCTCTGAAAATCTTTATAAGCATTATTTCAATGAGAGCCCTTGGTCCAATGCAACAAAACTTTCATTAGAAAGAAAATGACCCATATAAGGAATCTCTCTATTAACATATAATGCTTCATAATCCTTTCAAAAAGACTCATAGAAGGACTAATAAATCTCAATGAACATGTCACTTTGGTGGTCACCATCCATTGAAAACCACTAACTTTCCAAAGAGGGATCATCAAGTCATGACCTCTAAGATGGTATAAAATATCAATCAAGCTCATGCATAATGAACATACTTGAGGTATAACAATAAGTCAATGAAAGGCTTTGAATATAATAAGCCATTTTCAATAAATGTACCATGTACATCATCATATAAAACTCTAGCAGAGTATGTGATGTACTTTTGAGCTCCACAAATGAGGTCAATACAATTTTGAAAATGTCTCTTTTTCAAAGAAAACAAAGGTTAATTTTTGATGATAGAAGGCATTCGAAAACCTGTCCCCTTTGGACAGACAAATTTTCTAAGTCCAATATATCTCTACCTATGCTATTTTGACCCAGTCAAAACTGAATAACAACATGACTGTATAATCAAAGATGGTAGGAATGCTGAGTACTAGTCAATGGGCATATATCATAAATGATATACAGGAGTCCAAAGGCAATATCACATGTTCTCCTTTGATAGAACATGCAATATGCATAAGTACTCTTCACACGAATCAGAAACAAATGAAATACCCTAACAGTCACGAACCTATCCCCTTTGGGCAGACTAGCCCATGAAAGCTAGAGCACCATTGCAATACAATGCCCCATACAACCTTCCTGATTAAAACATACAACAACCCCCTTTGGGCAGGCGGTTGTATGCAATAACCAGAAACCTTCTCATAATGAGAAAATTTAATGGACTGACACAAACAAACCACTTTGGTGATAAATATTTATGCCAACCTACAAATTATTCATACAGAGAACATAAATGCCCAATAAATACAAAATGACATACTTTAACGACATGTATGCCATAAACGATCAATCCAATATGGGATACTTTACAACATGCACCCCACCGATCATATTATTATATGATAATATATTCCAACTGCCATATCTATCAATAATACTTACTACATAACTATAAAACACCTTTGGACAAGAATTATAGTATATAATAAGTGTCAGAATCAATTACAGTCAATTTTGGATCAACAATTATAGAGACATTAATGTGCAATTTTATATAAAAAGTGAGTCATTAGTCCTCAATAACTCAGCTATTCAAAATTTATAGTGCTGCAAATCCTTTGAGGCTACATAAAATACACTCGAACTATATGATAGTGAGTAGAATTGCATATAAATAATTTTAAATTATTTAAATAATTTATCAAACATGAAGAACTCTATCAAAATATTCTTCAAATTATCATGAGTCAAACTCATCAATTTGGGCTCAACACAATTAATGGTTTGGATTTTAAATGGGCCAAATTGATTATCCAAAATCCTACGTCCGCTCAGAACTTATCTCTTTCAACCCTTTCTATTCGATAATTGATCAAGAGGTGGAAATGAGACAAATATCAACCTCCATGATCTCCAAAAATATTAACAAATAAGAAGATATGCATGTTTCATCTCAATATTATTCTTGACATATTAAAGATCCTTTGAGCATGACTATGACACCAGGGATGACAAAAGAACAAACATGGTAAATCAATGCCCTTATAAATTGATTATAGCCCACATATGCATGCAAGCACAAGGAAAATCATTACTTAAAAATAAATATGGAAACCCTCAAAAGAAGGAATCCATCAAGGGATTTAGGCACAAATGGTGCTTTGATAATTCAAATCATCAGGTCTAAGTTCACGCAATGCATGATCAATGTCAGCAATTCCAAGAGCAAACTCTAGGTCTTGCTTCCATTTCTTATAGTTCAACCCAGTAAGCACCTCAACAACGGCATTATTGTTGTTCATACAAAAAAATAAATGTACAATCAAAATAAGGAATGCAAACATCAATTAACGGACACACTACAAATATATCATATCACAATAATAAATAAGAGCACAAACACAGTATCATATGTTCCCCTTTGGGGGAATATACAATATATATTAGAGCTCTTCATATGAAGCTACAAGCTAATCAGATATTTTGGCTTTCCTGAACCTATTTCCTTTGGACAGACATGCCCAAGAAAGCTAGAGTACTTTAGCAACAAAATACTCCATAGAACATTTTCTAGTTAAAACACACAACAACCTCCTTTGGGCAGCCGTGTATGTCATAACCAGAAAATATCCCTCACATGATGAACAATTCGATGGACTGACACAAACAAACCACTTTGGTGATAAATGTTTGCGCCAACCCACAAAATTATTCGTTCTGGGAATAAAAAAATTCAAGCCAAAATAAAAGATATGATTAAATATTTATATGTCCGTTACGATCAGTCATAATAGGATACTTATCAACTTGTATCCCTGATCCATTTCACAAATTTCATTATATTCTAAAATGTAAGATATCAATAAAAACAACCATTTGAATTCGCACATGACCCTCCAATAATTTAATTTAGACCAAAATATAATTATAAATACTGGAGGGACTTAACTGCAAAAGGGTTGTATTTAATTTCAGCAATCCCAGAGACTTGAATGCAAATTTGGCATTTTTTTTTTTTTTTAGTAAATGATAATGGGTCAACGGATTTTGGGTTAAAACCCAAAACCCGCTGGCCCAAAATCAGCTTCTTCCTCACGAGACCAAACCCCCCGGAAGAAAAACACCGTCGGCTTTCGTTTCAAGGCCGCGACCGCCGGCGTCGGACCAGCCGGCCAACCACGACGACGGACCGGGAAGAGCGAATCGGCGCCTCCGGTGGTGTCGCCGGCGTCCGGTCATGCCCTACGGTGAGTGGGCAACAGTTTTTTTTTTTTTTGATCGTTCGGTCGGCCACCGGTGAGACAGCGGTTCACCGGTCGTCGCCGCCGGTGAGGAAGAGAAGAGGAGGGGAGGGGTCCGGTCCCGGAGACCGGCCGAAACACGGCCGGAGACGATGACCCAGGGACGGCCGACCGCGGCCTCCACGGTCGCTGCCCCCCATCCCTATATATATTTTTTTTATGATCGGCCCGCCGGTGGAGAGCTCGCCACACCGATCGCTGCGATCGGTTTCATCCGCCCGATCACCACAGCCGGGATGATGACCAGTCACGGTGAGCAGTCGGGCGAGTAGATCGTGGGGTCTCCACGGTCACCAGATCGCTGCAATCGGCCTCCCTAATTTTTTTTTTTTAATTCTGGGTTCTGTATGTAATCTCAGCCACCGGCCGAGAACAAAAGATCCGATGCCCGTCGGCCTTCATCTCGATGCCTCGATGCCCCGGTCACCTCAAAACATAGATAACAACAGGCATGGATCTTCGATCCGATAGGATCAATCAGAAAAAAATAAAAGGAATGAAAAAGGTTTTATTATCGGATCAAAATGATGATTAAGGCTATGATATCAAAGAAAAAATAATTCTTAAACTTTTAGGATCAATCAAAAATATAGAATCATATATTAGATCTATAAAATTAATATTTACATGTAATCATCATAATCCTAACGATCTCGATGCTCATACGAGCATTCTCTCCAATTTTTTTAAGAAGGCGGTTCTCGAAGTAAAAAATCATCGTACCATAAAATTACGGTATACGTGGGCCAATAAAATAAAAATACCTATCTGATCCTTCCATCACGAGTCAAGTTGGACTAAGATCTACACTGTGCCGTTTCAATCATACTAAATCACATGAGGTTCTCCTAGTCCAATCAAAGATCACAAGATAATGGATTCAACCTACGTTTATCAACATGGACCATAAAATCAACCCGGTTTTAATAAAATAAAATTTAATTGATGTTAGTCCAAATTAAAATAATTCTTATTAAAGACTCTCGTTCAATTTTAATGGTCAAAGTTTTTCGCAATCAATTTACTGATGTTATATGTTTGGTAATTTTGAAAATTTCCACAGGCATAGGATGGTTGGTTAGCGTTGCTACCGAAACCCGGTCCGATGATGGTGAAATCCTTGAAGATGCCAATCATCAACCTGTACACAAGAAAATAAGAGCAAAGTAGATCGCCAGCTCAGGAGCTTTTGATATTAAAACAGAGCAAGGAGAAGAGTGGTGCAGAAATCTTAAGCTAAGAACGTGTACCTAAATCTTCTTTTTTATCAATGGAAAGTTCTTTTGGAGTTTTGAATGAAGTAAAAGACCATCTCTCAGCTTTCTTTATCTAGATCACTGTAGAAATATGAATTCAACTAAAATTGATCTCCTTCTATGTCCCGTGTCTGCTTGTTATAAGCGGACCTAATTCTGGCCATATTAGTTGGTATGGCGAAGAAAATCACATCTCCTTGAAAATTTCATCATCATCCAATGGTTGGTGAACGGACCTCGGTCATGACCAACCTTGTTAATACAAGGGTAAGATGCAGAGTGCCGAACTAAGTCTGACTTTATTATGGTTTCTTGCCTATGTATTAGAACCACCAAAATGAAATAATATTCCAAACGACACCAAGCAGCAAGAGTACTACGGTACGAAATGACATCGATTGGGGCATTTAATTCTAAAAGCAGAGGGCTCTTTGCTGGGAAACAAATCACTGTCTAACAGTTCCTCATTGTAGTTTAAAAATTAGTGCTACACACTTCATGCGTTGCAGAATGACTGCAAACTTGGTTCCCAGGTCGGTTAGCCATGGTGGCTTGCATCAGTACCCAATATATTTCCAGGATTTTAAAAGTGATGCTGCTGTTATCACCTCGATTACGGAGTAGCAGTTGCCATCATAGCAATTTCCTGTAGTACAAGGATGTATATTGACTTGGATTCCATCAGAACAGCCTGCCCCAGAAAAGAATACCATGGTGAGGCAGGGCTGTTCTGGTGGAATATAAGTCAATATCATACAAACATGCATGCATACAAACAAATAACATTAACATATATATACATTAGCTATGTTTTGGTTGCTATGCCATAAATATCCGAGAAGCCGGAAAAAAAAAAAAAGAACAGATCATTTTACGTGTTTTCCCAAAGGAATATAGAAATCGGTTTGCCAAAGAATGCTTGCCACTCATTACAAGGACAAAGAAGAGAGCATTACCTCCAGAATTATAAATTTGGATTGCGACGAATATATGTTCCGTAGCTTTAGCTTGGTTGACTTTTCCACCACCAATCTGTTCTACAAAAGAAAGATATAATCAGATCATCAATAGCTATCAATGCTTTTGGAACCCCGCAGATCGAAATGGACAAGAATTTTCTTTTTTTTTTTTTGAGGATAACCCAGAAAAAGAATTTATTGTTATTATTATTTTCCTGAAAGCATACGACAAATGCAAAACCATAAAATGTAACTACAGGGAAACCAGAATTGTTTTTTCTAGACTCCCATAATAATAAGTATCTATAAAAAGATTAAAAATATAATAATTATTTTAGAGAGAGAAGATTAGGTACATGATTATTCAAAACCCTGTTTGCCTCAGAACTTCAAGCATGGTTGGCCATCCAATTTGTTGCCTTCTCTGAGAAGGTTACAGTTTTACCTCCTCAAAACCATCCACCCAAACTAAACAGTCCAAAATAATAGAATATATAATGGAAAGGATTTAAATAAACTTATCGGCCATACCCCGGGGTTAACAAGCTAAAATATTTATAGGCTCTCTCCTGTGCTCAAAAGTTAATATAAGTAAATTCCTAGCTATTTACATTAGTAGAAGTAGATATATGTGAACTCCTACCATACATACAACCATACATCCATGCTTGAGTGGATTCCTTCTACTAATACATATCTATCCTCTCTGTTATCACCTACAAATATAACGATCCATACAGCAAACTGCGATCTCTTGCATGTGTCTTTAACTTTTTCATACCTTGCCGGCCATCAGAGCCAAAATCCAAACTATTTCTTTAGTAAATACAACTACCATAAGCCAGTCTCAGATTCTGGTCTCATGGTATGCTTTCAGCAGGGTTATAGAATTATCAGTCCTCTAGAACACGTACCAAAAAACCACAAAAGGATTAAATAGTGGGAATTGGTATTTTAGGTCAGGATAAGGCTTCCATGTTCATGCAATGGTGAGATTTCTTCTACAATGTTGTGAGCTTATGGCTTCGGAAACCTTGAGATTTCCAGCATCAACATCACTGCAGAATGGTTTGCTAAGGATGGAAAAACAATCATTGCTTGATAGAGTTTCATTACTAACCAGCCTGCATGCAAAATGTCACAGCTCAAATGCTCGATAAAGTTTCATCATCACACAAAAGCACCTTTGCCTTCTTTTTCCCCCAAAATCAGGTCAAAAGGTATCTACAAAAAATGTCACCAACGAATGGTAAAGGCACCACAATGTCATAATCTCCATAATAGAGGAGCAACATACCAATTGCTGAGCAGGGTCCAAATGGTTATTGCCCATAATACAACGGCTTGTTACATATCCATTAGAACCATCTGACAAAAAACATTCCAAGAGAAATTAAACAGCAATTATCCCAAGATACTGACATCAATGATTGGAAAGGCAGAAAATATTGCTTGCAAAACCTCTCTCTAATCCAACGGCTAACCATGGCTCCCAGGTCAATTGGCCGTCATCCCCTTTGGCTTATATCACCATCCATAACTGCAGGGTTTGAATGGTAATAGAATTATCCCCATGATATATGAAGTAGCAGCTGAATCATATCAAATTCCTGTAGTACAACCAAGTTTGTAACTTGGACTTCATCTGAACAGCCATCTCTGAAAGGAATATTATGATGAGACAAAATACTGTATGCTCCTTGACTATCAAATTTTAGATCATATAATCCTTTTTCCTGGTACCAAACTTTTATATGAATGATTCATTGCATAGAGATAGGTAAGGACCATGAAAATCATTCAAAAGGATATATAACCAAATCTTAGCAGTCGATGCTGACACTCCCCAAGATCATTCCAGTGGGAATTTTTTCATTTTTCATTTCATCTCAAGATATTGATAGATGAGACCTTTGTTTATATTCTGGAGGCAATCTTCTTCTCTTCGAGCTCCCTATAAAGAAGATGGGGCCAACAACAAATCAAGTGGCAGCCTGTGCACCGCTCCATCTGCTGTCATCATTGTCAATCCTGTTCATGAAGCTATGATGGTTTTCTCTTATGTAGGACAGCCCAGACCATAATCCACGGACAAACAAGATGCTTACAAACACCATGCTCCCAAGCGTGCAGATCACCTGAAATGAATGCAATACAAACTAATTAAATTGGTATAAGGACAAAAGACCAATTGGAAGAACAAAAGTTTGATTGAGATAAAAGAGTTACCCAATATGACATATATTTTTTGCTTCCTCCATTTCTTTTTCCTTCTCAAAACTTTCTTTTTTGGTAAAATTTAACATATATTTTATATTTAACACGAGCATAGTTTTGGCTTAATTTTGAAACAACTGATATGACCTCATCATGCTCCAAAAAATAGATTTTATTAAATGGTTAATTCAAGGACAAGATCTAACACAATTATACAATTTTTATCACAATACAAAAAAAGCTGTTACAGAGCAATAAGCACTTTGTTAATACTGGCTGCTAAAAGTAGGGGGAATTGGGTGGGTAAACCCCAATCCTACCCGAGCACAACTAGGAATTGGGCCGGGCTTGAGAGAATTTATGCACAACCTGGGCAGGGTTTGGGTTGAAAATCTTGACCCAAATCAAATTCCGGTTGGATTCAGGCTGAGATACTGGATAACCTGACCCAGTCCAAAACCTAACCCATATGAATATATAATCTACAATATATTAGATGCATATTATAATCACACATTGCCATTCCTATTCATTTTCTTTTTCTTTTACATATCATTCATAGTGCACGGGAGCATTTATAGGTAACTTAGCTAAACTGATGTAAACAATCCGACCGCATCTGATGTGACCCAACCCGAACTGCATTTGGGTTAAGGAACTCAGGTTAAAGGTTGGTTTGGGTTGTGTTCTAAGCAAAAGCCTCAAAGTCTTCGGCTGGGCCTGGGCTGACCTCCAACATGACCCAACTCGCCTACTTTCGACCCATAGCTAGAAGTACCAAATATCCTATTGATTATTCACGCCAAATAGTTTGACTTGCCTCTGAGTTTCCTAGAACTTCATAATCTCTACAACAAATTATAGACAATCAGTCATTGTTCCATTTTAGCTTCTTGGCCAACAACACTAGGTAATAATAATGGTCATATCATTCAGTTATTGTGTTTTAAGATTATGTTCATAAACACAGACCATGAAAAATTTCTCTGTGATGTAAAGATTTCGGATTTGGCTATTTGACGTTTAATGATATATCAAAAACCAAAAACTATTTTTCCAGAAAATGTATGAATGCTTAATAGACCAGAGATCATTGACATTTTACTGACACCCAATCAGAATATCTATTCATATTCGAAATGTGCTTATAGACAGCAAAACAAAGCCTAATATCTAATATGATTAAACTAATGGCTCATAATATATAGCAATATATATAGACTTCTCATGTTTTAACTGAAGTGTAAGATGATTGCTATTCATTATTTTGCATGGCATGCTGAATGCATGTTCAAAGTATAAGAGCATCAAATGAAGGTAGGGAGCATTCAAAATATCCTTGAGAACCACTAAGTAAATGCTACCACTTTGGTGCAAGAGTTATCCGGTTCAACAGAAGATAAAGAAAAGAAAAAAAAAGAGGTGTTTTTCATGGAAAACAAAAAAGTGGAAAATAGAGCCTTGTTTAAGAACTTGGTACCTGGAGATGAATCTTGACTGTTTTACTATTTGGCATGATGGTGAAGGACATGGGGAGACCACCTATTTTACCATTCATGCTAGTTGGTTTACAAGAAAAGGAGATTTGAGGGCCTTCAAGAATGTATTAAGATTATCTCTTACCACAACAAAAATAAAATTTAGTAATTTAAATAACACAAGCAAATTAGGAGGTAAGGAAACATGCAGGTAGAAAGTTATATGTCACAATATAGTAGATTGCAATAGGAATAGTAAAGAATTTTTTTTTTCATTTTTACCATGAAAATCACATCCATCAATGTTGGAATACACTAGATTGGAAGCATTGTAAAAAGATTTGGGATACAACATACTGCAGTAGCAATTTGAACAAATAAATATAAGAACTAATACTGGTCAGGATATGATAGTTTTGCTTTCATTTTTCTTTTAATTAAAAAAAGGGAGAAAACCATAAACCCTATAATCCATTAGAGTTGAAGAGAGAATCCAAAGAAAATTATTTCCATAGAAAAAGTGACATCATTAACAATTGGCTCACTGACCAAAGCTAGGATCCACAATTTCATTCATCTCTATTTGCTCAAATCCTAGAGAAAGCAAAGTTGTCTAGAGCAGGTTATGGGCTGTCAAATTCACAGTCAAAGAGCAATGGAGAAAAATGAAGCAGAGGGGATCCATAAATATTCAAGAATCAAGTTCCTGAAAGTGGCAACACTTATTATCATGGTTTTGAATCTCTGGTCCCAGACTCAGTATTGGTCAGGGACCAGGTTGAGACAGCAAAAGGAGGGTCTTATCCAAGTGCTTGGGATAGGTCAGCAACCCTGTAATTCATCAGGATGCTATTCTTTCCTTTTATTTTTTAATTTTTTTTTTGTTGCTTGTTGTTTTCAATGGTTGTTTAGAGGGCGTTTAGAATTTGTTTGTAATCATTAGAAACTAGGCCAGACTCTTTGAGCCAATGAGTGAATGCACTGTGCTAATATCAATATTAATTTGGTATTATTATGATGCCTTTCTCCCCTTTCACGTCTCTTTCTCCCTTCTCATGTTTTGTTGAGTCTTGTATTGATAGAATGCACTAAGTAGGGATTGCAATTGCTGGGTCTGGTCGGGTTGAATGCATATATTAAGGTCCTGTGGGCATAATCTGAGCCTGATCAGCCTGACAATGAATCAAAAATGTCTGACCCAAAACCCACACATGGTCAACCCACCTGACTAGCAATCAACCCACTAACCCATTCAAATGGGCCAAGCCCATTTACCTTTAGGTGTTTCATAGCATGGGTAGTTTGTTTTTAACAACTTTTTAAGTTGTTTGTGCTACTAGTTATCTCAAACCATGTTTTGCGATATCAAATAATAAAAAAAACATGCTTTGAAACAAATAACTACACATAAATATATCAAATAACTCTATGAACAAGCCAACAACATGATATTATAAGTCACATATTCCTTTAAACTATAAGCCACGGGCTATTAATCTAATGGCTCATATCAGTTATTACATAAATTATATAATACATATAATTATATATCCAACAAAAAATATATGTATATACCCACCATGGCATGACAGATTGGGGGTTTTAAACTTGATCTTGATCCAACCAGGTCAGGGTTAGTTGACTGTACATGGCCTACAAACCCAACCAGTCGAGTAAACAAGTTTAGGTCAAGATTGCCACATATGTGGTAGTGTAGGTTCCCTCCTCAGGCCTTTTCCTTGGGGGTGAGGCCACCTTGGGAGCTGTATTGACCCAATTTTCTTTTCTAATGTATCATATAGGTGAAACAAATAAGAGCAGGAAAGAAATTTATGTTGCACTGATCATGTAAAACATCTCTACATTTCATTAGTAATACATCTAGGGGAAGAATAGCAACGTGTGGAGTACAGAGACATGAGTACTGCATATCGAAACAATGATAAACTATATCAAGAATTCCACAAAATCAAAAGAAAGACTATTCTACAAAAATATATCCACGAAGCACTTAAATATAGGACCAGTGAGTCAATAGTCTTCTCAATGCATCTAGAATGACTTGAAAGTAAGCTCTAAAGAATGAAAATAGACCATCATATCCGGCACTATTCTTGTTAAAAAGCAATATCTCCAGCATAACATAAACTTGTACTGAAAACTTAGCTATACAGGAAGCGCAGAGCTTCTTTTTGTTTGGTTCTTTGGGTCAAGGATGGTCAGAGATAGTCTTGAATGGAAAGTGTCTCACTTCCTCCATTGCCTATTAGGGATAGTCTTGGATGATGGTATAAGTATAGGTTGTCATATGAGTTGTGCTTTCTAATGTCTGGACTATCTCTTCAAGGCTGGTGGCTAGGATTGCCAGTTGGATCTTTAGAATTCCATCTTTACTCTCAACCCTTGCCTTATAGGCATGATGTTCTGGAAAGCATTTTATATCCAAGTAACACAATGCCAACCAGTTTTCCTTTGCTTGTACACAAAAAATAATTTGGCCATACTGGGACAAGAATTGTTACAGTCAGCTGACTCTCTTAAAGCTGTTGTTGTAGGTATGGCAATACTTTCTCTCCCAAATTGTCTGCAGCTTCTTGGCTTAGTCCATAGTGCGCAACTTCTGATGCATACGCAGCCTAAGACTCGATGCTTATCAATTTAACGTGTAATAGTATTTAGGAAAGCTCAAATTCAAAGAGAAGACATGAGACTATCCTTGCAGCCACCACATACACATGACACTAGATTACAGAGAAACTGAGTCATAAAAAGCGGGAAGCCTCATGAATAAACCATATCACTAAGCCAATCTAAGTAGGTCAAAACTAATTCACCCTACATGTTACACCACCTACAAACATTAAGTTGAGAACTTTAGCCATTTTCCTTCTGTTTATCGGTTATCCATTCATCTTCTACGAAATACCTTTAAAGAACCCAAGCTAGCTGGTGATACAATTTTAAAATCACTATTGGAAAAACACTATGTAATAAAATCCAGAATCTACTCAAGAGCAAAACCAAATAATGGCCTTCCTAATTCAGTAAACCTGCATACCATATGAGGTACACGAGAAGGATAGTAAAACAAAGAGTACACATCAAAGATGCAGAATTACCTCAAGGAGTGCCTTAAGAATCCAAAAGAAAGCCAGAATCAAAACCCCATTAACCGAAAAACCAACCTGTTCGAAAAAGAAGTTAAAAAAAAAAAAAAAAAGACAAAAAGAAAATGTCAGCTACGTTATAATCCCATTCACCCACAAAAAAAAACTAACAGAAAATAAGAAAACGTTAGCTAGTTTAAGTTCAGAGAAAAAAAGGCAATTACAATCCCTAACAAAGACCAGACAGGGGGGGGGGTGACTTTTTTTAGCATAAAAAAGGGAAATTGTGGGAAAACAAGTAGGCATTAGCTAATTAAATCTCCAAAGTCCCCAATTCCATTTACTACTAAAAAGTAAAACCTGACCCCACAAAAAAAAAGAAAAATCGCTTTTTTTCCGCCCAACAAAAAGGAGCAATTACGGCAAATCAAGAAGGTGGGAGCAAACCAAATTAGTTGGAATGGAAGGAGGCAGAACGGATCGGACGGCCTTGCGCGCCCGCCGCGAGATCTTGCGGAAGACGTTGTGGACGAACCGCAGGAGGAGATCGAGACTCCGGTCGTCGTCGTCGTCATCCTCCTCCTCCTCCTCCTCGTCAGCGTCTTCGTCCACATCATCGCCGCCGAGATCGCCCAACCCAGCGCGAGCGTCCGGGATGACGACCACCGCCTCATGGCGGTAGCTGGAGATCCTCCGAAAGGCACGGAAAGGCGACCAGGGTCGAGAGGGGGCGGCAAGCAGGGGGAGCGATGGGAGCAGAACATGGGGTTTGGAGGGATGCAAGTATCGAAGCAGAGGAAGCGAGAAGGAGACGGAGGAGGAGGAAGCCATGGGGAGAGACTGCCCCGGTCCGAGACGCGCCTTGTCGGTTTCTCGTCACCCGGCGTTCCCCGTTAGACCACACGTGTCGATCACACGTACATGTTCCTGAAATAGGGATTTTTTAATGTAATGGGAAAAACCTTGTCAAAATGCAACCAAATTCGACAACTGCACGTAATCGCATCCAACGTGTCGTGTACATTCGACCGCTGCATAAGCACTGCCCGATAGAGTAAGCTTATTGATGAATTCGGTTGATGCATGAATAGGTCTAACTCAATTTGGTTAGATTTAATTTAATTTATTTTTAAAAATTTATGGATCCTGATCAGGTCTAACTCAATTTGGTTAGATTTAATTTAATTTATTTTTAAAAATTTATGGATCCTGATCAGATGTTTAAATTGAATATATTTTTTTAAAAAATTAAATATAAATTTATTAAATTTAGACTCGATCCAACCTATTCCAAACCTGCTAATACCATTATGGTCCAAATTTTTATGAATCGTATTATTAACATAAAAATAAATTTATAATTATTTTTCTATTCTAATTTATTTTAAAAATATTTTTTATTTATTTTATAAAATTGATAATAGTTGACTATATAATAATTAAATTATAGTTATTTATATTTGATTTATATTTAATTCAAATCCAAAATTTTAAATTGGAACTATATTATACGTGGACCTGATTCAACCCGAATGACTTGTTGGATCAAAAATTTTGATCATGGACTCAATCCAAACTGACCAGATTTTTCATCGGATTGGATCTAAATCCAATAATAGAACCTACTCAAAGAACTAGAAAGGACCATGATCACTTATGATTCGATCTGACCTGATCTATTTTCTTCTTTAGATGGGAGTGAAGTCGAACAGGATATTATCCGAGCCAATTCTTTTTTTATTAGAATCTATCAGAATAAAAATTTGAACATCAAATTAATATTACTAGTATGTGATGCAACAGGTTTTCATTTATATAAATAATATTTTTTACAAAAATTATTTAAATTATTCAAAATTATATAAATAATTTAATTTAATTTTTTATAATTTTAAAAATCTTTTAATTACAACAGATCTTAGAATTGTTCCGTAAAAAAAAATAATATAGAGATCTTTTGTTGCCCAATGAAGATGCAACCCAAGAGGGGGGTGAATTGAGTTTTATAAAACTTTCAAACTATTTGCAATAAACTAAAGCAAGTATGTGCTAGATCAATTCAATGCTTGTGTTTTGGCAATATATTTGTATGCTTCAAAATAATATGCAGCGGAATTAACAAAGTAAATGTACAAAGAAAATAATCATACAAGTAATCACAAACACAAAGATATATAGTGGTTCGGTGCACTCCAAGGCACCTACATCCACTCCCCAAGATCTCTTTGGAAATTTACTATAATCTCAATCAATTACAGCCAATTAGTTTTCCGGGCTCACTAATCAAAACCCAACTTGTTTTCACAAGGCTCACAAGTCAAAACCTCACTTGGTTTTACGGGCTAACCAAGAACTTAAATGGTTTTAAAGCTTACCACCAACCTTCCTTAGTTTTGTGGGCTAACCAAGAACCTAATTGGTTTTCAAAGGCTCACTAATAACCTCCTTTGGTTTTGCGGGTTAACCAAGAACCTAATTGGTTTTCAAAGGCTTACCAATAACCTCCTTAGTTTTCCAATAGGCTAACCAATAACCTTTACAACAAATATAAGTTTGAAATAAAGAAACAATGATAGCTTTCTAAATAAAGCAAATATCTCTTTGAAACTCTTGGATGATATTGAAGAAGCTTGTCTTCAATTTGTTGAAACATTTAAATGAAGCTTAATGTTGTGGACTTGGAAGCTCTCTTTGAAATTTGATGCTTGAAGGCTCAACTCTCTCAAAATATGAATCCTTTAAAGTGTATGAAACTTTTTTTTTCTCAAAAGATTACCTCCCCATTTGATTTATGTTGATTATATAGCTCTCCAAACCTTAAATGACCGTTATAGACTGTTGGAGAGGAAAAACTAGCCATTACAAACATTTTGGGAAAGTTCCATTCTTCAGAAAACTAGCCGTTATAGAGCTGTTGTCTGTTCAGGTGTCGATACTTCAGGTCATGTGTCGACACTTAAGGTCGACACTTGGAGCAATGAGTTGACACTTGATCAAAAAATGTCTTCTAAAGTCTTCTATTCTACACTGGTGAGTCGACACTTGACCAAACCCTGAAATTATCTCGTTCTGTCTTCTGTTTGGTCTTAGGCCTTGAGTCGACACTTCACTGTTCATGTGTCGACACTTTGAATCGACACTTAGTTTCCATGTGTCGACACTTCAGCATGCCGGATGAAAAAATTTTTCTGTGTATCAGTCCATGTGTCGACACTTCCATGTGTCGACACATGGTGTCGACACTTGACTTGACCAGTGTTGAAAATTATCCAAATTTAATATTTGAGTCCTTCAAGGTCTTCAATATATGTTCCAAGGTTCATAACTTGAAATTTCATGGCTTCTTCAACTGAATGACAATCTTTTCAATCTTTCAACATTAATGAGTACCTGAATCTGATAAACACTTTTAACATGCATTAGTACTTAAATATTTTGTCAATCATCAAAATCAAGACCAGAGTCAATAATCTCTTCCTTTTTGATAATGACAAAACCTTTAAGTATAAAATAGGATAAGCTTAAAAAAGATTAACAACAATATAAACATGTAAGCTCAAAATCAATAAGTATCAAGCTCCCTTTCAAAATATGATTTTAAATTATTTTTCAAAATATGCAAGATTTTCAATTTTCTCCCCCTTACTAATTCTTCCATTAAGATTATAACATTTTGCTTTCTTCTCCCCCTTTTTTGTACTTTCTTTCATTTCTCATATAATTTATCATGTTTATCAAATCTTTCCCCTTTTCATACTTAACATATTTCTTCCCCTTTTTGTCATCATGAAAAATGGTGAAAGGTAATACAAAATGAGAATGAAGGTAGAAAGAATAGTAAGTAGATCATCAAAATCAATGCATGAAATCAATTAATCATGATACCAATTAAATAAGATATTAATTGAATATAATACCACAAAATGATATGCATATACAAAGAATAATTCAATATATATTAGCTTTAATATATATATTATCCATTCACCTTACTTATTCATGGGATAAAGCCACAGCGGCACCCCAACACATCATAAGAGACCCTAGTGAATGAGAAGAGAATGTCTTTAAACCCTACTTAGCTCCTATGACCGGATGGCCATGGTGACTAACCCAATCCAAAGCAATTACTAGGAGATCTTTTTCTCATTTAAACTAAAATTTGATACCAATTGAATATGATACCACTTGAATGTAACTCCCCTCAAATGATTAGATTTGACAACAAGGAGAAGGAGTATCAGAGTAATATAAGTAAAGCATGATATCAAACAGAATATTCAAGGCATATATGTAGATAACAAATCTTTGGATGATCCCCCTAAATGTTATTCCCCCATAAAAATATGCATTTATTTTGAGGAATAAAACATGAAAGCATAAGTATCATAATTTCATATAATTTTAGATATGAACATAAATACTAAGTCTGAAAGCAAAGATTTGAATTTTTTAAGATTTTCAAAATACAAAGTATTGAACATTTAAAAGCTTTTAGCATGATTTCAAATTCATTTAGAATGATTTGATATCCATACAAATGCTAGAAGTAATTCGATAGCAAGTCTAGCTATTGGATTAAGGGTTTATCAATATGCACACCTTCTTCTTAAATGTAATCATTAACTACCGGTTCTATATTTGTTTCAAATCATTTCTAACTAAAGCATAGATGTCAAAAATGAAAACCCATAAATAATAACATTTCACTTGAAATAGTTTAAAACTATATTATTCAAAATCAAGTAAAAGTCTAATAATCATAGGTTTAATCATGAGAGCATGAAATCCATCAACATCAAAAAGGTTCATGATCACAACAAATGACTATTAGTCTAAACTTGATTTTAATTAATCAATTGAAATAATTTTCAAAGCAATATGCATTTTTAAAAGTATTTTCATGAAGTAATTTAAGATGCATTAATCAAAATCAAGTGAAGGTCTTACAATCACAAGTTTAATCATGATAGCATGAAATTCATTAACATCAAAAAGTTCATATTCATAACCATTGATTATAAATCTAAACTTGATTCTAATTAAACATTTAAAACAATTTTTCAAAATAACTGATGCAATATTTATAATAAATATTCAACTACATTTTCAATTATGAAAGGAAATATTTAGAATTTATCAATATATATAATCCTTCCTTTACCATTTAGTCCAAAAATGTAGTAGGTCCACTTCTTTAAATTATCTTGTATGCCCAGTGTTACAGCCGTGACAGTGACGTGGCCAGGCTCAGGTACCGCCGAATGTGATCGAGCCACGTGGAAGTTTCCCCGGCCGAGTCAGCGCCACGTCTTCAAGACCAGGTTCGGCAAGACTACACCGCCCGACGACTGTCTAAGGCAAACTGCCCTCGTCGAGGTCGAGCTCGGCTCGGAGTTCCTCTACCACCTCATTGGCGCCCGGGCCCGGAGGGGTCCGCCTGGGCCGAGGTCGGCCGATCCTTCGCCCTTTGCCAGGTGGCCCCCCGAAGACGGGCCCACCTCGGCCGAACCAAGGCGACCCCCTGCCACCTCGCCAGGTGTCCACCCAGGAGGGGTCCACCTAGGCCGAGGTCGGCTGGTCCTTCGCCCTTCGCCAGGTGGCCCCCCGGAGACGGGCCCACCTCGGCCAAAGCAAGGCGACCTCCCGCCACCTCGCCAGGTGTCCACCTAGGAGGGGTCCACCTAAGCCGAGGTCGGCCGGTCCTTCGCCCTTCGCCAGGTGGCCACCCGGAGACGGGCCCACCTCGGTCGAAGCCAGGCGACCTCCTGCCACCTCGCCAGGTGTCCACCCAGGAGGGGTCCACCTAAGCCGAGGTCGGCCGGTCCCTCGCCCTTCGCCAGGTGGCCACCCGGAGACGGGCCCACCTCGGCCGAAGCCAGGTGACCTCCTGCCACCTCGCCAGGTGTCCACTTAAGAGGGGTCCACCTGGGCCGAGGTCGGCCGGTCCTTCGCCCTTCGCCAGGTGGCCACCCGGAGACGGGCCCATCTCGACCGAAGCCAGGCGACCTCCTGCCATCTCGCCAGGTGTCCACCCAGGAGGGGTCCACCTAAGCCGAGGTCGACTAGTCCTTCGCTCCTCGCCAGTTGGCCCCCGGAGACGGGTCCAACTCAGCCGAGGTCAGACCGCTCGTACGGAGAGGGTCCCAGGGAGAGAGAGACGGGCCCCGAGGCCATCCCTCGGGCCGTACGAATCCCAGATGGTGCCCCGTACGGAGGGCGGCGGCACGCGGAACATCACTTGCATCGGCCCGACAGGTCCCACAGCCGAGAGACGCGATCCTGACGGAACAGGCCCTATAGATGGATGGCGCCCACGCTTGGGGAAGAGAGCACTCTCGCTGGGCCCGAGGCCTGACCGGCCGCCTTGCCAGCGCCGCCCTCCCTTTTTCTCTTCTGTCTTTGCCTTTTCCCTGCTGGGCCCGGCGGACGAGGTTGGAAAGCCGCCTGGCCCCCTTCACCGAAAAGGGAAAAGAGAAAAGGACGGGGGAGGGGAGTTTCCCAGGAGGAAAAGACAAGCGCACGACGAAAGGAGATAAAGAGGGAGGAATCTGGGGATGACAAGGTAAGCCAACAAGCCTGGGGACAAGGAAGAAGCACCGGCAAAAGGCCTCTCCCCGGAGAGTAAAACCCAGAGATCCCGAGAGGGGAACACTGGGTGTGAGCTCGGCAAGGAGGCCCAGCCGAGATTCTGGTCCCCAGAGCGTCTCTCTCACCAGCAAACTCTCTAAGTCTGGAACCCCTTCGAGGGTCCGTCTGGAGAGTCTGTTCCTTCTCGTCGTCTACTGACTTGACCGTCGGAGCTCCCTCGCCGGGATCCCCGGCCAGGGTCTTCTAACCCCTTTTTTGCAGGTTCGCCGCGGGAAGGGAGGCTCCCTCGCCAGGCGGTCAGGGGGGATCGGCGGATCCGTGGCACGGGCGCGGCGATGAGAGCGGCAACAGATTGGCGCACCAGGTAGGGGGGCAGGACACTGAACCCCAGCGGGAGCCAGCTTTCTGCAGGTGTCACGCTCTCCAACAATGGTGGTCACTCGTGGCCGCGAGGCGTCCACCAGCCGTGTGGGGGAGGTTCACTCCCCTCCGGGGGGCCACAGCCCCGAAAGGGAGCTTCCGGCTCCCCCTCCTCTTCCACAGCAGTCTACCCCAGCGGACGGACCCCTTGCGGCCGTCATCCAGCAGCTGCAGACCTTGACCTCAGCGGTCCGGCAGCTTCAGAATCAGCAACGGTCCCTGGCCACCCAGCCGCAGCCAGGGACCCCCGTGGCCCGAGCCGCGGGGCAGCGTGGAAGCCTGCGCTCAATTCAGGGCAGGCCATCCCATCCGAGGGCCGTCTCCAACCCCCGGGGGAGCCACCAAGCTCCCGCAAAGAGAAACTACTCCGGTTCGGAGGATCATGAGAGCCGATCCCCAACCGACGGGGCTGAAATGGTGCATCGCAGCAAGCGACGCCGAGGCCAGACCTCGCGCCGAGACCGATCGGCGCCCCCTTCGCCCGCAGTCTCGGTGGAAGACTCCACCGACGAATTGGTGCATGAGCGCCTGGAGGAGCATGAGCGCAAATTGGCGGAGTTCGTCCGTCGATTCGCCGACCTGCAGAACTCGTCGGCAGACCCAGCGGGCTACGACTCCCACCCCCCTTTCTCTGAAGAAATCATGGCAGAACCGATCCCGAAACGGTTCCGCATGCCGCAGGTGGATCCCTATGACGGAACCACCGACCCCCTGGACCATTTGGAGAGCTATAAAGCTCTCATGAGGGTCCAGGGCGCCACCGATGCTCTTCTGTGCATCGCCTTCCCGGCAACCCTCCGGAAGGCCGCTCAAGTCTGGTTCACCCGCCTCGAGCCCGGATCCATTTGCTCCTTCCATCAGTTGGAAGGAAGGTTCGTGGCACACTTCGACGCTTGTCGAAAGGTGCCGAGAGAGGTGGACAGCCTCTTCTCCATCCGCCAGCAGGACCAGGAGCTGCTCCGGGACTATATCACCCGGTTCAAGACCGCAGCCCTGGAGATCTACAGCTTGGACGAGCCCGTCGCCATGCTGGCTTTGAAGCGCGGGCTCAAGACGTCCCGCCTGACCTATTCCCTGGACAAGAAGCCGCCCAGGATGTACTCCGAGCTCCTCCTCCGCGTCCACAAGTACATCCGAGCGAAGGAGGCTGACCGCACCCGTCGAGAGTTGGACAGGAAGACTCCAAAGAAGCCGCTCCCGAGGGACACCCCGGGAGCTCGGAGGCCCGGGCCGTCTGCCGACCCTCGCCCGAATCCAAGGCCGAGGGGCGAAGCCACTCCCGAGCGGAGGTACACCCCTCTCCTCGCACCTCGAACGAAGATCCTCATGGAAATCGAGGGTGAGCGCTACCTCCGCCGACCTCCTCCTCAGAACCCGAGAGCCGTCCGGGACAAATCGAAGTACTGCCAGTTCCACCGCGAGCACGGGCATGACACAGAGGAGTGTCGCCACCTGAAGCGGGAGATCGAGGAGCTGATTAGGAGGGGTTACCTCAGGAAGTTCGTCAAGAACGAGGTCTCCTCTGAAGGGCAGCCGCTCGCGGCCTTACCACCTGTCCCTGCGATCGACAACCGCCCAACGAAGAAGCCCGTGGGCATGATCTCACGCGGGTCCGGTCGAGCGACGAAGAGAGCCCGGGAAGTCGGGAACCCGGAGAATGTAATCACTCCCAAGGGGGGGGAATTAATGACAATGTAAACAACGATGCCGTGGTGGTCGAGATGACCATCGCGAAGCATCCTGTACATCGAATCATGATGGATAGTGGAAGCTCGGCTGACGTACTTTTTTACGATGCTTTCTCTCGAATGAATTTGTCCCCCGATCAGCTGAAACCAGTGCACACCCCCCTGGTAGGTTTCACAAGGAACTCCGTGGGGGTCCGTCTGGAGAGTCTGTTCCTTCTCGTCGTCTACTGACTTGACCGTCGGAGCTCCCTCGCCGGGATCCCCGGCCAGGATCTTCTAACCCCTTTTTTGCAGGTTCGCCGTGGGAAGGGAGGCTCCCTCGCCAGGCGGTCAGGAGGGATCGGCGGATCCGTGGCACGGGCGCGGCGACGAGAGCGGCAACACCCAGTTTTCAAAAAAAAATTTTCTTCATGTTGGGCTGCAAGACATTCCTGCAAAACATACTAAGTGGACAATTTTGGTACCCAAGCTTTCTTGGGTCCTTTAAGATTAGTAAATATGGTTCCTTTTGGAATCCAAACTTTTCTTGATTTACAAGGATATGCATTAAGTTCAAATTTTTCATATGCAATATTGGATGAAGTAGCAACAAAGAAATTCTTGTTTTTCAACTCAAGATTTTTGTTTTTCTTTAAAAGCTCATTATTTGATACAAAAATCTTGGATCTTCTAAGAATTTCTATTTTATTTAATAAAACATTTTTTTCATTTGAAAACTTATTGCATAATTCTTTCAAATCAAGATTTTCTTTTTCTGAAATTTCTTTTCTTTAAAAAGGTTATCAATATCCAAAACATCAATCTTGGCATTTAAATCATCATTTTTATTGGCAAGATTGGTGTTCTCAAGAGAAAAGGAATCTACATGCCCTTTTAATTTCTTGTGCTTAATTTTTAGTAATTTGTATTCATGCACAAGATTATTGAATGCATCATGTAATTTATCAAAGGTAAAATTATAATCATTTTAGCACATATCTTTTCCTCATTTGCCATGAAGTAAAGATGGGCTAATTTTTGAATTTGTTCTTCTTCTGAACTAGAGTTTTCACTTTCGCTCCATGTAGCCATCATTGCCTTCTTTGTGTATTTTTTTTTTATCCTTTTTCTCATGAATCTTTGAAATTTATGAGCCAAAAATTCCATCTCATCTTCATCTTCACTGTCTTCCGACTCCTCACTTGAAGACTTATCTTGTGTAATAGATTTAAAGATGATTATTTTCTTCTTTTCATCGGTATCTACTTCTTTTTGTCATAAGTTCAACTCATAGGTCATGAGTGAACCGATGAGCTCCTACAAAGGTAATGTTTCTACATCTTTAGCCTCTTGGATCGCTGTCACCTTTGGATCCCATGATATTGGCAAAGATCTAAGAATTTTATTAACCAAATCAGTATCAGTATAGATTTTGCCAATACTTTTCAATTCATTAATAATAGTCATAAATCTAGTAAACATATCAGATATAGATTAATAATGCATCATTTCAAAGATTTCAAAAGAATGTACAAGCAAATTAATTTTAGTATTATTCACTTGAAGAGTACCCTTATGAGTAACCTCAAGTGTGTCCCATATTTTTTTCACTATTTCGTATATGGAGATCCTATTGAATTTATTAGGGTCCAATGCACAATAAAGCAAGTTCATTGCTTTGGCATTAAGCTTGGATTGCTTAATGTCATTTTCATCCCAATTCTCTTCGAGTTTTGGAATAGAAATGCCATTAACCAATATTGAAGGAATATATGGACCATTAACAACCATTTTCTAAAAATAATAATCTATAGATTGAATATAAATACGCATGCATGTTTTCCAATATGTGTAATTAGTGCCATTGAAAAATGATGGTTTAACACTAATACCTACAAGGGTTGCCATGATCTTTTACTCAAAATCGTTAGATTTTCAAACAGAGCATCGGACTCTGATACCAATTGTTGCCCAGTGAAGATGCAACCCAAGAGGGGGGGTGAATTGGGTTTTGTAAAACTTTTTAACTATTTACAATAAACTAAAACAAGTATGTACTAGATCAATTCAATACTTATGTTTTGGCAATATATTTGTGTGCTTCAAAATAATATGTAGTGGAATTAACAAAGTAAATGCAAAGAAAATAATCACACAAGCAATCACAAACACAAAGTTATGTAGTGGTTCGGTGCACTCCAAGGCACCTACATCCACTCCCCAAGATCTCTTTGGGAATTCACTATAATCTCAACCGATTATAGCCGATTAGTTTTCCGGGTTCACTAATCAAAACCTGACTTGTTTTCACAAGGCTCACAAGTCAAAACCTCACTTGGTTTTACGGGCTAACCAAAAACCTAAATGGTTTTAAGGCTTACCACCAACCTCCCTTGGTTTTGCAGGCTAACCAAGAACTTAATTGGTTTTCAAAGACTTACCAATAACCTCCTTGGTTTTCCAATAGGCTAACCAATAACTTTTATAACAAATATAAGTTTGAAATAAAGAAACAATGAAAGCTTTCTAAAATAAAGTAAATATCTCTTTGAAGCTCTTGGATGATGTTGAAGAAGCTTGTCTTCAATTTGTTGAAGCCTTTGAATGAAGCTTGATGTTGTGGACTTGGAAGCTCTCTTTGAAATTGGATGCTTGAAGGCTCAACTCTCTCAAAATATGAATCCTTAAAGTGTATGGAACTTTTTTTTCTCAAAGGATTACCTCCCCATTTGATTTGTATTGATTATATAGCTCTTCAAATCTTAAATGACCGTTAGAGAGAAAAAACTAGCCATTACAAACATTTTGGGAAAGTTCTGTTCTTCAGAAAACTAGCCATTGCAGAGCTGTCGTCCGTTCAGGTGTCGACACTTCAGGTCATGTGTCAACATTTAGGGTCGACACTTGGAGCAGTGAGTCGATACTTGATCAAAAAATATCTTCTGAAGTCTTTTATTCTGTACTGGTGAATCGACACTTCATCTGGTGAGTTGACACTTTGAGTTTGTGAGTCGACACTTGACCAAACCCTGAAATTACCTCATTCTGTCTTCTATTTGGTCTCGGGCCTTGAGTCGATAATTCACTGTTCATGTGTCGACACTTTGAGTCGACACTTGGTTTCCATGTGTCGACACTTCAACATGCCGGATGAAAAAGTTTTTCTGCGTATCAGTCCATGTGTTGACACTTCCATATGTCGACACTTCCATATATCGACACTTGACTTGACCAGTGTCAAAACTTGTCTAAATTTAATATTTGAGTCCTTCAAGGTCTTCAATATATGTTCTAAGGTTCATAACTTGAAATTTCATGGCTTCTTCAACTAAATGATAATCTTTTCAATCTTTCAACATTAATGAGTACCTGAATCTGATAAATACTTTTAACATGCATTAGTACTTAAATGTTTTATCAATCATCAAAATCAAGACCATAGTCAACATTGATGGGGACATCAAAACCCATTCAGGTTTTCCTTTTCTTTTTTCTTTCAGATTTTTTTACTTTTAGTTTAATTTTTTTATTCCACCTATTCCTATTATTCCAGCTTTATTCTAGATTTATCCCCATTTTATCCCTCTATTATTCCAATCATTTTCTTCCTCTTAGAAAACTCCCATAACTCCATTTTTCTCATTTTTTCTTCCCATTCATCCTAGATCTGCCACGCCCGACCACCGGCGACCCCCCCCCGACGGCCCTCCATCTCCCCCGTGGCTCCATGCCCGACGATTGGATGGACCCCGTCGACCGTCCATCTCCCCCTGCGGCTCCACCCATGGCCGTCCGCCCCTACGCCCCCACCGCTCCGCCCACGTCCACCGTCGTCCTCCCCATCGCCATCGCCGGCCACCGGCGGAGCCGCCCAAGGTCCCCACCCAAAGCCCTAACACCCACGGTGGCCAGCCGTGCCTCCCCTGCTCTCCGCCTGTCCGTGCTGCGCCCCTCCACCGCGCCGCCGTCTACCTCTGCTTCCTGTTGGCCACTCATGCTCACCGCCGGCTGTCACGCCCTCCACCGGCCGCCACGACCTCCATCGTTCAGCCCCCCTTCGGTCCATGGAGAAGAACCTGTTGTTGCATGAACGTGAAAGCACACGCTTCTCAAAGTTGCACCCTCTTCAAATCAACATGGATTTCAAAGCTGCACCCTCTTTAAAGCAACACGGATTTCAAAGCAGGCACTGATTTTGGTAAATCCAGATTAT
Source organism: Areca catechu (assembly GCA_021397845.1). Taxonomy (NCBI): domain Eukaryota; kingdom Viridiplantae; phylum Streptophyta; class Magnoliopsida; order Arecales; family Arecaceae; genus Areca; species Areca catechu. The sequence continues at coordinate 19,695,237 of CM038052.1, read as the reverse complement.
GTCTAATTTATTTATTTTAAATCTGGATGTATGGACCAGTTGGGAAGTTATTTTTAAATTAGTTTTAAATTATGATTAGTTTGATTTTTCCACCATATGGGGAGGATCGTGTTTAGTTTTCTACCATGTTTTCGGGCTACAAACAAAGTAGGTTTGGGTTGTCACTTTTTTTGGGCTGCATGCCTTGTATTTATTTCTTGGGCCCCAAGTTTTGTAAGTCTATATAAAGGCACCTCCTCCCTTAAATAAAATATGATGATGATGAATATGAATTTTTGAAAAGAGTGTTCTTGGTTCTGCCTCCGGGCATGAGGCCCGTCTTTCCTTCACCTGCAGGTGTCGAGGGGTGTGAGACCCCACTTCCTTCACTTTTGAGCACCGAGAAGCGTGAGGCCCTAGTTATCTTCTCCCTTGCTGAGTCTTCTCTATGATCTTGGAGCTTCTCCTTCACGGCCCCAGGTAGCGATTTGGGTGGGACGTCCTAGGCTCCGCATGTAGTGAGATGGGTGGGACGCCCTATACTACATGTAGTGGGATGGGTTGGATGCCCTAGAGGTACGACGTCTCTCATGAAGGTAAGTCCCAAGTCCATAGAGTATCCATCTTTCTTGCCCCCCATATTTTTTTCGCCTTTTTGACCCTAATCACAGGAGACTTCTCAGCTCTCCAACGATCCTCCTAGCCCTCTCTTTTGTCCCGCATCAATTTTGGTATCAGAGCAAGAGATGATTAGGGTTGAAAAAAAAAGAAAGAAAAAAAGAAAGAAAAAAAAGAGAAAAAAAAATATTGTAGCGAGCCTGACTCAGCGGAGTCGAGTTTTTCCCACCCCAGGAGAATGATGGGGACATCAAAACCCATCCGGATTTTCCTTTTCTTTTTTCAGATTTTTTTATTTTTAGTTTAATTTTTTTTATCCCAACTATTCCACCTATTCCTATTATTCCAGCTTTATTTCAGATTTATCCCCATTTTATCCCTATGTTATTCCAATCATCTTCTTCCTCCAAGAAAACTTCTAGAACTCCATTTTTCTCATTTTTTTCTTACCGTTTGTCCTGAATCTGCCACGCCCGACCACCGGTGACCCCCCCGACATCCCTCCATCTCCCCCGTGGCTCCACGCCCGACGATTGGATGGACCTCGTTGGCCGTTCATCTCTCGCTGTGGCTCCACCCATGGCTGTCCTCCCCTGCGCCCCCACCGCTCGTGCCCACGTCCGTCGTCGTCCTCCCCAGCGCCATCGCCGGCCGCTAGCGAAGCCGCCCAAGGTCCCCGCCCAAAGCCCCAGCACCCACGGCCGCCAGCCGTGCCTCCCCTGCTCTCCACCCGTCCGTGCCACCCCCCTCCTCCACCGCACCGCCGTCTGCCTCTGCTTCCTGTCGGCCACTCGTGCTTGTCGCCAGCCGTCACGACCTCCATCATTCAGCACCCATTTCTGTCCATGGAGAAGAACCTGCTGTTGCACAGACATGAAAGTGCACGCTTCTCAAAGTTGCACCCTCTTCAAAGCAACACGGATTTCAAAAATGCACCATCTTTAAAGCAACACGGATTTCAGAGCAGGTGCTGATTTTGGTGAATCCAGATTATGCCTAATTTATTTATTTTAAATCTGGATGTATGGACCGGTTGGGAAGTTATTTTAAATTAGTTTTAGAATAGGATTAGTTTGATTTTTCCACCATATGGAGAGGATTGTGTTTGGTTTTCTACCATGTTTTCGGGCTACAAACAAAGCAGGTTTGGGTTGGGTTGTCACTTATTTTGGGCTGCATGCCTTGTATTTATTTCTTGGGCCCCAAGTTTTGTAAACTTATATAAAGGCACCTCCTCCCTTGAATAAAATATGATGATGATGAATATGAATTTTTGAAAAGAGTGTTCTTGGTTCTGCCTCCGGGAATAAGGCCCGTCTTTTCTTCACTTGTGGGTGTCAAGGGGTGTGAGACCCCACTTCCTTCGCTTTCGAGTGTCAAAGGGCGTGAGGTCCCAGTTATCTTCTTCCTTGCTGAGTCCCCTCTATGATCTTGGAGCTTCTCCTTCACAGTCCCAGGTAGCGATTTGGGTGGAACATCCTAGACTACATGTAGTGAGATGGGTAGGATGCCCTAGAGGTACGACGACTACCTTCCCAAGTTCACATAGTACCATCTTTCTTGTCCCCACATATTTTTTTCGTCTTTTTGATCCTAATCACAGGAGACTTCTCATATCTTCAACGATCCTTCTAGCCCCTTCTTTTATCTTGCATCAAACATCTTTACAAAAAATATTTTTAAAAATCCCATCCATAATCTTCTCCTTTATTCTCAATCCCATCCCGTCTACTCTCCACTCACCCGCTTGCTCCTTTCTCGGCTCTCCACTCTTCTCTTGCCATTCGGCCATATCGCCATCCAGCCTTGTTCACGTTCCCTCTTCGTGTCTCCCCATCTCGTCGTCCGGCCTTCTATGCATTCGGCCTTCTCCCCACTCACCCGTCCACTCCCCCCCCCCACACTTCTTAGCCCTCCACTCCAATCTCGTCATCTGACAACATCTCAATCTCTTAGTTACGTTATTCCTCATTGTAGGACATAGCCCATGGTTGGATATAACATTTATTGCCATCCGGCCTTCTCCATCCCCACTTCACCTATCCGGTCCCACTTATCTCAATTAGTGAAGGTAGCCAGCCACGTGAATTATTAAGAGAAGTAAGGTTGTGTTAGCTTTTTTTTAGTGAAGGAACGCGAGAAGGAGGAAGAGGAAGAGGGGGGTTTTGTGCTGAGTCATGGCAGTGGGGCCTTCTCCTTCACCATGGAGGGCATGCTCCAATCGACAATGCCATGCAGACTAGTTTTCACCAACGCACTTGAGCCCAACTGGCCCATCGTCTATGCCAATAGAGATTGCGAGGAATCCACGAGCTACTATGAGGAATTGATGAGTGCCTTGCCCTGATTTTGCTACCAAAATCTTGTCTTTGAGTTTTTTTGGGATTCCTTTCCATTAATGTTTACCGTTTGAATTGGACATGGAAAGGTGTTGGAGTTGGTTACCACATCCTCTCTCATGGCCTCTCCGACTTATGCCCTAATTTCTCTCATGGCTCATCTAGAGAAAGCCCTACCCTTCGTTGAAGCCTTCTTCCCTGAAGTGTACACCATCGGAGCCTTCTTTTCCGGAGTATTGGTCACCAGAGGGTATTGCCAGTGGTCACAGGTTACGATTTAGATTTTTGGCTAGGTTTTGGGCTTGGATTGGGATTTGGATTTGGATTTGGGTTTGATCGGAACACCTAAACCCAGGCTCAAGTCCAATATCCATAGCCTGTGATCCACTGACCTAAGCCGAGACCCAAAATATGTTGAAACCCAAACCCATACTTTATAATCTAAAAGTGAAATACTTTGTGCACTGCATGCGGTGCAAAAAACCCGAGCTGGCCCGTATCGCGATTCCTCATTGATCCATACAGATTTGACCTGGCTTGACGAGATGGGTGGGCATTAAATGGTAGGAAAGTGGTGACCATTTTGAGCATGATGTGCATTAATATCTGCTTAGCTTTTTTCTTTAAAGTTTTGAATGGACCAAAATTTCATTTTGCTCTGGCTTGCTTTTTTTCGTTATTTTACTTGAATTTTACTGATTCTACAGGAAACCAAGCTGACTCGCATCGCAACTCCTCATTGATCTACACTGATCTGACCTGGCTTGACGGGATGGGATGGGATGAGCATTAAATGACAGGGAAGCAACGATTGTTTTGAGCATGATGTGCATTAATATTCGATTAGGCTTTTTTTGAAAGTTTTGAGTGACTAAAATATCAATTCCTTCCGGCTTACTTTTTTTTGTTATTTTTCTTGGATTTTACTAATTCTAAAACATTCTTCCTGCAACTTCTGACAAAATTCTTCATCATTCTAAAAATTATTTTGGGTGTCAGGTTTAAGAAATCAGTCCAAGATTGAAGCAAGATTCTTCCTCGCTCTGAAATATGCCATAAGAGTCAGGTATAAAAAATCAATTTTCAAAGATTGATATAAGATTATTCCTCGCTCTGAAAAATATTCTGAGTATCAAATATGAGGAAACAATTTTGATCCATGGTTGAAATAAAAAAATAATTAAAGGCTTGTTCTATAACTCTAAAATAAAATATCATCCCCAATAGGAGGTAAAAAACCCTTCATTAAATATTATTTAATATTTTTTTGTAAATCCTTTAATACATAAACTATTTTGATAATTAGAGAAATTTAATATATTAGGAAACCATATAATACTTAAGAATATTATAAATTACTTAATCCATTCACTTCTTGAATATCAAAAGTGTTAGCTTTCTTTATTTAATCACATTTTAGGTAATGTATAGTATAAAATTCCTGGTATGGAGGATCAAAATATTTAGTTTTCTGTTTTATACCAAGATATCATAATTTTTGAACTATGATATTATAATTCTGTAAAAGGATGTCATAAATCCAATTCTATGATTTTCAGGTCAAGTTATTGTCATGCCATATTACTATATTTTGGAAGTTATATTTTAACCAACCGATGATAGAAAGTTCTGATAGGAGAATGAAAATATTTATTTTTTAATACTGGGGTGTGATAATTTTTGACATAGAATGTCATAATTTTTGAATTAGGATATTATAATTTTTGAACCAAGGTGTCATAAGTTTAAATCTCATATTTTCAAAAATATTTTGTCTCCTAGTCATGTTATCACACTTTGAAAATCATATTCAAATCAATGCATGGTTAAAAAGTCTTGGCATGGAGGATTAAAGCCTTCATTTTTTATTTTATACCAAGATAGTTATATTTCTAAGATTTTCATATTCAAGTTATCTCAGAACCATGTAATTACACTTTGAGTATCATATTTAGGCAATATATACTTAAAAAGTCCTAGTACGGAGGATCAAAATATCTAGTTTATCATTTTGTACCAAGATGTCATAACTTTTGAACTAAGATATTATAATTTTTGTAAAAGGATGTCATAAGTTTAAATCTCATAATTTCAAAAATTTTGTCTCCTAGTCGTATTATCATACTATAGGAGTCAGTCAAGCAAATGCATAGTTGAAAAGTCGTAGCATAAAAGATTAAAACCTTCATTTTCTATTTTGTATCAAAATAGTTACATTTTCAGAAATTTTCAAGTTCAAGTTGTCTCATAATCATATGATTTTATTCTGGATGTTATATTTAGAAAATGGATAGTAAAAAAGTCCTGGCATGGAGGATCAAAATATTCAATTTATGATTTTGTATTGGAGTGTTATAATTTTTAACTAAGATGTCATAATTTTAGAACTAGGGTATCATAAGTTCAAATCTAATATTCTCAGAAATATTTTGTCTCATGATCATATTATTACATTCTGGAAATTATATTCAAGCTAATGCATGATTAAAAAGTCCTGGTATAGAGAACTAAAGCCTTTATTTTTTATTTAATGCTGAGGTAGTCATATTTTTAACATTTTCATACTCAAGTTATCTCAGAACCATATTATGCACTCTGGATATCATAATTAGGCAATGTATACTTAAAAATTTCTAGTACAAAGGATCAAATATTCAGTTTACCATTTTCTACTAAGGTGTCACAATTTTTGAACTAAGATATCATAATTTTTGTGAAGGGATGTCTAAGTTCAAATCTTATATTTTCAGAAATCTTTTATCTCCTGGCCATATTTTCATACTCTAGGAGTCATAGTCAAGCCAATGCATAGTTAAAAAGTTCTGGCACAGAAGATTAAAGCCCTTATTTTTTATTTTGTGTTGAGATAGCCATATATTTAGAAAGTTTTATATTCAAGTTATCTCATAACCATATTATTTTACTCTAGATATCATATTTTGGAAATGGATAGTGAATTAGTCCTGGTATGGAGGATCGAAATATCTAGTTTATAGTTTTGAACCGAGGTATCATAATTTTTTAACTAGAATATCATAAGTTTAAATATCATATTTTTAAAATTTTTTTATCTCCTGACCATATTATCATACTCTCGGTATCATATTTTAGCCATTACATGATGCAATTATTATTATACTCTAGATAAAATATTAACTAAAACTATTGATATCGATGTTTTTGATTTTTGACGTGGCGACATCCACTGACGTGGAGCATGCGGGCGACCACGACGACAAAAGGCACGCCATCCGGGCATGGCGGCTTGGTGAAGGGTCGAAGCCAGGCTCATTGGGTGAGCCCCCTGTATGAGGTCAAGCTTCCAGCCAAGGCCGGGCTCATTGGGTGAGCCCCCCGTTTGAAATCAACCTTCTTGCCGAGGTCAAACTCCCAAACGAGGCTGGGCTCATTGGGCGAGCCCCCCGTCTGAGATCAGCCTCCCTACCGAGGTCAAGCTTCCAGCCGAAGCTGGGCTCACGAGGCGCGCCTCTATCCGAGGCCAGTTCTTGGCCGGGGCCATACTCGTGTCCCAACATGGAGTCCCAGGTATGGAGTTCCTGCCAGAAAGCAAATGTTCAAATCATGCCGTAGCAAAAGCCTGACCACCCGTAGCTTTCTATAGGCGGCGCCAGCTCCACCAGAGGTACGATGCAGGCGCCCCCAGGCCTGGTGGCGTGCTGCCACGCCCACGACTGTACCACCAACGGTCGCCCACCACCATGACACGACACCCGAAGCCAACCCAAGAGAGGAATCCAGCCAAGGCCCCGGGACCTGCAATGCCTGGGCGGTCCCTCCAGAAATAAAAGCGCCCCTCTTATAAAGAGCAGCAGAGAAGATAAGAAGAAAAGGTTTTTTCCTTGGGGGGGAAGAAGGTTTTTCCCTCCAAAGAAAGAGGCTCCCTTGGGCTCCGGGAGACTGGCTCTCTGAGAGAGTCCACAGCCCCTCCTCCGGAGAGACGGAGGAAGGTAAAAAAGGTAAGAACGCGAGGGAAGGTGAGGGAGAAGTAAGTCCCCGTTCCCCCTATCGATCCTGACTCTTTTCATTTTCTTTAAATTTCTGCATCGAGCCACACCCTTCCGGCGGACGGGTCCCCCAAGCCCTACTTCATGGAGGTCTTGTATGTTCTCCTTGATCGTCCCATTGACTTGATCGTCGGAGTATCGTCGTCGAAATCCCCGGCCCGGGTCTCCCCTATCTTGCAGGAAGGAAGGAAGGAAGGGAGGACGCGCGGCGCCAGCGAAGGAGGGATGCCCCAGCATGACCAAGCTACAGGTCGCGACGATCTTGATGGCAACAGATTGGCATACCTAGTAGGGGTAAGTTTCAAGATCTTGGCGACCAACAGATTAGGTGCCAGGAAGGGAACAAAGTTTCAAGATCCTGGCGACCAACAGATTGGCACACCAGGAACAACGACAACTATCCTCACCCATGGGGGCAGACCGGGGGCACAAGTGTAGAAGATGACCGTGTCTTCCCAAATGATGGCTATCTCCCACAGCACCCTCTGGTGGGAGCCCGCTCCATCCATCTCTCCTTAAGATGATGGTCAACGAGTTCGACCCGAGCTCCCCTGAAGGAGTAGCACACTCCTGTCCATGTGACCAGAGTCTAATGGATAATTATCTTCCCCTATTACTATCACAATATGAAGAGCTGTGTGACTGGTTCGCAGGAGAAGCTTCTGTCTCACCATCGATGGCAAGTATTGCAGTCTAACACCTGCCGCTAAGCCCACGGCCTAGGGATGTCAGTCGGGAAGCCCGAGGGGCCCTCGCCATCTATCATTGGACTCTCGATTCAGCTCTTGCCTTGCTCACAGTTCGGAGATGTCCGCGATAACTCAATAAAGTCCCACCATCTTCCGCAAGGCTCATAGTTTGGCAACTACTGTGTTAATAGCCCAAAGATATCTACGAAGACTCCAAAGGACCCTCGCCATCAATCGCCTGACTCTCAATTCAGCTCTTGCCTTGCTCACAGTCCGGAGATGTCCGCGGTGACTCAACAAAGTCCCACCATCTACCGCAAGGCTCACAGCTTGGCATCTACTGTGCTCACAGTCCGGAAGGTTCGCGGGGAACCCCGACAGTCCCGTTTCCATCGCTTGGCTTGCAAACCGGCACCCGCTGCACTAACGGTCCTAAGATGTCCGTAGTGGTGCCAAAAGCTCCGCCACCTGACTCGCAGCATGGTCAACCGATGAGCCAAGCCCTCTCGACGGGCCCACATCAAACCTTTGAGCTCGGAGCAGTCCACCACCTTGTCAAGGATGTAAGACTCGCCCATTGATTATTAAAACTCACTTTTAGTACAACCTCGTCTTTTATCTATGCAGGCACACATCCGACCGACCTCAAGCCTCTCTAAGCCTAGAAACTCTCGAAGCACGGCACTCTAAGCCTGGAAACTATCGAAGCCTAGCACTCTAAACCCGAAAACTCCCGAAACTCGGCACTCTGAGTCCGAAAACTCCCGAAGCCCTGTACTATAAGTCCAAAAACTCTCAAAGCTTGGCACTCTAAGCCCAGAAACTTCCAAAGCCCGACACTCTAAGCCTAGAAACTCATGAAGCCTGGCACTCTAAGCTCGGAAACTTACAAAGCCCGGTACTCTAAGCCCAGAAACTTCCGAAGCCTGGCACTCCGAGCCCGAAAATACCCGAAGCCCAGCACTTTAAGCCCAGAAACTCCCGAAGCCCGGCATTCAGGACCAGAAGCTCAGCCAGCCTCTCGGCTCAGACTGCCTTGCTCACAGTCTGGAGATGTCCGCCGAGAGACTTCAGAAGTCCCGACCATCTGTCGCCTGACTCACAGCTTGGTGCATCAGGCCTCCTGGCTTCCTCCATTAGACCTTCTGGCCTCCTCCATTAGGCCCCCCGGCCTCCTCCACCAGGCCTCCCAGCCACATCCTTAACCAGGCCTTCTGGCCTCCTCCATCTGGCCTCCTCCATCAGGCCTCTTGACCTCCCTCATCCAGTCTCTCGGCTTCGACCGCCTTGCTCACAATCCGGAGATGTCCGCTAGAAAATTCAAGAAGTCTCGATCATCTGCTGCCTGACTCATAGTTTGGCATATCAGGCCTCCCGACCTCCTCCATCAGGCCTCCCGGCCTCCTCCATCAGGTCTCCCGGACTCCTCCATCAGGCCTCCTAGCCTCCTCTTCACCAGGCCTTCTGGCCTCCTCCATCAGGCCTCCTGGCCTCCATCAGGCCTCTTGGCCCCCCTTGTCCAGCCTCCTGGCTCTGGCAGCCTTACTTATAGTCCAGAGATGTCTGCTAGGAGACTCTAGAAGTCCCGGCCATCTATCGCTTGACTCACAGCTTGGCATATCAGGCCCTCGACTTCCTTCATTAGGCCTCCTTCATCAGGCTCCTCGACCTCCTTCATCAGGCCTTCTGGCCTCCTTCATCAAGCCTCTTAGCTTCGGTCGCCTTGCTCACAGTCCGGAGATATCTGCGGGAGACTCCAGAAGTCCCGGCCATTTGCCGCCTGACTCATAGCTTGGCACGTCAGGCCCCTCGACCCTCTTCACCAGGCCTCTTGGCCTACTTCACCAGGCCTCCTGGCCTCCTCCATCAGGCCTCTTGGCCCCCTTCATCAAGCCTCTTAGCTCCAGCCGTTGGGCTTGTTCGCAGTCTGGGGATAGGAACTGGAGGAGTCCGAGGTCTCACCCAGTGGATCAAGCCAAGGGACCCCAGAAGCTTCAGAAGTCAAAGGCCTTCGCATGGGTCCTAAGGCTCCATCATCATCCTGCGGAAGCCGAAAGTCTGGAACATACTCAAGACGGCCTAAGAAGTACATCTTCCTATTCTAAAGAAGAGGAATAGAAGATGGAGGTACATCAGATGATAGCAAAAGATGCCTTCATTAATCAAAAGTCTCTTACATCAAGGAAGATCCCCGATAGGCCGGGGAAGTCTCTCAAAAACATAATTACAAGCACGAATGGAAGGAAGCTTGGTCAGCTTCGGCCTTGGTCCTGATCTTAACCTCCGTGATTGGCGTAGAAGGCACTAGCAGGATAGGCTGAGCCCATAGAAGCCCTACCTCAGGTGTCAACAGGATCTCTAGAGTCCGACATCGGCTCCGTTGCCTCCCTCTTGGATTTTACCGATCCCGTAATTCCAAAGGCAATTGCAGCAGCCCCTCATTATGCCACCTCTGACGGCACCAGAGGGGTCATGATCTATTCCACAACGACCACACCCCGGTCGCCACCTCCCCGTCAAGGACCTTCGGTCTTGAAAACTGAGGGGAGGCGCGAGCAACCTCTTTCTCCCTCTTATGTTCTTTCCCAGTTATGCGACTGGAGGTTATCCCCCTTTTCCTCCTTGGGAAGAATTTTTGAGATCGGCAGATTTCTTCTCCAAGCCAAACGCCATCGCCTTGATGACCGGCCGACCCCTCCCGAAGAGTCTTCACTTGACTCCCCGACTCCTTGGTGGAAAACCTGAAGTCCACCAAGAGCCCTCTCCTGGCATGGCCCGAAAGAGGAGTAAAGGAAGAAAGCATGGGAAAAAAATCTAGCTCATCAAAAGCTCTTAACACTCGAGTGGGAGAAGGACTAGAGGGAAAAGGAGTGCACGGAAGATTACTGTTGGCCAGCACCCAAGGACTCCTTATATAGGGAGGATGCAGACCCTTTCCAGTAAAGGTCGCCACCCACCGTCACCTCATCTTGATGCAAGGCACATGCCTCCTCAATCTTCTGGTAAACTGGAGACTGCCATGTGGCCCAACCGAATGCCCTAGATATGCTAAACTCACGGTCGTTGCTTCAATCCAAACAGAGCATTCATGGTCCTTCATTGGAAAACCAAGCGGAGCATCATCTCGTTTACACCGGGGGCATGATTTTTGTGCTGCAGGCACCCGAGGCATTAATGGCACAACAGGTGCATCGCCCCATGTCAGCGGGACTATTACTTCCTTCGCCTCGAGCGCTATCTCGTCCTCTGGGCTCAGGAGTGGGGGGCATCTGATGTGGCGACATCCGCTGATGTGGAGCATGCAGGTGGCCAGGCGATAGGGGGCCCACCATTCGAGCATGGTGGCCTGGCGAAGGGTTGAAGCCGGGCTCATTGGGAGAGCCCCCGGTCTGAGGTCAACCTTCCAACTGAGGCCAGGCTCATTGGGCGAGCCCCCCGTCTGAGATCAGCTTCCCTGCCGAGGTCAAACTCCCAGCCAAGGCCGGGCTCATTAGGCGAGCCCCCCATCTAAGATTAGCCTCCCTGCCGAGGTCAAGCTTCCAACCGAAGCTGGGCTCATGAGGCGCACCCCTATCTGAGGCCAGTTCCCGATCGAGGCCACGCTTGTTTCCCAACACGGAGTCTTAGGTATGGAGTTCCTGCTAGAAAGCAGATGTTCAAATCATACCACAGTAAAAGCCTGGCCACCCATAGCCTTCTACAGGCGGCGCCAGCTCCACCAGAGGTACGATGCAAGCACCCCCAGGCCCCAGGCCCAGTGGCGTGCTGCCATGCCCATGGCCATACCACCAATGGTCGCTCACCACCACAGCACAATGCCTGAAGCCTCCCTAAGAGAGGAATCCAGCCAAGGCCCTAGGACTTGCAATGCCTGAGCGGTTCCTCCAGAAATAGAAGTGCCCCTCCTATAAAAAGTAGCAGAGAAGATAAGAAGAAAAGGTTTTTTCCCCTAGGGGAAGAAGGTTTTTCCCTCCGAAGAAAGAGGCTCCCTTGGCTCCGGGAGACCAGCTCTTTGAGAGAGTCCACGGCCCCTCATCCGGAAAGAGGGAGGAAGATAAGAAAGGTAAGAACGCGGGGGAAGGCGAGGGAGAGGTAAGTTTCTATTCCCCCCTCTTGATCCCGACTCTTTCCATTTTCTTTACATTTTCGCATCGAGTCACACTCTCCTGGCGGATGGGTCCCCCAAGCCCTACGCCGTGGAGGTCTTGTTTATTTCTCTCGATCATCCCACTGACTTGATCATTGGAGTATCCTCGCCAGAATCCCTGGCCTGGGTCTCCCCTATCTTGCAGGAAGGAAGGAAGGAAGGGAGGATGCGCGGTGCCGGCAGAGGAGGGATGCCCCAGCGTGACTGAGCTGCAGGCTACGACGATCTTGGCAGCAACAATTTTGTATAGATATTTCTACATATAATGTTGAAATTATAGATCTGAAAAATATTCAAGCATGATCAATTGGATGAGGTTGCTATTATTGCTCAAAAGAATATACATTCTCCTATTATCCCGAATGTAAAGAATGGTTCTGTTGATCCTCATATTGGAATGAAGTTTAATTTAGCAAATGATGCATACAATTTTATAATGAATATGCAAGAAGAGTTAGTTTTGGAATCACAACCGTATATAGTAGATCCAACAACAACAAAGAAATATGTTTCAAGCACCAACATATTGGAGGCAAGAAAAATCTAGGAAAATGGATAATTCCATGAATCCTAAGAATACTAGCAAAATTAATTATAAGGCATCGATAAAAACAAGATTAAATTCTAAAAATAGTAAGTGAATATTGAATGATATTTGTTTAGAACATAATCATGAGCTATCCATATCATCTACTAGTTATCTATGATCCCATAGGAGGATCGGTACACTAAAAAAGATAGAGATCAGTAATTTACATGCCGTGAATATATCCATAACTCAAATATATTCTATCATGGTAAAAAAAAAAGAGAAAAGAAGGTAAATAGATTTTACAAAAAATGATGCTCATAATTTTATCTGTCAGGAATGTCAGAGTCAGTAAAAGAAAGAGATGCATAGTCAATGGTAATTCATTTTATACAAATGCAAGTTAAAAATGCAAATTTCTTTTATACTTTGAACCTAAATAATAAAAGGCAGCTCAGGATTATCTTCTGGATCTGTCCAAGGTCAAGATTGGCAATCACTTACTTTACTGATGCAATGACCTTTGACTCAACCTATCTGACAAATACATATCAAACATCATTTTATTCATTTATTGGAGTCAACCATTATGGACAGTCTACATTGCTTGGTTGTGCATTATTGTCAGATGAGAGGACTGAGCCATTTAAATGGATATTCTAATCATGGCTAGTTGCAAATGATGGTCAAGCACCTAATGCCATCATAACTGACCAAGATTAGGCAATCGAGGAATGTTAGGATAAATGGATTTCAGTTTATCTTAAGGATACACTCTTTGCAGGTTTCTAAGATATTCTATTTGATTTATGTATATGTTTACAAATTTTTAATACCCTTTGGATATTTAATATTTCTTTTATTTTTCATAATTATATAAAGGCATGTCATCTTTATAAAGGAGTGAGAGTATCAATTACTTTTTTGATAGGTTTGTAAATTCAAAGACTACACTCAAGAAATTCATCTATAAATATGAAGATGCCTTGTAGAAAGAATGAAATAGAAAATAAGCAAGATAATAAAATATTGCAAATAAATGCTTTTCTAAAAGCATCCTCATCTTTTGAAAGGCAAGCAATAGCTAAATATACAAGGCATGCATTCAAAAAATTTTAGAATGAGATCCTTGAAATGAATGCATCAAATACAAAATTAATTGAAGAAGTTGATAACTATACTATATATTCCGTAAAGTCATTTAAAAGAATTGAATTGATGGAATAAACAAAAAGATTATAAAAAATATATCATTTCATACAAAAACTATTTGGAGAAGGTCAAATACTAGTACTGATCCTTTCAGTCAAGGGTTATTTATGTAAGTATGCCTTATTAATCCTTCGTCAAAGTGAAGTATTTTGTATTCCAGATAAGTACTTCTTGAAGAGATAGTGCCAAGACATAAAATACCAATTTGATGATTCTGACTATAATATTCAATTTTATGATAAAGGTATCTAAAAATCTCGGTATGCAGTTACATTATTTACATTGAGATGCCTTATTTTATATTTACAAAAACCTATTATATGTCATAAAATTTTAATACAAATGTAATATGTTATTGATTATAGATATGCTTTGATAAGTTATCAAATGATGAAGCTTGTAGAGGTAACCTTCATATCTAAAGATGCATTTAATTTAGTGATGGATGATCTAGCACCATTATTTAGAAGAGCTATAGATGCTAATTATGTAGCTCAACTAAGTACATAACTTGTAATCCAAGATCCTGAATAAATTGCAATGAAAGACTATCCAAGAGAGAATAGAATTAAAAGTGAAGTCGAGAAGAAATCAAAGAAGTCAAGAAAATTATGAACAAGGCTTTTGTTAACATTCCTTCTATACAAAATCAAAGAAGACCTATTAAAAGATAGAATAATACTTTCCATCAATTAGTGAAAGTACCCCAACAAATAATTGAAACTACTATACCATCTTCCAATCATTTTTGGGATGTGTTTGATGCTTATGTATGTAGTTAACAACTATAGGAGAGAGCATAAAATGCTAAACTTTCCTACAGTCTTGTATGAATTTATAATGTCTGCAAAAATTTATAACAACATATATTCAATGTTTGATTTACTATGTTGTTTTAACATATGAATTCAAAAATTAATTTATGGCATCCAAGACTAAAATAAAAAAAATAGATTTATGACATCCATTGATATGATTATAATATCCATTTATAAAATTATGAGACCTGAGCATGAAATAAGAAACTAAATGAATTAACCCCTCCTAACAAGACTTTCTATCATCCATGCACTAATTTATGTTTCCCAAAATGATATAGCATGCCATGGAGAAAAAAAGAATATAATTCATGCCAAAACAGGATTACGAATCCCTAGTTTAAAAATTATGACATCATAGTCAAAAAATTATGATATCCTTATAGAAAATATGAAACTAAAGGCATTAACCCTTCTACCAGGACTACTTATTACTTGTTGCCTGAATTATAACTCCTAAAATATCATAACATGCCACGGATAAAAAATGATGATAAATATATATCAAAACAGGATTATGACGCTTTAGTTCAAAAACTATGATATCCTAATTCAAAAATTATGGCATCTTAGAATAAAATATGAAACTGAAGGCATAAACCCCTCGTATAAGGACTTCACATAGTCCATGGCCTGATTTATGACCCCCAAAATTTTATAAGATGCCATGGGGAAAATATATAATTTAGGTCAAATCAAGATTATGAATACCTAATTCAAAAATTATGACATCATAGTTAAAAAAATTATAATATCCTTGCAAAAAATATGAAACTAAAGGAAGTAATCCCTTCTAATAGGACTATCTATCACTTGCGACTTGAATTATAAATTTCATAATATCATAACATGCCACGGGTGAAAAATGATGATAAATATATGCCAAAATAGGATTATGACACCCTACTTAAAAAATTATAATATCTTAATTCAAAAATTATGACATCCTAGTACAAAATATGAAAGTAAAGGTATTAAAATACCATGGAGAAAAAAGAATATAATTCAGGCTAAAATAGGATTATGAATCATAGTTAAAAAATTATGACATTCTAGTTAAAAAATTATGACATCCCTATAGAAAACATGAAACTAAAGGCATAACCCCTCCTACCATGATTGCTTATCACTTGTGACCTAAATTATAATTTCTAGAATATCATAACATATCACGGATAGAAAATAACGATAAATTTTATGTTAAAATAGGATTGTAACATCATAGTTCAAAAACTATAATATCCTAGTTCAAAAATTATCATCTTAGTATAAAATATGAAACTGAAGGCATTAACCCCTTTTTAAGGATTTTACATAATTTGTGACCTGATTTATGACCCCCAGAATGTCATAACATATTATAGAGAAAAAAAATATAATTCAAGCTAAAATACGATTATAAACCCTAATTCAAAAATTATGATATTCTAATTAAAAAATTATGACAACCCTATAAAAAATTTAAAACTAAAGACATTAACCCCTCCTACCAAGACTGCCTATCATTTATGGCTAAATTATAACTCCCAGAATGTCATAATGTATCACAGATGGAAAATAATGATAAATTTTATGTCGAAACAGGATTATGATACCTTGTTCAAAAACTGTCACCTTAATTCAAAAGTTATGACATTTTAGTAAGGTATTAATCCCTCCTATAAGGACTTCATATAATCCGTAGCCTGATTTATAATCCCCAGAATATCATAATATGTCACAGAGAAAAAAGAATATAATTCAAGCCAACATAGAATCATAACATCCTAGGTCAAAAAGTATAACACTCTTGTAAAAAACATAAAACTAAATGCATTAAACCCTCATATCAGGACTACCTATCACCCGTAGCCTTAATTATAACTCTAAGAATGAAATATATATCGAAACATAATTATGACATCCTAGTTCTAAAATTATGACACTCTACATGAAATATGACATCCTTACAGAAAATATCCTGAAAACTTATAGATGGTGATATAATACGCTGTATAATATTATGACATCCCTTCAGAAATTTGACATTTCGGCATAGAACATAATATCTTATGTCCAAAAAACTGCATGTACTAAACAAAATATAATTACAACATTTTAGTTTGAAATAATTATACATAAATAATCTTTTCATTAATGTTTAAGGGACAATATCAGTTGAATTACAAATTTCTATTATCATCTTCCAAAAGTCAATGAACTGAAGAGAAAAAGCCAAGACAAATATTATGCTTTTTTATCCTAAATTTTTAAAACTTCATCTATCTTATAATTGAGGCCTTCTTTCAAGATTCTTGCTCCTAGTTGTCGTCGGTATTGGCTGATATCATTTTGTATAAAGTCCTTATGATCAGACTTATTCCTATGAGCAAGAAATTTCATGTATTTTAAATAATAGATGCCATAATCTAGTAAAGTAGCTAGCTGAGAAGGGCATTCAATATTTTTCACCATGGCCCACTTTATCATGTCTTCGCTATCATAATAGATATGGAATATTGGGTCCACAATATTTTGCCAATTCTTTGCATTGGCTTTGTACTTGGCACTGCATTTTATGGAATTTAGGTGCATTAATACCTTCCTTTCCATATTAATTGCAATCAAGTGCCAGTGCAAATTTTGTGAGTTGATAATGGTGAAGAGAAACCTAAACTTCTTTTCTTCATCATCAACTTCATCAAAAATCATACTCCGATCCATTAAGTTCATGAAATATTAATGGAGATGTCATACACATCCTGGCAATTATAATAGGTGCAATATTGCACTTATGGTCCTATCTAGGTGCTCTCTCTAGTTTTTTCTTAGAAACTTCTGTCCGACATCAATTATTTATCAATACAAAGTAAAGTAGTTAGTAAAATATAACATAATGTCATACAATACTGAAACCATTGTAAAAAATATTTAAAAAAGGGTATCATAATTATAACAAGAATAATAAGAAAATAAAGTTATACTCCAATATTTACATCATCAACTATCATTTGATTGCCAAGAAGATTATGAATATGTGTCCTTATGATACTGACTTCATGTTCATTGGCATATACGACTCTCTAAAATGGATAAATATAAAAGATATTGTTGCCGATCTCGCCACCGGGCCTGTAGCTTCAGAGCTGATGACTCGATCAGGCCGTCTCGAAATCCCGATCCTGCAAGACAAGGTCAGAAATCCTGGCCGGGGATCCCGGCGAGGGGGCTCCGACAATCAAGTTAGAAAATGGCGAGATGGAACAGAGTCTCCAAGGTGGGCCCCTCCCCGGGTCCCAGGCTTAGAGATCCTATTAGTAAAGAAGGCTTCAGGAAGAATGGAAGGTGGGCCCCTCCACCGAGCTTGCGCTAAGGGATCCCTCTTTGGATCCTGCTCTAGGTGTCTTTCCTTTTCCCAGCCCCTTTTCCCCTTACCTAGTCATCCGCTCTTCCCATCCTTTTATCCATCACACTGCCTCTGGCTTCCCGCCCTCGGGGAGCTCCCTCTTCGCTTTCACCTCCTTCTCCCTCTCCCTTTCCCCTTTTCCCTTCGGGTCTAGAAACCCGGCGGCCTCCTCGTCTTGCTTGCCGAGCCTAGCGAGGAAAGGGTAGAGGGAGGACACCGGCCAGGCCTTGGGCCGGCACTCTCGTTCTCAGATGTTGACAATGTCCGTTACCGGGCCCTGTCTCGTCAGGATTTCGCTCCTCAGCTGTGGAAACTGTCGGGCCGATGTAAACGAAGTTTCGCGTGTTGCTGTCGGTTGTACCGGCACTCCTCTCGAGATGCGGCGCGCGCTATCCGAGGGGCGATCACGAAACTCGTGCCCCTGCTTCTCGATGGCCTCATCACGCAGGCTAGCCGGCTTCGACCGAGGTGGACCCTTCCTGGGTGGACACCTAGCGGAGCGGTAGAGGGGCGCTCGACTTCGGCCGAGGTGGACTCGTCTCCGGGCGCCACCTGGCGAAGGAGCAGAAAGGCCCGGCTCGACCTCGACCGAGGTGGGACCATCTCAGGGTGCCACCCGGCGAGGGAGTAAGGGACCGCCGGCTTCGGCCGAGATGGACCCCTCCTGGGTGGACACCTGGCGGAGCGGCAGAGGGGCGCTCGACTTCGGCCAAGGTGGGCCCGTCTCCGGGCGCCACCTGGCGAAGGAGCAGGAAGGCCCGGCTCGACCTCAGCCGAGGTGGGACCGTCTCAGGGTGCCACCCGGCGAGGGAGCAAGGGACCGCCGGCTTCGGCCGAGGTGGACCCCTCCTGAGTGGACACCTGGCGGAGCGGTAGAGGGGCACTCGACTTCGATCGAAGTGGACCCGTCTCCGGGCGCCACCTGGCAAAGGAGTAGAAAGGCCCGACTCAACCTCGGCCGAGGTGGGACCGTCTCAGGGTGCCACCCGGCGAGGGAGCAAGGGATCGCCGGCTTCGGCCGAGGTGGACCCCTCCTGGGTGGACACCTGGCGGAGCGGCAGAGGGGCGCTCGACTTCGGCCGAGGTGGACCCGTCTCCGGGCGCCACCTGGCGAAGGAGCAGGAAGGCCTGGCTCGACCTCAACCGAGGTGGGACCGTCTCAGGGTGCCACCCGGGGAGGAAGCAAGGGACCGCCGGCTTCGACCGAGGTGGACCCCTCCTGAGTGGACACCTGGCGAAGCGGCAGAGGGGCGCTCGACTTCGGCCGAGGTGGACCAGTCTCCGGCCACCACCTGGCGAAGGAGCAGGAAGGCCCGGCTCGACCTCAGCCGAGGTGGGACCGTCTTAGGGTGCCACCCGACGAGGGAGCAAGGGACCGCCGGCTTCGGCCGAGGTGGACCCCTCCTGGGTGGATACCTGGCGGAGCAGAGGGGCGCTCGACCTCGGTCGAGGTGGACTCGTCTCCGGGCGCCACCTGGCGAAGGAGCAGAAAGGCCCGGCTCGACTCGACCGAGGTGGGACCGTCTCAGGATGCCACCCGGCGAGGGAGCAAGGGACCGCCGGCTTCGACCGAGGTGGACCCCTCCTGGGTGGACACCTGGCGGAGCAGCAGAGAGGTGCTCGACTTCGACCGAGGTGGATCCGTCTCCGACCTTGCTGGACCGCTCCCGCTCAGCCAAAGAAAAATCCACGTGGTCCGGACCCCGCCCGGCAGAATCTGAGAATGCCACGTCATCATAACGGCTGTAACAGATATCATAAAACAAGATATTAAAAGAGAGATTATCATGCATAATAGAAAAAATATAGAACACTTACGTGCTAATGATTTCTTTCAAAAATTGTTAATCAAATTTTTATCCTCTTCAAATTATAGAGACAATTGATTGATCGACCTGTGATGTGGTCACTATCTTGGACTTTTTTATGACTTTGTTGGTGTCAAAATTAGGATCCATTTTAAAATATGAGGCCTTTCATAGTTGAGATTATTTTTTCACCCTCTTGATAATTAAAAGGATTAAAGATAATTGTTTGTCTCCCTTAACATCCTCCATCATAGGGAGATCCTTCATTTTTTTCTCTGTCCTTGGTTCTTTTTACTAGATGACTTCCACCTCCTCCTCTCCAACATCCCCCTTTGTCCTTTTCATTATTTGCATTGATCTCCTTTTTGAGTAATAAATTCAAGAGGTTCTCAACAATGACAAGTATTTTCTTAACATCTTCAAGTTCAATCTTCATCTCCATATAGGTGCACATCTAATTTTTGGATCCGGGGATGCATTTACTTCTGGAGTGATAAGCCATTGTTCATGTGGCATAGGTACAATAGCACCCTCAATCTATAAATAAAGGATAAAATCAAATTAAATTAACAATTATAATGATAATTTGTTATTCAAATAATTTATCATATCATGAATTATCTTATCAACTCATTAGGTTGAATATTATCAACCCAATATTCTATGACTTCGATTAACTATCATACCACTTCAACAACCTAAGTAGTTTATTATGATTTGCTGGGGCTCTCATTATGGTATGCTCGAGAAATCACACATGCACATTATTATTTTGTATATTAAACATATGAAAGAAATCTAATTAATTAATTATGATCATTTCTGTATGTGAATGATCCTTACCATTAAAGTTGCCGAACAACCAAACATGGTAAGCTGCCTCCTATCCTTGTCAGACCTCTTTGCTTGAATTGGCTTCTCGAACTCAAGTAATTAGCAATCTCTATCAAGTCATTGATTGCCGAAGTCCAATCAATTGCTCTTAACTAAGATAAATAATCCAAGGGATGAGATATTTTGGACATGTCTGATTTGACTTTGAAACCAAAAACATTCCAAGCATATATGCAATTTAAAGTCTCATAATGTCCTTAATGCCCTCTTGTATCTTCAAGGATCAAAGCTAGACTATCAATTTCTCTAAACCCTTATGCTGAAGATCTAATTACTGCCCAAATCTTTGGAATAACCTATCCTTTCTATTTTAGTCTATGATAGAGATCTTCTTTTCAAACCATGGAAGATCCATAATCAGTGCCACCTTTTGATACCGAATATAACTACTTTACCACAAAAACTAAACTCATCACCTCTCTTATGACATTTGATTATATTTGCAAGGAGTAGCCCTTCGATTATGAAGGGTTGCATATCAACAAAGGCACCAAATGAAGTTTTCCGGATCATATCAAAATAAGCAAAATAAAAACCCATCTTCCAAATATTTTGAATGTAAACTATTGGCTTGCAACAATTCTTAAACAATTATGAGGCATTCACACTTGGCTGTGGAATAATTACAAAATCACCTAAAATATAGAAAAAAAGAAATATTAGATTATAAAAAATAAATTATATCTAACTGTTATATAAAATATAAGGCTTTCTAGCTTATATCTATGTAGGGTGTCATAATATTTGAACTAGGGTGGCATAATATTTGAACTAGGATGTCATAATTTTTAAATTAGGGTGTCATAATATTGTTTCGGACTAAATTATATTATTTTTTTATCGTGGCATATTATGACATTGTGGGAGTCATAATTCAGCCCATGGATGAAAGAAAGTCCTGGTAGAAAGGATTAATACATTCAGTTTCTTGTTTCATACCAGGGTGTCATAATATTGGAATTATGGTATCATAATTTTTAAACTAGGATATCATAATATTGTTGCGGCTTGAATTATATTATTTTTTCATCGTGGCATGTTATGACATTACGGGAGTCATAATTCAATCCATGGATGAAAGAAAGTCTTGGTAGAAAGGATTATAGCATTTAGTTTTTTGTTTCATACCGGGATGTCATAATTTTTGAACTAAGATGTTATAATTCAGTTTCAGGCTAAATTATATTATTTTTTTCACCATGATATGTTATGATATTCTGGAAGTTTTAATGCAAACCATGATAGAAAAAAGTCATGGTAGGAGGGGTTAATGTATTAAGTTTCTTATTTCATGTCGAGATATTATAAATTTTAGATTAAGGTGTAATAATACTGAAAAATGGTGTAATAATTATAGAAAATAAATTTTTGGCATACAATATCATAAGTTTAGGATATCCTATGATTACTAGAAGAATTCTAAGGCTTTTTATCTTGAAACTATATATGGTATTATAATTTTGTGCCATGAAGTCATAATTTTATGAATGGATGTCTTAATTTTTTAAAAAATATTATAACATCCTTCTTCAAACATAAACTTTAAATAATTATATTAAAATATATTTTTTTTTTACCTTTTTGTGGCTCTCTAACTTTTTCTAGAAAGGAATTTAAAAGGGTATCATCCTCTCTTGTATAAATAACAAGTATTATGCTTCCTTCCGACAACTATACGTCCTTCTTGCATTGCTTTTGTATTCGTGGTCCACGTTTAAATATGAAACTTCTAGAGTCCATTGACATAAAGATTTGGAAACCCTAGGTTTTTATCGTTCGCTCGAGAATGGAAGAGTCCAGTGATAATTTGGGATGGGATGGAGATGGCCGCTACTGACTATCAAGATAAAAATGTGGACCATCGAAGAGAAGAGAGAAAGCAAAAATAATAGAGGGGTCTTTGGGGATAGATTAGAGCTCGGTGTGCAGGTTTTTTTCCCGTTTGGAGTAGAATAAACATCTTTCTGCTTCGATGAAGCTATTTGTTTTCAAAAAGATAAGGACAAAAATGACTTTTTCCTCGTTTAAAGAGATGTGCATACATGACGGCGTGCAGATTTCGATAACCATCGATATGTGGTTTCCCATCCCATCCTGTCAAGCCAGGTCTAATCCGTGTGGACCAATGAGGAGTCACGGTGCAGGCTAGCTCGAATTTTCTATGTTGTATGTGGTGCACAAAGAATTTCTCAATCTAAAAACCCAACCTAACCTTAATTATGCCCAGACCAAAGCCCAATACCATGGGCTATGATCCAAAGGCCTAAGCTCAGATCCAAAATGATATCTAATCTAGGCCCAACCCATGATGTAGCCCAACTCCAGCCCACAAAACTTGAACCAAACTTCTGGCCCGCATAAATCCAAGCCTAGGCTGACTGTATGCCCATGTTCCATCAAAAACCCAAACCCCACCCATGGGCCGACACCCACGGGCCCGTACTTGTCCACAAACCCATAGGTCTGAACCTATACTTGGACCCACACCCACGAGCTCAAACCGTCCACAAACCCAAACTATTATGAATCCGGATCTTAATCCTAATTCAAATATATTTATCCGTTCCACTTATTCGACCTCTCCTCTTTATCCATTAGAACACTTTATCTTCATTCTTGCTTTGTTCCATTCAAATCTTCTTCCATATTTTGATTTTTTTTACTCTGGCATAGAAAGGCTACTACATTACAACAACAACTGATAACCATGCCTGGATATTTTATTTGAGTTTTTTTTTATTTTCATAGACATGATAAATGGGTGCTAAATTCTAGTAGCAACGCATGTCCAAGTTCATTAGCAACTATGGCCGAACCCTTTGACTCCCCTTCTCCCCAAATAATGTTATAAAATATATAGTGGAAGGTTATTGTTACTAAAATAGTAAGCTTCCTATATAGTTTATGAAATGTTTTCTCATATGATGCTATAAACTACATAATACTAATAGAGAACAAAAAAGTAATACAAAATAAAAATACTTGATCCTACTTTGGCCATAAATTTCTTCACTCAAACAATCCTTTCTTACTCTGTATCTAACAATAAATCAAAACATGCAATGAGCAATAAAAAAAAAGCCAACCCTAACTAAAGATCTCACCTTGGAGCCTCAACTGGAGCAACTAGCCCAGGAGCTCCCATAGATGCCTTCTTATAGATAATTCCTCTATACCCTCTGTCATTCATAAATAAATATCCCATCTAATCTACCCTCTCCACCATTCCACTTTGTTGTACACAACCATCATCCATAGTCTTTATAGATCTTTTTTTCTTTCCTTATTCTTTCATCATGAAACATCTTAGAGACAAGTCACTGTACCTGCCAGATCACACTATTCTTTCTTTTAAATATCTTTCAAACCTATTCTAAAGATCTAATTAACCATCGGATCAACATATCATACCTTTCTTCATGCTCTGCTCTGCTTCCATACCTCAATAAACTTCCATGTGGCATGTTAGGAATGTGAAGGGATGTGCTTCCTACATATCCTATGTCGTCCAGAAATGAATGCTCCATCTAATATACCCTCCCTATCATTTTTCCTCGCCATGCACAACCATCATCCACAACCTCCACGGTACCTTTTTTCTGTCCTTCTTCTTTAAGCATGGAACACCTTAGTGACACGTCACTGTAGTTGCCAGACTAGACCATTCATTCTTTTAAATATCTTTCAAACATACTCTAAGGATCTAATCAACTATTAGATCAACAAATTCTGCCCTTCTCTATGTCCCACCATCCTCCCACATTTTCTTTTTTTTCTTAAGCATACGAAAACATTGAGTCACCTCAACAACTATAATATGTTAGCGGCTTCCACATGGCATGTTGAGATAGTAAAGTGATAGGCAGGCAATACATAAGCAAACTTTCATGGGTACATTGAAAAAATGGAAGGATGTGCTCTAATACATATGATAAATAATTATAAAAAAATATAAATATAAATAGATAAGTATTCAATCCACATCTAAATATTAATTTTATTTATAATTATATTAAATTTTATATAGTATTTAATATTTTTTTAAAAAATATAAGTATAGTAATCTATTATTAATTTGATTTATCTTTTATTTAATAATATATTCAATTTTATAATCATAAAATTTAATTATCTAATTTATATCCATATTCATTAAAAATAAATACAAATATAAGTTTTTTTTGTATCCAATTAACAACGTAACTGCAATTTTCCTAACTTAATTGCAGCTTCTGCTACGGTCCGGGTGAAGGGAACACCTCATAAAGAAAAAGGTTGGAAGGCACGTGGGGTAAAGATACGGTGCAAACACTTCCAAAAGAAGATTGGTTGAAGCTTTTGATGTTATCCTTCTTATTCAAACGGGGATAATATATTTTTCAAACGTCTTATCAATTTAATTTTGGATAGTTCTCGTTGCCTATTTGATCTCTCTAGCCATCTTATATCCAGGAGTGTGTAAATGATTGATTAATAGAAAACCAAATCTAATCATTAAATATTTTAATTTTTGGTTCAGTTTTTTTTTTTAAAAAAAAAAATCATTTTGATCTAAAATTGAATTGAGATTTTTTAATCAATTCGAACTTCCGTATTTAATTTGATAATTTCGACCAATCAAAAAATCAAAATTATAAAATACAATAAAATCCTCTTTTGCCCTTTATAGATTTATAATAAATATTACATCCTGAGATAATTTTATTAAATTAATTTTTTTAAATGATTTGTTATTGATTTAAATTTGAATGATGGTACTGAGTCCTGTAGTTCAAATAATGAAATTATTAAAATTTTCATAAACCCAAATCAAAAGTCCGGTACGGAGAAATTCAAAATTAAATTATCAAATCGAAGCAAATTGAAATTATTTTAGTTTGATTTGCCCGGTTTTAGACCGCTCAAAATTGGATTTTAGTTCTAATAACTGCAAATTTGAAAATTTGATCTTTTATAATTTTAATTTGATTTGAACTAAAAAATAGAATGCACAACCTTACTCGTGTCCCCTACACTGGCATCCTACTTGTCAAACTTCCTTTCATGTAAACTTTTAAACAATATCTAACACCACGAAGAGGAAGGTACCTTGCTCCCATCGATTCTCTCTAAAAAAAAAAAAAAATTAATATCTATTTTTATATTCAACAAACAAAATAAATATGAAGATGGATATATTGATATCTGATCAGTATTCAATTCAGTTTCAACTCCAATGCCTGCTCTGATACTCGGAAGAGAAAGAATGAATAGTTGGTAAGAAGTATTGGTGAATTAGTAATTAAATTTATTGGCTAAAATATATGAATAGTTGGTAAGAAGTATTGGTGAATTAGTAATTAAATTTATTGGCTAAAATATCCTTAGTTTATTCAATTGCATTAGCTAAAAATATTTTAGTATTAATTTTAACAAAAACCTATGAGATTATATTTTTTTAATCTTCTGTTTATTAAAAAAATATGTTATTTATATATTTATTAACCTTTTTGCATTGTAGTTGACTTTTTTCCTCTTTTTTTTTTTTGTCTATTAACCTTATATTCGGATTTACTTTTATTTCTATCTTTTCTAAAATGAAGAATTAATTTATTTTTAATTTACTTTTTATATTTAGTTTCATGTATCTAGTTTATAAAGTCCTTATTCTATATATCTATTAATGTCTAAGATATTTCAATGATTTGTATTTCATTTTTATTATCATTTCTTAGATGTGCATTGTCTCTAGTACCCTAAAATTATAGATGTAATCTTTTTCCTTCCCTTCATTGATGGCAACTTTCAGGAATATAGGCCTCCATATTGTCACTCATATGACATTGATATGAAATGAATCCTATCTACAAAATCCTCACAACAAATTAAGTAAATTATTTTAAAATATGAAAATGGTACAAAACCATCAGCCAACTCCAAAGAATGAAAGAACAAATAGATATGATATAGAAAGTATATATTGGTCCGGGTTTCAAGCAAGATAGTAAATAATAGGTTAGTTTTATTTGATTTTATCAAAGTTTACACATAAATACTAGTTATGATTTATATGCAAATGTTTGCAAGACATATGATGATCTAACTAATATTTAAAAGAGCTCACAGAGTTGAGGTATGCAAAGGGCTCGCATTGAGGTTGGTGTAGATTCTCTTGGCAGCATTGGGGCAAGAGAGCTTATCGTAGTTAGTATATCCAAGGCACTCTAAGCAAAGCACCATGTGTGCATTCATTCCCCATGGCTACAAGACATAGCAACCTCATCTTTCTCAACCCATTTGGAGGGTAGGTAGTTTAATAAAATTCAAACCCAATAATGAACTATTAATCTTTTAAAGAAATAATTATTTTTTTAACTACTGCTTCTTGTATTAAGAGGAAATATGAATGACAATTTAAATGATTTGGCTCATGCTGGCTTCGTCTAAGTTATGTACCATTCTCTAGTTAGGGATGAAAATGGATTAGATTGGATCAGATCATGAATGATCCCGATCCGATCAGATTCTTTTGATCGGATCCTATAATTAGATTCGATCCAATCCAATAAAAGATCGGATCAGTTCGGATCAGATCCATAGTCAAAATTTTTGACCTGGTGGATCATTCGGATTGGATCAGGTTCATGTGTAACTTATGCCGAATCTAAAAAATTTGGATCTGAACCAGATCTAGATCAAATATAGACAACTATATTTTAATTATCACATAGCTAAATACTATTAATCATACAAAATAAATAAGAAACAATACTCTCAAAATAAATTAGGATATAAAAATAATTATAAATTTATCTTTATATTAAAATTATGATCCATAAATTTCTTAAATCATAATTTAGAGGTCCAAATAAGTTTGGATCATAATGGTATTAACAGGTTGGGTCGGATCAGATCGAGTTTAGATTTAGTAATTCTAAACCCGTCTCGGAAAAAGAAATAGATCCAATTTTAGAACCCAACTCGGATCCATTATTTTGAAAACATATTGGATCAGCTCTAACCGGGTTGGATCAGGTCGGGTCATAGATCAATACAATTCATTTGCAGCCTTTTCTCTGGTCATAGATGTAATCTTTGACCTAGGCTTTGTTTACTCCATATGTTGGAATCTCTTTTACAATTTTTTGAGTTAGTTTGATTAGTTAAACAACCAATTTAAATGCAATATAATTCGAAATTAGATAGGATTTGGTACTTAGCAAATTAAATACAGGGAAAAAGCCCTTCTTATAAAATGTCAAGCTTATTTGTTCATTCAAGACTTCAATTCAAATAAAATCATTGTCGAACCACATGCAAATAAGGATTACTAAAGGATTTATATAGATAAAACTAGTATCAGTACATATAATGCATATACTTTACAGTCAATCCAGCAAGGATTGCTTTGGCCAGGAATCCAGGAAATGTAAGATTTTGTGATAGGGGGTGATATGGCTACATCGCTAACGTGGGGCA
The DNA here is from genome assembly GCA_021397845.1 of Areca catechu. Lineage (NCBI taxonomy): Eukaryota > Viridiplantae > Streptophyta > Magnoliopsida > Arecales > Arecaceae > Areca > Areca catechu. The sequence continues at coordinate 19,667,336 of CM038052.1, read as the reverse complement.
CGTGTCAGGCCCAGCTGGACACGGTCAGCACCACGTGGATTTTTTTTCAAAAGATCCTCCGTTCGGGAAGAATTGCACATGTTCCTTCGCCAGGTGGCACCGCAAGATGGGTCCACCTCGGCTGAAGTCGAGCACTTCTCTGCCGCTCCGCCAGGTGTCCACCTAGGAGGGGTCCACCTCAGCCGAAGCTGGTGGCCTGCGCTCCCTCGCCAGGTGTCACCCCAAGACGGGTCCACCTCGGTCGAGGTCGAGCCGGGCCCTCCTGCTCCTTCGCCAGGTGGCACCCGAAGACGGGTCCACTTCGGCCGAAGTCAAGCCCCTCTCTGTCGCTCCGCCAGGTGTCCATCCAGGAGGGGTCCATCTCGGCCGAAGCTGGCGGCCCCTCGCTCCCTCACTAGGTGTCACCCCAAGACGGGTCCACCTCGGTCGAAGTCGAGCCGGGCCCGCCTGCTCCTTCGCCAGGTGGCACCCAAAGACGGGTCACTTCAGCCGAAGTCGAGCCCCTCTCTGCCGCTCTGCCAGGTATCCACCCAGGAGGGGTCCACCTCGGTCGAAGCTGGCGGCCCCTCGCTCCTCGCCAAGTGTAACCCCAAGATGGGTCCACCTCGGCCGAGGTCGAGCCGGGCCCTCCTGCTCCTTCGCCAGGTGGCATTCGAAGACGGGTCCACCTCGGTCGAAGTCGAGCCCCTTTTGTCGCTCTGCTAGGTGTCCACCCATGAGGGGTCCACCTCGGTCAAAGCTGGCGGCCCCTCGCTCCCTCGCCAGGAGTAACCCCAAGATGGGTCCACCTCGGCTGAGGTCGAGCTGGGCCCTCCTGCTCCTTCGCCTGGTGGCACCCAAAGATGGGTCCACCTCGGCTGAAGTCGAGCTCCTCTCTGTCGCTCCGCTAGGTGTCCACCTCAGCTGAAGCTGGCGGCCCCTCGCTCCCTCGCCAGGTGTCATCCCAAGACGGTCCACCTCGGCCGAGGTCGAGCCGGGCCCTTCTGCTCCTTCGCCAGGTGGCACCGAAGACGGGTCCACCTCGGTCGAAGTCGAGCCCCTCTCTACCGCTCCGCCAGGTGTCCACCCAGGAGGGGTCCACCTCGGTCGAAGCTGGCGGCCCCTCGCTCCCTCGCCAGGTGTTACCCCAAGACAGGTCCACCTTGGCCGAAGTCGAGCCCCTCTCTGCCACTCCGCCAGGTGTCCACCCAGGAGGGTCCACCTCGGCCGAAGCTGGCGGCCCCTCGCTCCCCCTCCAGGTGGCACCCCAAGACGGGTCCACCTCGACCGAGGTCGAGCCTGGCCCTTCTGCTCCTCCGCCAGGTGGCACCCGAAGATGGGTTCACCTCGGCTGAAGTCGAGCACCTCTTGCCGCTCCGCCAGGTGTCCACCCAGGAGGTGTCCACCTCGGCCGAAGCTGGCGGCCCCTCGCTCCCTCGCTAATGGCACCCCAAGACAGATCCACCTCGGTCGAGGTCGAGCCGGGCCCTCCTGCTCCTTCGCCAGGTAGCTCCTGAAGACGGGTCCACCTCGGTCGAAGTTGAGCACCTTTCTGTCGCTCCGCCAGGTGTCCACCCAGAAGGGATCCACCTCGACCGAAGCTGGCGGCCCCTCGCTTCCTCACCAGGTGGCACACCAAGACGGGTCCACCTCGACCGAGGTCGAGCCGGGCCCTCCTGCTCCTTCGCCAGGTGGCTGCCGAAGACGGGTCCACCTTGGCTGAAGTCGAGCCCATCTCTGCCGCTCCGCTAGGTATCCACCCAGGAGGGGTCCACCTCGGTCGAAGCTGGTGGCCCCTCGCTCCCTCGCCAGGTGGCACCCCAAGGCGGGTCCACCTCGACCGAGGTCGAGCTGGGCCCTCCTGCTCCTTCGCCAGGTGGCACCCGAAGACGGGTCCACCTAGGTCGAAGTCGAGCCCCTCTCTGCCGCTCCGCCAGGTGGCGCCCCCTGACGGGTCCACCTCGGTCGAGGTCAGCCCTACTCTGCAAAGCCTCGAGGAAGCGGAGGCACGGGTTGCAAGGTCGCCACTAGAGCCGGCGCGCGCCGCGCCCCGTAGGGGGCACCAGTACGGCCTGCAGTGACACGCGAAACCTCGTTTACACCAATCAAACGGGGCCCCGCAACCGAGGAACGGAATCCTTGTGGACAGGAGCCTGAAACGGCTGGAAGCCCACCGTCAACACCTCGAAAGGAGAGCTCCCGTGCTCAACCCAAAGCCTCACCAGTCTTCTCCCTTTCGTGACACGCGACGGACGAGGTGGTCCGGCCACTTAACTCCCGAACCCGAAGAAGAAGGGGGAGGAGAAGGTCTAGAGGTCTCGGGGAGCCCCCTGAAAGGAAGGCGAGCTGAAGGCAGTTCGATGGTATAAAAGGGATAGTAAAAACGGGCGAAAAGGTAAGTCGAAAAAGGAAGAAAACACCAAGAGAACGATCTTGGGAGGCCTCAAGAAGTCCTCAGGCATGAGCTCGGTGAACCTAGCGCAGGAAGCCGGGCTTCAACTCCCCTCTTCCCCACACTTCTTTCATTTATATCTCCTCTAAGCACGGGAATCCTTCGGGAACCCATCTTAGGGATCTGTTCCATCTCACCGCTCTCTAACTTGACCGTCGAAGTACCCCCACCGGAACCCCCGGCCAGGGTCTCTGACTTTATTTTGTAGGTCCGGGAGCTTGGAGATCTCAAGGTGAGAGAGTCCGAGACCGGTGCCAGCTCAAGAGCTACAGGCCACCGCGATGAGATCGGCAACAGATTGGTGCGCCAGGAATGGGGCAGATCAGTAACCCCTGTGCGAGCAAGCTCTCCATGGGCGAAAGCGCGCTCTGACCATGGTGGTGACGCATGGACGCGAAGCATCCGCCAGCCGAGCGGGAGAAGTTCCTTCTCCTCGAGGGCCGCGTAGCCCGGAGAGGAAACTTCTGGTCCACCTCCTCCTCCTTAGCCATCCCCGGTGGACGGTCCTTTCGTAGCTGTCATCCAGCAGTTGCAAACTATGACCACTGCTATCGGTAACTGCAGCACCAGCAGCACTCCCTGGCCACTCAGCCCCAGCCAGAGACCCCCGCAGCTCGAGCCACGGGCTCCCGTGGGAGCCTACGCTCCATCCGAGGCAGGCCTTCTCATCTGCTGGTAGTTTCCAACCCTCGCAGGAGCCACCAGACTCCCGCAAAGAGGAACTACTCTGGTTTGGTGGATCACGAGAGTCGATCCCCGGCCAACGATGCCGAAGCAGTGCGGCGCAGCAGGCGCCATCGGGGCAAGGCCCCTCGCCGAGATCGATCGGCACCCCCTTCTCCAGCGGCCTCGGTGGAAGATTCCACCGACGAGGCCATCAGGCGCCTGGAGGAGCACGAGCACAAGTTGGCGGAGTTCGCTTGCCGCTTCGCCGACATGCAGAGCTCCCCAACAAATCCAGCGGGCTATAATGCCCAACCACCCTTCTCCCGGGAAATCCAAGAGGAATCGATCCCGGGTCGGTTTGCATGCCTCTGGTGGATCCCTATGATGGGACCACCGATCCCTTGGACCATTTAGAGAGCTATAAGGCTCTCATGAGGGTCCAGGGAGTGACGGACGCTCTTCTATGCATTGCCTTCCCAGCTACCCTCCGGAAGGCTGCTTGACTTTGGTTCACCCGCCTCGAGCCGGAATCTATCAGCTCCTTCCATCAACTGGAAGGAAAGTTCGTGGCACACTTCGACGCTTGCCAAAAGGTGCCAAGAGAGGTGGATAGCCTCTTCTCTATCCGCCAGCAGGACCAGGAGCTGCTGCGGGACTACAGTACCCGCTTCAAGACCACCGTCGTGGAAATCTATAGTCTGGATGAGCCTGTCGCCATGCTGGCATTGAAGCACGAGCTCAAGACCTCCCATCTAACATATTCCCTGGATAAAAAGCCTCCCAAGACATACTCTGAGCTCCTCCTCCATGTTCATAAGTACATCCGAGCGGAGGAGGCCGATCGCACCAGGCGAGAGCTGGACGGGAAGCCTTCAAAGAAGCCTGCCCCAAGGGATGTCCTCGGGACCCGGAGGCCTGGACCACTTGCAGATTTTCGTCCAGGCCCGAAGCCGAAGAACGGTGCTGCCTTGGAGAGAACGTTTACCCCTCTCCTCGCTCCAGGACGAAGATCCTCATGAAGATTGAGGGTGAGCACTACCTCCACCGACCTCCTCCTCATAACCCAAGGAGCATCCGTGACAAGACAAAATATTATCAATTTCATCGCGAGCACGGCCACGACACGGAGGAGTGCCGCAATCTGAAGCGGGAGATTGAGGAGCTGATCAAGAGGGGCTACCTCAGGAAATTCATGAGGAATGAAGCCCCGGCAAAGGGTCAGCCGCTCGCAGCACTTCCCCCCGTCCTCGTAATTGACAACCGCCCAACGGAGAAGCCGGTGGGCATGATCTCCTTGGGGATTGGGCGTGCGACGAAGAGAGCCCGGGAGGCGGGAAACCCAGAGAATGTACTTCCCTTTAAAAAGGAGAATAAAAATGAAAATATAAACAATGATGCAGTGGTGGTTGAGATGACCATCGCGAAACATCCTATACATGCATTATGGTGGATAGTGGGAGCTCTACTGACGTACTTTTTTACGATGCTTTCTTCCGAATGAATCTGTCTCATGATCAATTAAAGCCGGTGCACACCCCTCTCGTGGGCTTCACCGGAGATTCAGTGGGGGTCGAAGGAGAGATCACTCTTCCTATCATTGCCGGATCCCCATCTCGGTAGAGTACGGTCATGATGACGTTTACCGTCATCAAACTCCAATCACCTTATAATGCCATCCTCGGCCATCCAAGGCTCAACCAGCTGGACGTTGTCATTTCCACTAAGAGGTTGCTGGTGCAGTTCCCTACCACCTCTGGGACGAGAGTAATGAGAGGGATGGCCCAGCCCGTCCAGCATTGCCTACAGACGGTCCCGGGGGCCCGGTGCGCTGAGATCGGCTCCAATGTCGACGACCTCGACCTAAGAGAGCAAGACCCCAAGGGAGGGCCCATGGAGCATCTGTTGTTGTATCCTCTTAGTTTGGACCCTCAGAAGACAGTGCAGATAGGAGCCCAGCTCCCGGAAGAAGAGCGGGCCTATTTCCTTGACTTCCTCTGGGCGAACGCTGATGTGTTCGCCTAGTCCGCTGCTGACATGCCAGGTATCCCCTCGGAAGTCATCACCCACCAGTTGAATATTGATCCGAGGTGCCGCCCTGTCTGCCAGAAGAAGAGGAGTTTTGCTGTAGAGAGGCAGAAGGCCATCAATGAAGAAGTGGAGAAGCTTCTCGCCGTCGGCTTCGTACGGGAGGTACAGTATCCCAGTTGGCTGGCGAACGTGGTCATGGTGAAGAAGAGTAACGGCAAGTGGAGGATCTGCGTGGACTACTCCGATCTCAACCGAGCTTGCCCAAAGAACAGTTTCCCTCTTCCAAAGATCGACCAGCTCATGGACACCACTTCAGGGCACCGCCTCCTCTCTTTCATGGATGCCTTCTCCGGGTACAACCAGATCCGAATGTACCCGGAGGACGAGGAGCACACTGCTTTCGTCACCGACCATGGAACCTACTGTTACAAGATGATGCCATTCGGCCTCAAGAACACCGGGGCCACGTACCAACGGTTGGTCAACAAAGTCTTAAAGACCAGATTGGCCGCAACATGCAGGTGTACGTGGACGATATGCTGGTAATAAGCAAGCCCCTTTCGGACCACGTCAGTGACCTGGCGGAGACTTTCGGTAACCTCCAGCTTCACCAGATGAAATTGAACCCGGCGAAGTACGCTTTTGGTGTATCCGCCGGGAAGTTCCTAGGGTTCATGGTAACCTAAAGGGGGATAGAGGCCAACCCGGAGAATGTCCAGGCTATCCTGGACATGGAGCAACCCACCTCCAAGAAGCAAGTGCAGCAACTCACCGGCCGGATAGCCATCCTGAGTCGATTTATCTCGAGGTCCGCTAACCACTGCCGGCCCTTTTTTAAGGCGCTGAGGAAGATGAACGACTTTACCTGGACGGAGGAGTGCCAGGAGGCATTTGACGAGTTGAAGAGGACACTGGCATCCCCGCCGCTACTTTCCAGGCCCGAAGAAGGCGAGGAGCTCCTCCTGTACCTGGCGGTCACCCCAGAGGCTGTCAGTTCGGTCATGGTTCAGACTGACGACAAGGGAATGCAAAGGCCGGTGTATTACAAAAGCAAACTCCTCCGCGATGCGGAGCTCAGGTATTCTCGGTCTGAGAAACTGATTTTTGCACTAATCGTGTCCTCTCAGCATCTCAGACCTTATTTTCAAGTGCACCCCATTGCTGTCCTGACATATCAGCCGCTGAAAGCGTTGCTCAGCTGACTTGACACATCTGGGCACCTAGCGAAGTGGGCGCTCAAGCTCAGCGAGTTCGACATCACCTACAGGCCGAGGTCGCCATAAAGGCACAGGTACTCGCTGATTTCTTGGTCGAGTATGCAGGCCTGGGCGAGGGGGGGAAGAGAGCCTTCAAGACCGGCAACCGGAGCCAGAACCAGAGGAAGACGTCTGGATCCTTCATATAGACGGAGCCTCGAACTCCAGCAGGAGTGGAGCTGGACTCATCCTCGCCAACGGCGAAGGAGTTGTCGTCGAATGTGCGCTCTGTTTCCAGTTCGCCGCCACTAATAATCAAGTGGAGTATGAAGTGCTCCTCGCAGGGCTGAGAGTGTCCCGTGAGTTTGGCATGGCCAACCTCAAGGTCTTCACCGACTCGCAGATGGTAGCTGGGCAGATCTCGGGGGAGTACGGGGCGTGGGACCCCCAAATGACGAAATACCTCGAGCTCGTGAGAATGAGCGTGGCAGGATTTCGGTGTTTCAGCATCTCTCATATACCTCGCGGGGACAACGCTCGCACGGACGCACTCTCCCGCCTTGTAACCCTGCCGGACTCATTGTTGGGCCGCGCTTACATCGAGCACCTCAAGGCCCCGAGCTACGAAACACCCATGGAGGTCCAGCAAGTCAACCAAGAGCCCAGCTAGATGGACAAGTACATCGAGTACATCACCAATGGCACCCTGCCGGAGGACCGCGTGGTGGCTGGCCTCATTAAGAGGAAGGCCGCACGGTTCGTCTTAATGGATGGGTTACTGTATTGGAGGTCCTACTCCTACCCGCTTCTCAAGTGTCTGAGACCCGCAGAGACCGCACTCGTGCTCCAAGAGATCCACGAGGGCGTCTATGGGAACCACATGGGGGGCAAGACACTGGTGTACAAGGCCCTCCGTCAAGGTTACTTATGGGAGACAATGAAAGAAGACGTAGCCGACTTCGTGAAGATGTGCGACCGGTGTTAGCGGCACGCCGTGGTGCAACGTCAGCCCGTTGCTCCACTCTCCCAGCTCTCCGCCCTATGGTCGTTCGCTCAATGGGGCATGGATCTCCTAGAACCTTTCCCCCTGCCGTCCGGGCAATGGAAATTCTTGATGTGGCCATCGACTACTTCACGAAGTGGGTCGAGGCCGAACCCTTAGCCGGATCACGGAGGCAAACATCACCAAGTTCCTCTGGAAGTCAATTATTTACCGCTTTGGCCTACCGCACATTATTATCATCGACACCGGACGTCAATTCGATTGTTGGGAGTTCGAGGAGTTTTGCAGCGACCTCGGCATCCACCATCGTTTCACTTCGGTGGTGCATCCACAAACAAACGGAGAAGCCGAGGTAACAAATAGGACCATCTTGCAAGGCCTCCGGACAAGACTGGACCAGGCCAAGGGTAGGTGGGTGGAAGAGCTCCCGAGCGTCCTTTGGGAATATCACACTATCCCAAGGACGGCTATGGATGAGACCCCGTTCAACCTTGTCTTCGGAGCATAAGTGGTTATCCCAGTTGAGCTCAGCCTACCGACCCTGCGCGTGGAGCAGTACGACGAGATGGAGAACCCTGCCAGGATGCTGCTAAACCTGGACCTCCTTCAAGAAATGAGGACATGGCTCGAGTTCGGATGGCTGCCTACCGGCAGCGAGTGGCCAGATACTACAACTCTAGAGTGCGACCGAAGTCCTTCTGCCAAGAAGATTTGGTGCTCCGTCGCGCTGAGGCTTCCCAGCCACGGGAGTGCGAAAAGCTCTCCCCAAACTGGGAAGGCCCTATAGGGTGGCGGAAGCACTTCCTCACGGGGCGTACTACCTGGAGGAGCTAGGCGTACTACCTGGAGGGACTGACATCGGGCTGTCGACCGAACTAGCACCGGGCTGGCGACTGGATAGTATCGACCTGGTGATTATTTTTAATTTTTTTCAATTTTTTATACTATATTATAATATATAATATATAATATGATAAATTATAATACATTATTATATTTTAAAATATAAAATATTTATTATAATATAAAAACATATTATAATATATTATTATAATATTTTTAAATTAATTTTATTTTAATTAATGTTATTTTAATTAATTTATTATTAATTTTAAATTAATATTATTATTATATGGTTAATTAATATTATTTTTAATTATTATTATTTTAAAATAATATCATAATTAATATTATCAAAAAATAATATATAAAATTTTAATTAATATTAATTTTTATTTATTTATTTATTTAAAATTAAAATTTATCAATTAGATTTTTTAAAAAAATAATGATGTTTATTAAACAGTAACATGTGTTACTGATTTTAAATCGTCTGCAGACGATTTCAAAGGTCGCATCAAAAATTTTTAAATTTAAAAATATTAAATTAAATCTCAAATCAAATTTTATAAAAAAAAATATTTAAAATTTTGAAAATATTTTGACAAAGATGATTTAACAACTTGAAATTATTTTTGTCACGGACGATTTCAGTCTGCTGGCTTTCTTTCGATCAAAAAAGTAAATTTTTCTGTCACGCAGGTAGAAAAATATATATTTTCATAAATATAAGAAGGAACGCTTATTTTCTTAATTTTTTTACATTATTTTATAAAAAATTCTGCACCGACGCCCTTTTCTACCTTGGGTGCAGTGCCTACTATGGGGGGCACCAAATTTCTACGTTGTGAACCATTGAATCATTTTTCAACTATAATCTAACGACTTTCTGGGCAACAAGAGGTCTCTCACGCAAGTTCCAACTTGCACTATTTCCCATGCCATGATTAGGAGGACAGAACAGGATCTTTCTTTCTTTTTTTTTTTTTTAATACGAACGGGATCTTTCTTTCACTAATGGATATTCTCTCTCTGTTTTTTTTTTTTTTTTTTAATGAAAAAGTCAAGGGTTTGGCAAGCGTTGCGGGGAGGGGCCATTCAAACGCATCAACAATTAGATTTCAAGTTTTAATTATTTCATTCCATTAACATAAACAATCAAAACACCAGGATCTAACACCTATCTTCCAAAATGCATATTTATAAGTAACAATGGGAGGAATGAACAACTCTAAATTTCAATCATTAAAAAGATGAAAGCAGAAACTTCATTCTTTAATGCTCTTATGATGCGAACCCTCCTTGCATCACCACAAACAACTGAAAGCTATCCTCCTCTCACTCGGTACAGATAATATTTTAAGAAACCACTCATGAAACCAGTCCTAATCACACATCTTTCAACATGATCCATGAACTCAATTTCAATTCCCCAAAAGCATTGCAAACGACCAATATCATACTCATCAAAATGATGACTCCAATTGAATCAGCTAAATGAGCTCAAACTATACAAAATCATCATGAACATCTCATAAATTCTTCTAAAAAAAATAAAGAGAAATGGTCAGGCCTCTTCAAATTGTACAATACTGCATTCTTCAGTACCAGAGGGCCATGAATCTTTTGAAAGAGACTCCAAGCAAAGGGTAAATTTTCTCTGATATACAGCAATCTCAGTAAGAAAGGATAAAGATGTTTCCATTGTAGGATTTATAACTCCACCTTCATGGAACCTGCATCACCCAAGGATACTCATATATATTATACATCAATGTTCACACATTGATTCAAAACCAGCAAGCAATTTTGTACCATCGTTCTCTGAGTTGCTCGCAGCTGCATTAGGAACGAAGCCCATCTGAACAACATCCTGCAGTTCATCATGCCATATACTTGATATCTGTGTGCCAAAGATCCAATTAATCGAAGAAGATAAAATCCTGACACACAAATGGTGCAAAGAAATGCTTTTTTACTTGAGCCACTGGGGAAATATGGGGTGGAGCAGCTCTGACCATGTCTCCTGAATTGGGTACACTGCACATGATTTCGGACTGCATCACTCCCTGTGGGGATGGTCCATAAAAATGAGGGTGAAGGCTGCCCATTCTGGGACCAAATCCAAGAGCAGCCAAACCACCACCTTGTGAATGAAAACTCTGCAGAACGGGATGAACAAGAAACAAAAGGTCAAAACAAAATTACCGATTCAAAATCGCTGTATAAACACTAAAAAGGACCTGTAAATTAGAAATATACCGCCAACTTAACTATAAAATAGTCTTACATCTTTTGAAAGGATCTGCTCAAGATCGAAGTTCAGTTCGGGGCTGACAGCTGCAAGCTTCATTGATAGGAACTGCAAGACTCCAATTCCAGCAAGGTCTATTATTATCAGCAGTAAACATATCTAAAAAGATCATATCTCCCGATCGATCGAGCATTTAATACAAATTTCTAACACGATGTGCACTCGTGATTGCTGAATTGCAGGAGACTGGTAGCCATTGATATGTGATGTAAAGATTGAATACCACCCCCTTGGACAATCTTAGCAATCACAGTAATACCGAGAAAGAATCGAACATACCTCAACCTGCCGTTGCAGTGACTGCACATAGTTGATTATCTCATCAAGCATGACAGCCTTGCCAGTGATCTGCCAAGTAAAATGAACATTTTTTTTTATTTGTTTGTTTATTTTAATCTCAAACAAGCCTAGGAATGGAGGGGATATAACCTTTAAGATAGATTTGTTGTGAATTACCTTATTGCATCCAGGAACAAGATCTTGAAGAAGCCTCATCCTTTCGCTGATCTTTTCCCTCCTCACCTTCAAATCAAGAAAATCAAACCAAAGTATAGAACAAGAATAAATAAAAATGAGTCAATGTTGAAAAGTTGTCCTAGAATTAAAACATACTCTTTCAGCAAGGCTGTGACTATTTGTGGCCTGGCCTCGCTTGGCTCGGACATGAATGTAATCATCTTTAGGAGCATCAGCATCTTGAGAGTGTTCCTTGGCAAGTTTAGCAGCTTGTTTATGAGAGGTGACACCTGGGTTCGGTTCACTCTTCTGTTTTTTCTCATCTTTCTCTGTTGGGTTTTTGGCAGACTCGGGAGAGAGATCTTTCTGCTGTTCAGCCTCAGCCTTCTATTGGATGGACAGGCAAAAAAATATCGACTGCCTCACGAATCGTATAGAATTGTATATGGAAAGAGAAGGAAGTCTGGAAAGAAGAGAACTCAACTACCTGAATCCTATCCAGTGATGAATGGGGGTGTACAGCACCACATTCAGTCATACCTTTTCTTTTCTTCCCCTTGAGATTTTTCTCGAAGCTATGCTTGTCGGTTGAATGGAAATTTGGAGGACAGACAGCATTTGCAATCTTGCAGCTCTCTGGCAGATCAAAAGAACTCACCATCTCAGGAAAGCTCTCGTTGCCGAAGGAAGAAGGCCTGGTATCAGCAATTGAACAATTTATTTCCTGGTTTTGTGGCACCCTGACATTGTAGGAAGATATACTAGATGGCCCACTAAAATCCATATTTTGATCCACCGAAACAAGGGAGTTCCAATCGGTGACAAGGTATTGTTCAGTAACATTTGCAGAAGAGCAGGGAGTCATCATTGAAGATGTTCCAATATCTTGATCAGATTGCTGAGATGACAACATTTGTGAAGATTAGCTAGTTAAAGATTTCCCCTTTCCCTGCCCAAACAAGAAATTAGCATCAATTTCCACAAAAAAAAGGAAGGAAAAAAAAACCTATCATCCTGTAAAATAAAACAACCCAAAAGAAATAACACTTTCAACCAATCAAATGTTCAAGGCTCAATGCAGAGTCCTCAAATAATATATTGCAAGTCCCATAAATCAAATGACAGCATCTTTTGCTAAAGAGATGAATGGAGGTTGACCAGTTATTTCTTGCAGGACTCAACAAGGAACAATTAACTTTTGCAGCTTTGAACTAAGAGGTAAAAAGCAAAAGTACTCCCTTAGAAGAAGAGTCTTATACATAACTAACACAAAAGATGGTAAAGAAAAAAAAAAAAAAAAAAAAAAAAAAAACATGTCTACAATGCACCAGCTGGATGACTTTAAAACCTTAAGATGACATCTATTCTACAGCAAAATGCCCCACAGGCAAGAAAGTGAACCTTTCACCAGTTACATAAAGGAGACAATGGAAGAGATGGTCCCTATCATTAAATAGCTCTATGTACCAATAAAAAAAAAAGAAAAGAGCAAAGCTACCACCTTTCTTATTTTATTCAAGGGCTAAAACTCAAGCTAGATGCAAGCCAGCAACAATAAGGTTTTCAAGGAAACTAAAGGGAGAAAGTAATCTAAAGAAACCAACAAGAGGGCCCTTCACTATAAATGGCTTTAAGGGGAAAATAATAATGCCTTCGCAATAACTTTTACAGTACATGAACTTCTATTTCATCAACAAGAGGGCCCTTCCAAATTTTCCAGAAAAGGCAACCACCAAAGGTCCTTAGGGCATTAACTTCAGCAGAAATTTTACACAGAAATAGAGCTGGAGATAACTAAACTTGGGTTCTAAAATGGACCACGGCAGGAATCTTTGAAGCTTTCCAGTAACAAAAGAAGGCCAATGAGCGAACCATTCGAATACTTCCCCCAAAGGGATCTGCGAGAAACCTTCAAAGCATCAAATTTTGCTGAATGCCCTACAGAAATGGATCCTACTGAATGAGTTATGGTTCTGTCGAGACCATGCCAGAAATTTTCAGGGCCTGCAAACAACAAAGTTTTTTTTTTTTGATTGATGCAAACAAGAAAGTTAAGATGGCCTAGATACAGAAACTCTTTGAAAATTACCTAAATGGGTATCACTGCAGATCCCCCCCAAAGCACCAGATACAGAAGTTATTTAAAGGAAATGGATGTTGTGTTTTGAATTAGAGTTCAGGCAAATAAGTAACCAAGAAAACAGAAAGGTAAGTAAATGATTCCACAAGCAAATTTCTTTCAGCATTGCCTTCAATGGACACCTGAACAGGCCTCATTAGGATAAACCAGCAAAATTGGAACTAATGGGGGCTCATCCAGTGAGACTAATCAGGGATAAAATGCGACTTTTCAGCACAGGCACATAAGAACCAAGCAAACTCATTTATCTCCACACAGAAAGCATAAAATAGCAAGAAAGCCAAGAATTGGAGGACAGTCCTGGGGGATTAGAGATAAGCAGTGTGAAAAGAGTAGTGGTGTTTGTTACCTGAAAGAGGTGAAATGGCCCTTCTCTGAAAGATAGGCTGTAAGTGTTAGCCACTGCCAACTGCCCTCTGTAAGATATGTTTTTCTGAGGGCCTAGAGTAAGCTAATCTAATCAAAGCATGCATGAACTGCTTGTTTGTTTGAGATGGATTCCTGTGGTTAAAAAAGTTAAGAGGGCTTATTTTATTGTACACCCTTGGTTATTTTATTGCTTTTTAGGAGGGAAGGTGCTTAGGTGCTTCTCTTCAACACCAAGCTTTGAAGGATCGATCTTTTACTGACACACTGCCAACTATTTCTACACTCATTTTTCCCACTGCCAGCCCACCAACGGCTCTCTCTTTCTCTCTCTTGCTAGAAGCAGGTGGAATCTTATCATCTTTTTACCTTCTTGTCCTTCACAACTCCAAGTTGCAGGAGTTTGCTTGTAGATGGATGTTGGAACATAGTCAACAGGAAAGACCTTAGCCAGTCAAAACATATGTGCGCAGTGAACCCATGGGTTGGGTTCACATCTTGACCATCTTTTCTTTCCCTCTTTTTTTTAAAAAAAAATTTCCAATAAGAAAAAAAGAATTTAAGGTTTGGGGGGGGGGGGGGGGGGGGGGGGGAGGGAGGGTGCGAATCAACATAGCTACTCCGTCTAGATATGATCATGGTAATAACAAAAATGGCCCAATCATTCCCTGCATATCCAAATGATATGGATGAGTACATCACCCTGGCTCCTATCAAATGATCAACTAGTTCAATAACCAATCCCACACCTCCAGCCTAGACCAATAAAGTAACCAATCATTTAATAAACTTTGCCATAACATTATAGTTCGAACATGAAATATGAGTTGAACCTCTTAGCTAGTACCAACTAGGCTACCACCTTGATAGTACATCTTTACCATCTATAGAGAGGATTAATATCTCATGTTGAAGTCTTATGAATGACTAAGATTTGGATTCTAGGGATATTTTCAAGTACATTAGAATCAGGTGAGGACCATTAGAAGATAAAAATAATCATGTGTGCATCTTGCATTGCTAAAATTCTTCGAGGGAAACCATAGGAGAATTTTGATGAGTGTGAAATTTAGTTTTTGAGAATATGGAATTATATATGAGCATGTTGCAAAGCATTACTTTTGTAGATTATCAAAGTTGAGTTTTTCAAATTTTATCAAAAGCATAGGCCTGCATTTTATAGAAGCTGGTATCTTTTTAAAATTAGGTTCTTGAATAGTGATTTTATTAAAACCAAAAAATATAGGCCTACATAGCTACCTTTCCGGATGTGATCACGAAGGCCACCATTCAACTAAAGAATGTTTGATGACAACAAAAATAGCTCAGTCATTCCTTACTAATCCAAATAGTATGGATGAGTACGTCATTCCAGCCTCATCAAAGCATCAGCCAGTCCGATAACCAATCTCATACCTCCAGCCCAGATCAATAGAATATAACCAATCCCATACCTCTAGCCCAGACCAACAGGATAACTTGTCATTTAATAAAATATGCTGCATTATCAAGGTTTGAACTTGTGATATGATGTGAAACCTTAACCATTACCAATTGGGCTATCACCTTGATGGTACATCTTCATCATCCATGGAGAGGATTGAGATTTCATGTTGAAGTCTTATGAATGACTAAGATTTGGATTCTAGGGATATTTTAAAGTACATTGGATCTGGTGAGGGCCATTAGAAGATAAAAATAATCTTGTGTGCATCTTGTATTGCTAAAATTCTTCAAGGGAAACCATAGGAGAATTTTGATGAGTGTGAAATTTAGTTTTTGAGAGTATGGAATTATATATAAACACGTTGCAAAGCATTACTTTTTGTAGGCTATCAAAGTTGAGTTTTTCAAATTTTATCAAAATAACAGGCCTGTATTTTATGGGAGCTGGTACCTTTTTAAAATCAGGTTCTCAGGTAGATCATCAGAATAGCGATTTTATTAAGGCCACCTGATTTTCTACAGTCCCGATTACCATAAAATTAGATGGCCATTAGCCTTGGACAGTATGGATGTTACTGAATCCTGTGAAATTGGATAAACATAATCCATATATTCCCGTACAAAAATTTGACACAAGTTAGAAAACATATTGCAGTTAATAAATAAAAGTTATTATTTTTTTGATAGTACAAATTTTTTGGAGGCAAAATTTATGCAAAATCTGAGTATTAAAAAATACATCATTTTCAGTAAAGAAATCATAGTAATGTGAATAACAGCCATTATTTGTGTTATCACAGACCATTATAACACTAAATAACCCATTATAATACTTTTATCTTTTCCTCTATCATTATACATAACATAATACAGGGACATGAAATTGTTATAGCAGCTGCTACTTCAGACCTTGAAGGCATCATTAGAGCCACAGTTTTTTTTTTAGTTTTTTTTTTTAATTGAATAGAACCGTGGTTTATCAAGCCAGTTAATTTTAAATTTCATAGTCCCCAATTCTCATAAATTTTGATACACATAGCCTGGGACTATATGGATATTATTGAGTTCCACAAAATCAGATAAACCACAGAAACTATATAAGCTTGACATTATTTGCTGAAAATGTACAAAAGTCTATAATGATACAAAACCATGAAGAGCAGAACATGCAAGTCCAGGCAGGGAAGATTACACTTTCACCTCCACTGGCATCTGTGATATAAAAGATATTAAACACCATCACATAGTATCCTGTGGTCATAGCATGGAAATAATGAACGTGGTTCCAGTTAGAGAATTTCCAATGCATCAGCCTGAACAGCAGCCATGATGATATGAAACCATGAAGAGCAGAGCATGCAGGCGTTTGCAGGGAAGATTAAACTTTTCATGGGTATTAATATGTCTCCAATATTTTACCTGCAATCACATCTCGGATGGCCTGATGTGGACACACTGCCTACTAAGGACATGCTAATGAAATGATGCCCGGGTTGAGGGTGAATCATTGTAGCACTTTAACTGTTAAAAGGAAGATTTTGCTGTTGAGGATATTGATATCTAAGGCATAATAGCAGACATTCCAGGGATGCCAATGAAGAGTGTTTCCCATGACCATGGGAAGCATCTATCTAAGCAGCCAATGATTGGCTAATGCACTTCAAAAATAACATGATTTTAACTTTAAATTACTCCATTGAGCTTTGTATATATTTCAAACCTTCAATTCAGAGTTTTATTTTGATTCAACTCCTTGGCTGAAGATTTATATCTTCAAGGTATGCAGCATTTGGCATCATAGTCTGTCTTCTGCTCTCACGACTCTTTCCATGCTAAGATTAATCTATACTTTGCTAATTGCATTTGTCTTCTTGTTTTGAGGAAAGCTTGCAGTTGTTATGATAAAGAAAAAGCAGTTGAATCAACAAAACCCCTTTCACCACCCTTTCACATAACTTCTTACATGACTTGCAATGCAGCTCATCCCATCGTCACATTCGTGGTGCTTGTTTTAGACTCACAGGACCCACAGTCCAGGAGTACAAGACAATATGCCCACTAGCAAGCATGAACTATATTCAACAGTTTTTTTACAAAGTAGTAACATACAAACTCAAGCCACCTCTCAATTACATTTTAAGCATTTTGCTGAGATATTTTGTACAAGTGTGCAGATGCTAAATTTCGAATGTGTAGAGAATATAAATCAAAAACTCCAGCTATAACAAAAACAAAATAAATTTATGTCACCTTGGTCTATTAGCACTGAACAAGTTGATATTAACCAATTCCACCTAACCCCCATTGCAGCATGCACATGTATGAAACTGTTAATCCAACTGATGTCTTGTCGATATAAGAGGCTGCCAAATAAACAAATAAATAAATACAATAAAATAATGCAAACTACTTTAGTGTATAGAAATGTATCAACATCCAATGGGTTAACTATAACTGAAAGTCTAGTGTGTTATAATGCATTCAGGAAGCATCCGACATATGAGCTTGCTGCCCACCATAAAAAGATGCGGATGGCTGCAACAATGATGAGAAGATATCACAGCAAGGAATTTAAAAACATGCACAGAAGAAATGAAAACATAACTTGCTGCCTAATGAAAGGATGGTGCATTTGTTTTATAGTTTACTAAATAACTTTTCCCATGCCCCACAATCTTTTGGTGCACCACCCACAAGCAAGCATTCCCAGAAAGTTGCACCCTTTCTTGGATTATGCAACACACCGTACACTTTTGATTGAGTGCTGCCTCTTACATGTATGACAGAAGATCTCTTGCTTTTTATATACTAATATTGGCTCCCATTAATAGTGGCTCCCATTGCAGTAGACATAACAAAGATAAAGCTAATATCTCATGACAAGAATTTGGTTTAAAGGAACAGCAGAAAAAAGAATGGTGCAGAAATCTCGACTAAAGACATCATATAAGCAAAACAATGCATGCGTTGATGAGAAGCAATCATCCTTTGTTCTGCAATCTATGCTTAGCCCATTAAAAGAACCGAGAAAATCCTCTCCCTGAAGATGAGAAAGTTATACTCAAACTTGAGCCATGAGATTGCATGTCATTACAAAACTAGCAAAACAGAAACTGAGGACAGGTGATAGATATTATGGTCCCACCGGCTGAGGATCAATTAACTTGCACCCACCAGAACAAAAATTTTGCACTTCAATTGGAGCTGTCCTGTCAAATTTAGGTGACTGGTTAGTACGAGCCCCTGCTATACCACAAATGCCAAGCACGCATACATCCTTGCCAGGAAGAAAAAATGATTGAGGAATAAAGAAGGGGGACAGATCTGACAAATGTTCAAGGTAGTAAGTAATGAAAATAATTGAAGAAATATAATTACTAATAAGAGGGTAGAGTAATAAGAGGGAGATCTTTGTTTCATAATACATTGCTACTAAAAGTTTGTTTGGCATCATTTATATTTTTTATTAAATTACAAAAACAAAGACAAAAAAAAAGGTATTATTGTTTTTTCTTTTAAAAGTTATTTGCATTATTTCTAAAAAATGAATAAGAAATAATTACTTTCTTTTTTTTTTTGAGGGTTGTTACTTTCAATATTTTCAAAAATAAGAAACTCCTTTTTTTTTTTTTTTTTTTAAACCATCATCACCAACATCATCTCCAGCATAATTATTGCCACCTCCAGCACCACTACTGCCGCTACCACTATTGCTGCCACTGCTATCACTCTCGACGCTTACCACCACATCACTCTACCATTATTGCCACCACTACCATATCACCAATGCCTCTACCATTATTATTGCTAGTACTATCATTGTCGCCTCCACCACACAATAGCCACCCATCTAGTCACCTCTATCACTTCATTAGTATCCTTGCCACTACATCACCACCACCACCACCACCACCACCACCATCACCACCACCACCATCACCACTACCATTGCCACCACAGCTACCATCATCATCACCTCCACTATGACATCACTAGATCCACCACCAATGTCCAATAATACTACCATCTCCACTAGCTCCACCGCAATTATCACCGTCTCCATCACCATAGCCATATTTATTTTTAAAAAATGTTTGACTACATCAAACATGTTTATATTTTTAAAGATTAGAAAAAATATAAATAAAATTTTAATTTTGTGTCTGAAAATATAAAAAATGAAAGTTATATCAAATGGCACATAAAAAACAATTCGAAGAGCTTAGGGACTGACTACCACCTTTTAATATTGATCATATGGCTGTAAATGAGGCATCATAATTAGCGGGCTATACACACAGCATGGCCACCTCTAGAAAGGTTACTTTCGAACAACAAAGGATCAACATTTTGTGGTATACTTTATAAATAAATCTGCATAACTTCCTATATTCTCATCAAACCCTTTATGTGAAATAACTTCTCAAGTTCATATGCTAGCATATGTTAGATAAGAGACTTCAAGGAAACCTTTGTAGGTAAACTGATAACTCCGGTACAGAAGTTATTATGAGAAGTGGAAAAAGCAAGCAAAAGGAATAATTGGTACTAGTCGACAGTAAAGATATGCAAAAAATGGATATAGTTCAAATGTGAATTTTGAGGTGAACGCATAGCGAATCCATTAAAGAAATGAAATTACTTGCATAAACTAAAATTCATGGGGTTAATATATTGATGAATCAACCAAGATAATTGGACTACATGCAACATAGGTCAGAGTCAGCCACTTAAAAAGGAGGATCTTTAATTCAAGCTATATATTTCTATAAGGTGAGGGATGGCCAAATGTTACTTGAACAACATTAGAAACAATCGAATTTGAATAATCTAATTTTTTTGGTAATGGCCCTAGATAGGAGACAAAGGCAACATAGTATCCTACAAATGAAGCAGCAATAGAAGATGAAAGGCTTATTAGTCATATTTTTGCATGTGTTATGCATGTGAGAAGGACATCTTGTCTTCATCCAAGTCTTTCCCAATCAACATGCAGGGTTTGCAACTCACTTCAGGAGCTCTAAATAAGACCTGGAAAAAGCCTTATCCAATGAGAAGGTGAACCAAGAAGGACACAGTCCTCTCTTCATGGCTAGCATGGCCATAGCTTCGTCAAGGTGGTAGATCTCCAACATGACTGTGATGCAGGACGGACCAATAAATCCTAGACCTTAAGGACCTTAATGAGATCAGTGAAACGATTAATGAAGTAATTAAAGATAAAGACTAGCAGATAATCGATGCAATTAAGAATTTAAACTAAGAAATAATCCTAGTCAAATCAAGATCCAATCTAGGAATTGACCCGATTGGCATGCACAGTCAAGACATTCGAGATATTGGATCGTTGATCATTAGGGAACGACCACTAGGTTAGGGCTATCCAATTTCAATAAAATTAGATCTAATTAAATAAAAGATAGGACATTTAGTAATCTAGCAATTGATTAGATCTATACTAAGTTATCGAAGTGGTCTCACTCGAAACACGGAATATCACGAATCCTGGAAGAGTGAGATTATTTAGAGATAGTCAAATTCTGGACCAGTGGTTCACGAGCAAGATGGATCAGAAGCCGTCGGACTTGGATCACAAAAAAATAAGTGATGAATCAATCTCAAATCAAAATAAATAAATCAATTTAATCCCAATAAACTCAATGCTCTGATATCTGTGTGACTTTGGGATCCATACGGCTCCGGAAACCGTGCAGATCTCTTTTGCCTTCACGTTCGTGCAGGAGGTTGACTCTCTTCCACGGGCCAGAGCGGTAGAATGGGGGGTCTTACGGAGGGGATTTCACCAGCGACGGTGCTGGGCGGGGGCGGTCCGGCTGTGGTCTTGCGGCGGCCGTGGAGGGCACGGCAGCAGGGGCCGATTTTCGAGCAGCTTCCGGCCTGAGGCGGAAAGGTAGCACGATAATCTGGATCGTGTGGTCGACAGTTGGGATCGGCACTAGTGGAGAACTTGGCCGGGCTCGGAGAAAATGTCATCGGTTTCGGTGAAGGAAGTGCCAGCAGGGATCCGGGTGGAAGATGGGACGTCGCCGAGTTGTCGCGAGCGGAGATGGGGAAAAACTTGGATCGGGGCGAAGAGAGAGCCGACGGGGATGCCGACTTCGTTTGCTGGCGATGGTGGGCAGAAAGCAGAGGAGCTACGGTGCCGATGGGCGACGATGATGGTGAGAGTCACAGAGGGATACTTCGGTTGATTAGCTTGGAAAAGGAGAAGTGGGGAGGGAAAACACAGAGAAGGGGGAGAGGAGGGAGAGGAAGAACCGGGAGAGGGAAGTAGAAGAGGGGCAGAGAGGCAGGAGATCGGAGAAGAGAGAAAGGTTTTCTTTTACTTTTCAAAAATACCGATCACCATCGGAAGAAGTTTACAATCCTTAAAGGATCCAAGATCTAATCCTAACAAACTAAATTCTAAACAATCGAAACAAAATACCGATAAGTCAAAACAATCAAAATAGAAAAATAAACTTATCTCCGATTCGGAGATATCCCAAATCCCTCGTACACCCATAAAATCCATCAAGATTCGTGTGGCTGAAATCTTCAAGATCCATGCTGACTGATGTCTTTAGGATTCGTGCTGGGCTAGCACCGGGATCTGGACTGGACTGGCTGGGATCTGGATTGGCTAAGATCTGCTTGATGTCCCCATCATTTTCCTGGGATGGGGAGATCTCGACTCCGTCGAGTCAGGCTGGAGGTACTCAAATAGATTTGGATCAATTTTCTGTAGCTCCTCTTCAGTAATCCAAGAATCCTCTGACTTCGGCCTGCTTTGCCAGTGAACCAGGTAGCGGTAACAATTTCGACTCCTCGTAGACTTGATCTGCTCGTCCAAAATACGTTCGATCACATCGTGCTTTCCTCTCATTTGGGCTAGTGGGCTCTCAAGAGGAGGGTCACTGTCAAAGAAAGGTTCAGGCTCAAATGGATCACTAGGTGTCAACACTGGTTCTTCATATTCAATTAGATCCAAAATATTGAAAGTAGGACAATTCCCATAATCAAATGGTAGATCAATAACATATGTATTCGATCCAATTTTCTTTAAAATCTTGAATGGGCCTGCTGATGGAAACTGTTTAGATCTAACCTTAATTATGACATGATCACCCTTAGCAAAATCCTTAACTTGCTGGTGAGAATCTGCTAGTCGTTTATTCATTTGATTACTTATATTAGTTTTTCCACTGATCTCATTAGGATGACAACCACAAATAACTTCAAATGGACTCACACCAATAGATTTATTTACCAAGCTATTATCATATTTAAACTTTTTAAGATGGATTATGTGTAGACTTTTCTTTTGCCTTTGAAGATGAAGGTTTCCTTCTATAGCTTTCTTGGTAGCTTTAGGATATGAAGGATAAACAGTAACCCTTTTTTCCTGATTCATGAATGTACAGATATTAGATCGGCCATGAAGAGTGACATCATGATCGAAGAGCCAAGGTCTGCCAAGAATAATGCTACCCACTTCCATTGGTAATACATCGCACCAAATTTTATCTTGATATGATTGAAATTTAATCGGGACAAGGCACTTATGTCTAATTGGGATAGATGAAGCATCTACCCATGCCACATTGTATGGACTCGAATGGTCTACAAGTGCTAATCCTAGGCACGAAATGGTATCGATGGAGATAGCATTGATGCAACTACCACTGTCAATGATTACCTTACATATCTTATCGTCTTGACCAATAAAGGTATGAAAGATAGTGGTCCTGCGCCAATCCTCACTTTTGGGTTGGGTTAATACGCACCTAACCACTCTTAATCATTCTTCAGCTCTAGCCTCATGGTCATATTCTTCGTAGACATCAGCTAATCCTGGGTCAGCAGTGTAGACTTCCTCTTCAAGGACATTACCTAGATCTTTATGTTCTTCAAGTTCCCCTATATGCCATGTTCTAGATGGACATTGACTAACCACATGACCTATTCCGTTACACCTGAAGCATTGAATCTTAGAGCTAATTCATCGGGAAGTCTCTCCTATAATTCATTTTTCTTTCTCATCTCTCTTAATTGGTGGGGTTGTAGACGGGGGTCGACTACCAGGGGTCTAACTCATGTTAGGTTGTGGACCAGTTGGGGCTTAATTCATGCTAGACCTTGGACCTAAAATTACTGGTCTAGAAGGTTCAGGTCTACGTGTGATAGACATCTTCTGGAATCTTTCATAGTCCTAGACTAATTGATATGCTTGCTCTAGACTATAAACCTCTCTCATAAACAGTTCTCTTTGAATTTCCTCTCTCAGACCAGCTCTAAACCGGGATAAAGTGACAGACGGGTCTTCATTCACATTACATCGCATAAGATATTCCTCAAATTTATCAATGTAATCATTTACAGATCCGGTTCCCTGGGTCAACCTTTGCCATTGTCCAGGAGTCGCTGTTGATAAGATGCAGGAAGATACTTCTCACGAAGTTTATCCTTCATCTCATCCCATATTCCAATGGGATCCTGTCTCCTATGAGTGGCTAATCTCTGGACATTGTGCCAATATAATTTGGCTTGATCCAACAATCTTATTTGGGCAAACCTAACTTTCCTATCCTCAGACATGTCATACCAAGTGAAATAACGATCCATATCAGCTTCCCAGTTAATGTATTTTTTGGGGATCCAGACGACCTACGAAACTCGAGGCGTCAACCTTAACACTCCTCATGATTCGTTCATCCTGATCAATTGCATTGCAATAAGGTCGAAGTGTTTGATAACTATCTACATCAAAACCTAGATAATCATGTTGATCCCTAGGATCAGGTCGAAGGGTATGAGTACGACCACCATCATAACCCGGATAGTCATTTCGGTCTCTAGGGTCTTTAGAATCTGTAACTCTTGATGAAGAGTTCCTAATAGGGTGATTTGTGTTCACTAGTTGTTCCTCCTCCAGGGTTCCTACCCTTGTATCTAAAGATCCTAACTTGCTATCAATTGCTTCAAGTTTACCAATAATTCCCTGAAGGGCAGCTTCTAAACTGGGATCCATTTTGTTATCTAAGGAGGAAGGTTCTGATTGATACTTGATCCCTGACCTAGTTGTCATGCACAAGATTTTTTTTCTTTTTTAATCAAGTAAAACAAACAAGGCAATTCTATCCTAGGGTAACCTAGAACTAGATAGCTCCTAACTGTTCCAAGTCTGCCCTTGAGTACTCCAAGTTCGAACTAATTCATCAAATTGGCCAGGTAAGTGTAAGATTGGCGGGGGTCCCCCGGTTGCCTTCCTTAGACACCAATTTGATTGGCCAGGTCAGCGAATGGAACCATTTAAGTAACCACCTTTCTTCGGGACTAAGATCCCTGAACCACTTTCCTAGACACCAATCCAATTATCGAAACTAGCTTGGTATAACTCTTAGGTATCCTTGTCCTAATGAGCTCGGATGTCCCTAAAGCTGGCGTCTAATTAATTTTAAATTTAAGGTTTAGGTCAATGCAGATGAGAATAGTGATTTGTGGGCTAGGGGTAATCAACTCCCCACCTTATCTGATTAAGAGGTTAATGCCCTTAGATTAATTATGAAAATGCAATGCAGCAATAAAGGTGTCCAATCAATGTAGTTAACACAATCAATTTTTTTTAATTTTAATTTTGAGTTTTAATTTTAATACAAATAATTCAATGAGATTGACCCTAACCTAACATATTGCTCTGATACCAAAAACTGATGCGGGACAGACCAATAAATCCTAAACCTAAGAACCTTAATGAGATTAGTGAAACAATTAATAAAGTAATTAAGATAAAGACTAGCAGATAATCAATGCAATTAAGAATTTAAACTAAGAAATAATCCTAGTCAAATCAAGATCCAATCTAGGAATTGACCCGATCGGCATGCACAGTCAAAATATTCGAGATATTCGATCGTTGATCGTTAAGGAATAACCACTAGGTTAAGGCTGTCCAATTTCAATAAAATTAGATCTAATTAAATAAAAGATAGGACATTTAGTAATCCAGCAATTGATTAGATCTATACTAAGTTATCGAAGTGGTCTCACCCGAAACACGAAATATCACGAATCCTGGAAGAGTGAGATCGTCTAGAGGTAGTCAAATTTCGGACCAGTGGTTCACGAGCGAGATGGATCAGAAGCCGTCGGACCTGGATCACAAAAAAACAAGTGATGAATCAATCCCAAATCAAAATAAATAAATCAATTTAATCCCAATAAACTCAATACTCTAATATTCGTGGCTTTGGGATCCGTGCAGCTCTGGAAACCGTGCAGATCTCTTCTGCCTTCATGTTCGTGCGGGAGGTTGACTCTCTTCCACGGGCCAGAGTGATAGAACAGGGGGGTCCTGCGGAGAGGATTTCGCCGGCGACGGTGCTGGGCGGGAGCAGTTCGGCTATGGTCGTGCGGCGGTCATGAAGGGCACGGCAGCAGGGATCGATTTCCGGGAGGCTTCCAGCCTGAGGCGGAAAGGTAGCACGATAATCTGGATCGTGTGGTCGACAGTTAGGATCGGCATTAGTGGAGAACTTGTCGTGCTTGGAGAAGATGTCACCGATTTTGGTGAAGTGCTGGTAGGGATCCGGTAGCAGTGGATCCAGCGGAAGATGGGACGTCACCGAGTTGTTGTGAGCGGAGATGGGGAAAAACTTGGATCTGGGCGAAGAGAGAGCCGGCGGGGATGCCGACTTTGTTTGCTGGTGATGGTGGGCAGAAAGCAGAGGAGTTGCGGTGCCGGTGGGTGACGATGATGATGAGAGTCACAGAGGGATACTTCGGTTGATTAGCTTGGGAAAGGAGAAGAAGACGTGGGGAGGGAAAACACAGAGGGGGAGAGGAGGGAGAGGAAGAACGGGAAGAGGGGAAGTAGAAGAGGGGTAGAGAGGCAGGAGATCGGAGAAGAGAGAGGTTTTCTTTTACTTTTCAAAAATACTGGTCACCATCGGAAGAAGTTTACAATCCTTTAAGTAAGGATCCAAGATCTAATCCTAACAAACTAAATCTAAACAATCGAAACAAAATACCGATAAGATAAGTCAAAACAATCAAAATAGAAAAATAAACTTATCTCCGATTCAGAGATATTCCAAATCCCTCGTACACCCATAAAATCTATCAAGATTCGTGTTGGCTGAAATCTTCAAGATCCATGCTGACTGATGTCTTTAGGATTCGTGCTAGACTGGCACCGAGATCTAGACTAGACTGGCTAAGATCTGCTCGATATTCCCATCAGACTACTTTGAAGCAAGCCATGTAATCCTTCAGTGACTCCCCATCCAGCTGGCAGATTAAGAAGAGGCTAACAAGGTCTTGTGGCAACTTTCGGCTAGCATTGAAGTATACTGTAAATTGCTTCACTAGCTACCTGAAGGAATTGATACTCCTTGGCATCAGTCCAGAGTACTAGGCTCGAGCAGCTTTCTTTATAATGGCCGGAAAGGCCATGCAGAGTAAGGCATCTATAGTACCTTGAATTAGCATGAGAGCTTTGTAGCTCTCAAAGTGGTCCAGTGGATTAATGTTGCCATCATAGGACTCCAATCGAGGCATCTTAAATTTAGTAGGAATCTGTTCCTCCATTATTCATCAAGAGAAGGGAGGACGGGTATTGAACTTCATTGGGCCTCTGCTTTCTTCCTGAACGTCCGTGAGTTAGCGATCAATCTCCTACAGCTTGCGATCGTAGTCGTCAAGCTATCGGGATTTAGCAAGTCATTGAGGAACTTCATAAGTAAAACCCTCCTAGAAGGATTTGGATAAGAAATGGGAACGTTTTTTCTACCTTCGCTCTGTTCCTCGTCGCTGATCCTTGTGTTAAGGATCTGCTCATCATGATGATGGTGACCATGATCGATGGAAAGTTAGTCGGTGCATAGATCTCCTGACAAAAGACCACTGGCTAGGTCAAGTGGTAGCAACAAAAACATGAAAATTTTCTAGCTGTTGTTACTACTTTGCAGCTGCTTGTTGCAAGCCTTGCACGGCGGTGGACAGTGCATACACCTGCTACACCAAGATGGTGAGCAACTACTGCTAATCCACTGGCGAAGGAGCACTGGGCTCAATGGGTTAGGTAGGGCATCCTTCATGGCAAGAGGAATGTCGAGAGTCGCTGACGGAAGTGTTTTGGACTCTAGTTTCACCATGGTGCCTTCTTAGCTTCAATGCCTTTTTTCCCTTCCTAGTGCACCAATCTATTGCAGCCAAATTTTTGATTTGGTGCTTCGACAGCATTCTGTGGTCCTTGCTAAAATTTTCGGCAAGGCATGACTCCACTCCTAGGCATCTCCTAGCGCAACCTGCAAGAAAAATCCCGCATGACTAGTAATTTCTAATGGAGGACCCTCCGACCTCAAATTAGTCGAATATTTGGACAACAGTAGAGCTAAAAAAAGCTTTGTTGCGAGCATGAGCATCTTAGTGGGTAACGTGTGCATCGATAAACATACATTTGAGAAGACCCCCTCTTACCTATTTATAATGCTCGGAGGTAACTGCTTGCCATTTGGAAATAACCTCCTTCAATTGAGTATAACTTCTTTCGGTTAAAAACAACCTCTTTTAGTTGGGAGCAACCACTTTTGGTCGAGGATAACCACTTATGATTAAAAGTAACATCTTTCAGATAAAATAACCAATTATTGTTTTAGATAACAGCTTCTTGTTATGAATGTTGTTTCCCTCTATCCATGCCTCTTGCTCGGGTGTCGCGGACTATGGCATCGGTGTGCCTTACTCATTGTTGATAGTAGTGCTTTAGCACTTAAAATCCAGTTGCTTTAGCCATACTTTACTTTGGCAGTTAGTGAGGTCCGAATAATTACTCGGCCATTGAATGCCAAGGGATGTCACACGGATTGACTTGTAGTTGCCCGTAGTTATTCGGTCTTGGGTGCTATAATTGCTCAGTATAGTCACCAACTTAGTCATCGATCCAGGTGTTGTTCAAGGTCGAGCATTCAAATAATTGTCACAATAAGTACCACGAAAGGATATATTTACGGACAATCTATGATAAAGGCATTTTTCCCTGGCAAAAGATTGGTCAGTTTTACACCATATCGAGCATATATTCTTCTACTATGCTTACCCTTCATTAGGCTCCAACTCACTCAATTGGCCCAACAGCAACTCTGCGCATCTGAAAAGTGCCCATCATGCCCTATCCAAAGTCCCACCATCCATGATACTTATTTCTAGAAGATTTGCCTATTCTTTACTTGTTTTTCTAATGATTCATTATCCAAAACTTCATAACTTGAGAAACCACTAAATCACATTGCCTTAATCATATACGGTTACCAAGAATCTTCCGATGTTGAGATTGACAGCTCTGGAGATCTCTTTGTAAACAACTAGCCCTTTCAAGAGAGAAGTGAATTTTGAGAACATAATTAATTTGGACATGTTAGCAAAAAAAAGATAACAGACAACCCTAAGATAAATTCATGAACAAAAATATTAAGGCTGCAGAGTTACTCCTTTAGAAATAAATCCTGAACATTTTTCTGGCCTGCAATTGATTATGTACCTAGAGGTCCAAGGACCAAAGTGGTTGACAAGCATTTCTGTTTTCCAATATTTCCTCCTTATGATTAATTTGGAGATGGCTTTTCTTCTTGACAATATTCAATATGAGGATAAAAATCAAAGATAAGTAAAATGTGATAAAGATAAATAAAATATAAAGATCACACTGAGCTCTAACCAACTTTTCTATGAAGTTGTGGTGACCTGTATATAGATATGTAGGGAATTTAAAAGTTGCAACTACTAATTCTAGCTACTGGATTAAGTAAATTGTGAGAGAACCAAATAAAAAGCACAAATGTCCTGAATGCATGTGTTTCATGCTTGTATTTGTGCATTTGATCTTGTATGGTTCAGTGTAGGGGATAATTTTGACCAAATTAAGGTTACTGAACTTTTATGCATGAAAGTCTCACTTGCTGAACTTTATACTATGAAAGACATCTGAAAGAGAGACAATTTTTATGTATATTTGACTAAAATCATTCATCCAAAGATGCTTTTCAAATATAAAATATAAAACCCTTTTTCATGAATTAAACATCCAAAACATGACATGATAGAAACACCAAAAGTTCACATTGAAATTTGCATTATGCCATATGAGTCTGAGGAAAGTAAACATTCAGGTAACTTGATTCACATACTAAGGTCATGCCAGTGCTTCTTCGTGGAGCATAATATATAGCTCACAAACAACCTAGGCCTTTAAATATATAGTACCTCTCCAATGAAAAGGCAACAAAACAGTGAATGACTTTTCATCCTCCAAACTAAGCATTGAATCCATCAAAACTACAGTGAGGTGAAAATTTCCATCAAGATGGAAGACCAAGAAATCCAATTCCGGGCACCCTCTGAACAAAATTACCTTTTGATGGGAACCGGTCATAATCTCCACCATTGGTATCCCTTGGGGAAGAACTAGGTTAAACATTGGAAAACAATTTTCAGGCCATACAAATTTGTTCCTCCTTTCATTCCACTTGTTAGCATTCTTTTTCTTGAACCACCATGAAGTATATTTTTCTTTCCATCTTCTCCATGCAACTCGCCTCCAAACCACCAATCCAAACTCCTCCGCAACTTCTGCTTCCAAAGTTCATTGTCCGACGGGTACCTCAACTCAGAACAAGTGCATGCAACCTTTGTGACATCAACACCAGGAATAAGCTTCAGAACCTTAATTTTGAGGTCAACAGGAAGAAGCATGAAGCACGCCAGCCAAGGCACCCCGTTCTTCTGTCAGATATCAACTAAGAGAGGGAAAGATAGCCTTTCACAGCTTTCCAAATTTTCTATACCTCCTCCTCTTCCTTTTTGCCTATGGAATCCATATCCAAACTAAACAAAGGAGCCAGCTTTGATCCATCAAAATATGCACGATAGAGATCTGGTTGATGTCAACTCACATACCTATAAACCGCTACGTAGTTCTCATTGCTGCCAGCTTCAAGATGGCAACTTCTCATCCCTTCCATCACCTAGGTCCACAAGATCAAGGAGGGACAATGTACAGAATCGACACCTCAGCATGAGCTGCCGACGCCCATCCTACAGGCAAGCGAGATCCATTGCCACCACTAACGACGAAACCGGGTTCCAAGAACACAGCACGGACGGTAATAACCAGGCACCCCAGAATCACCTCGACGTCCCCGTTCCCCTCTTCCATAACCCTCTCGAGGAACCCAATAATCGACACAGACTTCTGCACCACAGGAGCTCCTCGTCTACCTCCATGCGACCCTCTGGGTGCTCGGCCGCCGCTTCTTGACGTCGGTTCCAATCTAGGGTTTCGGCGGGTTCCAAAATCCCTACCGGAACGGATGGGAAGGTGGAATCTGGTTTCCGCCACCACTCCTTAAGGTCGGTCCGAATCAAGTGTCGCCGCAGTCTCCAATATCGCATCTTTCTGGGAAGGAGCGTCGGAATGGGGATCCTTCGACGGTGGGAATTGAGGCTGGAGCTGGGATTATGGTTGTGGGTTGCCGGAGGTAAGGCTGAGGGAGCGAGGAGACGTCGGGGGCCTCAACGCGGAGCGTCTCCGTCGCCATGGATCGAACTCGAAGCTTCATCGTTTCGGAGTGGATGGGCGCCGTTCAGGTTTCGCCGGGGAGGGATCGGAGTAGCGTCAGGAGCCTGCCGTCGCGCTTGCATAGTTTATATATTGATTGGCGGTTGCACGCGTGTAAGATTTTGACACGTGCGACTCGCGACACGAGTGACCCGACTCCATGGTCCGGACCGGTCCATCAACAACCATTATATCTTGGATTCAAGCTTTCGTTGGTTCAAATTGTTTAATTGGGATAGCTGGATTTCCGCTTTCCTGCATGTCCGAGGCTGCAAACAAAGAGGTTTTCCAATACCGTGATGGCCGTAGCTCAGTTGGTGAATACAATGTTATTAAACTCGGCTTGCATATTGACCTGAATAAGGTACCGGATCACCGGATCACCGATTTAATCGTCGAATCAATGATTGAATCGGACGATCAATGCATAGAATAAAAAATTAATATTTATTAATTTATTTATATTAATAATATAATAATGATCCTGATAATATATATTTTAATATTATAAATATTAAAATATCAATAAAACATAATTATAAAATCATAAATATAAATAATTAAATTAAAACATTCATAAATATAAAGATTTAATTGTATAAAGTCACAAACTAATAATAACAAATAAATTAAACTTTAAAATATAACATTTCATATCTGCTAGCAAAATAAAAAATTTTAATAAACAAGTAACTATTTCATGTCCACATCGAACAACCAAAATCAATGTCTATTAAAAAATTTTGAAGTAACAAACAAGTAGACAATATAAAGATTCAAGTTCATGGACTAAAATTTATATCAATATTTGGGAAAATATCTTCTTGAGTAGTGTTGCCGCTCTTCCTTCTGAACCGAGCTTGGTGGACGCGCTGGAGGGCTTTTCGACCGGGCAACCTGCAAGAAGTCCCTAAACGCCGAAGGGGGCTTCGATGGGGGACACTCTGATATTTAAGTTAGAGGAGGATTGGAGCAATAGAATGAGAAGAACTCGGGAAAAGGAATCAGAATGGGGAAGAAGAACGTTACCCCTCACGAAGGTCCCCCGGGTGCTTTTTATAGGCATGGAGCGATGTCAAATTATGTTGGGGGGCAGGCTGAAAAAGCCCAGAAATGTCCCCAGGAGAATAGGTGTGGCAGCGAGATCGTGGGTTGCGGCGTGACAGGTGTGTCAGAGTAGTGGCCATGCGGTGGAGTTTGTTATAACAGAATGTCAGAACTGTCGGAGAGGAAGGGTTCCTGGAAGCTTCGGTGATTCCTTCAGCGACGGATAGGCTGGCTTCCACGAAGCTGACCGGAGCGCTTAGTGGGGTCAAAGGGGGCCGACCATAGCGATCAAAGGGGAGCCGCACAGGTGGCGAGGCACTTGTCAGCTCCCAAAGCCCCCGGGCCGGCTCTTTGGGAAAGCCGATCGGGGAGTCAGACTCCGTGCGGGGACCAGCTGACCGGATGCCGAGGCCGGTCCGACCGGGGGCTAGCCGAAGGGGCGCATCAGTTGCCCCCTGCTCCTGGGCGTTGAGGGGCCACGTGGCACAAAAGGACATGAGCATGATCATGCGCACCTGCGGCGGACTCCGGACCGAGGCGTCGGGTCACTTCGAATCTGCCTCAAACGGTGCCCTGAACAGCTGTCAACCACTCGGGGGGTGCAGGCGGGGCAATTAATGCAGGTTCGGTGCCATGATGAGGGACAGGCTGTCCCATGTCAATTTGGGGCCAAACGCCATGCGGCAGCATCTGGCCGACCGGCGTCGCCTTCTGGGCCAGTCTCGCACCACTGATCCAGCGCGCACGTGGATCACGATCCGCGTGAGAGGGTGCTTCAGCCGCTCCAATTCCCGCGATGCTGGCGGTTGTGGCTTTCGACGGGACAACTGGGATGCACCCGAGGTAGGTAATAATTCCTTCTCCGGCCTCTCTCCTTCCCCGAAGGCCTATACAAGGGGGAGGAGGCAGGGCGAGAGGCTCTTTCTGCTTCGTCTGCGTTTCGAGCTAAGGTCTTCCCCTTCCGCAAATCTCGTCGTCTAGGAGTTCATCCCAGGTTAGTCCCAGTCGTTCCTCTTTTCCTTCTAACTCCCGATGGCATCTAGCAGTAGGGGTTCGTCCCATTGACCTAGGGACCCAGGGCCGAGCGCGGTATCCTCGACCATGACCCGGGAACGGATCGAAAACCTTAGAGCAGTGTACGGCATCCCGTCCACCCTGCACCTCACATTACCCGGCCGAGAGGGGAGAGCAAACAATCCACTAGGTCCAAGGACCCTCCCAATGTACGAGTCCCATCTTAAGGTTGGCCTTAGGTTCCCACTGCATCCCTTGTTCGTAGCCATCTTCAACCATTATAGGGTGACCCCGGCACAGCTAACCCCGAACAGTATTCGGGTGATATGCTGCTTCATAGTACTTTATCGTAGGGTCGGGTCCAACCCCAGTCTGTCCCTCTTCGGTAACTTCTTTTACCTGAAGA
Source organism: Areca catechu (assembly GCA_021397845.1). Lineage (NCBI taxonomy): Eukaryota > Viridiplantae > Streptophyta > Magnoliopsida > Arecales > Arecaceae > Areca > Areca catechu. Next base: position 19,634,367 of record CM038052.1, on the reverse strand, counting down.
GGGACTTTAGGAGCCAGGAGTGGATCCTATTCGTCCCTCGTCAAGGCCGAAAGCTATTGAAGTGCCTCCCATCAGTCGTCTATGGGTGGAAGGCCAGGTTCTTCTTCGTTAGCAGTCTCGAACGTTGGGGGTTCGAGCCGTTGTGGAGAGAGCCGCGGGCGAGGGTCCGCGAGGACAGGTCGGTATCGGCAGCCGACCTGGGCGCATTCACCGTGCTTAGTAGAGCCGGCCCGATGGTGGCATATGAGCTGTTGGGGGAAGAGACCCTTCATCAGGCAGAGATCAGCCCCCAAATATTTCCAGGCAAGGGCCGACCCCTCTTCTCACCATTCTTTCAATCTTTCCTCCTTCTTTCTCTGACTCTGGATGTTTGGTGACAGGAGGAAGGATGCAACGGATCAACAAATTCAAGGTCATCCGACGGGCGGTGCGGAAGCGCGCCGCTCCAGAATCGGCCTCCACGCCAGCTGCCGAGCGGCAGAAGAAAAGGCGGGAAGAGGAGCGACCCGCCCCCGTCGTTGACGTGGAGTCGGACGGGGACGACATCCCCCTTACCGAGCGTAGGGTAAGGAACGCGGCGAGGGAGTCGGCCCCACAGGGAGAGCCAGCCCCCCGGTCGGAGCAGGAGCATCCGGCGACGCCCATCGCGGCTGTAGCGCCTGCCGATCCGGAGGAGGCAGCACCTCCAATCGACAAGGGCAAGGGGCCGGCCGTTGAAGGGACAGCCGACAGTGAGCTCAAGCTGTCAGAGGAGGAGGTACGCCAGGAGGAGTTCCAGCACTGGCATGTGCTGGACCATCCCAGGCGGGCACGGAGCCTGCTAAGGGGGGCGATGACCGATGCCGACTGGGAGGTGTCGATCAAGAGGAACTTGGTCGACGCAACTGTGGAGAGCTACCGTGACCTTATGAGGGTAAGGATTTTACCTTACCTTTTTTTTTTTACTCCACAACCTTTCCGTCTTCAAGTAAAACATTGACTGGGTAATGCTTCCGTAGCTTCTCCACGGCATCTCCCTCATGGACGACGCCATCAGCCAGGTGGTGCAGGCCGCCAAGACCTCTGCGAAGAGGGCCCAGGAGCTGGAGGTGGCCCAGGAAGTTGCTGCGACATCCTTGAAGTTGGCCAAGGAGAGTTTGGCGGCAACCCAGGGGGAGACAGAGTCGGCGAAGGCAGCTCTGAAGAAGGCCAAAAGCAGGCTGGCCGGTTGCGAGGCCAAGCTAAGGAAGAAGAAGGCAAAGGTCAACTCTCTCGCCTGCCGGCTGGGCGAGGAGGAAAAGCGATCGGCAAAGGCTGACGAGCAGGTTCAAGCCGGACAGGCGAGGGTAACACTGCTAAAGGCCTAGCTCGAGGAGTCCAAGCAGCTAGCCGTAGAGCAGGTGCGGGGGGCCGTGGTGGCATACAAGGCCTCCAGCGCCTTTATCGAGGACGTGGAGGAGGCGGCGGTCGATTTCTACTGGGAGGGCTACAGTGATGCCCTGAAAAAGGTGGGTCGGCTGTTCCCGGAGCTGGACCTGGCGGGCACCGAGCTGCGGGACCCATCCAAAGGGGAGGAGGCCGAAGCAGAGCCCCTAAGAGAGGGTGAAGCAGAAGCGGCCAGGGTCGAAGCTCCGACACCGGCTGACACAGAGGTGATGGCCCTCCCGGAGGACTCTCCCATCGCGGTAGATCCAGTTGACCTGCCAGTTGTAGCTGATGGGGCCGAGGTTGTGGCCCTTGAGGCATCTCTCGTGGGCCGGACCTAAGGGGTTTGTAAAGGTCCGACCCACCTCTTTTGTAAGTACTAGTTTTGGAAATGAATGAGTAGACCTATTTCTGAAACTTCTTCGTTGCGTGCAAAATGCTTTTCTTTTCGAAAATCTTTCTAAGTATCTCGGGTCGGCCTTACGGCATTGCGGGGTTACTAATCGCTTTGAAGCACCCGGCGGGCATAGGGCAAGTGCCCTTTTTCCAGAATTTCCCCAAGTACCCCCGATCGGCCTATTCAGGCCAGGAGCCGATAGGGTAGCTGAGAACAGTGACTTGATTCGGGCTGAACACCTGGGCGCTTGCTCCTAGTCTCTGTCTGCGAGTCGGCTCGCAATGCGGTCCATCTTCTTTGAGGTCCCGCTGGAGCTGTCTCGGGATGGGTGTCCTAAAGCCTCTGTCGACCGGGGTCAGACTTTCAGAGTGGGCTACCCTAGAACCTCTACCGACCGGGGCTGGACTTTCAGAGTGGGCTGCCCTAGAGCCTCTGCCGACAGGGGCCGGACTTTCAAAGTGGGCTGCCCTAGAGCCTCTACCGACCGGGGCCGGACTTTCGGAGTGGACTGCCCTAGAGCCTCTACCGACCGGGGCCAGACTTTCGGAGTGGGCTGCCCTAGAGCCTTTGCCGACCGGGGCCGGACTTTCGGAGTGGGCTGCCCTAGAGCCTCTGCTGACCAGGGCCGGACTTTTGGAGTGGGCTGCCCTAGAGCCTTTACCGACCGGGGCCAGACTTTCGGAGTCGGCTACCCTAGAGCCTCTGCCGACCTGGGTTGGACTTTCGGAGTGGACTGCCCTAGAGCCTCTGCCGATCGGGATTGGACTTTCGGAGTGGGCTGCCCTAGAGCCTCTGTCGACCAGGGCCGGACTTTTGGAGTGGGCTACCCTAAAGCCTCTGCCGACCGGGACCGGACTTTTGGAGTGGGCTGCCCTAGAGCCTCTGCCGACCGGGGTCGGACTTTCGGAGTGGGCTGCCCTAGAGCCTCTGCCGACCGGGATCGAACTTTCGGAGTGGGCTGCCCTAGAGCCTCTGCCGGCCGGGGTCGGATTTTCGGAGTGGGCTAGCAGGAGTTGAAGGAGTTTGAAGAAATTTGTAGATTTCATTGATAATATTTGCGAAGATTATCTGCATTCCACGGGCGTACCATCTGTTACCCGTCCAAGTGTGCTAGGCGGTAAGTTCCAGCCCAAACTATCTCAATAACCCGATACGAGCCTTCCCAATTGGGGAAGAGCTTCCCTATTCGGTCGGCCTCGAGACCTCCGTCTTCCGCAGGACCAGATCTCCAACTTGGAAGGTGCGCGCTTTAACCCGCGAGTCATAATACCTGGCCATCCTTTGACGGTAGGTCGCCATCTTTATACTTGCCCGGAGTCGGGTTTTGTCCAGCAGATCTAGGTCAGCCCTTCGTTGCTCCGAGTTGACCGGCTCGGCAAATTGGTCAGTCCGTAAAGATAGTAGAGAGACCTCCACGGGGATGACAGCCTCACTTCCATAGGTCAGGTTGAACGAGGTTTCCCCCGTTGTCGACCGTGCGGTCGTTCGATACGCCCAAAGCACCGAATGGAGCTCCTCCGCCCAGAGCCCCTTGGTTTCATTCAGCCGGGTCTTCAACCCATGTAGGATCGTCATATTGGTGACCTCGGCCTCCCCATTGGACTGAGGATGGGCAACCGACGTGAGCCGATGGGCGATATGGTATTGTTGACAAAAGTCCCAGAACTGGGAGTTATCGAACTGTCTTCCGTTGTCAGTGATGATCGTCTTCGGAATCCTAAAGCGGAAGATAATGCAGTTCCGGACGAAGTTCTCCACTTTGGCCTCGGTTATCTGCGCCAATGCCTCTACCTCCACCCACTTGTTGAAGTAATCAATGGCCACGAGGAGGAATTTTCGTTGACCGGAGGCTGGGGGAAAAGGTCCCAGGATATCCATCCCCCACTGGGCAAATGGCCAAGGCACTGTGAGCGGGGTCAGCTGACTGGCTGGCCTCCTTTGGATGCCGGAGAACCTCTGGCAAGCGTTGCACCTTCGTATGAAGTCCAAGGCATCTTTCTGGATTGTAGGCCAGAAATACCCTTGGCGAATGATTTTGTAAGCTAGAGACCTTCCTCCAAGATGATCGCCACAGATGCCCTCGTGCACCTCCCGAAGCGCGTAGTCCACATCGGTCGACCCCAAGCATTTCAGCAAGGGTTGGGAAAATGAGCGCTTATAGAGAGCCCCTCAAGGATGACGTACTTGGAGGCCGTAGAGCGGATGCGCCTGGCTTCCGTCAGATCGTCCGGAAGGACCCCTTGCACCAAGAATGTGCGGATTGGGTCCATCCATGAGGCCTCTTGCTCAACCTGATGGATCTCAGTCGGCTCCTCAGTAATACTAGGACACTGGAGATGTTCTACGAAGGTCCGGTCGAAAGTGCCGACCACAGCGGTATTCAGCCGCGACAAAGTATCCGCCCGGGAGTTTTGCTGCCGGGGTATATGGAGAATCTCAAAGAATTTAAGCTGTGACACCAGGTCTCATACCTTGTCTAAGTACTTGGCCAAAGACGGATCCCTCGCTTCAAACTCACCCTTCACCTGATTAACCACCAGCTGGGAGTCGGAGAAGGCGCGGATCCTACCAATGCCTAGTTCATTCGCTACCTTCAAACCCGCAAGCAGAGCTTCATACTCTGCCTGGTTGTTCGACACCTGGAATGCAAAATTTAGGGCATACTCCAAACATTGCCCATCGGGGTCAGCTAGGATTAAGCCTGCACCGCACCCTGAGAGGTTGGAAGCTCCATCTATGTGTAGGGTCCAGGCAGGCTCGTCTTCCCTCGCCGGATCGGCCTCTCCTGCGGGCTCAGCCACGGACGTCTCGACCGTCGCTGGGGGCGGGTCCGTCCCCCAGGTGCATTCCACAATGAAATCAGCTATCACCTGGGATTTCAAGGCTGACCGTGGCTGGAAGGAGATGTCAAACTCGCCCAACCTGACGGCCTATTTGGCGAGCCGTCCAGAGGTATCAGGGCTTCGGAGAATCGCCCGGAGGGGTTGGTCCGTCAACACGATGATGGGATACGCCTGGAAGTAAGGTCGGAGGTGCTTTGCCGCTATAACCAATGAGTACACCAGCTTTTGCACCTTAGGATATCTGACCTCGGCATCATGGAGAACCTTGCTGATATAGTAAACAGGTCTCTGTTGGCTACCTTCCCCCACCCGCACAAGGATGGCACTGACGGCCTTACTAGAAGCCGATAGGTACAGGTACAACACTTCCCCCTCCGTTGGCTTGGCCAGGAGCGGAGGGTTCCTCAAGTAGTCCTTCAAGGCTTCAAAGGCCGTTCGACATTCATCGGTCCGCTGGAAACGGTCCGAGCGGTGCAAGGTTTTGAAGAATGGGAGAGATGTCTCGGCCGACCGGGAGATGAAGCAGCTAAGAGAGGCGATACGGCCTGTAAGCTCTTGTACCTGCTTCTTATTGGTCGGATGAGTCATGTCAATGATGGCCTTAATCTTCTCGGGGTTGACTTCGATGCCTCTTTGAGTAACGAGGAAACCGAGAAACTTTCCGGAGGTCACCCCGAAGGTGCACTTGGCAGGGTTCAGCTTCATCCTATGGTGCCTCAACGCATTAAAGACTCCTGAAGGTCTCTGATGTGGTCGGCCTTATAGAGGCTTTTGACTATCATATCATCGACATACGCCTCCATGTTTCTCCCAAGCTGATCCTTAAAGACTCGGTTGATCAGCCTTTGGAAGGTGGCGCCCGCATTCTTTAGGCCAAAGGGCATCATTTTGTAGCAATACAGCTCCCTGTCCGTAACAAAGGCCATCCTCTCCTCATCTTCGGGATGCACCCTGATCTGGTTATACCCAGAGAAAGCATCCATGAAGCTCAAGAGTTGGTGGCCGGCCGTCGCATCCACCAGCTGGTCAATTTTTGGCAGGGGAAAGCTATCTTTGGGGCACGCCATGTTGAGGTCTGTGTAATCTACGCAGATCCTCCACTTCCCGCTAGCCTTCTTCACCATGATGACATTGGCCAGCCACTCCGGGTAGTGAGATTCCCTGATGAAGCCAGCATCCAGGAGTTTCTTTACTTCCTCCTCGACAGCCCTCTGCCTTTGGCGGCGAAGCTCCTCTTCTTTTGCCGGACGGACCTGTAAGTAGGATCCACCCTAAGCCGATGGGTGATGATGTCCGCTGGGATGCCTGGCATATCGGGCGCCGACCAGGCAAAGATGTCCGCATTCTTCCTCAAGAAGTCGACTAGCTCCTACCTGGCTCTCTCGTCTAGGGTGCTCCTTATTTGGAGGACTCTCGTTGGATCATCCTCCCTAACGGACACAAATACAATCTTCTCAATGGGCCGACCATGGCTGTCGGCCTCGTCCCTGGGATCCAGCTGCTCGAGCATAGGGCGCTCGTCCAACTGCCTGTGGTGGATAGCAAGGCATTATCGGGCCATTCTACGGTCTCCCCTTAGCTCTCCAACTCCGTCGCGGGTCGGAAACTTGGCTAACAGGTGGTAAGTAGACACAATAATCCGAAACTTATTGAGGGCCGGCCATCCCAAGATTGCGTTATACGCCGAGATCGTATGGACGATCACAAAGTTGACGGAGAAGGTCCATTGGTAAGGTTTCATTCCGAGGGTCACGGGTAAGGCAATCTCTCCTTCGACCCCGACGGGATTCCCTCCGAAGCCGGTGAGCGGTGCCACGGACTCCTGCAATCTCGATCTAGACAAGTTCATCCGGATGAACGCATCATACAGTAAAACCTCCACACAACTCCCATTATCGATAAGAACACGCTTTACATCATAGTTGGCGATGACAGCCGACACAACCATAGGGTCATCGCCTGGGAGAGGAGGCTCCAAAAGGTCCTTATCAGAAAAACTAATTACATTGGATCTCCTGGACCTCTTTACAATGTCCTGGTCCTTCTTCCGGCCCCAGTCGGACCGTCAATGCAGCATGCCGATGCCTCCATCTGTCGGGCACTTGTTGGGGAGCTCAGCCTCCCCCAGGGGATTTCTAACAGTTGAAGTCCTGGCCCGATCCCGATGGGGTCGGACGTATTTGTTCAGATACCCCCTGTGGATGAGATCCTCAATGGCGTCCTTCAGCTGGAGGCACTCCTCCGTCTCGTGCCTATGGTTCCTGTGGAATCGGCAGTATTTGTTCTTGTTTCTGGAGGCAGGGGGTCCTTTCATCGGTCGAGGTCTTTGAAAGAAGGCCTCGTTTTCGATCTCCATCAGAATCTTCTCCCGCGGCAAGGAGAGGGGAGCGTAGTTATTGAACCGCTAGAGGTATTCTCTCGGCTTGGGGCTCTGGCGTCGGATGGATCGACCGTCGTTGTTGGGGGGTCGGACCACAGGGGCCTTATCGCCCCACTTCTTCGAGGCCGACCTCCCCTCAGCCTGGCATCGGCTTGCTGCTTGCTCTTCCGCCAAGGCATACTTGTGCGCCTTGGCCAGCAGATCAGTATAGCTTGTAGGGAGCTTCTTGTCAAGGAAAAATGTGAACCTGGATGAGCGGAGCCCCCTCTTGAAGGCTGACATGGCCACCGCTTCATTAAAGTCAGGGATCTCCATAGCGATCGAGTTGAAGCAGGCCATGTAGTCCCGGAGGGTCTCTCCCTCCGTTTGCTGGATAAGGAAGAGGCACTCGGTGTTCTTCGGAGCCGGCTGCAGGTCCTGAAATAAGAGAGAAAAAGGGTCTCGAGCTAGAAAAAAGAATGAATAGTACCTGGACGGATGGCAGAGAACCACATCCGCGCGGCCTTCTTCAGGGTTGCTGGGAAGGCGATGCAGTGGAGGGAGTCGGATGCACCCTGCACCATCATGTGGGCTTTGTAGGTGCCCAAGTGATCCAGGGAATCGATGGTACCATCGTAGGGGTCCACCTGTGGAATCTTAAAATGGCGAGGGATAGTCTCCCCCAGAATCTCCGCGAAAAAAGGCGGGTGGGTGTCGTGCGCCGGCCTTCCCTCGACGTTCTGCCGCTCGGCTATCTCGGCAATGCGCTCCTCCATGCGCATGATCTTGCTGCCATAGTCGTGCGGGTCTGCAGCAGGGTGCCGGCCGCCGGGATGAGCAGAGTCAGCGAAAGAGGGGGAGGTTGACCTCGCCCTCTTTCCTTCAGCGCGGGCCCTCATGGACCCCTGGGGTTCTGGGACTATCGGGGACGGCGACGGAGGTGCGTTCGGCTGCTGGCTAACGCCGGCGACCAGCTAGTGATTGACGCAGGAAGCCGCCAGCGGCTGCTGCTGATGGTCCGCCATCTCCTGGAATCGCTGGACCGCTGAGGTAAGCGTCTCAATGCAATTTACCAGCGTTTGGAATTATTGTAGCCCCAGGGTGATGGTGGGCGGAGGTGGCGACATTGCTCTCTGCGGGAGGTGCGCTGGGCCCTTGGTGGGAGCGCCTCCCCTCGCGGAGACGCTCTGGGTTCTTCCTCTTGCCATAGCTGGATCCTTCCCGTTTATCTTCCCTTTTCGAGTAAGGAGCGCAGCGGAGGTTCAAGCGCGGCCCTTCCTCTAGCGCCAATCTGTTGCCGCTCTTCCTTCTGAACCGAGCTCGATGGACGCACTGGAGGGCTCCTCGACCAGGCAACCTGCAAGAAGTCCCTAAGCATCGAAGGGGGCTCCGACGGGGGACACTCCGATGCTTAAGTTAGAGGAGGATTGGAGCAATAGAACGAGAAGAACTCGAGAAGAGGAATCAGAATGGGGAAGAAGAACATTATCCCTCACGAAGGTCCCCCGGGTGCTTTTTATAGGCACGGAGTCCTGTCAAATTCTGTTGGGGGGCAGGCTGAAAAAGCCCAGAAATGCCCCCAGGAGAATAGGCGTGGTGGCGAGATTGTGGGTGGCGACGTGACAGGTGTGTCAGAGTAGTGGCCATGCGATGGAGTTTGTTATAACAGAATGTCAGAACTGTCGGAGAGGAAGGGTTCCTGGAAGCTTCGGTGATTCCTTCAGCGACGAATCGGCTGGCTTCCACGAAGCCGACCGGGATGCTTAGTGGGGTCAAAGGGGCTGACCGTAGCGATCAAAGGGGCGCCGCACGGGTGGCGAGGCACCTGTCAGCTCCCAAAGCCCCCGGGCCAGCTCTTTGGGAAAGCCGACCGGGGAGCGGACTCCGCGCGGGGACCAGCCAACCGGACACCGGGGCCGGTCCGACCAGGGGCTAGCCGAAGGGGCGCATCAAGTAGCAATATTTTCATCTCTTCCATCTTCCCTTGTATTGAAATCATTTCCATCACTTTCACTATCATGACCCTCTAAATCTTCCAAGTTCAATATATCTACAAAGTTAAAAAGATAAACCACGTCTCTTGAAATTGTAATAACATTTTATTCATAAACTATATAATAAAAATTTCTCATCTTTATTATCATTTTATTGAATAGAACATGATGCCAATTCACGATAAAAAGTCTCCATTTCCTCATTAGTTAACTCTAATGGCTCATCAATTAACACCCATCATCATTGTCATCAAACAATTCAAAGTCAATAGGATCATAGTTCCGACCCTTGAAATAAAACCTGCATTATATTTGTTAGTTTAAAATTTATAAATAACAAGTAAATAAAAATAATTTTATATCATTTATAATAAATTACCTTTGTTTGTAGTCTTAAATTGTAGTACACAATACTAGATCATTAAGCCTTTAATGCTCTAACTTATTTCTCTTTTTAGAATGTATATATTCAAAAATACTCCATTTCTCTCACACCCAGATGCACTACAAGTTTAGCTTAAGACACGATAGCCAACTTTTACAAATTATGTGCATAACTTCCATAGGTAACCCACCATTCATCTGAATATAAAATATTGTATTTGTTAAAATAGAATGCAATTGAATAAAGTCAAAAAACTTTATAAATGAAAGCATAAAGATAAAACTAATGAAAAAGCTTATCTTGAAGCCAAGCGATTTCGATCAATTATAGCTGATGAGTGTCCAAAGTCATACTCTGCATTTCTAAATAATCTCATCTCATCCATTAATTTTTCTACAAAGTTGGATTACCAAATGAATACCTCTCTATAACATCTAAAAGTCCAAAAATACTGCAAGAATGTTTCTCCATAAGCTCTGAATCATATTGAAAACATGGATTCAACCAAATCCAGCTGCATGAAGATTTTGATGTAATTGCAAATCCCACCATGAATCAATTATCTTTAAATAAGGTTCCACTGTAGCCTTTCTCCTTCTAAATCTCTTGATCATTTCATTTCTAGCTTAATGCATAGCATATATAAGTAACCCATTGAAGGTCTATCATCACTATCACAATCCTCTTAACCGAATTAAAGGCTTTGTTAATTTAACAATGATTGCACATTTATTCTAAAAAATGGAATTAAGTATATCATCACGAATAGTTTTCCTTTACTATCTTTAGCATAAGCTAAAATTGCCCACTCTCTAGAAGTCACCATTGCTCTTAATGCATCTTTGTGGCCTAATATGCTTTGTAAAATAATAAAGTTTGTAGCAAAACGTGTGGGTGCTGGGCGAATTATCTACTTTCGACTGATAAATTTTCTCATCAATACAAAGGATAACAATGATTATAAATATATTTTGTAATACCCGCAGCATGGACAACTATTCCTTGATTGAAGCAAATTTTTCAATATCTTGCATGATGAGATTAAGGCATGAGCAGCACAAGGTGACCAAAACAATGTAGGAAAGTCTTGTTCTAACTTTTTACCAGTAGCAACATAATTTGAAGCATTATCAGTCACTATATGAACCACATTTTCCTGACCAACAGATATGACAATTTCTTTGAATAACTTATATAACATATCAGCTGTCTTCGAGGTATCTGAAGCATCCACACTCTTTAAAAATACAATCTCTCAAGAACAATAAACTAAAAAATTAATCAAAGTTCTCCTACAATGATATGTCCATCCATCAGTCATAATTGTACACCCAGTTCTCTTTCATGTGGCACGAAAACTTTCAACATAGTTTTTTACCTCATCAACATTCTTGGTTAACAAATAATCACGAATAGAATGAAAATTTGGAGCTTTGTAATCATGATCCATACTAGCTATGGCATCTATCATGGATTGATAATACTTAAAGTTCACAGTATTAAATGGTACACATGCATCTATCATCCATTTTGCCACTACAAGATCACCCTTTCAACTGCTTATTTATTTTGCAACAAGCTTTTTATAGTTGGTTGAGCACCAGGTATTATTCTTGGCATGAAATAATTTCCAATTATCATTGGTTGTTTTCCTTTTCCACTTGTATTTGTCACTTGACCTCAGCTACTTCCACCAATTATATTTTTTGCATTACCTTGTACACTTGTTTGATGAGATTGGATATGGAATTTCTCGTATGTCATTATCATCATCTTCCCCTACTTGCCTATATACTTGCTCTTCATATTCCCTATGCCTTGTACAATGGGATTGTAATCTTCACCCATTTCCTTTGCTCTTTTTCTTCTCAGCAACCGTTTGAATATTTTGTATCATTTGATGGCGAATATCCGCCGGTACCTTATGGCATGGCTCACTTCTCCTTTTATTCCTGCAAGATGTTGTTTGAAGCAATTGATCCCACCACCAGCAAATACCTATGTACAATATAAACATGCTAACTTCATCCTTTTACTATTACCACTAAGTTCAGAAGCTTCTCTACAATGATTCCATGCAGGATCACTTTTTTCTCTAACTCCGGTTGTTTGAGAAATTGAATCACCCACGGATGGTATATTTTTTTGAGAGGCCATTTTACAATCTATGAGAGGACAAAAATATAAAGTACAAGATGAAGGTATAAATAATTAAATAAAAAATTTAGTATAATAAAAATTACAAACAATCAAACATGAATCAATACTTCAATTATTATTTATTTTTTATAAATTAATATAATAAAAAATTATATACATGAAACATGATCAATAAATAAACTAAAATACTAAAATATTTAAATACTTAATTATTTTATTGATTTCACTTTTCCATTTCTGACACATGTTTCAAACTTTCAGTCATTCGTGTTCCCATTAAATAAGCTAAAATGCTAAAATATTTAAATACTTAATTATTTTATTGATTCCACATTTTCATTTCTGAGTTCAACTCTTTCTGCAAGTGATTTCTCTTTCCCTTTCTTGTCTAATAAATGAGATAATCAATCACTTTACTGGTTACTTCCTTCTCCTGTTCGGCACTTCGGCTATTGAGCTATTCCCTTCTCCCCACTTCCCAGAGTTCCCAGTTCCGGTTCCGGTCTTCCCACTTCCTAGATCCGGGATCCCAGCTCCTCTGGCCCTCTGTCGATACTTGGCAATCGGGGATCGAGTCGAGATCAGGAGCCCAAACGGCCAAGCTCCAGGTACGGTTTGATCCTTTGATTTTTTTTTTTTTTTTGATCGGAGATGGGGAAGGCCGGAAGGGGACGAGAGGGAGGTCGGGAGGGAATGGGGGAGGCCAGGAGGGATGGGGTGGAAGAGCCGAGCATATCGGCGGAAAAAAAAAAAATCTTACCTGAATGACAATTCGGAGGAACCGAGAGCCGTGGAGTTATCGTTGCTACCACCTGCCGCCATCGTCAGCGTCGTTCCCGCCTGCCGCCGCTAGATCACCGGTCGACTCCAAGAAGAAAAGGCAGCCGATGGGGATTAGGGCCAAGAGGAAGCTAGAACGACGAAACTCGGAAGGAAACTCAAAGGAAAGATCCGGATTTTGGGAGGTTTTTGATTTTCATTTTCTGGTTACATTTCCTTCATCGGGTTTTCGTTGGGTTTGATCCGGATGCGTCGGTCCGCGGTTGAACCGACCGGGTCGCCGGTTCTCCGCCAGTTTGTAGGCATAGGCGGGTTAATTCTAAACCCGAACCGATTTCTTGACCGGGTCACCGGTTTCCTGCCTAACCGGCCGGGCTAGGCTGAGTTTGATAACACTGATTGAATAAGACCTTACTTCATATTCATTTGGCATGGAGAAAACATATCATGGCTAAGTCATCGATTAAATTTAAAATTAATTTTTAAAATTTATATAAGGTGAGATGAATAAGAATTTTTTTTTTTTTTATTTCCTATACATACTTTTTAACTAGTATCTTCATAGTGACCGACATACTCATCTTTGAACGAAAAGAGATCGCATAAATTTAGTATCTCGTCTCAAGATGAAAATTTTCAAGAGTAACAACACTAAGTTTACACTCACTCCTGGTTGATGCAAAGGATATTTTCTGATTTAGGATGATTTCCTTGTGATCCTAAAGTACATGGTGAACGCATGGTAGGCCATCCAACTAAAGTACCTTCTCCTTCAAGCTTAACTTAATCATAATTCATAAACCATGCTTTAGATCAGACTATTTGTCCTATTACTAGGAGATAAGCTGGGTCCCCGTAGAACCCTTAAAATAAGAAAGGAAAAAGTAATTTAGTTTTATACAATGAAAAAATTATCTTGAATTCTTTGTAACAACCTGCCACATTGTCCAAACAAACTAGTTAAAATATATTATTTAAATTTCTTATTCTATATATATCTAAAATTTATTCAATTTAAAACTAAATATAATCTGCATATATTTTTATATTTTAATTTTTCATTAAAATCTAAATCCTTTGAAATACAATCACAATTAATTTATAATTAACCTAAACGAACCCATGTTATAACATCCTTTATAGAATAAATTTGCTCTAATATCATTTATAACAATTCCAAAAACCACCTAAAATATATTATTTAAATTCTCTACTCATGCATAAATGATAAAAAAGCTATCCATTTCACAACTAGTACAAGATTAAACATTCGCTCGAATGGATCCACAAATATATATATATATATATATATATATATATATAAATATATATAGCAATAAAATTCTTTGAACAATTAGTATAACAATAACACTGTCCATTGCAATCATGGGCATTAAATCAGCACTCTAGTTAAATTATCTAGGTTATTGTTAAGGTAATCAAATCGGACAAAAAAAAAAAATTGGAGACCCGCACGACCTAAGTCCCTGATCTTGATATATTTTGATCTAAAATTCTCCAGACATGCAGAAGAGTGATTACCCTCCAATACATTCAGCAGTGTTGAGCAGCTAGGCTTCAGTATAACCAGGCTTGAGATCGGATCTAAACTACTAAAATTGAAATGCTTCCCCTAGTCCAGTCCAACTCATTCATAACTGAACTAGCAGCCAGAAGCAACTAGATCTAAGCTATTAAAATTAAATTACAACTGTAGTTAGTTGAAAAATGCTATATGTATCGAACCATATTTTCTATACTATTTTACAATGACCTCACACACATTTGAACTCTAATCACAAAGAGTTAAAGTTATACTCACCATTGAATAAGGAAGAATGCAACATTTTTAACAGAAGGGCAGATCACCTTTCTCATGTGCCCTTGTTTTTTAGATACAATTAGACAGTACAGATTACCTGAAACATATGTACATCTGCATTAAGTTAAATAGTTAGAAATCCCCCCTGAAGAATGGTTGGCCAAGGAAGGAGCTAGAGACGTGCCACCACCATTTGGCAATAGAGTCAGGAAACAAATAATGGCCAAGACAACACCCCATGCATATCGATCATCTCCCAAAGGGGTGATCTCATCCTTGGCAGGTATTTCTTCCCCACCTCGGAAGAATGTCGCAAACAAACCCCAGGCCAAGCAAAGCACACTGCCACTGAGGCCACCTATCCCTAAAAGCAATGATGTACCGAATGATAGCAGTGTTGCTGTGTTTCTTCCAAGCATAGCCTGAGATATTCGTCCTCCTTCAAGCTTTCCACATGGAAGTAGGTTTAAAGATGTCACGACCATTCCTGCATGATATGATCACAAGAGCATGTTAATGGGACTGCATATCCATTTGCAAGTAAGTTACAGGAAAATAAATAAGCAAATGAAAGGGACAACCTCATACTTATTATTGCCAATGGATCGAAATGCCATCTTTTACATATCTTTCTTCTTTTTTGGTTTCTTGCATACTATTACGGTGAATGTGAAATGAAGGCTAATCTAACAAAATCTAAGAAAAGCTGAGTAAGGCAGAGAGGTGTTTTTAGGGCTTTGTATGATCAAAACATTGCTTTATGACTTCGGGGCATATACTATAAGACAAAAAGAAGCCTATCTACCATATATGCTCGAGAATATTGAGCAATAATGAAGGTCGGAGCATGCAAAAGGGGCATCATTGAGATGCAAATGAGAACGTGAAACATGAGTAAACTGTTTGGTAATTCACAAAAAAATTGGGTTTGACAAAAATGGACAGTAGAGAGAGCACGAGTTGTATTGATCATGAGGTGGTAACAAATATAATGACATACAAGTACATGCAAGATCTTAGAGAAGCCCCGAGCAAGAGAAAGTATTGGAAAGTCTTAATATATCTGATCTCCTACTATTTTCTCTCCTTGATTTTCTCATTCCTAGTCTTTTTCTACCTTCTTAAGGCCTGTACCTCTCCTATATGTATGGTGATCTTGCATAAATAAAAATACAATCTATTTCTTCACCGTTAACAATATGATATCAGAGTCTTCCATCAATTCCTAATCTTTTATCATCTTCCCATCTTGTCCCAGCTCCTCACCGCCTCATCTCCCTTCCCAAATCCTTTCCGCAAACATCCAAATCCATCCCAAATTCCTCTCCGCTTCATCCCAAATCCCAGATCCTTCTCCCATCCCAAATCCCTATGTCTCTCTCGTCGATGCCCCACCATCTTCCCCCGCTCGTCACCACCCCACCGTCCCCACTCCACATGTACTGTGATGCTCGTCGATCTCGCCAGATCCCCTATTGCCGCAACACCTCACCAACACTCCATCTCCAGCCAGATTCCCCCTACTGCCGTGATGCCTCACCAATCTCGCTGATGCCCCATCTCTCGCGAATCTTTTTCATGGATCGCCCCCCCTAACCGGCTATCACCGGCTGTGGATCTTTTCCATGGATCGGCCCCATCTCCCGTCGAACCCACCCTTATGGCTTCCGACACCTGAGGCTTCATGAATCGCACCCCCCTAACCCCCCCCACCAAGCGCCCCCTGGATCCCCACCGAGCACCCCTTGTGGCTTGTCACTGGCTGTGGATCCCTACCGAGTGCCCCCTGGATCACCGTCAGATCTCATCATGCCTCTTTTGGTAATCTCGCCTCCTCCCCCCCCCCCCAATGGAAGAAGGGATCCCCCTCTATCTCTTTAGGTAAATCGAGCTTTTAGTATTTCATTAAAAAAAAAAAAGAAAAAAAAAAAAGAGAGAATATGATGAGTGGTTTGTTTATTGTCAAGGCATGACTGCTTATTAAGGAGTTGGGGGGAGGGTGTTCTTAGTGTCTGTGCGCTCCTGTGTGAGGCTGAGTTCTAGGTAAAGAATGTCAATCCCAGTTACCACTCAAGACTTGGAGAACCTAATTAGTAGGTTGCTCATAGCCCAGTTATTGCTATCCAGGCAGCTTCTTAACCAGGAAGATCTTCGAGAAAGAGTGCATCACAATGCACTCCAAGTTACTGTCAAGCTCAATGGACTAGCCACGTATTTATCGTGGTCTAGAAGTACTCGGCTACTTGTCAAAAGCCATGGTTTGGAGGGATATCTCATCGACACCACACAGAGACCTGCTGATAGAGTATCAGGGATGGCTCAGTGAGACATGAAAAATTTGGTGGTCATAGTTTTTCTACTTAACACCATGATCCTAAGTGTCTTAAGGAGATGCAGTTGCTAGAGACAGCACATAAGATATATGGAAGGCAGTGGCCCAGATGTATTCTCAGAGGGCTAATCCTACACAGGTTATGAGATACGGTGCCAGTTAAGACAGTTTCGTCAAGGCACACTTTCTATTACTGATTATGCTACTGAATTCAAAAAATTATGGACTGAAGCTAACCACTACCGTACCTTTACTCTAGAGAGCTTTGCAAATATGCAGCATTTTCAGAAGTACCTGGAAGAGAAGCGAGTCTAGGATTTTCTGTATGGCTTGATGATGGAGACATCAGGTCAACCCTAGTTTACTATGGATGCCTGAGTTTTGAGTCCTTTAGCCATGATTTCAATTTTATCTGAGTCCAATAATCTAGCTGTGTTAGCCATTTAAGTCCTATATTTGGACCATGAGTTTTGTTTTATAGACTTTTTTACACTTGAGTCCATACCTTGACCTCTGAATCTCATTTTGGACCTTTTTACATTTGAGTCCTATAATTAGAGTATTGAGTCAAGTTTTGGATGCTTAGTGAGCCTTATGAGTCTTGTAAGTTTTGAGTTTTATGAGTCCAGTCCAATTTTGTAAGTCTTATATTGAGTCCAGTCCAATTTTGTAAGAAGATTCAAGTCACTTATGAAGCCAATCGGCATAATACTCCAACCACTGCAAGGAATCCAATCATCCACATAATTGTGCCACTTGGAAAGCATGGAAGGAGTCTTGGAGCTATCATTGAAGACCTGGATGACAAGTACATCAACCCACCAGGAGATGGATACCAAGAGAACCCTAGAGCCTGCCCGACACTGAAATGGGCCGCCCAAAGCCTTGGCCCATCCTCAAATTCAGCGCCCTCCTTATGGTCACCTCTTATGTTAGCGCCCCACTTATGGTCACCTCCCTTGAACCAAGTCAAAGAGGAGAGGAGTAATCCTAGTGAGAAGGAGTTTGAACCTATTTGGAAGAGGAGATCTCTATGTATTTGAGTAGGAAAAGGATTAGTGAGAATTCTCTTGTATGCCCTTACTTGGAGCCCAAGTTTGTAAGCTTATTTAAAGGCCCCCTCTTATGTATATTGGATGTTAATGAATATGAAAACTTTCTTGAGTTCTTCTCGACTCTTGGTATGAATTCTGAGTGAATTTGTGTGATTAAGGATTTCTGTGTGATCCTTGCGCCCTGCCTCCAAGCCGCCTGCCTCTTCATCTCTTGGCCGCCCACTTCTAAGACTTCCTTTCCTTTGCTTTCTTTAGCCTACAAACTTGTTTCTTCTCTGATTTCTAACCCTTGTTAGGTGATTTGCAGGTCCCTCAGAGTTCATGAATCTAGGATTCCAATCAGCAAGCTTTCGGGCTACCGGATTGAAAGCCGCGAATCCGCAGGGTCTCCGACTTGTTTTTCCAAGCCGCATCCGAGACCGTAGAGCGAACTCTTCACGGATCGATCTCTAAATCTCTGCTAGGTACACCCCCTAGACTCCTCTGGTAGCGGTATTGTAGAAGATCTAGTCCTAACCAGGGCTTCTTAGCCTTGGCGGTCCTGTTTCTTCACTTTTAGGGTTTAGTTCTGCATGCTTGTGCTTCCAAAAATTCTATAGAATTCCCTACTTAATAACTTGGCTTGAAATTCGAGATACAAACTCCTAACTTAATACCTAATATACGAAAAATAATTGGCATGCATAATTAGTCCTGCATCATTTGGTATCAGAGCATGTTTTAGGGCTAGTTTCTGCATTCCATAATTCTTATATATGGTCTGTTGTGTTTACTGTTTTTGCATATAGGTAGGTCAGAAAATCCTGATTTTTCTTTTGTTGGATTTCCCGTAATTGATCGTATTTTTCAGAATTTTCTCATGATTTATTTTAGTATGTACAATTTTTTTCATGCCTATTTTCTTTTGTCCTAGAAATTTCTGCATCCTGTCTCTGCATTAGGTGTCTAGATTTCGATCTATTTCATCACCTTAAGTATTTTATTTTTCATTGAAATTTGCATGGTATATCGTTTGTTTAGTCCTAATCTTTTCATAATTTTTAATTATTTTTAAAGAAATACAAGAATTATAAAAATCTGTATATTAGGAACCCTACCCGGATTCTGAGATTTCTGCATACAGTCTGAAAAACCCTAGGTTTGCATCATCATCCGAATTTTGTTTTGCATGAAACTTGGTAAAGATCATTTGCACTTTTCATTCTCTGTCTTGAAATTTTTATGAAATTTTTCTACATCGGAAACTGAACCAAATTCTGTATCGAATCAAACCCTAATTTCTGTTCTGCATACTTGATCAAACCAAACCTAAACACTTCCAAACCCTACCTCACTCATGCCCAAATTTGTTTGCCAACTTAACCAACTTAAACATAATTTGCCACCTCATAAAAAGATAAAAAAAATATTTTTATTTCTCTGATTGTTATTAGTTGCATTAAGGCTCATAGTATGTTCATCATCTCATTAAATCAATTTAAGGACAATTTCCTCTCCCAGATCAGGACAAGATTTCATCACCTGTCCTGGACCCAAAACAACCACCCAGCATCAGATCCAAGCCTTAATTAAAATCAATTAGCAACCTAACTGCTCTAGAGAGCTTAGGAACACCAATAGGTCGGGTCCGAATTGTGTAGGCTAACTAGTGCACCTAATTTTTCAGCTATTACTGAAAACTGATATCTAAGGCTAGAGGTTCAGAGACAAACGCCCTAAGTAAACCGGTGGTTTTTAATTAGGATCCTGTCACAGGCAAGGGGAGCCTCCCACCACTCCACCTCTTACCTGGCCAATGGAAGGATTAGTTGTTGAGTTAAGTGTAAGTTGAGTAGACCCATTCAATTTTGGCTCTAGGTCTAGCAAACTGTAGTCCATTTCCACTTTGTGTGCTTGACTGCATCACACTAACTTGTTTGATTGATTGCATGACCACTAGGTTAAGAACCAAATATCAACAGTCTAAACCCCAACCTAGCTCAGCCATGAACTCCAACTTTGAGATCTTCATGAAAGCCATGACTGAACGATTTGACCAGATGAACCAACTGAATGCCCAATCCACTGCCCAATTAACTACCCAGATTAACCAGTCCAATACCCAATCCCAAACCAGTTTGCCCAGTTGACCACCCAGATAAACCAAATAACCCAATCCGATAACTAAGCACCCATAGGACTAGTACCCTTTGATATGAGCCCAGTATTAGTCCACTTTCTCTTAGTCAACCCACCCTATCTCAGTCATTAGTCAATTTTTCTTAGCCAACCCCCTCTTACCACCCCATTGGTTCACCAGAATGACCTTGAAGAGGAGATATATGAAGCCGATGTGAGTCTAGTGGATGAGTATGAGGAAGAAGAAAAAGAGATACCTATAGAAGACCCTGAATTAGTTGACCCTGACCAAACCCAGATAGAAGCCAACCCAGAATTAGTTGACCCTGACCAAATCCAGATAGAAGCCAACCCAGAATTAGTTGACCTTGACCAAATCCAAATAGAAGCCAACCCAAAGTTAGTTGACCCTAACCACACCCAAACTGAACCTGTAGTGGAAGACCAGTTACAGGAAGAGAACCCAAATACTACTGTTAGAATTATACCTGAGGAAACTTTAGAAGAAAGTCCAATTATAGAGCATAGTCCTAAATTTCATGAACAAGAAAACTTTATTGCGGATTTGGCTTATTAGTACCCTCAGGATGAATCCCCTCCTGTGGTTTCCATTGAAGATCTCTTTCCTGAAATTAATGACCCATTCTTCCATAATGTAGACCCTGTAGGTAAACCTCAACCCCATAAGGTCAACCTCATTAGTCTAGGATTAATCCCTGACACCCCTTCCTACGTCCTATTCTATCCGATCGACCCCGATCCCTTTTCTTACTTCCCACCATACCAAACTAACCCTGAATCTCTCTTATTTTTTGCCCTTTTCTGAAGCTTCTCATGTTTATCTAACTACTAGACTGCATTTTGTCGAAGTAAACATGTTTCATACATTCCTTGTGCATGTTAGGTTTCCATCGTATTTCTGATATACTTTATGGCATTTACTTGAATTTCATTGTAAATTTTCATGTGCATGCTACACCAGGGTTAAACCTAGAGAGCCTATGATCTATTAGGTTTAGATCCAAAGAGTCCAATAAATTTCCTTCGATAGGAATGCCTAGTTGAGTATATTAAGTGTTGGTTTTGAGTTCAATAAGTCCCCGGATCTAATTCATTTGTCTACACCTGCACTGACCTCTGTACAGCATTTGCATCAAGACATTAGCCAAAAGATTAATTTAAGTAATGAAATCTATAAAAACTGGATAATTCCCGAAAGAAAGCCAAGGAATTTAATGTAGGAAATTCTATTATAGTTAAGAAGCTTCATGCTTGTAGAGTTGAACCTTTAGAGTGATAAAGAAAGTGGAACCGATGCCTATGTGCTTGATCTGCCCTTGGATTTAGGCATTAGCTCTACCTTCAATATCGCGGACTTAGTTGAGTATAGGAAACCGACAGTGATTCCTAGTGAGATTTTTGGACCTCACCCATCCTTTAAGAGAAAAACCTTACCTGGATGTCCACTAAATTTGTCTAAGAGAGGAATATGGATCGAGCGTATCCTGGACGATCAAGCTATCATGACCTAGGGGCCGCGGCTATCAACGCTACCTGGTCCGATGGCAAGATCGACTAGAATCTAGTGATTCGTGGATTACTCAAGAGGACCCACAGCACCTCCACCCAGACTTACTGCCAGCACCAGACTACCCTATATTCAACAAGGTCGAGTTCCTCCACCCCGGGAGAATTAATGGAAATATCAGGTCAACCCTAGTTTACTATGGATGCATGAGTTTTGAATCCTTTAGCCATGATTTCAATTGTCTTTGAATCCAATAATCTGGCTATGTTAGCCATTTAAGTCCTGTATTTGGGCCATGAGTTTGTTTTATAGGCTTTGTTATACTTGAGTCTGTACCTTGGTCTCTGAATCTCATTTTGGACCTTTTTATATTTGAGTCCTGTAATTAGAGTATTGAGTCAAGTTTTGGATGCTTAGTGAAACTTATGAGTCCTGCAAGTTTTGAGTTTTATGAGTCCAGTTCAATTTTGTAAGTCTTATATTGAGTCTAGTCCAATTTTGTAAGAAGACTCAAGTCATATATGAAGCCAGTCAACATAATACTCCAACCACTGCAAGGAATCCAATCATCCACATAATTGTACCACTTGGGAAGCATAAAAGGAGTCTTGGAGCTATCATTAAGACCCGGATGACAAGTACATCAGCCCACCAGGAGGAGATGGACACCAGAATCCTAGAGCCTGCCCAGCATTGAAATGGATCGCCCAAAGCCTTGGCCCATCCTCAAATTCAATGCCCTCCATATGGTCACCTCTCATGTTGGCGCCCCACTTATGGTTACCTCCCTTGGACCAAGTCAAAGAGAAGGAGAGGAGTAATCCTAGTGAGAAAAGGGAGTTTGAACCTATTTGAAAGAGAAGATCTCTATGTATTTGAGTAGGAAAAGGATTAGTGAAAATTCTCTTGTATGCCCTTACTTGGAGCCCAAGTTTGTAAGCCTATTTAAAGGCCCCCCTCATGTATATTGGATGTTAATGAATATAAAAACTTTCTTGAGTTCTTCTCAACTCTTGGTGTGAATTTTGAGTGAATTTGTGTGATTAAGGGTATCTGTGTGATCCCTGCGCCCTGCCTCCAAGCCGCCTGCCTCTTCATCTCTTGGCCGCCCACTTCTAAGCCTTCCTTTGCTTTGCTTTCTTTAACCTTCAAACTTGTTTCTTCTCTGATTTCTAACCTTTGTTAGATGATTTGCAGGTCCCTCAGAGTTCACGAATCCAGGATTCCAATCGACAAGCTTTTGGGCCACCAGATTGAAAGCCGCGAATCCGCAGGATCTCCGACTTATTTTTCCAGGCCGCATTCGAGAGCGTAGAGCGAACTCTTCACGGATCGATCTCCAAATCTCTGCTAAGTACACCCCCTAGACTCCTCTGGTAGTGGTATTGCAGAAGAGCTAGTCTTAACCAGGACTTCTTAACCTTGGCGGTCCTGTTTCTTCACTTTTAGGATTTAGTTCTGCATGCATGTGCTTCCAAAAACTCTATAGAATTCCCTACTTAATAACTTGGCTTGAAATTCAGGATACAAACTCCTGACTTAATGTCTAATACACGAAAAATAATTGGCATGCATAATTAGTCCCGCATCACTTGAATCCTAAGTTTGAACTAATTGGGTACAGCTCTTGGCTTAGGAGGACATGCTAACCCTGAGTCAGACCTTCTCCACTATTTTGAGGGAGGAGACAAGAATTAGAGTAGTTGCTTCTAGTGAGCCAGTTTGATCTATCCTCATAACTAAACCCCTGTCTTGGTCTAATAAGTAACCGCCTATTATATGCCATTATTGTCACAAGCCTAGTCATATCAAAGCAACCTGCTAGGAATTATATGGTCGCTCTTACTCAATCTAAGCGAAAAGGTTAGGGCCATGGTCGTGGTCGAGGTCGTGATCAGCAAAATGCACATCTGTCTGAGGGAGTGGGAGAGTCTCTGCTAGTATATTTGTTGAAAACTATCAGACCTTAAAACTATTGATGGACAAATATGAATCTACCTCCAGTTTATTCCCTCTCTCAGCTTTGGATAGCCAGCCATTACACACTTCCAACTTTGCCTAGTCAGGTATTACATGCAGTAAAGGCCATGTATTTAATTTTCTAGATATATCTTCTTTTTTCTATTAGCTCTGGAGCTTCGAGTCATATGATTGGATCTTCTACATCATTTAGCTCATATTTTTCTAGTTCTGGTCGAGATAAAGTCCGTATAGCTGATGGATCCCTTTCAACGATTCTGGTAAGGGAACCATCGACTGCACACCTACTTTTCAGTTATCATCCGTCTTGCATGTACCTACCTTTTCCCAGAACTTGTTATCTATTAGCTATATTACTAGATATTTGAATTGTTCTGTCACCTTTTGGCCATTTCATTATATTTTTGAAAAGCTAACAACGAGAAAGAATTTTGGATCCGGTAAAATGCACAACGATGAAGAATGAGGGGAAAGGCTTAATGATTTATTGCTCGGGTATGCTCTATCTATGAAAAAAGCTTTTTCTAAGTTCCTACTTCATCATAGAAGACTTGATCATATCATTTTTCCTACTTTACGTTAGTTATTTCTTGCTCTTTTTAATCTTGCAAAACAGGTACTTTAGTTTGTGATGAATGTGAATTTATCCAACGTATTAAGGAGTATATCCTATTTTTAATAATAGAAGTAATAATAAGTTTGATATTATGTATGCAGATGTTTAGGGACCATGTAGTACTATTTCCACTACAGGATATCAGTGGTTTGTCACCTTCATTGATTGCTACAGTCGGGTGACCTGGTTATACTTATTGAAGAGCAAGCATGAGGCATTCTCATATTTTAAGAAGTTTCATAAACTGGCGGACACCCAGTTTATAACAAAAGTTAAGATACTCCAATCTGATAATAGTACATAGTATATAAATCAAGCATTTCGTACCTACCTATAGGATAATGGGATCATTCATTAGACTACTTGTGTGGATACACCTACATAGAATGGATTAGCCAAAAGAAAAAATTGACATTTGCTAGAGATAACTTATAGCCTCATGTTTACTATGTGAGTTCCTAAATTTTTATGGGAGGAGGCTGTTCTAACTGTGGCATACCTGATCAACAGTATGCCACTCTGAGTTCTTGGCTCCAAGTCTCTACTTGAATGTAGTTCTTAGCTCCAAGTCTCTACTTGAATGTTTGCAAGGAAAGATTGAGTGCATTGTGCCACCCCGCATCTTTGGATATGTATGTTTTGCTCGAAACCATATAGACCATCTGTTGGTAAACTGGATCCTCAAGCTCTGAAATATATCTTTGTGGATTATTCTGTTATTAAGAAGGGATATAAATACTATTATCCACCTGCATGACAGATGCTAGTCACCATGAATGCGACCTTTTGAGAGATGGAACCTTATTATGGGACGGAACAACTCCCTAGGATTTCGGGTGAGCCAAGCGATGTCTCTATTTCATATGAGTTCTTGGACATGCCTTCTGGCGTTCCTTCGTGTGAGGGAGAGCAGAGTGGTGTTAGTGTGTTAGAGGTGGTACGAGTGAAGAGGTAGAGACTGATAATGCTCAAGGAGATACTAATGTTACACAAGATGATGGTATTTAGGAGAAGCAGAGTGAGGCTATGTGCATTCTCCAGTCATTCATACTTCTGTCCCGAGTATAGCTCCATCCAAGCTTTCTGAGTCCTCTTTCTTTATGAAAAACAGTAACGATCCCATTTTCTCTGATTTAGACATTCCTATTGCCAAACGAAAGGATTCTCGCCTGATTGTTCCTCCTTACTATTGTTATGATATTTTTAACTATGTATCATATAAGTTCCTGTCTCCCTCTTATAATCATTTGTAGCCGCGTTAGAGTTTGCTGGCATTCCTACTAATTGAAAGGTGGCTATGGCAAATCCAAATTGAAGGCAAGCGATAATAGAGGAGATAAATGCTTTGTTAAAAGATCATATATGGAATTTAGTGATTCTGCCTACTGGAAAGCAACCAATGGACTATAAATGGGTATATACAATAAAGCATAATCTTGAAGCAAACTTGAGAGATATAAGACTCACCTAGTAGCAAAAGGGTACATGCAGATGTACGATATCGATTATAATGAGACCTTTTTTTTTTTTTTTTTGATGAACCGGTGTATTCATTGTACAGAACGAGTATGAATACAACCTAAGTAGTCTGCCAAAATGAGGTCCCTAAGCTTTACAGGAGCAGAATGCCAATCCGACCAAAGAACAAATCTTGTATGCTGAGCTACAAAGGAAGCCACCCAGTCGGCAGCTGAGTTGGCCTCTCTATGAACATGCCTAAATAATAATAGAACAACCCTGCAGCATAAGCCTGATGTCACGAAGTAAGGGATGAGAAGCCGGGCGAGGAGGAGTGCGAAATCCAGGCAATGACCGTGGCTGAGTCACCCTCGATGATCAACCGATCAAGGTGGAGGATCTGGCGGGCAAATTTGATCCCAGCCCAAGCCGCATATAATTCGGCTACAGGAACCGAGGCATCCAGCATGGACAGACTACCGTAACTAGGAATCCGAAACTTGAGTCCCGGATGACAAAGCCTGCTCCTCCCAGCCTGAACCGAAGACTACCATTGAAGCTAATAGTGACATAAAACGGAGGGAGTTCCTAACGAATAAAAACCCTTCGGATCGCTCGACGAGCGAAGGGGGAACCCCAGGTCTCCGAAGATGTCACCACCGATCTCCAATAGTCAACCGCAGCACTCCTGGCTTTCTCAACTACCACCCTCGGTGAAGTCCTCGTGGAAGCAAAAATTCGCTCATTCCTGGAGATCCAATATGATAAGCCAGGTAAGCGGTAAAGGATACCTGAGTAGGAGTCTCCCTAAGCATCAAGAGAAAGGAGTCTACTCCGAGATCGAACTGGGCGGAAAGGTCCTGAATGTCCGCTGTTGCCGCCAAGACCGTCGCGGCCCGTAGCTGCTGCTGCGCCAGAGTGCACTCCCTTCGTTGCCTGCCGGTCCTCTGCTCCTGGATCTATGAAACAGGGTTAGTGACCCGGGCCGGGGTTTCCGGCGGGGGCACTCCGATGATCAAGTCAGTGACGATCCAGGGAACAGATCCTACTGGTCGGGCCCCTCTTGACGGACTCCGCTCTAGGAGGAGTGAGAGGTGTGTGTAGGTGAAAACATGACTGGGGGAGACTAATAGCGGGGACAGAGGGGTTCCCTATCACTCCGCTTCTCCTTGTTTCCCTCGTTTTTTCTCAGTGTGATTTTTTTTATGGTGGTGCTTCGCCCTCTTGGTCGAGCTTGCGCTTATGTTGTTGGTGGTGATTTTGGTGCTACTGGTATGTTACCTCCCCCTCGTGGGGGTGACGATCGTTCTTTGTAGTTGAAAATTGGCCGTTTGAAGCTTGCCTCGGGATCCTCGCTGGATTGGCAGGCACGTGCGGCGGGATTCCGTGCCGTAGACGAGATGCCTTTCCTGACAGGTGATGGGGGAAGCTTCCATTCGCTCTGACATTCTCTCCGATCGTCCCATTCCGAGAAGCCTGGCAGAGCCTCGATCCGGGGGCCGCCGCCCTAGGGGTGCATGCTCTCTGGCTGGCCCATCTCCTGGAAGTACGACTGGACAGGTAGTTATGGCGGTATGGGGGGCGCCGTTCTATGGTCCTCGGTGGCTCGCCGGTGTCCTGGGATGGATGGGCTTGCTTCGGTCTGGATGCTCCGAGCTCGTGTGGTCGCCTCGGTGGAGGGGAGTGTGGGCCCGGTCCAGAGGGCGCGTACTCGGAGAGGCTCCACATCGGCGGAGAAGCGGTGAGCTCGACCTTGACTGTAGGGCACTAGCCTCCGAGTGTCTCGCTCTGGAGGGTGGAGGACGGACCTGGTCCAAAGGGCGCGCGCTCGGAGAGGCTCCACATCGGTGGGTGAGCGGTGAGCTCGACCTCGACCGCAGGGCATAGCCTCCGAGGGTCTCGCTCTGGAGGGCAGAGGACGGACCCGGTCCAGAGGGCGCGCGCTCGGAGAGGCTCCACATCGGTGGGTGAGCGTGAGCTCGACCTCGACCGCAGGGCACTAGCCTCCGAAGGTCTCGTTCTGGAGGGCGGAGGACGGCTCCGGCCTAGGCATCCCGGACTCGCAGGCACGACCTCCGAGGGTTTCGCCGATGGGCAGCACGTGGCGCAGATCCGTTGGCGAGGGGGTCATAACAGCGCAGATTTGATGGGCCTTTTCGGGTGAAAAGAAAATTTTCTTACCCGAAAATTTCCTTTCTTTCAATCTTCCGCGCTTGCTGCAGTCCTCAGACCCTTTCTTCTCCATGATCTGCATCCGTCCTTTTCTCTAGGTGTCCAGACCGGCTTCGTTCTTGTTTCTTTTCTTCTGAGGTAGGCTCCTTCCTTCTTAGTCCAGCATGTCTTTCGCCCAAAGGGTAGTGCTCCCTCCTCCGACGAGGAGTCGGAGGGGGCACAGTTTAAGGTTAGCATCAGGCCGGCCCTTCCTGCCCCCCCGGTGTCCGTTAAGGAGCCGGGGGTCGTTCCTTCCCGTCCGACCAATCCTCCCCTTCTGCTACTTGAGTCAGCCCCTGAGTCAGTCCGGTCAACAGGTTCGGGCGAGATCGTTTCGACGATTTCCGCCACGAAGCTGGGGCCATCTGGGATGCCTATGGCATCCCGTCTTCTGTTCGACTCATGGTCCCCCGTCCCTGAAAGCGGGTCACTTCCAGTGGCCCGGGGCATCTTGCCTTCTATGAGGGGACCTTCTCTGGGGATCTCTGCTTCCCTTTTCATCCTTTCTTCTTATCTGTCTTGAATAACTATCGTCTGGTCCCCGCCCAGTTGGTGCCAAATGCCATCAGGGTGATCTTCTCTTTCATCATACTCTGCCACGTCCACCGGTTTGTTGCCCGGTTTTCTCTGTTCAGGGCATTCTTCACCCTGAAATGCCACCCGACCGAGGACGGGTGGTGGTCCTTGTCTTTTGTCCGAAGGGCATCAAGTTCGAGCTTCTCTCTTCCATCAAGGGATGGAAGAGCGGATTCTTCTTTGCAGATGTCAAGGGGGTTGACTGGGCTTGGAGCGAGCCAGACAAGTCCCCTAACCGGATCTCCGCGGTCGATGCAGCCGATCGGGACGATTACGATCAGCTCCGCACCGCTCAGATCCCTTCTTTGGAGGTCCTGCTATCGGAGCAGAACCTTTTCGACGCCAAGGTCGACCCTTCGGCGAGGCCAGGTGAGTTCAGCTCTTCCTCCGTCTACATTTTCTCTTTTTTCTATTTCAAGCTGACCTTCTTGGCTGTTGCTATGCAGGGTTGACCCTTTCGGATGGCGAGCCGTTGCCAACCTCCAAGAAGAGGCCGTCCACCGAGATGGCCGCCGAGCCTCCTACGAGGCGGGCATGGACTGAGGGAGTGTCGGCATCTACCCCCACCGTGCCGGTCGCGCTGATAGGAAAGGAGGTCGTGGAAGCTCCCGTGCGACTGGCGAGGCCACAGGCGAAACTCCCTATCCTGGAGTCAGAGGCTACCGTCCAGACCGGCGTTGTTGCTGCTGCCGTGCCGCCCTGCTCTCCGCGTTTGGGGGCGGTCGAGGCTGAAGGAGGAACCCGCCCCGGAGATTCTCTAGCGACGGGGGATCCGACCACGACAGTGCCGGCTCCTCGACCAGTTCTTGGGGGTCCCATCACCGGAGGGACGGGCGCGGCCGCTCCCCGGGAGTGCAGGAGAGACTGGGCGAGATGCCGCCTTCCGTTCAAACTGGGGCCGGAGAGCTCCTTAGCCGACAACCGCGGCCTGGCCTTTCGCATGATGGACTTCTCCATCCAACCCTACGACCAGGAGGAGATGGATGGGCTGTCGGTTGGAGCTGTGATCGACAACATCTTCCCTCAGCTCTTCACGGTAAGCAGTTCTATCTTCTTCCTCCCCACTCTCTTTCTTTTTTCTGTCCTTTTTTTTTTTTTGACCTTCCCATATGGTGCAGATCGAAGTCGAAGCTCTTTTCATCAGGAGCTGCTGTCGGAACTGGAGCCGAGCCGAGCAGGAATGGGCGACCGAGATCGAGTCGCTGAGGGCCGACCTGCAGAGGAGGGCGGACTCTGAAGGGGTGCTTGGCCAATCGGTCAAGGACCTCGAGAAGCAGCTCGCCGACTCTGAGGGACGAGCGAGGGAGCTCCAGGAGAACCTCGACCGCGAGCAGGGGGAGTCGAAGAAGAAAGCTGAGGGGCTTGTCGACGCCGAGAAGAGGCTGGACATGGTCATCACCAAGGCGGCCCGACAAAAGAGGAGCGCCCAATCCCTCCAGGCCCGGCTGGCGATAGAGGAGGAGAAGTCGGCTGCGGCCCAGAGGGCAGCAGATGAGGCGGCCAAGTCGGCCGCGGATGCCAGGCACGAGGTGGCCACAGCGAAGAAGGAAGCTGGGGAGGCGGTGGAAAGGTACAGAGCCTCGGAGGAGTTCCTCGCCGAGATCCAACAAACGGCGTCAGACTCCTTCAAGGGCTTCATGTACCTGCGCCGCCTGATCGAGGAGTTCGTCTCAGCCGAGGGCCGCAGCCACCTTGACTTTCCCAGCACTTCAAACCAGGAGGCGGGCGTTGAGGAGGCCGTGCCACCTGAGCCCGAGGCCGTGCGGCCTGAAGCTCCTGCTGATGGAGACTTCCAGCTCGGCGGTCCAGCTAGCCAGTAGTCTTCTCTTGATTCTTTTTGTATTTTGTTCTTTTTCTGTACTTGGCAGGGCTACCCGGCATGTCGGGGGCTCGCGGGATACTTGTAATTGATATTTAATCAATGAAGTGCAAATTTTCTTTCTTGTCCGGTCCTTTTTTCTCTCACTCTTCTTTTCTTTCTTGATGTTTGGGGAGATCAGAGAGGGTACCGCACTTTGCGAGGGGTTAAGTTATTAAACTTCAACATCAGCAAGATGGGCGTATGTTGGTGGCACTTAAGAGCAGCTGGGCTCGAAATTCTCTCGGCCGGAGATCTGAGTTCCGGTCTTGAGCTGGCGTCCTGGAGCTGGGCTCGGGGACGTTGATGGTTGAGAGCTGCGTGGCTCGAAATTCTCTTGGCCGGAGATCTGAGCTCCGGTCTTAAGCTGGCGTCCTGGAGCGAGCTGGGCTCAGGGACGTTGATGGTTGAGAGCTGCGTGGCTCGAAATTCTCTTGACCAGAGATCTGAGCTCCGGTCTTGAGCTGGCGTCCTGGAGCTGGGCTCGGGGACATTGATGGTTGAGAGCTGCATGGCTCGAAATTCTCTTGGCCGGAGATCTGAGCTCCGGTCTTGAGCGGCGTCCTGGAGCTGAGCTCGGGGACGTTGATGGTTGAGAGCTGCGTGGCTCGAAATTCTCTTGGCCGGAGATCTGAGCTCCGATCTTGAGCTGGCATCTTGGAGCTGGGTCGGGGACGTTGATGGTTAAGAGCTGCATGGCTCGGAGGTCTCTTGGTCGGAGATCTGAGCTCCGGTCTTGAATGTGGAAAGTAATGACTTCGATGTTGTATCTCCCTCTTGTTTTCTCTCCCCCTCTCTTCCTTCTTTTCTTTCTTCTTCTTCCTTTTCTTTTTTCTCTTTCTTTCTCTTTTTTTTTTTTTTTTTTTTTGAGTGGGAGATCAGAGGAGAGGATGCAGGTTATACCCCCATCTTGTTCTCTTTCTTTCCTTCCCCTCTCGTCTTCTTTTCGAGTGGGGAGATCAAAGAAGGGGGCTGCCGGGCTTCCCTCCTTGTTCTCTTTCTTTCCTTCCCCTCTCATCTTCTTTTCAAGTGGGGAGATCAAAGAAGGGGGTTACCGGTCTTGATTGCCTTGGAGCTAGGCTCGAGGCCTTCCTGGACGTGGAGCTAGGCTCGGGCCCAGGGGTTGCCTGAGATCTTGGCTCAAGTCTTTGGCGCCTTGGAGCTAGGCTCGAGGCGTTGATGGGAGCTACGTGGCCCCATAATCTCTTGGTGTCCCAGAGCTAAGCTCGGAGACGTTTGAGATTGAGAGCTGCTTGGCTCGAAGTTCTCTTGGCCGGAGATCTGAGCTCTGATTTTGAGTTGGCATCCTGGAGCTAGGCTCGGGGACGTGGATAGTTGAGAGCTGCTTGGCTCGGTGATTCTTTGACATCCTGGAGCTGGGCTCGGGGATGCCTTGAGTTGGGAGCGACGTGGCTCTATGATTCTTCGACGTCCTGGAGCTAGGCTCAGGGACGCCTTGAGTGAGAGCGGCATGGCTCTACGATCTCCTGGCCGGAGGTCTTGGCTCCGGTCTTGGATCAGCGTCCTGGGGCTAGGCCCGGGGGCGCGGGCGGAATTCTCCTGCAAGACAGATAGACACTTGCGCAAGAAAAAAACCATTGTTATTATCATTGCTGGGAAACCTTACATCATTGGTAGTATTTCCGCAGGTTGGAGGCGTTCCATGTTCTGGGGAATTTGACGCCACTGAGATCTTCCAGGTAGTGGGCCCCTTGTGAAAGGGCTTCGGTTACTTTGTAGGGGCCTTCCCACTTTGGCGAAAGCTTGTCGCACTCTCTAGGTTGAGACGCTTCTGCTCGCCGCATCACCAAGTCTCTGGGCTTGAAGGCTTTTGTTTTGACGCGGGCGTTGTAATACTGGGCCACTCGTTGCCGGTATGCCACCATCCGGAGGCGGGCTCTGTCCCTTGCCTCTTCGAGAAGGTCCAGGTCGAGTAGGAGGTGCGTCGAATTCCGTGCTTCATCGTACTGCTGCACCTGCAACGTGGGCACGCCTAGCTCGACCGGGACGACCGCTTCGGCACCGAAGACAAGGTTGAAAGGTGTTTCGTTGGTCGCAGTCCTGGGCGTTGTGTGGTAGGCCCACAGGATGCTCGGGAGTTCTTCTGCCCACATGCCTTTAGCTTGGTCCAGCCTGGTCCTGAGTCCTTGAAGGATGGTCCGGTTGGTCACCTCGGCTTCTCCATTTGTTTAGGGATGAGCTACCGAAGTGAACCGGTATTAGATGCCGTGCTCGGCACAGAACTCTTCGAACTCGCGGTTGTCGAACTGTCGCCCGTTATCGGTGATGATGCAACGGGGGAGCCCGAAGCGGCAAATGATTGATTTCCAGAAGAACTGGCGGACATTGACTTCCGCGATCCGAGCTAGCGGCTCCGTTTCGATCCACTTGGTGAAGTAGTCGATCGCCACCAGCAAGAACTTCCGTTGCCCTGATGCTGGGGAGAACGGTCCCAAGATGTCCATTCCCCACTGGGCAAAGGGCCAAGGGGCTAAGAGTTGGGAGATCGGCGCCGCCGGCTGATGCTGTATGTTGGCGTGGCGCTGGCATTTGTCGCACCTCTTGACGAAGTCGGCGGCGTCCTCCCTTATAGTCTCCCAGAAGTATCCCTGGTGGAGGGCTTTGTAGGCCAGCGTTCTCCCTCCCACGTGGTTCCCGCAAAGGCCTTCATGTATCTCTTGGAGCACAAAGGTCGCCTCGGCGGGCCTGAGGCATCTCAGGAGTGGGTAGGAGTAAGATCGGCGGTAGAGTTGGCCCTTCATTAGGATGAAACGGGAGGCTTTCTTCCTGACGAGGGCGGCTTCTGCGCGGTCTTCCGGCAGGGTGCCGTCAGTGATGTACCGGATGTACTTGTCCATCCAGCTCGGCTCGGGAGCGGCTTGATATACTTCTGTCGGGTTCTCATAGCTGGGACTTTCAAGGTGTTCGATGTAGGCGCGCCCCAGCGATGAGTCCGGCAGAGTCGCGAACCTGGACAGCGCATCTGCACGCGCATTCTCCCCTCGGGGGATGTGGAAGATGCTGAAGCGCCGGAGGCCTGCTGCACTTGTGCGGACTTGCTCCAGGTACTTCATTATCTGGGCGTCCCTCGCCTCGTATTCTCCGAAAACTTGTCTGGCGACCAGTTGGGAGTCGGTGAAGACCTTCAAGTCCTGCACACCAAGCTCGCGAGAAACTCTTAGGCCCACGAGGAGTGCTTCGTACTCCGCCTGGTTATTGGTTGCGGCGAACTTGAAGCGGAGGGCGCATTCCGCCACAACCCCATCACAGTTGATGAGGATGAGGCCTGCTCCGCTCCCGCCGGCGTTAGATGCTCCATCTACGTGGAGGATCCAGGGCTCTTCTCCTAGCCCGGGCTCCGTTGCTGTCTGCTCTGGCTCCTCGGCGAACAAGGTGCACTCGACCACGAAGTCGGCCAAGACCTGGGCCTTTTGTAACGACCTCGGTCGGTACGCTATGTCGAATTCGCTGAGCAGCAGGGACCACTTAGCCAACCTCCTGGATGTCTCAGGTTGGATGAGGATAGTCCTCAGCGGCTGGTCCGTCACGACCACTATTGGATGTGCTTGGAAATAGGGCCTGAGACGCTTAGCAGACATTATTAGTGCAAAAATGAGTTTTTCGGAGCGAGTGTACCTGATCTTCGCGTCACGGAGGATTTTGCTGGTGTAGTATACCGACTTCTGAGATGTCCTCGTCCGTGCGGATGAGAACTGAGCTGACAGCTCTCGGTGTCACCGCCAGGTACAGCAAAAGCTCTTCTCCCTCCTCCGGCTTGGAGAGCAGGGGAGGAGAGGCGAGGAAGTTCTTCAGCTTCTCGAAGGCTATCCTGCACTCCTCGGTCCAGGTGAAGTCATGCATCTTGCACAGCGCCTTGAAAAATGGGAGGCAACGATCAACCGACCTCGAGATAAATCTACTGAGGGCGGCAACTCGTCTCGTCAGGCGTTGGACCTGCTTCTTGGAGGTTGGGTGTTCCATGTCGACGATGGCCTGCACCTTCTCCGGGTTCGCTTCGACGTCCCTCTAGGTGACCATGAAGCCAAGGAATTTTCCTGCTGCCACCCCAAAGGCGCACTTTGCCGGGTTTAGCTTCATCTGATGCTACCGCAGGTTGTGGAACGACTCGACGAGGTCGGCTACATGGCTCGAGCCCGGCCTGCTTATGACGAGCATGTCATCCACATACACCTGCATATTGCGGCCAATCTAGTCTTTGAAGACCTTGCTGACCAGACGCTGATAGGTAGCCCCCGCATTCTTCAGACCAAAAGGCATCATCCTATAGCAGTATGTCCCTTGGTCAATAACGAAAGCAGTGTGCTCCTCCTCCTCCGGATGCATGAGGATTTGATTATACCCAGAAAACGCATCCATAAAGGACAGCAACCGGTGAACCGAGATGGCATCCACCAGCTGATCGATCTTTGGGAGAGGGAAGCTGTCCTTCGGGCAAGCTTTATTGAGGTCGGTGTAGTCCACACAGATCCTCAATTTGCCATTATTCTTCTTGATCATCACCACATTCGCCAGCCAGCTCGGGTACTGAACCTCTTGGACAAAACCGGCGGCCAAGAGTTTGTTGACTTCTTCTTTGATGGCAGCATGTCTCTCCGGGATAAAACTTCTCTTCTTCTGCCGAACTAGCTTGTACCTTGGGTCGACACTCAATTTGTGAGTAATGATGTCAAGGGGGATATCTAGCATGTCTGCCGCCGTCCAGGCAAACACATCTGCATTCGCCCGCAAGAATCCCAGCAGTTGTGCCCTCTCCTCCTCGGGTAGCTGGGCTCCTATCTACACCGTGGTCATCTCCGAGTGGATAAGAAAGTATACGCTCGACCGGGCCTCCCTTGGGGTCTTGGGCCCTTTGGTTGAGGTCATCCACACTGGGGTCGTCCTGAAGGACCTTGGCCCCAGGGAGAGTTTGGAAACAATGCTGCACCGGCTGGGGCACTCCCCTCATCTCCCCGACGCCGTAAGGAGTTGGGAACTGTACAAGCAGCCTCTTGGTGGAGACAACGGCATCAAGCAAGTTGAGCCCGGGCCGTCCCAGTATCACGTTGTAGGTGGAAGCCTTACAACCATGAAGGTCATCATGACGGAGCTCTGCCGAGATAGGGTTCCGGCAGTGACGGGAGAGTGATTTCTCCTTCTATTCTCACAGAATCGCCCGTGAAACAACAAGGGGTGTGTGCACAGGCCTAAGCTGGTCAGGGAAGAGATTAATTCTGGAGAAGGCATCATAAAAAAGCATGTCTGTGGAGCTTCCACTATCAACCATGATGCATTTTACAAGGTGCTTCGCGATCGTCATTTCGACGACCACGGCATCATTATTTACATTTTTCCCCCCGTCTTCCCTTCCCTCATAAAGAGTACATTCTCTGAGTCACCTGCCCCCGAGCCTTCTTGGACGTGCGTGCCGCTCCCCAGGAGATCATGCCCATCGGCTTCTCGATGGGGCGGTTGTCGATGGCTGGAGCTGGCGGGAGAGCGACGAGCGCCTGGGACTCCACTTGAGGTCTACCCCCCACGAATCTCTTGAGGTAGCCTCTCTTGATGAGTTCCTCAATCTCCCACTTGAGGTTACGGCATTCCTCAGTGTCGTGGCCATGGTCGCGGTGGAAGCGGCAATATTTCGTCTTGTCACGACCAGCAGTGGTCCTCAGCGGAGGTGGGCGTCTCAAGTAGTCCTCGCCCTCAATCTCCATAAGGATTTTTGTTCTCGGGGCGAGGAGAAGAGTGTAACTCTCCTCAGGGACAAGGGTCCCTCTCAGCCTTGGTCCCTCCGGGAGCTCGGAGCTTGGGGGGCTAGTTTCCGGGTCCCGGACACTTCAGCAGGGGCCGGCTTCTTCAGGGGTCCTCCATCGAGCTCCCACCTCGTACAGTCCGCCTCCTCGGCGCGGATGTACTTCTGGACCCGGAGAAGGAGCTCGGAGTAAGTCTTGGAGGGCTTCTTATCCAGCGAGTAGGTTAGGCAGGAGGTCCTGAGCCCTCGCTTCAGTGCCAGCATGGCGACTGGCTCTTCAAAACTGTAGATCTCCAACGCTGTAGATCTCCAACGCGGCGGCCTTGAAGTGGGCCACGTAGTCCCGTAGGGGCTCGCGGTCCAGCTGCCGGATGGAGAAGAGGCTGTCTACCTCTCGTGGCAACTTCCTGCAAGCGTCGAAGTGTGCCACGAACTTCTGCCCTAGCTGGGCGAAGGAGCTGATGCTCTCCGGCTCCAAACGGGTGAACCACACCCGGGCTGCCTTCCGGAGAGTGGCAAGGAAAGCGACGCAGAGAAGAGCGTCGGTGGCCCCCTGGACCCTCATGAGGGCCCGGTAGCTTTCCAGGTGGTCCAGGGGGTCGGTGGTCCCATCGTAAGGATCCACCTGCGGCATCCGGAACCGGTGCGGGATCGGCTCCGCTTGAATTCTTGGGAGAATGGGGGACGGGCATCATAGCCCGCTCGCTCACTAGCGGAGCCCGGCATGCTGGCGAATCGACGGGCAAACTCCGCTAGCTTGCACTCATATTCCTCCAGGCGCCTCTCCGTCGCGTGCCTGACGGCTTCATTAGTAGACCCCTTCATCGAAGGAGACGAGAAGGTGACGTGGGTGGATGGCACCCATGGCATGGGATCTTGCTTTTCTTGCCTCGGCGGGTCTGGGCACCTCCCGCCCGAGGTTTGGTGAGCGGCTCTCCCTGTCAGCAGAGCCGGCTCGTTGTCTCTTCGCCGGAGCTTGGTGGCTGCCCCGGTTGTCAGTGGTGGCCCGCGGCTGCGACGGCCTTCCTTGAAAGGAGCGCAGGCTGTCGCGGGGAGCTGCGGCATGGGCCGCCGGGGTCCCTGGCTGTTGTGGGTAGCCACGGACCGGTGCTAGTGCTAAAGCTGGCGCATTGCCGCGGCGAGGACTTGCATCTGCTGGGCAAGTGCAGCCAGCTGGGCTTCCGGTGGAGGTGGCTGGACCGGAGCGGGTGGCTCCGCTTCTTGGCGGTGCAGGTTTCCCCGAGAGGGGGAGTCCCCAGCACGGCTGGTGGAAGCCTCCCTTGCTCTT
The DNA here is from genome assembly GCA_021397845.1 of Areca catechu. Taxonomy (NCBI): domain Eukaryota; kingdom Viridiplantae; phylum Streptophyta; class Magnoliopsida; order Arecales; family Arecaceae; genus Areca; species Areca catechu. The sequence goes on along the minus strand of CM038052.1, from coordinate 19,597,451 downwards.
GTCGTCACCATCCTCCTGCCTGGCTTGCCTGTGAAGAGGTAGAGGGTTTGTTATTGCCCCTACCTGGCGCGCCAATCTGTTGCCGCCAAGACCGTCGCGGTCCGTAACTGCGTCGGCGCCAGAGTGCGCTCCCTTCGCTGCCTGTCGGTCCTCTGCTCCTGGACCTACGAAACAAGGGTTAGTGACCCGGGCCGGGATTTCCGGCGAGGGCACTCCGACGATCAAGTCAGTGACGATTCAGGGGAACAGATCCTCCCGGTTGGGCCCCTCTTGATGGACTTCGCTCTAGGAGGAGTGAGAGATGTGTGTAGGTGAAAATGTGACTGGGGGAGACTAATAGCGGGGACAGAGGGGTTCCCTATCACTCCGCTTCTCCTTGTTTCCCTCGTTTTTCCTCAGCTGTGATTTTTTTGGTGGTGGCGCTTCGCCCTCTTGGTCGAGCTTACGCTTGTGTTGGTGGTGATTTTGGTGCTACTGGTATGTTACCTCCCCCTCGTGGGGGTGATGATCGCTCTTTGTAGTTGAAAATTGGCCGTTTGAAGCTTGCCTCGGGATCCTCGCTGGATTGGCAGGCGCATGCAGCGGGATTCCGTGCCATAGACGAGATGCCTTTCCTGACAGGTGATGGGGGAAGCTTCCATTCGCTCTGACATTCTCTCCGATCGCCCATTCCAGGAAGCCTGGCAGAGCCTCGATCCGGGGGCCGCCGCCCTAGGGGTACGTGCTCTCTAGCTGGCCCATCTCCTGGAAGTACGGCTAGGCAGGTAGTTATGGCGGTATGGGGGGCGCCGTTCCGTGGTCCTCGGGTGGCTCGCCGGTGTCCTGGGATGGCTGGGCTTGCTCCGATCTGGATGCTCCGAGCTCGTGCGGCCGCCTCGGTGGAGGGGAGAGTGCGGGCCCGGTCCAGAGGGCGCGCACTCAGAGAGGCTCCACATTGGCGGGTGAGCGGTGAGCTCGACCTTGACCGCAGGGCACTAGCCTCCGAGGGTCTCGCTCTGGAGGGCGGAGGACGAACCCGGTCCAGAGGGCGCGCACTCGGAGAGGCTCCACATCGGTGGGTGAGCGGTGAGCTCGACCTCGACCGCAGGGCACTAGCCTCTGAGGGTCTCGCTCTGGAGGGCGGAGGACGGCTCCGGCCTAGGCGTCCCGGACTTGCGGGCACAACCTGGCGGAGGACTGAGCTCGGCCCTTGGCCTTGTAGGAGCTCAACTCAGCTCAGCAAAACGATCCGGGCTGGGGCATCGTCTTGGCATCCGCCGTGGCGGCCTCCCTTAATATGACGCCTGTCAGCTGCCCACGTCAGCGGTCTCGCCACATCACCCGCCAATCTCCATATCGTCACCACCCGGGAACACCGGAATTAGCATGCTGCTGCGACTCACCCGGGTTCTGACAAAAAGGACAATCAGAGGTAATGTGAATGCCTCTAGAGATGAGAAACTCGCGAGTGGGGAGCCGGTTCCAAGCGAGCTTCCAAATAAAGAAGGAAACCCTGGGGTGAACTGGTAGTCTCCAAATCCACTGGTAAGTCCTGCTCATCTAAGGCTCCAAAGGAGGATGCTGAATAAGATCCGAGATCGGCACCCGGGATGACGTCGTATTATGCCAGACTCTGGTATCCAAGCACGGGTGGGCAGGCAAAGCGATGGAGAGGACCTTGGATCCAAGAATGTCCCCAAAGATGGCAATAACAACCTCCCTATTCCAGGAGGCCTGACCTGGCACCAGAAACTGAGCAATAGTAATGGAGGAATGAATAAGCACCGAGACGAAGGTGGGCCAGCAGCTCAAAGGGATGTCCGATATCCAGGGGTCGTACAGGACTCTAATCGATCGGCCATCCCCAAACACCCATGATAGCTGAGGGATAATGAGCGGCGCCTTAGAGAGAATCTCCCGCCAAAGAACTGATGATCTCCTAGGAGGAGTGGTGTCAGTTGGATCAGTCGGGATGTCTCCATATTTGGCCCTCATTAAAGAAGACCACATACCTTCCGGGCACAAGAAAAACCTAGCTGCATGTCTCGCCATGAAAGCCTCTCTCCTTTCAATAAGGGATGGAATACCCAAGCCACCCGAATCAATCGGACGGCACACAATCTCCCAATTGATAAGATGAATCCTCCTCCGGGCAGCAGAAGAATCCCAAAAAAAAGCTCGGATCATCTGCTCGATCTTGATAACGATGCACTTGGGAATGAAAGCATTAGAAAGTATATAAATAGGAAGAGAGGCAAGTACCGAGCGAATGAGAGTAAGTCTGCCCATGATAGAGAGAGATCTGGCTTGCCATCCAGCAATCCTGTCTGACACAGCCACCATAAGAGGAGCACAGTCATTTCTAGATAGCCTCGCTCCCGATATAGGAATCCCCAAATAGCGGAGTGGCCCTTGCCGCTCCTGAATCCCCAGAATATGAAGAATCCTGCCACGGAGAGACAAAGGTGCTTTCGGACTAAAATATACTCCAGACTTGTTGAAATTCACTCTCTGTCCAGATGCAAAACAGTAATGCTTGACTACTCTCCTGAATCCCCTGGCATTAGTCAGAGAAGCCCAACCAAGCAGGCAATCATCCGCAAATAGAAGATGCGAGATCAACAACGCACCCGGCACAGGGGTATAAGGAACGATCTTCGACCCCCGCACAGCCTCCGAAAGAGATCTGGAAAGAAAATTAGCACAAATTATAAATAAATACGGGGATAGGGGACAACCTTGCCGAAGATCATGAGCAGATTGAAAGAAATCCGTAGGAGAGCCATTGAGAAGGATAGAGAATGGAGTAGTGATGCACGCCATAATTTTAGTAATCCATACATGATTAAAACCAAAGTCCTCCATAGCCCTGGCAAGAAAGGTCCAGTCAACACAATCGTATGCCCTTTCCATATCAAGCTTTATTGGCATCAGACTGTGTCGCTGAGAAGCACGATTGAGGTCATACATAAATTCCCGAGCCATGAGGATGTTATCAGAAATACTGCGCCCCCCAATAAAGGCACCCTGCTCCGGGCTAATCAGATGAGCAAGCATAGATTTCATTCTGTTTGCCAGTAGCTTTGCGCAAACTTTATAGAGAGCATTGCAGAGGCTGATTGGCCGGAAATGTGAAGGCTGAGTAGGGTCAGACCGCGTCGGAATAAGGGCGATATAAGTTTGCTTCCAATTTGTCGGCATAGTGGCAGTATTGAAGAACAGTTGAATAGCAGCAACCATATCAACTCGAAGAATATCCCAGTAAGCACGAAAAAAGAAAGGAGAAAATCCATCCGGACCCGGAGCTTTATCCTCCGCTAGAGACCAGAGAGCTGATTTTACTTCGTCCTCAGTGACTTGAGTCAGAAGTAAAGCATTCTGGATAGAAGAAACTGAACTCTGGGGAAGAAAGGAAGAGACAGAAGGAAGGATAGTGGAAGGAACAGTCCACCTGGCTGCGAAGCACTGGAGCAGTTCTCTCTAATGTCATCTTCCTCGTTGATCTAGCCAGCCTGGTCAGTAAAAAGAGCTCGAATCCTGTTGGTATGTCTCCTAATAATGGTGGCGTGGTGGAAGTAACTGGTATTTCTGTCTCCCTCCCGCAACTATTGAACCCTGGATTTATCTCCAGAGAACCTCCTGTTTCTGTAATAAGGAGTGGTGGTGAGCCAGAAAGCCCCGAAGGGCATCCAGATCCTCCTCCGATAATAATCCATCAGTGTCTATATATTTTTAAGCTGCAAAGAAAGTCCAGACCTGCAAAGAAAGAATAGAGGCCTCTATATTTTTAAGCTGGTTCAGAAGATTGTCCACCTCCACCCTATTCCACCACAGGAGCCTTCTTTTCAGAAGGTCCAATCTCCTAGATATCATGTAAGCTGCATCTCCCCGAACCAGCATTCTCCACACTTCCCTGGCAATATCCTTCGCCTTGGGATAGGAAAGCCAGAACTTCTCAAACCTGAAAGGCACCGCTCGTTTGTGGGAAGTATGTAATGAAAGAAGAATAGGAGCATGGTCCGAAGCGATCCGACTAAGGTGTCGAATAGTATATTCCGGATACAGGAAAATCTAGGAAGGGATAGCGTAGTATCTGTCCAGCCTCTCCCACACTCTGGCTTGACCAGAGCAGTTATTACACCAGGTGTGGCGAGGACCCAGGAAACCTAAATCAATCAGACCATTGTTCTGGATGAAGTTGGAAAACTCCCTGGTACCGACATCTTGAACAAAAGGTTTGCCACCCCGTTTGTCCTCCGGCTTGTCAATTGAGTTGAAATCCCTAGCAACCACTGATGGGATCCCTTGATCAATCAAAATCGACACTTCATCCTCTGCGCTCTCTGTATGAAATACTTGCATAGACACCACATAGGAGCCAAGGTGGCCGGTCCGACTCAAAGACCGCAATAGCCACCATTTGAGTAGATCGATGGAAAACATCCACCGTAACAGACTTCATGTCCCAAATTACAATTATGCCACAAGCCAGGCCCTGCAACGGGACCGAGTAAAACCCCCACTCCCTGGGAAAGCGATGCCTTAGAACATAAGACTCGGACCAGAAATCCTCGTCTCAAGCAAAACACAAACCTGGGGGTCATACAACTGTAAATATCTATTATAAGTTGATAAAAATGAGGGTTTTTTGGCCCCCCTAACATTCCAAACAAAAGTTTTCATTTAGAACAATCAAACAAAAGGGTCGGCTCCCTGTCCGGCCTCCATCCCTTTCACCATCCCTTTCACAGCTCCCGATGCCTTCTTAGTCCCCTGGATCTTTTCGCCTTTTTTCAGAGCATTGTAGGTGTGGCCCTCCCCTTCTGCTTTGCCTCCCATTGACGCTAATGCCCGTTTAACCCTATCACAGATCCTTCCATGATCACCCTGAATACTATCCCCCACCCACCCCCCCCGACAGTCCCACATGGGTCTTGGATTCATTCTTCTTAGGGTCGAGAGTATTCTTTTCATCGGCCTCCCCAGCAGTTAGCACACCCTCAGTCTTCCGGGCTTCCCCCCCCCCCCCCCCCGGGACTGTGCTGGTCCCCACAGCACCCCTTCAAATTTAACCTCTACCCCCGATACTCCTCTAACCTCCTGGCTCACCCCAGCAGCAGACAACATCAGCTGGGTTGTAGGATGGCCAGACCCAGCCAGAATTGCTCCCTCCTTCCCTGGCCCATGAAGGAACTCCAGCCCCCGAAGACCTGAAAGAATGCCCACCTTTCCACCCTCCCCTTCTGCAGGTACCTCCCCTGAAGACCCAGAGCTCCCATCCCCCTCACCTGGTCCCAACTTAACAGCAGAAGACCCAGCACCAACAATTTGCTGGCTTCCCCCCTCCTTCCCTACCTCCCCATAACACCCCTCCCCCATGATAACCTGCAGGGCCTCCCCCCTAGACTTCCTTGCTTACCCTCCACCCCTGCACCATATTTGTCCCCCCGCTCCACCCGCTCTAAGGAAGATCCCGAACCCTCCTTAATCCCAGATTTAATACCTGTGACATCCCTATCAACCCCCAACCTTCCCTCAACCCGCCTCCATTCCTTCTTCCCCTCCCACTTTCTTCCCTCAGCCGAACCAGTGAGAGGTGGTACAGTCCCAGTGGCCAGATCACCCAGTTTTCCACCCTCAGTTGCATACACAGAAGGATTATGGGAACTAACCTGGTCCGATGTGGCCGAGGTGGTCTTGAGTGAGGAGGGAGAAGACGAAGTAGGTGGACTCTTGCTTCGTTTGAGGAAGACGGTGCCGTACTCCACCATTTGTAGATCCTTGTGGCCCTCTTCTGGAGGAAGCAGTTGCATGGTGTCTGCCAGTACAGCGAAGAAGCCTCCCGCTTCCTTCTGCGCTCTCCCATCCTCCGACATGTCTGAAACTAAGGCGTCCAGCGACCTCCTTCGGGCCAATTTAGCCGGCTTCTACCAACCCTTGGCATCAAGTGGCGAGCTCGGTGAGGAAAAAGGGCGATTGGGCGACAATCTAGTGGAGGAGGAAGACGGAAGCTCTGAAGATGATTCCGACGCCTTCCCCTTCTCTGCTGCCATAACATTTTTCCCATAGAAACCCTCCAGACGGGCCTGGCGCTTCCTGGCAATGACCAGCCACGGCCCGAATGGCAGTTCCCCCTGGTCTGGTTTAAAGTTGGATCCCGGAGCAGAGGGGACCCGGTCCAGGCCATCTTCCATTCCCAGCTCCTCCACTAGGTTGACAGAGCTCATACCTGTGCTCGGCGCTGCCCTCGTAAGTTCCTCCCTTTGCTTGCATTCGTCCAGCTGGTGCCCCATTCTTCCACAGAGGAAGCAAACCGGCGGCAAATTCTCATAGACAAACTGCTGCCAGAAAACACCGTCACTTCCTTGGATCTGCACCCCTGGTAGCAAAGGTTTCGACGCATTAATCTCCATTCTCACCCTGGCAAAGCCAGTTTTCTTCTTCATGTCCGTGAAATTATCGAGAGACAGTGAATTGCCCGCCTCCCCTGCTACTGCCATAATGATCGAATTCTCCCAATACTCCAGAGGCAGGTCCGGCATCCTCATCCACACCACTGTTGTGTTTACCGGAGTCTTCCCCGGTAGGAAATCCTTCCTCCACGGCTCAAACGCCATCAGCTGCCCTCCCAGATACCAGGGTCCAACTTGCAACACCCTGTTGCAGTCTCGCTTCGACCCCATCCGAACCACCAGATGGTCCTCCCCCACTGGGAAGACCTCTGGTTCTGCAGTCAACATTAGCCGGAGCCAAACATCCTTTGCCACACGAGCCGTCGGCACCCGGCGACCGAGACTGCGGAATATTACAGCAAGCCCCTCCCACTTTCGACGGGACTCGTCCAGCAGCTCGTCCGGCAGCACCAGCACCTTCGAGAAGCAGTGCTGGAGGCGCTCGACATCCTCCTCCGAGAGCTTATAGGATGGCCACTGCTGCAGTCGTGGCGGACCGTGCACAACCTCCGCCCACGAGCGCTCTTCCCCCACCTTTCCTGCTCCAGAAGCTTCCGATTTCCGATCCTCCTCCGCCATTCAAACGCTACCCAAGAACGAGAACAAAACCCTAAAGAGCGAAACCCACTTTCTTTTACACCAAACTCAAGGTAGACGACGGCACGGCACTCGATACACTCCGACCGCCCGAAGCGAAACTCACGCTGCCTTTTTCTTCTCATGATGAGACCTTTACCCCTATGGCAAAAATGAACTCAGTGCGTACTTTAATTTTGTGCTGCTAACTGTGGCTAGAAGTTGCATCAACTAGATATAAAGAACACCTTTCTTCATGGAGATTTTCAGAAGGTCTATATGCAGATTTTTCCTGGATTTGCAAGTAGAGCTATAGCAAGGAAGGTATGCAGATTAAGGCGCTCTCTCTACGGTCTCAAACAGTCTTTCCGTACCTGGTTTGAACGCTTCAATCGGGCAATGCTCAAGATAGGATATTCACATAGGAATGCCAATCATACTCTATTTTATAGACATGCTGGTGGGAGAACTATTCTAATAATATATTTTGACAATATAGCTGTCACAGGAGATGATCCCAGGAAGATTGCATGGCTTAAACAAAATCTGACTTGCGAGTTTGAGGTTAATAACTTGGAATTACTGAGATATTTTTTTGGATATTGAGATCTCTAAGTCATCTCATGGTATTTTTGTCTCAGCAAAACTATATTCTTGATCTTCTTGATAAGACTGGGATGTTATAGTGTAAACTAGTCAATACTCTTATTGATCTGAATCACAAGTTGATAGCAAATGGTGGAGCTCATGTTGATCATGAAAGATATCAGCAGCTGATAGGGAAGCTAATTGATCTTTCTCATACCAGATCGGACATTGCTTTTGCGGTCAGTGTCATCAGTCAATTTATACATGACCCATAAAAGCGATATATGGAGGTAGTGTATTGGATACTATGCTATCTAAATATATGTCCCGATCGAGGACTGCTCTTTTCTCGACATGACTTCCTGAGAATAGAGGTATTTACTGATGCAGACTAGACTGGCTTACTGGATGATCAGCAGTCCACTGGTTACTGCACATTCGTTGGTGGTAATCTAATTACTTGAAGAAGTAAGAAGTAGTCCGTTGTAGCTAAATCGACTGCAGAGGCTAAGTACAGAACAATGGCTCAGAAAATATGTGAGCTTCTCGGGCTACAGAAATTACTAAAAAAGCTACGCCTTCTGAGAATATCATATCTTCTATGATGCTGTATTATGATAATAAGATGACAATTAAAATTGTGAATAATCTAATGCAACATGATCACACCAAATACATTAAAATTGATAGCCACTTTATTAAGAAAAAGATGACCAGCAGACAGATTTGCATTCCTTTTATCTGCTTATCCGCTCGGCTAATCAGGTGACGGATATCCTAACAAAGGGACTAAATGTATCTTCCTTTTCATCTCTTATTAGTAAGATGGATCTCCATGATATCTTTGCCCTATCTCGAGGAAGAGTATTGGAAAGTCTTAATATACCTGATTGCCTACTATTTTCTTTTCCTTGATTTTTTCCTTACTAATTTTTTTTTTCCTGCCTTCTTAAAGCTTGTACCTCCACTATATGTATGGTAATTTTACATGAATAAAAATACAATCTGTTTCTTCATCATTAACAACAAAAGAGTTCCAATTTGTCTCCAAGGGTCAGTACCAAAAGAAAGAATGATCTCATGTCTACATAAATGGGAGTTGTGAGAAAGGACCTTTTGATCAAAAAATTTGAAAAACATATGTAGTTCTTAGTAGTAATAAATGCTGAAGGATTCGTAAAACTAACTTCAAATAGCTAGGAATAAGTTTGCTGTTTAAAATAAAGGTTTCTTTTGGGCTCGATGGTACATCTGCAACAAAACTGCTAGTAGAACCATTTGCCAAATGGCAATAAGCCCAAGAGTCAACCAACTAGATATTTCTGTGTGTTGACAGTCATTTGCTGATAGCCAGGTTTCGCAAGAGAAACAAAAATGATGGTTGCAGTTCATCTTGGATGGGTCTATAGTCAGGATAACAGCCATCCATGAAGATCAATTAATCAAACTGTAAGAGTAATCACTGATAATAAGCATAAAAATTTTAAGCTGGAATAATAATCGCACCTAGAAGTCCAGCAAAAGCAAGGGGATCAACAGGCACCCCAACCCCTTCAACTGCATTAGGCAATACATTTCCCAATTCATCTGCATAAGGCCCGATGACCAATTGAACGAAAGAAAGAAGAGGGTTGTTGTAGAAAAATTGAGGCCTTATAAATCTTCAACAGAAAAAATAAAAATGTCAGAAAAATAGCCTAGGAGAACAGTGTCATCAAACAGAAACTTCACACACAATAGTTTTATGGTTAGGCAAGACTTACAAAGCATTGTCTCCTCCATTAAAACTGCCATCGGCCACAAATGCAGCGAGTGCAAGAGCTAATGATGTCAGATATGCACTGGCAGTACGGGCAACAGGGATGTCAAAGAGTGCTTTTTTGTTGGGGAGCAATGACTCATAGTTATTTATCACCCCTAGGCATCCAGTCCAATTTGATGGAATAAGAAATGAAGGGCTAAGCTTAACACCATAGCGAGCTGCTGTTACCCTTGTTGCAATCTGCAAGGTACTAAAACTATCATCATCAGCCTGCATGGCTGTGATATACAGTATTAATCTATCGCACCACATCACCCTAGAAAGTTTTCTAAAATCAATTATAACAACTGATGCAACGTCTGATTCTCTACTTTACTTGTCATTCTATGTAACACAGCATTCTAATGACCCAAAAAACCATGTAACCAACATAAAGAATGGGATTAAGCCATTATTATAACAAAATTTAAGGAAAAACAATAATAAATAATCAAAAACATTCATTAGAGAAGAAGTTAAGCACAAACAAAGACACATGATGCATTAGCAGAAGTCCAAGAAACATGAATATACCTCTGATACGCCTAAGATGGAGAGAAAACCACCAAAAAGGGGGATAACATTAGCTATGTAGTCATCAAATGTAGCATCGGGCTTAAGAAAGAAGCCGCTCATCAATGCTATTGTTCCAAAAGTAGCAACGCATAAAACTATTGCACTGACATATCCCCAAAGTGTGCTTAGTTTTGTAGACTCAAACTGAAGATCCATTTCTGCCTTTGGTTGCACCATGCAGACCTAAAGAGTACAAGTTTCACCTTCAGAAACAGCTTATTTTCAAAACGAATGCATCTAAAAACATCATGCTCATAGTCAACATGAACTCAAATGTAAAGTCTAAATTGCATCTAAATCTATATGAAGCATGTGTTATTATTTCTCTTTGCAGATTGCAATGAAGAAATCATCGGCCAAGTCCTTCCATTTATGTATTGTTTTAAATGTACCAAAACGTTTCTTGAGTTTCCGACCAAGACATGCATTTGCATGGTGAACTGGGGCTTGCCTCGGCGGTAGCACCTCCCTAGTCAAGAGGCAGTGGTTCCAGGATTGCACCTTGGATGGTGCATATTCGAGATTTGAGCCAGGGAAAGTAAGTTCAGGACAGGTTCTCCACCCTTTCTCTAATTAACAAAAGAAAGATAAGTGCCTTGCATGCTTATGGAGATCATTAAGGGAAAATATAGGGCAGCTAAGATTTATTTTTGCTGAGCCTAATATACAATGTTTACTCGTTCCTTGGCAGCGTAAGCATTTGGGTTATAGTGGTTGCTAAACAGTCTAATGGCATTCTAAGAAGGCGATTTGTTAGCCTATATGGATTCATTGGCAAGAGAATGTACAAAGTTTAAGGACCTGACATGACATGGTTATTTCAGGTTAAATGCATATTGGAAACTCAACAGAACCATCAGAATAGCATTTCTTATAGCTTACACTATGCGAAAGAAAAGCTGTGCTCAGTACTTTTGTTGGCAATATCCAAAAAATAAGCCAATTCCCCTAAACAAGAATGAGTTTTAAGTATGCCCGATTACCTGCTTTGTTATGTCATCCTTCTTCTCCTCCATGAACCAGAGGACAACTTCTCGGCCCGCTGCCTCGGAGAGCTTCTTTTCCAATATTGGCATCACTTCCTCGATTGGCTTCCTTAAATTCCCAATAAAATCCCTCCATCACCAAATCTCCGAACATCCACAGCAAAGAACGTGTCGAAGCCAAAGCAGCTCTTTAACTACAGAGACATCAAATTTATAGTCAAAAATTCCTTTTCTGCACTAGAATCACCGCAATCTGAATCAAAATGCGGTGTTTTTCCGAATCCGTGTCCTATAATAGAATCCGTATCATTACCTTGTTCAGATCCAATGCCTTGAAAGCCTCCTCGGCCTTCTCCAACCTCTCCTTCTCTTTGGTCAGGCTGTCCCTTACCACATTCCTGAAGAAACCGGCGATGGGGTTGTCGTCCGACTCCCGGTCGAGCGCTCTGAGTTTCCGGTCAGCCCGCTTCTTCTCGAGCTTGATCGCCGCCTCGATCGACGGGTTGCCCATGAACTTCTTGAACTCCTCATCCGCCTTCCAGTCAATTTCCTGCTGCTGCTGGGCCTTCGCTTCTTCCTCTCCTCCCCCTCCCCCTGCACCCTCAGAATCGCCCGGCTTGCGATCGATCTCCTCATCGGGGGCTACGGCGACGGAAGAGGCCGGCTTCGCCTGCTCCTCTTGGTCCTGAGCGGAGAATCTGGGGGCGTTTCTGAGGGAGAGCTTGGAAGAGAGGGAGAGAAGGTGGGGGTTTTGGCTCCAAAATGGGATCCTGCGGTGGGACGAGATGGGGCCGGGTGTTCTAGGGAGAGCGCACGAGGGAGGGAGGAACAGGGTAGAAGCCATGGAAAAGGAGCGGTGCGTGCCGGCGAGGGGCTGGAGGGCAGATATCCATGCGGCGCGGGTCGAGAAGGTTGGAGATGGTGCCGGAAGCGTTCGTAGTGACAAAACAAGTCATTGGCTTGGTGGGGCCCAGAGTATCCGGAGGAGAAATCACATCCCGCCAAGTAGGCAGTGCACCACCGGAACGCTTCAATAGCAAGGGGAAATTATCGGTTCGAACCGTCTCGTTCCACCATCCCGAACGTAAATTCGCGCGTTATTAAAAAATTAATATTAATATTTTAATTAAGGATGTTAGCTTACCTACGATCCATGTACTTATCTATCAATTATTCATTGTATATAATTAAATTTTTACCATATGAATTCAATAATTCATCGAGGCCTTATTAAATTTTTAATATATGAATTTAAATTTTGATCTTTAAATTTAAAATAATAAATAAATTTATTTTTTCAAAACTTCCCAATCTTTTCTTTCCTTATTTTTTTTATAAATATTTAAATTTAAAATTTAAAAAAAAATAATTTTATTTTCTTGAAACCTATCAATTTTTTATATATTATTTTTTATTTCTTTATTTTTTTCATAAATCAATCTAATAAAATAATGATGAAATTAAAAAAATATCAACAATCACAAAATCTATACATCCGACTGATACAAATATAATTAATAATATTTTATATCTATTCAAATTTTTTTATCAAAATAATAATATTTTTTAATTAATAAATAATGTATCGATTACTTAATTTGTTATTGATGGTCCGAAACATACATGATAAAATAATTCATATGAATAATTTATTCATAAATAAAAATAATCTTGAATGAATCGGAAATGAATAAGGCTTATAGGCTACAAATTTTCATTTTTATAAGTCCTATTCATTGTACAGCTCATCTCACATCATCATCGCACATCATCTTAAATTATTTTTACGATGCATCGTTGACAAGATGAAATGTAGTATATATTTCTATCTAAAGTAGATAACTCCGGGGCCCATCAAGCCGATGACTTATTTTGTCACTTTGAACGCTTGCCACGCCATCCCCTAAAACCTTCTGGATCTCCAAGATTGGGTCATTGCGTGCATCTCGGTTGGCCATTTGGGTCTCGAAGATTGGCTTGCTTTTTTTTTTTTTTTCCGCCACCTATCAATGTCCACCGACGGCCAAGCTCCATTATTATAAAATCTTGAGAGGGGGTCAAATAGGTGCGATCTTATCTCAAATCCATAATTTCTTCGTGAGATGATAATGATTCAAAATGAATGGCATGATGATGAATAGGACCGATAGGCCACAAATTTTTTTCATTTTTATAAGTCCCATCCACCAAACAGCTCATCTCATATTATCATCAATCTTAAATTATTTCTGCGATGCATTGTTGATAAGCTGAACCTGGCATGTTTCCATCTAAACTAGAGCCCATCAATGACTTATTTTGTCACCTTGGACACTTGCCACACCATCCATAGCCTTCTGGATCTCCAAGATCGGGATGTTTGAGAGGGTCAGATATGTGCATCCGAGTTGGCCATTTGGACCTCCAAGATTGGCTTGCTTTTTTCTTTTCTTTTTTTTTTTTTTTTTTTTTCTTTTTTTTTTTTTGATAAAATAAAAGGAAAGGAGTTAGACCCGGACGTGGCCACCTCCAGACGGTCTCCCAATTCCAGTCAGGAAATATTCGATACACGGCGCATATTAATTTTTCCGCAGTCGTTCCCTGTCCGAAGGTAACTACGTCAATCTGAGACGATTTCAAACCACATAATTTCAGAATTCCTGAAATATCCTTTTAAAAAATTCATAAATAATTATAAATTGCATTTTGTAATTAAATAAATGGTATTTTCGTAATTAAACCAAAGATTATGAAGGGCATTTTGGAGAGAAATAATTGTTCTCGTTTATATCCGATTTTTAAAAATTTAATTCCCAAGATACCTTCCATAAAATTAATTTAATTACGAAAATATCATTCATTTAATTACGAAAATGCCCCCCAACCTTCCCTTCATTTTTCACTAAGCTCGGTAATGGAGCGGCAGCCTCCAAAGGCTTTCTCTTCCTCTCTTCCCTACTCGCTTCTCTCTTCATCTCTCCCATTCTCCCTCCACTCTTTTTCTGGTGTCAGCCGAGTGAACGAGATTTATTATATATATCCCTAACTTTTTCACTATCACCAGCTAATAGGGACTCAAATTTTTTTTTTTTTTTTTTTTGTTAATTTTATTTTTAGATTATTTTTTATTTTTTATTTTATTTTTAGATTTTTTTAACAAAATATGTCTAAATCTAGTATCCAATTCTGATTATGAAAAAAATTCGCAACCAACCTTATCATGATTGGCTTGGTTTTTGTCCGCCACTGGCGGCCAAGCTCTGCGATTCCCGGACATCCATTGATATAAAATCTTAGTCAAATGGGTGCCATCCTACCGCATCCCATCCATGGGAAAGTTAGTGCTGCGCTGCAAATTCAAGGCATCCAAATCATAATAAAATAGATAAATAATCTTGCTGTTGCACCAAAATTGTCTTCGATTACATTTTACTTTTTATCATAAAATTATAAATTAAAATATTTATTTTAATTAGAATTTTTAATTTATATTTTTTCTTCTAGTTTTATAATTTCTTTTTGTTTTTAAGGAACCTATCTTGTCATTTTCTTGATTAGAAATATTCATGCTTTCTTAAAAACCTCCGGTTTTGACTATAGTTGTTTTCAGAAATATCCAAATATAACCATATTAGTAAAAAGATAGATGCCCATCCCTGGATTAAAAAATAAATATGAATAATTAAAAAAAAAAAAAAGAAAGAAAAAGAAGGAAGACAATGCCCCTTCCATTATGGTGGCAGAATGTGGTGGATCATGACAGATTTGGACTTTAGATCTGCGATGTTGATGGATCCCATCAGACATCTCATATTTGTCTGATCTGAATTATTTTATTATTCAGGGGGTGATGCTACCAGAATCAGTTCGATATGATTGGTCCAACCGGTACGGTTGGTACATTACATAATAAGATTTATGGTCTATAAATTAATACCAATCCTCTAGTAATACTTGGCACGCGAAAAAAAATTTGTTACTTGGCAGGGTTGGTGCATTACATGACGAGTTCTTAGTAAAAAATATTTGGCAAAATTTCTAAAAGGTTTTTCAAAAATTATTTTATGTTCACAATTTAATCAAGAAAAATTATATGGAAATCAATTAAATCGACGATGCTGGAGATGCTAAAAGAATTAGATCAAACACCATAAAAGGTGGCCATGTAAACGAGGGAAGAGCTTCAGCGACAATGCAACCAGTGGCATTCGCGCTTTGCTCCAAGTACCGTGCCCTTGAATTAATGAAGTGCATTTTCATCATCATCTCTGAAGGGAGTGATCTCACACTCGACTTGCAACTTTTTTCAGCCCCTGCATGCAAGCAGCATGGATTACATGCTAATGAAGCCATTCTTTGGGATGTGACGCCGAACAACCATTGATAGTTTGTTAAGAGAATGAAAGGGTGGATTGGGATCACCATGATGGTGCTAATGAATACTAGCTTCACTTGGGCCACCCCGTGGTTCTACCATGGCTAGGACAAGATTCCAAAGAAGTAGCTCATCGGCTTCGACGACTTCCGATACTCTCATTATCTCTTCGTCATCATCTATATCCTCCTAATTATTCATGTCACCCTTTGCTACCTCTCTTAGTACTCGATACGAGAAAGTACAATGATTGTATTCGATAATTTGATGATCGTCTATGGGACCAAGCAGCTGATCAGAACGTGCTAATTCTCCATGTATCCAAGCTTGAGACTTTAAGTATCGAAATGGCCGGTACATATTTGTTAACTATACTACCATATATCTTGGATTATAATTAGGGGTATAAATAGATCGGATCAGACCGGATCATGATTGGTCCTGATTCGATCCGATTTCTTGATTAGATTTTGATATTGGACCCGAACCCGGTCTGATAAAAAATTGGATCGGATCGAGTCGTGTCCATGATGATCAAATTTCTTGATCCAACAAGTCATTCGAGACGGGCCAGGTTTGTGTATAACCTACCCTGATCCATAAAACGTGGATCCGGTTCGGATCAAGTTGGATCATAAGTTATATATCTCACAATTTAGAAAAATATTTTGCTCGTATATGTTCAGGATTTTACACCTGAAATCAAGGAAATCTCAAATTTTAAAAAGTACAATTATTATATAATTTTAATCAACTTTGATATATATCCGGCATGTTGGCTACGAACCGAACTCAACTTTTAGCCTTGAGAGAACACAAGGATAAAGAAAATATCCGATCAGAAATTTGCAAATGCAATGGCCCACTTGCTTCCAGATGCTTTGTATCTTTTATCAATGTTAGACCATAGAAGGACAAAAATAAATTCGCCAAGAGCACCAAATATATCTTCTACTATCATTAGACATTCCGGTATATGCTTTATATGAACTAAAAAAAGAAAGCTAATTTGAATTGGCACGAAGCAGCAGATACAAATCAAGTATGCTCAGGTTTTTAATTGCTAGACTTTGATTGGGAATAGTTTAGTCCAAACTATTTACCTAATTCAGTGGGTTACTGATAGTAATCAACTAATTATTAACTGAATTCAGATTCTATATTTGGGTTCGGATCAGGTCGGATCGTGTCATGCATCTTAAGGTCCAAATTAATCCAAAAGTCTTTATGAGTTGGGTCGAGTCACGTTTAAATTTAATAAACCCAGACTCGACCCGAAAAGAGAAACGAATCCAATTTTTGAATCCGATTCGGCTCCACGGATTTTTTAAATAGATTTGAGTCGAGTCTAACCAGATCAAGTCAAATCAGGTTATTGGTCAACCCGATTCATCTGTAACTTTTATTATACTTTACTGCTACTGTCAATGCATCGATGTCCTCCTGTATCGTCAAGTTTCTTGATAGAGTTTCATCATTAATAGTCCCTAGCTTACCGTTTTAAATAAATTTTTCTGTTATATTTTTTTGAAGATTTTTCTTGAAATTGTAAATAAATTATTTTTATATTTTTTAGATAGATCTCGAAATATTATTTATTTAAATACATTTTCAAGGGATTTAATTATCAATAAACTTTTGACAGTTCTCCCCTCTCATAATTATTTTTTTAAAAAAAATCTCCCACCAATTATACATATCCTCATAATATATTATATATATATAACATTTCGATCTCAGGTTGTGTTTGGTAGATGGTAGTATATCCAGATTACCAATAATTTAAGTTGGACCCACCAGATAACTATGTTTGATATTTTGGAAAAGTGATAATATATATTGTAGTGGTAATCCAGATTACCTCTCATATGGATTACGTCAGGAAGGGATAGCTATCCAAATTATCGGAGATGTGGTAATCTATTAATATGGTAATCTATTATTTTTTTTACAAAATTATCCCATCCCTTTCGCTATGGTGAGAACGAAACCGTCCCCTCCCTCTTCTCTGGGTTCTCGTTGGGATCTCTTATTAATCCGCGATAGACGATAGTCCTTTTCCTTTCTCATTCTCTATATTTCTCCTTCCCTCCAACTCCCTCTCTCTCTCCTTTCCCATCTAGAGGCATCCCGTTAGAGGTCCTTCTCTTTATGCCTCCGTACCAATCCAAATCGAAGAGCGAAGTGGAATCTTTTTATTTTCTAACTTCTTCATGTGGGGATTTCAAGATCCCTTTCTTGTCTTTTCTGGTCACATACAAGCCCTCGCATTATCCCCACTCGATTCCTAGACATAGCCGATCCCAATCTCCTCTTGATCGGTTATCATGACGGGTGAGCTTTTTTAGCGATTATTTTATATTTTTTTATTTTTTTTAAAAAAAATTTAAACTTAGATTACTGATAATCTAAAAAAAATTAAATTTAGATTACTGATAACCTATTTTTTATATTAATATAATAATTAGATTATCTATGCATAATAAATAAGTAAGTAATATTATTGATGATTTATCCTGTGATAATTTATAGATAATTTAAACTATGATTTAGGATTTTCTGGATCCCAACAAACGCAATCTTAGTTAGGGCGCCTTAAGCTCCCCTCGGTCCCTCCTCTCTCCCTCCCTCCAAGGCACCGCATATCCCTCCCTCCTCTCCTCCCCTCACGGCACCGAGCCTCTCTCCTCTCCTCCCTCCCTCCCTCCCTCCGGGGCGGACAGAGCCCTCCCCTCCACAGCGCCGATAGAGCTCCTCCCTCACATCGTCCCCTCGCCCCCTTCTCCTCCTCCTGCCTCTCCACCTCCACTTCCCGGCGGCAAGAAGAAGGGCTTCGCAGCCGCGGCCTCCAACCCAACTGCCGAAGATTGGAAGGAAAAAAAAAAAATAAATGAAAACCAGGGGAAAACAAATCCCTATTCAGCCATCGACGGAAGTTAATTTGAAAGGTAAAATTTGTTCGATACGTATTGCATAAGGCATGAAGTTGCTGATCTAGAAATCCTTTCCATTTATCTATTCATGCAGCATCACAAGAACAAATCTCTACATATTTGTGGACTATATGTTCGATACATCCGGTATATGAAACATCTAGATGTGTGTTAGTATGGTAAACTAATATATCTCCAAATTTTGATCCACATTCTTTGTTCAACCATGTTGATCACAGAATGAGAGTTTGCCATTATGGAAATGTATCTAACATTGTCACAAGATCTTTTGTGTGAACTCGAAATAAAAAATTAAGGTAGTGGCTGCATCAACCCCTCCTATCAGTACAGGGTATGTGAGGCGGGTGCTGGACACTAATTCTTTCATCATTGGGATGTCCTTCTCGTCTCACTGGAAACTGTGGTTGGGACAGACTGGTACCATGGCTGGTTTGGCTGGTACGAGGTGTGATCCGACTGGATCGCTTTTTTCTTTCATAATTTTTTTTTTTTTAAAAAAAGTGAGAGAGCAGCAGCAGGGGGGACTATCTCCCGGGGTTTTTTTTTTTTTTTATGATAAAAAAATAGGGAAGGAGGGATAAATCCCGGTATAGCTATCCCGTAGGTTCCCAATTTACTAGGTAATGTTCGATACAAGCTGCTCGGATTTGTACAAGTTTTTTTCATCGGTATGACACCACCAAGATGCCGGTCCATAGAATGGGGACAAAGAAGAAGATCCTGATCTCTCACTTTAGCATATATAGAATGGAAACAAAGGAAAAGATCTTGATCTCTCACTCACACTAACGATTGTAGGTTTCAGGATAAATCCTGGATTTAATCGAATCACCATAAGGATCCTTTCTCGAACCAGCGATTGATTGGTAGTAAGGCAAAGTCGCGGTGTCATGTGCTCTTTCAATAGCGTGCCTCATGTTCAACAAAGAAAGGAAGAGAGAAACAAGTTTAAGGATATTAAAATATATTATTATTTATTAAATTTCAGTTAAAATGAACTTAAAAATTTACAAAAGAAATCCTGGTATGATACCAAGGAGAGTTATGACTGCAGCATCATGATACCATACCATTCCAGGACCAAATTGGTACAGGCGCTACAGGAGAATGGAACATAGATAACTGTATTTTCAAGCATAGAAAGAAAGTGCAAAGCTATGGATGCTTAAAATAAGCACCGTTACTTCTGATGGCACAAATGTATCGATACTTTTAGAAAGCATCGTTATTTCTGATGGCCATCGATACTTTTAGAAAGCATCGTTAAGTAACGACATTTTTAAAAAATATCAATAAGCATCGATAAATAAAATATCGAAAAGAGTGCAAATGTATCGATACTATTTAGATGCTTCGTCAAATAACAATATTTTAAAACATCCATAGTGTTATGGAGATATAAGATGATGTTTTAAAATATCGTTATTTGAAGGTGCTTTAAAGTGTTGTCGGATTTTTCTACTTTTTTATTTATTTATTTATTTTTTTTGATTATCTTGCTCCCCTCATCCCCTCCACCCTCTCAAGTTTATTGTCAGAGCTATCCTTGGCGGATTCTTAGCCATTTTTCTTCTAATTGGCCTCCTCGAGCGATCCTTCCCTTCACATGCATTATCTCCTTAAGGTAAAAATCCGAAATCCTATTTGGTGTAATATATTTTAGATTTTTGATTTTTTGTATGATGCATGATCTTGAAAAAGTATTATTTGATTTTCTTATTCTTGGGAAGGGGTGGATCTGGGATTTTCTTGGAAGATTTGGTAGAATTGGAGGATAATTTGAGGAATTTGAGTTCGGATTTGGCAGAATTGGTATAGTTGGATTTGGTCAGTTTGGTGGGTTTGACAAGCTTGGTGGAATTGGAGGTTTGGGTGTGGAGGTATGGTTTTCGTTCTCTAAGATGGGTTTTTTCTTGGAAAGGAGGGGTTTTGATGAGGCGGATTTCTCGTCAGCCTCCATGGAGATAAAGTTTTTCCTGCTAAGAAGCTTAGATTTTTGGAGTTGGTACTCTTTGCCAGCACCATATACAGATACCGTGCTAACTCTCAAGCAATGCTCCATACATTGAATTTTGAATCATTGATTGAGGAAGTGATATTAATGAGCCAATATTGAACCTCATGGAAACTATTCATGATGGGAAATGTATTAGGCAAAAGAAAAGGATTAGGATGTATTTAGGGAAAAATTAGATCATAAATATTCTCGTGCAGTTTCTTTAGAAGCAGGTTAGGAAATTTGAAGTCATTTTCCAAAGAAAAAATTCACTACTTTGATGCTGAAGCTCAGCAATGATGAAAATTTGGAGATAGCCAGAGCTCATTGATTTAATTGGATCAAAAATATATGAAGTCATTGTATCAAACGAGCTTATAAATTGTCCTCCCTTTCCATCTTTAGAAGATAACGTTCCTGAAATGACTATTGATAAGTCAAATACTTTCATTTGTGCCATCTCCTTCCAAAAAAACAGTAATGTAATCAATGTAGTAACTGATTAAGTGTCAAGCTTCCTTCAATAATATCGATCTTTCTATTAAATGTGTCATGTACATGTATACTGGGGACATATATTGGTCGTCACTCACCTCTAAAATGATTTAGCCTTTTTCATTGCTTTCTAAAATCATGTCAGGCAATTAATATTAAAGAAATTTAAAATAATGAAAGATTTTGAGATTATGAGCAACAATAATAATGATGAAAAATGATCACCGTGGTACAAACAATAACATAAAAGAAATGAGATGACCTTTAAACGGTAAATCATTTTCATTGTTTCTTCAAAGCATGTCAGGCAATTTATTACAAATTAAACATGAAGGATTTGGGATTACGAGCATCAATAATAATGATGAACAACGACCACTGTAGCATAGCATAAATCGTAACAAAAAAGAATGGGTTCTAAACAAATTTTAGTAGCACATACCTATGAACAATTTTGAAGTAAAACTTTTATTCATTCTTCTACCAGACTAGCTGGTCCCCATAGAGGAGGAAGAATGAAATAGTACATATTATGAGAATCACAGAACCTAGTAAGTTGCATAAAATGAAGAAAATCAAAAAGATTTTCTTGCAAAGTTGTAATTGATGAAATCACCTTTGTACTGTTCTGATTGTGATTTTAAGTTGGATGAGAGAAAAAGGTCTTTGGTGGACATTGAAACATATTAATGACAATTCGATGATCAGAAAAATAATCTAAAGACAATGAACAAAAGTTGCCACATTATTTACTCCTTGGAGAAGGAAAGGAGAAACTGAGCTGGAGGAAGAGGAGAAAAAGTAGAAAAGTAGTGGGAGAGAGGGAGAGAAGTCATGGGCAGATCTGAAGTTTGGCTTTTCGGTATATCAGACTAACTAAAGTTTGGCTTTTTGAGTAGCAGGGGAGGGAGGGGGAAGAGACAATCGGGAGTAGAGTAGAGGAGAGAAGTATTTAATGGGAGTGGAACCACCACGACTGTTGACAGAGAGGAGGGGGAGAGGCCACAAGTTCGCATGGAGTTAGTGTGGAGCTAAAGTGGAATGGGCAGGGAAGTCAAGCCAGTAGGAGTGTTAGCATGGTAGATCGTTTATTGTCATGGGGGAATAATAGTACAAAAGTTTCCAACCTTCGATGTAATAGTGTTTGATAAATATTGGAGTCATCTTTTCTACTACTGAGTATTGTTTTTGTGAATAACTTAGTTTTGTAAGTGTTGGCCTAATGCTTCTTTCTTTATGATCTTTCTGGTACATGAGCTTTTATTGGCGTGGCTCCCTTTGCTGCCTGGTTGTTATGCAATTGCATGAAATGGGGGATGTATTTTCTTTGTATTTTGTAGTTACTGTTTCTGCATTCCTAATAGAGTTCGTCCAGTTCATTTATTCATTGGTTTTTGATATTTAGATTATTCGATGTTAATGCTTTGGTCTAAAGCTTCTTAGTTTCACATTTTGCATTTGGGAGTTAGTCTTGGTAAAATTCTCAATCAAGTGAATTATGCTTATTCTTCTATGCCTTTTCTGATTTTAAGAGAAATATGTAGTATGCATGCTTGTAATTATATATTGGATAATTGCTTATTTATTTATGAGTATCATAATTTTTTTATATTTTTACTCGTCATATTAATATTGACTGTATAATTTTCTTGTTTTAAGATAAGTTGCAAGTTCAGTCTTGTTTATCTTACGGTAGACAAAAGTTGGATAAATAAATCAAGAAATAATAAAGAATATTTTTGATGGAGTTCATGATTTTATTAAATTGATATGGATAAAAGTAGTTGTATTGAAAGATTTTATATCCATGCTGGAAATGCATAAATATTTTTTTCTAGATCCACAAATTGTTGAAGGACATTTGGCATGGAATGGTTTTTTAAGAGGTTATACTAAGTGAATTTTTCATGAAAAATTTATATTACCATCATCAAGTAATCAATCATTGTTTGATCTTAGATCCACTAACATATAAGAGAATCCTGTAGGAGATAATGATATGAGAGATTTGATCATAGATACTTTTGGACATAGTATTGAAAGTTTAGGAGATTCCAGTAGTATACATGAAGCAATTGTCGATGAGTCCACAGCATCTCACAGAGCAGTCGCATCGAGATCGCGGTGTTTAAAGAGTTGATGGGATCAGAGCTTATGAAGTGAGGGGTTATGATGTTGGAGTCTCTCCTACTGAGTTATCTGTGATGAATAGATATACTCAGGATGTTAAAGACTATGTAGAATGCACATGTTCACAGACTCGAGATAGAGATAGAGAAGATGCGACAAAGTTGTACTGCAGATATAACAAAAATGCAAGCTATGAGGGAGCATCTTGAGCGGCTTACATCTGTAATACAGATGTATGCCCCATCTCAGGTAAACATATATATTATTAAATATATATTTTTTACATAAAATCAATGATTTAGAATACATTATATATCGATTCGCAATTCAAGCTTTTTTATATGCTTCTTGTAGGCTCCCGGCATATCAGGCACTCGTGGAGAGGGTGATGACCATTCTTCTACCGATGATTGATATCATATTTTTGTTTTTAGCCTTATGTTTGATAGATATTTCATTTTGTTGAACTTTGGATTGTATGAACTATTGTCAATAAAATATAAAATTTTATATTATTATACAGATTTGCTATTTATGCTTGGTTATATTATGAGTGGTGGCAATTGTATAAGTATATGTTTAATTAATAAAAAATTATATAGGTATTTTTGTATTATAAATTTTATATATTTATTTTTTAACAAAAATTTATTGATTCTTTTAAATGCGATCAACTTATTAACGATGCTTATCAAATAATGTCGACCACTTTTAAGCATCTAGAAAAGTCAACGTGTTAAAGTACCGGCGAAACGAAGTCCATGACAGGGTTTTTCTGGTATTTTTTTGCATCGCAAATGTATGATGTTTTTTAAAAACATCAACATATACCATTTTAGGTCCTGCGAATCGATATACCATTTTAGGCCATGCGAATCGATGCTTTAAAGTATTAGTAAATTTTTAAAGTCAATGTTTTAAGGTGTTGGCATATTATTTGGTGATATTTTTTAAAAACATTGAAGGAGTTTCTCTCCACGCAATATAGTTGGCGCTCAGCCGATGCTATATATAGTGTTGGGATGTTTTTTCCTGTCACTAAGTCTCTTTGAGCATCACCTTTGTTTGCTTTCTTGTAGTGAGGGATCGGCACTAGTATTTCAACCTTCCATGAAATTGTTCAGATCTCTTGAGAGCCCCCTCCTCTGTGTCATTTCACAGTCAATTTCGATGGGAGTCTTCGTCGAGGTCAGGGAGGCTCGGCATTTATCATCCGTGGTCCTCGGTTGGGTTTCTTGATTGCCGGAGGCATCCACTTCCATGATCCGTCGATGCCGATGACGGAACTGTATGCGACATGGGCAGGTATTGCTTATGCCCGATATATCCTCCATCTGGACCATCTCATCATTGAGGGTGATAGGCTACGGTGATCTCTTGGATTCGTTAGATCTTGAGGTCCCTGTCCTCTCATCCTATTATCCGGGATATTGGTCTCCTTAGGAATGTGTATCTGTCATGATACGTCATATTTGCAGGGAGGTCAATTTCGTTGCTGATTGGGTTGCTTCACATATTGCAACCATTCTAGTTTTATTTTCTGGCCATCTTAGTAGACTACTTTTGTACAGTTATGCAATATTATACTTTATGATTTTTTGGACTGTATTCATTCTCGTTATATTTGGATAGAATGCCCCGTTTTTATCAAAAAAAAATTGTTTGGATCTCTCGATATAGATTGATTCATTAGTAAAAAGAATGCTCCGGTTCTAGGATGGTATCCACCGGAATAAACCAAGGTTTTCAAGTAAGATGAAATTACATTATTCCAATTAAAATTTCTTATTTTCTAATTGTTCTGTTATGCCTTATGCTTTTTTAACTACATGTGACCCTCCCACTTTTTGAAGATTGTATTTTCTTATATGTAGTTATGCTTCCTGAAGTTATTGTGCCTATATTTTCTGCACTTTGTAGTTATATGTCATCTCAAATTCACTTTACCATAAATAATTGGCCTCTTAATTTATATAGTATATGTATACAAACTCAAGATTAAAATGTATTAATGTTTATGGTTTAAGGCTACTTACCAAGGAAGCACTTTGAAGTTTCGTTATTATGGATTTTTGTTATTATCGTAGTTAGATGTATACAGACTTTTACTGGATCAAAAGGGTTATACAAATGAGTTTCTAATATGATGAAATGGTTTATTCATTTTGCATATCGATCTTATCGGAGCGTCGTGGTTCAAATCATTTTATAGACATTTTTAACGAGGCTTGTGAAAATCATGACACAAACTAGATTGGATTGGGAGGGTGTATGGCAGGAGCCATGTAAATATTGGGATAGTAATGAATTCAATGCCAGAAATCAAAAGAATAAGAAGATTCGTGAATTCGATTGTGGTGAATGGGCTTCCCACTTCATATTGGTGGTTTCATCAGCATTAACAACCATGCAGCAAGATTGGTATTGATACTTTTTTTATTTTAGTATTAATATGCATATATTCTCTATCAAGTTCACACTATTAATAATATAATTTTATTTTTAAAGTTACTATGTTTGTGTTATAAAATTCAGATGCAAAAATTGAATCTAGCACCTATGTTGGATGAGTTCTTCAGACACATCTATCAAAAAAAAAAGGATGACAATAAGTGAATGAATAAGAAGGAAGAGACATCATATATAAGTATTCAAAAGACTCTACTTTAATTTACATATTTATACTATTACATATTTAACTTCTTGTGTCTAATATCTTTCATGTATTAATTTATACAAAAGTTGTAAGAGATGCAATCAAATCAGAGCTCGACTGGGAAGGATGGTGCAAAATCATCATAGCAATAGCTTTAGCATCATGTATAGAAAGAGAGTTGGAATGAACAAGGGACGGATTTATGGACTCCAATCACATGCTAGTTTGTTGAAAAGCTTCTCATCTCTACCGCATATCCTAATGAGTCCCCGAGGAGTGAATTCAGGAGGGATAAGATTTATAGTATGTTTGAGACCGTATCTACTCGAAATAAGGAGTAGCTGCTCAGAACAGTCATTTAGCAACTCAGAACAATGAATTAGTTGTCCAAAACAATGACTTATTTGTTCGAGTTTTCTTATGCTACGAAGTTTATGTGCCTGATGATGAAGAAGATATAGGTGAAGTCTTTATCTTAGCACATTTTTTGTCTACAATTCTAGCACCATCTCTAGTTACTACCTCTGTAAATGATGATGATTGTGATGATGATGATGATCACGAGAATGGTCACTTATAATTTTCTATCTTGATCATGATTGAGATGATGATACTTTGATATTTTTTATTTTTGTTAGAACTTGGATATGATAAAAGAATGATGATACTTGTGGAACTTCTTTTATTTACGGACTTGGATATATGAGTTCGCGATTATTATAGTTTTTATTTTGTATCGGGTGTATTAATATGTTATATTTATTGTGATGATTGGGTATTAATATGCTATATTTACAAATATAAATTTGTTGTAATAGATTATTTATATATATCAATTGTATTAAAAATATTTTAGTTTTTTTAATGATCATATTTAAATATTGTGAGGGATGTTTTTCTCGGAAATATATTTTGTGAGAAATTTTTTTCGCTGTCAAGTCATTGTGAGGGATTATTCTCTCAGAAAGTTATTTAGTGAGAGTTAATTTTCTCAAAAATATAGAAAAGTCATTTTAAAAATTCATCGAATCCCTCGAAAAATCTTTCAAAATATTTTTTTGGAAAATCCTTGATAATATTTCCTCGATAATATTTTCTTGGAAAACTTTTTAGAAATATTATTTAAAAAATTCTCGAAAAGTTTTCCTCAAAAATTTCTTTAGAGAATTTTTCTCAAAAAATCTTTCGGAAATTTTCTTGAAGAATATTCCATCGAAAAATCTCTCGAAAAATTATCGAAAATTTCAAAAAAAAGACATTGTTGAAAAATCTTTTGAAAAATAAATTTTCTCGAAAAAATTTTCGAGGATGGTTTCTCCAATGACCTTTTTTTTGTCAAAAATATAAATTTTCAATATTTTTTTCTTTTCCCTTGGAAAATCTTCAGAAATTGCTATTTTTTATAGTGATTAGATTTGAATGGATTTAGTATTATTACTAAAGTAATAATACTAGAGCTTATATAAAAGAAGTATACGAGACTTATGCAAACATATGTTTAATTCTAAATTAGCTATGCAATAAATAGATTTTAGGTAAAGAGCCAAACAATACTAAAAAAATATATCTTTTAGTTTGGTGCCATTTTGATAATCTATTACACTTTGATTGGGAGTTTGGAAAAGAAAAGAAATGAAAGAAAATATTAAGTAGAAAAAAAAGGAAAAAAAGATAGAAGTATATTTATTTCTTCTTCTTTGGAATTTAAGGAAAGAAAAGAAAATATTTTTTTCCCTTCTTGATTTGAAGTAAAAATGAAAAGAAAAGAAAAAAAAATCTTACAACTTTTTTAACTATTAGAGGGTAAGATGAAAATTATAAAAAAAAATATTAAACTCTTAATTATTTTCTAATTTGCTCGATTTAGAAGAGAAAAAAATTATAAGTTTGAGACAGTTTGTGTTCCCTCTATTTTTCTTATTTTCTTTCTTTTTCTTCTATTAAATATTTTATTAAAAAAATGTTAACTTTTTTCTATTCTTTTCTCTCATCTTTTATTTTTTCCTTTATTGGTGAAAGTGGGTTAGGTTCAGCCCAACCTAACATCAAAAATAAAGAAATAAAGTAAATAAGATTTAGTTGGTCGATCAAAAATACAAACACTTTTTTTTTTTGGTACAGTCGAGCGGTCACATAGCTTTGGTGCAAGGGCAGCCAAAAGATCAAGAGAAAGAAATCCCTGAAGGGGCAGATGAACACTCTCGCCATGGGACCAGGACCAATCAGTAGAATACTAAGCAACATAGGAGGCAATCCAGTTTGCAGCATAATTTGCCTCCCGATAGACATGGCGGGCTGTAGCTATTATAGGAAGCTACAGGAACTTCCAAATATCACGAAGGAGAGGATGGGCATCATAGCGGTTCGACCTATCTTGAATCTAGGAATAATAATAGAAGAGTCACTCTCAATAATAATCCTGTGAGAATGCAGATGCTGGATAGCTCCGATGTACCAGCCCTGTAGCTTTGAGCTCTACTTCTGGGACAGACGGGTCATGAAAAAAAATCTTCTCAGCCTAAGAAGCATCCCATCATCCCGAATGACATACCCTGCATCACCATTAGCACTGCGAACATTGCCATCAAAGTTTACCTTGACAAAACCCATAGGAGGGGCTTCCAAGAAATGTAAATGCCCTCCAGGCCGCTGTCGAGATAGCATGGGAGTCCTAGGAATCTGGGGTTGCAAGGGAGGCAACAATGCCAAACTGGTGATACTCCATCGCTATGAACTGGCTCTCTAAAGAACCCGATGAGCCGGGATGATCTCAGCCTCAAATTATCACATTTCTAGACAGCCAAATATGATAGGCAATGTAAGCAACAAGATGGGCTATTGTGCTATACTCTGGTGGAGAAAATCAAGGAAGGAGCACGGCCATAAACCATCATTGACATCCCAGGACCAACTCCCGGCAAGCCTCCAAATCAACTCGCTCTAGGGTAGCTTATGATCGCATGCTCAGTGAATTCATCTGACTACCACAACCAGGCAAGACACGGCAACTCCATACTTCTGTGCCCGAGAAGAGTCCTTGTAGGAAGACGATCCTAAACCATCTTTCAAAGGAAGAGATGCACTCTTGGGTGAACGGGA
Organism: Areca catechu; assembly: GCA_021397845.1. Lineage (NCBI taxonomy): Eukaryota > Viridiplantae > Streptophyta > Magnoliopsida > Arecales > Arecaceae > Areca > Areca catechu. The sequence goes on along the minus strand of CM038052.1, from coordinate 19,568,809 downwards.
ATTCTCCATATCCAGGCTGTCACAAATTTCATATCAGAATGTCCCTGCACAAACATAAAAGGTGCTCGAAGAAGCCTTGTGGATCAGCAAGATGGGCCATAGACCCTCAGGTCCTGGTCTCGGTGATCAAAATCGGGATAGCAAGAATCCGAGAGGCTAGCTGGCTCCCAAAAGTCTAGATATCTCCTGAACTTTTCAAGCCCTACCATCATCCGTCAATAGATCATAGACCGGAGATTGGCACCGACTCCATAGTCACAAAAGTCAGCCACCTAGATAGAGGAAGAGTAGAAATTCATGTATCATGATTGACATCAATAATGGTCCTATCATCAAACCAAACATCTGATACGAGCCATCACAACAGGGGCATGACCATAAATCTCCCTCCATATATAGAAGCAACCGTGGGTCATCCAAATCTGGAATCCCTGACTTCAAGCATCATAGTGGGCTCTCATCACCCTACTCCACATCATAGTGGGCTATCATGTCTGGGCCTCCATAGAAAGTTACGAAAAATGTGCTCCATCTTCTTAAGCAAGAGCTAGAAATCATGGTGCTGTAAAGAGCCAAGGACATATTTTTTTTTTTTCGAGTGCAACGAGAAAGTAGCGAGTGCAAAAGATAGTTCTTTAGAGCATGGTTTCGTATCCCGATGGAACATCATGTAAGATGCGGTGACAAGGCATCATCCCGAAGTACCTTGATGGGATAATCCCATCATCGTTCCAGCATGTTGATCAGCGCACAATGGGATTTCCATCAGGATATGGGATGGCATGGTGGCCATGTTTCACGTAAAAGATCCAGCCCTACGAAATTAAAAAACTTGCTCTGCCGTTCGTTTAAAAGAGTTACTCGAGGCTCGTAACCGCCTAATTCTACTGCAATCTGATGAGCTCATGAGACCGGAGATACGAAGCTCATGAGAGGCAAGAGAGCTTTAGAGCAGGGATATATAACACGAGAACATCAACAGGTTTTTGGAGGCCCAACTCGTGGAAGAGAGCATATAACAAGCACCGAAGAGTATCTATCCCCTGGTCGCATAGGAAGAGCCGAAAAGCCTGATGAAGAAGAGTAAAGCTTCTACGTACAAACTCCCAAAACAAAAGGTAGTGGCATGCCTGTGAATGATACGGGGATGGATGGGAACAAGAGAGGTAGGTAGCAGGGAAATTAATATCCAAGAAGGAAGTCATGTCATGCTTGTTTTAAGGTGGGAGGAGGTTTCGCATCGAAGTTGGGTGTCCCGTATTCTAATAAGTATATATTACATGCCTCGTTCAACAACGAACGATTTGCCAGTGCGAGACTGGACCAATGCATGGAGGATACGGACGATGATCTTAGAATTCTCACCTTTTAGAAGCCTGGAGTTACAAAACATTGAATCTTAACCAATGATTTATGAATGCTATGGTCGATCATACTTTTAATTTCTGATCTTTGAAATTTTAATTCTTAGATTTCACTTATGAATTCTATCTCTCAGAATTCTCGCCTTTTAGAAGTCCTGGAGTTAAAAACCATTGAATCTTAACAATGATCTTTTAAAAAATTAAAAAAAAAATAATTAATGGCAGTCCACGTCTAGCATTCATGTAGGTAAATGCTAATATTAATATCATGAATGTTAACATTCTCCTATTTAGGTGACATTAATTTTGTTATATTTTGAAAACAAAATATCTAGTTAAGATAACTTTAATCTTATGTAATATTTATAAAAATAAATAGTCATGCAACAACTCCAGGTCACCATTCCATCCAATAAGACCCTTAATGTGGATCATAGCGGTAACTATATCATTAAAGTGATACAGGCCCTTCCATAGTCACGCGCATCGATAAACTTTATCAACATGAATCAAGTATGATGGTATGGCAAGCAACAACAATAAACTAAAATTTGTTATTTTTGCTTGTCGGCCCTTGATTTCTCTCTTTAAGTAGTGCAAGCATATCTAAGAAAGTTTGTTTCAAACCATAAATAGATTTTAACAGTCTACACACCATATATTCTTTACCAACTATCTTAAAATCTTTAGGTTGTTCTATATAAATCTTTATTTAGGTTTTCATTTAAAAATGTGGTTTTAACATCCATCTGGTATAACTCTCTCATAATGAGCTGTAAGTGCTATGATCACTTTAAATGCATCCTTGAGGACCCCGGAGAAAAAATTAACATAATCAATTCCTTCTCTCTGAGGAATCCTTTGGCAACCAGTCTAGCTTTAAAGCTCTCTATTTTCCTTTGGAATCCTTTTAGTCTTAAAACTCATTTGTATTAACGGGCTTGCAACCTTCAAAAGGCTTAACAAGCTTCCAAACTTTAATATGCCGCATAGACTGCATCTCATCTTTCATTACATCCATCCATAGTTCCTTTTGAGGACTGAAAATAGCTTTTTAAAAAAGTATTGGATCCACTCTACATGACCAATGTCATAATCATTCTCTCCTAAATAGACCATATAACCAGAAGATATGGTAGACCTCTTTTCCCTTGTAGACATTTTTAGTGGAACTTCTACTACTGCATCTTGTATCCAGGAAACCTCTACAACTGATTACTGTAAAGGTTTTCCTTCTTAATAGGAGTAATCACAAGTGAAGGTTCCACAGTCTCTTAGTGCATGAGAAAAGGAATATACACAGTGATAGTTTGTTCACTTCTTTCTATGATCTAAGAATGATTATTTTCATCAGCTATATTAAATTCCGAAAATTTAGATGTTTGTGATTCCATAATTCTAGATTCTTGGTATGGACACCAGGGCCTAAAAATATCGACAGGTTGAACCACACATCCTTGGGATCATCTATGAATAAAGCCCTAGATCTAACCCTTTTTTTATTTAAATATTTATTTTAAATTTTGTTATTTTGGTTTAGTTAGGGTTAGCCCCTTTTACCAACTGGAATTAGGGTTTTATTTATCTAGCCTTTTGGGTTAAACCACTTTTACCAAGTTGAATCACTTATTTACATGTCTTGCCTTTCGATCAAATTGGGTTCCAATTAATCAAGTAGGACTTTATTATTTTTTTGAGTCCTGTAAAAATTAGTATTGAGTCTTGTATTACAAGGGAGACCAATTGAAGACCCATGTGAGAAGGATTTAGCGCCAACATGAGAAGAAATTTTAGGCGCCACTTAATTTTAAGATAAGTAAAGCATAAGGACTCTCCAAGATGGTGCTCTCCCACTCAAATATTCCATGCCAAAATCATTTTTTCTTGTCGCCCACTTCAACTAGGAGTCCCAAGGAATTTGCTCAATTAAGGGAAGAAGGTTCAATGGGTTTCTACTTCAAGAGTTCAAGCAATCAGGATGGAAGCTGCTTAATTCTCCTAAACTCAAGAGTTTCACCAAAACTCTTGAGTCTTCTTCAATCCAGACTGAGGAGTCCCTCACCTGCAGACAACCACATGATCCAGACTTTAGAGTCCAAGACACCCAAGAGCAGGATTCTAGGAGTTGTCTTCCAAGGGAGCACAAGACTAATGTTTGTGTCCCTTACATCTCTGGTTAGGGGTCTATAAATACCCCACCAGCCCTCCTTGTAATTCATGAATTATAGAGAAATCCAACAAAATTCTGCTGAATTTTTTCTTGCTGTGTGCATCGTGGGTGTGACGCCCTTCCTTTGTTCCTTTGGAGCATCGCGGGGTGTGAGGCCCTATTTATCAATCCGATGAAAAGATCCAGCCAATCCTTCTAAACCCTTCCCTTCCTTCCTTTCCCTTCTTTTTTGCTTTTAACCTTAGTTTCTTTGTTGAGTATTTTGCAGGTGACCAACAATCCAGATCTGTTGTTCTTGCCTTGGAACTGGCATCGTGTGGACAATTGAAGCCCGAAAGCAAGATCTTGAAGTCCCAGCTTGACGATCTTGAGAGTCCTACTGGATCTGCATCAAAAGAGCGATCTACGTTGGTAACACTGAACCTTTCCCTTCTGATAAATTCTGAATCATTGAAAATCCTAGTTTACGGTGGTTTCTCAATCACCAGGTCCTGCTTTATTAATTGCTTTAGGTTTACTTGTGCGGGTAATAGACCTACTAATTTTCTTTACTGTTTCCTTTGAGTTCTCCATTAAAATCTTTAAAAAAAATATTAATTTCTGTTTTTCTTAATTGTCCCGCATCAGTTTTGGTATCAAAGCAGGTTAAATTAGGGTTTAATCTCTCTTGTGCCAAAATTTTTTGCAACTAGTTTCTCTTTAAGCACTCGATTCGGTGCTTCACCATGGCCGTCCGATCATAGGAAAAAGCAGGGCTGCAAAACCCTCACAACCCATTCAAACAGGATTTTCTATGGCGTGTAGGGGTGCCACTGTGAATTGACCCCTGAAAAAGAAAATGAGAGATAGGTTTTTTTTTTTTAGGTTTTTAATTTCTGCATCTAGGTTTTAATTTCGGCATTTTGGCCATCTTAGTATATACTATGTTGTTTTAATTATTTCTGCATGCAGGAAACTCAAAATTGCCTGATTTTTATTTTTAAATTATAGTAATTGAAAGTATTTTTCAGATTTTTCTCATAAATTATTGCGGTCTGTAGATTCTCTGCCTACCGAAATACTACCTGAGAACAGTTCTGCCTTGTTTTTCAGCAAAGCTAATTTCAGCAAGTTTAGGGGTTTTTTTTTTGCATAAATCTTGCATATTTTAATTTTCTGCATCTTAGGGTTTTTTCTGCAAACTATATCTTTGCTAAAAAAATTAATTAATTTTTAATTTCTTATATTTTTGCTTATTTGAATATCAGGGTTTTATCTTGTGTGTGCATCATCAAGTAGCCTAATCTTAAGGGCACTTGAAAATCTTAGATCAGGGCAGGAGCTCATCACCTGTCCTGGGCTCACAACAACCTTCTTTGCATCGGTCCTAACCCTAATTAAAATTAATTAGACTTAATTACTCTAGTGAGCTAGGGACACCAATAGGTCGGGTTCCAAGTATTATGTGTAAGCTAGTGCACCCATCCTCTGATTATCACTTGAATCTGGTGTCTAAGGTTAAAGGTCCAGAGGCAAACACCCTAAGTGATTTTTGTGGTTTTTAATTAGGACCCTGCGAGAGCAGGGGGAGCCTCCCACGATCTCACCTCTTACCTGACCAGTGGATAGGGTAATTATTGTATTAGCTGTAATTTTAGTTAACCCATTCTACTTGAGCTCTAGGTCTAGGAAACCTTAGTCCGAGTTGAGTTCGATGTGTTTGCATTCCATAGCTACTAGATTAGGAGCCCAATACCAGTAGTTTCGAACCCAAACCTAACCTAGCTTGACCATGGAGTCTAACCTTGAGACCTTCTTTAGGACTATGACTAAATAGTTATGACAACTTAACACTAGGTTTGACCGACTAGATGACCGATTAAGTAACCTAGAGAAAACCCGTAAGACCCGTACTGAACCTAAACTTGAGACCCCATGTCTTATACCTCCCAGCCCTAGGATAGCTCCTCGCTATGACCCCATCTGGGAGACCAACCATACGAGACCCAATTATGATTCCATAGACTAAGATGAGAGAGCCACTAGGAACTTTAGTTTATCAGAACCTACCTTGGTGGCGATCTTGATTTTGAGAATTATATTGATTGGAAAGAAAGTATGGATCTATATTTTGAGAGGAAACTAATGTCTGAAGGAAGTCAGTTTAAATTTGCTAAGCTTAAGTTAGTACCCAGGCTAAAATTTATTGGGATGATGTCGAAAGAATGATCAAACGAAGAAAAGACATATCCATAATTACCTGGGGTGACATGAAACTTAAACTTAGGCAAAAGTATCTACCTAGATCCTTAAACCCAGCTCCTATGAACCTAGATCCATGACCCATAGATCTGTGCCCATGTCCTATGAGCCTAAGAAACTTATAACCCCTAGGTATCATAACCTAGTGCTAGTCAGGTTTTCTTAGTCAGTCTAAACCCCATAGGCTTAGTAGCCAAAGATATGAGCCTAGTATTAGTCCACTTCCACTTCAATGTCAACCTGAACCTACTAGGTTTAGTGCACCTAGTCAAAACCCTGGAGCCAGCCAGTTGCCCCTTAACCGACCTACTCCTCCTACCCCATTGCTTCACAAAGCTACCATTGAGGAAGAAGTTTATGAAGCTGATGTGAGCTTAGTAGATGAGTATAAAGAAGAAGAGGAGATACCTATAGTTGACCTAGAATTAGCTGACCCTGACCATACCCAGACTAAAGCCAACCTAGGATTAGTTGATGCAGAAAATACCTAGATTGAAGCTATAGTGGAAGAACACTTAGAAAAAGAGAACCATGATCTTGCTACTACAACTTTACATGAGGAGACTTTAGAAGAAAGCTAAATTATAGAGCTTAGTCCTGAAACTCAAGAACCAAAGAACATTAGTAAGGACTTGACTTATTTAACTTATTTAGTCCAGTACCCTTAAGAAGACTTCACCCCTCTAATTCCCATTAGAGATCTCTTCCTGAGATTAGTGACCCCTTTTACTATAGGGTAGACCCTGTAGAAATACCTCAAACCTTTAAGGTCAACCCCATTAGTCTAGGACAAATTCCCGAATCCTTTTCTTATTTACTACCCTACCGAGTCAATCATGAATCTACTTCTTATTTTTTACCTTTTCCTGAAGCTTCTAGCATTTCTAAGACCATTAGATTATATTTTATAGAGGTTAGTAAGTTGCATACATCTTTTGAGCATATTAGGTTTGCCACTTACTTTTGGAAAAGCCTATGACATTTAGTAGGAATCCATGCACTGTTCTTATCTGCATGTCACCCACCTGACCAAAGGACAAACCCAGTTGTAGCTTAGGTTTACATGCATATTGATAAAAATAAAAATATTAATGAAAGCAATGAAGCTTTTCAAAAAAAAAAAAAGACTCAAAGGGATACAATGAAGGAGACTTAGTCATGGTTCTCACATAGAACTATTATATGCCCGTAGTAGTTGACCATATAAAGTCATTAAAAAAATAGGACCTAATGCCTATGTACTCGAGTTGCCACCTGAACTAAGCACTAGCAAAACCTTCAACGTTTCAGACCTTATCAAGTATAGGAAACCAACGTTGATTCCTAGTGAGCCATTTGGGCCTAATCTTGTCCTTGAGAGTGAACCAATCCAAGTGTGTCCACCTGCTATACCACCAACCCGAGAGACAAGATCGAACAGATCTTGGATGACAAGATCATTGCTACCCGGAGCAAAGATTTTCAGCGGTATCTAGTTCGCTGGCAAGGGCGACCTGAGTCTGATGATTCTTGGATCATCAGAGAGGACTTGCTGAGAGTTGACTCGGACTTGCTAGAGTGCTATGTTAGCGATGTTGATCCATACTCGACAGGGTCGAGTTTCTTCCACCCGGGGAGAATTGGTGTGGACACCAGGGCTTGAAAATATTGACAGGTTGAACCCACATCCCTGTGGATCACCTGTGAATAAAGCCTTAGATCCAACCCCTTTTTTTCATTTAAATATTTTATTTTAAATTATGTTATTTTGGTTTAGTTAGGGTTAGTCCCTTTTACCAACTGGAATTAGGGTTTTATTTATTTAGCCTTTTGGGCTAAACCTCTTTTACCAAGTTAAATCACTTATTTACATGTCTTGCCTTTTGATCAAATTGGATTCCAATTGATCAAGTAGGGCTTTATTATTTATTTTGAGCCCTGTAAAAATTAGTTATTGAGTCCTGTATTACAAGGAAGACCAAATTGAAGACCCATGTGAGAAGGATTTAGCGCCAACATGAGAAGAAATTTAGGCGCCACTTAATTTTAAGATAAGTAAAGCAGAAGGACTCTCCAAGATGGCGCCCTCCCATTCAAATATTCTATGCCAAAATCATTTTTTCTTGTTGCCCACTTCAAGCAAGAGTCCCAAGGAATTTGCTCACTTAAGGGAAGAAGGTTCAATGGGTTTTTACTTCAAGAGTTTCAAGCAATCAGGATGGAAGCTGCTTAATTATCCTAAACTCAAGAGTTTCACCAAAACTCTTGAGTCTTCTTCAATCAAGACTGAGGAGTCCCTTACCCGTAGACAACCACATGATCCATGCTCTAGAATCCCAGATACCCAAGAGCAGGATTCTAGGAGTTATATTCCAAGGAGTACAAGACTAGTGTTTGTGTCCCTAACATCTCTGGTTAGGGGTCTATAAATATCCCACCAGCCCTCCTTGTAATTCATGAATTATTAGAGAAATCCAACAAAATTTTGCTGAATTTTTTCTTTGCTGTGTGCATCGCGGGGTGTGAGGCCCTTCCTTTGTTCCTTTGGAGCATCGCGGGGTGTGATGCCCTATTTATCAATCCAACAAAAAGATCCAGCCAATCCTTCTAAACCCTTCCCTTCCGTCCTTTCCTTTTTTTCTGCTTTTAACCTTAGTTTCTTTGTTGAGTATTTTGCAGGTGAACAACAATCTAGATCTGTTGTTCTTGCCTTGGAACCGGCATCGTGTAGACAATCGAAGCCCGGAAGCAAGATCTTGAAGTCCCAGCTTGACAATCTTGAGAGTCCTACCGGATTTGCCTCAAAAGAGCGATCTACGTTGGTAATACTGAACCTTTCCCTTTTGATAAATTCTGAATCGTTGAAAATCCTAGTTTACGGTGGTTTCTCAACCCCCAGGTCCTGCTTTATTAATTGCTTTTAGGTTTACTTGTGCGGGTAATAGATCTACTAGTTTCCTTTACTGTTTTCTTTGAGTTATCCATTAAAATCTTAAAAAATAATAATAATTGCTATTTTTCTTAATTGTCCCGCATCAATTCTCCTTTCCTATAATAGAACCTATAATCTTTTGAATGTTTGAGATATCCAACAAAATAGCAATAAGTAGAACGAGTCTACAGTTTATTCTGAATGGGATTATATAATCTTACTTCATCTCAGAGATAGTCAGGTAAGTTTGTTCTACTTTACATGCTCCTCATCATGTCCTTTAAGGTGCAATTCCATCTTTTGGCTATACCATTTTATTCAGGACTACCTGGCATATTGAACTGAGCCACTATTCTATAACTTTCTAAATATTGGCAAACGGTCCTTTAATCTATCTACTATCTTCATATTTGCTATAATATTCTCCATCACAGCCAGACCTTACAATTTTGATAATTTTTCCTATCTGTTTTTTGACTTCAGTCTTAAAGATATTGAACTTATCAAGAGCCTTAGACTTTCTTTTAATCAAGAACAGATAACTATATCAAGAATAGCCATCAATAAAAGTAATAAAATATATAGAGTTACAAATCATAGATGAGTATGGTCAATTGATATTGGTATAAATGATCTATAAGAGATCAGAGCTATGTGTAGCTCCCTTTTTCTTAATCTTGTTAACTTGCCCCTACAACAGTCAATGCATATTTTTAAGTCACTGGAATCAAAAGCAGGAAGGATGTTACCATTTATCAACCTTTCTACTATTTTCCTAAAGATGTAGCTAAGTCTTTTATGCCACAATATGCAAGACTTTTCTTAATAAGTGATCTTTTGGCAACAACCTTTTCAACATTAGATGAGATGACAAAATATCAATATGAGCTAAACACGTTTTATATAATCCACATAACAAAAAGCAGTTTCCAATAAGCTTTGAGTCAAAAAATAATTAAACATAACCACTTTTAAACTCAAAAGCATAACCTTCTTTGTCTAACATTGATACTAAAATCAGATTTCATCTAAAAGATGGTATGTAGAATATATTATTTAAAACAAGTGTAAAACTAGAGTCTAGATTTAAAGAGACTACCTCTAAAAATTCTACTTCCACCTCTTTATTGTTGCTAATTATGAGCTTTGACTCTTCTTTATTTGGTTTCCTCTTGATTATGAGTTCCTACAATATATAAGCAACGTTGTTAGTTACTTCGCTATCTAGCCACCAGGATCCTAATGGGGCCATAGCTAGATTGGATTCATGCAAGATAAGAGCCAATGAATTATCTTTATGCTCGTTCTTTGCTAACCAAATTTTGTACTTTGGACAGTCAAATTTCTTGTGATCCTTCTTCTTGTAAAAGAAATACTTGATGGTCTTTGGAATGACACTAGTAGGATCACTCACTCCTTTATTCTGATTAGATTTATGAGTTTGAACAATTTTAGGAGCATCAAAATTAAAACTTTTACCTTTTTTATTATTTTTATTTAATACAAACAAGGCAATTTGGGACCTTTTTTGGTAAAACAAAAGGGATGGAGGGGATAAATCCCGGTGTAGCTATCCCCACAGGCTCCCATCCTATCAGGTAATGTTCGATTCAAGATGCTCAAAGACACCATTAAGACGCTGGCTAGTAGAACGGGGATAAAGAGAGATACTCTGACCTCTCACTCACACCAATGGTCATAGGCTCCAGAAAAATTATTGGATTTAATCGAGTCACCTACGGGATCATGCCTCGAACCCGTAACCAGTTGGTAGTGAGGCAAGGCCTCTACCAACTGGGCTATCGCCTTAGTTTTTTCTCTAAGGCAATGCACTTGAAAAATTTAGGACCTTTCACACTTTAGTTTTTTCTCTTCAGCAATGCACCTTGCAATGAGGTCATTGAACGTCCAAGTCTCATCCTAAGAGTTATAAGTTGTGACAAGGATCCTAAACTCTGAATGAAGAGTGTTAGATGCTTGATGCACAATGCAAGTATTAGGTAAAATAATATTTAGCACCTTGAGTTGAGTATGAATATGGACTATTTTGATAATATATTCCCTAACTCCGCTTTCTCTGTTATACCTCATGGAATAAAGTTTATTCAAAGGGTACCAATTTCAGTATTTGAGGACTCTCTATACCTTTGGGACACAGTAGTTGGAAAATCTTAGCCACTACAATATAAGAAATACCACTTAGCATATGTTCCAAAATAGACCACTTCATTGTGAAATAGTAGATACGGTTTGGCTTTTTCCAAGCTACATTAGCCATTTTCTCATCATCAATATTAGTAGCAACCAGATTAACAAGTTTATCAGAGATCATGACTAAGTTTACATCAGCTATTTCAAGTGCAAACTCTACATCTTGCTTCTATTTCTTGAGATTAGAGCCCGTTAATAACTCTATAGCAACCATATTATTGCTGGTAGAAAAGGTGATTGAAATAATCAAAATACGCAATATAAGGCAATAATGATACCAAAAAGCCATAAGCAGTATCTTTAATGATAATTTAAGCACATTATTATGAAATACCTTTGAACATAATACATAACATGCAGTTTTAAATTCTTATCCATAACATTGTCTAGTAAACATATTCCAATTTTCACAAAGTCTACTATCTTTGGATGTATAGATAGCTTAAATCAGTCAATGTACAACCACATGTATTATGTACCTCATCTCAAAATCTCGCACATAGCAAACACCTTTGGATAGAATAGCTATACACTTGATCAGAGATGTCCTTAATCATGCTAGAACGAAATATCATAAAATTTGGCAAACAGGTCACTTTGGTGGCTATAGTTTGACCAAACTCATGAAACTCTTCTACAACAGGACACCTTTATATCACGTTCACAACACAGCTGCTTCCTTTATTTGGAGCATAATCATATGACTTCATCATTATGAAAATTCAAAAACAAATAATTCTTATTATGTGCATCCAAATCAATTGCAACTTTGATTGACCAAAATAATTTATATATGCATATTTAACTCAAAATTTATTTCTTCTAAATATGCATCATTAAATATGTCTTTTTATTTGAGTGAATATCAAGTTTTTTGCATGTAAACTTTAATATGGTTTTATTTAAAAGGTTATTTACCAAAATGAATAAAAGCATACAATAACTCTATAATTATCTTTATACAATATTTTAACCATATATATCTTACTAATTATAGTTAAAACAGACTTAAATGCATGCTAAAATAATTTACTGAAGGTCATGGACTGATCTAAAATTCTGAAATTCTTTAGCATCTATTTTGTCACATTTTAAATTCATTTTGAACTTCACTTTAGCACAATTAGATCATTCAATCTTTAAATTCATTCAATTCAAATCCTAGTCATGGATTTTGTCCGGCTACCATGATGGATTTGTCGCACAAAGTCACCTTCCATATCATCCCCTTCTACCACATAAGTAGGCTGCATGATATCACATAGCAATTCCATCACATTAGCTAGATGGAATTCACAACTAAGGTTTAATTAAACAAATGTAAATGTTGAATAATCTGATTATACCAAATTAAAGTTTAGGAAAAAATTAAAAAACCTTCAAATAATTTAAGATTTTTTGCGTAAGGAAGCCTTCCAAGAAATGTAATACAATGGATACACTAAACATAGCAAATAACCCACCTAGAATAACTTAAATCATTACATACACGTTGAACGATGAACGAAGGAAGGACTCAAATAAAGATACGAAACCAACAACAAATAAAAACTTGCAAATTAAGCTGTCTTAATTGCAAGCTAATATAAATGCCCTTTTAATCTGGAAATTCCATGAGAAGTAGCCTTCTTTAATAGAGGATCCATCTCAGTTCCTTCGTGACATAATGCAACCCCAAGCCTAAAGCTTACAAATATTACATTGTAAGAGCAAGCTACGATTTTAAAATATAAGGCACCTCATCATATAAGAAGAAAACAAAGTTCAATGTAGTACAACAATTTTTAATTTGCTGTCTCTATAATGTTGTATGGTTTTTCATATTCAGATTCTGGTTTTGGAATTTCATTAGTCTCCATTTTTTTTCTCAAGTCCACCATCCACCATGCTTTTAGCCAACAACACTCGAAAAATATAACCACATCCCCTAGATAGGGTGCACTGGCCTTGGATGCAAAGGCTTTCCATGGAATCCTATGCCATAACAAAAGCCATCATCAATCTGGGACAAGCAACCATTATTTGGGGATATCTCAGCCTCTAGCATAAATAAGGAGGAATGTTGGAACTTGGAAGCCTTTGAACAAAGCTTGCAGAGGAAAAGGGCATTGTTAATGGTGGTCATGAGGATGTTTGGACAAGAAGGAAAAGAGTGGCATTCTGGTCAAGAGATTACACTGCATTGCTGTGATGCAATGAGCTGTTTTGTACAATGTACTCGGCAAGACCAAAAGCAAACTAAACATCATTTCATTCAAGGAAATCATTGTCCCTAAAACCTTAGGCTTCCACCTTCGAGAAATTCTCCTCCCAAACGGTCCCGAAGGAGTTCAAAAAGAAATCTAATCTACTGACAATGGACAGAGCCTGCTCCCACCATCAGACCTCATGCATGAATCACCAATTTCATCCAAAAAAGTAAACAACCGAAAAAAGCAAGGAAAAAGGGAAATGGTTAAAAAAAAAAAAAAAGGTCTCCTCTCTTCTTTCTCCAATACAACTTTTTTTTTCTTCTCTCCAATTTCTGCTTTAACTTCATCAACTTTACATGGTTTAACCATCATAGTAGAGGCTCATGCATCATTCCATGCAGCAAAAACTGGCATTTGAGCCATGGAAATTGTTGGCCTGACCTGGGTTGATGGAATCCAAGAACTCATTGCGCTGGAACCGATGAAGCTGGGTGAAGTTTTGGAGTAGAGCATCGACAGACCATGACGGTCGGGGCTCCCCTCCATGGAGTTGCTCGGGCTGGTTACCAGTGATGATGAATTTGATATGTGCTTGCTTCCTATCTTGCCAGAATCCTCCAACCCTTTGCCATGCAGGGCTGCTGAGAGAGTCGTGGAGCTCCGGCAATCATCGATACTTGTCACAGGGTTGTGATCGAGCAATTCAGAGGATTGCGATATTTGCTGAGGGGAGTGGTAGAGGACCATCTTCCAATCAGAACCACAGATATTGTTCTCTTCGGACGGATCAAGCTCTCTGCTGCTCTTTTGTGTTGAAGAGGCATCATTGTCGGCTTCTGGTGCTTTCGTCCTTCTCGCGAGCTCACCTGATAGCAGTGTACTGCTCGCCATAATCTTTTCAACGTCGTATCTTGTTATGTCAAAGTTTGTGACAGCATTCACCCCGCGGAATTTAATTGCAGCAATATCATAGGCTTCAGCTGCTTCCTCTTGAGTGCCTAAGAATTTATCTCGCTTGTGAGAACTAAAGTTGTGCCGAATGAAACAGTATTATCCTTACAGTCTATTTTATATCCTATACATTTTTCCCAACGGAGAGTCTTGAAGAAGCTTGTATAACTCAAAACACCAGATAGAAGTAGTTGCCCATTTTAATTCTCTCTTTTGATTAGAAGGTTGTAAAAACCTGTCAACTTAGATCTTTGATATAATCAAGAAACCAGCCTTACAAAAGTATAGCCATTTTGGAAAGAAAAAGATCACCAGATCAAATAGCAACATGATAAAACTGTTAATTTTTTGAGAACGATCACAACAAATGAGTTGTAAGATTAAATCGATAGAACGATGTGTGACATTGGCACCAGGCAGGCACATGTTAACAAAAATAACTTCATAGACTTACTGAAGGTTCCAAGGTAAAGATCTTTGTTTCCAGCAACCCTCCCGATTCGAGCTTGCCATCTTCCATGTTGGTGATGCCTGCAGATCGGTGAGACAGATGATTTGATCAAAAATAGATCTCATCAAGGAAAGGATTGTGGTTCTGCGTTGACTGAGAAGTGAAAAAACCTTGTTACTCCTCGGTACATGGAAGCCCCTCTCGAAAACCCACTGCTTTTTCTGCGACCAAGATCACAGAAGAGAACATAGAAGTTCTGTGCAATACCAAGCCAAGTTGTTCTATGAGACTGAAGCAGAAGGATTTTACCTTCTCAAGTGGGCAACATATTCTTGCCTGCTCATGTTTTTCATTTCTTCCAGCTCTTCTTGGTAGCTTTCCAACTGCATGAACCCCAACTTAGGCCATTAACATCAAAAATAAAGTAGTCAGATGTTGGGGTTTTGTTTAGCAAAGGTGCAAGGATCAAACAATACCGGGAAATTGATATGTGTTGATGGTCCCCAGTATTTCAGAGCAGCCAAGTCATAAGCTCTTGCAGCCTTCTCTTCCATGTCGTAACCCCCTGGAATCACAGAAGTTAGTGCTGTACCAGTACAAAGGATTTGGAGGTAGCCAATAGAAATCTTAACAAGAAGAGATGCCTACCAAGATAAACTGAAGAAGACATCGAGTTCCATGACATTACCCCCAGGCAAGAAGATGGCGAAGATTTTATGCAATAGTAAGCAAAAGTTGGTCAAAAGCTCAAGCATTAGGGAAGAAAAAGTTAATAAAATGTAATTTTGATGAGATTCTCTCTCTCTCTCTCTCTCTCTCTCTCTCTCTCTCTCTCTCTCTCTCTCTCTCTCTTTTTGGGCTAGCTCTGCCGACCTTGCCTTCCTTTCCTTGTCTGGCCTTCCTTCTTGCAACTGTTGTCCCAAAGATGGGCTTCATATCTCCCAGTCCACCTATGTCTGATTCACAAAACACATCACATACCAACATGAGAACCTTTTAAATACAAACGGTCCATGGAAAAAAAAAAAAACAAGCAATAGGAAATACTAGCAAAAAACAAAATCGAATAAATTAAATAGATGGCGAGACCTCGGAACGAGAACCTAAATAACTAAATAAAAGGCCAGCTTTATAAACCAATGCACCACATTCCCCAACACTGACCTGGTAACACCCCTATACTGAGATGTTCTCTGGCCAAACGTATCAATGGACTTCCTATGAACTGGCTGCTTCTGGCCCCCTTTGCCAGTCCCTCTCTTCTTGGTTGTATCTAAGATCAAACGATCAGTTCTTGCAGCAGGTGATATCCGTTGTGTAGCTGTGACACAACTAGACTGAGTGCCAGGGCTCATGGACAAGCTCAAGGACTGCAAGTCTCCATATCCCATTGTACCAACAGAGCTAGATCCCATGACACCTTCCTCACCCAATCCATTGTTCACAGAATTATAGTGCCCGGCAACCCAGTTTTTCAAGCTTGGAATCCCGTCATCTGCCATTGGTTCCTCCAATGGACCATGATACATCTCATGGCCTGTTAGCCCAGAGCACAAGCCTTCTTCTAATGGCTGGAAGTATTGCTGCTCCTGCTGATGCTGTCGCACCTGGAGGAGGTCCAAGGGATGGCTTCTAGTGCCCTCAGGCTGTGAGTTTTGGTGGTAGTATATGCTGTCCAAGCTCAAGGCCATTGCTTCTCTGTCATTGTTCCCAAACCGATGATGGGGCCCCATGTTTGGACCACCACCAAAGAAGTCTTCCAGTTTTGGGGATGGAGATGGCACCATTCCTTCAGCACATTTAACAAAAAGGAAAAGGAAAAGATGTCAAAGTGTTTAAAAACAGTAGTTTGTTTGGAAATTGGAAGAAGCTAAAGAAAGGAAATTGAGCAACATTTGAGACAGACCTTGCTGCTGTGATCTGCTGAGGGCTTCCATAATGCAAAGAGATCCATCAGACTTCAGTGGCATGACAGACAACTGAGAGTAGAGTCCCACAGTCCCTCCTTCAACTCCATAGCAGATCCCAGAGCTGTTAAGCTGAGGTGGAGATAGGAAGAAGCTGCAAGGGACTAGAGAGGAGACAGCTTGGTGATGATGACTCTGATGATTTGGTTGGTGATGTGGCTCCGAAGACATCTCCGTGTTGATGTGAGGGGAGAGAGAGTAGCCCAACCAGTTGTTGTTGTTGTTGTTGTTCATGGATTTCAAATTCCTCTTTCACTGCTATCTACCCAGACCCAATGCAAAGAAGCTCAAACTCAGAAATGACACCATGGAGCACTCCTCTAATCCTCAATGCATGTTCTCCATGAAAAGCACTTGAGGAGAACATCAGATGTCCCGTTAAACTAAGCAAAACGCATGAGCTCCATCAAGCAAATGCTAATAACTAGCACCCTCCTGCCTTCCATGGGGACCTGCGTTTGAGAATGACCAATATACCATGGTTGTGGCTTTTCTTTCCTTCCCCACTCTCTGCTTTTCTTTAAGGCCCTTGAAAACTACCGAAGATCTTTGCTCATAGTGAAGCCCTAACTCAAGGCAGCCATGCACCCACAATTAGGTCTTGACCTGCCCATTTGCCCATAAGAAGAATCTTGAAAGGCAATAGAATTAATGGTGTGGTTGCCATTGGGGACAGTAGGAGGCCCTTTGCTTCTCTCCTTCCTTGTGCTAGCATTCAAGCTGGATGCTGGTCAGAGGGGCCAAAACAAGGCTGCTATTTTCAGTGTCATGGCCATGAGATAGATAGATTCACAGGGAGGACTACTGTCCAACCGGTCACTTCACAGCAGTACTGTCCCTGTACTAGATTGCAGTACAGAGGACCTGATTAAACTTATTGCTCCAACCTTGTGCCTACCCAAGCCATTGTTCATTCAAAAATCAAAATCACAGGAGGGCGGGTGCGCTGTTGGAGGAGAGGATTAGTTATAGTTTACATTGGTGCATCACCACTAAATTATTCCAAAAAGAAGAGCCCCTGTAGGAGTAGAGATGGAGAAGCTGGTTTTGCTAAAAGCTCATATGAACTTCGTGTGCTTTTTTAAGCTACTGGCTGTAATCAAGGGCTGCTTCCAGTGTGGGAATGATGAAGGGCCCCAAGACGTGGAAGAAAAAAAAACCTCACTTTCATGCGAAATAAATACCAGTATCATAGATATTGTATGAGATATAAAGGTATTAAGCAACCTCACTAAGAATCCATCAAGCTAACTATGCTCAAGACTCGTCCAATTTTCTTATTAAAAGCTAATCAAATTCAATAGAAGTATTGGGTCATGATCAGAGTACCCGTCCAATTTTCTTATTGAAATCTAATCAAATTCACTAGAAATATTGGGTCATGATTAGAGTATATGCTGAGTATGTCTGAGATCCTTGTCATGCTATATTTGTAGGGTTTATCTAAAATCCGTATTACATTTTCTTTATGCAGGGTCTGATGAGTAACGTGCTTCTCATTGGGGGACTTTGGATTCCTTAGTCTTAAGTGGTACTCATAGGTTTTTAAAGTAGATGTACTGGTTGTGATGAATCATATTGCTGATTAGTTTAGAAGTGGGATCCCTGGAACGCAGCTTGGCAGGGCCCATTGGTGTCTCTAGCAAACTTTCTAACACAGCTGTAATGAGCAATGTGCTTATCTTTCTTTTGGATCTTTGGACCCCCTGATCTATTGGAAGTGTTATAATTATACTAGGGGCCTGTTGTGGGGCTTTCATGAAGGTTTTTATTGTGCATGCAGATATGCATGGCCTTCATAGAGACAGATTTTCGTGTGGGAATGATTTGGTATCAGAAAGCAAGTGGGAATGAGGTGAGCTTGGGAAGGGAATGGAGGGAAGGTGGGGCTGTGGAGGGGGTCTTTGGTACACAGGCAACCACCATGTATTCTTCTAGCCATCTCTTTTTTGATTATAGCAATGATGAGTGAATCCACCAACTACATCCTACACCAGCACTTTTGCTGGGAATGTTGCCTCCTTGCTTTGGAGCAATGCCTCTCTTCACACTCTGCTCCACCTCCACCTTTCACTATCACCAACCCCACTTTTTAGTTCAGTTTTTTTTCCCTCCCTCTTGGAGGTAATACACTGAGAATCTAATCAGCCTCAAAAGGTCCATCTTGGAGAATAACACAATGTACAATGCCACGCTTGCATGGCTCTATCTGAGATTACTGGAATCATGGACCTCAAATAATTTTGCTCTCCTTGAGGAAGAATCGATCAGGAGCAAAAGCATCAGAGAAACAAAGGTGCACAAATCCTGTGGGCGGAATTGGATGGATCCTCCAAAACCTGATTCAAAATTGCATGGCAACTAGCCAGTCGATCATTTCTATATGGATGTTTGCTAGGCCTTGTTCACCGCTAGCCTGCTGCTTCACCAAGCATTATTGGAATTTTATATAAATTGTGCTCTTATTAATAAAAAAATAATGACCTGGGTGATGCTTGTTAGATTATATATCTTGAGTTGGGTTCTATGAATTGAGCTGATCATTGCTCTTGCAAGAAGCTAAATTATTGGGCCTTATATCTAAAAACCAAATGGTTCTTGATATATGCTCACCAGATATCAGGCCTCACAAAATTTATCAAAGCCCAGCCAAAGAAGAAATGGGATTGCTTTCCTTTGGTTCTGTTCTTACGAGGTTGGAGTTTTGGTTTAAAAATCCCCTGTTTCATGGATGCTGAGATGAGGACTTATCCTGAAAGGTGTAGTTCATGTCAGGGAAGAGCACTACTCCTCTCTCCTCCTAATCTTCTTTCACTAAATGAAGAAAAACCGTTCATATGACCAACCAAAATAAAGCCTATAAACCAGAGGGAGATTGTCAGATTTGATTTCATAATAGAATGGGAAGGAGAGCTCATGCGTCCTTCAAAAAGTTCATAGACTCCTTTTTCGAGCAATTAAAAGGGAACATATAATCTCTTCCACGCATAATCCAAATACCTTTGCTATTTTGACTCAAAAGTTTAATTTAACGATAACTTCACAAGTTTTATATTCAAGAATGCAATTTTTTTTTGTTAGAAACTCTAACCGTAACGCTAAATTATTCATGGAAAACAAAAAGTTGTATGTCATGGCAGAAGACTGGCTCGGTTGCCCTTATTAACTTAAATCTCACGCAGCCTAGCTGCCTGAGTGCAACACATGATTGATTGTTGATAGCTCTATGATGCAATATTTACTTTACCAACAAGGCTTCATAAAACCAAGGCTTCCAAATTTCCAGCAACCTCTTCACAAACATTTCATAAAATTTGACTCACACCACAAGAAATGTGCCTTTTTCAGAAAAAAAAGACACCAAGTTGACTGTTTGGTTGGTTGTGACAGAGATATGCAATTGGTCAGAGACTTGAGAGATATGGCTATGAGGTCATATTGTTTGCTTATAGGATAATAATAAAGATAAAATAGGTTTTTACTTGCTCCCCAGTGTTGTGCACATAGGACCACAAAGAATATGTTTTATTGGCTAAGCAGCTACTTAATCCTAAGAAGCATGAGAAGTTCCAGAAAGCCAGAGTCAAGGAAACTACTGAGAAGAGGACAAGAAAATTACAGTTCAAATTTCTATAGGGGTTCTTGTGATGCCTTTTTACAGTGTCCCTCATGCTACATGTGAAGAGACAAGCTACTAAAAAAAAAAAAAGACATTCTTACAAATATCATCATATACTAAGCTTTTTTAGAACTCTTAATTAGCCTCAGTCAATATCTCAAAATATTCAGCTGCTCTCTTCAGTGACTTCATGGTACAACTCATGAGATTGATTACATGATATTTTGATGTTATAACAATTTTCAAAGTTTTATAGAAAGAATCCAAGCCTCAATAACACTCCAATTGTGCTGAAGAAGTAACTACTTCTATCCACCTATATAGTATAGCTTTATCCACCCTATCATCTTCCTACAAGTCTCTAGTAATTGGCCAAGTATTAGTCTTCCAACATAAGCTCAGTTTCATAGTTATTTTCTGACATGGCCATTCTTTATGCAGCCATGGCACTACTTCAGACTGGTTAATGATATGAAGGTCGTGTGCATTCACAACCAAAATCCCATCACTTCTGTCAGATTTTGTTCCATGATTCGTTCTAACCATATATGTGTTGTCTTCCACTCTGCCAAAGTTATCAGGTCGCTCCTCTTTCAACACAATTCTGATTCATTTCAAACTTTTAGCAGTCTATAGAGAAAGAAAGCAAAGGCCCAGGCACTGGCCTCCTCTTTCATCAAATGGAATCTGTTAGCCTGAACACCAGGCCTAGATACAGCTGAAGAGATGATAAGCTCTAACCCCCACAAGGGAAGACAACAAAACTCTCAATTAAGAGTTATGTTACAAAGGGACCCAAACAAAGAGTGCCAGTTAAAAGATCTTCAAGGACAATGGCCAGTGGCAAGGTAAAAAGGAAAAGAGAGTGGGAATTTCAGCCATCAGCGGAAAAAGACAAGCCCATCTGTCTCCCCTCTCTCTGAAATGATCAAATGGAATTTTAGTACCAAGATAATTTTGGTCACACAACATGAGACCTGAGGGCCACAGGCCAAGCAAGTGAATTGACAAGTCATTGTGGTACCTTCTAGTAGTGTCATACAAGTGGATACCAATTTATTGCAGAAACACGAATAAAGTGGTCAACAAAATTAGCAGGAAGAAGAAACGAGGAAAAAGAAAACTAGGATTAATATTAGGTAAGAAGAGCAGATTTGTTTTAATTAAGTTTTGGAGTAGCGAACAAATATAAGCTTTTCTTGTTTTAAAGACAAGCTAAGATAAATATTGGGTAACAAGAGCTTTGTTTTAACTTTTAAATAAGTTTTGCAGTACTGCAAAGTTATGCATTCAATACTCCAACTCGCTCTAGTGCTAAAACTCAGACATGGAATTCGACTTTTGGACTCTAGCAGATGGTTCTAACACAGGCCTTGAAGCAAAAATATTTCAGCAAAACTTCTAGAATTAGTTCAAATATTTAGGTGTGGAAAGTACCAAGTTACCAACAGCAGATTTATTTGTTAAATTTGAACTTTAAGCAGCTATCGATCTGAAGAATAAAATGATCCGGTGAAAAAATTAAAAAAAATTTTGGGTAAGAAATAGATATCTTTACTTATTTGTACTTGAGAAGCATGCATTTATTCTTCTCACTTTTGTTCTCCCTTTCTTCCTTCCTTCCTTCCTTCATTCCCCTCTTGTATCACCTCCCCAAAATTAGGCAGCTAAATGGCTCCTGCAATACTCCGTTCCTTCCGAGCACCTTGTTTTGTTTTCATTTCTAAACTAACCAAAGAGATGAAAATAATGGATGGAGAGGAAAATAAAAGCCATTAATTCCATGCAATGCTTCTTGCTGCAACCGGACAATAATAATGCAATTAAATGCGGGGCTCGTCTTTCACGTTGGACAACACAAAATCCAAACAAAATCCAAGCAAGATCCCAAACAAGAGCCCAGATAGCCTGAAGATAAATGAGGGGACCCATTTGGATAGCCTCTGAATGAGAGCGACAAGAGATGAGTCCAAGAGAACATTAACAAAGTCAATATGCATCAGAGAGAGAGAGAGAGAGAGAGAGAGAGAGAGAGAGAGAGAGCACGGCGGAAGTTCACATGTCATTCCACTGTCCTCCAACACACCATTAAAGTTCCCATCAAAGCGTCTCCCTTGCTTTTCTCCCGCCGAGCCCTATGTTTTATGTGCTTTTCCTTTACCCCTCTCTCTCTCTCTCTCTCTTTTCCCTTCCCTTGCCTACACCAAGATGATGAGAGGTCGACATCCAAGGGCAAGTGTCACACGTCCAAATCACCTCTCATGCATTTCATCCATCCCCTTGTCTTAAGAAGTCCAAGATACACTCGTCACCTCAGTATCCTTGGCTTTTTCCCTTTTTTATTCCTTAATTTAAGCTTTTGGTTTTCCCTGGTAAATGTGATGGGAAGGCAAGGTGGGAAATTGACAATTAAACAGATAACCAATATCTTGCAAATTGTTAAAATATTTTGAGCCAATCGTGATTCTTTTCCTTGAGCTTGTTTTTTCGACTTATGCTAAAAGCTCAAATCAATAAATGAGATATTCATCTTGTTGCCGCTGATTCCTATCGAAATCAGGGATTGCTGAAGAAGTGGCGCTCACGCATTAGATTTGTAAAAAAATCTTTCGATCGAAGATTATTCCGGTGAGGACTCGTGCTCAAACCAGGAATCGAAAATAGATGAAACAAAAAAAGAAGCAGAGACCAAAAAGTGGGATAGATGTCATATCTTGGGATTTTTTTTTAAAAAAAATTATAGACAAGATCCAGGAACATTTACGGGATGAAAATGTTTCAGTGAAATTTGGTGAGAAATGTTAACTTTTGAAAGTTCCATTGAAAGGAGTTACCAAGAAATCATTTCATTTTATATGAAATATATATTTTTTTAATTGAGATCTTATCTTTTATTTAGAATTAGTCATTGTTGATGCTGAACTTCTGTCGACCGGATGGAATGGTTCTTCCGCTGGATCGCTGTCGACCGGAACCTGCAAAACAGATCCCTGACCGAAAATTTTTCGGCGGGGGACACTCCGATGCCTAAGTCAAATGAAGCTCAGGCAGCGGCAGAATTGAGAGTTTTTGAAAGCAGAGAAGAAAAAGAGAAATTCGAAATGCAAGAAAGAGAATATCAACCCCCTCTTACCGGTATTTATAGGCTCCAACGAAACTACTTACGGTTATGAGAGTTGGCGAATGCAACCTCCTCATAACGAAAAACAGTTACACTCGGAATTTATCCAATCTTGAGGTTTTGGACCATGTGGGTGGTTGCAATAACCAAAATAGATTTCAATTGTTTGTCCAAGAAACCCACATGTCCAAGAATCCTCCTTCTTTAAGCATAGATTCGAAGTGAGCTCTACATTCTCTTTAGTAGCGCTCCTGAAAGGAATGTTAGCTTCACATCTTGGATTCTTCTGGATGTAACAAAAGTAAATACTTACAGTCTTTGGATTGTATTGAAGGAATAAAGCCGAAGATATTCGCCTGGGAGGTCAAGTCTTCGGATCAAGGTAATTGTACGAAATCGAAGACATAGAGTAAATAAACCTGGCTTAAAACCATAGATAAAGATATCAGGCTAAGTCTTCGGATCAAGGTGGATGTATGAAGCTGAAGACAGTAAACAAACTTATCTCCTGGATCATAGATAGAGATACGAAGCCATATATATTAGGCATAGTCTTTGAATTGTGATAATAATACGAAGCGGAAGACCCAGAGTTAATAATATCTTTCGGAATAGATATAAAGCCATAGATATTAAGCATGGTCTTCGGACCGAGATAATAATACGAAGCCGAAGACCCAGTGAAGACAAAAACCTTAGGCTAAGTCTTCAGATCAAGATGATAATACGAAGCCGAAGACCCTTTCCTTTACCAATTGATTTGACCAATAAACCAAAAGAGAAAAAATGAAATTGGTTCAGAAAGTGGTCTAATAATTAATTGAAATAAAAACCGGGATATCATAACAGCTGTCCCCCACTTCCAAGTTCGAAATGATTAAGTTTCGAAGAATGGGAGTAGTTTAATTTTGTTTTCTAGTGATAACTGACAGGTAATGATGGAGTTGAATCCTGACACATCTTTCACCATAACTGTCCGGCGGTGCGATAAAACATGGTGAAGACACATGTCATCCTGCTAGTGGCTGCCTCAAAAGAAAACGCCTCGAATCTGAAAAAATCCTGAGAAATTCTTGAAAAAGAGATCCTTATTCAACCGAGATCAGACACATGGCAGCCATCCAGAGCATGATTACATCGTTGGCGTTATCATAGCCAATAACGACATTTCACGCGGATCGCAATGGTTTATCTCATTAATGAAATTTTTGGAGGGCTGTATCCACGATCGAAATAACCGATACGGTGCACGACCAGCCAGATCTCCGAATCGCCTCGAAACCCACTACCTTCACCTATAAAAGGGGAAAGAACCTTTCAGAGAGAATTTTTTCTTTCTGCTTTCGCTCTCCTTCTTCTCGCTCTGCACTGTAGTCCGCCATTGCCACTTTCTCAAAGGTTAGAAAACCCTTCCTTCTTCCTTTTTTCTTTTCTTTTATATAATGTCAGAATCTGGTAGGAATCCTTCCCCTAGCATAGGTTCACTAGGGGTTGACATCGATAGGGAAACAACAGGAAGGGAGACCGAGAGGAGTCCACCGGGAGTTGGACCTAGTAGGGGTTCGCCAAGGAGCGAAACCAACAGAGGGAGAGGTTCGGCAGAAAGAGGAGTCCGGAAAGATCACCTGACTCCGTTTCAAGTTCATTCACGCTTGCCAAGATAGAAGAGGTTAGGTAGCGTTTCCACATCCCTCGAACCTTCAAACTCATCCTTCCAAAACCCGAAGAGAGGGTAGATAAGGCCCCTATGCACTCAATTGCCATTTACAAAGACCATCTTAAAGCTGGTCTTCGGCTTCCATTGCAACCCTTCTTTACCAAGATTTTCAACCTTTATCAAGTGGTCCCGGCTCAATTAACTCCCAATAGTTTTAGGAATATTTGCGGGTTTTTAGTTCTCTGCAAACTTAGGAATATAGAGCCGAAGACCTCCTTATTTACTTCTCTTTTCATGCTGAAAAGGGATTTCCATGGCAAAGGTTGGTGGGTCATAGGTCCTCAGCCTGGCCGAAGACTGTTGAAGGGAACCCCTAATGCCATACACGGGTGGAAGCCCAATTTTTTCTTTACATACTATACCCATTGGGGATTTAACACATACTGGAAAACTCCGTGTTTGGATGCAAACGCCGGGAAGAAAGTCCTGAGATCCGATGCGAGGAACTTTGACACCTTAGCGGAGCCAGAGATCCCCTTACTTAAAGAACTGCTGAAAGAAAAAAACCTTCACCGGGCCCATATCAGCGAGGTCCCGACATTAGGTATAGAATTAGTAGTCTTCCGACTTTTCCTTTTCTCTTCATTTGTTCTTTAGGCATGTGGATATAACAATTTTTTCCTTTAATTGCAGGTGGATCGATGAAGCCTCAACTTGAGAAAGTCCGACAGGCTTCACGAAAGAGGGTGGTGCCCGTGCCAGCCACTTTCGAAGTTCGGAAGAAAAGCAGAGCCGAAGAAGGCTCAAGTACTCCAAGAAGACCTATATCAGATGAAGAAGCATATGAAGCAGCTCCCACCATACCAAGCGCTCCTGAACCTTCCAGGAGTTCATCTCCGAGGAGGCCCAACCCTCCTCCTCCTCCGATGGTGTCTTCGGATCAGCGCAATGTGACCTTTAGCAAAGAGACATTGATTGCGCCTCCGAAGGGAAAGGGGAAAGAAAGGATCAAGTATAGGTCCGAAGAGGACCCCAGGTGGAATGCATCCTCAGAAGGAGGATGCAATGTAGACTTCACAGTCTTTTCGAATAGAGAAGGCCTGGAGAACCCTGAACTGGCCAGGGAGCTATTGAAGCATACACTTCTTCCCAAGGATTGGGAAAACACCAAGTCTCGATGTATCGAAGATGTCTCCGATTCAATGTTCTCATCGGCACTGAAGGTAAGCTCTAGGCTATGTATTTTCAAATTATAAATTTGTTGTTGCTAATACTTCATTTTGCCAATGCAGATGATGCATGATATCACCCTGATAGAGGAAATCATCTTCAATTATAGGGACAATTATAAGAAGATGAAGGAAAAAATAAAGGCGGCTGAACTCGAAAAAGCGGTAGCTGAAGAGCAGAGGCAGGCCATGGAAGAAAAGCTTGCCCAGAGTGATGCCTTAGCTCAGAGCTTAAAAGCCAAAATAGAGAAGATCCAAGCGAAGCATTCTAAGCAAGAGGCAAGATTTAAGAAAAGGAAAACCAAGATCCGGTCCCTGGAAGCTTTGCTTAAGGAAGCTAAGCAACTTTCCGAAGAAGCTTCCAAAAGAACTGAAGAAGCTACCGAAGAGATCCGATCTCTAAAAGATCAACTGGGGAGGGCAATAGAGGATTATAAAGCATCTCCAGCCTTTGAAGCCAAAATGACCTAAGCCGAGACTTACAGCTATAAAGGAGGCTTCAATGACGGAGTGGAGGAGGTGCAGAAGCTTTATCATGACTTGGACATTTCAAGGATTCAACTGTTTGACCTTGAAAATCCGAATGAGCCCGAACCCCAAAAGGACCCTGAAGCACCGATAATGACCGAAGAGGTGGTGAGTCCGATTGATCTCACTGACGATGTTACCGAT
Source organism: Areca catechu (assembly GCA_021397845.1). Lineage (NCBI taxonomy): Eukaryota > Viridiplantae > Streptophyta > Magnoliopsida > Arecales > Arecaceae > Areca > Areca catechu. The sequence goes on along the minus strand of CM038052.1, from coordinate 19,542,053 downwards.
GATGCCCCAGTAGAAGATAACTTATAATTTTTTCTTCTCTTTTTGGAAAGATGTAAGAAAAGTTTTATCAATGAAAACCTTTCCAGAATTTTCTGATTGCACGTAGATGGATAGAAATTTTCTTAAGTATGAAGTCTTCGGATAATTAAGACCAAGTTTTTGGACTTAAGATAATAATCTTTCGGGAAACAGAATCCTCAAACCTGATCCAAGATCATAAGATGCCGAAAAGGAAATTGCCAAGTCTTCGAACTTGAAAATATGCTAAGTCTTCATACTTAGGATAAAAGAATTCCAGATAAAAATCAAGTCTTTGGACTTGAAAATACACTAAGTCTTTGGACTTAGAATAAAAGAATTCCAGATAAGAGTCAAGTCTTCGGACTTGAAAATATACTAAGTCTTTGGACTTAGGATAAAAGAATTCCAGATAAAAATCAAGTCTTCGGACTTGAAAATACACTAAGTCTTTGGACTTAGGATAAAAGAATTGCAGATAAAAATCAAGTCTTCGGACTTGAAAATATACTAAGTCTTCAAACTTAGGATAAAAGAATACAGATAAGAATCAAGTCTTTAGAGTTGAAAATATACTAAGTCTTCGGACTTAGGATAAAAGAATACCAGATAAGAATCAAGTCTTCGGACTTGAAAATATACTAAGTCTTTGGACTTAGGATAAAAGAATATCAGATAAGAATCAAGTCTTCGGACTTAAAAATATGCTAAGTCTTCGGACTTAGGATAAAAGAATACCAGATAAGAATCAAGTCTTCGGACTTGAAAATACACTAAGTCTTCGAACTTAGGATAAAAGAATATCATATAAGAATCAAGTCTTCGAACTTAAAAATACGCCAAGTCTTCGGACTTAGGATAAAATAGACCTTGGATCATTTAAGAATTAAGATAGGCTGATCGGGCCTACCTCGACACTTCGTGAGGTAGATCCAGTGATCATCCTCATGCCTTTTCGTATTGGGACTAAGACAGGCTGATCATGCCCACCTCGGCACTTTGTAAGGTAGATCCGGAGATCATCCTCATGCCTTTTTGATTAAGATGTACTGTTTTAAGCCAAACTCGGCACTTCGTGAGGTAGATTCGGAAATCATCCTCATGCCTTTTTGATTAAGATGGACTGTTTTAAGCCCAACTCGGCACTTCGTGAGGTAGATCTGGAGATCATCCTCATGCCTTTTTGATTAAGATGAATTGTTTTAATCCCGACTCGACACTTCGTGAGATAGATCTGGAGATGATCCTCATGCCTTTAAGAAAGAGAAATAAGATAGGCTAGTTATGCTTATCTCAGCATTTCATATAATAATCACGGATATCATCATAATGCCTTTAAGAAATAGAAGTAAGATAGACAGATTAAATCTGTATTGATGACCTTGAATGAAACCTTTATTGATAATATTTATGGAGGTTTTGTACATTCCAAGGTCGAGATAATAGGACACCTTCCAAAGTTTCCAACCGATAAGTTCTGGGTCGAACAACCTCTTTGATCCGGTATGACCCTTCCTATGTAGGAGAAAGTTTACCTTGCTCGACTGGTTTGGATACCTCAGACTTTCATAGAACTAGATCTTCAAAATGAAAGGTCCATTCTTTTATGCGAGAGTTGTAGTATCTCGCCATTTTCTACTGATATGCAGCCATTCTCAACTGTGCCTGAAATCGTGTACCTTACAATAAATCCAGGTCAACTCTTCGGCGTTCAGAATTTTCGGGTTCTTCATAATGATCAATCCGAAGAGAGTGCAAAGAGACCTTTATAGGAAGGACTGCTTCAGTACTATAAGAAAGATGAAATGGAGATTTACCAGTAGCGGTTCTAGGAGTAGTTCAATTTGCCTAAAAAACTGAGTTTAACTCATCGGCCCATGAACCCTTAGCATCATTTAATCTGGTTTTAAGGCCATGAAGAATAGTCCTGTTTGTCACTTCAGCTTCTCCATTACACTGAGGATGTGCTACTGAAGTAAGCTTGTGAAGAATGTGATATTGAGTGCAGAAGCTCCTGAATTTCGGATTATCAAACCGTCTTCCGTTGTCAGTTATTATAGAATATAGAATCCCGAAACGGAAGATGATGAAATTTCTCACAAAAGTTTCAACTTTTGTTTCAGTAATATGTGCCAATGCTTCAGCTTTGACCCATTTTGTAAAGTAATCAATAGCCACTATAAAAAGTTTTCGCTGCCCAGAAGCTGAAGGAAACGGACCAAGAATGTCCATTCCCCATTATGCAAAAGGCCATGGAGCTGTCAATGGAATTAACTGATTAGCAGGCCGTCTTTGTACATTGGCATATTTCTGACAATGATCATATCTTCGAATAAATTCCGTAGAATCTTTCTGGATGGTTGGCCAATAATAATCTTGACGGATTATTTTGTATGCCGAAGATCCTTTCCTTTACCAATTGATTTTGCTAAAAATTGAAATCGGTTCAAAATACAGTCCAATAATTAATTAAAATAAAAACCGGATATCATAACAGTCATATTCTTTAATTACAATATTAATTATTCACATGATTATCCATATCTCTTAATTATAAAAATTTATTAATGATTATAAGATATGATTCAACTTTCCCGTTACGTGCCGGTATATGAAATAGAGCATCGATTGAATTATCCTCGGATAATTCGAGGGAACGGTGCCTGAGAGATTCCATCGACTTCAACTAGGCACAAGAACCTAGGTCCTTTTGCTTTTACCGAGACCGAGGGTTGCTTAAGACGAGAGGCTCGAGGCATGACTTTGCTCCACCCAAAAGATGACCATCCCTGGTTGACGGAGCTGAAATCTGACTTACAAAGCCCTGCGATACTGAAAGAGGGGTAGACCTCTGCATCGCACCTTTTCACAAATTCTAAGATTTTTCCAAGAAATACTCATGGTTACAAACTGATGATGCCATCCATCTCATACACATACATATATTTTTTTCTAAGTTTCTTATTATATGTTTTTTTATTAAACTTTTGTCGATTCTCTGTTTTTTTTTTTTTTTTCCAAAAATCCAAATGACTGTTTATACTTATAATTATCGAGTGGCCACTGATTTCCTCCCACCAGGAAACAGGAAAAGAAGTGGTTGGATTCGGGTAGACACGAATGGTAAAGCCAAGCAATAAGGGACATGGAGACGAACCAAAAAAAAGCTTGCCTAGAAGGCCTAACACCCACAGTCTGGGACTGTTTCCGGCAGTCGTGGTGTTTTTTTTTTTTTTTTTTTTTTTTTTTTTTTTTTTTTTTTTTTTTTTGGGAGGAAAGGGTTCTCTTCAAAGTTACAAATGGATGCGTGCATTCTCCAACATTCCCTCTTGCATGATTAAAGAAGCCAGGGAAGAGGACAGGGTCCTCCAATGCATAAGTTTGCTTTTACTGCCAAGGCTGAAGAAGTCTCTGCTTTGCTCCTCTTGTATATTTCCTCGTATAAGCATCCTAGCTTACATAAGAGACATCTGATTAGAGGAATATTAGTAGTGATAAGAAAATGGTCTGTAAGTCTAAGTAAGCGTGGGTAGCTCTTATTTTTGAACCTGGGCATTGAAAATGAACTAAAGGTGGAAACATCATTCTCACCAAGACCATAAATTTTACGGTGATACTAATCAAGACACGGATGACATGCAACTAGACTATGAGTCACAATCTATGCTATCGCATTATAAGGTTTGCTGTTCAAAGGTGGAGTAGCAATATTGTTACAAAGTCAAGTACCTGACTAGAAATCCTTACTCAAACGTGACCTAAGAAGTTAGTAAATGGTGCGGAAGAAGATTAAAAAAATCAGAAATTTTTTTTTTTTTTTTTTTTTTATGTTCTCGTTTTACCGGCTGATATTTTAGTGATGCCAGGTCGACGTATTCATTTTTAAATAAAAAAGACTGCAAAAAATTTAGTATCTTGTATCGAACATTATCTAATAGGATAGGAATTTACTGCGATAACTACGTCAGGTTTAATCTTTCTATTTCTATTCCTTTTTCTAAATAATATATATTTATATATATATAAACATTCTTGCAGCTGGCCTAAGGCTGAGAGAGACCACCCCATTAATAGTTCCAGGTATCGAATTATTGCCTTAATTGGCATGGAATATATATGTGATAAAAATGAGGTTGTCACATCCCTCTATGGTGATGTAGTGCCGGTGGTAAAGATGCAATCCATTGTTTATCAAAAAAAAAAAAAAAAATGCAATCCATTTCCTTTGTGCCTGCGTGAGAGGAGACGCGGTTGGAGCAGAAGCGACGACCGCAGGTCAGTTCCTCCGCTTCCTTGAATCATGGTGGGATCTCAGAACAATGTCCATGGGTCCGTCCAAGCTTCTTTGATTGAATGAAATGCTGCAGCACGGTAGGACCTACCAGTCTATCAAAAAAGCTGGAACAACAGCAAGCAGTAGCTTGTAAACACGCCACCACTTTGATTTGTTAGAAGATTAAAAAAAAAAAAAAACCACCCTCTGTTTTCGGTCCAACAAGCAAACACACTGGTTGATGGTCGATCAGTTCCACGATAGATCTCCGATATTTAGACTGGATCAAGAAATCTAAAAAAAAAAAAAATCTTTTAGCTATTTTTTTTTTGGAACGACGTCCTCAGCTCTGACAGTAGCGTAGGGAGCGGGCTTGGATCCTTGAACCAGTACTAACCAGAACTTCTTCATGGCAAAGCTTCATGAGCTACAGGCATCATCAATCTTCTAGTAGCGGGCTCGGATTCTTGAACTCATACTAACCAGAACTCCTCGACAGCAAAGTTTATGAGCTACAACGGAAAATTAATGTTCAGTAGGTTGGATGGAGAATACCAGGATGATCGAAGTCCCGGTTCCAGCTTTCAGCAACGAGACATTCAGAATCGAACCGATCCAGGGTTGAAGATATTAGCAGGCCGTGACGGTGACCGAAGCCAGCATTTCTGAATGGAATCAAGTTGGTCATGAATCATGACTCTAGTAATTAAGAAACAATTTTGAGCGATCTCAATCGTCGGCTTCGGGTTTTTTTTGTTCCAAGTCGAGCATTCTAAGCATAGAAACTTGGCCTCGTAATGGTCGTCACAGGTACGGTCAACTTGTCAAAGTTTGGCAATAATTTGGCAAGGAAAAATTATTTTTTAAGGGGCAGTGCTTCATGAAATGTTTTGGACATGCAGGTGGATCACGAACTAGATATGGCTTGATATGATGTTGAATTAAGATTGAAAAACCAATAACGAGAACACTTAGTGAGTTTATGGTACGATATTCATTTTGATGGCACGACTTTCATTTGAGATTTATGGAATTCATCGATAAATTAAATCTAACAGGCTTACCGTTGATCGGTAGATATCACGCATGGAGTAATTAATAGAAGAATGTATCCTGCATTGGCACGCCTCCGACAGAATTCTATTATCCAGCGAATGGGAGGATGTATTTCCAAATTCTTGTCAGCAAGCTCTTGGTAGCCAGGTTTCCGATCATGTACCGATTATTCTAAATTGCAATGTCAGCTTTCCTTGCTATGGGATTTTTGGATTTGAAAGATAGTGGTCAGAGGAAACGGGGTCGAGGATATTGTAAAGGCAAATTAGCGTAACGTAACGGGATAGGGTGGGTGAAAAACTTGAAAAGATTGAGATAAGCTATGATGGGGTTGGGCTAATAGTAAAAAAGTCTTCTACAAGCAAAGCAAGAAAAAGCATTTACAAGACATTAACATCTTAGATCTCGAAGATAAAAAAAATGAACGTGACCGTGTCAGGAGTTTGAAACTAAAAGTGTATGGAGGCGATCGTTGAACGAGATCTATAGAAATGGAGGAGTTTTTTTTGGAAGCAAAGAGCAAAGGTGATTTGGTTGAAAAAGGGGGACAAAAATTTAGCTTGCTTTCATGAGGTTGCATCGGGTAGGAAAAGGAAGAACCAAATTGATGCATTAAGCGACAATGATCAAGTACTTAGTTCGGGGGAAGAAATTGTAAAGAAATTTCATGAGTTCTTCTCGAATCTATTTGATATAGAGGATAAACCGGCTATCAACATGGATTGGAGCATAATCTTTGATGTCACATCTCTAGATCTTTCGGATCTTGTTAATGAGTTTAACTTGGCAGAAATTAATAAAGTGGTGTTTTCCTTTGAAGGATTTTCATTCTTTCCAAGATTTTGGGCTATAATTGGAGAAGATTTGAAGGTACTCTTGGAGGATTTTTATCACGAGCGACTAGACATCGATAGTTTAAACTATGCTTTTGTCATACTCATTCCAAAGAAGGATGGGAAAATGACCATCAAAAATTTTAAACCTATCAATCTATTAAACAACAAGCATAAGATCATTGCAAAAATCTTATCACGGATGTTGGCAAAATTTCTTCCATATTTGGTGGATCTAGCATAGTCTACTTTATCCGGGGTCACAGCTTGATAGATTGCTTTCTCGGTGCTCATGAAATGCTTGCCTTTTGAAAAAGATCAGGAAAAAAAGAAATTCTGCGTAAGTTAAAATTTGAGAAGATATTTGATAGCTTAAATTGAAAGTTCTTGTTTATGGTACCACGGGCAAGAGGATTCCCAGCAAAATAGATTGGATGGATTTGCAATATGATGACTTCATCTTCTATAAAAGATGATCCACTTTCACCTTCTGTTTTCATTCTTTCAGTAGATATTCTATTAAAGATATTGAAAAGGGCAAGGAGTCTTAGTCTAATTGAAGGGATTGGAGCTCGGAAAGAATTTAATAACATTCTAAGCTCGCAATTTGTAGACGATATATTATTATTTTGTGCTGCAAAGGAATAGTCTATTCTGGCCACCAAGGCAATTCTCCTTGTCTTCAAAGGAGCTTCTGGTCTCATAATCAATTTTCATAAAAGCTCTATGGTTTGTCTGAATGTTAGGCATCTAGAGGAGATAAAGTTTGCTTCATGGATGAATTATAAATTGGGATCGCTTCCTATTGTGTAATTTTGGTTACCCCTTCACCATCAAAAATCCCAAAATACCGTTGGATGGCATTAATTGAAAAGATGAATGCAAAGTTGGCATCATGGAAAGGCCATCTTCTATCATAGGGAAGAAGATTTACTCTGGTAAATGCTATCTTACTACTTTGCCTTCTTATTTACGTCAATTTTTAGATTACCCAAATGGGTCATTACTAAATTGGATCATATGAGGAGGGCATTTCTTTGGAAGGGTATGAATACAATCAGTGGTTTTCACTGCTTGGTGAATTGGAGTCAGTATGTAAATCCGAGGAGCAAGGCGGTCTGGATGTGAAAATTTTGACATAATTCAATCAAGTAATACTAGCTAAGTGGTCCTGGAAATATCTAGAAGGATCAAAGAACCCGTGGTGGTTTCAAGTGAAGAATGCTTGCTATTACAGGAGACGTTTAAGCATGAGAACCATGAAGGGAACCAAAGGATATTCTTCTTTATGAAGGGATGAGTGCACAAATTCACGCACCTTTTAGAATTGTGTTTCTTTCAAGATGGGAGATGTTTCAAATATAAGATTTTGGAAAGATAGGGGGTGGATACATGAAGTGCCTCTATGTGTTTTATACGAAGAGTTGTACGAACAAATCGTGAAACCAGACTTGCCAATCTCCTTATATTGGAATTGTAGCCATCTTAGATGAAGAATTTCCACCCGGGAACCATTGACCAATCTATAAACAAGGCAAAAAGCTGGAACTGATTAGACCATCTCATGCGGCTGATATCCCGATTTGGAAGCTTTCTCCGAATGAAACATTTTCAGTAAGTTCTTTCGTTAATTTTCTAAACTTTGGAGGTCTAAAATGGCCCTTCTATTCTATTTTGTGATGGGTTCTTTCGCTGAAAAAGTTAGATTTTCTTGTGATCGGTGACAAAAAAAAAAAAAAAAAAAAACTGTGCAGGGCAGAGGTTCTACGAAAGAAGGGATGGAATGTCAGCAATGAATGCATATTATGTAGTTCCAGCTCCGGAAGCATTGGACATTTTTTTTAGGATATACTTTGGCTAAGAGCATGTGGACTATCATTTCTTGATATGCGGGATGACTTGAAGAAAAAAAATAGGAAGAAGTGAGATAGAAGAAATGGTGACCAATTAAATGCCGTCAGTGCCTGGAAATTTAAAATGAAAGGAATGCAGGAATCTTCATGAAAAAATCATGTTTTATATATGAAACTCTGTAATTCATTATTTATAATTTAAAAAATTGGAGTATGATCCGTTTCCCTCCTCGTATAACAAATCGCATGAATCTTTGTCAAAAAATTCGAAGGCTAGCATGGCCGACAGCAGCAGCAGCTCCTAGCAGCTGAGAGTAAGCACCGGAAAGTATACGATGGGGAATGTTGTTGTTATTAATTCCAGCAGTAGGAATGGTATAAATGGTAGATTATCTAAACACTGTTATCAAGTCAATAAATTAAGGATACATATACGATGAGGAATGTTTATGTTTTAAGTTATGGAGAGTTGGAGAGAAGTCAAAAGAATGGAGAAGAGTCTAATGCAAGAATCTGAATCAATCTAAAGAGAAATTCTAGCTTGTGTTCGTCGATTTGCCAAGAGCCATCGCATTGAATTTTAAATTAGCTATGGTATCACCAAGTGTTGAAGCGATTGGAAATCATACATGTGTATTGATGGTACGGTAATTGTCTTTTAGTGGTAAAATCTCTTTCGACTTGCTCATCTTTTTGATAAATTTGGCTTGCTCATCTTTGTTTTACATTCTTGCTTGATACACATAATGGCCCTTGATCACAAGCTTCCAAGGAAGAGTTTTTCTAGTGGTTGTTCATTACCTTAGAGTTGATGAAATTGCCAGGGGATTACAGCAACAAGGACGAAGAGGATGAGAGTTCTGGTGATGGATCATGGCACCGGAGCAACACCAACCAGATAGTCAACAAATCTCTTTTGGATAAGGATGAGGAGAGAAGGTAGTTCCATGGACCGAGGAGATAGAACTGTCAATGGATCAGGTCCGGACCCGAGACCCGCAGGTATTTACTCGATGGGTACGGGGGTCTGGTACTAAATTTGGACCGTTTACCCAAACCCGAACCCATACCCATTTAGCTATAATTAAATAGATCCGGATCTGGATATTAAATATCCAGACCCGGAACCTGATTATATAATATAGTATTATATATATTTATATATATTGATATTATTATGAACTATTAGATCTTTTGATCTAACGGTTCAAAATCAACTATAGTTTTTAATATAAAAGGCCTTCAATTCAGCAACCAAGCAGCCCTAATTTTTTTCCATCATCTAAATCCCTAATCCTTCCTGCCCCTTGACAGCCTGTAATATTGCTATGGTTGCTAGCTTTCTTGTATTATTATATTATGATAGGTTATAGTTCAATCCTCTTATTTATTTTTATAAAAAGAAAGATAATAAGACAATATTGGATTTCATGTGCCATGGTACTATCCATCTGGGTCCGGATCTAGATATCCGGATTCCGACCCGAACTTGATCCATTGACAACTCTACAAGGAGATTAATCTATTAAAAAAAAAGAAAGAAAAAAATAAAAGAATACAGAAAAAAAAAACCTAGTAAATTTTGAAAAAATAAAATTATTTTTTTATTTAAAATTTTAAAATTAAAGAAAAGAAAAGAAATAAAAGAATATAGAAAGAAAAAACTAACAAATTTTAATTTTGAGACATAAATTTGCTCAAGATTTTAAATTTAAAGATCAAAGCCACGGAGAAATCGAGCAAAAAAAAAGTTAATGAAAAAGTGATACGTGATATTCTTTATATCAAAGAAGCAGAATAGATTTTAAATTTAAAAAGAAAGGAAAGAAATAAAAGAATATAGAAAGAAAAAAAAAAATAGACATATTTCGAGAAAACAAATTTGTTTGAAATTTTAAATTTAAAGACTAAAGTCATAAAAAAAAAAGTCAACGAAAAGATGACACAATGCCGTCTTTTAAATCGAGATAGTAGAACTTTAATTATATATAAGGGATAGATAAATGTTATCGAGAAGTTACGTCCAATTATTTTTTTCGTCTCATTTAAATTTGCCCTCAAATGAACCTTTACTATAAAATTTGTAGAAAATCATAACACTCATCTAATAATGTACATTTTTTGCCCTAAAATATAAATATCATCCAAAGGCACTAAAAGACTTGCATGGAGAAAAATTGTAAGTTTTAAGGAAAAGTAAAAATAAAACCATGCTTTCACAGATCAACAAGTCACCTGCAAGTACTTGCCAAATGCTAGCCGCAACTATACATCTATTTTCTTTATCAGGTTCGCTAACCAACCTGCAGACCCTTTTTCCTTCCCATAGTTTAAGTGAAATTAATTTACCTCCCAAACTCCTTGTCCTAACCAAGATGTCTCTTCCCATACATGCATCTAGCATTTAGCTACGATGTTTATCCTTTTCAGCCACCATGTGAATGCATCTAGCATTCACATGGGCTGACCAAGGTTCCTCGAAAGGCCATCCTTCCTGCAAGTGGACTGATCCGGTCCTGACCCACGGCCCATATAAGACCGGGCCAGAAATTTCATGTCTCGTTTATTTATTCAAATGGATCTAACCCAGCCTGGCCCATATAATATCAGTCCATGTGAATTAAGACCGGGCCAGGCCAGCCCACTTTGAGGCATTCTCCAACTCAGTGAATCCGGGGCTGGTAACCCTTCCATGGCTGTGATTTTTAACAGTACGTGCACCGAGAGTCTTTCGGGCATCTCGTTGCTTTCCGTCAACCTTACAAAGTCATTCGTGTCTGGATTAAAACTGTCTTTTTTTTTTCTTTTTTTTTTTTTTGAAGGAAACCATCTAATCCATATGTCGGATTACACGTGCCAACAAAAATTGACAAAATAGACTGGAAGCGTACGAAAGGCTCGATTGGCTAACTAGAGACATGGATGATTATTCCCTAAAACATTTGTGAACGATCATTGCTCTCCGGACCACAATCTTTATTCACCACCAACCGGAATGCCATCTACTTATATTCAATGTATATGGTATTCCGTTTACCCCGAAGCAAATCAAAACTTCCACAATTCACAAGCAAACTCGCATGCTTGACGACAGAAAATCATGGTGCTGAGAAAGCGAGGCAGAGGTGCCGGCAGGGATAGGTCCTCCCTCAGATTTCTTGCACCTGACATAGACTAGCAATCCACTGCACTTTTCTAGAAGACACACAGCATGCACAAGTGTGTACATGTATATGCACACCTGATATCAATCTTAAAGCAAAAAAAAACAAAAAAATGTCATAAATTAGTGCATGATATATATTATTAGTTTTAAACTGTGGAACTGATTTGGTTCCTCTAAGTATAGGAAGATATTAGCCTAGCGTTTTTTAAAATATTAATAGAAGGTGTACCGAAGAAGTTTCGGGCATAAAAAGTGGTACAAACAACAAATGCTAGAGGCAAGAAGTAGATACCCATCTCTTTATTAAAGAAAATGCTATTTCACTGTACTCTCGGAATTCTGCTACTATAACATGAAAATGCCAGAACGATGACTTACAAAGCAGGCCGGAGACTCGGAGTAAATAGATATGAAGGAGAAATAGGAACCATAGCCAGGGAATTGACGAAAAGGCTCGAAATCACCACCTCCGAACCAATGATGTAAGCAACTGCAATGGAAAAACAAAACATTCAAGTAACTTGCAATTTTAATTGAAAGTTCTCAAAGAGGTAACTTCAATGTGTAAGCTAAGCATGATCAACAGAGCCTTCGCAGATCGCTAAAGTATCAAAGCTCATAGAAGATACAATGTTCGATGATGACAGCACCATTACGAACCCTTCTTTTCCTGAGTTCCTAATTAAAGCAAGTGAAAAATCAAACAGGACTATAAAGTCTCTTTTCCTCCTGAATAATTTAGGTCTAATAATCCATGGAGAGAAGATTAGCTGTAAGGCACAGGAAGATTTGCATTTTATATGACGATAATTTCTCTTATGTTTGCCTAAACATGACCTTATAAGCTTCAAGTAGAACAACTCAGCTTCCCTGAACTGGAAGTAAGTAGAAAAGCACAGAAATCAAAAGAAAAAAGGAATAGAAACAGTATCGAACTCCCTGGTAAAATCTGGCTTGTTGTATGGGAGGCAAGCTAAAGTCAGACAGAATATTTCTCCGAGCACAAATGATTATGATAACCCCTTAAAGAATGAACTATCTTTCCTCCAAATCATTGGTTCTGAGAGAAAGTACATGAGATATTATATATGAAACCTCAAAATTTTTAACAAAACAATTGTTGATTCTCACCATTTCCACAATATTTGTGCTAGAAAAAGAAAATGTCTGCTGAAAGTACATATATTCAAACCAAAAGTGTTTCCATATGATTTATGACTCTATTTAGTGCCTTGGCTGAAGGTATTAACTATCCTTTGCCGCAACCATGTAACGAGAGATGCAATCAGTCATGGCTCAACAATGTGCAGCTCTAATTAACAAACATTAAAGCCTGCCAGATTGGAACTAAGAAATCTCAGAATGATGCTCAAATTTTAACAATTTAAGTTGATTAGTTTTTGCCCAGTTCAATAGTTCGATATCCTGACATCTCTAAAGTTCAACTGGCATTTGAGGCAATGTAATTAGCATGATACACCTGCATAAGGGCTGATAAAAGAGCCATACATAAAAAGTAGAAGAGAAAACGCCATAACATACATCAGGTGACATGGTCAAAGACTGAAACATTTATCTACTTCCAGTTCAGCAAGTAAGCAATATCAAGAACACCAGAATATCTCTAGGGCTGCAAGGATGAAGAGAACCTCTGCTAGTAGAACAGTACTTGTTTGATCAAGTATATTGCCATATTGATTAATAAATGCTATAGTCTGGGAAAATGTTGCTTTGTAAGGTAGTTAAAATGTATCAATGCAGAGTAAAGCACATGAGACTAACCTAATACAATCAAAATTTTCTTTAAGATGCTTCCCTTAGTTTGCACCAAAAACAATTTCCACTATACCTTCACCAAATGAGCAAGTCCATTTTACAATTTGAGCAAGAAAAAACTTCAAAAACTTTATAAGAGATGGCACGGTCTGTTTTGGCTGTCATTCACCCTTTTGCTTTCTCTCCCTTTTCCCTCTCCACCTCGAATCACTTAAAGTAAATGGAAGGGTTCACGGGACCATTGTTTTTTCAACCACTCCCCACTCTATGTGCAAATTAAGTCACTGTTTTCTTCAAAAAAAAAAAAAAGAAAGAAAAGAAAAGGGAGAGGGGGGGTGGGCGGATTGATTTTTAAAAAGGGAAAAAAGGGTTCTTATATGTCTTTTTAATAGACAAATAGTCCTGAGAACTAATATTAAAGCATATCATTTTTTTATATAATACATCAATTTCATGGAAGAGTGTTTTCCTGTGCAGAATCACCTATATTCTACATTTTAAAAAACTGCATATAAAATGCTGATAATCAGAAGACAATTAATGAGACGTATGCATTTGGTCTCCAGCTAATTAAAAGTTAGCTGTCCATGAATTCTCAATTTAAATATGGATTTGACCTTTTGCAATTACATATTGATTTCTAAAAGGCCATGTCACTCGTAGACATTTTATAAGCATGTGTAATGAAATACTGCATTTGCCAAAAAAGTTCACCGACATATGCCGCAAAATGAAAAAGACACCCTCATCAATAAACTGCACATATCGAATACCAGAAACTTAAGAGGAAAAAAATCCAAATTAGTTTGGCTGACACGTTCTCATCATGATCTCTCAAAAGAAATGTAAGTCCCACCTCCTTACAAGGGACTCTTCATATATCTGAGGTTCATCTTGTACCAAATGAATTTGGTTATCTACCAGTTCATCCAATACCTAATGCCTTTTCCAACATTAAAGTACTAATTTTAGACCCATCCTTACTGATTTTACCACACAGCATAAGAATACTTTCATCTAATTGGCATGCCAAAAGTCTCTCTATTGTTCAAAATGTTGGTCCACACAGCTCTATCAACCTTTAGCATCTCATAAGATCATCCTCGAATCTCATTCATGTCAAAAGCTGAAGCTCATCTTTCATGACTAGGTGCCAAGGTGACATCAAATCTCCATGATTTTTGCCAAGGCTTGGGCATTTCCAGTACTGAAGTAAAATATGCCTAAAACCTACTAATTATGAATTCAAGAGCAGCTACAATATCCACTGAAGCCAAAGTATCATCAACACAGAAATCCTAACTATGTTTTTCTGGGCAGGGAAAAAAAAGCATACTTAAAAAATACCATGTTTATTACCTCAAAGAGTTCAAATGGGCTCCCACGCCTGTATACATCATTTTGCTTGCTTTGTCTATTAGAAAAAAGATTGCTAACCAGAGCTCGCCATGCGATCAGCAAGATACCAGTACTTCCCATAGCTATAAACATGAATGCAGTTGGTGGAATATGTCCTGATGTTGCTGTCCTGATGACAAGTCCTAACTGCCAATGAAATTATCAGTAAGAATGCATAATGAATGCTTGTCAAGCAACTGTTGCAGGGAATCACTAGAAAAGACATTGGATCTGGTGTAGAGAAAGCATGAAGGAATAGTTGCCTCTTTTCAGAGTTTTTCTTCATACTTTTTAACATGGCCTACCACACATTCAAATCTCAACTGAGGAACTCTGCCAACAATTTGCTTCTACAAAGATGATGTAACAACAAATGATGCATCACATTATCCTGTTTAACATGGCCTCACAATGTGAAACCAGAAGCTTCTCTATGACATCAACACAATTAGGTGCAAACAACAGCAAAATAAGCAAGAAGATCCACAATGAGATACTCAACATCATTTCACAATCATATATGATTCATGCATGCTTCCAATGAAATAAACCACCATGCCATCAATAAAAATTCTGACATTTCAAGCAGTGTTGCGGTCCTTGTGGAGCAGAAGATATCATAGAGTTCTAAAATTATGAGCTCCTAGACAGATAAGGATCCTTGCGAGCAGTTAGAAAGACAAGCAAAAGAATTAGTGAAACTAGATAAATTGAAATTCTTACGTCCAAGAGCTAGGAGATGCAGCAACATAATTTTCTTTATGCTTCCAAAAATACAGAGGAGTTCAAAGTTTGGAAGATTATGACCAAATATACCATCCCTTCCATACAATCAAATCAAAATTTATGAAATAAATTGAAAATTACCGGTATTCCCAGGGCCCAAGACTTGGCAGCAGCAATAATAGCTTTTCTTGAACCATTCAGTCCCTTTCCATCATCCCCATAACCTCCTAAAAAGTAGGAGCTCAATATCCACCCTGCAAGGAGATCAACGCAAACAGCCTCAGGACTAAAAAATACACCAATCCCAATTTCTCAAATCAAACAAAGACGAGAAATATCTAACCAGCAATGAAAGGGTCGGCAGACCGCAAGGTGTCCACGTCAATAACAGGGAGTCCATGGCTGAACCTCCCAACAGCTGAGAAGATAAGGAGGCACAGTACATCCCCTCCGGCCAAAAGGCCCACCTGCCTGATATCCCAAGATACAAATCCATTGAGATAAAATTGGACGAAAGATTGGATTTTTAAAGACCGGTAATAAAAAATAGACAATTTAGACATGAAATTGGACGGAAGATTGGATTTTTAAAGACCCATATTAAAAAAAAAATAGAGAATTTAGACATGAAATTGGACGAAAGATTGGATTTTTAAAGACCCGAATTTAAAAAATAAAAAATTTAGACATGAAATTGGACGAAAGAATGGATTTATTTATTTATTTGTGTGGATAGAGACGTACGCCCAAGAGACGAGCTTGTTGGCAGCCTCGGGTTTCTCGAACTGGATGACGCCTTCGAGGGGGACGCCGTCGTCGCCGACGGAGACAGTCTCATCCTCCGACGGGGAGGGGAAGGAGGGGGAGGAGAGGGGGCGGGCGGAGGGGCCGGGTTCGGCGGCGCCGTCGGCGGTGGAGAGCGAGAGGTGGAGGGGCCGTTGTCTAGGGCTCCGGGAGGGGAACCGCGGGCGGGATTTGGAG
Organism: Areca catechu; assembly: GCA_021397845.1. Taxonomy (NCBI): domain Eukaryota; kingdom Viridiplantae; phylum Streptophyta; class Magnoliopsida; order Arecales; family Arecaceae; genus Areca; species Areca catechu. Next base: position 19,525,973 of record CM038052.1, on the reverse strand, counting down.
AAGAGAGGGGAGTTGGGCTTGGAGAAGGAATGGAGGGGAGAGGAAGAAGAGGAGGAGAAGGAGGAGGGACATCTCTTGGCGGAGAGAGCCCCGCCGGGAGCCTGGCTCAGAAGCAGCATTGGCGCTCCTTCGCATCCAAAGAGTTTGGCTGCCGCTCATGTGCCGCACATGATATATATTTTTTTTTTTACAAAGAAAAGGATTAGGAGGGATAAATCCTGTTATAGATAACGTTCGTTACAACACGTTCAAATTTAAAATGGCAAATGATATCCTCACTCCCATACTGATGCATAATATGTGCGTATCTGTACGGAATTACTTTCAAGTGGAATATTGGATTAGTGGCTGCAATGTCTTTGATATGATCATGAATCAGCAGCCATCCACTTAATGCATTTTATTGAAAAAAAAATACATATCTCTAATTGTTTTGATAGATGGTTTATTCAAATTACAACTTTGATGTTCCAGCAATTTCAATAGACAATGCATACCAGGATGAATTGAAAGCTACAAATTTTTTGGAGGGTTCAAGGTGACATCTTGATTCATATTAATAATCAAGATTCCAGAATATTAACATAGAAATGAATTTTCAATAAATTTGAGCTATGCATTCATCATCTTAATTTAGGTGACAAAAGAAAGAAAAGAATGTATATTCATACAATTCTCTTTATGCTCTCTACATCATAAAATAATTTAATTAAAAAAAAATTCTACTGGTACGGTTCTCAATTTGTTTTCTAAATAATATTTTTTTAATGTAGTTCATTAGAAAGATAAAGTTATGCAAATCAATTTGATTTTTTTTTTTTTGGTTCTCTAGATGACTCAATTGAGATTTTTCAACTTTTGATAATGAATATCGACCATAAAATATGGTCTTTATTAATAATAGAATACATTATCAAAGAAACGGTCCGGCAATATATTATCTAGTCCATAACTATAATTTTAACCAAAAGATTAAAATAATTTTTATATTAAAAAATTACACATTAAATAAATTTCATTCAGCCAAGCATTTTTTTTTTCCCTTTTGACTTACAAAAAACATAAATAAGATCATAAAAAGTCTTGTCCATGTAATATTCTTATAAAAATATATATAACATACATAGATAATTTTTCTTTCTTCTTTAATAATTATTGACTATAACGAGAAAACTTAGATTTTCCAAAAGGATCATGCAACCCGGAAAAAAGATATTTATTTCAATATTTTTTAAAAAAATTGAACAACTTCATCCTCTTTTAATGTCCAAAAAAGAAAAAACTTCATACCATATATAATAAAAAATTTAAGAAAAAAAGAAAACTAATCAAATGCACCCTCCTGTTGTGATAAAGAGAAGAGAAGAAAAGAATAGCACTACTAAATACAATCTATTCTCTCCAACAAATAGATAAAAACTAGTAGCAAACACGAGTCATAAAAATTAGTTTTTTTTTTTTTTGCAAAGTATAAAATATATATGATTATAAAAAACTCAAAATCTTTTTAGGCAGTCCCCAAGGTGGTGAAATTGATAGAAAAAATAACCAAATAGTATGGCAAGAAAATTAAATATTAGACTATGAGAAATAAAATAATTGAGAAAAAAAAGAAAACACACATGATAGTTATTTCTATCATTTTTTTTGGAATTTAACAAACTATACAAGCAATTTATTTTTGCAACATATTTCATAGGAGACAAACCAAAAAAAAGAAAATAAATTAATTACTTACAAAATAGTTTAATAAAGCAAACCAAAAAGCATTTTCATATGATTCGCTTTTTGTTCTCTTAATAATATTTCCTTAAAACATAAGACAATAGGAAGATAAAGATATGCACAACATTTTGATTTTTATTTTGTTCTCAATGGTCTAAAAATTTCAAATAATTCTTCTTGTCTTGAGAAATCATATATTAAACAATTTGCATACAACCAAGGACTTTTGTTTCCTTTTGACTCTATAAAATACACAAATAACATGTAAAAATAAAATAATCTACATAATTTTTTTTCTTCTTCAACAAATATTGACTATCAAGAAAAATCTAAATTTTCAAAAAGGATTATACAAAGAAAAGAAATATCATTTATTTCAATAATTTTTATATTAAATAGAAAAGTTGAACAAAATCATCCTCTTTTATAGTCTATTATATCAAACAATTGGACTCAATGACTAATAATAGACTAGATTGACCAATTAAGATTATCAGACAAATGATTCCATACTTGATAGCCGACTAACTCAACTATGAAAGGACAATGCTGATTAATTAAGCTAAAGATTGATTATCTATATTGCACCGAGAGATGGCCAGTTGATTAATTTTCAAGAAGTAGCATGCCCAAGAGAACCAGCCAACTATAAGGTAATGCAACTAATTTATAAGGTGCCAAGGCACCATCGATGACTAAGGCGAAGAGCATCGACTATTTAAAAAATGTCCGACTAAGAGGGCAGTAGGTTAACAACTATTACAACGGAAAGTTATTATGCTAGTTGTTACCTATAACAAAAGGAGGTTAGCCTTAATAAAATATTATTATGGCTAACTAAAGGAGGTTATCTTTCAACAAAATTTGGTTACACCAAGTACCTATAAATACCAGTAAGAGAGGACTTTCAGAGGTAAGCGAGATTGTGTCAAGAAACTCTGCAATTTTATTTTCTTTAAGTTTTTTATCTGTTCCGCAAACTCTATTAACATAAGTATTGGAGGGTCCTCTACTAGAAAAACTCTGGTGAGGGACTTTCTTTTACAGGTACTGCAGGCAGTGCGAGCTTTATCTATCTTCAACTAACCCTACCAATTTGAGTAGGTCTCTTAACTAGAGACTTAGCAGTAATAGATTGGCATGCCAAGTAGGGGAGCAAAAATCTCTTAACTGCAAAAAGGAATCTAAAGAAAAAAAAGGAAGGCACATAATACTTCAACCAGCAGAGGCCGTCAATCATTTAGGCGAAACAGCCCCTCTAATCAACAATTGGAGATCCACGATACTCCTCTGGGGGTGATAGCGAACCAACAATAATTCACCGCTCTAATGAACCAAGTCCAAGCTTTAATAGCTAATATACAAAGCCTTTAAGAAATTACAGCCAACGATAATCAGCAACGGCCACTAGAGCTAGTCGCTCTAATTATTACTTCCAGACATAGCCGACAATCTCCTCCATAAGAATCTCATCATGAACCTACAATCCGATGATCCCAATATTGATCCTCCCCAACTTAATGTTCACTAGTCTGATAATCTCCTACCAAACAAACTCGACTACAACAAAGCCCTCCTTGATGACCAAGTCCAGAACGAGATCAACAAGAAGAAAGTCGATGCAAGGAGAAGCATCCAAGATCCCTCTCGGAGTCTTCATGGGAAGAATCACTCTAGTATATGCTTGATAAGATCAGAAAATCCGCCGACATGATGACTATGAGAAGAAGTTTCAAGAGCTCAAGCATTGACTTGCAGAGCTCAAGGCCGATAATCATGGAGTCGATGAGTCTCTCGGCTACATTTCTCAACCTTCATTCTTTCGATGGATCATGGAAGAAATGATTTCATCACATTTCAAGATATCTCAGTTGGAACCTTACGATGGGACCTCAGACTTGCTCAATCATCTGGGCAACTACAAAGCCCATATGATGATTCAAGGTGCCAGTGATACCCTCTATTGTCTTGTTTTCCTAATAATCCTGAAGAAAGTCATCCAATTATGGTACTCAGGCCTCAATCCAGGTAGCATTCACCCCTTCAGCCAATTAGAGGAGTTGTTTGTGGCCCACTTTTGAACAAGTCAGAGGATATTGTGAAACTCAAACAGTCTCTTCTTCATCAGCAAAGAGAAAGAGAATCTCTAGGAGACTTCATAGCATGCTTCAATACTACCATACTAGAGGTTCCAGATCTCAATAAATTTGTGGCCTTGTCGGTCATGAAGAATGGACTACGATCATCCAAACTTATCTTTTTCTTGGACAAGAAGTTTTATAGAAGTTACTCAAAGCTATAAATATGTGTCCAGAAATATGTGCTAGCCGAAGAGCAAGCTATAAGTTAATGTCAGGCTGAAAGGAAATCGATACCGAATAAGAACCAAGAAGATAATGATTCTCGGCCTCACAATGACAAGAATGCCTAGCCTCGATGACAAAGTCTAAAGTCAAAAAACTTGACTTAAAAAAAGTTTGATAGTTATATCGCTCTATCTCTTCCTCAAGAGAAAATCCTAATAGAGATAGAGAGAAAAGTTTTTTGTAGAGGCCCCAACCTATGCATGCACCACCCACTTTGAGAAATAAGAACAAATTGTTAAATCCACCGAGATCATGGCAACATAATTAAAAAATGCATTCAATTGAAGGATGAAATAGAAGACCTTATCTAGCATGGCTACTTGGAAAAATACATGCACACAAAAAAACATTGGCCTGAAGTCCTTGCCCTAAAGAAGACCACTGATGAATAGGACATGGACCACCAAAAGCCCACTGATGCATTAGTCAGAATGCTTCTTGGGGAGCAAGACCAAGGGGGCAAGCATCGAGGAAGATGCTCCGAAGAGGTATCGGGGCAATAATGTAATTAGCTTTTATGATGAAGACCTTCTGGGAGTCCAAACTCTCCATAATGATCTTGTCGTTATTTCAGTATGATTGTAAATAATGATGTAAGAAGAATTTTAATAGATAATGAAAGCTCTACTGATATTTTGTGTTATGATGCTTTTATTAAGATGAATCTCTCTCATAATCGATTAAGAAGAATACTAATGCCCTTAATCAAATTTGGGGATAACTCTGTCGGGGTTGAAGGAGAGATTACTCTTCCTGTACCCTAGGCACAGAACCTCAACAAAGGACTCTTTGAGTCAACTTCATAATGGTTCAAGTTCTATCAACCTACAATATGATACTCGAACAACCAAGCCTAAATAAGTTCTGAGTAATTGTTTTGACCTACCAGCTTTTGGTATGTTTTTTGACTAAGGATGGAGTTGGAGAAATAAGGGGAGACCAACAACTTGCTCGGCACTGTCCAATGATTCAAGATAAATAGTCAAAAGATTAGTTGTCCCTTGATCGATTAGATCAAAGAGATCTTAAAAAACATGGAGAACGGTTGAGAAGACCGTCTTCGTGCCATTGAGAGAAGAAGATCCTATAAAGATGGCACAAATTGGAAATCTTCTGAATGAGGAAACAAGAGCATAGCTTATAGAATTCCTTTAATGCAACACTAATATTTTTACTTGTTTGGCCATGGATATGCGTAGGATACCCTCGGAGATCATCACTCACAAGTTAAAAGTCGATCCTAGATTTAAATTCATTCGATAAAAGAAGAGAAATTTCATTCCTGAGCAATAAAAAGCTATCAACAAAGAAATCGAAAAGCTCTTCGATACCAAATTTATTAGAGGAATCCATTATCCCGATTGGCTAGCCAATGTAGTGATGGTTAAGAAAACTAATAAAAAATAGAGTATCTACATTGATTATATAGACCTCAATAAAGCTTGTCCTAAAGATAGCCTCCTTTTGCCAAAAATAGATCAATTGATCAACACAACCGCTAGGCATAAGCTCTTAAGTTTTATATACGCTTTCTTGGACTACAACCAAATTCAACTAGATCATGAAAAAAAATGATAGCTTGTATAACCGAAAAAAGGTATGTATTTCTATAAGATAATGCATTTTGGCTTGAAAAATGCTGAGACAATATATTAGCGGCTAGTCAACAAAGTCTTTGAAAAGCAACTTGGAAGAAGTATCAAAGCTTATATCGATGACATGTTAATAAATAGTACCCAAACATTGGATCACATTAGAGATTTAGATGAGGCTTTTGATATACTGCGATGACACCAAATGGAGCTAAATCTGACTAAGCATATTTTTGGCATGACTTCAAGAAAATTTCTTAGATTTCTTGTTGAAGAAGATACAAACATTATATAAGAAGTACTCAAATCATTAATATTTAATATTTATTGATTAATATTTGATATTTCTTAAATCTTTTTTATAGGTAAGTTGAAGATGTAGACTAAGGGCTAAGCCCGTCCGAGTCCATATATAAGAACATCTGCATTAAGCCAAAATGGTTTATTCGGATTGCACAAATTTTAAAGCCTCTTGGAAGGATATATAATAAAGTATATAGAATTAAATAGCATAAAAGTATTTGCATGGTTAAGCGGGCTGAGCATAGCATGAAAAGTAGAATTTTTTAAAGAGAAAATGGAATAGACCAAGGCAAGATAGTTCACATGAAGTGTTTTACCACCAAATAATATGTGAAGCTATCCCATTAACTCAAGTATGGCACATGGGTCGCATGGAGGTGTAGTTGGGTGCAACAGGTGACTAAGCATAGTAATAAAATATTGTATGGTATGTGAGGGTCCTCTCCCATTAACAAATAAAAAAAAGCAAGTGAAGCCTCTTTCCCACTAGCAAGTTATGAAGTAGTGGGTGCTCGGTCCAGGAGAATTGGGAACGGTCCATCTACCACTCCTCTCAATCCATGAACTATAATTGTGGACCACCAGCAAGAGAAGACGACCAAGACTTCATCAAATAAAGAAGTAATGTGGCACACCATTCTCCACGTAGAACGAACATTGGTAGTTGGGACATGGGCGGAATGAACTTAAGGAAGGTCTTAGATCTTGATCTGTTGGTTGCTGAATATCTTGACCAAATCGATGCTGGACTCGCTGATTGTTAGATCTTGATAAGGATAGGAAAACAAAGCAGGATCTGGAGGAGAAACCGAAACGGCTTTGAAGGGATTTGAAATAGAGTGCTGGCAGATTGGCAAAATGGTCACAAGGAAGGTCATAAGGACAGTTGTTGAATGGCCAGAACATAACTTCACAGAGGGGCCGCTCAATTCAAACGAATGCGAGGAATAGGGAAGGTGGAAGCTTGAATAAACATAGAGATTCTGGATTTTAGGAACTCATTTCGGAACGGAATGGATCACAGAAAATATTGAATGAAGCAAGAGGATAGATTGCAGGATTTCTATAATGCTGGCTTTAACACGAAACAAATGTGGAGGCAATCTGTTAGGATCCAATGCTAAAACAAGGGATTGGACTTGCACAACACAGAATGGATGCAAAGGAAAGTATTAGAATTTTAAACTAGTTGATGTTAGCCTGAAGCAGTAATGAACAAAATGATGGATCGAGTTTTGTTGGATAATTGATGGATCTACTTCACTGTAGTTATTGGATAGGTTCTGAATAGAAGATGGTTGGGATGTGGCACTCTGTTGGAGTTGGAATGGCACGAACAGGATGAATCCCTGGAAACAAGGAGTAGATCGTGATGGAATGAGAATGGCATTCAAAAAAGACGTGTCTCTCCAGAAGGAATGATAGAGAGTGCAGGGGATCATCTAGCTTCTACCTCCACACACCATTCCATGCTTCGTCTATCAATTTCTCAATCCTTTTCACTTCCAAATACTCTCTGCTCCCTAAACCATTCTCTCTGCTTTCTCGGTCTTCTCATCTTTCTACCTTTCCATCCATTTCTATATTCACTCTGCTCCCACTACCATCTTCTTGCCCTTCCACCATCCCATCCTTGTGATGCTGCTCCTCTGCTACTGCTCCTTTGCTATCGAGTTCATGGAAGCATGATCTTAGGAAAGAGAAACTTTTATTTTACAAATTTGTTTCAGTTTATTATCAAATATATTTTTTTATATTTTTAAATAAAAATTCTTATTGCTTTTTGTTCATACATATTGCTTTTAAATTAAGTTCTCTTTAAGTGAAGTTAATTTTGATTGATTTATTTCTAAAAGGGACAGTGATGGGGGATGAAAATAAAATAATAAATGGAGAGTTTTAGTAAGCTAACCAGCAAGCAAACTTGAGTAATTAATAATTAAATAAATGAGCTAAATTAATCTAAGAAAAGAATTTTTGTAAGGAGACTAATTGATCTAATTTTTAAGACCCGCAATGTAGATATAGTTCAAAATAAAGATTAGGATCTTAATGGCAAGGAAACCATCACTACTAGGGCAAGTTAACCTTCAAATGATCAGATCTAATAAAGCTTAGAAAAAGTTTTCCTACCAACAATGATGGCTAATTATTTGGTGGAAGAAGGAGCTCTCATCACTCAAGGATTGAGGCCTAGAAGTCAAGATTGTCACTCTCTACTTTGAGACTCACCTTGGCCTTGATCCATAGCATGGAGACCTTCATCCTTGACCTAGGAACCTGAGAGAACCTGCAAAGAAACTTGGGATTAGACATGGAAGAAGAATTGGAGTTGGAATGGAAACAAAGAAAAAAGGAAGAAGAAAAAAGTAGCCGGCGGCTTGGGCCTTGGAGCTTGATCATAGATCCATCAACGGGCATCCCATCCTTTACTCCTTGCAAAAGTGCTCTTTACTCTCAAACTCAAACTTAGAAAACTCTTATTCTCTCCTTGGATAAGGATCTACACACTCAAACTAACTAGAAAACTTTCAGTCCAAACAAGAACTCAAGAAAACTAGAATACAAGGAAACAATCCTTTCATTGATCAAATCATAACATAGAATGAATACAATGAGAGCTTAAGAGCCCTATTTATAGGCTCCAATGCTAGGAAATTCGTCCAAGGATGGAGAGGAGGGGATAAGGATGGCTTAGTTGGCTCCAACAATTTTTAGGTAAGTCATTTTAACTAAAAACAAATTATTGATAGAAAGTTACAACTACTTTGACATGTGGCATCTAGAAGATCCTGATGTGGCTTCCAAATACTGATGTGGAGGCTTAGGTATCATAAGTTGTGGCATTCCACGTGTCAAATATTGTTGGGATAGTGGAAGGAATCTTTATGTTCTCCATAAAACTCTTGATGTAGTATAATTCCTTCTCCCCAAAGGTTGTTTGATGAGTTGTTCCTCCATGTGCTTCAAATCTTGGCATGAATTAGGCTTGGGCTTGGTCTTGAAGAGACTTGAATGGTTGGTCTTGGACTTGAAGAGGACGCCCTCCATCATGCTTTGGGCTTGAGTCGAATGGGCTTCTTCCATGTGTTGGCTTATGAGCCAAGTCATGCTTCAAGAAAATCTGGCTTATGAACATGCTTCAAGAAAATTAATGGGCTTCTTCCATGTGTTGGCTTATGAGCCAAATCATGCTTCAAGGAAATTTGGCTTATGAACATATTTCAAGAAAATTTGTAACTTGCTTTGAAAACTTTATTGACTATAGCTGCAAAAACAAAGTAAGTTAATCAAAGTCTATATTCTTATTATGGATGTCCCCATCAGTTCTCCCGGGATGGAAAGAGCTCGCCTCCGTCGAGTAGAATTCATCTGGCTTTGGTAGTACTCTAGGAGGTCATGATCGATTTTTTGTAAGTCCTCTCGAGTGATTCATGAGTCTTCAGAATCAGGATGTCCATGCCAGTGAACCAAGTAGCGCGATAGTCTTTATTTCAAGTAGTGATAATCTTGTCATCTAAGATTCTCTCAATCCTTTCTTGCCGCTTTGGTAATATGGCTAGTGGACACTCAAGAGTTGGTTCACTCTCAAAGGTGGAATCAAGCCTGAATAGTTCACTAGGTATTATTGTTGATTCCTTATACTTTACTATATCTGAATATTGAAAGTGGAACTGATACCAAAGTCGGATGGTATATGTAGCACATATTAGGTCCAATTTTCTTTACTATTTTAAAAAGACCTACACTATGGGCATATAATCATTTTGAGCCTAATCAAGACATAGTCTCCTTCGTGAAATTCTTGGCTTTTTTTACAAATTTATCTATATGCTTGTTAATTTCATTGCTCAAAATTTGTTTTACTAATCATGCTATGCATATGACTCTAGTAATCATTGATGCTTATGCATGGGACCAAATGACAAGAGACAAACGCAAATGATACTAAATGGTAAAGGACAAACAAAAACAAAATAAGCTCAAATGGACTTTATTATCTATGGACTAAACTTTATTGTTGGGCTAGGAAATAAGGTTCCTAATTTCCAATATTCCCTAAATGGCTTTGAAGACTCTGGCACAAAACTTTAGGTAGGTGGCAGTGAATCTTAATTTGGCTCCCAACATATGCCAAAGAGTCTTAATAAAGTAACTATTGAATATCATTGGAACCAGATCAATGGTATGGTAGATGTCCCAGCCGGATGGAATAGGAGAGTGAATGAAACGTAATGGTGGATCGGGATGGTGGATGTTTAGAAATGGGGAGTCAAGGATAGAAAAATTATTAGGAAAAATATTTTGAAGGATTTTCAAAGGCTTTACAGCTTCTTGGAGCTGATCCATAGGATTTTGTTCTTTGACGGTCAATACCCCATTAGGTGATCCTTCATTAATCTCTAGATTTAAATCCTCAACATTGATTAATTCCGAGTCCTCTATTATCTCCTCGAATTGTTCTTCATGGCTTTGTCCTTGGACTTCATTTTCTTTAAATTGATTATTCCCGTTGTTGATTTCTTTAGGCTGGGTAATTATTTTATCTTCAAGCAATTGTTCTTGTTCATATTCATCCATAAGGTTAGACCCAGCTTCAAAAACTTCTTCCTTAAGTTCTTCAACGAGTTTAGGATCTTCTCTTTCTAGCCCTTCATTTGGACAAGATTTTGATTCTATTTCATCTTTAAATTCTTCAATAGATTTAGGAGATTTTTCCTCTAAATCTTCCATGTGTTTAGTCTCTTCTTCATCTCTCTCATACTTATTGAATTTAGCAATATATTTAAACATAGTTTCATCATCTTGTCTCAATTTATACCATTGGATTGAAAGATTTTGCTTATAAGATTTGCCTAGGTACTTTTTCTTTAGCTTACTTTTCATATCTCTCCAAGTAATTATTTTATCCCCACTATAATAACTTTTATGCTCAACATGTTTCCAATATGACATAGCATGTCGGACTAGCTTTAATTTGACAAATTGACATTTCTTTACTTCCGATATTTCATCAAATTCAAAGTACTGATTCATTTTTTTCTCCCAATCGACATACACCTCAGGGTTTCTATCAAAAGTGGGTGCATAGGGTCGATTGCTCCCACAGACTCTCTCCTCCTAATCTACAAAGCCTTGACAGGGGTATTTAAGTTTATACTCAGGGGTGAGATCATGATAATGGGCTCTTGGACCAATGGAAGGTGATTTAGGATTAGTACGGGTCAAGCGATCTTTTTCAATGTTTTCGATTTGATTATTTACTTGTCCTAACTCTTAATTCACTTGTCCTAATTGTTTAGTTAGGGTATCAAATTTTTTAGTCAGGGTCCTCATAAAGAATTCAAGATTGGGATCCATGGATACGCGTAGAACTATTGGTATAGGGCTTCAGATCAAATGGGCAAGCAGTACAAACCTAACTTCTATGGCTCCTAGACCTAAAAGTTCAAAATACAGGAATTGACTAAGTACTAGTTAAAGTTGTAATTATCTTTTCTACTGGCTAGGTAAGAGGTGGGATTGCGGGAGGCTCCCCTCGCTTTCACGAGGTCCTAATTAAAAACCGCAAGTCCACTTAAGGCGTTTGCCATTGGACCTCTTGTCTTAGACACCAAATACAAGAAGTAAGTACAAACTCAACTAATATTTGGTCTCATCTTGCACTTGAACCCAACTTGTGGGTGTCCTAGTTTTAGGTGCCTACTCGATTTCAATTATGGTTTAGGTCAATGCAAATATGGGTGATTATTTTGGACCAAGGAAAGGTAATGACCTCCTTCTCTTATGTTATGATTGAATGCCCTTAATTGGATTTAGAAATGGATGCACAAACAATCAACTTGCTAACAAGATATCTATACTAGCTCAAATATATGATTCAAACCTGAATTTAAAAAAAAAATTAAAATTCAGAAATTTAATTAAAAAATTTAGATTTTGAAGTCCAAAATTTAGAAATCAAATTTTAAAATTTAAATCTTGAATTAGGATTAAAAATTCATTCTAGAAGTTAGAGTTGTTACAAGATAGTTTCAGCCCTAACAACTTCTAGTCAACTAGTTTTAAAAATTTGAAATTCAAATTTTAAGATTCTAAAAAAATTTAAATTTAAATTTAAATTTTAAATCTCTCAGTAAAGATTCCAGATTCTAAATTTTGAAATTTAATTCCTGAAATGTGGTTAAGAAATTCATTTTAAAAGCTTGTTGTAAAAGAAAATTTCAATAGGAAACAACTTTCAACTAGCTAGTTTTAAAAATTCAAAATTTAATTTTTTTAAAATCAAAAAATTTAAAATAAAATCGATTGGGTTATCTCTCATATCAAAATTCTTGGATTTTGAAGTCTTGACTTCAGATTAACTCGAATTTTGGTTGAGAAGGTAGTTTGAAAACAGTTGCTAGAAGGTTCCGGCAGTTTAGCTAACTCTTAACAACCTGAATTCAAATTTCAAATTCCAAATTATAAACCCTTCTAAAATTCAAAATTCTGGTAGGTAATAATAAAACTCAAAGTCTGAATCTCAGATAAAAAATTTAAAATTTATAAAAATATTTTTTGTATTTTTTTGAAAATTAAATGAAATGGAAGGCAAAAACAGAATTCTGGACAGAACTTCAAAAATGATCTAAGAACTCATATTTTATATCTATAAATAAAAAGAAAATATTTTTTGAATTTTATATTTCAAATTCTAATATACTAAGGTACTGGAAAAGTACTTTTTTGAATTTTTTTGATCAATGTAAAAAATACTAAAATTCATAAAAAACTTGGGTGAATACTAGAACAAAAATTTCAGCAATCAAACACTTGACCTAGTAAACCATAAGCTCAGATACCAAAAAATTGATGGGGGACAAAAATAAAATGATGAATGAAGAATTTTAGCAAGCTAACTAGCAAGCAAACTTAAGCAATTAATTATCAATAAATAGGTTAAATTAATCCAAGAAAAGGATTTTCATAAGGATACTAGTTGATCTAATTTTTAAGACCTGCAATGTAGATCGAGTTCAAAATAAAGATTATGATCTTTATGGAAAGGAAACCATCACTACTAGGATAAGTTAACCTTCAAATGATCAGATCTAATAAAGCTTAGGAAGAGTTTTCCTACCAACAATGATGGCTAATTATTTTGTGGAAAAAGGAGCTCTCATCACTCAAGAATTGAAGCCTAGAAGTCAAGATTGGCACTCTCTACTTTGAGACTCACCTTGGCCTTGATCCATGGCATGGAGACCTTCATCCTTGACCTAAGAACCTGAGAGAACCTGCAAAAAAAATTGGATTAGACATGGAAGAAGAATTGGAGTTAGAATGGAAACAAAGAAAAAAGGAAGGAGAAGAAAGTGGCCGGCGGCTTGGGACTTGGAGCTTGATCATAGATCCATCAATGGGCATCCCATCCTTTACTCCTTGCAAAAGCACTCTTCATTCTCAAACTCAAACTTAAAAAACTCTCATTCTCTCCTTGAATAAGGATCTACACACTCAAACTAGCTAGAAAACTTTCACTCCAAACAAGAACTCAAGAAAACTAAAATACAAGGAAACAATCCTTTCATTAATCAAATCATAGCATAGAATGAATACAATGAGAGCTTAGGGACCCTATTTATAGGCTCCAATGCTAGGAATTTCGTCCAAGGGTGGAGAGGAGGGGATAAGGATGGCTTAGTTGGCTCCAATAATTTTAGGTAGGTGGTTTTAACTAAAAATAAATTATTGGTAGAAAGTTACAATCACTTTAACATGTGGCATCTAGAAAATCCTAATATGGCTTCCAAATACTGATGTGGAGGCTTAGGTGTCATAAGTTGTGGCATCCCACATGTCAAATATTGTAGGAGTAGTGGAAAGAATCTTTATGTTCCCATAAAACTCTTAATGTAGTATAATTCCTTCTCCTTCAAGATTGTTTGATGAGTTGTTCCCCCATGTGCTTCAAATCTTGGCATGAATTGGGCTTGGGCTTGGTCTTGAAGAGGCTTGAATGGTTGGTCTTGGACTTGAAGAGGACACCCTCCTCCATCATGCTTTGGGCTTGAGTCGAATGGGCTTCTTCCATATGTTGGCTTATGAGCCAAGTCATGCTTCAAGAAAATTTGGCTTATGAACATGCTTCAAGAAAATTAATGGGCTTCTTCCATGTGTTGGCTTATGAGCCAAATCATGCTTCAAGAAAATTTGTCTTATGAACATGTTCCAAGAAAATTTATAACTTGCTTTGAAAACTTTATTAACTATAGCTGCAAAAACAAAGTGAGTTAATCAAGGTATATATTCTTATTATGGATGTCCCCATTGGACAGGCCATGATATGCGGGTATGGGCCATACTCTATAGATCATATCTTAATTAAATTCATGGATAATTCTTTTTTGATCTTTACTATTTTCTTGCATACTCTTTTTGAAATAACTACAAAAGTTCCTATGGATTCAATCCTTACTCCCGCTACTCTACCAGAATAGTGGAATTAAGGTATTAAAATCGGTGTGTAGCGACATGCACCAGATTTTTGGTATCATTATTGGAATTTTTTGGCACATTATTTTGAAAAGAGAAAAAATTAAATATATATATATAATTTAAAGATCAGTAGTTAGTATTTATCAATTTTGAGTATCGTGACATAAGGTTGGCATAACTTTTAAGTTATGTTGAATTGTTATCCTAGGATACACAAAAGTTGAACAGACTTTAAAAATTTTCAAAAAAAAGTCTAAAAAATAAAAAATTTTAAAAAAAAGTTGGCATTCTCATAACTTATTAGGAGATTAGAGATTTGACTATCGAAAATATAAAAAAGGTAATTAACTTAATTTTATTTGTGTGATAACTCGACACCTTGTTTGTTGCATTTCATTCCTCTATAATTAACTTTAAGGGCATAACCCATTAATCAGATAAGGTGAGTAGTTCATTACCCTTCCTTAGCCCACAAATCATCACCCTGCATAAGCATTGACCCAGACCTTAATTATTAAAATTAATTAGATGTCGGCCCTAGAAATTTCGAGCTCAATAGGACAAGAAAATCCTAGAGTTGGATGGGTTCAGATCAATTAGTTGCTCAGTGTCTAAGGCAAGTGGTTCAGGAACAAAAGCTCGAAGAAAGGTGGCTCTTTAATTGGTTCTGTTCACTTACCTAGCCAATTTTATTAGTGTCTAATGCAAGCAACGGAGAGACCCCCACCAATCTTATACTTACCTGGCCGAGTCAGTTAATTGATCATGGACTTGGAGTGCTCAAAGATAATCTTGGAATAGTTAGGAGCTGTCTAGAACTAAAAAATCCTAGGATAGAAAGTCCATTGATTGCTATCATGTTTTCAATTAACCTAGAACTTTAATTAATACTCCTTAGACTTCTTCTTTATCTTTCTTCTCTCTTTTCCCCCTTCTCCCCTCTAAAATAAATAAATAAATAAATAAAGTACCCAACCATGTACCAATTCTCTGAGTCTAGGTATGACCAGATTTATCAAAATCGAACTCATATGGCCTATAGACCAGGAGAAAACCTAAACTTGATGCTTACAACCCAAGTTGGAGGGCTCAACCAGATTTTTTATGGCAACCACACCCAATGGTTACCCCGATACCCCAAAAACCTCCATTCGAAGATGTACTTTATTATGATCAGTCCTATTCATATTGTCAACCTTCTCTTACTCCTTATAATCTATCCTTTTAATAGAAGGTTTTACAAGCAACAGACCGGATCAAAAAAATTAGTCAAAAACCATCTCCCTCTCAGACTAACCTAGAAGTTCCAAAGTCGATAGATTTGCCCAATGTTGCCAACTAATCAAATCTTAGCAACAATCTATCGATGAGCTTAATCAGACTAATCGATTGTTAACTGAAGATAATTAGAAGGTGGAAGGAGTATTGCCTAGTCAGTCCGAGAGTAACTTAGAAAGATATTACCAAGCTGGAAATTTTAATAGTAATTTAAAGGGACATTATCAAGTTGAAGATTTTAATGACCTTTTAATTTTTTCTGAACAATCGACCACAACTCTTGGAAACAAATTGGTCACGGAACAACCCAGCACTATCTTAAAGACCCATATAGATAATTTGACTGAGGCAGAGAAATCAAACTGGTGGAACAAACCACTTCTATTATCTTCCTACTCACCTATGGCCCCCTTTCCAAGTGACCTAGAATCTTCCACTTTTTTTATGGAATGGATGAAGAAATTGGTAACATGATGGAATTGATTAAGGCTTCCCAGGAACCACAACATAATAACACAATAGGAGAAGCCACACCTCCAATTCATCCCCAGAAGTCGTTAGCTTCCTGTCCACCTCATTTTAGGGTAGATAATTTTAATGTACACGGATATATTACGGGGATGAATAATCTACTGATATACTTAGTCCCATAATAGCTCCTTTGTTAGAATCACCATAGGATCTAGAAGTGAAGCCACTTCCTGTTACATCTACTGACATCCTACCAGTGATCCCTAACCAGGAAGACCAAATAGTTGGTATTCTAAATATGCATAAAAAAGCTATTGGATAGGATATCTATAAAATGAGGGATAACAATCTTAAAAATTTTATAACTAATTTCTCCGTACTTGGTACTACTTTCAACGATTGTCTCCAAAATCTATCTATCATCCCACAATGTATGGAGATAGATTTATAGTTAACTTGGACAAAGTTTCATTAGGAATAGATGATGTCAAGATACATCACACCCAAGAAAAGGACTAAAGTAGATCGTTCTAGAGTTAGAAAATTTTTAAGCTGCCACCCCCACTCTCGGCCCAACACACACAATCCTTTCCTAATCATTGATAAATATACTAATATTTTTAAATCTTGGTGTAGCACGCTTGTCCAATGTACTCTATAGATAAGAGACAATCATCGTAAAATACTCTACGAATATTTTTTTACCTTGATGATAAGGCCTCTTGATTGATCCTATCTTTTACAAATCTTGAGGAATGTAACCAAGTTCAATATCAGTAATAATTTCTCTTAGAGTCTGGCTGAAGACTTTAAACTTAGTGCTTCTGAGAGGCAACCTAGCTTATACTTTTTATTTTTAACCATGTGCTTTTATTTTTTTAGAAAAATCCAAAAAGAATAATAAAGTTAAATTGAGAGGAGTATAGCAATAAAGGAACAATCAATGATCGAATACCCTTCCAGGTAGTATCCTTCCTTGTCATTTAAGTTACATTACTAGTACCTCTTCCATTAGGGATAATGAAAATTAAGTTGGGAGGATAATTTAATTAAATTAATTCTCAAGTTAAACTTTAATTAGTCTTTGTGTACTAAACTTTATCTTGATTTGAGAATAATCAAGCTTTTTAAATGATGAATGATTAACAGTTTAGATAATTTTAGAGATACTGGAGGATGAATTATCAAGAAAGACCAATAAATGGTAGGGTTTAGATCAAAAAAAAAATTTAAGTAATTCCAGACCCTTCTGATTATTGATCTTGATAAGAATCTATCTTATAATGGTATATGTGAAAATATCAAAGAATCATAAAATTTCTCTTTAAAGTTTAATAAATAAGGTTTTTAGCATCTCTCATTGAGTAACTGGGTTCCTTTACCTAAGTAAGCATTATAGTTCGCATCAAAGGATGAGAATATAAAGAAACCTTTTATAGAGACAGTCTTAACATGTAGCCTTTTTGACTGGAGTCAGTAAGCCTGAAGGGTATTTTACATCTAATACGCTAAAGCCAACTGGTTTGGAAGTCATTGGCCTAAAGATCACTACAAGGATCATCTAGAAAGCAAGATGTTAAGACATTGCACTAACTCTATATTATTACTTCAAAAAAAAAGAAGAAGAGGGGGACTAAATAAACTGATACTACACCAAAACCAAAGTAAGAGGATCTAAAGAGTGAAGTAAAAAGTTGAAAAAAGAAGAACTCTTGAAACTTTTATGGGCTTTATTCAAATACTAAATGGATGAAATATCTTTTTATGGTCTAACCAGGTATCAACTGATTTTAGAATTAGCAAGATAATTTTTACTTCTTGGATAAGTTGGTACACATTATTGATTTATCTATTTTACTCAGGGATGAGTAAAAGCCAAGTTGGGGGGTGTGATCAAGATACAAACATTACATGAGAAGTACTCAAATCATTAATATCTAATATTTATTGATTAATATTTGATACTTCTTAAATTTTTTTATAGGTAATTTAAAGATGTAGACCAAGGGCTATGCCCTTCTGAGTCCATGTATAAGAACATCTGCATTAGGCCAAAATGGGTTATTAGGCTTGCAAAAAATTTAAAGCCTCTTAAAAGGATATATAATAAAGTACATGAAATTAAATAGCATAAAAAGTATTTGCATGGTTAAGTGGGCTGGGCATTGCATGAAAAGTAGATTTTTTAACGAGAAAATGGAATAGACCAAGGCAAGATAGTTCACGTGAAGTTTTCTCCCACCAAATAATGTGTGAAGCTATCCCATTAACTCAAGTATGGCACGTAGGTCGCATGGAGGTGTAGTTGGATGCAACAAGTGACTAAGAATAGCAATAAAATATTGTATGGTATGTGAGGGTCCACTCCCATTAACAAATAAAAAAGCAAGTGAAGCCTCTTTCCCACTAGCAAGTTACGAAGTAGTGGGTGCTCGATCTAGGAAAATTGGGAATGGTCCATCTACCATTCCTCGCAATCCATGAACTATAGCTATGGGCCACCGGCAAGAGAAGATGACCAGGAACTTCATCAAATAAAGAAGTAATGTGGCACACCATTCTCCATGTAGAATGGATATTGGTAGTTAGGACATGGGCGGAATGAACTTAAGGAAGGTCTTAGATCTATCTCAACTCTTTACCCTTACTTTCAAAACCAAAAGAAGGAGAGGTGCTGTATTTGTACCTGTCAGCTTCAAATGAAGCAATTAGTTCGGTGTTGGTCAGAGAGAAAGGTAAAGGGGTGCAAAATGAATTTATTATTCAATCCAAGTATTAATGATGCGAAGACAAGATACTTTAAAATAGAGAAGTTGGTCTATGCCTTGGTAACTACAACAAAATACCTAGGGCCATATTTTCAAGCTCACTTAATAGTGGTACTAACCAATCAGCCATTAAAGATCATTTTATAATGCCCTGACACCTCTAGAAGAATGGCCAAGTAGGCTATTAGACTAGGTAAATTTAATATATTATACCGGCCTCGCCCCTTGATGAAAGCTCAAGTTTTAGCTGACTTCATCGTCGAATGTATAGGCTGATAGAAAAGCTAGCTAAGAGGAAACTGAGAAAGAAGGCAGCCAGAAAATGATCGATGAAGGTTGCTTGGAGCCCACATAGATATTCCACGTGGACAGGGCACTAATTCATTCAACAGTGGGCAGGATTGATCTTAACAAATATAGATGAAGTGGTTACTGAATATGTACTCAGATTTGCCTTCTAGGGATCGAATAATCAGGTCGAGTATGAGCACTCTTAGCTGGATTGAGAATTGCCAAAGAACTTGGAGTAAAGAAGTTGAAGACTTTCACTAACTCCTAGCTGGTGGTGGTCAGACGAATGGAGAGTTTGAAGCGAGAGATTCGGTTATGGCCAAATATTTAGAAAAAGTACAAACACTTGTATCTAACTTTGAGTCTTCAAATCTTCCATTTCCCAGGCTAAAAATTATCGGGTTGATATACTTTCTTGGCTAGCAACATCAGCCATTGATTCACTTGGTTGAACATACGTTGAACATCTTAAAATACCTAGCATCGACAAAGGTGCAAAGGTGCACCAAGTAGAACATGAATCAAGCTGAATTGATCCAATTATTGGGTACTTGATCGATGAGGTCATGCCAAGTGACCCCATTGAAGCTAATCATGTTAGATGGATAGCCTCTCAATACATACTCATGGATGGAGTCCTCTATAAGAGATCTTTTATTCTTCCTATGTTGAAATGCTTAGGACTGACTAATGCTGATTATACTCTTAGAGAGATGCATGGAGGTATATGTGGAGATCACTTGGGGATAGATCTCTAGCTTACAAAATTTTAAGAAAGGATATTACTAAGCGAGTATACAGAAATATGTGATCGATTTTAACAAAAAATGTGACCAGTGCCAGAGGTACTTGAACATTCAATGGTGGTCAGCAGTCAACTCAATTAGCGGCCTCCTGGCCATTTGCTTAGTAAAAATAGATATACTTGATTCATTTTTCCTAGCTTCTAGATAAACAAAGTTCATCATTGTGGCAATTGATTACTTTACCTAGTGGGTGGAGGTGGAGCCTTTGGCACATATTACTAAAGAAAAAGTTGAAAGATTTATCCAAAATAATATTATATATTGGTTTGGGATTCTTTATACCGTCATCACCGATAATGAAAATAATTTGATAATCAGAGATTTTGAGACTTTTCTGCTCGATATCATATTGTTCACAAGTTAACCTTTATCCGACACCCCCAATAAAATGGTGAGGCCGAGGTAACAAATCGAATGATTTTGCATGGTTTGAAGATAAGGTTGAATGAAGAAAAAGAATTTTGAATTAAAGAGCTAAGTTCAGTACTCTAGGCATATCGGACAACCCCTCAAATTTTGATGAGAAAATCTCCATTTAATTTGACATTTGGCACTAAGGCAGTGATACCAGTGGAAATCAGTTTGCCTTCATGAGGGTTAAGAATTTTGAAGAGCCGAGCAACTCAGAGTGATGGAGAGTTGACTTGGATCTACTAGAAGGGACGAGACTCCAAGCTCATTTGAGGATAGCATCTTATAGACAAAGAATTACCGATATTATAACTCCAAGATTAATCAAAAAAACCTTTTGGCTTGGTGATCTTATTTTGCAGAGAGCAAAAATTTCTAAGCCTACAGAGCAAGGAAAATTATCTCCAAATTGGAAAGGTCCATATCAAATTATTGAAGTGATACACCTTAGAGCTTATTAAATCCAAATCTTGGATGGAATACAAATTCCTCAACTATAGAATACTGAAAATCTAAGCATGTACTATTAGTAAATTAACAAATTTGCTTTTTATGTTCAACAAGGATACTTTATGATTTCTTCTTGGATAGTTGACATATATCTAACTATCTAAAACTAATCGGTATATCCAACAATGTCAAAAAATGGTTGGCTTAATTATCCCACTAATTGGTATGTCCAATAAATAAAAATAGTTGGCTTAATTATCTAACTAATCATATGTCCGACAAATAAAACCAGTTAACTTAATTATTCAACTAATTAGTATGTCTGACAAATAAAAATAGTTGGCTTAATTATCCAACTAATAGGTATATCTAACAAATAAAAATAGTTGGCTTAATTGTGTAACTAATTGGTATGTCCAACAAATAAAAATAGTTGGCTTAATTATCCAACTAATCGGTATGTCTAATAAACAAAAATAGTTGGCTTAATTATCCAATTATTTAGTATGTCCGATAAATAAAAATGGTTGGCCTAATTATCCAAGCATGCAACCATATCATAGAGGTTGATTGGTATGTTGACCATCAAAAAATATAGTAAAGATATAGTTGAAGTTTGAAGTTCCAATTAATCAACCAGTGCTAGTTAGTCGACTGGTGTACATCTATCGGTTAAAGCCACACTAGAGACCGATAATCCCATACTTGAAAAATTTTTAATCATTTCAACTAGTAAACATAAAATGAGCAAGTGACTACTAGGTCATTGAGAAGTCGACGATCCTATACTTGTCAAAATTTTTTAAAAGGAATAGACAAGGAACATTGAAAGAAGCTTCATTGATGTTCAAAGAAAGGTTTTCTACAGGAAGTTTAAAGTCTTTACAAAAGTTAGTAAAGCCAACTAGCAAAAAGCTGCAAGAACCAAAAGCAAAAGAGAATATAAAACAAAAGATATTGAGATCAAAAGGTGAAAAGTATTTCAAGCATTTTCTTCTATGACTTAAGGCACAGGATGATTATTTTCAAAATTGGAAGGATCGTTTCCTCGACCAAAGTTTCTTCGAAAATAGTGGGAAGGACTGCTCCCTCGATTATAGCTTCTTCTTCGGTGTGTTCCTCATGAATCTTACCTTCCTCGATTTCTTCTTCTTCCTTTCCTTCTTCCTCCTTTTAAAGAATGACTTTCTTAAGGTCCAAGCCTGGGAAGAGATCTTTGACTTTGGCTTTGCAATCATCAATGCCATACTCATAGCAGTATGACGATGCTCAGTCACCTCCTTCTTGAAAGTGGCTGAGTTCTTAAACTCGTAAACAGCCCTCGAAAACTTGGCCTCTATCAGTCTGGCGGTTTGTTCCTTAATCTTCTTCGTTTGGGCTGCTGCTTCATCAAGTTTTTGTTTTAAATTTTTAATGATTGCCTTATTAGAGAGTAGCTTCATTTTTTTCTTGTTCAACTTGGCTTCTAGGCCAATCGAGTTGTTTTTTTGCTAAACATAAGTCTTTTCTGAGTTGAGTATTTTCCTTGGAAATTTTTTATAACTTAGCCTCGAAGCTTTGTTTAAGTTCCTTGGCCACTTCTTTTTAAGCCTTGGCAAACTCAAGCTGATCTTTAAGGCTTCAACTAAGTTCAACAAAGCCTTGGAAACTCTCTTCAACAAGGCTACTTCATTAACAAACTAAAATGGCAAATTTCTTCCAAAGTTAGAGATGCTTGGTGACATTAAAAAGTCAGACAAAAATAAAACAAAGAGAGAGATGTTATATTAAGGAGACTCAGATAAAATGAAGGAATAATCTCATCCAAGCAATGAGATTTGGTCACCTCCCAATCTCTGGAGAGGATGACGGCTTTCATCAACCGATGAGCAAGTTCAAAATTCTGAAATCCTAAATCATCATAATAGACATTCACGCTACAATGGTTTCTATTTCTTAAGTAGCCTGAGTATCTCTTTCATTTCCCGAGGAACTTTGTGGTGTCTTTCCTCAGTCGACACGAGCATGGGAGGTAGGAGGATTGATTGGTAGACTAATCGATTGCCTTAAGGAGAATCCAATTGATGGTCTTGGAACTGTCAATGGAGGTTCAACAACAGCAATGTCATCATTGAAGTTGGCCACTACTGCTTCTATTTCTGTAGTAGTCAGAGTGGGAACATTGGAAGTTGACAAAGTTGCTCCGATCAATGAACTCAGAATAGTACACAGCTTCTTGGATGGCTAAGTGCCCATTGGCTTTTTGGCAGGTCTCTTTCGAATGGCCTACCGGATCTCCTCAGCACCGGGCCTCATTTCCTCTACAATGAATATGAAAGTTGATTAAGTTACTTGGATTTGGGTCGAAAGCAATGAAAATCTAAAACTACAACTAATTGCTCGGGCTATACCCAATCTAGTCACCATACTAACTCCAGCGAGGAAAAGGTTTTATTCGCATAACATCTTCTTTAGTAGAGGGACCTGCATTCTTAATAACCTCTCAAAATTCTCTTTATCAATATTAAGAACTTTCTTAGCATCATTGGGAGTTAGTCGAGGCTCCGTGCACTCAGTGCTGAAGCCATAAGTTTAACTAGAAGATAAAAAGAAAAAACAAGGTTTCCAACCATGAACAACATTCAAAAGATCCTTGATGAACTTTTGACCATGGCATGGTCCTATAAACCACCATCCTCAACCGTAAGGATGTCTCTTAATCATAGAGGCTGCAAAACAAGGAAGTCTTAAGTTCGATCCTAAGATCGTAGCGTAAAACTAAGAAAGAACATATGATTCAAAAACTATTCAGAGTCAATTGCACCAGGATGACTTTATACAAGTTCAAGATTTTGACAATGAATAGGTGAAGAGGAAAATAAAGTCCCGCCTTAAGATGCTCCGTATATATAGCTATGGAACCAAAGGGAGCTTTATCTATTTGATTATCGAGACCAGAATTATATACTCAGAAGTCCTACAAGATCTTTCAGTAATCTCACCTACGGGTTACTTTGAACTCAGTCAGGGTGCCTTTAACCTGATCCCGATAAAGGTCTTCGATATCTTTCTTCCATTTAGATTCAGGACTCTCATAAGATTCTTGTGAAGTATTCTCCTAGAAGCAGAAGCCCAAGCAATAATAGGGACCTTTAAGGTTCAAACAATTTGGGAGTGTTTCAAAGGTTACAAAGGAGGAACCTATGGACAGGAAGCTATTGAGAAATTCTCAAGGTCCCTAAAAGAAAGCAGTTATGGAAGAATAAGGAAGACCAAGAGAGAGACCTAACCTTTAGAAGTCTTGAAGGAAAAAAACTCAAAGATGAAGAGATCTTAAGGAGGAAAGAGCTCTCGGGATGAAGAAAGAGTTCAAAGAACTCTTAGAGAAGAAGAAAGCCTCTTTATATAGGTGGAAACAATGATAATAATTTAATCCTCGAGTGACAAGAAATGCATAGGATCCTATTATGTGGCTTAATTATATCAGAAGGATGCGCTAGCTTTTCATCATACATTTTTTATGATGCCGACATGTCACCTCAATCCATGTGAATGACGAAGTTTCCTATGATGAGTCAACATATGTCAGGATGGGAGTGGCCAAACGAAAAGAAACTGAATCTTTCGAATCACTGGCTACTCCTATCATTAATAACCATCTCTTCATAAATGATGGCCTACTATGAAGCGCCTCGACAATAAAATGACAAAACACCTCCTTCCTTGCCTTTTTCGAGGAGATGTTAATGGTCAGCACAAAGAGAGAGGATGACAAAGCTCAAGGGCATGTGAATCATTAATGCTATACTCCCTTCTTCCAAGATGACAAAATATTTTGGAATCGGGAGTAGGAGGCAACTGCTATACCAAACAATCGGACTTGATGACTAATGAGAGACCAGATTGATCGATTAAGATGTTAGACAAATAATACAATACTTGGTAGCCAACTAACTCAATTATGAAAGGACAATGCCAACTAATTAAGCTAAAGATTGACTATCTATGTTATGCCAAGAGATGGTCGGATGACTAATTCTCAAGAAGCAGCATGTCTAAGAGAACCAGGTGACTATAAGGTAATGCGACTAATTTATAAGGTGCCGAGGCACCATCGACAACTAAGGCGAAGAGTGCCAACTATCCAAAAAAAATGTTCGACTAAGAGGGTAATAGGTTAACAACTATCACAACGAAAAGTTGTTACGCTAGTTGTTACCTACAACAGAAAAAGGTTAGACTTAATAAAATATTATTATAGCTAACTAAAGGAGGTTATCTTCCAATAGAATTTGATGAAGTACCTATAAATACTAATAAAAAGGACCTTCAAAGGGTAAGCCAAACTCTACCATTTTATTTCCTTTTTAAGTTTTCTATCTATTTTGCAAACTTTGCTAACTTGGACATCGGAAGGTCCTCCACCAGAAAAAACTCTGATGGGGGACTTCCTTTTGTAAGTACTACAGGCGTGGTGCGAGCTTTATCCATCTTCAACTTATTTGACCAATCCAAGTCTCCCAACCAGAGGCCCGATGGAAACACTATCCAAATTAGATTTTTTTTTTAAAAAAAAGAAAAAGAATCAATTGCATCCTCATGCATGACAAACAGAAGAAAAAAATAGCATCATCAAATGCGACCCATTCTCTTTAATAAATAAATGAAAACTGATAGTAAATGCAAGCCAAGTAAATTAGTTCTCCTTTTCTTCTCTGCAAAGTACAAACTATTTATGATAAATAAAAAATAAAAATCGCTTCAAGCATTTTGGTAATGGTGAGATTGAGAATTAAATGGTAAAACAAGAAAGCATTCTCAGAAAAATAATACATACATCCCTCCCTGCCTAAAAGAGTATTTTCACAAAAAATAATCAAACAATATAATAAGAATATTAAACATTAGTCTACGAGAAAGAAAACAATCAAAAAAAGAAAAAGGAAAGGAAAATGAAGGCCTTCTTCTGGTTCCGGGTTCGGCCTTGAGTCTTAGGAGTGGACCAAGAAATATTTAACTAGTGTTTGCTGTCGTGCATGGTTCAAGGTCATGTTGGATTCAAATTTCTTGATTTCATGGCTGACCTGACTAGTTTGAAGCTTAAGCTGAATATTTTCGAGTTAAGTTAGGATGAGCAAGAGTTGAGTCTGGATTTACCAAATTTTCTTGCACTCTCGATGATGAGTCGCTTCTTAGGTTGGTTGCTGGTGGTGCAGTCTAAGTTTAATGGTCTAAGGTCGGGCTTCAGAATAAATTTTGTTGACTTGTACCATATCCATCAGGTTGATGATATATATATATATATATTGGAGACAACAACATAGGAGGCTACCCAGTCAGCAGCTGAGTTGGCTTCCTGAAAATGTGCCTGATAGTCAGAGAAGAGCAATCTTGCAACATAAATCTAATGTCCCTGACTATCGGATGACTCGCTTGCATGGAGGAAGTCTGCGAGATCCAAGATATGATGGAAACCGAGTCTCCCTCGATGATGAGATGGTCTAGGCAGAGGACCTAGCGAGCATATCTAATCCCAGCTCAAGCAGCATAAAGTTCTAGGGCCGGCACTGAAGAGTCCAGACAAGAGATACCCCCAGCCAACTTGAATCCCAACGAAGAGTCCCTGATGATGAAACCTGCTCCACCCATCCTACTGCGGAGACTCCCATCAAAGCTAACAGTGACGAAGGGCGGAGGAGGGGGTTCCCAGGTAATAAAAACTTTCCGGGTCGCTCAACGAGCGAGAGGGGAATCTCAGATCTCAGCCAGCATCACTGTAGACCTACAAAACTCCAACGCGGCTATCCTGGCCCTCTCTACCAGCATCGTAGGTGAAGACCTCAGATGTAAAGATCCGATCATTTCTGGAGATCCAAATATGATATGCAAGATAAGTAATAAACGAAACCTGGATGATGGGAGCCGTCCGCAGCAGGAGATAAAAGACATCAAGAATGTGATCAGACTGGACAGATATACCATGAAAACCCGCCAGTGCCCAGATCTGGCTGGCGCGGTCATAATGGAAGATGGCATGAGTCTGCGTCTCTAGCTGATTCCCACAAAAGGGACAGTCATGAGTGATATGGATCCCCCTGGCAATGATGAACTCGCACGTGGGGAGGCGGTGCCAAGCGAGCTTCCAGATAAAGAGAGAAATTCTGGGATGCACTAGTAAGGTCCAGATCCAACGATAGCTCCTAAATAAATGGAGGTCCATATCTGGCCTAGGAATAAGATCAAAGATGGGCACCCGGGTCGACGTCGTATGTCTCCAAACCCTGATGTTGGAACACGGATAAACCGGAAGTGGAATAAACAAGACCCTGTAACCGAGAATGTCCCCAAATATGGACAAAACCCTGTCCATGTCCCAAGAGGCCAGACCCGGCCTGCGAAGATCGGCAATAGTAATAGAGGCTGGAGTGAGAACAGAGATGAAGGTGGGCCACTACTCAATGAAATGTCCGAAATCCAGGGATCATACATAAAGCTAATAGATCTGCCATCTCCCACCACCCAGGAAAGTTGGGAAATGACCGTCAGGGCCCTGGCAAGCATCTCCTACCAAACGATCGATGACCTCCTGGTAGAAGTAGAGCAGTCTCCGAGATGCAAGGGAATGTCACCATATTTAGCCCTCATAAAAGAAGACCACATGCTGTCCGAACATAGAAAAAATCTGGCGACATATCGGGTCATTAAAGTCTCTCTCCTTGCAGGAAGAGAAGTGATGCCCAAACCCCCATCATGCGTTGGTCAACAGACATTATCCCAGCACATAAGATGTATCCTCCTCCAATCGGAAGAGGAGTTCCAGAAAAAAGAGCGAATCATCTGCTCTAGCTTGATAATAACTCTCCTGGATATAAAAGCATTAGAAAGCATATAAACTGGAAGAGAAGCTAGCACCGAATGAATAAGAGTGAGCCTACCCATCGTAGATAGCGATCTGGCCTGCCATCCCCCGATCCTGTCAGTCACAAAAGCCACTAATGGGGCGCAATCATGCGTGGCAAGCCTGGTGCCAGAGATGGGAATACCAAGATAATGCAGAAGGCCCTCACGCTCCTGAATGCCCATCATATGAGTAATCCTGCACCGGATATTGAGGGTAGTTTTAGGACTGAAATATATCCCAGACTTTTGAAAATTAACTCTCTAGCCCGAAGCATGACAGTAACGCTCCACTATACTCCTGAATCCCCTAGCATTAGCTAGGGAAGCCCGACCAAGTAACAGGCAATCATCCACGAATAAGAGATGAGAAACCGAGAAGGATCCCAGACCAACAATGTAAGGGTGGATATGAGAGTCCCGCACTGCTTGGGAAAGGGATCTAGATAGGAAATCAGCACAAATAATAAATAAATAGGGAGACAGAGGACAATCTTGGCAGAGGCCATGGGAGGATTGGAAGAACTCCGTAGGGGATCCATTGATCAGAATAGAGAAGGCTGGAGCCTTAATACAAGACATTATTTTATAAATCCAGGATGATTGAAATCCAAAATCCTCTAGAGTTTGATAAGAAATACCAGTCGACATAATCGTAGGCCCTCTCCATGTCGAGCTTAATAGCCATCAGACTATGGTGCCGAGATGCTCGATGTAGATCATGCATGAATTCCTGGGCAATAAGAATGTTGTCGGTGATATTGTGGCCTCCAATGAAAGTGCCCTGTTCAGGGCTAATAATCTTTGGAAGAATGAGCTCATCCTGTTTGCCAGAAGTTTGGCACAAACTTTGTACAGAGTATTACAGAGACTAATGGGTCTGTAATGTGAAGGCATGGAAGGATCCTGACGTTTCAGAATAAGAGCTATATAAGTTGCTTCCAGTGAGGGGGCATGGTAGCCGTATTGAAAAAGAGTTGAACAGCCGCAACCATGTCAACCCTCAGAATCTCCCAAACAGAGCGGAAGAAAAAAGGGAGGTAGCCATCAGGTCTAGGAGCTTTATCTTCCGCCAAGGATCACAAAGTAGATTTGACTTCTTCTTCAGTTACCTGCTTCAGAAGTGCACAATTTTGAAGGGAAGAAACCAAAGTCTGGGGAGGAACAAAAGAAATATTAGGAATATTGAAAGTAGGAACAGTCCACCTGGTCGTAAAGTAATGTAGGAGTTTCCTCCGGATATCAGCAACATCTTCCATCTATCCCTCCTGGTCTGAAAAAAGAGCCCGGATAGTGTTGGTATGTCTTCTGATAATAGTTGTCCGATGAAAAAACTGGGTATTCCTGTCTCCCTCCCGCAACCAGTGAACCCTAGATTTTTGTCTCTAAAGAATTTCCTGATTCTGAAAGAGGGTATGGTGAGTAGCAAGAGCAGTGCGAAGAGCCTGAAGGTCATCGTCAGATAAATAGCCTTGGGCATCTTCCTTGATCTGCAGCACACGAATAAAATCTTCAGCCTTCCTAATTTGATTCAGCAAATTGCCAACTTCCATCCTGTTCCACCAAAGAAGGCGTCTTCTCAGGAGCTCCAATTTTCTAGACATCCTGTAAGCCGCAACCCCCCGAACCGGCGTTTGCCAGACATCCCTAGCAATCTGCTTGAACTTTAATCATTGGAAAACTAGTCTGATAGAAGTCGCACCTGGGTCTAATCGAACCACTGGAATCTTTTTCTGTTCCCCTATAAACAATCCTCTTTACATAAACGCTACGTAGATCCCACATCTAGGTTATATGTCCAAGGAGGGTTAAAAAGTAAAATCAATTTTTCTCTACGTAGAAGTACAAATGAATTGAACTGTTCATGAACTATCCAAATTTGACTCAAATCGAACATAGCTAGGCTTAATTATTATCAACTCGTTTAGCATAAATAATTTTTTAAACCAATTTCGAATAACAAAATGCCCAAACTCAAAAACTCACAAACTTAAATTCCTATATATTTTAAATAATTTTATTTTATTAATAATATATATTAATACATATTATAAATAAGCTAAGATATGATTTCAAATTTGAACTCGAATATAGTTCAATTGACATTCAAACCAAATTAAATCAAGCTTGAATATTATTATTATTATTATTATTATTATCTTATCAAACCGAGCTTGAATTTAAAATATTAAGATTCCATCAAATTCAAACCAAATTTTAAATTCAAGTATTTTAAATTGAACCAACTTCTAATTACTGGACTCGGCAAAATTTGATTGCACCCCTAATCAGCATATACCAATTAAACCTGCCAAGCCGCATTTTCAAACATTGGTAGAGCTACTTTTTCTATCAATCTTGGATTAAACAATTCTTTCATATGGATTGGTCGTTGGAGTAGTTCATTCCACGGTAGTGCATTGGCAATGCATGTGTCCATTAGAAGCTAAAACCTCCCCCATCTTTCCCTCACACACATCCCACGTCAGATTACACCGCCGTCTCAAATATATTTCTTAAATACAAGTTCTATCAGTATTAAAATAGATAAAATATCAATACGGACAGTTCACCAACACTTAAACAAAAAAAAAAAAAAAAAAAAAAAACCCTAGTATCACTATCTTAAAAAAACAATAGCATGAATCAATATATTTACACTCCAGAAAGCAAGTCAACACAACAGAGAAGACTTCTCCCCGCTCTTCAGGCAGTTCCTAGCTTTTTCAAACAGAGAAAGGACCTCACACCTCACATTCCAAGTAAATGCTCTATATACCATAACGTCGCATATTCACATATGAAGTTCGTACAAAGGATCCATTAGCAATGTACATAAAGGGAAATTGAAGCTCTTGCAGTCATCCTACAAACTAGCAATAATTCAAACCTACTTAAAATGTTCATCACAAGCAACACTATTAAGATTCCCAACCACCTTAATGAATTTATGATCAGCTGCCAAGATGTTGCATGATCTTTTCACCCTAAAGCCCATGCTTATGGAACAGCATGCAAATAATAAGCATGCCCCTAGGCTTCCGATTTACTTGTCCTTCATAACCTGGAAAAATGCAAATGAATTCCAACAAGTTAAAAGATTTGGTCCATAGGTTGTAACTAAGACTTCTAATGAAGAATTTTAATCTACTTGGCAGGAATCTAGAAGTCAGTAAGTCTGATAAAACCACATTCTTACAAAGGGTTTGCTAATCACATGGTAAAAATAAATCAATAAATAATACAAGTCTGCACGTGAAGGATCTGACATTTAAGTTAATATAATGACATGGAAACAATATATTACTCCTAAAAATATATCTAGGAGTTCTGCAGAGCGAACAACACACTTCATGCATTCAAGATACGTGAAGAGTATCTTCTGGGAAATATAATC
This sequence comes from Areca catechu, assembly GCA_021397845.1. Classification (NCBI taxonomy): domain Eukaryota; kingdom Viridiplantae; phylum Streptophyta; class Magnoliopsida; order Arecales; family Arecaceae; genus Areca; species Areca catechu. Next base: position 19,494,758 of record CM038052.1, on the reverse strand, counting down.
CTTAATTTGTCTACACCCAATATTGAGTTATGCAAGTAAACCTGCTGAACAAAATATAATATCTTTTGGAAGAACCTAGTCAAGCTATCTTCTTTTAAAAAAAAAAAAACAAATATTTGGGAAATACAGATTTTCAGTGATATATTAGACGACGATCTCCAAGGACAATGAAACTGACATGATGCATATTAATTCATATGCTATAACCATAAGAACAGTTATTACACCTTGTGAAATGCTTAAATAAATAATTAAAAATTATTCTTCTGAAAGAAGATGTAAACTTACAGATCCAGTCATCCCTGTGAACCCTTTCCGGTTCCTTGCTCTCGATTTTGGGCGTATCAATAATGTCAATACTGAGATGTGCAACTTAATGCATTGAGTGCAAAGGACAATTACAGTGAGTACTAAATCATGAGAGAGAGAGAGAGAGAGAGAGGAATTTCCCTTAGCTGATTATCAAGTGTCAAACAGTTCTCCAAGCATTCAATCAAAACAAAGGAAAATTAAGGTTCTATACAACCAGAGGATGCATGTTTGAAAGCTCAAGAAGAGAGCCTTAACCAATTACGTGTACTGTGTAACATGAAAAAGAAAATTGAGGGACATCCATGATTAAGAAGTCATATCCAATCTTTACAGATGAACTTCAACAATCAGGCTGAAAGCTAGAGGATGGTCAGGAAGCTGCAAATCAACATGGACTGAGTAAAACTGCCAATGAATGACTCCTGAAATGAATAGAATACTCTTGCCCATCTTTGGTTCAAGGAAAAGGAAATGAATTCTCTCTAGTAAATAAATTGAAAAGTCAGTATATGTGAAATTAGTCCATTGTGGTCCAATCTATTTGAAAATTTTCCCTTAATAGTATGAACATGCATTAACCAAAAGTTCTTAGATGTGCATGGTCTTGTCAAACTGTTTAAGTAGGCCAATCTTCACCAACAGGTCAGAATTATTGCATTGTTAACATATCTTAATAATTATGTTTGAATACCATAACAATATCATTTATTAAAGGCTTAATTATGAAAAAAACTCTAAATTATTTGGGAATTTTTAATTTCATCCTGAACTTTAATTTAGTACAAATAGGTCATCAAACTTTCAAAAAAAGTTCAATTCGAAACATAACTATGAATTCCATCTAATTACCATTACAGAATAGTCACGTGAGATCACATCGAAAGCTTATGTAGCAAAAGGGGCTGAGGTGGACAATGTTTTCTTTTCCGATTTACATCCTTCTTCATTTTGACCCTCCTTCCCCAATCCTTCCATCGTCCCTCGTTCCCATCCCCTCCCCCACCTTTGATTGGAACACCAATCCACCACCGCTTTTCTCCTTCTATTCAACCTCCCTTCTCTCTCTTTGATCCATCATGGACAAGAAAGGGTAGCGTAGGAGGATGGAGTCGTGGAGGGGTTGAAGGCACTAGAACTAGACAAGGAACAAGGGGGAGCGATGGAGGCAGTCAAGGGAAAGGCAGAGAAGAGAGGAGGGTTGGCCTTGGCCCACTCACAAAAGGCCATGCCTTGGGCACAAAGCCCCGCATCGGTGAATGTGGCATAGCCCATGTAGCCATGGAGCATGTAGAAGAACACCGTCACCACTATGCTCAGTAGTATGGCGTTCTTCATCACCTTCACCTCCAATGGTGGTAGTACCTTTATAGTGTCCTGAAGAGGAGCCACATTAGAACCAATGCTTTTATAATATGATAAATGAAACAGAGTTTAGAACATGGTGAAAGCCACTGTTTGATTGACCTTTAGTTATTGACTTAGATTTCAATGAGGATAATGGAGTAGCCGAAAGCCATGGGTGCAAATGAGTCAAACTACTCACAAGCTACTCGAGCTCTACTCACAAGCTACTTGAGCTCGACTCAACTCAGCTAAACTCGAGCTCAAATAGCTCGATTAACAGTAGAATACTCAATTCGAAAGCTTGCGAGCCTATTCGAATATTTATATTTTTTAATTTAACATTTTAAATTATAATATATATTAAGATATATTATTTTTTTACTTCTAATTTGTTAAACGGCTAAGTCTAACCATTTAACAATTAATACTAAAATATAAACTAACCTGACCTGAGTTCTCTCAGCCCCAGATCCTCAACTCCTAAGTCCATCTTAAACTCCTCGGTCCATTTGAGAGTTCTCACATCCCTTCTTCCCTCCCGAAGAGCCCGTTTGCTCCCAAATCCCTAATTTCTTCTCGCTGGTGTTGCTGCCTTGCCATTGCAACCTTGCCGCCTCACCTCTCCCTTATCCCTGAACTCCAGTTGCTCTCGTTGCCTCTATTTTCAACAACCCAATTGCCTCACCATCAATCAACCACCGCCAGTCACCTCTTCCTTGTCCCCGAACCTCTCTGTTGGAATGCTACTCAATGCTCACTAAAAGCCCCTTCCATCCCCTCCTTAACTAACCCCTCCCCTTCTCTCTTCACCACCATCAAGAAATGTTGAGATCCCTTCCATCTGCAGCACCTCCCTGTTCCAGAACAGGGGGAGGGAGGGAGAGCATAGCCACTACTTAACCCAAGTAGCTTCCTATGCCTCCCTCATGCCTTCTCTCCCCACTCACCCTCCTTTCACTTTCCTCCTCTCCTCTCTCTCTCTCTCTCTTCCCTTCCCTTCCCTCCCTAGAACCGAATTCAAGACTTCTTGGAGGACAAACCCTAACCTTAATGTTAGCTCCTGAATGTTTCCCTCATACCTTTCGGCGCTTCTTGGGATTTTTTGATGCCACTATAATTTATTTGGTAGATGCTGAAGGGATAGATTGCTTGGCCAAGAAGCCATCGAAGATGATGATTTCTAGGCTCCTGTGGCGGGGAAAGGCAGTTAGTGTCAGATGATCGTCAAGATGGATTATTCTCATTATCCTCTTCTGTGCAGTCTTTTGCTCTTTGTGATGTTTTCTTGCATGAGTCAATGCCAAGAATTACATAATAACTCTTAAAAAATAATGATGCAAAACTTTTCTTTCCTTTTCTTTATGATTCAATCTTTTGATTATAGGTTGGAAGTGTTGTTTTTGTTTTTTTCCTTAATATTTGTTGAATTTTTAAGGTAAACAGTGTTCTACGTATAGATTCTTGAACTTTGAAATTCATATAATCAGTTTTTCTTCTTAAGTTGTGCGGTTGTTAATTACAATTAATTGTTATTATTTTCAATCTTTCTGCAAACTTAAAATAAATTATTTATTTTGAAAAGCCCTGTGAGGCTGTGACAATACACAGTGACATTCATGGGAAATTTCATGATCTTGCAGAACTATTTCGAATTGGAGGGAAGGTAATCTCTCTCTTTCTCTTCCACCCCCCCCCCCCCCCCCCCCCCCCCCACCACCCACCATGTTTCAATTGCATTAATTATTAACTATAATATTTTTTCCCTAAATTAATTGTAATTGCTTGAAAATTAGAATACTATGCTCATTGCCTTATTTTTATCATATTTTTAGTTATTAGTTAATGAGTAGGCCAAGACTCAAATTCGAGCTCAAGTAGGCTTGGTTGATATTCGAGCCAAGCCGAGTCAAGCTTGAGTATTACTTTTTTTTTTTTTTATCGAGTCGAGTTCGAGCTTGGAATATTAAAACTCAATCAATCTCAAGCAGAGTTTCAAGCCCGAGTATTTTGAGTTGAGTCGAGCTTGAGGTTATAGATACTCAACTCGGCTCGTTTGCACCCCTAGGAAAAGCAATGTCTTCCAAGGCTTGGAGACTATACCAAATCTTTTGGGTTTGGGTGACGGCACCAATGCTGATCTCGGTGAGACTGCCTTTGAAACCTTTGTTCTCATTTTCAGAATAGATTATGGGATAATAGAAAGATTAGAATATGCAATGGATGAAAGAAAAAAATATAGCAATGGTTAGAAGTATTTTGTTGGCTGGCATGGTTTGGACAATGCCAAAAACGAGGCCAATGAAAAAATATGTGAAGGACATGACAGCAGAGACAATGGAAAGCCACAAAATCTGATCAAAGATAGGAATCTAGGAGAAGATGATCTCCAACATGCCAAATGCAATCATAAAAGGATTGTTGAACACATGGCAGGGGCTCTTGGGGCCTTTCTCATGGAAGCACTTGGACTACCGGATTGCCCTGTTCCTCAAAACCAAAACAACTGTTTAGAATATCAGAGGTTTAATCTTTTAATAGTCCCAATTCATTTGTTCTGGCTTTCATGTTGGTTCTTCTCCTTGGTTCTTAAGGGGTTACATCAATACCTTCATCTTCCTGTACAGCATTGTTTAAATAAATCCAACTGAATCCATGGAATACAATTAAGCCAACCAAAAACAGTGCCAGCTAACCTCCATCCACTTCGTTTCATTGCCCGAAACCATCGAACCAGAGACAAAGTCCCAAACATCTGGCCACCCTTCCCCACCTTCATACCTCGCTTCCAGCCCAACCACTCCCACTCTTTTCTATTGTATCCGTTTTCAGTTTCTCACATGATGTTTCCAGTAACATAGTAACTGATGGGATTTGGCCAGCACATACAGCATCCAAAGTTCACAAGAGTTCATACTTAAGCAGATTGGGTTTTACGCTGATGCAAGACTGGCCTTCATCATTTGGAGATTGGCCTCTTGCTGTGACAGTATAATGTACCTTATGTATTATGATCTTCAAGTCAGCAAACTTATGCGGTTCCATTTCTCCTAGATGATATTATCTTTATACATTCGGACCACCAGTATCCTTAATTCATACTATTCACTGGTGTTGGCACATGAGGGGACTGTGATACCAACTTGTCATTATCCTGGCACCATAATGTGGCCTTATCTCGGTTGGCTTTATTACAGCTGCCCAAACGATGTATCTAAATGGAATGATCCTGATGGGGACTGCCAAATTGTCTACAGTGATATATTGTCAACCAACTGCTGAGGATTGTGTTGCCAATCTCTCATATCTGTGCCTTTACAAGGTTTTCTTATTACTGTAGCTTTCATTTCAGCCTCCCAAATGATGAATCTTACATGAATGATTATGATGGGTTTAGCTAATTGTTTTCTCTGATTCATTATTAAATCTGCTGTAGGGTTTTTGGACTACTACTTATAGTACTGCATCACAGGCCTTCTTAACTTCCAGATGGGTCTAGTGTAAATGGAGGAAACTAAGGGAAACTCTACCAAAAATTTCCTAATCTAGCTACTTATATTCTGAATAGATGCTATATTTTATTACAAGCATACTATGGCCTCATCTATATTTCTATCAACAGAAGGTTTCTAAATTTGATTGGCATCAATGTTCTGCTCTCCATTACTACAGATTATGGGTTCTCCATCTTTCTATATAACACTAATGTTATGCTCAGGTCACCAGGCACTTAGTATCCATGTTGATTCAAAGCATTCACCAAGTTTGGGAGGCACATAACATGCTTTAGCTCCATGGAAAACTTCCTGTCATCATCCGTTTCAAAAGCTGAAAGAAGCTAACTTATCTTTGATCGAAGTCTTGATCATAGGATATTTTGTTATACTTTGTACTTCACAATGTATGCTTATTATCCTTTAAATACCCAGGACATTGTATTCATATGTTTTAGTTTACAGGGAAATGCATTCAGAGCACTTCATGTATTCACTCCCCTACTATAAGTTCCTCTATCCTGGGATTGGATTGTAACCTTATTGCCTATTGCTTACTCTAATACAACTTCAACTCCCCACCTTACCAAATAATAATATTATTATTATTATTAAACAATTCAAACCTCTCTCCTATATTTCTCCGTAATTTTCCTTCTATAAAAAAACCTTCTCTTCGCTCCACACACCCCTGTTCCACCACCCTCTCCCCCTTCTTTGCATTCACGCCATCAACATAAAGCAACATTAATCACTCAAGAAAAAAAAATCATCTCTAAACCTCTGATATTCTATAGTTTTTTATTTGATCCATTGCCCACATCCTAATCTCTCTGTTCTCCTCTAATCTATTCTGAACTGAGAACAGAAGTTTCAAGGCGGTCTCACCAGGATCAGCATTGATGTCATTACCGAAACCCAAAAGATCCAGCATAGCCTCCAAGCTTTGGGAGACTTTGCTTTCGCCTACTCCTCCATCATCCTCATTGAAATCCAGGTAAACAACTCAAAAGCCAATCAAACAGTAGCCTTTACCATGTCTTAAACTTTATTTCGCTTATCATATTATTGAAACATTGGTTCTAATATGGCTTGCCTTCAGGACACAATAAAGGCACCGCCACCATCAGAGGCAAAGGTGATGAAAAACGCCACAATAATGAGCATGGTAGTGACAATGTTCTTTTACATGCTCTGTGGCTGCATGGGCTATGCCACGTTCGCCGTTCCAGGGCTTTGTGCCCAAGCCATGGCCTTCTGCGAATAGGCCAAAGCCGACCCCTCCACACTCCTTTGTCTTTGCCTCGACCACCACCACTGCTCCCCCTCTTCCCCATCTAGTTCTGGTACCTTCAAGCCCTCCACGACTCCATCCTCCTACACTACCCTTCCCTACCCGAGGCAAATCGAAGAGAGAGAGAAGGGAAATTGAACAGAAAGAGAGAAGTGGTGGTGGATCGGTGTCCAGTTGAAGGCGGAGGAGGGGATGGGAACAAGGGACGAGGGAAGAAGGATTAGGGGAGGGTCGAAATGAAGGACATAAATGGGAAAAGGAAACCTTGTCCATGTCAGCCCCTTCTGCCACATAAGCACGTCGCATGATCTCATGTGACCATTCCATAACAGCAACCAGATGGAATCCATAGCCAGGTTCCAGATTTAACTATATTAAAAATTTGATGACTTCATTGCACTAAATTAAAATTCATAATGAAATTTAAAATTTTCAAATAGTTCAAGATTTTTTTCATAATTAAGCCTTTAATAAAAATTCTATATTATCTGTTTTTCAATTTCAATTTTCACCCAAGGCATACAGGTATCTTCCCATTATGTCACGCATGGTTATGTAGTAATAACTCCTACAAATAAAATGAGTATAAGTAGCACCAGGACCAGGAAAAAAAAAAAATGAAACAAAACCTACATGCAGTTACATCCCTTCCCCAACCACAAGTAAATTTGTGTTATAGAAGATTTAAAAAAGAAACTGATCTTTCCTTTCTTAAGAATATTTTATGATTTCTTTCAAGCTCGACATAAAGATCAGGGAAACATTTGAAGGTAGTCCACAAGGACCATATTTAGCCATCAATCAATTCATATTGACCCCAAAGACCCTAGCAGATCCTTCAACATTCCTGATGTGGTTGAAGTACATCCACAAAGAATGGGCACAATGACAATTTTTTTTTACAAAAAAAAAACCCCACCATTTCATGTCCCAGATCTCACAGTATACAATTTAGACCTGAGACCCAGTTCCTATTCCTCATATTTTAAATGCCAACAATTCAATAACTGATTGCCAATTGAACAACCAATTATGTATGAAAAGGTAAAAGAATTTGATTCAAAACCATACATTAGTGTTCCATCATGAAAGTTCTTGAATTTCCCTCCTGACCTCCAACATTGAGAATCTGAAAGTTCCACTAGCTGCACAACTCCTGGCTACTTTAGGAATCAATCAGCCACCCAAAAGAAGAATCTCCTTCCCTTGTATCTAAATGTATAACAAAATAAAGGAAAAACCATAATACAACACATGCTCTCAAAGATGCATAATATTTTCCACTTTCTGTTCTCCTTGTTATTGATTTGCATCAAGAAGTAGCAATTAAAAAAAAATGCTGAATCAACCATATGATATATCATGTATAATAAAAATGTAGAGAAATGCCTGCTGAATCTCTACAATCATGTGAACCCTTCCCATCAATAAGTTCTCCATGCATAATGTGCTGCTATCCTAAAAACATTGGTATGACTTAGAGAAAATGTATAGGATTTCCTTCTCTACAAAAGCAGCCATTTCCAGTATCGAGACAGAGATAGAGATACAGTCCATGTCAAGCAGTGCAATTTTATATTTAAGTAGAATACCATAAGATGGAAATAGTTAGTAGATAATAAGTCTTAGCTTACATGGTTCAGTTAATTTAAAAAAATTCTGACCTGCGAACTGAAAATGGTGAAGTAATACTTGAAGCATGATAATGTCTGCCAGGTTCAAGCTCACAGCGACACAGTTAAAGAATTTTTCAGATTATCAGGCTATGGCTGATTCTAAATAATTATTAACTATGACTAACTCTAAGAATAACTACTCTTTAATGTAAATGATTACAAGAGACATATTGCCTGCACCAAGAAAACAAAAGCCATATCACTTGATGACTTACCTATTATACATATTTATGATTGGCAAACTTGAATCATGCAACTGGAACCTTGCAGCAGACATCAAAGATTTCATCTAAAGGTGCATGATCACCTGTCCCTTCATCTTTTCTTGCATATAACAGCTCCTTCCCTTTGAATACAAACATACCACCCTAATAAAAATGATAAAATTAAATTGAGGAATTTGGAATGCTGAAGTAATCAACTCATTAGCAAGATCGATGTTAATGACAAAGCCTCTTGAGCATAGAAAACAGAAAAAACAAATGACCTGTTGTAGGACACTGGCCTTATCATCCGGAGTGGCTGCAATTGTATAGTTCTTTACTGCTTTCTTGATAGAATCAAATCTTGAAAACACTTTGGCCTGTTACATGAAAGTCAGGAAAACAAGGAGAAAGAAGGATGTAAAAAACATCTTAGATATTAAATTGATATTATTTTTTCATTCATCAGCGCATATAATATTGATAATGGAAATTTGAGAACAAAAATAGTGCTTACACTGGCTGGATTGAAAAAGGTACGGCTCAAACCATAATATAGGCCCAAAACATCATATGCCTGAAAAATAATGGTATGGGAGCTTGTGCTCATGGAAATTCAAGCAAAATAAATAGGAATTATAGCATGGCTCATCACCTTGCGGTCTGGGTCTGCATAGAGGCAATCCAGTGGAAATGGTAGCTGCATAATGCAAAGAAATAGATATCAACTAACACAGAGACTATTGCATCGATTCAAATAGGCATCTTACTTTTTTTGTTGACAACGATAAATAGAAGTTTCATAATAAAAGTTTCTCTTCTGAGAGGAAAGAGATAGGAAAAGATCCTGGACCAAATATTATTGTGAATTTACATGCCAGAATGTAGACTATCGGTAATTCAAAAATTCATGCTTCCTCGATTGATAAAGGATGAATCATGAGATAATCACTGCAAACTTATGATCAAGTAAGAAAACTGGTTGATGATATATGCAAATTTGATTAGATACCTAAAATAAGAAAGTGAGCAGGACCGCATTTTCTGCTATTGGATTTAAGCATGTGCCATGGCCTCAGTTGATTTACAGAAAACAGTCTTGGAGGTAGATTGCATCCATTTAAGAGACTGTCTAGGAAAAATAAAGCTATTCCAAGTGCTCATCATATTTAGAACAAGTTGATGCCCAACAACAAGAGATTACTTGGTCAGCTTACCACCTCTTGGAAACACATTATTGTTACAAAGAGCAACACCTCAACACACAACCACGACTGCTAAAAATTCAATCAACATTATTGAGAGATGAAGTGATCTAAAATAACCAATCCAATAGCTCTATTCTAGTCACCGTGATGAAAAAACATGCCACAATATCTCAAGTACATAAGCTAAAAAATTTGTGTTCTACATGTTCATCACATTATACTTATCACTAACAAATTATAAAACTAGGAGGATGAATACCCGGTCAGCAAGAATACGAGCTTTGTCAGGAGTACCAACACCAACTGCAATTAGTTTAACACCAGCTGAGTCAAATCTTGGTTTTGCATCTTTCAGAACAGAAGCAAGTTCCCAGCTTAAGAATATAAACAAAGGAAAGGAACCATGGTCATGTTCTGATCAAAGAGAACAATGATCCTTTTCTACTAGTTATTATCATCTCACCAGCAAAAACACCCAAAATGCCTCAGAAGTGCAACCACAGCCATTCCCTGCTAAACCATTTAGTCGCAGAAAGAGTATCAAAATAATGATACAAAGGAACAATAAAGAAAAAACTTGTATATTATTTTTGGGTTACACTTTATGAAGCAGATCATAGATAAGGGAAATAAGCAAACTGTCATGATGTGCTTTATATAATGCCTTCTAACAGCTAACATCAAAAATCTTTTTGCTGTTTGTTATGATATCCTGTTTTTATTTCAATTAATTATTGGACCGCTTTACGAACCAATTTCAATTTTTCTCCTTTGGTTTATTAGTCAAATCAGTTGGCAAAGGAAAAGGTCTTCGGCTTCATATTATTGTCTCAGTCCGAAGATTCTATTTCATATTTTTGGTTTTATATTTGTTCTGGAAGATAAGCTTATTAACTCTGGGATTTCGTCTTCGTATCATTATCTCCGTCCAAAGACTATGCCTAGTATCTATGACTTCGTATCTTTATCTATGATCTAGGAGATAAGTTTATTTACTGTCTTCGGCTTCGTATGTCCACCTTCTTGATCCAAAGACTTAGCCTATGTTTATTTACTCTATGTCTTCGTCTTCGTACAATTACTTTGATCCGAAGACTTGACCTCCCAGGCGAGAGTATCTTCGGCTTCATTCCTTCAATACAATCTGAAGAGCGTATGATCCCACTTTTCGACTATAAGTATTTACTTTTATTACTTCCGAAATGAATTCTTCTGAAGTGTGTAGCTAACATCCCCTTTAGGAGCGCTACTAAAGAGAATGTTGAGCTCACTTCAGATTTATTCTTGAAGAAGGAGGATTCTTGAACATGTGGATTTCTTGGATGGACAATTAAAATCTATTTTGGTTGTTGCAACTATCCACATGGTCCAAAATCTCAGATTGGATAAACTCCGAGTGTAACAGCTTTTCCGACAGCCACTACTTACGGTTATGAAGTGGTCACGTTCGCCAACTCCCATAACCGTAAGTAGTTACGTTGGAGCCTATAAATACTGGTAAGATGGGACACTCAGGGAGGATTCATTTTTTCTCTTTCTTGCATTTCGAATTTCTCTCTTCCCTCTCTGCTTTCAAAACTCTTCATTCTGCTGCTGCCTGAGCTTCTTCTGACTTAGGCATCGGAGTGTCCCCCGTCAAAAAACCTCTGGTCAGGGATCTGTTTTGCAGGTTCCGGTCAACGGCGATCCAGCGAAAGAACCACTCCATCCAGTCGGCGGAGGTTCAGCATCAACAGATTGGCGTGCCAGGAAGGAGAAGAAGTTTGATTCCTCTGTTTTGAAGGAGAGTTTCTGCTGGGCAAGAATGGTGAAAGGGAAAAACAAGGACGCCTCTACGAGTCAAGAGCAGCAGGCTCCTCCATCAAACGGACCTCCGGTCAGCACTCTTCCGGTGGTTCAGGGATCACAGCGTCCTATGATAATGGTGGAGAAGCAGCAATTCGAAAGTATGGTGAATAAGGTAGAGACCTTGACGGCATTGGTGCAGCATTTGCATGAAGCTACAGCTTAAAAACAATACCCTCCCTCTATTCCACAATCTAGCTGTCAACCTGGGAGGGAGAAAGATCAACGCCAAGAGATCACCCCCAGCTTCCCACAGATCCGGTCATCTCGTGGCCGCTACACCTCTCCGCCAGATCGACAAGCAGAAGATCATGGTGGGAAGAAGAGGGTCCGACGTTCTCCCTCTGTTTCTTCTAGAAGCTTTGTACCAGAAGGTTCAAGGCAAAAGGAGATCAATCATGAGGTGCAGGAGAAGTTTAAGGCTATGCAAGCGCAGATAGCAAGAATTTCAGAACTGAGAAGAAACGATGAGGTTGTGACCTTCAACTCTCAGCCCCTTTTTTTGATGAAATTATGGATGAAGTCATCCCTAGGCATTTCAAGATCCCACAATTAGAGGCCTACGATGGGACTTCAGACCCCCTCGACCATCTGGAGAGTTACAAAGCGCATATGATGGTGCAAGGAGCAACTGACGCTCTCTACTGTATTGATTTTCCTGCCACTTTGAAGAAATCCGCTCGAATGTGGTATTCGAGCCTGCATCCGAACTCAATTCATTCCTTTGCTGAGTTAGAGCGGCATTTGTCTCGCACTTCAGGACGTGCCAGAAGATGCCGCGCAACACTAACAGTTTATTTCTTCTCCAGCAACAAGAAGGAGAAAGTCTGAAAGGATTTGTCCACCATTTCAATTCGGCCACTCTGGAAATTCCGAACTTGAACGAGCATGTGGCCATGTCTGCCTTGAAGAAAGGCTTAAAATCGTCCAGGTTCACTTTTTTCCTGGATAAAAAATTCCCAGCAAGCTATGCCGAGCTGTTGGCAAGATCTCGGAAGTATGCTGCTGCTGAGAAGCAAGTGGCAAGCCGAAGACTGGCGGAGGGAAGATTCCCTCTCAAGAAGAAAAGTACTAAAGAATCGAACGCGCCAACATCTTCTAACAACGCTTCGGTCTCTAGGCACAGCCCCTGGTCTAGACAGCAGAACAACCGATTCGACGCCTACACATCCCTTAACTTGCCTAGGGAGAAGATTCTGCTGGAGATTGAAAAAAAAATATATTTCCAAAGGCCACGTCCCCTGAAGACACCTGCAAAAGCAAGGGACAAAAGCAAGTACTGCTGATATCATCGAGATCATGGCCATAACACTGAAGAATGCTTCCAACTTCGGGATGCCATCGAGGATTTGATAAAAAGAGGATATCTGGGAAAGTATGTCAACCGCCCAGAATCTCAAGCCGAAGCAACTGCCCTTCCAAGAATATCCAATGAAGCTGATTTGCCTCACCAAAAGCCAACTGGTGGAGACGTTGGGATGCTTCATCGATCATCGGCATGGGACATAGAATCTGAAGAAAGTGTCCCGAAAGGGGTTTAAAGGGAAAAATTCTATCACTTTCTCCGATTAGGATGTCCAAGGTGTACAACTTCCACATGATGACCCTGTAGTGGTCTCAGCAGTAATTGCCAAATTTGATGTAAAAAGAATATTGATTGATAATGGAAGTTCAATTGATGTGTTGCTGTATGATGCTTTTCTTTAGATGGGATTATCTGGACGTGAATTGCGAAGATCCCTTATTCCAATAACTGGTTTTGGTGGAAATCAAGTGGGGGTTGAAGGTGAAATGGTCTTGCCCGTAACTTTTGGGTCTGAACCATTTCAAAGGACCCTTCCAACCAATTTTATTGTGGCCAGAACATCTTCAGCATATAATGCAATCTTGGGGCGTCCGGCATTGAATAAGTTCAGAGCCATAGTCTCAACATACCATCTGTTGGTTCGGTTTCCTACCAGGACAAGCATAGGAGAAGTAAGAGGAGATCAAAGGATCGCTCATCAATGTCTCATGATTCAAAACAAACAAACATCCAAACCCTTGGCACTTGACCAGCTGATTCCAAGAGATGAATCCGAAGACTCTGGAGAACTGGTGGAAAAGACGCTTTTCATACCATTATCCGAAGATGAGCCAACTAAGCTTTTGCAAATTGGCAGCTTACTTGATGAGGACTCAAAGGTAAAACTAATTTCCTTTCTTCGAGATAATGCTGATATTTTTGCTTGGACAGCTTCAGACATGCCTGGAATTCGGCCTGAAGTGATTATGCATCACTTGGAAGTATCTCCCAATTACAAGCCAGTACGGCAAAAGAAGAGGAATTTTGCTCCAGAAAGGCAGAAGGCAATTGATGAAGAAGTTAATAAACTCCTTGAAGCAAACTTCATAAGAGATGTCCAATATCCGAATTGGCTAGCAATTGTGGTCATGGTAAAGAAATCAAATGGCAAGTGGAGGATTTGTATAGACTATACGGATCTCAACAAAGCATGCCCAAAGGACAGTTTTCTTTTGCCTAAAATCGATCAGTTGGTTGACGCTACCGCTGGCCATCAAATGCTGAGTTTCATGGATGCCTTCTCAGGTTATAATCAGATCCGAATGAATCCGGAGGATGAAGAGATGACTGCTTTTGTTACAGAGAAATGACTCTACTGTTACAAGGTGATGCTATTTGGGTTGAAGAATGCTGGGGCAACCTTTCAAAGGCTCATCAACAAAGTCTTCAAAGACCAGATTGGGAGAAATATAGAAGCCTATGTTGATGATATGATAGTAAAGAGTCTTCATAAGTCTGATCATATTGCAGACTTAAAAGAATCCTTTGATGCTCTAAGACGCCATCAGATGAGATTGAACCCAACCAAGTGCGTCTTCGGTGTGACTTCTGGAAAGTTCCTGGGATACCTGGTTACCAAGCGAGGAATAGAAGCTAATCCAGAAAAGATACAGGCTCTTCAGACTATGAGGCATCCTACTTGCAAGAAAGAAGTTCAAAGGCTAACAAGGAGAATTGCCTCCTTGAGCCGTTTCATTTTCCGCTTTGCAGAAAGGTGTTTACCCTTCTTCAAGGTTCTTCGTCAGACTAAAAATTTTGAATGGACAGAAGATTGCAGAATCATCTTTGACAAATTGAAAGAATATTTGAAAAACCCACCATTGCTTTCTAAACCCTGTGAAGGAGAAATACTCTACTTATATCTATCAGCTACTGATAAGGCAGTTAGTTCGGTTTTGGTACGGAAAGATACTAAGCATGTGCAGAAACCGATCTACTATACTAGTAAAGTATTACATAAGGCAGAAGTCCAATATCCTAGAGTGCAAAAGATTATCTTTTCACTTGTGGTGACGGCAAAATGTCTTCAGCCTTATTTTCAAGCTCATTATATCGTGGTTTTGACGGATCAACCTTTAAGGACCATTCTTCATTGTCCCGATACTTCTGGAAGGATAGCCAAATTGGCTGTTAAACTAGAGAAGTTTGATATTGATTATCAACCTAGATCAGCAATGAAGGCACAAATTTTGGCGGATTTTATAGCTGAGTGCACATGGGGATCTGAAGAGGACCAGCCAAGAGCCGAAGAAGAAGGTACCGAAGACAATCCGAAGTTTATTTGGATGTTACATGTCGATGGTGCTTCGAACGCCAACGGTTGTGGTGTGGATTTAATTCTTGCTGGTCCGAATGGGCAGGTTATTGAATATGCTCTTCGGTTTTCTTTTCAAGCATCAAATAATCAAGCAGAGTATGAAGCACTCATTGCTGGACTTAGAATCTCCCAAAAATTGAAGATCAAAAGGGTCAAAGTTTTTTCCGATTCACAGCTAGTGATGAATCAAGTGAAAGGTGATTTCGAAGCTCGAAATCCAAATATGATCCAATATCTAGAAAAAGTCCGAAGCCTGACATCTGGTTTGGAGTATTTTGAGATTGTTCATGTGCCAAAAATAGAAAATTCTCGGACATATGCTCTTTCAAGACTTGCAACTACTGCACCGGATTCTCTTGGGAGGACTTATGTGGAATATCTTGAAGACCCCAACATATCAAAATCTCCAACTGAAATATGTCAAGTTGAACATGAACCTTCATGGATGGATCCAATTCTCAAGTTCTTAAAAGACGGCGTCTTGCCCGAAGACAAGCTGGAAGCTAAGCAGCTTCGGTGGACAGCCTCTCAATATGTTATATTGGATGAAGCATTGTATAAGAGGTCTTTCACACAACCATTGCTGAAATGTTTAGGCCCATCCGATGCAGATTATGCACTCAGGGAAGTGCATGAAGGAATATGTGAAGATCATCTGGGGGGCAGATCTCTAGCATACAAAATAATCCGTCAAGGTTATTATTGGCCAACCATCCAGAAGGATTCTACGGAATTTGTTCGAAGATGTGATCATTGTCGAAGATATGCCAATGTACAAAGACGGCCCGCTAATCAGTTAACTCCATTGGCAGCTAGATCCCTGGCCTTTTGCACAATGGGGAATGGACATTCTTGGTCCGTTTCCTCCAGCTTCTGGATAGCGAAAATTCCTTATAGTGACTATTGATTACTTCATAAAATGGGTCGAAGCTGAAGCATTAGCACAGATTACTGAAACAAAAGTTGAAACTTTTGTGAGAAATTTCATCATCTTCTGATTCAGGATTCCCTATTCTATAATAACTGACAACGGAAGACAGTTTGACAATCCGAAATTCAGGAGCTTCTGTGCTCAATATCACATTCTTCACAAGCTTACTTCGGTAGCACATCCTCAATGCAATGGAGAAGCTGAAGTGACAAACATGACTATTCTTCATGGCCTTAAAACCAGATTAAATGATGCTAAGGGTTCATGGGCCGATGAATTAAACTCAATTCTTTGGACATATCGAACTACTAGAACAGCCACTGGTGAATCTCATTTCAACTTTCTTATGGTACTGAAGCAATCCTTCCTATAGAGGTCTCTTTGCACTCTCTTCGAATTGATCATTATGAAGAACCTGAAAATTCTGAACACCGAAGAGTTGACCTGGATTTATTTCAAGGCACACGACTTCAGACACGGTTGAGAATGGCTGCATATCAACAGAAAATGATGAAATCTACAACTCTCGCGTAAAAGAATGGACCTTTCGTCCTAAAGATGTAGTTCTACGAAAGTCTGAAGTATCCAAACCAACTGAGCAAGGTAAACTTTCTCCTACATGGAAAGAGCCATACCGGATCAAAGAGGTTGTTCGACCCGGAACTTAGCGGTTGGAAACTTTGGAAGGTGTCCCATTACCTCGATCCTGGAATGTACAAAACCTCCGTAAATATTATGAATAAAGGTTTCATTCAAGGTCATCAATACAGATTTAATCTGTCCATCTTACTTTTATTTCTTGAAGGCATTATGATGATCTCCGTGATCTACCATATGAAATGCCGAGGTAAGCATAACTAGCCTATCTTATTTCTCTCTCAAAGGCATGAGGATGATCTCCGGATCTACCTCACGAAATGCCGAGTTGGGCTTAAACCAGTCCATCTTAATCATAAAGGCATGAGGATGATCCCGGATCTACCTCACGAAGTGCCGATGTGGGCATGATCAGCCTGTCTTAGTCTCAATACGAAAAGGCATGAGGATGATCTCTGGATCTACCTCACGAAGTGCCGAGGTAGGCCCAATCAACCTATCTTAATTCTTAAATGACCCAAGGTATATTTTATCCTAAGTCCGAAGACTTAGTGTATTTTCAAGTCCGAAGACTTGATTTTTATCTGAAATTCTTTTATCCTAAGTCCGAAGACTTAGTGTATTTTCAAGTCCGAAGACTTGATTTTTATCTGGAATTCTTTTATCCGAAGTCCGAAACTTGAATTTTATCTGGAATTCTTTTATCCTAAGTCCGAAGACTTAGTGTATTTTCAAGTCCGAAGACTTGATTCTTATCTTGTATTCTTTTATCCTAAGTCAGAAGACTTAGTGAATGTTCAAGTATCAAGACTTGGTTCTTATTTGCTATTCTTTTATCCTAAGTCCGAAGACTTAGCGTATTTTCAAGTCCGAAGACTTGATTCTTATCTGGTAAGTCCGAAGATTCAGTGTATTTTCAAAGCTGAAGACTTGGCTCTTATCTGGAGATTTGGCTTTCTTCACAATTATATGAAATTATTTTCCAAGTCCAAAGATTTATTATATTTCTCAAATCCGAAGACTTGGTGTTATATGCTTCGAAATTTTTAATTATCCGAAGACTTTACACTTAGGAAAATTTCTATCCATCCACATACAATTAAAAATTCTAGAAAGGATTTTTCATTGATAAAGATTTTCTTACATCCTTCCAAAAAAGGAGAAAAGAAAAAATTACAAGTTATCTACTGGAGCATCATCGGTGAGATCAATCGGACCCACCACCTCTTTGGTTGTTGTTGGTGCTTCAGGGTCCTTTCAGAGTTCGGGCTCACTTGAACTTTCAAGATCAAACAATTGAATACTTGAAATGTCCAAGTCTGGATAAAGCTTCTGCACCTCCTCCACTCCATCATTGAAGCCTTCTTTATAACTGTAAGTCTCGGCTTCGGTCAATTCGGCTTCAAAGGCTAGAGACGCTTTGTAATCCTCTATTGCCCTCCCAGTTGATCCTTTAGAGACCGGATCTCTTCGGTAGCCTCTTCGGTTCTTTTGGAAGCTTCTTCGGAAAGTTGATTAGCTTCCTTAAGCAAAGCTTCCAGGGACCGAATCTTGGTTTTCCTTTTCTTGAACCTTGCCTCTTGTTCAGAATGCTTCGATTGGATCTTTTCTATTTCAGCTTTCAAATTCTGAGCCAAGGCGTCACTCTGGGCAAGCTTCTCTTCCATAGCCTGCCTCTGCTCTTCGGCTACGGCCTTCTCGACTTCGGCCGCTTTCATTTTCTCTTTCATTCTCCTATAGGTCTCTCTAAAGTCGAAGATGCTCTCCTCCATGTGAGTAATATCATGCATCATCTGCAAGAACAAGCTGAAGGGTTAGTAACAATAGACCTAAGTTTGAAAGGACGAATGGATATTTACCTTCAGTGCTGATGAGAACACTGAATCTGAAATTTCTTCGATATACCGGGACTTAACTTTATCCCAGTCTTTCGGAAGGAGAGTGCACTTCAACAGTTCCCTCGCTAATTCGGGATTCTCCAAGCCCTCTTGATCTGAGAAGATAGTGAAGTCCATGTTGCATCCCCCCTCCAAAGTGGCATTCCACCTAGGATCGTCTTCAGATCGGTATTTTGACCTTTCCTGACTTTTATTTTTTAGAGGTGCAATCACGGATTCTTTATTAAAAGTCACGTCATCCTGATCCGAAGTTGGCATCGGTTGAGGACTCTTCGAAGAGGACATCCTTGGAGATGGACTTCTGGCAAGATCAGGTGGAATTGGGGAAGCGGAAGGAATATCTTCATCCGATGCGGGCCTCATCAGAGGAGTGCTTGAACCCTCCTCAGCCCTTCTTTTCTTTCAGATTTCGGAGGTTGCCGGAACAGCCACTGCTCTCTTTCTGGAAGCTTGCCGGACTTTCTCAAGTTGTGGCTTCATTTTCTTACGTACACTCAAAAACAGGGATTTCATCATGTATATACATATGTATGAAGAAAGGAAACGGGAAAAGTCCGAAAATTACTATCTCTATACCTAATGATGGGACTTCGCTGATATGGGCTCGATGAAGATTTTCTTCCTTCAGCAATTCTTTAAATGAAGGGATCTCCGGCTCTGATAAAGTGTCAAAATCTTTGGCATCGGCTTTCAAGATTTTCTTTCCGGCATTTGCATCCAAACGCGGAGTTTTCCATTCGGTATTAAATCCCCAGTGGGTATAATATACAAAAAAGAAATTGGGCTTCCACCCATATATAGCACTAGGAGTTCCTTTTATTAGTCTTCGGCCAGGCCGAGGACCTATAACCCACCATCCTTTGCCGTGAAAGTCTCTTTTCAATATAAAAAGAGAGGTAAACAGAGAGGTCTTCGATTCTACATTCCTAACTTTGAAAAGAACTAAGAATCCACATATATTCCGAAAGCTGTTAGGAGTTAGTTGAGCTGGGACTATCCAATAAAAATTGAAAATTTTTACAAAAAAGAGATGAAGAGGAAGGCGAAGACCAGCTTTGAAGTGCTCTTCATATAAGGCAAGTGTCCCTACAGGAGGTTTATCTACTCTTTCATCACGGCTAGCAAGGATTAATTTATAGGTTCGCGGAATTTGAAATCGGTGTTGAATTTGTTCTAATTTAGTGAGTGTCAGGGAACTAATGACACTATCCGGGGACCTCTCCAGACTCCTTTTCCTACTCGAACCTCTACCTTTACTGGTTTCGCCCTCCAGCGAACCCCTACCAGATCCAGCTTTCGATGAACGTCTCTCAGTTTCCTTTCCCGTTGTTTCCCTACCGATGTCACCCCCTGGTGAAGCCTATGCTAAGGAAAGGGTTCCTACCAGATTCCGGCATTGTAAAGAGAAAGAAAAGGGAGAAAGGAAGAAGGAAGAAAGGATTTTTCTAACCTTTGAGAAAGTGGCAATGGCGGAATATGGTGCGGGGCAGGGAGCAAGAGCACAGAAGCGAGAAAAAATTCTTTCTGAGAAGTTCTTCCCCCTTTTATAGGTGAAAGCAGTGGATTTTCGAGGCGGTTCGGAGATCTGGCTGATCGTGCACCGTATCGGCGATTTCGATCATGGGTACGGCTTTCCAGAAATTTCATTAATGAGATAAGCCGTTGCGATCCGCGTGAAATGTCTCTATTGGCTGTGATAACGCCAGCGATGTGATCATGCTCCGGATGACCGCCACGTGTCCGGTCTTGGTTGAATAAAAATCTCTTTTTTGAGAATTTCTCACGATTTTTCCAGAATCGAGGCGTTTCCTTTTGGGCCAGCCAGTAACAGGATGACACGTGTCTTCACCACGTTTTATCGCACCACCGGGTAGTTATGGTGAAAGACGTGTCAGGATTCAATGCTATCATTACCTGACCATGATCACTGGAAGACAAAATTAAACTACTCCCATTCTTCGAAATTTAATCATTTCGAACTTGAGAGTGGGGGACAGCTGTTATGATATCCATTTTTATTTCAATTAATTATTGGACCTCTTTACGAACCAATTTCAATTTTTCTCCTTTGGATTTATTGGTCAAATCAGTTGGCAAAGAAAAGGGTCTTCGACTTCGTATTATTGTCTCGGTCCGAAGACCCTACTTCATATTTTTGGTTTTATATTTGTTCTGGAAGATAAGCTTATTAACTCTGGGATTTCGTCTTCGTATCATTATCTCCATCCGAAGACTATGCCTAGTATCTATGGCTTCGTATCTTTATCTATGATCCAGGAGATAAGTTTATTTACTGTCTTCGGCTTCGTACGTCCACCTTCTTGATCCGAAGACTTAGCCTATGTTTATTTACTCTATGTCTTTGTCTTCGTACAATTACTTTGATCTGAAGACTTGACCTCCCAGGCGAGTATCTTCAGCTTCATTCCTTCAATACAATCTGAAGAGCGTATGATCCCACTTTTCAACTGTAAGTATTTACTTTTGTTACTTCCGAAATGAATTCTTCTGAAGTGTGTAGCTAACATCCCCTTTAGGAGCACTACTAAAGAGAATGTTAAGCTCACTTCGGATTTATTCTTGAAGAAGGAGGATTCTTGAACATGTGGGTTTCTTGGACAGACAGTTAAAATCTGTTTTGGTTGTTGCAACCACCCACATGATCCAAAACCTCAGATTGGATAAACTCCGAGTGTAACGACTTTCCGACAGCTACTACTTACGGTTATGAAGTGGTCACGTTCGCCAACTCCCATAACCGTAAGTAGTTACGTTGGAGCCTATAAATACTGGTAAGAGGGGACACTCAGAGGGGATTCATTTTTTCTCTTTCTTGCATTTCGAATTTCTCTCTTCCCTCTCTGCTTTCAAAACTCTCCATTCTGTTGCTGCCTGAGCTTCTTCTGACTTAGGCATCGGAATGTCCATCGCCAGAAAATTTTCGGTCAGGGATCTATTTTGCAGGTTCCGGTCAACGGCGATCCAGCGAAAGAACCACTCCATCCGGTCGGTGGAGGTTCAACATCAACACTGTTATTCTTCAGATTTACATATACTCAACCAAGTACGGGAGCCCCCTCTGATGGATTCTTCCTGGTCCCTTTGTGAAACACTAAACAACTTCAATGTAGTATTGCTATGCTTTATACTTGGCCCACTCTACTCCTAAACCTACATTTAGACTAAGTTATAGTTCTATAATTTCTAAAATTTCCACTCGATGTCAAGTTATCTCTGCCACGCTTATGTTATGCACAAACATTCTCAAAAACAATGTCAAGTTCCCTGTAAAATGTGAAAATATCTTCTAGAATGCTTCATTACTAACAAAAAATTGGAAACCAAGCAAGAAACACTCGCTTCTGTTTTGTATGGAGCATAGCTAATATCACCAAATATTTTTCAGAATATTTCATCACAAACAAAAAATTGGAAACCAGCCCAAAAACACTTACTTTTGTTTGATTTATTTGTCTTTTAATAAATCGGGTTAATTTTCCTTCCTATTATCTTTGAATATATATAAGTTACAGTCAGAGGCTTTTCTTTCTTTTTCCTAGGGTAAAATCAGAAGCTTTTTCCTTGATTTGTTCCTCAAAAACATCTTAAAGACTACTCCCTCACCGGAATTCGATGGATTAATCAATTCATACATTTCCAAAAGACTCGAATTCCACCAACCCATGCAGTTCACGGTACTTTTGTCTCGGACAGATCAGCAATTGTATCACCGTTACGAGAGGAACGTGAAAAAAGTGAAGGAGACAAATGGATGACAACTAGGAGAAGCGAGGGTCTGACCTCGTTCTGATCCCAGAGATCCTTAAAGAAGACGGACTCCCCGGTGGACGCGGCAAGGATGCTGACATCGCCGAGAGCGTCGATGGTCGATTCGAAGGCGGACGTGGGAGAGGCCCTAACGGCGGAGGGAGCGGAGCCCATCGAGGCAGTCCGCCGGATAGCCGGTGGGAGGATACGGCGGCGAAGGCGGGAGATGGAGAGGGGAAGGGGATCTGGAGGAGAAGAGGAGGGCCGAAGGGAACGAGGCGAAAGGGATAAGGCGGAGGAGAGGGAGAAGGTCGCCATTTAATTTAATTCGGTAAGGAGTGGAAAGACCTAACTTCACTAATCGATTTGATTCGATTTAATGGATGCTTTCTGAGTACAAAAACACGGCGGAAGGAGGTGAAGAAGTCAGCGACTTTTTTGTGGTCGAGGCCAACACCGGCGAGCTACCCGCCGGGTTCGAGTAGCATCCTTCGCCCGGAAGAATGATCGATCTTCTTTCGCAACATTAACCGTCGGATTGAGTAATGCACAGCTTTTAAAGCACTGCAATGTCAATCTCCCGCCGGCGGTCTTTCAAAGCTGCGTAACCCATGTTGTGGAAAAAAAAACCAATCCTTGTTTTAAAAAAAATAATAATAATAAAATAAAAAATAAATTCGGCACGGCTACCGCACCGTGCCTCCATCCTACTAAAAAATATTCGATTCATTCAAAAATTATATTTTTATAATTTTTTTTTATTCCGGAATGAATACATCAATTCAATACTATAAAAATGGAAATGAAGGAGAATAATGTTCTCTCACTCATCTATCATGTATTTTTTGGTACGGAAGATACCGTCAAAATAATTACTGATCAAAAAAATATAATAAAAATAAAATATAAAAAATTTGTGTCAAATATTTCAACGATCATTTGAGAGCCTTATAACGGATGGACTAGTAGCTGGTGCAAAACAAAAATTTAATTATTATTTTTATTGATTTTTATCATTTTATGTTGAGCATGATACGTGGTAATGCATAAAGTTGTTAATTTATTTCTCCGTATATCTAGTCTAAATAAAAATGGACAATAAATATTATTGCCACCTGATCACCGTGATCCGTAGCTGGAGACGACATCGGACCCCATCCTTGTTGCTCGGGAACTTGCTCGCGTGCCCGGACCTGCAAAACAGAGAAGACCCTGGCCAGGAATCCTGACGGGGGTACTCCGACGCTCAAGTCAGTAACGATCCAGCAAAACATATCCTCCTGGTCGAGTCCCGTAGATGGACTCCACTCTATGAGGAGAAAATTATGTACTTAGAGAGTGTGAATAGATTGAGAGTATAGCGGGGGAAGTGGCAGCGGAGGAGTGTTTAAGCTGGATGGCTGCGTCCGTCGAGACCCTTCCGGTGAATCTTCGGTAGCCTAGAGCACTTGGCCTCTCGATTGCTCTCCTGTATACCGCCCCCTTCGCACATTTGTTTGTTACTTACCTTCTTCTTGGAACCTTGGAGGACTCTTTTAAGCCAAGATGACTGCACGCCGCCTACCTTGGAATCCTCCCCTCACTTACAGGCACGTGCGGTGACGCTCCGTGCCGTGCGCGAGGTGCCTTTCCACATTCGTGATAGGAAACTACACCGTGCGCTCTAACCCTCCCTCTGGTCGCTCCACTTTGGAAAACATGGCAGAGCATCGATCAGGGGGTAGCCGTCCCCTGGATTTGAATATCCTAGGTTGACTTCCTCTTTTGAGTGGTACAAACGATCCGTCGGGAGCGCCGCACCTCGATCGGGGGACCCCTTCCCCTTCAGTGTAAGTGGTAGCAGGGGCAATTATTGCGGCCTGGTAGGCGCCCCTCCATGGTCCTTGGGTAGCTTGCCGCTGTTCAAGGAAGGCGGTGACATCCCTCAGCCGCCGATCCCCTCGTCCGAAGTGGGGCCGGTCCAGGGAGGAGAAACTCAACTTCAGCCAGGATGTCTCGACCTCAAGGGAGCCACCTGGCGAAGGAGTCCAAAGAGAGCCGGAGCTCGACTTCGGTCGGGGCGTCTCGACCTCGAGAGAACCATTAGGCGAAGGAGTCCGGGAAGAACCGGAGCTCGACTTCGGCCAGGGCGTCTCGATCTCGAGGGAGCCACCTAGCGAAGTAGTCCGAAGAGAGCCAGAGCTCGACTTCGGCCAGGGTGTCTTGACCTCGAGGGAACCACATGGCGAAGGAGTTCGGGAAGCGCCGGAGCTCGACTTCGGCTAGGGCATCTCGATCTCGAGGGAGCCACCTGGTGAAGGAGTCTGGGAAGAGCCGGAGCTCGACTTCGGTCAGGGCGTCTCGACCTTGAGAGAGCCACCTAACGAAGGAGTCCGAAGAAAGCCGGAGCTCGACTTGGACCAGGGCATCTCGATCTCGAGGAAGCCACCTAGCGAAAGGAGTCCGAAGAGGGACGTCCGATGTTGCAGCTTTCTCCGACGTGATATCTGACTGGATCTGACATGGATTTCACGTCAACAATCCTACCACATCAAATATCATTATTTTTTTATTACGTTGGATAAGATGTTACAATATTTTAAGAGTCTTTGGTGCTCTTCCAATGTTATTATTTTTTTATCTATTCTTCCCTATGAAGTAATGGAATACTGTATGAAATTGACGTCGAAGATAATATTTTGACAAAAAATTTATTATTCCATTTTTTTTAAAAAAATAATATTTTTTCTTATCCAAAGTTCTTAATATTTTATAAATATTTTTTATTAAGTAAATATTTTGAAATATTATATAAAGTTCCATTTTCTTCTCAAATAATTCAAAGCAAAAAAAAAATTCTAAAGCAACACCAAATAGACCTTTGGTTTTTACATAAATATGAGCTGAAATATTTTGAAATAAAAGTAATGAGTTTTTCTTCAAAAAAAAAAAGAAAAAAAGAATTTCTGCCCTTGCCAGGGGCAACATGATGCTCACTCAACTGATCCCATCCCAAGCTTAATGGCAAGTAATAATTGAAGTGGCCCAGTGACATATAGCGGGCCAACGTTGGCCCATTGATCACAACTCTATTGCAATTGTGGGCCGGCCGGTGGGCTACACTCCATCGATCTTATTTATTTGTTGGTCCGAGTCATAGTTAAACATCTCTTGTTTAATGAAATTTCATAAATCTCATTGGCTTCTGGTGTCACTTCTTTTAATTAATAATAAGAAATATGGATTGTGAATTTTTTTAATATTTAGCCATCTAGAAAAGATTTTGTATTAAGGTTTTTAGCTGAATCATTTAGTAAAAATGGGACCTGGTCTCTAGCACAAAAATAATAGTGTAAAGAAAGAAAACTAATGCAAGGACCATCTTATTAAGTATGTCTAAGATTTGGGGTAAAACTCAGGACATGTCCAATTGGAATAAAACATTATGCTTTGTTTGGAAGTGAAATAAGAAGGAATTAACTTACTTAAGGTACTTGTTCTATCTCCTTTTGCAACCAAACAATTATTTGGGCATATAGAATAAACCACTTCTCATTAAGGCATAACTGGTATTTCAGAAAATTGATACATTATACATACTCCACTTTTTCTTCTCCTTACCTACTTGTCCACTAAGAACAACTTACTCCAATGAAATGATGGAATAATTCGACCCTCTTTTCCTCTCAAAATTATTTCATCAGACCTAGCTACTTTAGATTTTTTTTTTTTTTTATTCGGCTTCGAAATGCAATCTCGAATGCCCTTAAAAGAGATCCAAAGTCTAGAAATTGCACCAACAAGAAAAATTTACCGAAGAATTTCAAAAAAAATAAATCATGCTGCTAATTTAAACTTATGCTGCTACTTCTATGATAGAATCTATTATGATAAGCTGATTGATTTGACTCATAAAAAGTCATTATAGGTTTGAAAGATAAACAAAAAAATCGTGTCGGGCCCAAAAATTGGTGAGATTGCAATCGGCAGACTGCCTCTACAGATCTATTAGTCCGACTCGTCTATAAAGTCCGACTCACTTATAAAGGCCGACCAACTTCTTACTGAAGTAATGAGGACGGCAAGAAAAAAGTTGGTTATTATATCAGAATAACAACCAACAGTTATAACAGACTTAATTTAGTTCTCAACGGAATAACGTCGAAACTAACTACAAAAAGCCCTTTCAACTAAATTCTACTAAGCTAAATGCCTATAAATACCGGTAAGAGATGATCTCCGAGGGTAAGTAATAATAGCTAGCTGAAATATTCTCTCATTCTTGTCCATCTTCTCCGAGATTCCATATCCGTTACTCGAATTCTTGCTGACTTAGATATTGGAGTGTCCCCATCGAAAATTCTCCGATGAATGGATTTGTTTTGCAAGACTCCGAGGAGAACTTGACCAGACGAATCTTAATAATACAGAATGATCACTTGGATTCGGCGATAACAGAACCTATTCCTTTCTCTTGCCACGAATGTCTTGTATCTTTTGCCGGATCACATTGTCTCCCGATGTTATAAGATTGTATCAAGCATTAATTAAAATAAGAAAATCCAAGTGGTCGATACGGTATTCAAATTACTGGTTAATAATAGCTTGCATGACAATCTTTTACATTTAAATATGTGTTTGTATATAGATCGGGTATATATTTAGGTTATTTGTTGCACAAATCCCAACTCGAAGAACATGTAGTAATGCTTTTCATCCTTTTAATATTCAACTTAGCATCGTCATTAATCATTTAACTAATCAAGATTTCCAACCTTTGCATGTGAGCTAAGGCATGCTCATGACCTTGGTTAACGAGATACGACCTTTTATAATATGATATAAAAAATAGGGTGGGTAGTTAAAGACTATGGTAAGTTATAAGACATGGTAGATTATATCCCCTTCATTTTTCCAAGGCATGATGCGTGGGTGGCATCTTGATGTCTCCCCTAGGAATGTGTAAAATAAGCCGTGCACCATCCATTATTGGCTTCCCACCAATCTCGCTAGCAAGACTTCTCCTCTTTAATTTGTTCACTTCTTGGTGCCTGCACCCGCTATGATAGCAAAGTGCTGCCTATACGAAGCTTTCGTTAGCTTAGCTGAATGATTCTTCTTTGTTATTCATGATTTTAAGTGTTTTCCCAGCATCAAGGAAAGAGTGTGTCAAGATTGGCGACGATTTGATGCTGGGGTGCAAGCATATTTAAAACAAATTGCGATAACCAATGTAGCTACATCCTGCCACTAAGACGGTAGCTCGATCGGTAGAGACATGTCTCGCTATCAATCGATCGTGGGTTCGAGATATGATCCAAGCAACGACTCGATTAAATCCAGGAATTTTCCTGGAGCCAGCGCCTTGGCGCATCGAACATTACCTTGACGGGATGGAAACATGTAGGATAGCTACACCGAAATTTATTCCCTCTATCATTTTTTGATAAAAAATAAAAAATTAAAATTAAAAAAAAATAGCTACATCCAAAACTAGAGAGTATCTGGCATTGATTGGGTGACAAATGTTGTGAAAAATAGCTATGCTCCCTGAGTATATGGAATAGGCTTCAATTCGTGTATTAAAACAGTAATCCACGTCCTTTTTTTATTAAAAAAAAAAAAAAACTGGAGTAATTCATATGCTTGGCTTAAAGGATAAGAATGATCTATTAAAAATAAGCGCATGGGGCATGCAACATTGGTTAAGAAGGAGAAATTTATACCTTATACAAGGTGGTGCAGCACATCAGTGGTGTACCACAGGATCAAATTGGGATAAAGAATGACGACAATCCAAGACAAGCAGCAGCATGATGAAAGAAGCCCATGGGATTGTCACCCTCCTTCGATCATCTCCGATTATTCTTTTGGTGCACCACTAAGTGTGTGCTGCACTTGGTGTAGGATATTATTTCTCATCAAGAAGGGTGTCAACCTGCACGTATTTCATATTGTGAAAGCGGGTACCAAGTTAGCATATGTTCAAAAGGAATGAAGAGAACAACACTCTCCAGTCTCCATAGATAGAGTACTATTAATCTTCTTGTAATAGCGCAAGATAAACCATTTTTCGTCGCTTCAAACTTATATAAAAAGACAGGTTATTGGTAAATTAAGGATATATAAGGCTAACATAAATAGTTAGTATGGTGGCACTACAGAAAACCTGCTGATGTGGCTGGATGTGGTTGCTGCGTCGGATGACTGAATTTTCCTTCGAAATGCATGTAGGCATTCCAGAACTTGCAAAATGAGAAAGGCGCGAAGTTTGGTCATGATAAGATGGTTCTTCATGGTGGACTCTCCGATGTCTAAATCAGTCTCCCACGAAGAAAATAAAATATAGTTGTCCGTAGCTTTCTAAGTAAATAAAATGATGATGGATGATGAAATTTGAATGGAGTGGAAGTGAGCGAGGCGAAGGGAGTGGTAGATGGATATGGCCAAGCATAGATAAAGTACAGAAAAGTATAGACAAGGCTTGAACGAGATAGACAAGGCTTGCGGTGGGGAAAAGCGGAGCTTCTAAGAGTCTCGTGTCTCTGTCCTCTACTCAAGTCCTAGGCCCTGGATTCCATGTGGCACTAAGAGAATCGTTGAAACTCTCAGGAAACTTGTTTCGCAAAAAGTCTAGGAGCCCCTCCGAAGGTTCAAGTCAGATTCGATGGATGTCAGGTTGGGTTCTCTTATCTGGAGGGACCTAGAAATAATTTGTAGACGAGATATGTAGATACCTGATGCTTATGGGATGATTTGCAATGCAAGAAGTGGTAGCCGGCACCTCTCTGTAGAGCACATGCCCCAGGATGAATCGTCGTGAGTACCTAGAGACGGTACAAAGTTCATCTTCATGGCAGGCATGCTTCCGTAGTGCGGCTACACCTGGAGAAATGACCGGTGTCAGGAAGTCGTGATGTTGGATTACGTATTTCATTATAGAAGAAGGGCATGCATGGCATCTCAGCACGACTTCTGATCGTCATGTGGCCAGATCTAAAAAGTTTGCTTCTGGTTCTAAGCCGACGAATGATATAGCGAGCCATGCGGGAGTCCATATAGACTTGACTATTTCTGTATACATCAGTTAATATACGACTTTTTAGTTGCCAGAATAATTTGAACATTTACCAACTACAAAGTAGCCATAGATTTAAACAAACAAAGATTCAAACCCATCCCACTGATCATTTGATTTCAGACATCAAAATTATGAGATTAACATAGCCCACTTGGGCAAACCAATTAGAAATGAGCTTGAATCTATGTTCTCAATCCATGAACTGAATGCCTTGTGATTCTTCCAATTATGGTCCCCACATGATACTTTGGAGTTGATTATGTGGACCACACATCAACATAGTTATAAAATAAAATAAAATAAAAAAAGCAGCGGTGCATCATTTGAAACCTTGTGCTCTTCCATACCACACATGCATCCACATATAATTCCACCCAAGCAAGTGGCCAGAAGAGACTCCACACAGCAACTTGGAAAGTAATGACCGAAGGCAAACATGTGCATGGGGGATCGTGGTGGTGTTGGCTTTTGGAATAATAAACACTCCAGAATGTGGAACTTGGAACCACCACCACATCATAAAGTAAGAAGGTGTGGAGTAACAAAAAGGTGATAAAGAGGAATACAGAAAGTAGTTAGACCCAAGATCTTAAAACCAAGAGGAGGACAAGGAAGGCAAGCATCCCTACATCTTAAACCAAAGAGGACAAGGAAGGCAAGCATTTATTTATTATTTTTTTTTAATCAAATCTAACATCACAAATGAGCTGTGTGGCTCCACCACATCCAGATCTCACTGTACTTGGGACCTATCAGGTTGACTGGTCTTCATAAAAATTCTTAGCAGATTTGGGAACCAATCATAGCCTTGGATTATGATGAAGTTTATACCAAACTTGTTGTCCATTGACCAACATATTATTAGTAGAAATTTAATATATATATATATATATATATATAGCAAGCAAAAATAGATTTAGACATGCAGGTTAAGAACTACATGAAAACGATACTCAGGAAGTGTTTTATTATTGAACTCTCTTAGAGCTCGCCTTTGGCGATCATCCCAGGATTAAATCTTGTACCATCATCCTTCCTTAAGAAAATTTGAAGTGCAATTGACCATATCATTATTTCCAAATTATGATAAAATCAACCTATATAGTCATCTAAGCTAGCCCGAGATGGAAAATTTCTTAATGGAAAACAAACATGTTTTCATAAAATGAATTTTAGCAAGTAAAAGATTCAAGACTTAGCCTGCAAAACAAAGAGCAGTCCGGTCCTTAAAAGGATATATTTGGTTTGCAAATGAAATCCGCATTGGAGTAAATTGAAATAGAAATCAAAATAATTATATATTTTAATTAAATAATTGAAATGAGAGCCATTCATTTTCACTTCTATTTTAGAGTCCAGTTCCTTCCGATTAAACATGCTCGGAATGCATTATTTAATTCATGATAGTGTATGGATTTAACCAAAAAAATTAGGGCGCATGCCTAACAAGGGTCAACTACTAGTACAAATAACTATCTTAATTTTGTTTTATAAGGAGCTGGGTCCCCGCTCATCAAACATTGGACACAGATGGCTATGAACGTTGTCCACGTACTCATAAGTAAACATAAAATGCAGTTATAGGGCTGTAATTTATCTATGAAACTATGAATCCATCCATATATATATATATATATATATATATATATTCAAAAGAGGCTCTGATACCATTTCTCACCGGGGTCTAAGTGGGGTGATGAACAGGTAATCAAATGAACAAATTCAAAAGATGCAAGAAGATAAATAGTAAATTTTTGCAGAATTTAAAGACTATTCATAATCTTCTTCGTTCTGATACTGTGACAGGTACCCCTTCCTCTACAGTTTTCTGTAGCAGTGCGGCCCTGACCTGCCTTACGGCTTCTGTCCGGTCGTTGTCTACAGTTTCTTACTTGAAGATAGAACTATAAAGTTCTATCAATTAACTTGAAGATAAATTGAAAAATTGACAATTGACAATTGAAAATTTGATAATTGAAATTTATTGAAAAATAGTTTGAAGATACATTGGCAAGATTCACCTGCTACTTACAGTAAAAGGAGAGCTTGGATATTGAAATTTTGCCTCCAAAAGAACAATCTTCGGGAGGGGGAGATTGGAGAGGTTTGGAGTTTTTGGACTGCAAAATTGCTTTGTGGGGGGTTTCCTAACTACACTCGTAGAGGTCACTCTTCCTTCCAGAGTTTTTGTGATGCCCCTCATGGATAGCCTTCGTCTTCTTTTATAGAAGAATTCGGTTAACCAGAATGCAGAGGTTTTTGAAATCCATAAATTGATTTGAGAAGCCTTGGAGTTCGCTAGAGGAATCTTCGGCTTTTGCTTGGGGTGGTACTTCTTTAGTCATGTCGTTGTCTGGCATGATTGAAAGGTGGTACACCTTTTGTCTTGTCATTGTTTGGGGTGGTACTCCTTTAGTCATGTCATTGTCTGGCATGATTGAAGGATGGTACACCTTTTGTCTTATCACTGGAAAGGTGGTACGCCTTTTGGTCATGTTGTTGTCTGGCATGATTGAGGGGGGGGGGGTACACCTTCTGTCTTGTCATTTTGAGGTGGCATGCTTTTTGGTCATATCACCTCGGTTTTGTTCCGAGGCTGGTTCAGAGATCCTCGGCTTTTGGTGTCTGGTTTGAAGAAGAGGATGAGCTGGCTGCTTCAGTAGCTTCATCTTCTTACTTTTTTTTGAATTCTGCCATGAGTTGAGTGAGATAGTGCTTGTATTCTGCACGAGACTTGGCCGCTGCTAATTTTGAGTTATCAAGCAGAGAGTTATCTTGGCCTTTGATATATTCAATATCAAAGTCAAAACAGATAAAAGTGCTTGCCACCTAATAAATATTTGCTAGGTGGCAAGCACTTTTATCTATTTTTGACTTTGATATTGAATATATCAAAGGATAACTCTCTGCCTGATTTTCTTTCTCGCGAATTCTTATAGGGATACTAACAAAATGGTCTCCAAGAAACCTCCGGCCCAAAAGGCCAGTTCAACAGCCACCCAAAACATACCAAGCAATCCTACATCCAATCCTCTGGGCCTTCCATAGCAAGCCAATACAAGCACCACCAAAACTACCAATACCTACAAAACCTTCCCAAAATCTTCCAGACTATCTTGGTATGACATTGTCACCCAAAAGAAGAATCCACCCAAAATGAAGCACAAAACTCACCCCTAACAACAAAGTAGATGGCTTACTGGGCAAAATCAAATACTGCCTTGCTAGCCTTGAAATATTTCAAAAGGCCGTTGCAGAAGAAGAAGCCGCCCAGCAAAAAATCCTTCAAAAACAAAAGAAGATAGTGACGAATTCTGACTCACTATCACTTTCAAAACAAAATTTGGATGTTGGGATTTCTGACCCAACGCCCCTTCGAAAAATACCTACGAAAAAACCAAATCCTTATTTTGAAAAACCAATTTCGCAAGCAATCTTCACAATAGAAGATGAATACATGGACAATGATCCATGGAAAATAATTTCAAAGTATTTCCTGAAGAGTGGAACTTCCCTCCTAAGGACCCACTCAAAACTAATGTATTTTATAAATTTTTTTAGTGGATACTGACTCTGTAGCTATGAAACACT
Organism: Areca catechu; assembly: GCA_021397845.1. Taxonomy (NCBI): domain Eukaryota; kingdom Viridiplantae; phylum Streptophyta; class Magnoliopsida; order Arecales; family Arecaceae; genus Areca; species Areca catechu. The sequence goes on along the minus strand of CM038052.1, from coordinate 19,461,878 downwards.
ACAGGGACAAAAATGACCCAACGGTCATCACCCATTCCGCTGCTCAAATTCTTCAAGTCTTATCTCCATCTGCATGGGGAGATAATCCAAATACTTTCAAAAAACTTTCTCAAAATTATAATCCACAATATTTTAATTACTGGGATTACAGAAACGCCTGGTACAATGCCTTTTTGTTTCAAAATCAACATCACCGCATTCATGGCTTTTCTATTTCAAGAACAATACCACATTCCATCTCCCTTACTGGTTTATAGACTGGTGGCGCTACTATGGCCCCACTTTTGAAATACTACCAGAGAAGGTCCAAGAGGATATCAACATATCTACAAAAAATGTTGTTTCAGAAAGAGAGAAAAATTTCTTCCTCTTTTTAATTTCTTTACCCAATTTTCTTTGTCTTGGATCCTTTGCTGGGACTATGCAATAATGGATATCCCAAATTTCCAACCGTCATTATCGATAAAGTTCAAAATCAAATGGTGGACTGAATTCAATCCTAAAAAGGCCACCAAGCCAAAAGTACTGGAATAGTTCAACCAAAATCCCCAACTGTCACTATAGCCTGAACCATCCACAACAAAGTTCTTAACTCAAAAATCATTTGCAACTTCAAAATTAGCAGCTGCCAAGTCTCGTGCAGAATACAAACAGTATCTCTCTCAACTCATGGCAGAATTCAAAAGAGAAAGAAGACGAAGCTACAGAAGCCGCCAGCTCATCCTCTTATTCAAATCAGACACCAAAAGTTGGAGGACTTCTGAACCAGCCTCTGCAAGGCATGCCACATCAAGATAAAAGACAAAAGGTGTACCCCCTTCAATCATGCCAAATAACGGCATAATTAAAGGAGTACTATCCAAAAAAATGAAAAGATAAAAGATATACCACCCTGCTAATGACAAGACAAAAGGCTCCATACATTTTGCCTTACATTGGCAAAATGAAATGAATATATCTTTCTCTCTCTCTCTCTCTCTCTCTATATATATATATATATATATATATATATATATATACTTTGAGCAAGAAACGGACACCATATTCATTTTTCAAGATATTATTTGAGACTGGGCTTCGGTAGCTAGAATTTGTGTGGACTTGGAAAACATGGAAAAAACACTGTTTTTTATCTCTCCCCCCATGCCCCCTGACCCATGGCTCACCTCTCCATGCTTCCCCCCCCCCCCCCCCCCCCACCCTCGTTTCCCTCACTGCCTTCCACTTTCTATCTTTAATCATTGAGCCTCAAGCCAAGCTCTTGGAACATGAGCAGCCCTAACAAACAAGGGGTTTGTTTTTATCAGATGCGTCCCCCCAAGCCATGCACTTCCCAAGGCACAAAAGGCCCGGGGGTGCCTTGGGACTCAGCACCCTTCCTTCTAAAATCACAACAATAAGTTTGTGATGGTGGCCTCATGAGCATGGTAACAATATTTCCATTCCATTCTTCCTCTTTCATTGACCAAATGACTCTTCAAATTATTTTCAAGTATCAATCAATCAATCGATACCATCCAATTATTTGCAAATTCCGTGATCAAATTAATCTTAAGTAGTCTAATTAGTAAATATATATTCAATTGTTCACAAATTTTATGTTTGTTAACAAATTGTTAATATATTTTCAAAAAACAGCCATGCATTTTGCATCGTTGATGGTACAACCTTTTTAATGTTGCTGTTGATGTTTTATATGCTTTTACTCATGTTGGTCGTCTCGAAAGTCTACGCCATGTCTATATATATATATATATATATATATATATATATATATATAGTTTTCAGAAAAAAGTTGTTACGTCAAATTAAGGATATTTAAAGGGTGCTAATATGGTTTATTGAATAATTCAAGTCACGTTTTATTGATCGCGTCTTAGTGATATCAAGTTGACATACTCATCATTTGATAAAGAGAGACCGTATAAATTCGAGCATCTCGAATCGAACATTACCTGATGGAACGAAGATGAGATAGCTATACCAGAATATATCCATCTTATCTCTTATTGTTTACCAAAAAAAGAAAGTAATAATAATAATAATTCAAGATGATGCTGATGAAATAAATCTAAGCCACGCCCAAATCTAATTTTCAGCTAGATTTCTTCCTGCTTTAATTTAAAAAGAAGAAACATACAACGCTCATATAATTGTGAAATCAATAATACCATTAAAATTATGATAATATAGTATCAAGATGCATCACGGAATGTCCGAAGAGGATGCTATTTCTAGTATCGGCAAGTTCGAGGTACCCAATATTCCAAACATCGGATGGGACATGGCAGCAGCAGCATGCTCCATTCCATATAAAATCGAGACTGTCCTGCTGCACGATATTTAAAATTTTGATGCTAAAATTAAGTGATAATATATATATATATATATATATATATGCAATATATACAAAAGATGTGTTTATAAGATTATATAGAAAGGAGCTAAGTCTAAATATTTTTAGACTAAATTTGGCCCTAATTTTTTATAAAAAATACTTGCTTCCTGGAGGGGTTTACAAAGGCTCGAGAGTATATCATGCAGTCCTGTCTTGACTTGGCACATTTGCCTAGCTAAAAATGGAACTAAAATTATAACTATCTTAACTCAAAGTATAGTTTTATCAAAAAAAAAAAAAAAAAAAAAAAAAAAACTCGGGGTATGGTATTATGCTGATAAATAAATCTCGACTACATGTAAATTAAATTGAATAAGATCTAAAAAGAATTCAATGGTATGCGACCTAGCCTAGAAATAATAAAGTCATGCAAATATTTCAAATATTTGTAACACGTAAACTGATACGGTAATATTAAGCAAAGCCAGAGCAGGAGGTAAACGTTGGTACCCCTGCAAATGACTAAAGTCTGTGTCACCCATACGTGTCATCACGGGGCACGGCGTGACGCTCGAGCAGTTTCCCCTGGCGTGGGGCCCGCCATTACGGGAGGCGAAGCCCTTGGGACGCATTTTCCCCGCAGACTCTCTCGTACGGATGCGGAATTGTAGACTCCCACCGTAGATTCTGGCAACCGTCTCGCGGAATGGCAACGGGTTGAATTTGAATCGGATGATCCAAAATTCGTACTAATTTTTTAAAAAAATTATTTATTTTATATTTATTTTATATTTATTTTGATTTGGATCGAATATAAAAAAAATAATATATGAATCGCATCGGATCGGATATACTACTCGTCTTATAAAACTTAATTTATTTATAAACTAATGGATCGGATCGGATATATCAGTCCCTATATCAATTTACTTAAATATTTTATAACATAATTTTTTATATATAAACGGATCATGTTCGGATCAGGTACAGGTAGTAGCATGCCCCGATCCGAACCCGAGTCGAATTTTTTTTATATAACCCATATCCGTTTATAAATTAGACGGTCGGGTCGGGTCGGGTCGGATATCGATTGGATCGGAAAAAATTGCCATCCCTAATCGTATCCCGGACCACCACCTTCCATTTGTGGTTTTTACTTAGAAAAAAAAAAAACACAATTCTATTTATTTGAAGTTAAAGGCCCATTGGTAAGTTTTTAATTTTTATGTGGAGAATAATGTTGAAAATAGTTTATATATATATATAAAGAGGCATTCCATTATAAAAGTCTAGTGTGGACGTATCCAAAAAAATGAAAGAAAAATATTATGAAATTAATGCGGGGCATTTCTACTTCTAGGTCAATCCACAAGACATCTCTCGAGTATTTCGCCACATAGGAGATGACCCAATCGACTTTAGAATTCACCTTCTGATATACATGCTGGACAAAATATCAATACATCCAATAAGACGGTAGCAATATCATGATAAAAGGGATGCATCGACTCCTTCCATGTTATCTCCTGAATTCAAGCCACTAATTAGCCGAGTTGCTCTCAATAATGAGGTGCTTAACATGTAAAGTCCTTTAGGCATAAACAATCCCGCTCCATGCACTATGAAGCTTTGAGGCAGCTCTCCTCCACTGCCATCAGTCCGAGCCTAGGGTCGCAAATCACAAAGCTAGTACCACTATACCTATCACTAAAGTTAAAGGTTCATTTGATTTTTTTTTTTTTTTTTTTTGTATGGAGAATAATATTAAAAATAATATTTGTTTTCAGAAAAACATATAATCATATTCATCTTGAAGTTAAAAGGCCAATTCGATTTTTTTTATTTTCATATAGAAAATAATGTTGAAGATAACATTTGCTAAAATAAAAAGAAAAATATAATTATATTCATCTTGAAGTTAAAAGGCCCATTTGGTACTAATTTTTATTTTTATATGGAGAATAATATTAAAGATAGCATTTGCTTCAAAAAAAAAAGAAAAAAAAAAAAGAAAAAGAAAAAGAAAAAAAAAGATAAAAAGTAGATAGCTACAAAATCTTTTGCTACTTGTTGCTTTTATTTTCAAAACTTTTGAAAACTATAAAATTTTGACTTTCCAAAATACCTAAAATTTTAGTTACCAAAAAATAGAAAGATTTTACAAATAATTTGTAAAAGCAAAAAATTTTATCATATATTTTGTCCAATCTAATTTAATTTTTTGAATATTTAAAAGTAAAATAAAATACAAGAACAATATCAAACTAGCTCTAAACATTGCAACCTGCTATAATAATATAGGTAATATTATGACTTAATTTAAGTTAAATAGAAAATATATTTTTGAGAGTTTAAAGTTCACAAGAATAAGGATTTCATGGATTAATCCAATGTCACCATGCTTTCTCCTCTTTTCTATTGAAATAAAATTAACTAATTGATGATTTTTTTGTTCATTTTGATAATTGATTGAAGGGATTTTTTTAAGTATATACAGGTGATCACACCAATCTCATATTAGCACAATCCAAGTGATCAAGTACAAAATATTCTACAAGGTCCGAGGATAATATTTGTCATGATACTAGGACTAATCACTGATATAATCAACAATGAAGGAAACAATCCAATCTACACACTCTTTGTCTCTTAAAAATATAAGCCGAACATATGCTGCATATGTATCACTTCTTGACCACCGAATATGAATTACTAATGGTTATTGAAACAACTGATTCTTGATCAACCAGGTAAATGGATGAAAATCTCCTGATGAAGGTCATCAAAGTAGATCATTTGAGAGAGTCCTTTTGGCATGCTATCCATTCAATCTGACAAATCTTAAAGCACATATAAGGTAATTAAAAATTTATAATGGACTCTCACTAGCTAATTTGGATGAAGAGAAGATTTTTGTTTTAAAAAGGGGAAGAGATGAATAAAAAATGGTATTAATATATAGTCTCCACCCTCTCCTCTATATCACCGCTGCTCTCTTCTTTCATCTTTCACCCATTCCCTATCTCACTATTTGAATACCCCACCTTCTATCTATCATCATCATCACCACCACAACTATTATCATCATCTAGATCTATGCAAAATATGATACCATTTATTTTTTATCCATCACCACCTCCACCATGAGCACTAATCTTGACAAGATCTAGCTTGAATAATTTGATCTAATCAATCCACATTCAATCTAGCTTGCAAAAAGAGATACTAAGGGATCTTGATCTTTTTTTTGCGACAACATCTAAAAACATGGATTTGAGGGAAAGCTTGATGCATAGACTTCGACAAAAGAGACTCTAGCACTGGTGTCTTTATTAGTGGTTGACCTGATGACCCAATAATTCACAAATCTCAAATGAAATAATACACTATTTTCATCATTTTTTCTAAAAATGGTACATGTCCATTAATTTGATATATATCTGGGCTTTCTTGGTATGTTGATACACACCTAACAATTTTTAAACAAACATCCATCATATTCTTGATATATGTCCTAAGCTTTATCAATACATACTTTAGAAATAGGTAATACATTATCAATATTATTATTTTGTTAATATATAGTTTATGTTCAAGCAACATATACCTGGGCCTCCTAAATAGCTCATCATATTAGTTTCTTATGTACCTTTTCAAGTTTCAATAATGAGCTCGATCTACTATTCATGAAATCATCTATTAAGATTCATTACCAAATTCCAATTCAATTAGGATTCTATTTTTAATTCATCATTATTTTTGATAGATTTAGGACTCTATTCCTAGTATTACTTTATTTAATTATTTTCTTTATTTAAATTTTGTATTTTAGTTGATTTTGATTTTTGAATTATGATTAGAGTCAAACGCATACACCCAGGTGATGCTTTATTTAAAGGGACTTTTGGTATCTCCTTTGTAAGGGAAAGAGTTTGAGAGATGGAAAGAGAGAGAAAGTTAAAGATATCCTCATTAGTGAGGTTTCTAATGTTTCTTCATTTATTTATTTATTTTTTTCTTGCACTAGCGCCATCGTTATACTCCAAGTAGCATACTGTTGATTTGATGCTTCTATAGAAGGGAGTAGGCATGTGAGCCACGGTCCACCATGGCTCACACGTGGGTGACCTCGCGGTTCATACACGTCTATGTATGGGACACATAAATTTAGGCCTTCTTTGAATTGTACGTGAGGGAAAACATAGTTTTGATTTGTTTTAGGAGTTCTTTTCTAATTTGAACTCGGTTTTTATCTATAAAAGGGGGTAGATGGCCCTAAATGTCTATGTAATAGTAGGTAGCGGTCAAGAAAGCTTTGAGAGATTTTTTTTAGCTTTTTTATGAGGGATCTGGACTTTTTATTGAAAGAATGTTATACAGAGTTGAGAATGCGAGTTCTTATTTTATAAGTATTTTTCAGTTATAGTAAAGCTTCGTATGCCTATTTAAATTATATTTATATTTTTTTTTTTATTTTTTTCTCATGGTATTAACATCATCATCGGCATTGCAGTCTTGGATGAAATCCATATTTGATAATCATAGGGATTCCTCGATAAATGGTATCAGAGCCCCGTGTTAGTCGGGTTGTGGCAGAACTATCGAGATTGTGGAAGATAGAGAAAACATGCTCAATCAAGGTAGATATTAATAGATATAATGAAAAGAGAAACTTCTTCCTATGAAAAGCGAGGACGAAGGATGTGCTCATCCAACAAGGATTGATGATGCTCTCTTGTACCAGGAAAGGCCAACCATCATAGAGAAGAAAGATTGGAAGTGGCTACAGATATAGATGGTGAGCACAATCTGCTTATACTTAATGGATGAGATGATGATCCATGTACTTAGCGAGACTTCTTCAATGACAATATAAATAAATTCGAGGAGATGTATATGACGAAGTCGCTCACCAAGACTTTCTTTCTCTGAAAGTAATTCTACAAGTTATGGATGAGTGAGGGGCAGAGCGTGTAGGAGCATCTCAGCAACTTTTAAAAGATTCTCATTGATCTTGTCAGTATTGGTGAGAAGGCAAAGGAGAGGACTAGAGCATGGGTCATGTTTTCATCGCTTCTCCCTTATTTTGAGTTTTTTGTGATGGCTTTTCTTGAAAAAGAGCACCATCAAGATAGATGAGATTATTTCTATACTTCTCCAAAATGAGATTCTCAGATAAGAGAATCGAGCTTTGAGTTCAAGCAGCAACTCAGCCTTGGCGGTGACTAGAGGTGAAGGTGGTAGAGGATGAAGTGGTAAAGGATTGCAAGGTAGGCAATCTAGGTTAAAGTCAAGGGACTCGAGCAAGTTCAAATACTACTGGTGTAATGAGTTGGGGCATTGAGTCAAAGATTATTCATAACTCAAAAGATCAGACGAAGGCTACTATTGCGGTAGTCCATAATAGCGACGTTGATAAATATAATGAAGTGTATATATTCTTTAACGAGATATCAACTTCCTTTCAGTGGGTTTTAGATTCGGCTTGTTCATATCATTCATGTTATAGAAAAGAGTTGTTTAACTTTCTAGATAGCAGTAAGTATACTATTTATTTACTGAATAGATCGAGCTATGTAATCAAGGGTATTGGGACAATTAGATTGTGGATACATGGAGTAGTGAAGAAATTAGGTGAGTTTGATATATACCTAGTTTCAGGAGAAATCTGATTTTACTGAATAGACTATATTTAAGTAGCTACAGATGGAAGCTAATGATGGAATCCTAAAGGTTGTGCATGGCAATAGGGTCATTCTAAAAGGGAAGAAGTGTGGAGGACACTACCTCTTAGCAGGGAGCTCAGCACGAGATGGAGCCTTGATGCAAAATGGAGCTTAGTGCAAGGTGGAGTTCCAGGTGCAGGTGGATTAGACATGAGAAGACTCGGAAGGATAATGATAATATCATAGAGTGAAGTTCCTATTATTGCAAGAGATTATCCCGAGCAGATCTCAGGTCAGGCAAATCACAACATATGATAGAAATGAAATCGAGCAACCTAGCTCGACTCCCATATTTGCCCATTCATGAGCAACCAGGCATTTATTCCGTGGCATAGGGGCAAGATCATTTTCAAGCTTTCAAAGCCATATAGAGGCCAAATGCCAAGTTGAGGTGGAGATTATTTATTTAACATCTTGACAGAAAAGAGCATGAATGTGACCCACAGTCCACATGACGAGCGTGCGGGGTGATCGCATGGTCTATGCAACAAGTGTGCAGTCTATGCATGGGATGCGCGGTCCAAGCATAGGATGCATGGATTTAGGGCTTTTTTGGGCCATACACAAGAGAAAACATGTTTTGACTCATTTTAGGAGTTCTTTTCTTATTTGAACTTGGTTTTTAGCCTATAAAAGGGGGTAGGTGGTCTTGAGGGTCCATGTAGTAGCAAGTAGTGGTCAAGAAAGCTTCAAGAATTTTGTTTAGTCTTTTTTGAAGGATTTAAAAATTGTTATTAAGATAATATTGTACGAGATTGAGAGTACTAGTTCTTATCTTATAAATATTTTTCTCTCGTAGTGAACTTTTGCATGTCTATTTAAATTATGTTTATATCTTCTTTCTTTATCTTTTCTCTATGGTATCAACATCATCATCAACGTTACAGTCTTGGACAGGAATCCATATTCCATAGTTATGAAAATTTCTCAATACGTACTATTCTACATCATCATCAATACAATAAAATAATGCAAGAAGTCAAAGGCCACCGGTAGTGAAAAAGACTGAGCTTAAATTGACCATGTTTTGATATTTGATATCTAGGAAGAGAAGAAGGGTGAAAAAGAAGAGGAGACACCAATGAAAAGTTGAAATATTAAGTTATGGCTAGTTAGCAGTGTATTTATCAATTAAGTATTTAAGTGGGTTAACTGAGATTTTTTTTTTTTTTTTTTTTTTTTTTTTTTTTTTTTTTTGTGTGGGGGGGAGAAAAGAGACGATGCTTCAAGACCCATAAAATGGGGCATGTGGTGTATAGAGAGGCCCTTTCCATACGATATACTCTAGTGACCTCACCATGAAATTTTTGAGCCTACTTGATATCAGGCACTCCCTATACAATAATAATATCAAACAAGTCAGCTAGAACGTTGTTGTTGATTTATAGTATTTTGCGAAGAATCTTTTTAGTCAATGAACATTAAGATCAATATTTTAAACAATCACTAATATTTTCTTCTTCTTGAAAGGAGTAAAATTATAATCAGTCTAATTCGCACCTCATCAAAAGTAGGACAAGGATCTATAATGAGAAGAAGATAAAGCCATAAAATAATTAGCATTTCCGAATACAAACCCGATCGGTCCGGTAATAGGCTAAAATTTAGACCTCAAAGACTAGCAGGTTTACCACTACGGTGATAGCGCTGTCGGTTAAGGCGCGGCTCGGCTCTTATATATAATTCACCGGTCACGGGTTCGAGAAATGATCCCGCGGGTGACTCGATTAAATTCCATATTAAGTATGAGGCACGTGACTGGAAGGCTGAGCGACCGAAACTCCGGCGCCGTAGTGGGACTAGACCGACATACTCACCCAGTTGGTGGGAAGGGCACGCGAAAATTTATGGCCTGAATCGAACATGGTCTAGCGGACTGGAAGCCTGTTACGAGGAGCTACACTGGATAAAACCCCCCTATCATTTTGTTCTTTCAAAAAAAAAAAAAAAAAAAAGACTAGCAGGTAGTTCAGGCCCTTGAGTTTGCTAAACTCTGACCAATCCAATAGGTACCTCCATGAATAAATGACATGTAGCTTTTTAATTGCCCAACAGATCAATAACTGCACAATTAATGGTTGTCGAGAAAAACTTGCATCTTGGTTGCATCTTGGTTGCATCGTAGCTTTTCATGCTTCACAACCTACATGATTAGCTTCAAGTTATTGCGTGATAGAGTGACAAGTTATTCTCAAGGAAACTAATCGTTTTCCCTTTTTCCTTTTTTTCAGAGTAAAAGTGAAATTATTCAGTAACAAGAATTAATCCTGCTGCTTTCCAAGTTACAGCGAGGTGGATATAATATTGTTAAAACTTGATGACCTTGCACCGGGCAATTTCACCCAATGGTTTAAATTAACTTACCACAAAAACATACCCCTCCTCTCTTTACCTACCCTACCCACCATCCTTAAGAAGTCATCTCTCTCTCTGTCTCTCTCTGGGATAAATCCACCACCATGGACCACAAGCATGTCTCATCATGTGCATGCCACACCACATGGTACATGGTGTGTGTAGTATTTCCAACATTCTCAAAGATGCACAACCAGGACCACACCAAAGCTCTCGTACTTTGTAATGGCTTTAAGAGCCCCTCCACATATTTCCACTGCTCTACTAAATGTAACTTTCCCTTTCCTCCTCTTCCATAGCATCCATTCACCATGACCATATATGTACTCCTCACCTGATGCATGATGAAAAACCATCTGGAAATTGATGAGCAGCACGGAACAAGGTTCATTGTATTTGTTGTGAAGCATCGAAACTCTTTGAATTGATGAGCAGCTTTCATGGCCTATGACTCTCAAGCAGGAGAAGGTTTGGGGTCTGATTAAATAGCCTTTGTTGGTGGGTGTGGGAACAGGCAACAAGGATTTCAGTTTTTATCTTTTGACATGAAAACTATTTTCCAAACAACAAGCGAGTGGTTGATGTTGGTAGGCCATCAGTTCGAAGACTCTTTTTTTTTTGCACTCTAAAAAGACTTATCCAATGATGGACATTGCTGTGCATATTCAGAAATTAAGCAACCATTGCCATGGATAAAGGAAGGTGAATCATGCTTTCCTGAGAAGGAGACATCCCTATCCCCATACATAGAAAGATAGCTTGGGGGGGGGGGGGGGATAAAAAAAATGGATGATGCCACTCATGGGCATCAAAAGTTTTTTTGTTTTGTTTTGTTTTGTTTTTATTTCTATTTTTTTTGCTTTGAGGGTTGTGGAAAGACTAGAGAGGGATAAACCTTTTTTTTTTTTTTTTTGATTATTTTTTATACAGTGAAGTAGAGGGAGGGGGCGCGAGGCCATCATGGCTTAAAAAAAAAAAAAAAAAAAAAAAGGGAAGAGTTGGGTCATCTCCATACCTTTCCCGGATAAATCCTCCTATCAGTATCCAATATTAGTTTGACCAAAAATTACTAAAAAGTAGATCACGACAAAGCTCAAAAGCAAGCTTAGACCGATACAAAGGAAGGCGTAGAAGGCACGTGAGGGGAAGAGCTGGACTCGCCACTTGTTGATATAGAAATGGAACTTGTAATTCAAAATTGGCTACTCGTGCACATGACCGTATTGTGGTGGGACCACTTATTCTTGTACCATGGGTGACATTGGGTTTGCTATTTTAGGTGTTCACCTGTTTACCATGTGAAGGACTGAACCTAGGTATATTTTGGATGCCTAATTTTACCGAGAATAAGGTATACTTTTTTCTTATTCCATCAAACATTTCCAAAATTGAAATCTGCCCCACCGGAATAATAATTCCGGTTAATCCTTGATATGTCAAATTTATTATTTTATAATAAATCATGAAATAGTTTATTTTCATTCTTTTTCTTTCTATTTTATGATAGGTCTTATCGTAATCTTGATACCAGAACGCGGTTGTTATTCCAAATATGAAGTATAAATATGAAATAATAAAAAAAATAAATTATTTTTTTATAAAATTGATGTTTCTATTTTAGAAAAAAAAATATATTTAAATACTATCATGCCAAAGTCCAAACTAATAATTAGCATCATGCTAACCGTTGGTTTGGTATTGGCCGTGATGGGATGGTATGCTTGATTGAAACATGTCAGTCAAGATAAAATTATGTAAATAATATATCATTATTATAAAAATAATATATATTGTGGGAGAATTATTCTATTATCGGAATATATTCATGATAACTTAGATTTCAGTCATGAAAAACGTTCAATTCTTGATAACAATTAATAGCTTTCACGAGTTATAAATTTTACGTTGTTTACAGAAGTAATGAAAAATCTCATCACGGATTCATGATTTAAAGTATAATATCCCGGTGGTTATTAGAAAAGAAAGAGATACTATAATTTCTAGCATCAACAAAATTATGAAGAGAAGATAAAGTTCACCGCCACTCGATGACAATTTGATTCTTGTCACTAAAATCATTTTATGAAAAAAATATTAAATTTTCGTGATAATTATTTCATCATCACTACAAATGATTTTTTTGAGAAGACAGCGAAGTTTAATGTTATATTACAAAAAAATATTGAAGAAGAGTTTTTCTCCATGTGCATACCATAAAATTAAATTTTCATCATTATCCTCGTAAACCATGTGTATATATATTATATATATATATATATATATATATATATTATATATATAATATATATATATATATATATATATATATATATATATATATATATATATATATATATATGCATGCATGCATGTATATATCGCTATCTTTGTTTCTCTTGTCGGCATGTTTAATTTATATATAATTGCCATTATAGAAAATAACAAAAAGTTGAAAACAAAGATAATAAATAATCTCATCAATGGACTCCGTTTTCATTCGTCAGCACCTATCTCTTTATCACTTATCTCGAGGAACATTTTTGAATTAGATTTGGAAAGAAAAATTGGAATCCATGAGAAGCCAGCTTTCAGTCTCGCTTTGATGCTATAGCTTCTTTTCCATCATCTCGAATAGTTCTTTTACACCTATCATATAGTGCGAGATCTCAAATGCTTAAAGTTTTAATAACAAACATGATTTGAGAGCACAATGTAAACATAACTGTACGTATATGCCTCCAAATTCTCTCCATTAATTATTTTGGGTCTCATATTGTCATATCTAAATTACAAACTTAGCAGCTTTTGCAGCTTACTCATGTTGACCCAAAAACTACATTGAAATTAATCATATCTCCATTATTTCTGATTCTACACCATCGCAATTCTTTGTCATGGCACTGTCATCGATCTCTTTGTACATGTTTCAAAGATGCTCTTTAATGCTCGAGTAGTGTTGAGAATGTATAGATCTCATAAATAAACACGAGTAATGGGAAGAAAAATTAAAGTGGATGATTTATACAATAAATTAGCTTATGCAAATTTAGTAAAAAATTCTACTTCCAGCATGACTTCTATATTATATCATGATGTATTAAAAAATTTGTAATTGAAAGATAATGCTGATTTTTTTTTTTGGGTACAATCTCAAGTTTTATATCTATATATTTTTAGGTAGTATATAACAAAATTATATTATCTTTTTGTACGCGGAACCTATAGCATCCCGATACGATAGATTTTGCGGCCAAGGATTTCTGAATTGCTACCGGAATCCATACCGGTAACCATCCGATACAATATGATACCGGCTCGGTGCTGTATCAATTCTCGATATGGCAGGCATGCTAGTCAAACCAGCATTCCAGAAAAAATTGGTTTAATTTTTTTGATTTCTTGTTATCTCAAATTAGTTTTTCAGGATTTATTGAATGTTTTTAGACCAAATAGATATTTGTTCATGCTGATTCATGTTCGCATCACTTCAACACACTCTTAATCATGTGTAACATGAATTTGACTTCTAAGTTTTTAATTTTTAAATAATTAATACATTGATTAGATATTATTGAATCTTAAAATACTTAAAATTTGAAAATAAATAATCAGTATACTATTACAAACCGATATTTAGAATCTGGTCGAGTATTAATTTCTATAAATGTCAGGATTATTAATAAACTCGATAGAAATATCAGTCCATCCTACTATCCAAGCAGCATTATAATCCTCTGTGCTCATCTCATGAGATATATGTATTGAATCGTAACTTATCACAGATCCCTCGCTGGAATCCTGATTATGAGAGATATCCTGAGACTAATAATATGGTTATAAAGATATCCATCCAAATATACCAGCATCAAAATCAAATCTACAAGATGTTCCGGGCTGCATGAAATAATTACTACTAGAAGACAATATTTCGGATGCACCACATCCATATTCATCTCCATATAGATCATAAGTTGTCGATGCTTACAGGTTAGAGGATCTAGAATTCAAAAGGAAGCTTGATACATCCAGGGATCCTACTTCACGTGCAATATCATCTATAGTTGTATCATATCCTGAACAACCTCGTAGAACCCATTGCCTGCATGAAATCGTATCGTCACAAGTTCTACCAGCTCGTACACCATGATTCCTATCCTGTGTGGTGTGCATAAACTATGACTTATCAGTAAATCAAAGAACACTAACTGATTGTGTCTCCTATCTTCAGATTCCTTCTTAATCATTAGATTCTTAACTATTAGAATAATCACTAGCACTGCTCTTCCTGGTATTTAAATCTGAGTGAAACGAGTGCTCCACCTCTCCATGAAGGTACAATTATCTTTTCTTTTTCTTTATTTCTGGGCTATATAGCTACCTGCTTTCTTATCATAAGATGCTCTAGTTGCCTAGATTGCAAGGATGGATGCTGTGATGTATCAACTGGAGTCTTATATGAATAATATTGATTGTTCATTGTTTGGCATCCATCATAGCTTTGCTAGCTAAAAAACTGGCTGGTGTGAAGTCGATCATTGCTTGTCAAGCTCTGGTTCTTGTCACCGACTCATTATCCATCTAATCATCGGATCTTCACCCCCATCAATAAAACCACTCGTAATTGGATTGGAGTACTTCAGTTTAACTTCTTCCTGAATGCATTTTAGTCTTAACCTTAAAATAGTGTATATATATAAGATCGTTAAAATATTTTTAGTTTAGATGATTCCTTTGCTTGGAGTGGATAAGGCCAAAGGTCGATTAGTCGCATCATATCTACTCGATGATACCATCTGGGAGAGTATCTTGCAGCAAGATTTTTCAAATTTTTTGTAGATCCATCAAAATGCACCTACCCTTCAGCTACAAAAGTCAAAATCATCAAGAATTTAAGATTCAGCAAAATCAAAAATACTTTGAATATGATATTACACATATTAAGACCTACCAAGATTTATCTTTGATTTATTTTTGATCGTTACATTAGATTCAAATGAATTTGTACCATTCTAAATATTATATCTATAAAAAAAATAGTTATTATAATGTGTTAGTTGTTGAAGTTATAGTTAATAAAAGCTACTCAATAATTTTAACTTAACTTACTTATTACAGGCACATAGCAGCAATATCTATATCGGATACTATCTTATATATTACATGGCATAGGGTGGACATAAACTTATCATCCATGACAATTCCAAGGATGGAATACTAGAATATCAGGTTTAGATAATAAGCTGTGCATAAATTTTCAGAATTGGTCAGGTGTATTTGTACAAATACAATAGAATTTAAATTTTTAAGTATTCTTGATTTGCTACTTGCTAGATGCAACCCTATATCCATTTGATAGCTCCACTTCTATTAATGATTCGGATGCACTTATTGGCATGTGTTGGATCTGCTACATTGATTTTTTTCTTTGTTCTTTCTATCATATAATATAGGAAGCCCATTTGAGGGTATCACTTAGAGTTCACGATGCAAAGTACATCATATAGAGGCTTGATAGCTTCTATTATCTTCTCGATCCGCTGCTAGAATGTCGTCTCACCACTGAATTCTTCACCTTGCTTTCCTCACTATTTGTCCTGGCATATCTACTCTACTGCCACTCTAGATTGATAAACATCTGATATATCTCTACTTTCTTACCAAAAAAATTATTAAGTGCTATATAATTTATAGTGAACTGTGTGATGGCTAGTTTCAATATTTCTCCTCTTATACAGTTCTGCATTAATGATAAGATCCATATATAATTATAGATGACTCTAGTGTTTTACTGTGCTAATTTAACTATCTTCTGTATCCTATGAATCTTTTATTATCTATCACTATGAGATTAATACAATGTGCAATACATGGGATTCAGAAAATATATGATCGTCGCTCCATCAGGATCTCCCCTGCGACTTTATACTGTATTCTATTAATTTTTCAACATTTTACTCTCCTACTTGATCAATCACCTTCTCCATCAATATAAGGATATAGCTGGCATCATGCACCTAGTTTGAAGTATCAATAGATTTATAAAAAAATATTTTTCTATCATAATAAGTCAATAAGTTGATACTTCTTCTAGTAGGATCAGTCCAACTATCACACATCACTATCAATCTATATACGGGCTGCTTATTCTGATACGAGATAATACATTTTTCTAGTTTCTCCTTATTGTTGTCAAGAAGCTCATCATATATCTCTCAGTTCTGGAGGATCTATATCTATACCAGCAGCTTGTATAAATGAAATTATAGAATGATAATATGGATTGCTTGCTGCATGCACTAAAATATGATTAAAGTAAAACCAAGATCCAATAGCCTACCATATATCCTTCTTCTTATCCTTTCTCGATATAGAAATAACCCTCTATTACTTGGAATCTTTGCTAGGAAGGGCATATGAATCCATGTCGTGGATAGTGGCTCATGCTGGAATGTTTCTAGATGACTTTTTCTACTGCCATATACTTATAATATGGATGCAATATAATTAGTACCTCTTTTGACTGATTCTCCAATTAAGGAGGTTTTCCTAAACTATCCCTTAAACTCTCTTGCAAAACTCTCAGAGCCCGACCTCGACTCAAAATATGGCAATCCAAATCGATTTCTATGTCTGGCTACCTCTTTTAGTTGATCTGATCATACAAGCTCGCTGAATGGTAATCTCGATCTGTGCCTCCTCATCATCTAGAATAAATACTTTCTCTGACTCCTTAGAGTGATAAGAAAATGGGTCTGCCGCTCGATTGTCCACTTCTACCTTCTTCTTCGATATTTTTTCCTTCGCTACTTTGAAATCAGCAAAGTAGTTCTTCATCATCTGTTGGATCTCTAATGGATAATGTCAGTACATAGATACATCAGAATAGCTATCTGCCAACTACTATTTCACCTTGTTACTCTACTATTTTGCATTCTATATTATACCGTTTACATCTCCAATAATGATGACTTTAGAGTATCCTATGCTCCCAATCAATATGATGCTTTAGATTTTTCTTCCTTCTTGGTAGATCCATTTCTGAAGATTGAATCAACATATCAGTTTAATAATTACATAAAATTAAAAATTTTATTTATCTAATTTTTTATTTTTTTAAATTAATATAAATATTTAATTTTTAGAATAAAAAAATCAAGAATAAAAAATAATTTGATTTTAGATTCATATAAAATTCCATCATAGATGTTACATATATTTTTTAAAGATAGTAATCATATATGAAATACCACTTTTTTTTCAAATTTAAGCATAGATTACTATTCACATAATACATCAAAATTTAAATAAATAAATATAAGATTTATTATGAAAGTAACTTAGAAGCCCTAAAATAATAATATAATTTTATATTTTTTTAAAAAATATTTAATTTTTTAAAATCTTTAATCTAAAAATATATTTTTAATTTTAAAAATTATATACTTAATAAAAATAAATTATTTTATTACATTATGTAGATCATCCATAGATTTATAAAATATTTAAAAATTATGTCAAAAAAAAAAAATTGATATAGTTTTTTTTTTTTTTTTAATTGTTATGAATTTAGAAAAGAGAGAGGAAAAAACAAAAAGGAGAAAAGAGAAGATGATAGATTTACGTGCTTTTAATATGTATTTTTTCTATATTTTTCTCGATATGTATGTTGTGGATTGGAAAATATGATCGAAAAGGAGAAACGAGAAAATTTCGAGCTCTCAATCTCCTTAAATCCTCCGCATTCAAAATAGTTTAGGCTTGAATTGAACGGATCGAATTGCTTGATTCGAGCTTGAATCATGCCAAACCATCTAGTCCGGCATGATTTTGGCCGGTCCAGGAGATTGGATCATTTTTTATGCTTGTACCAATCTGATCCAGAATTGGTATGATTTGGTATAGGCTAAATCAAGTGATTCGATCCGGTTCAGAATTCCTTGCTTACAGCAACAAGATATATTATGCGGCCGAATCCTAAATCACCGATACTTGAAAATATATCAAGGATACTACTGCCAATTTTTCACCTCGAGCAACTTCTAAGCAAAGAGGAAGGCTGATCGGTTGGTTGGTTGGCCGAGTGCCGAGACATGTCGTAATTTTTTTTAGCATGAGCAATCTAAATTACAATATTAAGAAAGAGGGTGAGAAAAAAAAAAAAAAAGAAGACCTTTTCTCTCTCTCTCTCACCCATGGGCTAATCAACGGTAGCTTCGGAGATGGACAATATATTATGGGTATTAGAAGGTCGATTTTCAAATCATGGAATGGGATATATTTGAGAGCCGGTAAGATGCGGTTGAATGCATGATATTCCATATGTCCCTTCAAACCGTGCAAGAGAGGGTCAAATATGCGTTCCTTCTCGTGGGGATATTAGGTTTTAATATGACACGTGTAAGATCTGGTGCGTGCCATCACACGTGGCAATACATTTTTTTATAGAAAAAAAAAGGTAAAGAAGTTTTATCCCGGCATAGCGCCCTTTTGCTCCTAGCTCACCGGGCTTTATTCGATACAGGTCATAATTTTTTCCGTACCTTTTTCATTCTTTGATTTCACGTACCTTTCCTCACTCTCCAGGATTTATTCGAATTAGTGAGTACGTCAGCTTAGTTCCTCTACAATATCGGAGTATCAGCTGGTCCATCACCCAGTCACGTATACCTGAAAATTTCAGAATTTTAATCGAATCGTTCATGGATCATTTCTAGAATCCACGAAGAAAAAGCTAAGTCTTTACCAAAAGTACTATTCATGGAGGCGTGGCAATGCATATTTGTTCGTGCATCCCCACCCGTCCCTCTCATAAGTAATAAGTTCATGATGAGAGAGAAAGACGGGAGGGAGGGAGGGAAAGAAATAAAAATAACCAGCGGAGGTTGCAAGGCGGCGGTAAATGGCAAGCGGCCCAGCTCTATTTCTCCCAGCAATACAAACAAAAAAGAGAAGCTACCAAGCTAGAAATATATCAAAAACCATAACCGCCTGATCAATACCTCCTGCTAGCTTCCAAGAGGCCCTGAACTGTAAAGCCTTTTCAGCTTTCCCCCATGGGAGCCAATGCACCCAAAACTTGTTTGGAATCACATCCTCAGACCCTCCCTCAAGTAACATTGGAAGAATCAGCTCAACAAACCTAAAATCATGCAACACAAGCCTTACATACACTGTCATCATTATTTTTCTTTTAATAAGATGAATGGACCCAAAACTTGTTTGGAATCACATCCTCAGACCCTCCCTCAAGTAACATTGGAAGAATCAGCTCAACATACCTAAAATCATGCAACACAAGCCTTACATACACTGTCATCATTATTTTCTTCTTAATAAGATGAATGGATCATGCACATCTAATATGAATATATCCAATAAAATTTGATAATAAAATTTTACAAAGACTAACTAAAACAAGTTAACCCACAACACTTCTCCAAAATATTTCTGCCACATAGAAGGTTATTTAATACGTAGTTCTTTCGGTTGTCCTTCTAAATAGTAATGTTATTAACTAAAAATATCTCTACTTTCCCTATATATATATATATATATATATATTTGCTTAGTATCATTTCATGTAAACTAAAATTAATTTCTGATCCAATCGCTTGAACTTGTAATGTGTGGTCCAACTAGCCAGTATTTCCTTCGAGTGTGCCCCCATAACAAAAGGACAAAAGCTAAACCTTTTCCTCTTAAATAAAAAATAAAAGTTTTTACCAAAAAAAATTTAAAAATTAAGTCACGTTGTACGTGGCCAAACTCTCTCTCTCTCTCTCTCTCTCTCTCTCTCTCTCTCTCTCTCATCAATATTTTCTTCCAAAGTTCCAGGTATCAACACCACCGCTAAAAGAAAACCAGCCTGGTTTTCTGAACTCCAAGCCCAAAGCAAAGCCTCTCACTCCTTCCTTCCCACCTTAAAATGCCCCTCCTCTCATCGTGACTCTCCTCGTCCTCCTCCCCCTGCATCCTGTTCTCCCATGAGCGCACCTCATCACTACTTGCTTCTCTTTCCATACGGTAGAGCGAGGCAGTGGTGGAGGAGATGGACTTAGGTGGGGTGGTGGGCATGGAAGGCCTGGTGGGTGGAGCCTCTTCTGAGTTTGGTGGTCTCTACTCCTCTCCCCCGATCTCCCCTGACTCTGAAGTCAAGCAACGGGGGGTCTCTTGCTCAAGTGGGAGGTCTGGTGGGTTTGAGGAGAACGAATGGAGGTTCTCCAAGATGGCCAGGACCGAGGCAATGTTAGCACCGAGCATCACCAGGGGAGCTGCCTCCCTCCATATATCCAACTCCCACTCCCTCTTCCCTGAGGGGCAGCAAATGCTCAGTTTCTCATCATCACCATCCTCCAAGCCGAATGCCATGGTGCTCACCAGTGATGGGACCCTGCCTTACTACCATCACCCGTCGTCATCTTCTTCTACACCTTCTTATCTCAGGAATGCAGGTATGACAACACTGCCATTATGCTTGTCTTGGGCAATGTTAGATTTCTGGGTCTTGGAAGGTAGGTTTTTGGTGTTGGTTTTGGGGTTGGTATGGGCCTTTAAGTATGAAAGGGCTTTGTTAGTGCTTATTGAAAGGGGTCTTTTCATGGCATTTTTGATCTTTGGTTTTTGGTCTCCTCAGGAAGAAAAGTTGGATTCTTTTCATTTCTTTCGGCCTCTTGGTTGTGTCTTGTCTTCAAAGGTGTGATTTTGGGGTGACGGGTAAAAGCAAATGGGGACATAAAAAAGATCAATAGGAATGCACCAAGACCTATTGATTTTTTTCCCCACCTTTCTTTGTAGTTGTTGTTCGAAGGACGCAGGATGGCAAAATTAGCTATTTTATTTCTGTTTATGTTTGTGATATTTATCCTGCTTGATGTGCCTCTTTGAATGATGCAGGCAAGTCATGGGGTTGCGCCCCTCTCTGCCGGGCCTTCTTTGAGCGCTCTGTTGTTTTATTCCAATTTTTTCATGATTTTCTCCCATTCCCTTTCGTTTACCTTGTTGCCTCTTCTATGTCTCATTTGTTATGGCTTGAATCCTGTTTTGTCTTTCCTTATCTCTCTTCTCCGTTTTGCTTTAGGTGTTTCAGGCTTGGGTTCTGGAGGCTCAAATGTGAACATGAATGGGGTTTTGTCAAGGGTGAGGGGGCCCTTCACTCCATCCCAGTGGATGGAGCTGGAGCACCAGGCATTGATCTACAAGTACATTGATGCAAATGTGCCCATACCGCATAGCTTGCTTATTTCGATCAGAAGAAGCCTTAACCCATCCGGGTTTTATCCCATCTCAGCTGGATCATTTGGTTCCAATGCATGTAAGGCTCTCTTCCTTCCATAAAAGCAAAAGATAGAATATAAGTATAAAGAGTAGATTTGCTGGCATCTATTCATTTAGTACTTCAACATAGGCTTTTTTTTTATTGAAACCAAAATTTCATTAGTCTTCTGATATTTTCAGGTGCAGAACAAATAATAAATATCCTCATTTCCTTCTCTTACTCTAGTTGGAGATATGTGTCCATTTCTATTTTAGCAGCATTTTTTACTATGCGAGCTAGTTCTGGTCCTTTGTTCTTGAAATCGTTCCAAGTTTGATCTTGAATTTAGTCTTTTCTTCAAAAAGAATTGTTCTATGTTCCCCAAAATTAGTCTCTATTTTTTCGACTCACTTTTTATGATTTCCTTTTGATTTGGTTTGTAAATATTCAATTTTGTATCTGAAATATGATGATGGACATTTCTTGCCCCGTCGGTGTTGATAATATAGTTATAGTTACTGATTTCTATAGTATACATTCTGATTGTTGCAGTGGGATGGGGATCATTGCATCTGGGATATTCTGGAAACGTTGATCCAGAGCCTGGTAGATGCCGTCGAACTGACGGAAAAAAATGGCGGTGCTCAATGGATGCAGTTGCTGACCAGAAGTACTGCGAGCGACACATGAACCGGGGCCGCCATCGTTCAAGAAAGCGTGTGGAAGGCCACACTGGCCATGCCGCTAATGCTATCCCCATCATCCCTCCTTCACAATCAGCTTCAGCTGTTTCTGGTGGCAGATCATCTAGTAGCCTTACCTTTACACAGCAGCAGACAAAATACTTGCAGTCGAACGCAACCGATCCTTGCCCTGCACAGCTCAACAGGTAGAATCAGATCAATGCCTTAGTTTTCCATACATACCAAATTATTTAATTTCTAAAAACACTTATAGTTCCTCTAATTTCATTTGTTTTTAGAAAGTATTTATGGTTTTACCTTTTGTAATACTTAACAAAGACTAGACTGCATTGCTATAATAAACTCTGTAATAGCATATGTCAACAGCAATAAACTGTTAAAACATCTAAGTGGTTGTGAAATGCCGCATGTGTTTTCCTTTCTTATGCTAAATATTTTCACTGGTTGCTTATTCATTGTTATAGCTAGTATTTCATGGTAGGTGAAGTCTATCAAAAAGATGGTGACATGACATAATTGATTATTGCATGACTTTAATTCTCCTGTTATGATCAAGTTGTTATTGTTATACTATTTAAACTAGTTAAATGGTAGGCAAAATGGCAAAATATGCTTTCCAATCTTGCAGGCATTTCTAGCATGTCGTTAGTGGTGATCATCATTGTTGTCTTGAAGATCCTCAAGTCTCTCCAAAAGATAATTAGTCAATATGTGTTAGCAATTGCTTGCTTTTTTTTTAAGCACATAATGGTCTATTGTCGTTATCATAGATGTTTAAGCAATTGCTTACTGTCTTTTTGAAGCATATAATAGTCTATTGTCATTATCGTAGATGTTAAAATGGCAATTATAAACTGCCAAAAGATTATTTCCTTAACCCTTAGGAATTTAAGATACCTAACATCTACCGACTGATGCTTGGCCAAGTGGCTGTACCCTCATTCATTTGGAGGTGGTCTATTGTCATTGTCGAGTTACTTTTGGCATATCTTGTCGAGTTACCCATGTTCATTTGGTGGTGGTCTCTTGTCGAGTTACTTTGGGAGTTGACATTGTCGAGTTACTCTGGGAGGTGGTCCCTTGTTGAGTTACTCTGGGAGTTGTTATTATTATACTAGTTAAACTGGTTAAATGGTAGGCAAGATGCCAAAAGATGTTTTAGAATCTTGCAGGCATTTCTCACATGTTGTTAGTGATGATCATCATTGTTGTGTTGAAGATCCTCAAGTCTCTCCAAAAGATAATTAGTCAACATGTTTTAGCAATTGCTTACTGTTTTTTTGAAGCACATAATGGTCTATTGTCGTTATCGTAGATGTTTAAGCAATTGCTTACCGTCTTTTTAAAGCATATAATAGTCTATTGTTATTATCTTTGATGTTAAAATGGCAATTATAAAATGCCAAAAGATTATTTCCTTAACCCTTAGGAATTGAAGAGAGCTAACATCAACTAACTGATGCTTGGCCAAGTGGTTGTACCCTCGATTTGGAGGTCGTCTCTTGTCAAGTTACTCTGGGAGTTGACATTGTTGCATATGTGGTGCTACAAAGGGCCCATTCTTTCGTGGATAAATATCATGGAAAAGTTGGTCAATTTTTTATGGACCAACTTATCTATATTTTTGTGCTTTTCAAGATGAATAAGTTACTTATCCTGGATAGCATTTATCTATGAATTAGTAAAAAAATCTTATCTATAAATGGTGGCTAAATCATTTTCCACCGGCCAGTAAAGTAAACATTCAATTTTATTTCTAAAATACTCACCTCCTGATTCTCAATGCCTTCTCATTAAATGCCCAATAACTCGGTTATCCACTACCCCCAAACTTTAATCCCCATAAATGGTGTTGTAGAAAATATGGATAAATTTTAGCAACTTATCCAGGAAAGTAATAATATAAAAGGATATGGGTAACAAATTTCGAAACTACTTTTCTATGCATAAAACAACATGGATAAGTCATTTTCTTATCTAAATATTGCCCAGAAAATATTTACCCAGGAGAATATAGATCTCAAGCTAAATCTTTTATCCACAAAAGAACTAGCCCTAAAGGTATATGATGCGGAAATTTCTTTGAATTATGCATAGTTCCTGAGTATTGCACAGCCTTGTCCCAAGTTCCCTTTGGATCAAACATTCATGACCAATTGTGCCCACAATTGAAGAGAAAAAGATTATTGTTATATAGCCATTTGTATCTGGTTGGTCGAGTTAATGTGGTTGGTCGAGTTAATGACAACTAATCCTGCATCCATGAGTCTAACATGTCAAGTGCCAGCATAAGTACTCCGTAGAGTGGCCTCACTAGCTCCTTGTAACAAATAAAAATAGTGCACAGTTGTTATTGTTTAAAAAGTTAGCACAATGAAACTTTCGAAGTAAGTAATTTCATTATTTTTGATCTGGCAGAAGTTTATAATGTAATGTTGTTTTAACCATTATTATTTTAAAATTGTGATTCTCTTAGATAATGGAAGGTAAGGTATGTGGTTTCAACCCATAGGTTGATGCAAATTGTTTGTTGTATGACTTTACTATTCCCTTGTTATCTCTCTAAGAACTGTCACAGCTAAATGGTTGTTAAAATGCCATACCACTTTGATTTGATCATTTGGGGATTAAGTTATCCTTGTAAACATTGTAATAGGTAAGCAGTTGATGTCCAAGCATTTAAGTTATGTAGATCTTACAAGATTCCAAAGCAGAATTTTATTTATGGTTATAACCAGCTTTACCATGTTTACTTGGAATAATCATGCACAAAAAGAGAACAGAGATGGTAAATTTAATCTGAAAGATATATGGACTTATACCAGTTACTCTTAATAGTTCAACTTTATATAGTTTATTTAAAAAAATATATTGCATGAGTGAAAACTTTCAGGTCCTCTTCTACACTAATTTGGCTTGCTGATATGTATTGAAATCAAACTCATATGTTCCTCCTTGTAACACCAGATAAAGGCCAATGCTGGATGTTAAATATGATGGCTAGTTCAGGAAAAAGAAAAAAACTGTCATAGCAATAACGTTATGCATCAAAAGATTCAAAGGAAAAGGCAGAAGTGGTGGGCATTACATACGTGGGACCTAAACTAAAATATCCTAAAGGTCTCAAAACATAAATTATGCATTGAATAAATCTATTTATTATAGGTGATGGGGTTATGTAAAAAGAACTAGATGACATATAGGTTTCTGCTTTATCATTCGGTGTAAAGTTGAAATGAGGTTGCTGCAATAAGCTGCAGTTTGAAGAACACATATAAATCACTGGCCTTAGTGAGCTAGGTAAAGGAGTTGCCTATAATAGTTGATCCAGGGGGATCTTCAGATTCGATATAGGTCATTTTGATTATTATGAGTAAGAGTTAGATAGGATTTAAGAGCAAGATTTGCTATATCAAAAAGCTAAATCGTATGTCAAACTTTAAAAGATCATAACTTGTCATACAATGTTCAATTGAGATAATTTTTTTTAAAAAAAGTGGACATCTTTTCAAAATCTAAAATTTTGGATTAGCCCCTAAAGGAGGTAAATCAGATCAAAATTTTATCATTTTGATCTCCAAATAGACTGGTCAAATCAAATTTTTCTTTTCATGAAAGATTTTGATCAGATATTATCTTCTAATCTATGAAAAATTGGATGGAATGATAGAAGGTAAAGTTGTATAGAAGTCAAAATCTATTTTCTTTAAAATTTTTGTTTATTGTATTTTGTATATTTATCATATTTTTAGAGACTTAGCCCTAATTAAACTAGGAAGAGAAGTCTAATCCAACTTGTTCAAGTATAAACATCCTTCTAGGAGATAAGAAGAGGAATTTGACATGAACAATGGATCTCA
Organism: Areca catechu; assembly: GCA_021397845.1. Taxonomy (NCBI): domain Eukaryota; kingdom Viridiplantae; phylum Streptophyta; class Magnoliopsida; order Arecales; family Arecaceae; genus Areca; species Areca catechu. The sequence continues at coordinate 19,435,641 of CM038052.1, read as the reverse complement.
TTATTACAAATAGTGATTATGTACCTCAGCTTTTGATGGAAGAGAATAATGAAAAAATAAAGAAAAGAAAAAAGGACTTGATCCCTACCTTCAAAAATTTTCTTATTCTACCTTTTTCTTTTGAGAGATTCGAGGAGAGCGGGTTGAAGGAAATCTTCTTTTTCCATGAACAGATCAAGTTGGTATCAGTGCATTGATCCTCTATATCTATAAAGGAATCTTATTGCGTGGTTCGAACGTGTAAGTAATACAAGCAATTAAGAAAAAGGCTATCCATGCTTCAAATATATCGAAGGATAAAGATGAATATGATTGCTAGTTCTACCTCGACAAATGATGTTATGAAGGGATGTCTTACATAATTGGAGGCGAAAATTATTCAACTCACTAAAATCATCTTTAGATTGGCAGTACCTTCAACACAAGTACAAATACCAACAACTTCAATTATGAAGCTATCTCCAAGGTTTGTAGATGAGGATCCTCCATCCAAGGAGGATGAGCAACCTAGACAATTGAAAAATCTCTCTTCAACCGTTTAAAGTTGAAACTCGAATCGAGATCCTATATACGACGGAACTATTGATGTAGAAATGCTGGATAACTGGTTTGATCAGTTAGGGATTTATTTTACTATCTATGGATATTTCTAGTATCTGAAAGGTAGCTTTTGCTCATCTTAAGCTTTCTAGCCATGCTCTCATATGGTGGAATTCGTACATGAAAAATAATGGTGTTTTCAATCTGACGTGAAGCAAATTCAAAGACCTAATCAAGAAGTAATTTTATCTAATTAGCCATATGGAGAATTGATGGATGAAGTGGTAGTACTTGTGGTAAATGCATGATCAATCTATTCAGGACTACACCATCGAGTTCACAAGAAAACAATCTTTCCCAGAATCTTCATCAATGATCATGCAATTTTCATAAACTACGTTGGAGGCCTCTATAAGAGCATTCGAAAGGAGTTGAACCTCTTCAAAGTTAAAGACATCGGCGAAGCTAGCATGAAGGCCATGAGGATCCCAATCAAGAAGAAGAATCGGCCTAGAGAAGGTAAAAAAGGTGATAAATCCAAGAAAGGTAGTGGTAAATCAAACCAAAAGAGCCATGCAAGAAACAAGCCAGCACAACTCAAAAATTATTGTGATTGATGAGGCTGGCTGCTGACGTGGTACCCGCGTCCGATGTAGCGGCCTTTAACATGGCGCCCACGTCCGATGTGGCTAACCATTGACATAGCACCCATGGACCGTGCATCATCCAAGTAGAGCTCTTAGCTGAGTAGAGCTTCTAGTCAAGTAAAGTCCCAGGCTAAGGGGAGCTCCTGGCTAGTCTGAGCCTCGGTTATGGGAGAGTTATTCTCCTACGATCCGGAATGGAAAAAATAGGTCAAGGATACAGCAAGGAGTCACAATCCCAGGCAGGCACACTCAGCCCCTAGTCCCAACGCTGTTCGGATGGTGACGAGGAGAGCGGCGTCACCATCTCCGTCTAACCTATCACAATGCCTAGGAAGGAACCTCCCACAAGGAGGGAGTGGCATTCCGTCTAACCTATGCCCCTCGTAGAGGCATGCGTTACCGGAACAGCAAATCCTGTAGCATGCTGCTTGCATTCGATGCAGGAGGCCCTATCGGGATTCCGATTCCTGTTCCACCGGGCTTTGCAGGATCTGCACCCTTCTCAGGAGAGCAAGTTCTAAGCACGCCGCCTGCATTCGATGCAGGAGGCCCTGTCGGGACTTCAGTTTCTATCATATGGGGCTTTGTGAAGCCTGCACCCTTCCCAAGAGGGTGCGCCACAGTATGTCGCCTGTACCCAATGCAGAGGGCCCTGTCGGGGGTTGGAGAGGAGCTCCTCTATCTGGCTATATCCTCAGGCGCAGTCAACTCAGTGCTAGTCGCATTGACAAGGTCGGCTTCCAGAAGCCGGTTTACTATACCAGCAAGGCGCTGCACGATGCAAAAATCAGGTATACCCGATCTAAAAAAATATTTTTATACTAATCGTGTCTACTTAGCATCTTAGGCCCTATCTTCAAGCTCATCCAATTACGGTCCTTATGACCAACCTTTGAGGGCCACTTGAGCCGACCAGATACTTCGAGATACCTGGCCAAGTGGGTGATGAAGCTTAGCAAGTTTGACATCTCGTATTGCTCGAGATCATCCCAGAAGACCCGGGTCTTGGCCGACTTTCTGGTGAAATGCTCATGGACGGACGACGAGCCGAAGAAGGCGCCCTTCGAGCCAGTGCAACGCCCACCTGATGAGGGGACGACATGGATCCTCCACGTCGATAGCGCATCGAACTCAGGGAGGAGTGGAGTCGGCCGCCTCATCCTCGCCAACTCGAATGGAGAGGTGGCCGAATATGCTCGATGCTTTTCCTTTAAAGCAACAAATAACCAAGCCGAGTACAAGACCTTCTGGCGGGGCTGAGGGTATTTCGCGAGCTGGAAATCATGAGCCTAAAAGTCTTCATCGACTCGCAACTCGTGGCTGGACAAGTCACGGGCGAGTTTAAGGCTCGGGATCCCCTCATGGCAAAATATTTGGATGAAATGTGCTCTCACACTGCGAACCTTCGACATTTCAGTATCTTCTACATTTCCAAGGGAGAATGCCCGTGCCGACGCTCTCTCTAGGCTTGCGACCACGTCCGACTCGTTGGGGCGGACATTGAGTATTTGGAGACCCCTAGCTTCGGAATAACCGGCAAGGTCTAGCAAGTCACTCACGAGCCGAGCTGAATGGACTTCTACATCAAGATATAGTCGAATGTATCTTGCCTGAGGATCGCACGGAGGCTAGCCTCCTGAAGTAGGTCGCCCGGTTTGTGCTGATGGATGGACAACTTTACCGGAGGTCCTATTCCTATCCCTTGCTGAAGTAACTGAGACCTTCCGATGCCGTCTACATCCTTCAGGAGATCTATAAAGGCATCTGTGGGAATCATGTGGAGGGTAGAGGCCAGCCTATAAAGCCTCGAGGCAAGGTTATTATTGGGACACCATGTGAGAGGATGCAATCGAGTTCGTGCAGAGGTGTGATCGCTGCCAACAATACGCCCACATCCAGCGACAGCTAGCTTTTTTGCTGACTCTGCTCTCCTCTCCTTGGCCATTCGCCCAATGAGGGATGGACATCTCGGGGCTCTTCTCGTCAGCATTCGGCTAGCGAAAGTACCTAATTGTCGTCATCGACTACTTCAACAAGTGGGTGAAAGTGGAACTACTAGCACGGATCATCGAGAGCAAGGCAAAACCTTCCTCTAGAAGTTGGTCATATGTCGTTTCAGACTTCCTTACACCATCATCGACAACGGGCAGTAGTTCGACAACTAGGCATTCAGGGAGTTCTGTGTCGACATGGGCATCCACCATCGCTTCACATCGGTAAGCCACCTGCAAGCTAACGGGGAGGCCAAGATGACTAACTGCACTATCCTCCAAGGGCTTCGTACCAGTCTAGACGAAGCAAAAGGCTGGTGGGTGGAAGAGCTTCCCAGTGTACTGTGGGCCTATCACACTATGCCTCGAACTATGAAGGACCAGATACTATTCAATTTGGTCTTCGGTACCGAGACGATAATACCGGTGAAGATCGGTCTGCTGATGCTGAGGGTGGAGCAGTTCAACGAGTCGAGCAATTCGATGCATCTCCTCAACCTTGATTTGTTGGACGAGACAAGAGACAGTCCGATTCCACAAGCCTGCATACCGGCAACGGGTGGCTCGTTACTACGACTCCCACGTGAAGCTGAAAACCTTTCGTCCGGGAGATCTCATCCTAAAGCGGGCAAAAGTGTCTCAGCCCGGCGAGTGTGGAAAGCTATTGCTGAATTAGGAAGGCCCCTACAGGGTGGTCGAAGCACTACACTAAGGAGCCTATCGGATAGCTGAGCTTGATAGTACCCAGATTCTGCAAACGTAGAACACGAGGAACTTGAAGATGTATTATTAGTAATATATGCCCTTCATTCAAGGATGGAATGAAAAAGTTCTTTGATGGAACTGCTCGTCTTTGCTCGTTTGAAAAACACCTATTTGTCAGATCCCAGGTCCAGTGAAGCTCGACGGGATGCTCTACACCACCGCCCCCTGAACAGCTTGCTCCACAACGCCCGTACCTATCTGTTAGATTCTAGGTCTAACGAAGTCCAACGAGATGCTCTACAGCACCGTCCTCCCGGACGGCCTATTCCACAACACCCGCACCTATCCGCCGGACTCCAGGTCTGGCGAAGTCTGACAGGATGCTTTACAGCACCATCCTTTTGGATGGCCTGCTTTACAGTACCCGTACCTATTCATCAGACCCTAGGTCTAGCAAAGTCCAACAGGGCGCTCTATAGCACCGTCCTCCCAGGCGGCCTACTTCACAGCGTCCATACTTATCCGCTAGATCCTAGGTCTGGCGAAGTCCGACGGGATGCTCTATAGCACAGTCCTCCTGGATGGCTTGCTCCATAGCGCTCGTACCTATCGACCAAACCCCAGGTCTGGCGAAGTCCAACGGGACGTTCTACAACACCGTCCTCACGGACATCTTGCTCCACAACACCCGTACTTATCTGCCAGACCCCAGGTATGGCGAAGTCCGACGAGATGCTTTACAGCATCATCCTCCTGGATGGCCTGCTCCACAGTGCCCGTGCCTATCCATCAGATTCTAGGTCTGGCCAAGCTCGACGTGATGCTCCATAGCACCGTCCTCCTAGATAACCTGCTGCACAGCACCTGTGCATGTGCATTCGGCCTCCGGGCCCGGTGAAGAACGGAGCGATATCTCGAAACACTAGTCTACACCATGGTGCCCAGGCCAGCCCCATTGACTTAGCAGCAGATGAAGCCAAGTGGGATGCCCTGTAATGCTGTCCACTTGAAGGTTGCCCCATCGTCCGAACGTCGAGTCGGATGGTGGGTGCTAAAGAAAGAAAAGATGAGAATAAGAACAATGAAGGAAGAAAGATCAAATTGGTAAAATATCTTGATTCATTGATAAAGAAATTATTACAAGAAGGGGAGCTCCCCAACAGGTCGGGGGACTCAGCAAAGTACAAAAGGTACAAAAAGAAGAAAAATTCCTATAGCTATTCAAGGCCTTAAGCTTGGAGCCGGGTCGCCATCGAACTTGAAGGCTTCCATGGTGGTGTCGATCATCGCCCCCGTCTCGGCCAGCACTCGCTCGATGGTCTCCTGCACCGAGCCTAGTTGGGATGGCCATGCAACGACTTTGACAGCCGGAGATACTTGAGGGATCGGGTTAGCCTCGGGCTCGGCAGCTTCAGTCGGGACTATAGGATCCGTCCCGCTCCTTGCTCCCGCGGGGTCGTCGGCCACGATGTTGTCGAGGTCGGAGATGTTGAAGGCCTGCGCCACCTTCTTGCACTCTTCGAAGCCTTTGTAGAAGGTGTCGCAGACTGCCTCGCTTACCTCGTCCTCGAACTCCTCCGTGACCTTGTACCTCGCAATCGCATGGGCCGCCTCTTCCTTCGTAGACTCGATCACCGCCTCGGCGGCGATTGCCTTCGCCTTGGCCGCCATGACCCGGTCCCCCACTAAGTAGAGCTGCATCCGGAGGGTGCGCAACTATCCCTCCTGGTGGAGGGTGACGGCGGTGGACTCCGCAAGGTGCTCTTCTAGGAGGGCGACATACTTCACCTTCTCCGCGATCTCGGCCTTACGGTCCCCCACCCACCGAGCTCAGTGAAAGAGTCCCGGGAACTTTTGAGCCCGATCTCCGGCTCCACCTGGACCTCCAAGCACGGAACTTGATCCACCAGGGCCTTGGCCTTTGCCTCCATGGCGTCGGCCCTACTGCGAAACTCCGCGTCTCGCTGCACTAGTGCCCAGCACGCATCCTTGATGAGGAACGTGTCCTGGATGACCTGAACATAAGAATTAAAAGTAAAGCAGTCAATCAACCTTCCTGTTCTCCTAACTCAAAGCTCAGTGGAAGGACAAGGAACTTACCGTGAGTAGTTGGGGGAAGATATCGTTGATGGTCTCCCCCACTGTGTGACTGCTTCTCTCCCTGCGATCCTGCGGCTGCAGGATGAAACCTAGCAACCTCTCTGCTAGGCCAACATTGAGGGTCACTGCCGCATTCGACGGCACCAACGTAAAGACCTTGGCCACTCCGAGGGTTGGCACCGTAGACGAAAAAGGGCCCACCGACACAGGGCCTGACAGCTGGACCCCAGTAGCTATGAAGGTCATGGGCAGAGTCGCCACCCCCTCCGGCTCAACGGTGGCACTCGCCTCAGGAGACGGCGGGATGGAGATGATCTCGGGGATGACCGGAGGGGGTTGGGGGAGCCTTCCCTCGGCTCGGCGATCCCGCTGGGTCCCGAGACCGTGCCCACAACCCTTTGCTGTCGGAGCCGGGACTTCTTGGACCTTTCTCTCTTAAGGTCTCTCTGATGGCTCCCCACCGGACCTCTCCAGATTCCTGTGGGGCTTCTTCACCGACTCTTGAGGTTTCGATGTCAATGCTCGCTTACAGGACATCTATCGAATCTGATTAACGTAGAACTTCATCTCTGCATTGGAGGGAGAAACTCAGTTAGCCACTAGAAGCCATAAGGAAAAACAAATTTCGGCCCTTACCTAGAGACCGGATCAGGCTGATTTTGGCATCGAACAGGTTTTGCTCAGAGAGGTCTCATCCGTGGGAAACTGCTGAGGTGACAAGTTGATCGTACACCTCTTGATCAGTAGGCTTCATGTGGTATTATGATTGGGGGACCAGTCGAGGTCGTTATAGACCCAGTTAACTTCCTTAACCGAAGCAAAAAAATACTGACTATTCCATCCCTTGATAGAAGTAGACAAGTCAAACCAAAGGGTCCTAGGACGAGGTGCTACAAACCACCATCTCTTATCTGTGGGGTAGCATTTCAAGTTGAATTAGGGCCTTAAAGAGGGAGAACTGTGCCATCACCCCGTGAAAATGACATTGGACAATAAAAGAATTAATGATCCTAAAGGAGTTGGGTAAGTTGGGCCGAAACGAATCTGTAGTTGTCTAAAATAGAAAGGATAAAGGGAAAGTCAGAAACCAGCAAGAAAGAAATCTTTATATAGAGCGATCTGGCCCAGCTTGCCTGAGGTAACCCATTCGTTCAGGCCCGGGGTCGTGATCCGGATGGACTCCAGGATCTCGTATACATGTCAGAGGCAGAGGGCATCCATCCTGGTCATTGTTGAAATGATGCCCGACGGACCTACCAGGTCCTGGTTCGAGGATGATGGAGGAGGCAAAGCAAAGATATTGGGGTCCACCGTCCGACGGGGATCCGGGGGACTCGAAAGGAAACTTCCTCCTCGCTATCCAAGGAAGGAGGCCTAGGCCGGGACGGCTCAGCCAAGCTTGAGCAGCCCAAGGAACGCTCCAGGAAGTGGTGTCCATCTTCAGAGGAACTTATGGGCGGTCAAGAAACGAGGAAAAAGAAGATTTAAGGCAATGGACAGGGAACGCTCCTTCGGTGCAGGTCGGAAGGAGGGAAGGCAAAGAAGGACTAACTTGTGCAAGGTTTGGGTCGAGGTTTCCAAATATTGGTGAGGACCTTTTCTCTTTCTTCTTTGTTCCTCCTATGCTCATTGGTTTTGAAAGGATGCAATGAAGCTGGTTACTTATCTGAAAGAGACGGCGAAACCCCTCTTGAAGCCATGTCCAATGAATGAATGCAACCCTTTCCTCTACCGGCCAGCAGGATTTGGATGCATGTCGGCATTTGCCATTCGTGGTGCTTCAATTCGTGAACCGCCTTACCGGGGGGTGCGAAGGCATTATTTCAAATTGCCACCCCTGCTAATGCGGCGGGTCCCGGTTATCGTATGCACGATCTGCGAATCATCAAAGATTGAGGCATTTAATGGTGGCCCTCCACGTTAGCGGCATCGAATTACTCCTTTCATCTTGAACCCGAAAAGTCGTGGTGCATGCTGGGCTCGAGAGTGGGAGGTGTTGGACCAGCGGCGTCTCAACGCCCGCGCGACCCACGAAAAAAAAACACTCGTGGGGCCTAGCAGAAGGAAACCCAGAAGGAGAAAATCTACACGGATCTTAATGCGATCGACGGCCACGAGCAGCGTTGCAATCAAACTGCGATTAGGAGAGCTACAGGACTCTGATTTGGATTCTATTTGGATCGTTGGACTCATGGTGAGATACTCTACGCAGTGGAGGCTACAAATTCATGGGCAGAGACAGACAGAGGATAGAGGACGAAAAAGTGGTGAGAGGTCTCTTATAAAGGACTGATTGAGAGCTTGAGAGAAGGATTCGGGGTTTCTTGTTGAGGGATATTTGTACGGGGTTGAGAGAGAGTTCAATCTGTAAGTTTATTTTACATAGTAAAACCTTTTGCATGCCCGAAAAATTGTATTTGTTATCTTTTCTTCTTTCTCTTGTGATATCGACATTTACAATCGACGATCTTGTTTCGCTTATGTGATAATCGGTATCAGAGCGAGTTGATACCAATCCCAACAACTGGTATCAAAGCCCAGGTTGTCCGTGGTTGATCGAGATCGAAGAAGATGGAGAAGACAGGTGCAATTAAAGTGGAGATCAGCAGGTTCGATGGGAAGAGCAACTTCCCTCTGGCAAGCGAGGGTGAAAGACGTGCTTATCCAGCAAGGGCTAATCGACGCTCTCACATGCGAAGAGAGACTAGACACCATAGAGCAGAAGACTTGGAAACGGTTTCAGATGCAGGCGATAAGCACAATCTGCTTGTACCTGGCGAATGATGTGGTGATCCATGTACTGAACGAGTCTTCTCGACGACGTTGTGGAAGAAGCTGGAGGAGCTGTACATGGCGAAGTCCCTCACCAACACCTTGTTCCTTTGGAAGCAGTTTTATCAATTGCGGATGGTTGAGGGACAGAGTGTGCAGGAGCACCTGAGCAATTTTCAGAGGATTCTCACTGATTTCCTCAGTGTCGGTGAAAAAGTTAAGGAGAAGACTCGGGCATTTGTATTGCTGTCATCCCTACCGCAGTCCTTCGAGTCCTTGGTGACTGCTCTTCTAGTGGGAAAGAGCACCATCAAGATGGAGGAGGTGATATCGGTGCTACTTCAAAACGAGGTTCTCAAGAGGGAGAACCAGACTTCGAGTTCAGGTGGGAACTCAGCGTTGACAGTTTCTGGAGATGCAGGCGACCGGAGGCGGAGTGACAAAGGATCACGAGGAGGACGGTCCAAGTCAAAGGATGCCAGCAAGATCAGGTGTTTCCGGTGCGATGAGTTGGGGCATCGTGTCAGAGATTGCCCGCAGCTCAGGGATCGGACGAGAGCTACTATGGCGGTGGCCGATAGCAGCGATGACGGATAAATCAGCGATGTACGCTTGGTATCCGACGAGGTATCCCCTTCTTCCCAGTGGGTTTTGGATTTTGCCTGTCCATTCCATGTTTGTTGCAATGAGGAGCTGTTTGACTCTCTAGACAGTAGAGAGGGTTCTGTCCACATAGCAGATGGATCGAGCTATGCGATCGCGGGCATCGGGACAGTCAGCTTGAAGATAAATGATGGGATAGTGAAGAAACTGGGTGAGGTCCGATGTGTATCTAGTTTTAGCAAGAGTCTAATTTCCCTCAGCAAATTGGACTCAAGCGGCTACAGGTGGAGAGCTGGTGATGGAGTCCTAAAGGTCTTGCATGGCAATAGGATTGTTCTGCAAGGGAAGAAGTATGGGGTCACTACCTCTTGACAGGAAGTCCAGTACGAGGTGGAGTTCCTGGTGCAGACAGTAGTTTAGTGCGAGGTGGAGCTCTGACAGCAGGTGGATCGAGCACGAGATGCGAGACTCGAAAGGATGACAGGCGACGTCGCAAAGTGAAGTTCCTATTGCCGCAGGAAATTTTTTCGAGCAGGTCTCAGGTCGAGATGAGCATAGCACATGACGGAGATGGGATCGAGCAGCCTGGCTCGACTTTCATGTTTGCCCATCCATGATCGGGCGATTGTCCCAGGGCATGGGCGCGTTAGAATCCTTAGAAGCTCTCAAGTCAGGTGAAGGCGGTGCGTTGAATCGAGGTGGAGGTTGTTGGACCAGCGCCGCCTCAACGCCCGCACGACCCACGAAAAAAAAAACACACGTGGGGCCCAGCAGAAGGAAACCCAGAAGGAGAGAAAATCTACACGGATCTTAATGCGATCGACGGCCACGAGCAGTTGCAATCAAACTGCGATTGGGAGAGCTACAGGACTCCGATTTGGATTCTGTTTGGACCGTTGGACTCCTGGTGAGATACTCTACGCAGTGGAGGCTACAAATTCATGGGCAGAGACACAGACAGAGGGTAGAGGACGAAAAAATGGTGAGAGGTCTCTTATGGAAGGCTGATTGAGAGCTTGAGAGAAGGATTCGGGGTTTCTTGTTGAGAGATATTTGTATGGGGCTGAAAGAGAGTTCAATCTGTAAGTTTATTTTTCATAGTGAAACCTTTTGCATGCCCGAAAAATTGTATTTGTTATCTTTTCTTCTCTCTTGTGGTATCGATATCGACAATCGAAGATCCTATTTCGTTTCTGCGGTAACCGGTATTAGAGCAAGTTGATACCGATCCCAACAGGGGGCATCTGATGAGGCTGGTTGCTGACATGGTACCCGCATTCAATGTGGCGGACCTTTAACATGGTGCCCGCATCCGACGTGGCTGATCGCTGACATAGCACCCACGGACCGCGCATCGTTCGAGTAGAGCTCTTAGCCGAGTAGAGCCCCAGGCTAAGGGGAGCTCCCGGCCAGTCCGAGCCTCGGTTGTGAGAGTTATTTCCTTACATTCTGGAGCAAGAAAAACAAGTCAAGAATACATCAAGGGGTCACAACCCCAAGCAGGCACGCTTAACCCCTAGTCCCAATGCTGCCCGGATGGTGACGGGGAGAGCGGTGATACCATCTCTGCCGAACCTGTCACGATGCCCGGGAAGGAACATCCCGCGAGAAGGGAGTGGCATTCTACTGAACCCGTGCCCCTCGCAGAGGCATGCTTTGTCAGAATAGCAAGCCTTATAGCATGCCGCCTGCATCCGATGCAGGAGGCCCTACCGGACTCCGGTTCTTATCTCATCGGGCTTTGCGGGATCTGCACCCTTCTCAGGAGAGCAAGCCCTGAAACATGCCGCCTGCATTCGATGTAGGAGGCCCTACTGGGACTCCAATTTCTGTCCTATGGGGCTTTGCGAAGCTTGCACCCTTCCCAGGAGAGTGCGCTGCAGCACGCTGCTCGCACCCAATGCAGAGGGCCCGCCGGGACTCCAATTTCTGTCCCATGAGGTCCTACGAAACTTGCACCTCTCTCAAGGGGTGTACTGCCAGGATACCAGATCCTGCCCAACAATGTCGACTTCTACATATCCGTAAGAGGGACTTCCGGCCGAGGTAAGTGGCAGGCAACTCCCACTACTTAAACAAGAGAAAAAACTAATCTCTCATAAAGAACCTCTTCACGGTGGTCATCTAAGTCTCCATGACTGAGAATATGTTTCTCTTGATCACCAAACTAACTTGACCGTTGGAGTGTCTCCACCAAGATCCCGGCCTGGGCTCTTTTTCTTGCAGGACCACTCGGTAGCCAGGAGCGTTCTGAGACGAGGCATCCAACGACTCCCGAAGTAACCGACATGGCCTCGGGATCCATCGAGTCTACAGGCAAGACGCGATCTTGGCAGCAACAGTGATCATTGTAGTTTTCGCAGACATACGAAGAAACAATGTTGAAAACTTCATCCTAAGTTGCATCCTAAGAGGAGGAAGTCATTGAAGGATGATTCTAAGAAAAAAGAGAAGGTGGTCCTCAATGCTATGGAGGTCGAGGAGTTGTCTGAACTTTAATAAGCAAACTCTAAATTGAGTTTGATGGCAAGAAATCTTAAGACATTAATTGAGATAGATTTAGAGGCGTGTGAGTAATTTTTTCGTTCGAAAATCCAGGTAAAGCAAAGCATCATCGAGCCTATTATAAATCCTGAAAGTCAAAAGAACCTCATCTCCAAAAATCTAGTTTAGAAGTTGGGGTTGAAGACTACGCCTCATTCATGTCCTTACCCTCTCAACTGGATTCAAAAGAATGTCAAGTTGAAAATTATCAAGTAGTGTACCTTCAAATTCGCCATCACTGAGAGGTATATTGATGAGGTAACTTGTGAAGTGTTCCTTAATTTGATTGGAAAAAAGAAAAGATTTTTTTCAACTCGTTCTACTTAAATATTTTAAAATAAAAAAAAAGATGATGGAAGAATTGCAAAAGTAGGGTTTGAGCCCCTTCTTTCATTGATTAATTCTTCATATTATAAACTAAGATACATAATCCCTATTTATAATAGAGAGTTTCATCCTTCCATAATTCGGGTTGAATTCCTTTTCTTATCTCCTAGATAAATCTCTGTTCATGAACAAGATGGATTTGACTTCTCATCCTAGCTTACATAGGATTAGATTTCTAAAAATATGATAAATATAAAAAATTATTCAAATATGTTAAAATTTTAGAGGGATTTTAATTTCTGTATTAATTTTGCCTTCTATCGTTCTATCCAATTTTTAATAGATTGGAAGATAATGTCATGTCAAAGTATTTTTTGAAAAGAAAAATTTTGGTTTGACCAGTTTATTTTAAGTTCAGAACAATGAAATTTTGATCCAATTTAGTCCCTTTAAGAGGTGACTCAAAGTTATAGATCCTGAAAAGTTGTCCAATTTTTTTTAAAAAAGGTCATTTCAGTCAAGCATCATATGATTAAGTTATGGCCTTCTGATTCTGGCATGCGATTTGGCTTCTTGATGTGATAGATCTTGCTCTTGAATTGTTTATTTCTATTCATTGTAGCCAATGTGATCCACATCGAGTCATTGTAGTGGTGAAGGTGATCCATATCGAGTCCTCTTAGTTGTGAAGGTGATATATATCGAGTTTGGTGATCTTCATGGATACCCATAGGGGTCAAAGCGGTCTACATTGAGTCTAGTGATCCATTTGGATCGGGACTCTCCTTATTTAGGGGATTAAATCAGAATTGGAGATAGGAAAACGTTTGCTTCCCCTCACGAATGAACCGCTTGGCTTTGCTTAGAGATAGTTTCCAGCTATGATCTTCCTTGCTAGATGATAAATCTTGATATTTAGATATAGGAAATAACTTCGCTATGAGAGTTGATGGTACTTGTGTTGAAAGTGTCACCAATTGAGACATAACTTGAATGAGTTTGGCAATTTTCTCCTTTAATTGTATGAGACATCCCTTTATCTTATCATTCATTGAGATAGAACTAGTAACCATGCTCATCTTTATCTTTCAATATATTTCAAGCAAGAATAGCCTTTTTCTTTATTGCTTGTCTTGCTCATGTATCTGGACCTTACATGGATGTAAAGGATTGAAGTTTTGATACTAATTTAATCCGATTGAAAATAGTGAAAGATTTTCTTTAATCTGTTCTACTCGAATCATTCAAAAGAAGAAAAAAAGATGATTGAAGAATTGCAAAAGTAGGACTTAATCTCCCTTTTATTTACTGATTAATTTTCTATATTATAAATTGTGGTACATAGCCCTTATTTATAATAGTGAGTCTGTCCTTGCACAATTTGAGTCAAACTTCTCTTCTTATCTTCTAGATAAATATTTATCCATAAACAGGTTAGATTGTACTCTTCTTCATAGTTTAAACAGGATTAGATCTCTAGAAATATGATAAATATAAAAGATTATTAAAAATTTTAAAATTTTAGAGGAGATGATCTCAAATTTTTACATCAATTTTATCTTCTATCACTTCGTCCAATTCTTCACGAATTGAAGATAATCTCTGGTCAAAGCATTTTTCGAAAAGAAAAAATTTGGTTTGATCGGTCCATTTCAAGATCAAAATGATAAAATTTTGGCTTGACTTAATCCCTTTAGGGAGTAACCCAAAATTGTAGATCTCGAAAAAGATATCCATTTTTTTAAAAAATTTATTTCAATTGAGTATTGTGTGACCAAGTTGTTGCCTCATGATGTTTGGCATGCATTTGGCTTCTTGATATGGCAAATCTTACTCTTTGTTTCTATTTAGCTCTGCTCATAGTAGCCAACATGATCCATATCAAGTCTTCATAATAGTGAAAGTGATCTATGTCAAGTTTGATGATCCTATTGGATATCCATAGTAGTCAAAGTAGTGTACATCGAGTTTGATGATCCACTTGAATCATTATTTTGGATATTTGCCAAGCTATCAAGGGAGCCTTGTATTTTTGGGATTAAAATGCAGTCTTTTACAAATGACAGAAGAAATATCTTCTCGTAAAGGATGGCAAGGAGTTTATGATTAATGCCTCCAAGATGTAAGAAAGCATAAATCTTGCAACTACCGTCTAGGCAAAATGACTTATTAATGTTTATAGCAAGTCTGTGATGATGATACGAAAAGCCAAAACTAGTCATGAGAAGCCAAGCTCTCATCCTTTGATTCCATTGACCAATCAATTGAAATCATGATCGGGGAGGAGTCATCGTGGTGATCATTGACAAGGAAAGATGGCAACAAGCATCTCTACCATGAAGTTCAAATGTGGGAGCAAATCAAGTGGTTCACCAAAATCCAAGAGCAAGAAAAAGTAGGGCCAGAAACTATCTTCAAACAAAACCAGGTGGTTCAGTTGCGAGATGGGGAAGCAAGCATTTTTTCACCTTCAATTTTGATTAAATGGAAGCTAAATCTTCTAAACAAGGAAGGCCTTGATCTTGGAGGATGCTCAGATTGGATGTAGACCACTTTGGCTACTCCAAGTAAGAGCTAAATGGGGTTTTAGAGCAAGATTCGCCACATTAAAAAGCCAAATTGCATGCCAAATTTCAAAAGGCCATAACTTGGTAATACAATATCCAATTGAGATAATTTTAAAAAATTAGATATTTTTTCGAGATCTAATATTCTGGGCCAGCCCCTAAAGAGGTCAAATCCGGCCAAAATTTTATTGTTTTGATCTCGAAACGGATTGGTCAAATCAAAATTTTTCTTTTCAAGAAAGATTTTGACTAAAGATTATTTTTCAATCCATGAAGAATTGGATAAAACGATAGAACACAAAATTAATGTAGAAGTCGAGATTTGTATCTTGTAAAATTTTTATATTTGTTCATGATTTTTTATATTTATCAAATTTTTAGAGATCTAGTCCTAGTCAAGCTAGTAAGAAGAGTCCAATCCAACTTATTCAAGGACGGATGTCCTTTTAGAAGATAAGAAGAGGAATTCAACTTAAATTGTGCAATTGTAGACCTCATTATTATAAATAAGGATTATGTATCTTAGTCTTTGGAGAAAGAGAATGATAGAAAAATAAAGAGAAGAAAAAGGGACTTGATCTCTATCTTGATATAAATTCTCCTCTTCTTCTAGTCCCCCTTTTTTTTGAGAGATTTAAGTAGAACAGGTTAAAGGAAATTTTCCTTCTCCCCGATCTGATCAATCGTTGAGTTGTATCTGTAGCAAGCTTAATTATATTATTGGTAAACTTAAGCTTATTCTATAAACCAAAGTTAGCAGTAAGCTTCAACTGCTTATGAAGTGATTATAGTTTGGAGTCATCACATGCTTAAGATAATTCTGCAGGCCTTTATGGTGATTTTATACATGATAATTTTTTCACTTCTCCACAGCATTCCCATAAGGAAAAGGGGTGCTTATGACACTGCTCTGTTTATTCATGTTTGCAATAAATTATTTATCACATTCCCTGTACATAACATAGTTGTCTTTTCAGTTCGGTCTGTAAGTAACAAGCACTGATATATTACAACTGTTAAGATGTTATCATGCAGTTGTCTTAAACGGTGCTATCTTGCCTGTACTCAACAAGGAATCATGTTGAGTTTTGCTTGGCTTCATCATTTTATTTAATAGCCGTAGTTTCACCTATATACAGCAAGTGCTGAGTTCTATAATTTTATATGACTAGCATTTCCATCATCATGTTTTTGACTCTCTAAATTCACTAACTCAAAACAAATAATGCTTTGGAGATGCAAAATATTCAGACTTTTGCTTGATTTCTAGGTCTTCTGGTCTTTTAACTATTTTAAAAAAAGAATCCTAGCTTCAGTAGACTGTCCTTGAGAGATTTCCTAATTAATCCAGAAATTCCAACCACAAGTATTCGAGAGGTTCTACTTGGATGTGTAAAGGGTATCTGCTTGCCCGTTAAATTAAGCTAATGCATTAGATCTTTATTAGGTTGCCTGGGTTCCCTTTTTCTTCAGTCAGTAATGCTTACCTACAGTCTTGATGATTTCGGCTCTCTTTTAGAAAAGAAAAAGAAAATATGCCATTGCATTTTCAAGTCTTTAAAGATTGTGACTGCCTCTGATGCCTCTTGTAAATTCCAACATCAATGAACAAAATAATGCTATTCATTTTCCTTTTATGTACAATCCAACCATGGTAGTGAAATTGTTGATTGCCTTTCAAATAGTCATGATATTGTAGTGAATATATGTGGGCTAATTATCCTGAAAAAATGCACCTTTGAGCTGTACCGCTGATCACCTTTTCAAGAGCTTACTGGTCTCCTGCAGGATGCTGATAAGCAAAGAGAGTGTAAACAATCATGTGCAGGACTCTCAGGGCCTCTCCACACTAAATTCTGTGAACCCAAAATCTATGAATACCTTGTTCCCCATCTCTAAACAACAAGATCCCTTTGAAGCAGCCTCATCCCAAGGAGACTTTGGACACATTACAACTGAAATCATTCTCAATCCTTCAAGAAGCTCCACACACAAGTTTAGATTTATACCTACTCCAAAACTCAGTGACGAACGGCCCAAATGTCATCCTTTTCGGCAGTTCGTGGATGACTGGCCTAAAAACCAGTCTGACTGCTCAACCATCATGTGGCCAGATGTTGAGGAAATGCAGTCTGACAGAACCCAACTCTCCATTTCAATCCCCAAGGCTTCCTCGGGACTCTCATCATCATCCTCTTCGAACCAGGAAAAGCTTACGCTTTCACCCCTTAAGTTATACCGGGATCTCGATCCCATTCATATGGGTCTAGGAGTAGGAGGTGTTCTGAATGAGGTGACCCAACGACAGGCAACTTGGACACCCATCTCCTGGGAGGCCTCCGTGGCTGGACCTCTAGGGGAGGCCTTGACCAATGCATCTGGAACTCCAAAGGACCAAAGCGAGAACTGCTCGTCGTCTCTAAACCTCTTGACAGATGGCTGGGATTCAAGTCCTCGGTTGGAGTCATCGCCAACAGGTGTCCTGCAGAAGACCAACTTCGGCTCGCTGTCTAGCAGCACTGGGAGCAGCCCCAGAGCAGGGAGTCACAAGGCTCACAATAGCACTGGCAGCTTGTGCGATGACCTCCTTGGCTCAAACCTTGTAGATCCCCCAAACATCCCCTCACTGTAGGCTTCTGACCGAGAAAAAAGCAGTATAAGAAGACAGCAACAAGAAGGAACTACTCAAAAGAGGACACAGAAGGCTTAGGCAAAGGAAAGGCAACAGGGATTGTGGAAAGTAAGTTTTAGTTTCAAGTTTGCAACTCAAGAACATGAACCTTATGGTTTTTGGAGTTTGTTAATTTTATCCATTCTGTTCTTTATTTGTTTCTTTCATCGTTTTGTTCTGTGTTACTTTGCCTGTCCATGCACTCTATGCATGGTTTGTGAAAAATCATTGTAGTCGTGCTGGGAAATGCCTTTGTGGCCTGTGCTTGTTCCGCAGCTGTGTGTGAGCAGGGGTGTTAAATTTGGCAGGATCAGGCTTGGTCTTTTTTAATTCATTGTGCTCAAGTAACTTTACGTGGGGAAACTGCTGGAAATTCTTCTAAACATCGAGAATCTCTTCAGTTTATCTTGCTATTTTATCCTGATTATTCAACAAATAGCTTTCTGTATCAAGAGCAAATAAAATGAATTAAGATATAGATATTACCCGGTTCAAGGCATTTTATGGAAAATACTCTCTCTTCAGAGTAGATCCTTCATCCTTGATGGCAGTTTGCTTTGATGATACAGCTAGTTGCTACAAGGATTTTTTTTTTTTTTTAAACTATGCTTTAATAAAGGAGAATCAGGATTGAACGGTCAAATTTAAATATGATAAAAATTAATAAAATAAATTGAAGAAAATCTCTTCCAATTCTTGTTTATATGGATTCAATCCTCTATATATTCTCAAAGTACTTCAAATGTACGCTTGAGTTCATTCACTTGGTACTCAAATTTCTTTTACCATCGTGCTAAGCAAAGACCCCTTTCATGGAAAGCTTCTACCATCACTAATTTTTTTTCATGCGACTCATAACGATGGCTTCTCCTTGATTGCCTGGCAAACACTTAAAATAAACTAGGATTTAAATGTTTATGTATTTGCATGGATATTTAATGTTAACTTCTAGTTCTTGGTAAGAAAATTGTTGTACAATTTATTGTCGTTCCGATATTTTTCATATAATGCTGTCGAGGATCCATTAATCAATCATGGATTGGCTTCATTTGATAGCACCTCCACAAATAGAAGTTTTTATCCGATGTTCGAATATAATGACCATTGCAGTCGATGGGTGGTAGTCGACTCGCTATGCCGGCATGGTTTTGCCGACGTTGACAAGCAAAACTATTGTCCGAAACTCCTACTCTCTTAGGGCCTAGGTTGAGTGTTTCCTTGGAAGTGCACAACCAAAGAAGGCAGTAGATTTGCTTGCGAGAGGGATCCAATGTGTATGCCACTTAAATTTTAAGGTTTAAATAACATTGACCTGCTCATTATAGTTGCAGACCAAATTTGAAAGGTATACCTGAAAGAAATCGCCAGAGAACGTACCAAAAATTCATGCGTGCATGCACCTAGGAATTTTTTTAAAAAAGTTTGTGCTCGTACGTTTGTGGCAGCCACCGCGCATATTCTCTCCACCATTTCGCTTTCACCAAACCAGCGGCGTCGCGTGGCCACAATTTCCATCGAGGGTCGTAAATTAGTGTTACGTGCTCTGCCGATCGAGCAGCCAAGATCCTAACATGAAGCACCACTTACCAAATACCAGCATCAGCATGCACTAATCCCACTTTTCATCATCAGGTGGCCGCCTTTAATTTTAACAACAAATAAATTCAAGCACACCTCACCTCCAATAGAGAGAATTTTAAACCCCAAAAGAAGCCATCCATGTCACTCTCTACATGTTGTAGTCCAGGAGAAGTCACTGCAGCTTTGGCTTTTCTCTATTTAAATCTCAACAATCCTTTCAGTTCTCTTGCATTCTTGTGGGGTTGGCGATAGAGGAGGAGAAGTTGGTAGGAGAGCTGAGAGATAGATATTGTGGTCGGTATGGCATTTGGTGAGGTGGTGAGCGAGGTGAAGCCATATTTGGCTATGGCGTTCTTGCAGGTCGGATATGCTGCGATGTATGTCATCTCAGTGGCATCGCTCAAGCACGGCATGAATCACTACGTCCTTGTGGTGTATCGGAATGCCATTGCCGTGGTTGTCATTGCTCCTTTTGCCCTGTGGTTTGAACGGTCTCTCTCTCTCTCTCTCTCTCACACACACACACACACACACACTTTTCATATTAAATATATGCCTGCACAAGTTCTAACAAATAAAAATAGAAAATATAAATTTCTTATTTTGATGATAAACCAAAAAGAGAAGAAGCCAGTTATCTCCTAGTCATTTTTGCAATCTCTCTGTTGATTGGAGGAGAGATTTGAAGGCATAAACAATTATTTCTATATTATCTTATTCCAATTTTTCCCACATAAACACTACTGGAAGTATTGATTGCTCTCTATTCTGGTTTATAGAAAGGTCCACCAAGAAATTATCGCTCCCACATCTTGTAGCCCATGATGCACCCTTTAATCATATTGCCACATAAAAAAGCATCAAAATTACAAATGGACACATCATCTATGGCTTTCTATTCCCTTCCATTAATTCCTCGACAGTTTGTTAGAACTAGAAAAAAAAAAAAACAAAAGAAAATTCTCCAAAAAAACTTGACCTTTGCATGTGTGATCCTTGTCTCCCCGACAGGAAAGCGAGACCCAGGATGACCCTCTCCATCTTCCTCAAAACAATGGCGCTGGCATTTCTCGAGTACTGATCTACCTCTACCTCGATCTCGGTTAAATAATATGCATTTATTTTTCATCCATCTTTAAATCCACCGGACGCTACTTTCATCTTCCATGCCAGGCCTGTGCTTGACCAGAACTTCTACTACGTGGGGGCCAACTTAACCTCCGCAAGCTTCGCCTCTGCACTGTTTAACATCCTCCCTGCAATCACCTTCCTGATGGCCATTGTTCTAAGGTAAAGAATAGTTCGATATACTAGCTAGTAATCTAAAGTAAGTTATATCCTTTACCAATTATATATAATTTTTTGTGTGATTAGGATGGAAAAGATGAATCTAAGGCGACGACGTAGCCAAGCAAAGATCGTGGGAACCATCGTTACGGTGGCAGGCGCATTGCTCATGATACTATATAAAGGTCCAGTGTTAGACTTTGCATGGTCCAGAGGACGAAGCCATCACGATACTTCTGCGAGCCAAAACAGCAGCAACTGGCTCAAGGGTACCCTCATGCTACTGGCTGGTTGCTTCTGTTGGTCTAGTTTCTTCATCCTACAAGTAATACTTGATCAGAATTCATTACTGAAAATTTAGCAACTTTGCTACGTTGGAATACTGATCAGTTTCAACTTGTTTTTTGGTGCGCAGTCGAATACACTGGAGTCATACCCTGCCGAGCTCACCTTAACCACCTTGATATGCCTCATGGGAGCAGTGATGAGCAGCCTGGTTGCTCTCGTGGCAGAACGGGGCAGTGCCAAGCCTTGGATCATTGGCTGGGACACACGACTCTTCGCTGCTGTTTATTCCGTAAGATGTGTTGTCTTCGATCTTAACAGGCACCGAGCTAAGAAATCCTTGAATGCAAAAATATTAATCACGAATATTAATTTTGTGTCGGAACTTTTCTATGCTCTGTTTTGACAGGGAGTGATTTGCTCTGGTGTCGCATATTATTTGCAAGGTAAAGTGATGAAGGAGAGAGGCCCGGTCTTCGTGACTGCTTTCAATCCTCTTTGCATGATTGCAACGGCTGTATTGGGCTCTGTCATTCTAGCAGAGGAGATCACCATGGGAAGGTGGGTGCAGACATGGAAACCACGACTATATTTTTGTTTATTTTTGTCCCATCACCATAGAAAAACCACCTCCTCCCTTTCTTAATGGAAAAAAAAAAAAAAAAAACGCAAAGAAAAATTCAAAAGAGAAGGAAAACAGACACTAACGTCCTTTTCTTTCTTTGGATTCTTGTAGTGTTATTGGTGCAGTTCTTATAGTGATTGGCCTTTACTCCCTTATATGGGGCAAGAGCAAGGATCACTTGAACCAGAACTCAGAGAGCAGCGAGAAGAAAGGAGAGTTCGAGTTACCAATGGCTATTACCGATGCTGGTAAATCTAGTCTCGGCAACCAGCCCACTGATGTGGAGATCCCTACGTCGCAAATCCTTGAGCAGTGAACCAGCGAACCTAACCTTACAAGGAAAATAGCGTCCTTTCCATATATGCGCGGTTTTTTTTTTTTTTTTTTTTTTTGTGGTTCGGTTGATCGAAATATATGCGTGGTTTTCGGCGAGTGTTCGGTTCAAGTTGAGGTTATGGAACTTTGTGATGGCTTTTAGCTTGAATATTCGATTATGATGCATCTTGGGTAATAAAATAATAAATTGTAAATGGGATGATGCTACGATTAATTTGCCTGATAATAAATTGGTTGCCAGATCATGTTAGACCCGATGCCAAAGAAAAAAAGTTCACCATTTAATCTATAATTACATATTTAATATTACACATTTTGTCTACAAATTGATATTTTTTTTCTTTCTTTTTTTTTTTATTTTATTTTTTGTTGCATTTACAATCTCTTCCACGTCCATATGGGAGCTAAATTTCTTCACAACTTTGAGAGACAATCTAGTCTATAAGCTTCCTGCTAAAGTGAACTACTAAATCGAGAGTTCCATCAGTTCTAAGTGAATATGGCCCAATCAATCTTCCGAGAAGCATATCATGAGAACATATTTGTTTAAGGGGTGCGTATGATTTCTTGTTCCAAAACTGTAGAGGTTAACCAATAACTAGAGGTGGATTGGAGAGCAAGATGCCAATAGATCTTGATGCGAACCCAATGGATTTTAAAGGAATTCACAATAACTCTTGTGAATACTATAAGATGCAAATTATTTGCTAAGTATTTGTGTTACTTTCAACCGTTCGATGCATGCACCGTTTGCCCCAAATCAAATCTAATGCTACCGATCATAATGCTTTACTGTTTAATTCATTTATTTTTTTTTTTCAAGCCATTGTAATTCAAGTTAAATTACTTGTTTAATAAAATAATCAAACTTGAATCCATATTTTTAACTCGTTCAATGGATAAATTGAATGATCAATTTAAATTTATTATATATCCAATTCGATTCGTATTTATTCCGATCTGATCCGAGTACCAACCCTACAGGACTCTTTTGATTTCTTCGAGTCCACACGATCCGAAGCCTGCGTCGCTCTCCCTTGAGCCTGGATATAACCTATGGCCTACCCCACCCCGCTCTGACCCGCAGGCAGATCTACGCCCCGACCGGCCGCCGCTGAAGCGTTCCTCTCGGGAATCGAATCGGAAGAGACCCGGCGGGAGACACGAGAAACAATAGGGAGCGATCATCGACGATGCGGCGCCGTGCGATGATCCTGCGGCCTACCGCGGCGCTGCTGCTGTGCCCCCTCCTCCTCCTCATCCTGCTGCCGCCCGGCTCGACGGCGTTGTGGATGAGCCTGCCGTCGTCTGGGGCCAAGTGCGTTTCGGAGGAGATCCAGCCCAACGTCGTCGTGATCGCCGACTACGGCGTCATAGCCGAGGACACCACACGAATCCCCACTCTCTCCGTTAAGGTAGTTGGTGCTCCTCATCTTTCATTAATCCCTTGCCTTGGGACCTCAGAATAGATTGGTTCTTGTCTCTGGTTTTCGATCTGTGATTTTTTAGTGGTTTGTTCGAATGGATTGACTGGGTTTAGGGTTTTTCTTTCTTTCTTTTTTTTTTTTTTTAAAAAAAAACTTTGGTTTCGATACATCGAGAGGCAAGAATTTTGATCACAAAGTTGCACGGGAGTTTTTTGCGTTTTTTTTTTTTTTGATGGGATGTCCTCTTCGTCTTATTCTATTCTTTTTGATTTTGTTTTACCTTGATTTTTTTTTCTCGTTTCATGAAATTTCTCATAACTAACATGCTCTGCGTAGGGTAAAAACTAATATGGTTTGTCCTTGTGATGCTAAATATATTGGTTTCATTAATCATTATGTGCTTGATGAATTGTTAAAACTTTTCACTGAGGCTGCAGGTGATGTGGAGAAGGATTTCTAAAGGCTGATGCATGGAAATAATTTTCAGAGAAGCCTGGGCGAAGGCTAGAGTTTTTTTTCTAATAAATTGTTTAGGTGGCTTTGTTTGAGTCTCCGTTACCCTGTCAAAAAAAAAAAGAAAGAAAGCTAGAGTTTTTCTGGATTGGGATGGTGATCTGACGTTATAATACTTGTTTAAATGCTATCAGTTTCTTTAGAGGCCGATCTTTAAAACCTAAAGACCCCAACTTGTGGTCATAATGACCAACTTTTATCTGTTTGTGAGATCCGTTTTCTGGTTGCTGCTTCTGACGGTGGGAGTTTCTTTTTTTTGTTGTGTGGGTCATCTTACAATCCTGCAAATAACAAATGCTATAGTAATTCATTTTTTGGTAGGATTTGCATAGAACATCATTATATTCCTTGCCTGTCCTAAAATTTTTTGGTAGTTTCTGCCCGTGCCATCCAAGCATTCTCTCATAAGATTATTCTAGAGTTCAAGGCTTTTAGTCAAGGAGTTATTAAATTTTGGTTGTTGTATGGGAGTTGTCACTGTAATTTATTTATCAAGTATTTTTTTCTTGTCGGTATCCATTGAGGATAGATTTTATGGCAAGAGGAAAACTCAAGTGGAAACGAGGGAGCTAACACTCTGGAAATTAAGTGAACTCAGATGGTGTGGAGGATTAAGCCATTAGTTTGCAATGTGATTCCTGACAGTACAATGGATAAACCTTTAGGAGATGAAGTAAACTTTAAGCATTCATGTTGTCACTATGCTGTCTGCCTATTAGTTACCAGAAGTAGGTGCAGGTGCAGAATGGATATGGGGAGATGGCCATATGAGGAAACAATGATTAGGAAGGGGGTTCTACCAAAAAGGACAACCTAAATGACTTGACAAGCTTGATTGCTTCCTTATAACAGGAAAACCAATGTTGAGATAATCATGTAAATTTTTGGTGACAGGTGAATTCATATTATATGACTGCATGCTACTTGGTAATACTTAATATTACTTTATGTTGTTGCTTGCAAGATGCTTAATAGGTTGTTTAGGTCCTTGACTCTGTTTCCTAGAAGATGAATCTTTTAATTATGGGGTTTCAGAAGGTTGTTCCCTGGTTGCATATGTTTAAACTAACTGCCCACCATGCAGTCCTTAGGTTGCTTCTCAGTCCCTGGTCTAGCCTAAGATTCTCTAGATTTGAAAGCGTGCACTAATTATCGAGACAGCTGCCATTGGGTTTCCAATTGGTACTTATAAAAAAAGAAACAGAAATAGAAATGCTTGATCCTAGCATGGACTCATTCTGTTATGCTCCATGGTGAATCCATTTCATGTAAAATGGTTTGGGTGATGATGTTGATCAACAAGCAAATTTTCATCGAGACCAGGTAACCACATTTTGGTGAAATTGAAAAGAATTTCATTAGGTCTTGGCCCATGTCATAATAAGAAACGTCTCGATCTGATCTCCTTTAGAAAGAATTAAGTGCAATGTGCGGACCCAAAACTAGTTTTTCTGCTTGTCAATCATTCATTTGACTTGTGTATGTCTGCTTCATTATTTTCCACAATCTGAAATAATCCTTCTTCACCAATTTGTTCCCACCTTATCTACCACTTAAATGAATGATTTTCACACCGTCTTATTCTATGTATCAACTGATTTTATAAGCACTTATAAGCACTTAAAAATCCCTAGTGTGCTTTCACATTAGTAGTGTAATCAGTCTCATCCCAAAGGATGAAGAGTAAAGTGTACCCTCTATCTTATTGTTGGTATCAAGCTTTGTTGTTAGAAACGTACGAGCCGTGAGTTGGTTTGTATGATTCGAGACAAGTCATTACCTAAACGAGTCAAACTATAATGGCATATCAAAAATGTGCAAGAATCAAATTTGAATTGATGTATCGTTGGTTGAATCATGCAAATCTTCGAATTGTCTGATACCCTCAAGTCAGAAATAGTAAGTTTCTCATGACTCGTAAATAGTAAGTTATCTTATTAAACCTATAGCGGATGTTCGTTATTTTTGGAAGTTAAAGAATCCAAGTTTTTGCAAATTTGACTTTCCAAAATGGTTTGCAAAAGAAAAACGAATCAAGGCACGACCCTTGCGTGCAGATGCGCAAGCTGGCACGTGGCCCGGGCATGTGGCCAAGGCACATGCGAGCACACGGCCCGTCCTATAGCGTGTGGTCCATGGGATCGCTTCGCATGGTCCATGGTGGACCGTGGGTGCGAGGGCATGCGGGAGCATGCATGGCATGAGGGGATTGGTCTAGCCCACGCTCCGGTTCATGCAGGGAGGCTGTGCAATAGTTTTAGCATGGTTCACACCCGAATTATGGTTTTGGGACGCGTTTTTGGCCTCGTTTGGACTTTGTTTTCAACACAGATTGGATTTTTGGATTCCTATTGAAGAGAACTTCAACACAAAGACCTGTACACAGTCTCAAAGTCTATAAAAGGAGGAACATAAAGTTAGAGAGGCCATGGTAGCAAAAAGAGAGCTAGAGGTCTTTAAGGGGTTAGAAGGGTCTTCTGAAAGTTTGTAGGGATTAGAGGGTCTCCTTGAGAATTGAGAATTTTGCGAGGAATTTTTTGTTGAGTTTTTTATATAGGGTGAAAGTATAAGATCGTTTTTATAATTTTTCTCATGGTGAAACCTTGCATGCCCTGATGATTGTGTCTTTCATTTTATTCTCTTTTTCCTTCTCTTGCGGCATCAATAATGATTTTGTGATCTTGGTCATGGGGATATATATTCTATATGAGAATTTTTTCAACAAATGGTATCAGTACAATTAGTACCATAACACTTTAACTATGGCATGAATAAGTAAACCACGTTTGCTCAATTGTGATCGTAGACGAATGTATTTATATCTCTATTTAGGATGATAGAGGGATGACAGTTTCTGGATGTGATTGAGCTTTTCTCATTGTTGGATTGAACTTTCTTTTGCAGGTGACATCACCATATGGAAACACTCTCCATCACCAAGAAAATGAAACCACAGGTCACTTTGCATTCACAACCTCTGAAGCTGGCAACTACCTAGCATGTTTTTGGATAGATAGCAGTGATAAAGGTGTAGGTGCAAGTGTTAACCTCGACTGGAGGATCGGTATTGCAGCAAAGGACTGGGATTCAGTTGCTAGGAAGGAAAAAATTGAGGTGAGCACTTGAAACTACAAAATCAACCACTCTGGCCAGAATGCAGGACTTTCATTGCGATTGTTACCTATCCTTCTTGTGACCATGTATGATATGTGGGTTTCATAAATTTTAGGGTGTCGAGCTTGAGCTACAGAAATTAGAAGCTGCTGTGGAGGCAATCCATGAGAACCTGTTATATCTCAGGTCCAGGTAAACCGATCCTGGCTGGCAATCCATTTCTTCTCTGTTAATAAAGACATAGCTTATGCCTGAGCGCTCTTTTGTTTTGTGGATGCAGGGAAGAAGAAATGAGGGAAGTGAGTGAGAGAACAAATGCTAGGATTGCATGGTTCAGTGTCATGTCCCTCGGTGTTTGCATTGTTGTCTCTTCTTTGCAGTTGTGGCATCTGAAGAGTTATTTCCAAAAGAAGAAACTTATCTAGATCAGCACCTGATATATGTATTCTACTGTGCAATATTACTTTCAGAAATAAGAGGGATCTAGTAGAAAGTTGCCAAAGTTTATGTTACATGCTTTTCATACGGGTAGTATCATTTTGCATCTTTTTTTTTTTTGAGTCATGATAAGCATAATTTTTAGTGGCATGCTTTGAAGATTAGTTGATAAAACTTTTTTCTCTGAATTTTTGGGTTTTAGCACAGACAAGCTAATCTTATCCTACCAATTGACCTTGAAGGAAATTGACCAATATGCATGAGGGCTAACCTGGCAGGCCACACCCTTTTGGAACCACCTTTCTTGCCTACTATAAACAGGGCAAAGGAACTAGAGACTAGAGAGAAAAACAAGGAGAAGAGCTTTTGCTAGGTCTTGTAGATTTCGTTGGCTTTAGAACTAAGTGATTTTTGCATCCTTGAGACTCTAAATCTAAAGTTTTTAGATCTGTCTTCTGCACTTTCAAAACTTTATGGCTTCCTTTACAAGAAATTCTTCATATATCTGGAACTAAGTTGTTTTTTTTTTTTTTTTTTAAATGAGTGAAAGGTAGGCATGACCACCTAAACTAAGTTTTAAATCTTAATAAATTCTTATTCAAGATCAAGTCACATTGTCATTTTGCATGTCCAACCTGATAGCCATGTCAAAATTTATTTTTCAAAATTTTAAATTTGTATTGTGTATTATTTTTTAAAATTATTTTCTTGCCAGATTTAAAATAATAAAGTCAACGATGCAGTCTAGTCAAATGATCACAGCCCCCAACATCGTTTAGTAGCTTTGGATAGCAAGATTTGTCAATAGTTCAATTCAGGCAAGAATTAGTCTTTTTGTTTTTTTCCCTTTACAAGTTTTTTTTTTTTTTTTCTCCTTACAAGTTTAATTATCATGTTGATGTTTGTTAACTATGATGATAGATAATATTGTACGCTAACTAAAAAATAAATTTGTACATAAAAAATAAAAAATAAAATTGTTTGGACAATATTTCTTAATTTGTTCATATTATTCTCGTACTGTGTGGATTTGGCTGTAATTTATTATTATTATTATTATTATTATTATTATTATTATTAGTGATGATGATGATGATGATGATAATATTATTATTATTATTGATGATCACATGTATGATTCTTGTGGGAATTCTCTTTATTATAATAAAATAGATGTTTCATATATAATTATTATGAATATAATTTTAAAAATTAGGAAAAAAAAAATGTCACTAAAGGATGATAGCAAAAAAAGAAACATCATCCAAAAAATTTACTGGAATGATATATAATAAAGGAGATGATCTAATTAATGGCACTCTTTGTCACAGGGTAGATATGCCTCGGAAGCGGATGAGATTTTACCTTAGAAGATATTTTAGCTTGGTACGTGACTTTTTCATATATAGATGCTATTCTATCTTTAGATATAAACATATCGTAGGATGTGAGTGCAGGTCAGATGCAAGCTGTCATATCATTAATTTTAACCTAAATCTCTTAGTAGGAGCCTGGCATACTCACCCGTTTCTTATAATTTGAATTATAATATAAGCAATACAAAACAATATTGTTTTGGGATCCAATTCATCATGCCGCTAACTTAGACACCATGCCTCCCAAATTAGAAATATCCGGGCAAATCAGGATTTGGGATGAATGGCTTCAAATATTTGGAGACACAGAGAAATTTGATTTAAATTTAGGTTGGTTTGATACAATCGATAGTTTGGTGCCAAAATAAATTTGGACCTGCATGTCTAATTCGTGCTAAAATGCATTCATATATCTGCACATAGATTCAACCCCTTAATGCCATGCATGCATCCGGAATTATTTTGAACTATAAATTGACTGGCCACTGCAAATGGATTCGAGCCAAGGCTTTGGGCAAGATGATAAATTATCTACTTTGGATTGCAAGAGTTTTAGTGGTTAGGTGAGCAAAATGATAGGTGGTCACCAGATCACTTGGCATATGCATTCCAAATCTAGTTTGAGCGGTTGTTACGTAAGTTTAATACTTTGCCCGAGTTTTCTAATCTATCAAATTAGTCCACCTTAAGCATAGCTCACGATGAACTTTTTAACTTTTTTGCTATATTTTCCATCGTATTGATACGGAGTCTCAAACTCCCAGTCTTAGCGGAGTGAGAGAGAGATTGCACAAGCTTAAATCTCGTCCATGAATTGGATATCTGTTTATGTTTATTTCAAACTGCTTTGCCAAATGTTTGTGTTATAAAATTTGAAAATGCTAGTAATCTTAAGTGATCAAAGTTTTGTTTTACCAATTTGACCAATAAAATGATTTAATTATTTGAAATTATGAAAAATAAACAGATAGGGTTCGATGTTGTTTATCTGTGTCTATCACATAACTTTACTTTGGCCTATTAAACATGCAAACATGATAAAATAGAATTGGATAAAGTTAGTTAAAAGGGAGCCCCCGATCATATTCCTCCATTTCTCCTGACTTGGTAGTTCCAAGTATTCTTCTCCTCTACGGCATCAACCGTATCTTGATCCGGTAAGCTTACAACTTGCTCAGCACATTTATTCGTTTTCTTTTGGAATGCCATCGCCATTTTGGTAAAAAAGAAGGGACAGCCGCAATACCCAGATCAAAGGTTCTATCGCAAATAGAAATGTACAAATTTAAAAAATTAGGTTTATTATTATGGACATTAGGAATTCTTGCATGTGGGATCTATATTTTATTCATAAATAATTGTTTCGATATTGATATTTTCGGTATGATACGTTCATATTTTATTTTCTCTCGATGATATAAGAGTGAGTGATTTCTAGGTCTTTCCCCTTGGGCGTTGAAATGGGCAAAATACTTAGCGCGATGCTTTAATATTAGACTCCTGATATCTACTTTTACCTGCTCTCTTGATTCCTGCTTCAGGTGACCGAGTTAGGGGTCAAAGATCAAATATTTAAACAATCTATTTTATTAGAACATGACAAAGACGACAGTATCAATGAATTTATTATTCAAGTTTTTTATTTTTTTATAAAATAATCCTTAAGATGAACATTTTGTCAAATCCCAAAAAAATATGGCTCTAATCCTTGAGAAGAACATTTTGTCAAATCCCAAAAAAATATGGCTCTACTATTGAGGGCCTTTGCACATGGGAACATTTTGTGCTTAATTCGGAGTGAACGGAGTCGAAAGATCTAAATAATTGGAATTATAATGATCCAGGATTTAACCACCCTTAATTGGGCTAACCATTCCAACAATCCGACCCATCCCGACCCGATCTAACCTAACCTGCGCAACCTACTTTTGAACCTTTGCTCGAAAGATTGAGATCGAGCTGGATTCGGGTCGAGGAGCTCGGGATAAAGGTCTGGCCGAGCCGAACCCTGATAAAAAAGTCTCGAGATGTCGAGTCCAGCCACATTGACCTGCAACCCAATCCAGCACACACGAATTATACCCCTGCATGATCATATATTAGTTTATGCACTAATAAAAACTGCAAAATATCCCATCCTTTGGCCAAAATTTACACTGTTGTTTTGAAATTATAAGATTGCATGTCCTTATATTAATAAGAGTTTCCTTCATTATGTTCAGCATGCAGATTGATGATATTGGGACAATGTAACCTTGTGAAACCTTTGAGTATTTTAGCTATATAGCTGATGCTACATGAAGATGATGCCCCTAAGTTCCAACTCAGAAATCATGAAGCAGAGATTGGAGCATTTGTTAGAGCCACAAGGAAGTCTCTGTAATCCCCTTCAGGAAGACTCTCACAAAGGCATCCTGTAGCTTCTTCCCATATCTCTTTAAAAATGCAGACTTCACCTCTTCCATGCCCACTTGTGCACCACCCAGCACCATCCTCGACAGCAACCTCCTGTCATCATCTGCCCCCTTCAAGCCTGCGTTCAACATCTGAAGCATGCCAGCAAACAAAATAAGCCATTACCTGGAAATCTCGATGCACCAAATGCATCTAACTTGGTCGACGATATGATGGATTAACAGAAGGATGCGATACCTTGGAGTGATACTTGAATGGCTTGTATATACAATCGACAACAAGTCTGAGCGAGTCCTCAAATTCTCCACTGTCCTCTGTCTCGAGTGCCTGGATGATATATGATACGATCGCATAAGTAATTAAGAACTGGATGGTGATGGACTAAAAATAAATGCGAAGTTGGCTTCCGTGCTTGTTTATAATTACCTTGGTGTAATCATGCCCATATATATGTTTGTAGTAGGAGAATGCCAGTTTAAGCTGTGGAATGCTCCTCTTGCTGAACATCTCAAGGATCACAGATTCATTAATGGATCCTCCGTTGCTCCCCTTCCCAGCTTCGTACAGCCTCTTGGCGTCGCACTTGGCGATGTGTGCGCTGACATCATCATGGTGTGATTTGTGGGATGCAGCGAGAGCCACTAGTATCTGTGCAAAACTTTTGTTAATCATTCTATCCAATCATTTCCCCATCAAAGTGGTGCCAAAGATGGTGCAGAAGTTAGAAGGCGCCTCTACTCAGAAAAAAAAAATTCAGTTGAATTCATGGCAAAAGGAAACTATATATATATATATATATAATAGAAACAAGGACTTGATCGATCAGCATACACTTTGGTATGGATGGGATGGCTCAGAGATGATATCTTGGTCCAAGTAGCTCTTGAACTTGGCGAGGTAAGCTTGTTTGATGAAGAAGAGCTGGTTTGATTTCCGATGAGTGTATATCTCGATGAGGGCCTTGTAATCAACATTGCTGCACTCTACTGCATCCCTTGCCACCATGGCATCGCGCTCATGACGCTCGAGCATCCACATGTATAAGATGTTGAACATCTGAACGAGGATATCAAGAAATTTGATAAAAATGCTGTTTGGTGATGACCGAGATGAGAATTTGAACTGAAATGGTATGTTTGTAATGATACGGATCGATTCTAACCTCATTTTTTGGGTTGGCCATCCAGGCCTTGTGAAAGTGTTCGACGAGGTCCTCGTTATACATGGCACGATACGTCTCCTTGATTTGTTGCCTCTCAGCTGGACTTCGGCTTGCCAGAATCTCACCAAGATATTTGAGTTGATTCCATTTTGCATGGATTTCTTGGCAATCATTCTTGCAGCCCGGGCTGATCGATGGACGGGAATTGAGAGCCATCCGAAGACCTCATAGCGGACTTCAGAGTGCTAGAACCAGATATATATATATATATATATTAGAATCATGTTATCAATGCCTTGACGACCAAGGAAGAAACTTTGGCTTTGGGACCACTGATCGAACCCCACAAGAAAAGTGTGGGGCAGCTGTGGAAGTGAGAGAACAATTGGAAAGCAAAGGGTCTTCCATTGCTTTTTTAGTGTTAGAAATGAGGATCATGTTGTTTTTAATGGAATGCCTTACGTGGGTTCCTTGTAAGCTCTGAGTATGATCCTCTCCCTTTAAGTCATACCTTTTCTTGTGCTCTACTTTCCTTCTTTCTTTTTTTTATCACTAGTGACTGCCGTCAAAGCAGGCGCATGATTGATGGCATCGATGATTCATCGAGCACTTTTCTTCTTAAATAGACCCTAAACATTACAAGCACCCCTGACAGTTTCAACTTCGATCGTTACGCTATATCTCATTGCAGCTGATGGTGCTTGATTGATGAAGACCTCTGCACCGCCTGGGACTGAGCTAAGGATAGCATGGGAGAGGATCTATTTTGCTAGATTGATTCTTTGAGCCGACCGGTTGTTCATCGAGGATGATTTCGATACGGTTATAGCCCGGTTACAGGAGCGCCCTGTTTGTGATATGACCGATCATCTTTAATACATAATATCCGTTATCTACTATGAGGGTATGCTGTTTATGACATCAGGCATATCTATCATGAGATGAACGGTGCTGCTGATTGGATTATCTCATTTGTTATATATCATTCACATACATCTTTTTGAAATGATGCATCTACCTTGCCAATGTCCTTCAAGAACATCCTCTTTTTTTTCCTGATCCTTCGAGTTGTATTCATACTCGTTGTATCTGAAACATCTATTTTATCAAAAAAAAAAAAAAAATGCTGCACCATATCCATGTGGCATGATGGTGCGTGTGGATAATTAGCTAAACCATTCCAAGATTTGACAAAGATGCTTATTGGAGTATTGGATTTTTATGACATTTTTTTTCGCATAAGAAGCATTAGAAGCTTAGTTAAGGACCCTTATGTGTAGCTAGAACTGATAGATGAGACCACTGGTGCTAATTATATAGTAAATCACCATCTGTACTGTTATTTAAATGGTGAGAGTATATGGTCCTCATCTCTGTTTAAGCTGCAAACAGGAATAACCTTTCACAGGTACTTCGCGGTTGGAGCTGAGTCGTCCAAATCTTTTATATGGTTTCAGAGCCTCCCACTGGAGGTCAATTGAAGACCAGTCGGAGAATGACGGATCAACTTGGAAGCTAATTGAATCTGAAAGTAAGATTTCAGCTCGATGATTGCCGTTATTTCAGAGAAGGGCCCCTCCTGTCATATTATGCACACTGAAGGTTTGCATGATGATAATTATTTAGCTATTATCTCATTATATATAGCCATTATTTTAACTTTTCATTACATATTAGATAAAAGTAATACTAAAACTTCAAATCTCCCTGGTTTGGAGAAATATATGAATTTGTAAAACTGCATAAAAGGATAGTTCATGACCTGGAAAAACATCTTTTACATTCTGCACGTCACTTCCTATTACATTCATGATGGTAAAAAGCTATCATTATTACTCATTTGCTTTAGTCTCAAAAACCACAGTCAAACTTTGAAAACTATATCAAGACACGCTGCCCCAAGACTAAAATGCAGCATTCTTCTGACTTCTGAGCCACGCTAACCAAAAATGGATTAGATTAATAAAGAACAAACTTCTGAGCCACGCCAACCAAAAATGGATTAGATTAATACAGAACACTAGAAGAACTGGACTAGTTATTTGTTCAAAAAAAACTGGAAAGGAATTGGAAATGTACAACAAATATTTGCCATTGCAAAATATTATATAAAACACACTCCCATTAGACATTCAACTCTCTGTCCACCTCCCACATGTTCATGTGCTTTTTTAATTAGATGTTCTCACAAACAAACAAACCTCGGCAGAGCTCTTTCTCTTCCCTCTTTATTCAAAAGAGGAATGATAACAAGTAGAACATGTTGCTGCAGATTCCAGCTCGGGATGGGTGCTGACCGGCAGAAATCGCTACTGGAGTGGCTTGCAAAACAAAATTCCCATTCAAAGTTAGCTCCAGCAATGACCCTTCGACATTCAAATCAGAGATTTGAAACAGAAGAAAAGCAATGGGCATAGAAAATAGTTACTCATCAAGGATCCTCGATGACTTGGCTATTTATAAAAGAGAATTGAAAAAACAGGCAACTCCGAGAGTATCGAGCCATGATCGCACCTTTACAATATTATAACTCTGATTCATTCCCATCGATGGTGGAAGTCGCTACTACTGGCGATATCGACATAGGATAGCCATTCTTGCAATTTGGATAATCGGCTATTTAAAATCTCGAAGGCGAGCCATGTGAGAATGAGTGCATCAAAAGATCGCACCTAATACCAGCCAAGTAAAGCTATTTCGGCATTAAGTTCGATGTCACTGATAGGCCGACAAATGGATCGATAGACAGGACCGCAGCAAGCTCTAGCTAATGCCTCGGCAACAAGATCTGACCGATAGATAGGTCAATAGCTGGGTGACGAGTTAAGCATCAATTTTCAAAGCCATGTTCCGAAGATATATCCGAAGCATCAAAAATATCTCCGTGAGAAAATAATTACTAGCAAGAACACTTTCACCTTAAAAATCTTAATCCTGAACTCGTGATCATTCATCCCAATCTTCATGTGCATCATCCATGCTTGATTGATGCTGGTGCATATGATGATACAACATTTAGGGTTCCATGTTCCCCAAGTTATACTTGATATAACATGAAACTAGTTTAAAGCTTATGCTGCACTCGAGCCTGCATAACTACAAACCAGACCAAATTTCACGCTAATTATTAGCCATGCCAATTCTTCAGATAACCAGAGGATTCCATTGTAACCAATTGCCTTAATACAAGTAGGTCCCATCCATGAATAATGAGTTATCAGACAAGCCTAAACATGTACTCTGTGGCTTCCTTCATAGTTTTGAATTGGTCCATTGCATATCTGGCTTCCTTCAAGTTATTTAATCATGAAATGTCAAACAAATCTCAAATCAAATCAAATTTTGATCAGATCAACAAGCCCTCTCAAAACCTATAGCAATCCCTTTCTAACCTCCAACATGTTTACTTGCCTCTGCCTAATCACATCTCCTACCTGCTCCAACACATCGGATGTCTAATGTGTTGTTCCCATGGATTTTTACAAAGATTCCTTCCTCAAAATTCTACAATGAACTGGGAAGACCTGTTCTCATTGCAGGCATACACTTTGTAATTGACTATAAATTATACATAGTCATAAAAATCATAAGGTTTCCTTGAAAGATTTACAGTTATAATTATGTGATTTCTTTAAAACCTTTCAGAAAACTTGATGACCATGCTACATGTATTAAAGAAAAACATACTGCATATTAGTAATATTCATTCTTAACAGCCAGAACATCTTGTGTTCATGGTTAAACCCAATGCTGATAATATCGAATCCATGAACCTTCACCTCACCAAAAACAATTACTTCTTGTCATCCTGAAGAAAACAAATTATATAACAGCAGAACTCGGAAGTGGGGCATCTGACACAATGACTGCTGGCTAAGATGCAAAGGTACATGTCTGAGAAACCCAATGAACAAATGTTTCATTCATTGTCATTGGCCTCCATAAAGAGATATTTGACCATTCAAACAGTAATATTCCTTGGTTCCCATCAATTTTGAAGTAAGAAGAGGTGAGAAACAAAAATTATCTAATGAGGAAACTTCCCTCAACATTTGTCTTTTATCTATATATATATATATATAAAGGTGACTCTATTCATTGGCTATATGTACTCAAACTCATCATCATTTGCCAGTCAAATCAAATTGAAATAACTAAAAAGAGAGAAAAGAAATATAGTCTACATGGGAACTTCTCTCAGCATTTTTTTCCTCGCTTCATTTCTTGTATGAGGTGACTTCTATTCATTGACTATATACTTCTTTAGAACCAAAACTTCATTCTTGTTTTGAAAATTTTGAGAAGCCTCCGACTCTTAAGGACACAATAAGATGGATCACCATGTTCTAGTTCATCAATAAAATAAGGTTACTTGCAGCCTCTGCTAGAATAGAAATAATCAAGCTCAGTCTAAAAAATATATCAGATGATGAAAATTTACAAATTTAATTTGCAACCAACTTGAGCAATAAAGTGAGATCACCCTGAATCTTCACTAAGATCCAAAAGAGTTCCTGAGTGCTTTGTACATCATATGAATCATGGAGAACAGTAAAAAAAAATTTTCTAACAAGCTTAACAAAATCTGGAAATCTGAACACCGGATGGCAGCATAAGCTGACCATTAAAATATTGGATCATAAAACATAATTTAAAATTAAAGGTAAAAGTAAGTAGGTTTTATGGAAGGAACAAAGATGACCTATATCTTGGAAACCACTGCTACTGATGTTGCTGATGAATCAAAGCTAATAGACAATGGCTGGATACAATAGTCTTAACTGAATAGCTTGCCTAATTTCAATCAAAGTACGAGAGCTTTTTTTGTCTCAACTAAAAAAGGGTATAAATTGGCTTTAAATTAGGCCTACATAACATTGCCGGAATTTCTGAAGTCTCCCTGCATAATTATGAAGATAATAATCCAGAAATTGTCCTGAAGATTTCAAGCTATGCATTTAATTTTTTTAAAAAAAATAAAAGGAAAAACTGGGAAGCTTTCAATTATCAAAAGAGTTTTGGTATTTAAATATAATTAAAGTACACTTTCATCTTGTTTTCTAAACTGTGTCAAGAACTAAGGACCTGAACCCTTAAACATCGGGAAACCAACCAATATGTCAAATATCACATTTCACAACCCTGAATACAACCAGCAAAGAAGCATGTCTTGCCATTCCACATACAAAATAACAATATATATCCAACCTGCATTAAAATTAACATCACTGAAAAGTCAAGAAACGTATGGCTAACCTCTCCTGAAGCACTGTACTTAATAATCATTCTATGTTTAAAAATATATGGTTCATGGAAGTTGTGTGGTTCCTTAACTATTCTACCAAAGAATACTCTAGAGTATGCTATAGGCACTTCTCATAATATTTTTCTACTATAGGTACTAAATGCATAAAGTTTTGACATACATATAGAAACACCTGACTATTTTTTTCAGTTTTCTGACACGACCTACCATCTTATAAAAGGACAGCACCACCACCACCAGTGCCATAAATGCACTCTATGTTGAATCCTGTAGAAGTATATATGCAGAAAGAAGAAATAGCATGTTGAGTTCAGTTATCTTTTAGGTTGAGCATATATGAAACATTTTCTTGATTCAGAGATGATCATAATCTAAGTCACAGTTGAGTTCACAATTTACCACAGAAGCCTTTCACCAAGGATCCAAGACATCGTAATATAAAGGAGAGAATAACTGTCATGACCTAATTCCAGCATGTATCTGAACTGAATAGACAGCTAATACTTTTCCATTCCTAATGTGCAACAAAAGGCTAGGGAACAACTTCCCATAGCATCTGTCAAAAACTGCAAAACATCATATAAATAATAAGTTCTAAGCATGTTTTTTTTCTCACAAAAAAAAGCTTGACGTAGATGAATAAACATAATACCTTTCAGTTTACAGTCACAATTTCACAATGAGATCAAATAAAAATTATTATGCTCTTCAACATGTTTCAAGATTTGAATCAATGCTCACTGACTTCGGAAATTACACAGACAAACTCTACCACAGGCAAAACCCAATTTGGAGGACACTTGAATTAAAGTGAAGAAGAGAGGTAAATATCAGCAGAACAACAGTTGAGTTCAATAAAGAACCCAAAACACATTCAGTGTAATTTAAATAAGACACCTGCTTTATTCAATGCGGACTATATTATAATTCATATGCTTGAATTTGCAAATCTCCTCAAAGAAATCATCAGCACTTTCATGGCAGTTCTTCATCTGAGAAATTCTAATAACCATGTGGCACAGCTTCGCACTGTACATAACCAATGACTCCAGAGTGTTCAGTTTTTGCTCTGCATTCAGTGGTGATCTCACCGTGATGAGAACCTCCTCCAAGCAAGGAATCACAAATCTCGAATCCAGCTGCAATATGAGAAAAGAAAGAATTTTTTTAATAAAAAAAAAAATCATAAGTGCCTCCCTTCACTAACCAATTTAATTCAAAAGTAGTGAATACTGGAAATGCACAATTCCTCACATTTTTTAGGCTGTTCTTTTGGCACAGTGCAGCAAACATTGCTCCATGAATCTCAAAGTTATTCAGTTTCGGATGGTTATTGAAGAACTCAACCAAATCAATCTCTGGAAAAGGTTGAAGTGTGTCGAAATCCCCACAAAATTCAATCTTCATAACAAGGTGTTTCACCTCACTTGCACACTGTAGGACAGAATGTATTGCACTCCAGCTCCATTGGACCCCTCTGAGGGACAAGTAGTCCAGGTCTGGAAGCTTTCCCACATCCACCTTGTAGACTCTACCTAAAGAAATTTCATTGCAATAATTTAAATAGGTAAGTATACGTAGCTCAACAAAAAGAAAATTCTAATAAAAAAATCCCAGTGCAACACCTAGTAGTTTCTAACACGGTTTAAATTTTAGTGAGTGCATCATAA
Source organism: Areca catechu (assembly GCA_021397845.1). Lineage (NCBI taxonomy): Eukaryota > Viridiplantae > Streptophyta > Magnoliopsida > Arecales > Arecaceae > Areca > Areca catechu. The sequence continues at coordinate 19,396,679 of CM038052.1, read as the reverse complement.
ACAGCAACTATAGTAGTTTATAACTAAAGAATGGGTCTGAGTTCTAAGAACAACAATCAGCTAAGAGTTCCATCAATTTCATCAGAACAACAAATAGATAAAGTTCACACATGCCATCACTTTAAACTCCACAAAGAACATTCTAATCCAATTGTGCAAACAATTCTACACAATCACCTGTATTTTTTGCAATGCAGAGACTTCTAAGGCAATGGTTCGGGCTTACTCGCACCCAGCTGAAACCTTGGACCTCAAGCACCAGAAGGCTCGGCGAGCTGAGCAAGAGCGAGCAATTCCCTGGACCCAAGAAATCCAGCCTGCACTTCTCCAACCACTCCAATTCGATCGACACCGAGCCAGCCCCATCACACCCCAGCAGTGCCAAGTCAGTCAGGTTTGGGCAAGCATGCACCGCATCCTTCAACACGCTGTCCCTCAGCGTCGCTCCAATAATCTCCAGCGTGCGGAGCCTCTGGAAGGTGCTCCAGTTGGGGGACCTGGTCATGGAAACACCCCAAAGCTTGAGGGCCTCCAACCCTTTTGCCACATCAATGCAGTCGAGCCGGTTGGAGCCCTCCGCTCCTCGGCCCGCTTTCTCCGCGGCAGCGTCCATCCGGAGCTCCAGAACACGGAGGAAGCGACTGCAGGAGGAGAGCCAGGAGGCGAGGTTTGAGGCCGAGAAGGGGCAGTAGATGACGAGCTCCTCGAGCCGGAAGGCCGAGCAGATCATGCGGCCGATGGTGGCATCGGCCTCGGCACGGGGCATAGCGTCGAACGAGTTGCGGGGGAAGTAGAGGGAGGGGATGAAACGGGTGGCCTCCTTCCACTGCTTCGAGACGCATGTGCACGCCGCGATGTCTCGGGCATTGCTCTGAAGGGAAAGGAAGTGCTGGACAATCGCATCAGGCACCGAGTTCATCTCTATCAGAACCTGCAAACGATCAAAATTACAAAGCCAATGTGAAGTTTGATCTACAAATAGCTACCAGAGATTCCACTTCAAAGAGATGATGGATGAGTGTTTGAGAGAATGCCTAAGTCAAAAAAGCTAGATTTCTTAAGCAGGTAAAGTTGAAGCGATTTTTTTTTTTTAAAAAAACATAAATCCAAATGTGCATTTGAAGGAGATTGAAATCTGAAAACAAGGAAATAAAACCAAACCCACTTACAAAAAAAAAAAAAAAAAAAAAGGTGATCATAGAAAACAGATTTTGGGCATTCAAGCAAGAATCCCAATAGATCAGACAGTATCTTACAATGCCAGAACAACAACAACAATAATAATAACGACAAGACATCATAGATTACAACACCAGTCAGAATAAGAGTTCTCAAACAGGAAAGACCAATGGATGATCCTCCTATTGTTATGCTGGTAGTGACAAGGGAACTCAAAAGTAACCCTCAACACAATCAAAAAGGAAGTAAAGAAGACATTTGTACGAAAAAAAAAAACACACTCAACACAATCAAAAAGGAAGTAAAGAAGACATTTGTACGAACAAAAAAAAAAAAAAAACACCCTCAACACAATCAAAAAGGAAGTAAAGAAGACATTGCTACCAAAAAAAAAAACTAAGGCAAGACCTACCAAAAAACGAAACAAAGGAAAAGGAGCGCAGAAAAGGCACAGAGATGAGACCTTGTAGAACGAAAACGAAGGGTTGGTGGATGGAGATGAGAAATGGGATGGCCTGGAATTGGAAAAATGTGTGCTCTATTTGAGCCTACCCTACAACAATAACATGAAAAGATCTAGAGGGGGATAGAATACATTGCTCTCCTACAGCAGTAGCGTATATAAATATGGCCCCCTTTACTTATTACCCAAACAAACGAAAGTAAAAAAAAAAAACACCCAAAGGCGCGTTTAGATTGAGGTACGTGCGGGCCGCATGAGGCCATTTCAAATTTTAAACCGTGTGGGCTTGACCCCTAAAATTTTTTTTTTCGAGTTAGAGAGAGATGGAGAGCTATTAATAAGAGAGGAGGGAGGGAGGGAGGGAGCGAGGAGTGGGCATCGGCCCGCTTTCCTCCGCTTTTCGAATTTTCGACCGTTCGCCGGGCTCGTTGGCGTGCACGGTCCGGATGAATCTTTCTTCCAGACCGCCGCATAAAACTTCTACGGGAGAATATGATTTGCCAGGTATCCGTTGCTCGCGGAGAAAATCTCATCCGCTTGATTACGGTGTCTCGTCTTGCACATAGAGATCGGTATGCGAGAGTCCGTATTGTCCCTGCGAAACAGGTTTTTTGAACTTAAAAACTTTGAAACGTCTGAATTATTTACGCCGTCATCCGCCCTCGTGAAATTTTAAAGCCTCCTCGGTTTTGTGTGGAAGGGGAAGAACCAAGACTGGCTGCATCCGATTTAATCAAAAGACGGGGCGATTCTGTACCCAAAATAGATATGACGGTGTGATTAAATTAGTAGTAAAGATGGTCCAAGAGGGCTTTTGGGTTCATTGTTCCCACTTGATTTCCCTTGATATGAATATGAATATGGGAGGCAATAAAAGCGTTCAAGGTTCAAAGAGTGCTTTCTAGATATCAAGAAATGGCCAATTTAACTTTAGATTTTATCTAAGAAATCATGGTTGTCGAGTGTTCTATTTCCTTAGGGCAGTTCACGATAAAGTGTCCAAACTATCTGCAGTACTGCTGGATAGCATATAAGAATAATGGCTCTTTCAAGTTGACTCCATTGTTTAAGCACCAAAGGTTTTGATGATGACAGTAGACTCTCAAAAGATAAATCTCTTGGAGTGGATCTTTTTTAACTCTTTGTTGGCAATAGATATCATCACCATGTCAAACACGAGCATCTCCTGTTGGATCTCTAGCTGAAGGTTACTACTTCACAATTCATTCTTTTGCTGCTCAATCCCAACGATTTTTTTTTTAAAAAAAATATTTAATTAAGATCCTTGATTATTAATGTACTATATCATGTTTCAAGGAAAGCATCCAGCTTATTACACATAATTAGAGGTTGAAATGCTTGCAGAGCTTTCACTTCATGTGTTCCTGTTTAGCCATTAGTGGGTCACTGGTCATTGGATAATTAGCTTTTTAGAGGTTGTTTGGATGTCTGTGTTTTCCTAGAACAGATAAGCATAAAACCTTACTTTTTGTAAATCAAATTTTATGAAAAATTAAACATGAAGCTTTTTTTCATAGAGCTCACTTTTTAGGTTCATGACTTGTTGATTTTGGCAAAAGTCATTTTTATAAAACTAATTTATTTTGGACTATTTATGTAATATTGGGCTTGAGCTGAAGTCGGCAGGCCCAACCGACTTCAACCCAAATTGATAAAAAAAAGAAGACCGAATGGGATGACGATGAGAAGAGACCGAAACAGGGGAGGAGTTTTCTCCCTCATCCGACCGGAGTTTCCATCGGGGGTCTCGATGGAAGAGTCGTGAGGGGAGTGGGAGGTGATCGGCGACGGGTTTTGGAAGGATTGGAAAGCGTTGGATGGTTGTTGAGTTTCAAACGGCGAGGGAATTCATCGTTGATTTTCTTTTAAAAGCTCCACACTGTCGCCTCATCGAGCGCCTCCACGCACTTTCTTCCTCTCCGACGAGCGACCGGGAACTCTCCAACGCCGGCCGGTGTGTCCTTTTCATTTATTTTCAATTTTTGGGAGGATTTTTTATGACTTTTCTTGGGTTTCCATTTCGGTTTTGGAGCCTTTCATCGTCGTCGCCGCCGCCTGCCTTCGGTCCGTGAAGCCTTTGCGACAACCACTCCTTGGTTGCCGGCAAACTGGGAGGAGGCCGATTCGGCCGGGCCGAGAGAGAGGTAGGGGGGATGGTTCGGAAGGGAAGAAAGAAGAAAAGAAAAGAGAAAGAAAGAAATAAGGGAGGGAAGAAAAGAAGAGAGGAAAGAAAAAAAAGGAAAAAATAAGGAAGAGAGAGAAAGAAGAGAGAGAAGGAAGAGGAGAGAGAATCAAGGGATTTTCTCGAGATTCGTAAAAATTGGAAATTTAGATTTTTAATAAAATTATTTATTAATGTAGAGAATCAATCTCCTGAGCAGGAAGGAGTTGCGCAGATTTCGGGTACAGACTAATTCATGTGTAGATAATTGAGTTTTTGAGAAGTAATGATTCTGGACCCGATCACCAGTATATATATATATGTGTGTGTGTTTATTATTTAGTTGCCTGATTTGATCCGAATATACATATGTTTATATGCATGGGTGCTTTCGGTTAGCATGATTGATTTCCCAAATATAAATGGATTTGTTAATATTGTTATTTGTGTTTTATTTTAATATACCATGGTTATCAAGTGATCTTTGAAATGAGTTGGATCGTGATATCAGTTATTGGAAAATGACGTGTTTTGATAAGATGATGTGAAAAGATAAGTGTTAACGGTGTTTGGACTAACCATGCCACGGAATCGTGGTTATATAACCAGAGCGGGCTTAGCACGTGAGCCTGGTCATGGGCAGGTTGTACATGGTCAATTACATAGCCATAGCGGGCTTAGTACATGAGCCTGGCCATGGACAGATTGTACATGGTCGATTATGAGATTGCCAGTCATAGGCTGGAGTGTGATATATAGTGTGCCAGTCACAGGCGGGAGTGTGACAACAGTATGCCAGTCACAGGCTGGAGTGTGACCGTGGCTAGTCCAGAACCCTAAAAAAGAGGAAAAGTCAATGAAAACATATAAAAGAAATATAATATTATGAAAGGTTTTGATATGTGATTGGTTTTTTGGATTGTGTGACCGAAAAATTTATCGTTTTATGTTATATGATTATGATTTTGCTGCTTTCAGTTTTTTTATATTAATACTGGTGTGATTGTATGGGAATTTTACTGGGCTGTAGAGCTCACAACCCTACTTTCTTCTTTCACAAAATCGTGCAGATATTCGGGCTTGATGAAGAATGAGATCTTTTGAGGTAATTGACTCTTGTGTACCTAGACCTTGCATGATCTCTAGAATAAAATCTAGGATTTGTGCAGCCGGTCGCGTAGCCGATTCCGATGTTGGATTCGGGGTATGACAATTTATAAACTTGTTTTATTAAAACTTGTGAACCAAATAGGCCCATGGAGTCTCCCACAAATTCGAGCAAAACTCTTGAGATCTAACTATACAAATTAGATAAGTCTAATTTGGTTTCAAGATGTCGTACCACTTAAAGGGCTCATCAAAGGAAAGGATTCAATCCTAAAATGTGGTAGGATTGATATGCCTTCGTAGTCGCGATCTTCAAACTAGTTTGTTTAGAGATTCATTCATGCAAACGATCCCTATATATATTTTGGTCACCTCTATTTCTTCTTATTAGGTAATGGACATCATAGTCACTATCACCATCTTGATTCAATGATCTACGAAAGTGAATCTGCAAGCATCGAGCTCATGGATGATAATTTTGCAATGCAACTTCGTTAAAGCTCGAGATTTGTATATGTTGCTATACTTGTTGGATGGTGTCAAGCACTTCGCCATGGTTGCGTTTGGCTGCGCCACACAATTTTTTATTTAATCAAAGACATGGTCATCCTGTACCTACAAAAAAATACAAGGTGATCAAATTAGTAAAGATAGTCCAAGAGGGCTTTTGGGTTCATTGCTCCACTTGAGTTCCCTTGATATGGATATGGGAAGCAATAAAAGCGTTCAGGTCCAAAGAGTTCTTTCTAGATGTTGACGCTGAATCTCCGTCGACCGGATGGAGTGATCCTTTCGCTGGACCGCTACGAATCAGAACCTGCAAAATAGATCCCTGACCGGAGGTTTTCCGGCAGGGGACACTCCGATGCTAAAGTCAGAAGAGACCCAAGCAACAGCAGAATAAAAAGCTTATAGAAGCAAGGATGGGGAAGAAAGAAATCGAAAAAAAAATGTCCAAGAAAAGAGTCCGGATCCCCTGAGTGTCTCCTCTTACCAGTATTTATAGGCTCCAACGTAACTACTTACGGTTATGGAGGTTGACAAGCACAACCACTTCTTAACTGCAAGTAGTGGCTGTCGGAAAAGCCGTTACACCCCGGGTTTGTTCAATCTGAGGCTTCAGACCACGTGGGCGGTTGCAACAACCCAAACAAATTTCAACTGTTTGTCCAAGAACCCCACGTGCTCCAGAATCCTCCTTTTTTAAGCATAGATCCGAAGTGATATTTACATTATCTTTAGTAGTACTCCTGAAGGGAATGTTAGCTTCATACTTCGGATCTTACTTAGACGTGATAAAAATAAACACTTACAATCTTTAGGTTGAAGAAATAAAGTCGAAGATATTTGTTCGAGAGATCAAGTCTTCGGATCAAGACAATTGCACGAAGCTGGAGACATTCAACATCATCTTCGGACTGAGATAAAAATACATAGCCGAAGACCCAGAGTATAATATCCTTTAGACAATAGGCCAAAGATAATAAGCATGGTCTCCGGACAAAATAATAATATGAAGCCGAAGACATAGAGAAAGCATCCTGGATCATAGATACGAAACCGTATATTTTAGGCATAGTCTTCGGATTAATATGGATGCACGAAACTGAAGATAATAAATAGTTTGCTTCCTAGAAAATCAAGCATGGTCTTCGGGTCGAGATAATGATATGAAGCCGAAGACTTAGGGTTAATAACGAGAAGACAACAGTGTGAAGCCGAAGACTCCTCTTGCCATCTGATATAACTTATAAAATAAAGAATGATTAATTAATTGAAATAAAATATTGAATCATATTTGGATTTCGGGCTTCAAATCATTTTCACTTGATTCACTACCAGCTAGGAATCGGAAAAAACTTTGATTCTTTTGATCTCCAATTTTTTGGAGATTCTAAGCCCAGTAATGAGTGCTTCATACTCTGCCTGATTATTCGATGCTTGGAAAGAAAACCGAAGAGCATATTCAATAACCTGCCCATTCGGACCAGCAAGAATTAAACCTGCAACACAACTGTCGGCGTTTGAGGCACCATCAACATGTAACATCCAAATGAACTCTGGACTGTCTTCGGCTTTTTCCTCTTCGGTCTTTGATTATCCTCTTCAGATCCCCATGTGCACTCAGCTATAAAATCAGCCAAAACTTGTGCTTTCATTGCTGATCTAGGTTGATAATTAATATCAACTCCTCCAATTTAACAGCCCACTTGGCTATCCTCCTAGAAGTATCAGGACAATGAAGAATGGCCTTCAAAGGCTGATCCGTTAAAACCACGATAGAATGAGCTTGAAAATAAGGCTGAAGATGCTTTGCTGCTACCACAAGCGAAAAGATAATCTTTTGCACTCTAGGGTATCGGACTTCTGCCTTATGTAACACTTTACTAGTGTAGTAAATTGGTTTTCTGCACATGCTTGGTGTCTTTCCGCACCAAAACTGAACTAACTGCCTCATCAGTGGTGGATAGATATAAGTAGAGTGTTTCTCCTTCACAGGGCTTAGAAAGCAATGGTAGACTTTCCAAATATTCCTTCAATTTGTCAAAGGCGACTATGCTATCTTCTATCCACTCAAAATTCTGAGTCTGGCGTAGAACTTTGAAGAAGGGTAAATACCTTTCTGCAGAGCGAGAAATAAATGACTCAAAAAGGCAATTCTTCCTGTTAGTCTTTGAACTTTTTCTTGCAAGTAGGATGCCTCATAGTCGAAGAGCATGTGTCTTTTCTGGGTTAGCCTCTATTCCTTGCTTGGTAACCAAGTATCCCAGGAACTTCCCTGAGGTCACACCGAAGACGCATTTGGTTGGGTTTAGTCTCATCTGATGGCGTCTGAGAGCATCGAAAGACTCTTTTAGATCTGAAATATGGTCGGACTCGTGAAGACTTTTCACAATCATATCATCAACATAAGCTTCCATATTTCTCCCAATCTGGTTTTTGAAAACTTATTGATGAGCCTTTGAAAAGCTGCCCCAGCATTCTTCAAGCCGAATGGCATTACCTTATAGCAGTAAAGTCCTTTTTCAGTGATAAAAGTTGTCTTCTCTTCATCTTCAAGGTTCATTTGGATCTGATTGTAACCTGAGAAAGCATCCATGAAGCTCAATAATTGATGACCGGCAGTAGCATCAACTAGCTGATCATTTTTGGCAATAGAAAATTATCCTTCGGGCATGCTTTGTTGAGATCAGTGTAATCTATGTAAATTCTCCACTTGCCATTTGACTTCTTCACCATGACTACATTAGCAAGCCAACTTTGGTACTGAACTTCTCTTATAAAGTTAGCTTTTAATAATTTGTCAACCTTTTCATCAATAACCCTCTGCCTTTCTGGAGCAAAATTTCTCTTCTTCTGCCGAACGGGTTTATAATTAGGAGAGACTTCTAGGCAATGTGTAATTACATTGGATGGGATTCCGGGCATATCCGAAGCTGTCCAAGCAAAATATCAGCATTATCTTGAAGAAAGATAATTAATTTTACCTTCGATTCTTCATTGAGCAAACTGCCAATTTGTAGCTGCTTGGTAGGATCGTCTTCGAATAAAGGTATGAATAGTGTTTTTTTCCACCGGTTCTCCGCCGTCTTCGGACTCATCTCGAGGATCTAGCTGATCAAGTGTTAGCGATTTGGCCAGTTGTTTGTCTTGAATTGTCAAACATTGATAAGCAACACTTTGATCTCCTTTTGCTTCCCCGATGCCCGTTCTGGTAGGAAATCGTACCAAGAGATGGTATGTGGAAACAATAGCTCGGAATTTGTTTAGTGCCGGATGCCCCAATATTGCATTATAGGACGAAGAGGTTCTAGCCACAATAAAATTGATGGAAAGGGTTCTTTGATATGGTTCAGACACAAAAGTCATATGTAAAATTGTTTCTCCTTCTACCCCAACTTGATTTTCGCCGAAGCCTGTAATTGGAATAAGAGAGTTTCGCAATCTATGCCCAGATAACCCCATTCAAACAAATGCATCATACAGCAAAACATCAACTGAGCTTCCTTTATCAATCAAAATTCGTTTTACATCAAAGTTGGCAATGACTGCCGAGACTACTACAGGGTCATCATGGGGGAGTTGAACTCCCTAAATATTCTCATTAGAAAATGTGATGGAGTTCTTTCCCTTCAATCTCTTTGGAACATTCTCTTCAGCTTCGGCACTCCAGGTTGATGGTAGATGGAGCATTCTAACATCTCCACTAGTTGGCTTCTGATATGGCAGGTCGGCTTCATCGGATATTTTGGGAATAGTAATGGCTTCAGCTTGAGGCTTAGGACGGTGACATACTTTCTCAAATAGCCCCTCTTTATGAGATCTTCAATGGCATCCCGAAGCTAAAAGCAATCATCAATGTTATGGCCATGATCCTGGTGGAATCTACAGTATTTGCTTTTGTCCCTCGTTTTTGCTGGTGTCTTCAAGGGACGTGGCCTTTGGAAATACTTTTCTTTTTCTATTTCCAGCAGAATCTTCTTCCTAGATAAGTTAAGGGGAGTATAAGTATCAAAGTGATTGTTCTGCTGCCTGGGCCTAGGACTACGCCTAGGGGCCAAAGAGTTATTAGAGGAACTGGGCATATTTGGTCCTTTAGTATTCTTCTTCTTAGAAGGGAATCTCCCTTCTGCCATTCTTCGGCACGCCACCTGCTCCTCAGCGCCTGCATACTTCTGAGCTCTTACCAACAGTTCGGCATAGCTCTATGGAAACCTCTTATCCAGGGAGAAAGTAAATCTAGACGATTTCAAGCCTTTTTTCAAGGCAGACATTGCCACATGCTCATTCAGATTAGGGAATTCCAATGTGGCTGAGTTGAAATGGCGAACAAAGTCCTTCAAATTTTCTCCCTCCTGCTGCTGGAGAAGAAACAAGCTATCGGTATTCCGCGGCATTTTCTGGCATGTCCTGAAGTGCGAGACGAACTGCCATTCTAACTTAGAGAAAGAATGAATTGTCTTCGGCGGGAGGCTTGAGTACCACATTCAAGCAGACCTCTTTAAGTAGCAGGAAAGGCTAGGTAATAAAGAGCATCGTAGCTCCTTGGACCATCATATGAGCCTTATAGATCTCCAAATGGTCAAGAGGATCTGAGGTCCCATCGTAAGCTTCCAACTGTGAAATCTTAAAGTGCCTTGGGATAACTTTCGCCATTATATGATCAGAAAAAGGGATTGCGAGTTGAAAGATGTAACCTCATCACTTCTTCTTAGATCTACGACTCTTGCAATCTGTGCTTGCATGGATTTAAACCTCTCTTCAAATTCGCAATTGATCTCCTTCTGCCTATCCTCCTTCAAAGCAAGATTTCTAGAAGAAACAGAGGGAGATCGCCGAACTCTTTTCTTCCCATTGTGATCCCAGGCTTGTCGATCTGATGGAGAAGCATGGCGACCACGGGATGACTGAACTTGTGAAAAGCTGGGAGTGATTTTCTGAGGTCGACCCTCTTTCAAAGATTGATGGCCGGAGGGTGAAACTGTTGGAGGTGGTGGCTGCCTTTGAGCTACAGCCTCATGTAGATGTTGAACCAAAGCTGTCAAGGGTTCAATTTTGTTCTGAAGATCCTCGAGCTGTTGCTGGCCCACCATTATCATGGGAGGCCCTCCTTGATCTGCTGGGAAATTACCTGTTGGAAGGTCATTTCTTGGTTGCTCCTGGCTTGTGGAAGCATTTCGGGCTTTCCCTTTCACCATTTTTACTTCGAGTAAAGCTTTTCTTTGATCAAGGGAAAAAAATCCTTCCCCTACCTGGCGCGCCAATCTGTTGACGCTGAATCTCCGTCGACCGGATGGAGTGATCCTTCCGCTGGGCCGCTACGAACCAGAACCTGCAAAACAAATCCCTGACCGGAGGTTTTCCGGCGGGGGATACTCCGATGCTAAAGTCAGAAGAGATCCAAGCAATAGCAGAATGAAAAGCTTATAGAAGCAAGGATGGGGAAGAAAGAAATCGAAAAAAAAATGTCTAAGAAAAGAGTCCGGTTCTCCTGAGTATCTCCTCTTACCAGTATTTATAGGCTCCAACGTAACTACTTACAGTTATGGAGGTTGACAAGCGCAACCACATCTTAACTGCAAGTAGTGGCTGTCGGAAAAGCCGTTATACCCGAGGTTTGTTCAATCTGAGGCTTCAGACAACGTGGGCGGTTGCAACAACCCAAACAAATTTCAACTATTTATCCAAGAATCCCACGTGCTCCAGAATCCTCCTTCTTTAAGCATAGATTCGAAGTGATCTTTACATTCTCTTTAGTAGCACTCTTGAAGGGAATGTTAGCTTCACACTTCGAATCTTTCTTAGACGTGATAAAAATAAATACTTACAATCTTTATGTTGAAGAAATAAAGTCGAAGTATTTGTCCGAGAGATCAAGTCTTCGGATCAAGACAATTGCACGAAGCTGAAGACATTCAACATCGTCTTCAGACTGAGATAAAAATACGAAGCCGAAGACCCAAAGTATAATATCCTTTAGACAATAGGCCAAAGATAATAAGCATGGTCTCTAGACAAAAATAATAATATGAAGCCGAAGACATAGAGAAAGCATCCTGGATCATAGATACGAAACCGTATATTTTAGGCATAGTCTTCGGATTAATGTGGATGCACGAAATCGAAGATAATAAATAGTTTGCTTCCTAGAAAATCAAGTATGGTCTTCGGGTCGAGATAATGATATGAAGCTGAAGACTTAGGATTAATATCGAGAAGACAACAGTGTGAAGCCGAAGACTCCTCTTAACATCTGATAGAACTTAAAAAATAAAGAATAATTAATTAATTGGAATAAAATAGGGTATCATAACACTAGATATCAAGAAATGGCCAATTTAACTTCAGTCTTTATCTAAGAAATCATGGTTGTCGAGTGCTCTATTTCCTTGGGGCTGTTCACAACAAAGTGTCCGAACTATCTGCACTTTTGGATGGTGTATCACTTCTCATCCACCGGATTCCCTGCAAGAATAATGGCTCATTCAAGTTTACTTTTAAAATGCTGAGCATAGGTAGAGGCTTCATCTGTGCAAATCTGAGCATTTTGAATCGAACATTACCTAACGGAATGAAGACCTACGGGGATAGCTATATTGGAATTTATCTCCCCTATCCTTTTTTTCTTACCAAAAAAAAAAAAAGAAAAAGAAAAAAAAGGTAGAGGCTCCATTGTTTAAGCACCAAATGATTTGACTAGAAAATAGACCATTAAAAGGATAAATCTCTCAAAGTGGATTTTTTTTTGCCTCTCAGTTGGCGATTGATCTCATCACTGTGTCAAACACAAGCGTCTCCTATTGGATCTCTAGATGGAAGCTACTTCTTTATCATTCATTCTTTTGCTGCTCAATCACAAGGAAGTTTTTTCTTTTTTTTTTTTGGTAATAATCAAGATCCTTGAACTTATTAATGTACTATTAGGCTGATACAAGTATCTCGATTATATCAGGATATTGATTATAAGAATCTCTTTGCCTCAAGTTATAATGAGTTCCGAAAATAAACCCATTTCCACGAGAAAAGATTTTTTGATATTTTTTTGAGATACATGCAGTTTTGAGGATGTGCAAGGATCTATCAAAGCTGTGTCTTGAGCATTTTGGATTCATTGTTAGACTTTGGAACAAATTAAGCCTGAAAGAAATTGGAACAAGAAAGTTTAGTAGTGTGGCTCTGCCACGTCCTTCCCTTGTCAATATTTTGGCATATCCATGAAACAGTTACTAAAAAAGAAGAAGACATATCCATCAAAACTAATTCAAGTTGGCACGTATCAAAAGCACAATTACCAGCCCAAAATTCAATTTTTAAATGCCACATGTCAGTGTTGTATGACCAACAGGAATTCAGAAGTGGCAGCACAATGATGCAGAGGGCAATGGCATGATGGCATAGAACTATTCCCAAATAAAGCAACTAATTTTCAGAGCAAGAAATACACACACCACTTTGGTCATTAACACAAGAAAAGTTCCGAAGCATTTGGAAGCCAAAGATCAATCAACTTGGAGAATAATAAGTACCGTTAAACATTGTTATCTTTACAAGCTACTCTTGGTTTTTCCCATATATTCAATGAGCCAAGTTTGTGATTGTTATACCCAATCAGCTTTTTTCTGAACCGGACCGGAGCCCACAACCTTTCGGCCGGAGCAGATCAAGGGTCTCGCTGACCCACTCCTGCTGAAGTCCGGCTGACCCACTTCTGCTGAGGTCCGACCGACCCACTCCGGCAAAGGTCCGAACGACCCGCTGTAGCAAAAGTCCAACCGATCCACTCCGAAGGTCCAACCGACCCACCTTCTGCAGTACTTCATTTGAAGGCTCCAGAAGCCCCTTCCAGCTGGTACCAGAATTCTGTTACAACAGATTCCACGACGTGGCCACGTCCTGGTGCCACTTGGCCATTATCCTGATTCTCCTAGGGGCAAATCGGACATTCCTAGTCTACCTCCTAACATAATTTGGCAGCATTCCGTGCTTATATAAGGTAACGGGGGCTACGAATGCAAGCTAAGTATTCTCTTCCTGCTCCATTATATCTTTGATTCCTCCATTCTGTTGCCCCCAAGCTCCCGCTATCTTAAGCATCGGAGTGTCCCCCGCCGGAACACCACTGGCCCTTGGGGACCCTTTTTGCAGGAACCGGGAGAAGAGCGCTCCAACCAAGCCCACCTGAGCCTAGTCCGGGAGAAGTTGCAGCAACAGATTGGCGCTAGAGAAAGGGGCTGAACCTTCGTTCCTGTGTTCCCTTCTCTAAAAGGAGGAATCCATCCACCAGGAAGAACAATGGCAAAGTGAAGAGCTCATAACACCTCCGCCAGAAGAGGTCTCTCCATCCAGAACGGAAGGACTTCTCAGGAAGAATGACATTGCTGAGCCCACCATCACTCTGGGACAACAGCAGTTCCAGACCCTCCTAAACTGTATTGACATCCTCGCTGTCGTGGTTCAAAACCTCTAGGAAGCAGCTATCAATCAGCAACGGTCACCTGCAGTGTCTCGCACCAACCACCAGCCTGCTACTGAGGAAAGCCGACGGTGTGAAGTCCCTCAACCCCATTCCTACGATGTTCCCGAGCTCCGAAGGTCCCAAAGGGCACATGTTGATGGGAAGAGAGTGAGGTCCGCCTCATCCTCCTCCGCTGACTCAGTCCCCGACGGTGGCCAGTACTGTAGCGAGGTCCCGAGTGACTACATTAGCAAACTCCGATGCATGGAGGAGCAGATTGCTGTGCTGGTCGATTGACAAAAAGCTGACGGGGGGCAGCCGTAGGCGTACGGCTCCCGTCCATCTTTTTCTGCCAAAATCATGAGGGAGCCTATCCCCCGCCACTTCAAGATTCTACAGGTGGACCCTTATGATGGCACCACCGATCCACTGTACCATCTAGGCACCTACCAGGCCCACATGATAGTACAGGGCATCTCCGACACCCTCCATTGCATCGCTTTCCCTACAACTCTCAAGAAGGTGGCTCGGATGTGGTTCTTTGCCATTCGACCAGGTACGATCCACTCCTTCCCTCAGCTTGAAAAATTTTTTTCTTTCATTTCAGGACTTGCAGTCGGCCGTCGAGGAACACCAATTGCCTTTTCCTTGTACTGCAAAAAGAGGAAGAGACCCTCCGGGACTACATGGACCGTTTCAACTCAGCGGCCATGGAGATCCCGAACCTGAATGAAGATGTAGCTATGTCGGCCTTCAAGAGAGAACTGTGCTCGTCCAGGCTCACATTCTCCCTGGATAAGAAATTTTCGACAAGCTACTCCGAGCTATTGGCCCGGATGCAGAAGTGCATCCTGGCAGAAGAACAAGCGACAAGCCAATGCCAGGCTGAAGGGAGGTCAGCTCCTAAGAAGCGGAGCGACAAGGCTCCCGAAGTCCGACCTTCCAGCGATGGCAACAACTCGGCCCGACGTCGTAGCCCAAAGCCGGAGGACTTTCCCAGGAGGTTCGAAACTTATGTGCCTCTCTCCCTTCCGAGGGAGAAGATCCTCCTGGAAATTGAGAACGAGACCTTCCTGCAAGGTCTCGTCCCATGAGGGCCCTTTTGCATCTAGAAATAGAGACAAATACTTCCGGTTCTATCGGGACCACGGACACAACACTAAAGACTGCCTCCAATTGAAGGATGCAATTGAAGACCTCATTAGAAGGGAATACCTGCACAAGTATGTCCGATCCCAAAGGAATCGGGCTGAAGCTTCAACTGCCAGAGATCCCCCAGAGGAGACAGAGCTCCCTAACCAGCATCTGATTGATGGGAATGTTGGCATGCTGCACCGTCAGTCTGACTGGAGATATGAAGAAGACCAAGACATTGTGAAGAGGTCTAGGGATTCTAATGTAATTAGCTTCTCCGACGAGGACCTCCTAAAATCCATATTTTTTGGAATGATCCTGTAGTTGTGTCGGCAGTAATTGCCAACTATGATGTAAAGAAAATCCTTATTGATAATGAAAGCTCCACGGAAGTGTTGTTGTATGATGCATTTGTCAGAATGAATCTGTCCAGATCAAAGCTACAAGAGTTCCCTATGTCGTTGACCGGCTTCGGAAGAAATTCCGTCGAAGTGGAAGGGGAGATAACTTTGCCCATGACCATCAGAACGGAGCCTTTCCAGAAGACCCTCCCTATTAACTTTGTGGTCATACGTACGACCTCAGCATACAACGCCATCTTTGGCTGACCGGCCCTTAATAAGTTCCGGGCCATAGTCTCTACTTACCACCTGCCGGCAAAATTTTCGACTCGGAACGGGGTCAGAGTTATGAAGGGAGACCGCAAAATGGCCAGGCAATATTTAACCATCCAAGACAGGCAGTCGGAAGATCATTCCACTCTGGATCAACTTGACTCCAGGGTCGAAGCAGACGGCCGCGGCCAACCAGTTGAAAGAATTCTGTTTGTTCTCCTTTGGGAGGACGATCCCAACAGGATCCTCCAAATTGGAAGCACTCTTAGTGAGGAGGTCAAGTTGGAACTGATTGACTTCATAAGGAATAATGCCGATGTCTTCGCTTGATCGACGTCGGACATGCCAGGCATTCCGTCAGAAGTCATAACTCACCAGCTTAAAGTAGATACGACCTACAGGCCTGTCAGGCAGAAGAAGAGGAGCTTCGCTTCCGAAAGATAGAGGCCAATTGACGAGGAAGTCAAGAAGCTCTCTGATGCTGGCTTCATCAGAGATGCCCACTACCTCGACTGGCTGGCGAATGTTGTAATGGTGAAGAAGGCTAACAGGAAATGGAGGATATGCGTGGACTACACCGACCTCAACAAGACATCTCCAAAAGATAGCTTTCCTTTGCCGAAGATTGACCAACTAGTGGACGCCACAGCCAGTCATCAACTGTTGAGCTCCATGGATGCCTTCTCTGGCTACAACCAAATCAGGATGCATCCAGAGGATGAAGAGAAGATAGCCTTTGTCACCGACAAAGGACTGTATTGCTACAAAATGATGTCCTTCGGCCTGAAGAATGCCGGTGCCACTTTTCAAAGGTTGATCAATCGGGTCTTTGAAGGGTAGCTTGGAAGGAATATGAAAGCGTATGTTGATGATATGATAGTTAACAGCCTCCGCAAAACTGACCACATTAGAGACTTGCAGGAATCCTTTGATGCATTGTGACGTTATCGGATGAAGCTGAATCCTGCCAAGTGCACCTTTGGGATGACTTCCAAAAAGTTTCTTGGTTTCCTGGTTACGCAAAGAGGAATTGAAGTCAACCCTGATAAGATCAAAGCTGTCATAGACATGGGGCATCCGACCAACAATAAGCAAGTACGAGAACTTACAGGCCGAATAGTCTCTCTCAGCCGCTTCATTTCCTGGTCAGCTGAGAAATCTCTACCTTTCTTCAAGACCTTGCGGCCATTCCCAGCCTGGCCCCTAATAGATTCTAATAAAGTTCCGCGCCTATATAAGGTAAAAGAGGAGACTACGAGCGGTAAGAGAGCTTTTCCTTCCCTACGAGCTATCTCCTTTGATTCCTCCATTCTGTTGCTCTATGGCTCCCACTAACTTAGCCATCGAAGGGTCCCCCGTCGGAACACCTCCGACCCATGGGACATTTTTGTAGGAACCAGGAAGGTGCACACTCCAGCCAAGTCGAGAAAACCCAGTCCGAGAGATTCTGCGGCAACAGATTGGCACTAGAGAAAGGGGTGCATGAACCTCCGTTCTGGTTTTCCTTTTCTAAAAGGAGGAATCCACTGCTAAGTAAAACGATGGCGAAGGAAAGAGCTTAAAATACCTCCAACAGGAGAGGCCACTCCCAGGCAAGCTTAAGAGAGCCTCTCAAGGAGAACGACGCCACCCAACCTACCATCATCCTGGGACAGCAGCAATTCCAGACTCTTCTGAACCGCATCGACACTCTTGCCACTGTGGTTCAGAACCTTCAAGACGCGGCCAATGACAGATAGCAGCCGCCCGTGGCATCCAGAACTAGTCACCCACCTGTTACCGAAGGGAGTTGACAGCAAGGAGTCCCTCGACACCACTCCCACGTGACCTCAGAGCCCCGAAGGTCACAGAGGACTCGTGCCGATGGGAAAAGAGTAAGGTTTGCCTCACACTCTTCCGCATATTCGATCTCCGACAATGACCAGCGACGCGATGAAGACCCGAGGGAGTACACCAGCAAGCTCCAGCGCATGGAGGAGCAAATTGTTGAACTCGTCGATCGGTAAAAAGAAGAAGCGCTGGCATACGACTTCTGCCCGCCATTCTCCACCAGAATTACTATCCCCCATCACTTCAAGATTTTCTAGGTGGATGCTTACGATGGCACCACCGACCCTTTGGACTATCTGAGCACTTACAAGGCTCACATGATGGTCCAGGGCACCTCCAACACCCTCCACTGCATCGCCTTCCCCACAACGCTTAAGAAGGCGGCTCGGATGTGGTTTTCTGCCATTGATCAGGTACTATTCACTCCTTCTCCTAGCTGGAAAAGCTCTTTTTATCCCATTTCAGGACCTGCAGCCAGATGTCGAGAAACACGGACTACCTCTTCCTCGTACAGCAGAAGGAAGGAGAAACCCTCCGGGATTACATGGCCCGATTCAATTCAGCAGCCATGGAGGTCTCGGATCTCAACGAGCATATAGCTATGTTGGCATTCAAAAAAGGGCTGCGATTGTCCAGGCTCACATTCTCACTGGACAAAAAGTTCTCAACAAGCTACTCCGAACTACTAGCCCGGGCGTAAAATACATCCTGGCAGAAGAACAAGCGACAAGCTGATGCCAGGCTGAAAGGAGGTTGGCTCCGAAGAGGAGGAGCAATAGGGCACCCGAAGTTCGACCTCCCAGCGATGGCACCAACTCGGCCCGATGCCGCAGCCCTAAGTCGAAAGACTTTCCAAGGAAGTTTGAGACTTATACACCTTTTTCCCTTCCAAAGAAGAAAATTCTTATGGAGATAGAGAAGGAGACCTTCCTACAGAGGCCTTGCCCGATGAGGAGCCCCTCCATGTCAAGGAACAAGGACAAGTACTGCCAGTTCCACTGTGACCACGGGCACAGCACAGAAGATTGCCTCCAGTTAAAGGACACGATCGAAGACCTGATTAGGTTGGGGTATCTGCACAAGTACGTTCGACCCCAGAGGAGTCGGGTTGAAACTTCCATCGCTAAAAACCTCCCGTAGGAAACAGAGCTGCCCAACCAACGCCCTACTGATAGAAATGTTGGCATGCTCCACCGCCGGTCCAACTGGAGAGACGAGGGAGGTCGGGACATCTCAAAGAGGCCTCGGGGTTTTAATGTAATCAATTTCTCCGACGAAGATCTCCTAGAGACCCAGGTCTCCGGGAACGACTCTGTTGTTGTGTTGACAGTAATTGCTAATTACAATGTAAGAAGGATCCTTATTGATAATGGAGGCTTCACTGAAATTTTGATGTATGACACCTTTGTCAAAATGAATTTGCCTAGACCTAGATTGCAAGAATCCCCAACACCGTTGACCGGTTCGGGGGAATTTTATCAGCGTAGAAGTAAAAATAACTCTACCCATGACCATCGGATCATAACCTTATCAGAAGACCCTCCCTATCAATTTTGTGCTCGTCCGCACGATATCAACTTACAATGCCATATTGGGACTGATATGGTTACATCGCTGACGTGGAACGTGTGTCAGGTCCAGCTGAACGTCGTCGGTGCCACGTGGATTTTTCTTTCAAAATTCCTGCTCCTTCGCTAGGTGGAGCCCCAAGACAGGTCCACCTCGGCCAAAGTCGAGCACCTCTCTGCCACTCTGCCAGGTGTCCACCTAGGAGGGGTCCACCTCGGTCGAAGCTGGCGGCCCCTTGCTCCCTCACCAGGTGGCACCCCAAGACGGGTCCACCTCTACCGAGGTCGAGCCTGGCCCTCCTGCTCCTCCGCTAGGTGGCACCCCAAGATGGGTCCATCTCGGCCGAAGTCGAGCACCTCTCAGCCGCTCCGCCAAGTGTCCACCCAGGAGGGGTCCCCTCGATCGAAGCTGGCGGCCCCTTTCTCCCTCGCTAGGTGGCACCCCAAGACGGGTCCACTACTATCGAGGTCGAGCCAGGCCCTCCTGTTCCTTCGCCAGGTGGTGCCCCAAGACGGGTCCACCTCGATCGAAGTCGAGCACCTCTCTGCTGCTCCGCCAGGTGTCCACCCAGGAGGGGTCCACCTCGGTCGAAGCTGGTGGCCCCTTGCTCCCTCGCCAGGTGGCACCCCAAGACGGGTCCACCTCTGTCGAGATCGAGCCGGGCCCTCCTGCTCCTCCACCAGGTGGCGCCCCAAGACGGGTCCACCTCAGCCGAAGTCGAGCACCTCCCTGCCGCTCCGCCAGGTGTCCACCCAGGAGGGATCCACCTCGGCCAAAGCTGGCGGCCCCTTGCTCCCTCGCCAGGTGGCACTTCAAGACGGATCCACCTCTGCCGAGGTCGAGTCGGGCCCTCTTGCTCCTTCGCCAGGTGGCACCCCAAGACGGGTCCACCTCGGTCGAAGTCGAGCACCTCTCTACCGCTCCACCAGGTGTCCACCCAGGAGGGGTCCACCTCGGCTTTAGCTGGCGGCCCCTTGCTCCCTCGCCAGGCGGCACCCCAAGATGGATCCACCTCTGCCGAGGTCGAGCTGGGCCCTCCTACTCCTTCGCCAGGTGACGCCCCAAGACGGGTCCACCTCGGCCGAAGTCGAGCACCCCTTTGTCGCTCCGCCAGGTGTCCACCCAGGAGGGGTCCACCTCGGCTTTAGCTGGCGGCCCCTTGCTCTCTTGCCAGGTGGCACCCCAAGACGGGTCCACCTCTGCCGAGGTTGAGCCGGGCCCTCCTACTCCTCCGCCAGGTGGCGCCCCAAGATGGATCCACCTCGACCGAAGTCGAGCACCTCTCTGTCGCTCCGCCAGGTGTCCACCCAGGAGGGGTCTACCTCGGTCGAAGCTGGTGGCCCCTTGCTCCCTCGCTAGGTGGCACCTTAAGATGGGTCCACTATTATCGAGGTCGAGCCGGGCCCTCCTGTTCTTTCGCCAGGTGGCGCCCCAAGACGGGTCCACCTTGGTCGAAGTCGAGCACCTCTTTGCCGCTCCGCCAGGTGTCCACCCAGGAGGGGTCCACCTCGGCCGAAGCTGGCGGCCCCTTGCTCCCTCACCAGGTGGCACCCCAAGATGGGTCCACTACTGCCGAGGTCGAGCCAGGCCCTCATGCTCCTTCGCCAGGTGGCACCCCAAGACGGGTCCACCTCGGTCGAAGTCGAGCTGCCGCTCTGCTAGGTGTCCACCCAGGAGGGGTCCACCTCGGCCGGAGCTGGTGGCCCCTTGCTCCTTCGCCAGGTGGCACCCCAAGATGGGTCACCTCTGCCGAGGTCGAGCCGGGCCCTCCTGCTCCTTTGCCAGGTGGCACCCCAAGACGGGTCCACCTCGACCAAAGTCGAACACCTCTCTGCCACTCCGCCAGGTGTCCACCCAGGAGGGGTCCACCTCGGCCGATGCTGGCAGCTCCTGCTTCTCTGCCAGGTGGCACCCCCTGACGGGTCTATCTTGGCCGAATCAGTCCTACTTTGCAAAGCCTCGGGAGGCAGAGACACGGGCCACGAGGTCGCCACTAGAGCCGACGCGCGCCACGCCCCATACCGGGTGCCAGTTCGGCCTACAGTGATACGCGAAATCTCATTTACATCAGTTAAATAGGGCCCCGCAACCGAGGAATGAAATCCTTGTGGGTAGGAGCCTGAAACGGCTAGAAGCTCACCGTCAACGCCCTGAAAGGAAAGCTCTCGTACTTGGCCCAAGGTCTCGCCAGTCTTTCCCCCTTTCGTGACACATGACGGGCGAGGCGTACCGGCCACTTAACTCCCGGGCTTGAAGGAGAAGGATGTGGAGGATTCAGAGATCTCGGGGATCCCCTAGGAGGGGACGTGGACTGAAGGTGGTCCGGTGGTATAAAAGGGACGGAGAAAATGGACGGAAAGGTAAGGGGGGAAGGTGGAGAGAACATCGAGAGAACGATCTGGGAACCCCCAAGAAGTCCTCAGGCACGAGCTCGGTGAACCCAGCGCAGGAAGCCGGGCTTCAACCCCTCTCTTCCCTACACTTCTTTCATCTACTTCTCCTCTAAGCACGGGAATCCTTCGGGAACCCGCCTTAGAGGTCATGTTCCATCTTGCCGCTCTCTAACTTGACCGTCAGAGTGCCCCCGCTGGAATCCCCAGCCCGAGTCTCTGACTTTGTTTTGCAGGTCCGGAAGCTTGGAGATCTCGGGGTGAGAGAGTCTGAGAACCGCCGCCAGCTCATGAGCTACAGGCCACTGTGGTAAGATCGGCAACAGATTGGCGCGCCAGGAAGGGGGGCAGAACAGCAACCCCTGCACAAGCAAGCTCTCAGTAGGTGAAAGCATCCTCCAACCATGGTGGTGATGCATGGGCACGAAGCATCCACCAGCCAAGCAGGAGAGGTTCCTTCTCCCTAGGGGCCGCGCAGCCCGAAGAGGAAACTTCCTGCTCCTTCTCCTCCTCCTCTGCCGTCCTCGGTGGATAGTCCTTTCGTAGCTGTTGTCCAGCAGCTGCAAACTCCGACTACGGCTGTGCGGCAGCTGCAGCACCAGCAGCGCTCCCTGGCCACCCAGCCCCAGGCAGGGACCCCCGTGACTCGAGCCACGGGTCCCTGCGGAAGCCTGCACTCCATCCAAGGCAGGCCTTCCCATCTGCGGGCAGTCTCCAATCCCCACACGAGCCACCAAACTCTTACAAAGAGAAACCATTCCAGTTCGGCGGATCACGAGAGTCGATCCCCGGCCAACGATGCTGAACCAGTACGGCACAGCAGGTGCCATCTGGGCAAGGCCCCTCGTTAAGACCGATCGGCACCTCCTTCTCCAGCAGCCTTAGTGGAAGATTCCACCGATGAGGCCATCAGGCACCAGGCCGAGAGGTGTCTGGAGGAGCACGAGCGCAAGTTGGCAGAGTTCTCCCGCCGCTTTGCCAACATGCAGAACTCCCCAACCGATCCAGTGGGCTACAACGCCCGATCACCATTCTCCCGAGAAATCCAAGAGGAACCGATCCCAAATCGGTTCCACATGCCTCAGGTGGATCCCTATGATGGGACCACCGACCCCTTGGACTACTTAGAGAGCTACAAGGCTCTCATGAGGGTCCAAGGAGCGACGGATGCTCTTCTGTGCATTGCCTTTCCAGCCACTCTCCGGAAGGCTGCTCGAGTTTGGTTCACCCGTCTCGAGCCGGAATCCATCAGCTCCTTCCATCAGCTGGAAGGGAAGTTTGTGGCACACTTCGATGCTTGTCGAAAGGTGCCAAAGGAGGTGGATAGCCTCTTCTCTATCAGCCAGCAAGACCAGGAGCTGTTGCGGGATTATATCACCCGCTTTAAGACCGCCGCCTTGGAGATTTACAGTCTAGATGAGCCCGTCGCCATGTTGGCATTGAAGCACGGGCTCAAGACCTCCCACTTGATGTATTCCTTGGACAAGAAGCCCCCCAAGACGTATTCCAAGCTCCTCCTCTGCGTCCACAAGTACATCCGAGTTGAGGAGGCCGACCGTACCAGGGAGAGCTGGATAGGAAGCCTTCAAAGAAACCTGTCCCAAGGGTTGTCCCTAGGACCCGGAGGCCTGGACCACCTGCGGACTTCCATCCGGGATCGAAGCGAAGAATGGTGCTGCCTCGGAGCGAACTTTCATCCCTCTCATCGCTCCTAGAATGAAGATCCTCATGGAGATTGAGGGTGAGCACTACCTCCGCCGACCTCCTCTTCAGAACCCAAGGAACATCCGTGATAAGACAAAGTATTGTCAATTTCACCACGAGCACGGCCACGACACGGAGGAATGCCACAATCTGAAGTAGAAGATCGAGGAGCTGATCAAGAGGGGCTATCTCGGGAAGTTCGTGAGGAACGAAGCCCCACCGGAGGGTCAGCTGCTAGCAACCCTTCCCCCCATCCCTGCAATTGACAACCGTCCAACGGAGAAGCCGGTGGGCATGATCTCTTGGGGGATAGGGCGTGCAACGAAGAGAGCCCGGGAGGCGGGAGATTTGGAGAATGTACTTCCCTATGAAAAGGGGAATGAAAATAAAAATGTAAACAATGATGCGGTGGTGGCGCTCCAATACGGGTCCACCTCGGCCAAAGTCGAGCACCCCTCAGCCGCTCCACCAGGTGTCCACCCAGGAGGGGTCCACCTCGGCTTTAGCTGGTGGTCCTTTGCTCCCTCGCCAGGTGGCACCCTAATATGGGTCCACCTCTGCCGAGGTCGAGCCGAGCCCTCCTGCTCCTTCGCCAGGTGGCGCCCCAAGACAGGTCTATCTCGATCGAAGTCGAGCATCTCTCTGCCGCTCCGCCAGGTGTCCACCCAGGAGGGGTCCACCTCGGCCAAAGCTGGCGGCTCCTTGCTCCCTCGCCAGGTGGCACCCTAAGATGAGTCCACTACTGCCGAGGTCGAGCCGGGCCCTCCTGTTCCTTCGCCAAGTGGCGCCCCAAGACGGGTCCACCTCAGTCGAAGTCGAGCATCTCTCTGCCGCTCCGCTAGGTGTCCACCCAGGAGGGGTCCACCTCGGCCGAAGCTGGCGGTCCCTTGCTCCCTCGCCAGGTGGTACCCCAAGACGGGTCCACTAATGCCGAGGTCAAGCCAGGCCCTCCTGCTCCTTCGCCAGGTGGCGCTCCAAGATGGGTCCACCTCGGTCGAAGTCGAGCTGCCACTCCACCAGGTGTCTACCCAGGAGGGGTCCACCTCGGTCGGAGCTGGCGGTCCCTTGCTCCCTCGTCAGGTGGCACCCCAAGATGGGTCGCCTCTGCCGAGGTCGAGCCGGGCCCTCCTGCTCCTTCGCCAGATGGCGCCCCAAGACGGGTCCACCTCGGCTGAAGTCGAGCACCTTTCTGCCACTCTGCCAAGTGTCCACCCAGGAGGGGTCCACCTCGATCGATGCTGGCAGTCCCTGCTCCTCTGCCAGGTGGCACCCTCTGATGGGTCTACCTCGGCCGAATCAGCCCTACTCTGTAAAGCCTCGGGGAGGCAGAGACACGGGTCACGAGGTCACCACTAGAGCCGACGCGCGCCGCGCCCTGTATCGGGCACCAGTACGGCCTACAGTGATATGCGAAACCTCGTTTACATCAGTTAATCAGGGTCCCACAATCGAGAAATGAAATCCTTGCGGGCAGGAGCCTGAAATGGCTAGAAGCCCACCATCAACGCCACCATGTCGCCCGCTGCCCGGTCGACCGCCAGAGATCCGACCCCCTGCTGCACGGCCATGAAGAAGCCTCTGCACAGTTCTCAAAGCAGCCCAAAGAAGAGCTATCTCCGCACGATTTTTGGAGCATCACGAATTTCAGAGCAGGGGATTTTTCAAAATTTAAATAAAAGAGATTTATTTGGTAATTTTTTCATGAATGTAATTTGGGTTTAAACTGGAAACTTGGGATTTTGGTTTTGAATTTGAATTCAAATCTAGGAAGGATTTCAAGGGATTTTATTTTTGAATTTCAAAGGGGTATGGGAATCTATAAATACCCATACTCCTCTTGTAATAAAGCAGTTTAATGAAATTGAATTTTTGAGGGTTTGTAACCTTGTTGTGGTTCTGGGCTGAGGCCCATTTGCCTTCATCCTTCGGGACGTCGAGGGTTATGAGGCCCCATCTTGCCTTCGTCCTTAGGGACGTCAAGGGGTATGAGGCTCTGTCTTGCCTTCGTCCTTAGGGACATCGAGGGGTGTGAGGCCCCGTCTTGCCTTCGTCCTTCGGGACGTCGAGGGGTGTGAGGCCCTGTCTTGCCTTCGTCCTTCGGGACGCCGAGGGATGTGAGGCCCCAGGTATCTCCATTCCCCTCCATCTCTCTGTTTCTCTTCGGATCTAGATCCTAGGTTCGAGTTTCATTCCCGTTCCCCCCTCCATATTTCCATCCTTCCTTCATCATCCCCATCAAGAAAAGTGAAAACCAAAAGAGTCCAGCCATTTTAGGGATTTTCAGTCATCTTTCTATCCTAGTCCTGGGAGGCTTCTTAGCCCTCCCGCGGTCCTTAGTTTGCTTTATGTTTTTCCCTTTCACAATAACCATGGG
This sequence comes from Areca catechu, assembly GCA_021397845.1. Lineage (NCBI taxonomy): Eukaryota > Viridiplantae > Streptophyta > Magnoliopsida > Arecales > Arecaceae > Areca > Areca catechu. Next base: position 19,371,177 of record CM038052.1, on the reverse strand, counting down.
TTCTTCGTTTCCGTCCCGCATCACTGGATAGCTTCCTTAGATACTAGAGAGTTGAGCAATGTAGAGCTCAACCTGAACTGGCCTGACCACCTGAACCACCTAGGTGAGAGAAAGCTATGGAAAACCAACATGCTACTACAATAATAAACACCATCACAAGTGGAAGCTCCATGGCGAATCAGAAAGCTCAGCAACATCAACCAAAATGCAAAAGCTCGAACATATTATCACCTTTTTTGAGGAAGATGCTTAAGGAGTCCAATTTCCACGTAATGATGTAATAGTTATAGCCCTAAATATTGCTAATTATGATGTACATCATGTCTTAGTAGATAATTGGAGCTCAACCAATATGCTATTTTATGATGTTTTTTGTAAAATAGTATTTACTTTATATTAGCTAGAAAAACTTGATTGCCATTGGTTGGGTTTTTTGAGAATGTTGTACATGTGGAAGGAATAATCATACTACTAGTCACCATAGGTCGGGTACCCCAACAAGCGATGGTGTAGCTCAATTTTTTAGTCATCAATGTCTCTTCAGCATATAATGCAGTTCGAGCTGTAGTCTTAATATATCATTTGCCGATGAAGTTTCCAATAAAACATGGGATTGGTAAAATCCAAGGAGACTAGGCCTTAGATTGGCAGTGTTACATGACTACTCTTCGAGGAGCAAGGTTACCTAATGCATTCTCTATTGAAGGATTGGATACTCATGAAGAGATGATTGAAGAATGCAGAGAGCTTGTAAAAGGACCTTGTTATAATTCCTATTAGAGATGGAAAACAAGGGCACACAATCCAAATTAAATTGGTCCGACCCTCATGGATGCCTTTTTAGTTACAATCAAATCCAGATAGCACCCGGGGATAAAGAGAAGATCACATTTAGCATTGATTGAAGTCATTTTTCTTATAGAGTTATATCCTTTGGCTTAAAGAATGTATGTGCGACCTACCAGTGGTCGGTGAATATGATCTTCGAAGACTAAATTAGCAGGAACATGGGGTATATATGGATGATATATTGGTTAAAACCTAAACTTTGGATGACCATATTGGTGATCTCAAGGTGACCTTTGCCACTCTTCAAAAGTTCCAAATAAATCTTAATTCGACCAAGTGTACCCTTAAAGTTACCCCAGAAAAATTACTTGGGTTTATGGTCTTGCACTGAAGAATTGAGGCTAACTTTAAAAAGATCCAAGCTGTGTAGAAGATGAACCCACCAAGGTCAATGAAGGAGGTCCAATGCCTTATTAGTAAGATAGTTGTCCTCAATTGATTTGTTCCTAGGTCGGTGAAACAGTGTCTCCATTTCTTCAAGACCCTCAAACAATCAAAGGATTTCCAGTGGACCAAGGAGTGCTACAGGCATTTAATGAGTTGAAGTGTTACTTAGCTCGGCCTCGCTTTTCAACAAGCTTGAGCTTGAGCCTCGAGAAGAACCATACCTTTATTTAGTAGTCTCGTCTTCTGCAATAGGCTTGATCCTCGTCCATGAAGAGGGAAGGGCTCCAAAGCTGATCTACTACATCAACAAGTTTCTTTGCAATGTTGAGACAAGACAAGGTACTCGAGATTTGAAAAGATGATCTTCACACTTATCACTTTGGCAAGGAAGTTTCGATCTTATTTTTAGGCCCATACTATGGTGTTGTTTATCAACTAGCCTCTAAAAACCATTCTACATTGACCAGATACCTTGTGATGTGGACATCCTAGCATAGATCCCGATGCACACCGGCATTCCTTCGAGTAGATTATATTTTTTTATTTTTATCTAGGTGTATGGAGATTGGGCATATCATTATTTTATTTTATTTTATTTTCTTGTATCCAGCTCATGCACGGGTCTCAGAGCATGAACACTGGATTAGCTTGAAATTTGTTTAAATTAGTTTGATTATTTTAGATTGGAGTCTGTTAGAGTCCTACAGTTCTAGTTAGGTTGGTTTTTAACTGAAAGGGACTAAAGTTTATTTAAAGTATTTTTTCATTGAAATAAAAATATAGAATAATTTTATTGAGAAAAATTGGGTGTGTCCCGACTCCTTTCCCCTCTTCCTCCTTCCTTCCCCCCTTCTTCTCTTCTCTCTCTTCCTCTTCTTCTCCTCTACTTGGTTCTCCTTCTTCTTCTCTTCCCCTTAGTCTCTTCCTCCATTCCATCTTATTCCCTTCCCCTTATTCTCTCCTTATTCCTTCCTTCTTATTCCTCTTTTCGTTATCCTCCCTGAAACTTCTTCCTTCTTCTTCCCCTTCTTCTTGCATCTTCTTCTTCTTATTCCCTGTTACTTCTTCTCTCTTCTTTTCCTCTCCCAGTTCTTCTTTCTCCGGTCCTTCTTCCTCTTCTATTCTTCCTATTCTTCTCCCTCTCCTCTGTTTCTATTTCCTTCCTTCTTCTTCCTCTTCTTATTCCTTCTCCTACTTCTTCTCCTTCTCCTCCTCTTATTCCCTTCCTATTCCTCAAAATCTCCTATTCCCAACTCCCAATCACCAAAACCCCTCATCGGATCAATCCACCTTCATGCCTCCCACGCTCCACCACCATCGACACCCACCGGATCTCTTCCCTTCCGTCTGTTCCCCTTACCCCAGAATCTTTGTTTCCCTTCCGATCAGAGAACAACCTCATTGGAGTGCCCACCACCGATCCCACACTGTCACTTGCAGCCGACGGGAGAACCCATGACCATCCTAATCAACCGTTTGTGAGGGGAACGTCACCGAAAGATGCCACTTTCACCTTCATCTACCATCATCGATGAAGCCCCACGGTCGTTCCCTCCTCCGTCTCGCTTATCGCCGGCCAAGTCCATCTTAGTTCTGCCGACATCGCCGATGGAACTCCCTCCCTCCAGTGACCAATCCTTCCCGAGACCACCGGTAGTCGACTCCTCTTTCGTCCGACATCTCTTCCAACGCCAAGCGTAGCCAACATCTTTGAATCTCTTCATGCACTGCTACCCAACACCGGAATGGGACTGTGCCACCCTCTCCCCGTGTTGCCATCCTCGTTCCTAGCATCGTCGCTGATGAAAGTCCCACCGTATTTCCTGTCGAAGACCTCTCCTATTTCGGTCCAGAGAGGAGAGCTCTGCATGATTGTGAAAGTGGATCTGCCCTCCTAGTTGCCAACTTCAAGCCAAAGGGGAGGTTCTACATGCTTCTCAAAGCAAATTGCCTCTCTGTTGCCAACTTTGGAATAAGCTAGGAAAAGAAGAAAAAGGAAAAAAAGGAAAAAAAAAAGGTTTATTTGAATTTGTTTGATCTATCATAAGTTTAGCAAACTTAACCTAGCAATTATTTTTTAATGACCAACGATCCAACTACCCTAAATAATTCGATCGGGTTGTCCCGCATCAATTTTTGGTATCAGAGCATGTTTAGGTTAGGATTAATTACATTTTTATTTGCTTTTTGTATTTAAATTGTTTACATTAAAAAAAATTTCTATCTCATGACTATTTGGTTCACTGACGTATAAGCTGGAGCCAGAAGATTCTTGAAGACTGGAGAATTTCAGAGCAGAATGAAGCCTGACTTGATGGAGTCGAGTTGTCCCCATCCCAAGAAAATAATGCAGAAATTCCAACATAGATCTTGATGTACACCCGGCATTCCTTTGAGTAGATTATATTTTTTCATTTTTATCTGGATGTATAGGGATTGGGCATATTATTTTTTATGCATAGATCTCAGAGCATGAACACCAGATTAGCTTAAAATTTGTTTATATTAGTTTGATTGTTTTAGATTAGTTTAGAGTCTGTTAGAGTCCTATAGTTCTTGTTTTCAATTGACCAGGAACTAAAATTTATTTAAGATATTTTGTCATTGGAATAAAAATATAGAAGGATTTTATTGAGAAAAACTTGGATGTGTCCCGACTCCTTCCCCCCTCTTCCTCCTTCCTTCCCCCTTCTCTTCTCTCTCTTCCTCTTCTTCTCTTGTGCCGGGTTCTCCTTCCTCTCTTCCCCTTATTCTCTTTCTCTATTCTATCTTATTTCCTTCCCTTATTCTCTCCTTATTCCTCCCTTCTTATTCCTCTCCTCCTTATCCTCCCTGAAACTTCTTCCGTCTTCTTCCCCTTCTTCTTTGCATCTTCTTCTTCTTACTCACTGTTGCTTCTTCTCTCTTTTTTCCCTCTCTCGGTTCTTCTTTCTCCGGTCCTTCTTACTATTCTTCTCCCTCTTTTCTCCCTCTCCTCTATTTCTATTTCCTTCCTTCTTCTTCCTCTTCTTCTTCCTTCCGCTGCTTCTTCTCCTTCTCCTCCCCTTATTCCCTTCCCATTCCTCAAAATCCCCTATTCCCAACTCCCAACCACCAAAACCCCTCATCGGATCAATCCACCTTCGTGCCTCCCATGCTCCACCACCATCAACACCCACCGGATCTCTTCCCTCCCATCCATGCCTCCCGCCCTAGAATCTTTGTTTCCCTTCCGACCAGAGAACAACCTCACCAAAGTGCCTACTACTGATCCCATGCCGCCACTTGCAATCAACCAAAGAACCCACGACTGTCTTAGTCAACAATCCATGAGGGGAACATCATCGAAAGATGCCACTTTCACCTTCATCTACCACCATCGACGAAGCCCCATAGCCTCTCCCTCCTCCATCTTGCTCATCGCCGGCCAAGTCCATCTTAGTTCCATTCACATTGCCGCCAGACCTCCCTCCCTCCAGCGACCAATCCTTCTCGAGACCACCGGTAGTCGACCCTCTTTCATTCACGACATCTCTCCTAATGTTGAGCGCAGCCAACATCTCCGAATCCCATCACTGCACCATTGCCCGATGCCGGAATGGGACTGTGCCACCCTCTTCCCGTGCTGCCGTCCTCGTTCCCAACATCGTCACCGATGAAAGTCTTACCGGATTCCCTACCGAAGACCTTCCCTATTTCGGTCCAGAGACGAGAGCTCTGCACGATCGTGAAAGTGGATCCGCCCTCCTGGTTGTCGACTTCAAGCCAAAGGGGAGGTTCTATGCGCTTCTCAAAGCACATAGCCCCTCTGTTGCTTACTTTGGAATAAGTTAGGAAAAGGAAAAAAAATGAAAAAAATAGATTTATTTGAATTTGTTTGATTTATCATAAATTTAGCCAACCTAACATAGCGATCGTTTCTTAATGACCAATGATACAACCACCTTAAATAATTTTGATTGAGTTGTCCCGCATCACCTTGACTTGATTAGCTAAGTGGGTGATTTAACTCTCGAAATTCGATGTGAAATTCTAGCCTCGACCCTTTATCAAGGCATCGGTGCTAGTAGACTTCATGGATGTGCAATCCCCAAGGAAAGGACTACAGAGACTAACCCAAAGAAAGAAGAACATGAAAGCTTGTGGACCATGCATGTGAATGGATCATCTAACTTGGCTTGATCAAGAGCAGGGCTAATTCTCACCAGCCCTAAAGGGAGCATCACCATATATGCCTTACACTTTGGATTCCCAACCATCAATAACAAAGCCGAGCACAAAGCCTTGGCCACTGGACTTAAAATAGCAAAGGAGCTGGTATTGCAATGCCTTAAGGTTTATGGTGATTCGTAGAGGAGAACATGATAAAGCCTCTACAGAAGGTAAAAGACTTAATCCCAACATTTGAAAGTTTTGACATCCAAAATGTACCAAGGTTGGAAAATAATCACCGCGTAGGTAGTCAAAAATAAATCTAACTCAAATTATATAGATAGGATGAGTTGGGATTGTATCCACATAGATCAATGTGGTTATGTTCACTTTTAATTAAAGTTTTTATTTAGAGTTATAATTAAATTATAAAGCTAAAAATAGGAAAGCGTGGGAATATGGTTGAAATTGAAAATTAAAAAAATAAAAATTCTAATTAAATTGAAATAGTAACTAATAAGTAGGAGATTAAATAAAATAAGAAAGATATTTCAAGATTTTAATTCAATATTTAATAAAATATAAATAAAATTTTATTATATAATTATTAAAAGTATAATTAACTTTCAAGCCTAACCTATCTCGTTGGGTACATGTGTAGTACCTCGATCCGCTCCTATATAGCCATAGACTATTTAAAGTCTCAAATCATAAAAATAATTAAAATACCCTATAGTTAGATTCCGATCATAACCTATCTCACTAAGTACGAATTGTATCCTTAGATCACGACTCTACTCTACGTAGTCATAGTCTATTCAAAAATTTAAATTATAATCGAAACAAAAAGCACAATACTTGAAATAATAAAAATGATTTTATTCATGGAGGCAAAGATCATTACAATCAATATCTAATAACATAAAAAGAAACTAAATTATAAATATTAAAAGAACCATATCTACTCTCCTAAAGACTTGGAGTTTAGTCGGACATGGTGGTTTCTGAAAGCTTTATCTTCTCGAGAGGAAGATAAGGAAGAAAAAGAATCTTTATTGTTGACCTTTCTCTCATTGAAGTCATTTACAAAGATAAAAAATAAAATAAGAGAACCGTGGCTACCTGTTTGCTACTCCCTCTGTGCCTCCATTTAAATAGGACTAGATATAGGTTGAATCCTTATGAAATTTGGAATGAAATTGGATTAGAACATGCCCCGGAACATGTAAGACCAGGGTTCCCAGTACCGGTATCAGGACCTGTCTCAGAAGGTTAGCGATACAGTACGGTACGATCCGTACCATACCGGCATACGTGCCGGACCCTTTTTTATATTAAAAATCATCTTTCCCTCTCCCCAAAGCAAAAAAAAAAAAAAAAAAAAAAGACCCGAACCAGACGGTACCAGGCTGAACCGGGCGGTTCGTACTGTACCAGTATGGAAATTAATTTTTTTTATTTTTTTAACGGTTCGAAAGCTGAACTGTTTTATTGGTATGAACCGTACTGGCTAGCTACCGGTATGGTACGTATATCCTGTACCGGATGGTACAGGATGGTATCGCATTCCATGCGTATGGCTCTCCTTGCCATTTGATTTCTATCAAAAAGCCTGGAATTTCACTGATCAACGCCTGATCCTTGTCAGGAGTTTGTTCCGGCCATCAAACCTTATTTCCTATCACTCATGGTCCATTGGATGGCGCAAATCATAGCCCGAACGCAATCGAAATCTTTCAGCAAGTTGGCTTCCTTCTTGTCCGTTGGATCAGCGACGTGGAGTGCTTCCACGCACTCATAACATAGTAACAGGCGTAGATTGCATGAATGGACCAAGTTAATATCATTGGACCATGATAGGTAGCTGTGGACTAAGCTCTATTGTGAACGGCGTGAATGATTTTGTAAGCCATGACAAGCCTGAGCAGTGTTCCATATGAAAAATCTCTGCGCCATGCCTTACCATTGTGGACCGCGATAGCCTGGTCCACACCTTCCTTGTGGATCGAGCTGGCTGGTCTAACATGGACTAGTTAGGTTTTGGATTGTTTGGATTTGATCTTGGATCTATTTTAAAATAAAATTTAGCTTAGATTTGGGCCAACCTTGGATCTCAATTCGGGATCCATCTTGAATCCGAAATGCTTTTAATTTGAATTCTTATAATATGTAAATTAAGCTCTCTGCATTAATAATCATCTTTTCTATAAAAAATAAATAAAAGTATCAATTATTAAAAAATAAAGATGAATTGACCTACAAATTGATGCTTTTATTAGTATATTTTGTATACTTAATACATCCTCCAACTTGAATTTTGTTTGTCATCAAGTAAAAAAAAGATTTAGAGTTAGATACCTTTTAACTTAGAACTTCAAATTTTAGCGCGCAATTTTTTTAAAAAAGATCATTGGTATATAATAGAGTATAAGTAAGATATGTTATTAAAATATTAATACTTAACCAATATAAAAATTAACCGAAGAATATTAAATTTTTTATGGAGTTTTTTTTAAATTATTCATTATTTTTATCTCTAAATCATTTATCTTTACAAGGACAAATATATTATTGTTTTCGATTTTTCATTTTTTATTTATTAAAGATGCATCTTTATGTTACCTACTTTTTAATACAATTATTATTTTTTTTAAAATAAAAAAAGTCTTGATATAGATCAATATTAAGATTTTATTTTATTGTTATTATATTATATTATTATTAAATGTTTTATTTTTTTTAATTTTTTTTATTTACCCTACGTAGCGAGTTTTCACGTTCAAATCAAATGATTATCTTTAAATTAGTGTTAATCTAACCTTTCTAAATGACCCTTTAATTTTTAATTTTTATTTTTTTGAAAACTTGACGTGCTGTCCACCCCCACTACATCCCATTCCCAAGAAAGGGCGAACGATAGAACAAAAAGCACCGGCGGTGGCAGTGGAAACCGGTGGCAGTTCCTCTTCCTCTTTTCCTCACTCAATCCCCTCCTGGTGCCCGTCTATATCTCCGACGGCGGGATTAGCATCGCGTCGTGCTCGTACCGTCGATTGGATCAGAGAAGCAGTTCAAGGGGCGTCCGATGCGCGCTAAATGGGAAAGCGTGAGGAAGTCCAGCTCGATATCCCGGAGGACGGGGCCGGCGGTGGCGGAGATGGCGGCGGACTCGTCCTCCTCCGTCCCTGCACCACCGCCCTTGCTGGGATCGGGAAGGCCTTCACCCTGAGGTGCGCCGTCGTGCTTGTCCTCAGCGCCTGCGTGCTCCTCCCCGCCGTCTTCTGGTTGCCGCCCTTCCATTCTTTCCGATCCGGCTTCGTCCCCAGCGACCCCGATAGCGCTTCCGGTGAGCTTCCTTCTTGGCTCTTTCGTCTTCTCCTCCTTGATCCTCTCTAAAAATTGGTGTTCTTTGGGCTTCTTTCTGGAAACAAATAAAATGGCAATCTGTAATATCGGTGAGGTTTCGGTTTGGGATCAGGGATTTGGGTTTTCTAATTGCATTAGCCAGAATTTCCTCGAGGGTTTTATTTTATTTTATTTTTTTGTGTTCTGATTTTTTTCATTTTGTGGTTGGAAATTTGGTTTATTGGATGGTGCATTGGTGCAAATTCTGCACAATTGATCACTATCAGAGTGTTAGATGAAGGTGATGATATAGTGGTGCCGAATTATCTGAATTGCTCCCGTTATTGGCAATTTTTCTAGTTAGTTGTAGACAAGCTGCTTTTACCCGGCTATATTTGGAAGAGAACATGAGGAGTGTACTGAGTTTCTCTTGTAATTGATAGGTTTAACCTGTCAGTTCCAATGCCTCCTGTTTCTTTCTGTGTGGCAAATATCTATTCTGGGTATGTCTAGTGAGCTGGTCACATGGTTTCCTTCTGCATTCGTCGTCTAGAGGCTAAAATCGTATATATAATGCAATGGAGAAGGATCGGAGGAAATTTTTTAGCTTTTGAGTCCATGTCTTAGAAAGAATTTGCTTGTAATGCATCTAAGAATGAACTTTGTTATTTTAGGTGATTCCTGGGCAATAGTGTTGACTGTTGATTCTAAGTTAAGATATTTTCTTTTGTACATCCTTTTGTTTATAGGCCGAGATAGAACCCTTTAACTAGTGATAATCAGAGATACCAATGGAAGGAATCTTTGCAGTTATAATATATGCAAAAGATGTGGTTATTTGTCTAAGGGGGCAATGGATTTGATATGGAAGTGTGATAAGCCCGCAAACTTCTTGCATGTTCAGTCAGTTTTCAGCCACTCTGACCTAAATGCTGCTTTGCTCCTCCCCTTTCCTAAGGTTGTGGTGTTGGAAAAGGGAGAGATGTGGAGGAGAGGGTATGATCCATGCGGTTGGAGGTGAGGAGGCCAGTAAGGTCCAAGTTGGGGTTCATGTGGCTGTGGCAAATCAGTGAGATAGAGGGACAGAAAAGAGAGACTCATGGAATTGACCAGAGCAAAACTAACTAGATGACGAAGAAGTAAGAAGGGGAGAGATCTAGAGAGGGAGGTAGATAAGTGTGGCAGTCATGGAGATGGATGGAACAAAACAAAGAAGGGACACTGAACAACAAGTTTCTTTGACCTTGGCCACCCATTTAGGCAACTTGTCCTTAGCTCCTTCAACTCTGTCCTCACCAACACAACAAAGTACCTGGTCCCAGGCCCCTGTAAATCTAGTCTGGCCAGGAAATAGAGCATCTTCCACTCTGACTCTCCAAACAATCTGGACTCAACCACCCCCTTTCGATGCTCACAAACATGTTCTTGTGCACACCTGGCTACCTTTAACCGTATCATTGCTTGGTTTAGAGAGATACAGAGAGAGATAAAGAGAGGGGGAGATAAGTATTGTCCCACTCCTCTCCGTGCTCCACTGTCCCTTAGTTCTTTATCTTTGCTTTGAACTTGATAACTGATTGCATTGGTTACTATGCCTATTACACATGTTGCCTATCCCAATTTTTTTAGTTGAGATTTAATGGCCTATAGCCCATTACAAGACAATGGCGGAAATCTCCAAAGTTAAAATAAAATTGAACTGAGTGTGTGAAATTCAGTTGTTTGATAAATTGAGTTGAAGTTGTCATGAGACAGGATTATTGCTTTTTGCATGAAAGACAAGTCTTACAATATGAAAGATACAGCACATTGATTACAAGATTCATAATTGTGGATTCAGTTTTAACTTTAGTCTTTGATTGTCTTGTCATTTATTTTCTATGTGCACCAATTACTTATGTGAAATGAGTATATTTGTTCATATGATCCTATTCTATGACAATTGTTTCGATAAAGTCCATCTTATTTCAATTTTACACCTGTATAAGTTTGTGTAAAACTCTTGGGTTAGAAAATTATTTTGTTATACCCTATTATCGTACCTTAAGCATTCATATTCTATCCCAGTTTCTTCATTTACAACTATTTTAGAATGGAAAATTGCTTTATTTTAGTGCAAGAAAGTGATTGATGGGAAAGAGAATTTTGGAAACACTAAAACGCATTCTTGTTATCGTGACAAAGAGATATTGTAAGAGAAAGGACACTTGATAAAAGGAGAATCTGTATTTTTATTTTAGAATATTAACATAGGTAAAATTCATTGTATAGCTACATTTTACTAAATCATTGTTTCTCCAAGTTGAAGGCGCATCATGTGATCAATTTCATGTGAATTATAACCAAATCATAATGTGCGTCATATAAATTTGACAGATATGACATGGATTAACATTAAAATGCAAGCAAATTTCATTATTTGAAAGAGTGTTAACATTCAATGTTGGGTGTGGAACTTGAACTAGATAGAGGAAGTTCTTTGTTAGCCGAGTTTATGATGTATCTCTGCACGTTATATTCTAGTTCCAGTTTGAGCAACTTATGCACATGAATGTATTGTAATATAAGGTGTGCTAGACCTACTTGTGTAAGTAGGCCTAAAATACCTACAAGCACTTAAAAAAGCCAACATGTGGCATGAAAACTTGTTTCATGGTTTGCACTGATGAATTGTTTCACCTGCCAGCATTGTGTGTTGTGGCTCGACCATGCTCACTGCCGCCATGCATCCATGGCCTGTTATGGCGGGCTTTAGTGTCTTGACCGTGCTCACCATGCTGTCCATCTTCATGTCTCCTTTGACTGCTCTTTGGCTTCCACCACCTCACTTTGCACTCAAGCTTATTGAATAGTTGGTGAAACACCCTCAAAAGAAGGTGAAATAGTTGGAGTTATACTCCTGGCTGCATGAAGCGGTAGGCGGCATGGATAGCCAACTGGGTAAAGAGGTGTAAGGGGTGCCAATGAAAATCATGGTGACCATTTTTCTCGAGCAGAGAAAAGTGGCATTAGCATTTGTTTGATTGGTGCTGAGAACTCCCTTTGTTTGGTTTCCATTCACATTGCATATGTAAGAGCTGGGTTTGATCACAACTAGATAGACAAGGAGACAGTTATGGACTCCAATCATTGCCATTGCCTCTCCGTTGGACTCCTCCATGCCTCCAGCTGTTACCATCTCATTTATAGTCAACAAACATTGTTTCCTTATTCACCTCCGGCAGGAGATCACTTTCTTTTCCTTTTATTTATTAATGTCGAGGAACCATGGCAACATGAAAGGCATTAGTTAGAGTAGCAATAAGGCAACAGAAGTGTAGGTGAGATGTGCCAAGCTATAGGCACACAGAGGTTTGTTAGACCTACGTGCACAGGTGCTTCTGGCTTGCCTCTCGTGATATTTGTATTGCTTTATGATAAATGTCTGCCATATTGATTTGCCAAGATGTGACATTTATATTTGGTTTGTTAAATTATCTAGAGCTTGTGCAAGTAATTGTATATTATTGTAATGAGAGTTGTGGTCCATAAGAAGGATGGACTATCATTTTTTTTTTTTACTTAAAGCAAAACATATAAAACCCCTATGCCATTTTGTAAATATTCTATTTTAGTCTTTTATTTTAGTTGAACTTATATTTCATCATAATTTTGTAGAAGCTCCGGTTATCGAAGAGAGCCATAGATGCTTGCCAACATGTTAGTGGCATGGATCGAAAGGCAAAACTTCTAAACTAAACCTGTAATTTTTTTTGTTTCAGTTCGAGCCAATCTGAAAATGGGTTGGTTTTGGAATTTCAGTGGAAACTGTCTTATGAGGGTAAATTTCTCTCTCTTTTGTCATGTCTTCAAATCTTCAGATTCTAACTCATTTTTTACAAAAAAAGCCTAAACATGAAATTTGCAGGTTTAGAACCAAAGGTGTTTTTATATTAGGTTAATGGGAATTTAAAGAAATAATTTTTTGTTGGCAGCTTTAACCATCCTAGGGTTGAATATGTTTAGAATTTCAAGGGATATTTGGTTAGTTGACTTTTCCAAAACAAACAGTTCAGATATCAATTTCCAATATTTTTTATGAAAGCGTGTGTGTGAGATACCAAAACTTGTTTTAATACAGGTATCTCTTACAACTTGAAAAATCTGATTTTATGAAAGACCTAAGAAACCCCTGTTTTTAAATAAAACGGGATTATACTTGATCAGACGACCCATTTTCTCCTTCCGTTTTGACAAATATAGACTTGTAACATTGAATGGTTTTCAACAGTTATGAGATTTTTTTAAAAACCTCTCTCTCTCTCTCTTTCTGGAGTCTCTTATTGTGTTAGATTGTCATCAAATGATGAATGATATATTACACTCTAGAATGATACAAAACATGGTATCTGTCTTCTTTATTATTATTTTTTTAAAATTTGTTTCCAAGAAATACAACATATTTTTAAATGACATCTCATTTTTCTCTGCTTGTAAAATATACTTTTCTTTATTTTTCTTTTTTATAATTTTCAGAATTTTTTGTCTAAAAATTACTGATGCTGGAGCAGAAACTTCTGAAACTGTCAGAACTGCTGAAATAAAAATATGTAAAGTTATGGAGGAGGTGGAGGAATGGGTATTGGACTTACGGGGCCCACTTGGGTCTCCCACCATGCAACTTGTCAATGTAAAAGGTGACGTACACCCCATGCAGGCAGTTAGGAGCTCACATATGCTAATGAGGCTGTGTAGACCAATTCTTGAAACATTTTCTCCATTATGTTTTTGTTTTCTTATTATCTTCATCATTCACGAGGTACCATGATCTGTTGCATGGTCTAAAGCATTACCAGCCTTTATTTTAGATATCATGCCCTTGTTCTCTTCTTATTCTTTTATGTATCACCAAAATAGATGCATGGATTGCATAATTTGTTGTTTGATGATAAGTGATTGAGGACCACCTGGCCTTATTTGTCTTTGGTGATTAGGCTGGTGGGATTTAACTGTGGTTTGGGTAGCAGTTGGCTTAGTGCACTTAGTCCTTCTTTGGTTGATATATAAAATATTTACATGGTTGCTAGATATTTTAGCAGTTGGTTTAGTGCACTTAGTCCTTCTTGGGGTAGTGACTCAAAGTAGCACAATTGTGTTTTAGCTCTCGATATACCACAAACTATATGCACATCACAGAACATTTGCGTTGTTTAAATGGGATACACAGAAGTGTGGTATCCAACAAATTTTCCTTGAGGTTATTAGCTAAAAAGATTATATCCAATTAGTTTCTTGATTTTCTGGTAAAATGAAATATTTTTTTGTTGATAGAGATCTAATAGTGGATATTGCTCTGTGTGATGATATATTGTGGGCTTGTTCTGATCATGTTTGGTTTAAGAACACAACTGTTCACATGATGCCCTAGGAAAAGAAAGCTAAAACCAAATGACTGGCTTGTGCATGTCTAGTATTCCTTGTACATACCATTTTTTGCTGATGAATTGGTCACGTGGCATTTCCCCCTACCCAACATTACCACAGATACACATGCTCACGTACTTCATAATTTCATGTTTAGTTATTTATTTTAATTGTTTCTGTCACTTGAACTTGGAAGAAAAAACTGAATTATTTATTTAATGCAAATCTTACTCCTTTCACTTGTCAGCTGAAATCCAGGCCAGCTTCATTTTGCAAAAGCCAATTTTGCTGCTTGCTGCTGAAAGTGAAAGACTGGAATATGACATTTTTGAGGAAATAGGAGTACCAAATACTAAGGTGTGATGTTATGTTGTCCATGGTTTTCGGTCTATTTTTGCAAGATGCTTAACGTCATTGAATTGAATTATTGCAACAGGTTTCAATTGTTTCCATGCGCTCTTCGGCTCTAGCAAACTCTACTTCTGTAGTATTTGGTGTTCTTCCTGATTCAAGATATGACGTAATAAGTTCCCCTGCCTTAAGTGTGTTGAAATCATCTTTGGTAGAGTTGGTCCTCCAACAGTTGAATCTATCTTTGACACCATCGCTTTTTGGGCATCCGTCTTCTTTTGAACTTTTGAAGTTTCCTGGAGGAATCACTGTGATTCCAGTGCAAACAGCTTCTATCTGGGAGAGAACCCAAGTCCTATTTAACTTCACATTAAATAATTCCATTGTTCAGATCCAGAAGAATCTTGATCAGTTGAATTATCAGCTGAAGTATGGGTTGAATCTGAGATCGGATGAGGTACCCATCCTATAACTAATATATATTTTATGACTTCTGCAATTTCTGTTCCATATGTGCAACAAAACATTTTAACATCTTTTCATGCTTGCAGAATGTGTATGTACGGACGACAAATGTGAATGGTTCAACCGTGGCACCTCCAGTTACTGTTCAGGCTTCAGTTTTGTCAGATGTGGGGAGGAGCAGTCTTTTACCATATAGACTCAAACAACTAGCTCAGGTCATCAGAGGGCATCATGCAAAAAATCTTGGCCTCAATCACTCTGTTTTTGGCAAAGTAAAGGAAGTGCGATTGTCATCATACCTACAGGATTCGATCTCATCTCTGGCCCCTAGTCCATCTCCATCTCCTTCCTTGACCCCTTCTCCATCTCCATCTGAGGATATTCCATATACGGCACCGCCAATTTCTTCCAACCCTACTCTCTCTCCTTCATATGCTCCTTCTCCATCAACTAATCACCATCACCCGCTTCCATGTTCCCATTGTGATGCTTTGTCACCATCTGAAAGTCCAATGTCATATGCACCTGCCCCTGAAAATGGCCCTCAACCACCATTTCGATCTTTGGTTTCACCTGGACCTTCAGTAACAAATTCTGCTCCATCTCCTGAAAGGGAGCCATGCCATCCACCATCACTTCCTCCTCAAATTTTTGCACGAAATCACCCTTATGCACCTGTTCCTTCAGAACATTCACCTTACTCAGCCATTCCTCCAAAGCACAAACAACCGGGACCAGTTTCCCAATTGCCCCCAAAGCTTTCACCATCACCATCACCTGCAGTCGCCTATGGAACCAGTCCAGTGAAAGGCAAAGGAAGTGGCATGGCTCCAACATCTCCATTTTCAATGCTTTCTCCGGTCTCTCCATCTTCAACATGTGAGTTACTCCTACTAATTAGTTGACATATTGTTAATATTATTATAGAGGAGTTTGTTAGAGAGCCTCTGCCATCATTTTTGCATTAATTTCTTGGTAATTCTTAACATTGACTTTCTGTTAACAATGATTGTTAAATGTTTCATTTAAAGTGAATGTCTTGATGTCCCATCTAGTGTTTACATGTGAAAACTTGAAAATCAACATTTCAAATATGGCATGAGAAGCGGTTAAACTAGTTATCATGTTCAATCTTAATTCTTTGCACACTTATTTGAGTGTTGATGGCATAAGTCTTTTATCTGTGTTTATTTCTATCTTAAAACAAGTTTCATAGTGTTTTGTTTTTACCAATCAGAAACTTCTAAACTGCAGAATGATAAATGATTTGGTGAATTTAAGTTATGATTGGATGTTTTTTTGCAAAAAAAGGGGCAAGTGTTGTTATTCTTAGTTTTCTAGGTAGCTTGCAAAGCTTAGCCATGATTAGTTATAAATCCGACAAGGTGACTTGTTTTTAATTTTTCTTGCACATTTGCAAGTCTACATGAAGCTTTTTTCTTTTGAAATTTACATATAGTAGAAATTAGGTTAAACTCTAACATTCCATGCTAAAATGATGCGTTAGTAGTAGTGCAGGGTCTCATAAAGTGATCCTCATATACCTTCTACATTCTGTTAAGATTTCCTCAATAAACAAGAACTGATGTAGAATGATCCTTAGATTTTACTCATTATTAAGATTTCTGCTTTGTTCTTTAAATCAAGAACCGTGCATATATTCATTTGATTATTGAGGCATGCAGGCATGTTGATTGTAATTTCATCATTTTGATAACTAGAATATTTTGCTTTGAGATAATGTTACGGTGGGGCTATGTTTAGTTCATGTTGTTGTCTTGTTTTGAGAGATATATAGCAGTTTTTTTAAGGGTCTGCAATGGATATGTTTGAACTCACCAAGCTATGTTTTCCTACTGCCACTTAATTCTGTTATCGTTAGTTGTTTATAGGATTTGAGTTTGGTTCGCCCTAGGTGCTTTCAAGGTATCTTCAACTTCAACATTTCTGCCCATGTTATGAGACCTACTATGAAGCACTGCAAATGCAAGTCTTTGGCATTCATCTTTCAATCCGAAGAAGGATACTAAAAGTCTCTTGAATTGGTAACTGCAGAGCTATTGAATTTGATCTAATTCACAAATGAAAGAGTTTATGCGGAATTTGGTTAAGACATGAATGAATGTTTGCTTTGAAAGTGGATGGTGGCATTTAAGGGACAAGAATAGCAGGTTCTTAATTTCAACCAAAACAAGTATAACTATAACAGGTTCTTGATGTCAACTGTGGCTGTCAGTGTTGATTAGATGTATGTCTGAAGGCTGTTTATACTGTTCCCTAACTCAGGAAATTAAGTCTAAAATCCCCCTACCTGAAAAGAAAAGCATTGGTTATTTCAATTGGTGGAGGCTAGTCTATCGTTTGGCATTACCTCCTCAATTGCTATCATATTTCTTTGCTTTGCCCAGACTGGCAATTAACGATATACCTAGAGTTGGGAAGAAAACCGAACAGGATGAGGACTCTGCTTCCTACAGCTGCAATCTAAGAAGAGCACTGAAAGTTGATTATATTCTTTCGAGCTAACTTTATTAGGGTCATCTCTTGATGTCAATTTGGATCATTCAAAGAGATGAATGCATTGTGCTGTTCTTTAAGGAATCTTTTCCATCATATCCTTCCTTTGGCCAGGAGGAGAGGCTGACTTGTCATTCCATGGAACTGCTTTAAATTATAGAAACTGTTAGGGAACAGTATGCAGCAGAATATGGAAATCGCAGGAGAAGAAAAAGAAAAGCTTGAAAAAATAAAACACACCACAAGTAACACAGATTTTATATGGTTTGGAGTTTCTTGTTCCTACCTCCATGGTCGCATAGAACAATTCTTCAACAATGAAAAAAATTACAGGAAGTTTACAGGAGGTGGAAACAAAGAACCTCTCTCTCTCTTTGGATGCAAAAACAATCCCAACAGGAAGAAAATAAAATTCTTAAAGACGCTCCTCAAACCTGGAAGCACTCTAGAATGAAGAATCCTTGCCTTCCCTTTTTCTTCTCTTCCTCTTGTTTTCTCTCTCTTGAAAACACTCATAGGTTACTTTGTTGCTGCTGGTAGCACTCAGGGAGACCTGCTCTCGGCCTCTGTTGATAGAGGCTGAGAGGGTCCAAATTCACATCAAAATCAACCTAACTCCCTGTAGCATAAACACTTGACCCGGGAAACAATTATCAGCCATTTGATCTGCATCCAATGGCCTGAAACTCACTGAAATCATCTTAAAACATGCTGGGACACGCCTCAGATCTGCCGGCAACGATGCCTGACCGTTGGATCAACCCTGTGAGCTCTCCATGTGTTAGATGGCACAAAATCACAGTGCCAGCCCCATAGACCATGACGTAGACCATCATTGCTGACCTGTGGACCATGCCTTGCCACGCCTGGATTGCTCCTCTTTGTAAGCCGCGGTGGTTCGTGGTGCTGCGTGGGTCGCACACTCGCGCGTGCCTGGGTTGTGCAGGGTGTTCTGGGCTGGCCTGCTTCCAAATCACGGTTTGGTTCATTTGGGCTGGGTTTTGCGATCTTTTTGGGATCCTTTTGAATTGTTTTTTTGGATAGATTAGGCTCTACCATCTAACAACTCTTCCACTTAAAGACTAAGATATCCAATCATGGATCCATCTGAAATAGAAAAAACAAACTTCCAAAAATATAAATTAGTATTCTATGCTGCGGCTCCATTCAACTAGCTTCAAATGCCAATTGAGGCCATACAAAGCTCCAATCTCTTTGCAGTGACTACTTTAGTCAGCATATCTATCGAATTCTTTGGGTCCCGAATCTTTTTCAGTGACAGCCTTCATCTTCAAGCAATACTGTAATAAAATGATATCTCAGTTGTATATGCTTCGTTCTCGCATGGAACATTGGATTTTTTGCTAATTAGATAGTACTTTGATTATCACAAAATAGTACACTGCAACTCTGTTCTTTATCCAGCTCTTTCGGTAAATTTTGTAGCCAAATCACTTTCCTACTGACTTTCCTGATTGTGACATAACCTGCCTCGATGATAGAAAGAGCTACAATCTTTTGTAACTACAAAATCCAGCTCATCGCTATCCTGTCAATGATATATAGGTATCTAGTCGTGCTCCTCCTGGTATTGGCATCACCATCTAAGTTTGCATCCACAAATTCTTGTAGAGTCTGACTGCCCCTCCTGTAATTGAAGCCAATCTCCTTGGTACTTTTCAAATATCTCATGATCCACTTTATAGCTTTCTAATATTGCTTGCTCGGATTAGTTATGTATCTGCTCACAGCTTCCATTGGATGTGCAATGTCAGATCTCATGCAAACCATCGCATTCATCAAGCTGTCAACTGTTGAAGCATAAGAAATCCTTGCCATTCTCTTCAATTCATTATCATCCTTGATGATTGTTTCTTTGAAAGCTTGGAGTGGCTAAATGTGTCTTCATGGGCTTTGCATCTATCATGTTGAACTTGCCCAGTACCTTTTCGATATAACTATTCTGATTAGCCGCCATCCTGTCTCTTTTAAGTTTCAATTCAAGTATTTATTTCGCTGCGTCCATGTCCACTGCAAATTCTCTTAACAGCTCGCTCTTCTATCTTTTAATCTCTCGCATGTTCGGTCTGGCTATCAGTATATCATCAACATACGAGAGTAAGATAATAAAACTGTCATCAAGTATCTTGTAATAATAGCAATGATCCTCTTGCCGTCTTGCAAAGTCATTATTAGTCATTAATCCATTGAATTTCTTGTACCATAATTTGGAAGCCTGTTTCAAACCTTGCAAGCTCTTCTTCAGCTTGCACATATGATCTTTCTTATCAGGGACTACACAAGGTTGCTACATATATGTATATTCTCATCATCTCACCATGCCGGAAGTAGTAGTAATATTTAACTGTTCCAAGTATAAATTCTTTGCAACTACTATACTCAACAATTTTTATGGTAGAAAGCTTAAATATAAGAGGAAAAAATTAAGTATAGTCGATACCTTCTTTCTATTGGAAGCCTTTCATAACTAACCTAACTTTGTACCTTTTGCTATCATCATGGTCTTGATCTTGTAGATCCACTTGTTGTGTGGAGCCTTTTTTTTTTCCTGTAGTATGCTGGGCTTCCAAGTTTGGTTCTTCAAGGACTGCTTTTCATCTTTCTTTGCTATCTCTCACTTGACCAAATCTTTGCTCTTTATAGCTCCTCGTAGCATTCAGGTTTATCGCCATCTATCAACAATAGATAATGAAAAGGGTAAATACTTTCCCATGATTTTGGGATCCTTGAAGATCTTCTTAGTTGAGGTGTTTCTGATGCTAGTTCAAGATCTTTTGCTCCTACGGCAATATCGTCCTTTGTGATCTCTTCCATATCAACCTACTCCTCTTCAGTTGGCTCTTCTTCATTGTCAGGATTATACTTGTCTTTATAAAGGTTTCTTTCATTGAAGACTACATTCTTGCTCCTAATAATTTTGTCTTCGTTCCAGAACTTGTAGCCAAATTAATCAGTATCATACTCAATGAAGAAATACTTCTTTGACTTTGTATCAAGCTTGTCTCTCTTTTCTGTATTGATGTATACGTAGAAGACAGTTGAAGACCTTCAAGTGAGATAAATTTGTTGACTTCCTTGTCCACTCTTCTTGTGGTAGCTTGCAATGAAAAAGGACTAAGGGATCTGTGTTGATCAAGTAGGCAACATTGCTAATTGTCTCAGTCCAAAATATCTTGAGCAAACTAGCATGAATCCTTATGCTTATGGTTTTCTTGTTCAAGGTCCGGTTTATGCGCTTAGCTATCCCATTCTGTTGTGGCATGCTCGGAATAGTCTTTTCCATCTTGATTCCACTTGCTGCACAGAACTTCTTGAACTTGGTGCTGTCATACTCGTCTTTATTATCTGATCTTAAGCACTTGATCTTCTTATCATACTCGTTCTTCACTAGACTCTTCCATGCCCTAAATGTATCAAATACGTTAGATTTATTCTTCAGGAAATAAACTCATCTTTTTGGTGGAGTCGTTGATGAATGTCATATAGCAGTATGAGCCTCCAAGGGATACAACCAGAGAGGGACTCCACACGTCAGTGTATACAAATTCCAGCTTCCTCGATCTTGGTATTCTGCCAATTTTGGAGAAACTGATCTTCTGCTTTCCAAGAACATAATTTTCGTAAAAACTAATATCGGTAGTCTTTAACTTGCTAGCTTGCCCTTCTTCAACAGTATTTGCATATCTTTTTCGCTCATGCAATCCAGTTTATAATGCCACAACTCTGAGTCTGTCTGTGCCATTGCCACAATATCTCTGGTGTTACTAGTCATGTAGAGGGTGTCTAACTTGCTTCCTCATACCATCATCATAGCATCTTTGATGATCTTCCAGAGCCACCGACGAAAGTTGTGATGTATCCCTCTAAATCTAACTACCCGACTGAAATCAATTTCCTTTTTAAATCTGGGATATGCCTGACATTCTTGAACTTCCATGTCAACTAATCTGGCATCTTTATATGCACATTGTCCTTCCCCACAATATCCAACTATTCATCATTAGCTAGATAAACTATTTCAAAATCTTCAGCATTGTAATTTTGTATACACTCCTTTTGTGACTGGAATAAAATGAAGTTTTGGAGTCTAAGATCCATGACTCTATCGGATTGTCTATGCGGAGGACCAGGGCATAAGCAATTATCTCTGTCGCCACATTGATAGATTTATTGTTTTGTCCCCTATTTTCCTTTCTTGTCTAGCAGTTCTTCCTGGTGTACTCTTTCTTGTCGCAATGCAAACAACCATCATCCTTTGATCTTGATTGGTTTCTTTATTTGGATTTGGATCTTCTACGGCCTTTGTTGTGTTGTATAGTTCTTCTGCGTTCTTGAGTAACCAAGGCAAAACTAAGGTTCTCTTTAGATTCTTTCTTTTTGATGTCTTCACTAAGAATCAGGTTCCGAACAGCTTCAAATCTCAACTTGCTTGAGCTGCATGAACTACTCACCGCCGTCACAATAGCACCCCAACTCTCGGGAAAAGAAGATAGTAGGATTAAAGCATGAACTTCATCCTCAAAGCTAATATCAACAGAACTCAATTGATTAGTAATTAGATTAAATTTATTGATATGATTAGTAATGGACATACCTTTGTTCATCTTCAGATTAAACAGACGATGCATAAAGTATACCTTGTTGGAGGTCGAAGGCTTCTCGTATGTGTTGGACAAAACCTTCATTAAATCAGTTGTTTTTCTCTTCCAAGATAGTGAACGCGATGTTTCTGGTCAACATCAAATGAATAACTTCCAAAGCCTGGCAATCTAATAATTTTCAATCGGCTTGTGACATCTTGGCAGGTTTCTTTCCCAGTAACGGTAGATAAAGCTTCTTTTGGTATATGTAATCCTCGAGCTGCACTTCCAAAGTCGAAGTTCTTCTATCAAACTTGTTGATCTTGACTTTTTCTGTCTCTTACCATCGATTACACTCAAATCCGGTGCTCTGATATCAGATATTAGAGAATGGTATGCAGTAGATTACGGAAATAGTAAGAGAAGAGAAAGAAAAGCTTGAAAAAATAAAACATAGCACAAGTAACACATGAATTTTACATGGTTCAGAGTCTCTTGCTCCTACATCCACGGCTGTACAGAATAATTCTTCCACCGAAAAAAATACAGGAAGTGAAAACAAAGAATCTCTCTCTGGATGCAAAAGTAACCCCAACAGAAAGAAGATAAAATTCTTAAAGATGCTCCTCTAGGATGAAGAACCCCCGCCTATCCTTTTTTTTCTCTCTTCTTCTCTTGTTTTTTCTCTCTTGAAAACACTCACAGGTTGCTTTCCTGCTACTGGTAGCATTCAGGGGGACCTGCCTTTGGCCTCTATTGAAATAGAGGCCGAGAGGGTCCAAATCTACATCAAAATCAACCTCCACTCCCTGTAGAAATTACTTGACCCAGGAAACAATTATTAGCCGTTTGATCTGGATCCAATGGCCTGAAATTCGCTGAAATCGTCTCAAAACATGCTGAGACATGCCTTAGATCCGCCGGTAACAATGCCTGATTGTTGGATCAACCCTGCGAGCGCTCCATGCTGTTGGATGATGCTAGCGCTGGCCCTGTAGACCGCAACGTAGACCACCATTGCTGAGCTTTGGACCGTGCCTTGCCATGCCTGGACTGCTTCTCTCTGTAAGCTGCAGTGGACCGCCGTGCTGCTTGGGCCGAGCACCCGAGTGCCTGGGCCATGTGCCCTCGCGCACTTGGGCCACATGCCCAGGCCAGGCCTCACGCCTTGGCTGCGTGGGGTTTTTTGGGCTAGCCTGCTTCCAAATCACTGTCCGGTTCATCTGGGCTAGGTTTCGGGATCTTTTTGGGCTCATTTTGAATTGTATTTTTTGAGTAATTCTTTATGCACCGCGTGCGGTGCAGCAAATCCAGCGTGGCCTGCACCGCACGTTTCTATTGGCCAAATATATTCGCTGTAGCATGATGGAACACGAGCTGAGATGACTAGCATTAATTGAAATTTTCGTCCAGACCAAAATACCCTTATGACATCCTAGTTCAAAATCTACGACATCCCAGTTCAAAATCTACGACACCCTAATTCAAAAAATGATCTGAAATAGTATTACGACAACCTAGTTCAAAACCTACGACATCCTAGTTCAAAAATGATTCGAAACAGTATTACGACACCCTAATTCAAAATCTACGACACTCTAGTTCAAAACCTACGACACCCTAGTTCAAAAATGATTCGAAACAGTATTACGACATCCTAGTTCAAAACCTACGACACCCTAGTTCAAAACCTACGATACGCTAGTTCAAAAATGACCCGAAATAGTATTACGACACCCTAGCTCAAAACCTACGACATCCTAGATACCCTAGTTCAAAAATGACTTGAAACAGTATTACGACATCCTAGTTCAAATCTACGACATCCTAGTTCAAAATCTACGATACCTAATTCAAAAATGACCTGAAACAGTATTACGACACCCTAATTCAAAACTTACGATACCCTAGTTCAAAACTTACGACACCCTAGTTCAAAAATGCAGAAAATATAAATTAAAACCTGAAACAGTATTACGACATCCTAGTTCAAAAGCTACGACACCCTAGTTCAAAACCTACGACATCTTAGTTCAAGGGACTGGAGGGAAGGGTATTTTGGTCTGGACGAAAATTTTAAATAAAAGCTGAATAGTAATTAATGCTAGTCACGCTCAGCTCCCATCCCGTCATGCTACAGTAGATACATTTGGACTAATAAAAAAATGCGGTGCGGGCCATGTTGGATTTACTGCACCGCACGCAGTGCACAAAGACTTTTCCGTATTTTTTTGGTGGATTAGGCTCCACCACCCAATAGAAACTTGCCCACTACCAAGGGCTGCATCTTAAGTTATGGGGTTATAACAAGGAACAAATTATTTCAGGTTACTTCCAGATTTTTGTTTTGAGGGTGGGCCTTGGTGCAAGGATAAGATTGCTCTATCAAGACGTCAGCATCATGGGTTTGAACTTTGAAACATGGAAGTAGTCTCTCCGCATGCTAGGGTAGATAGTACATCTGATCTTCATCAAACCCCATAGGCCATGGTTGCAAGAGCCTCGTGCACCAGGCCTTCCTTTTTTTTTTTTTTTCCCCCAAAAACTTTGGTTTATTGAGGTGGAGATTATGATCACCTGCTTCTCAAACCTGGGGTTTTGCAAAGCACTTTTATGGATGCACGACCTTGGGAACCTATTGTCATTGCATAAGGGAGTCAACTGTTCACTCCAGATTTGGGTTTGTTACCATGTCTCAGAAAACTTGTCCTAAGTGAAATTTGAAAACTTATAATAAATATTTCAGAATTTCTTCCTAGGCTATTAACACCAATAAGTGATTGTTTTCTCGCCTACTATATCCATGACTGGTACTTGAGTCAAGTTTTTGTTCTGTACAGATGTATGCCTGATGGTTCTGTTTTTCAATTTATCATGTGATTTACTTTAATCACTAAGTCTAACATTTCAATTGTTCACTTTAAGGTTGCCCATGACCTTTATATAGTGACTCTTAGTGTGTATTTGTGACCTACCCTCGTCCCTCCATTTTATCCATAACAATGCCACTTTTAAATACCTTTCAACTCAGTCAGCATATGTAAAACTACTTTCACATTCCAACTACCCCCAATTTTTTATTAACTTTTAAACTGATCTCACTTCATACTGCTTTATGGGTGATATTCAAATTGCCTCTTAAAATGCAGAATTAGCCCTTCAACATTTATGTGCCTAGCTTCTTTGTTCTTCCCTTTAATATCTTCCTAATTTTCCTATCACCTTTTAGTTCATTCCCTGACTGGACTTGTAGGTGATTGAATCAAGCAGACCTTTTACAGATGTACCTGGCACTTATTTAGGCTGAAATTGCTGCATCTACCCCCATTATGTAGGACCTATGCCATACAACCCAGCCACGTGTTGATCGACACCTTTACACTTTTCTTCTGTGAGTTCCACAACACCATCTGGATCATACCTTACCCACCACACGTGTCACAAGAAACACCAAAAGCTTTATTCTCAGTAAAAGATTATGTTCTAAGCAGAATATATTTTTTTTAATCCTTATGTGCAACATGGCTCACCACCCATTCTACAAAAGCGTGCTAGTTCATGGACATGAAATGCTATTTTTCCCATCTCACCTTGACACAATATTTAAAAATCCTACAACCACCTAAATCTTCTCTCTACCAATGCCTATGTGGCATGTCCCCTCAAAGCATCATACATATAACTCCTTGCATCCATATTTCATCAAAATCGAACTTAGAATATTCATCTATAAAAGATTCTTCCATCTAATACAATGAGTGTCTAGATTGTCTTACCATGTACTCATCCCATGCAAAGCACCATTTTGGCAAGGGGAATATTATTCAAAACTGTCGACTTTATGTGTTTTCCCTCAATATCCCAACTGGAAGATCAAATTGACCAAGTCTAGATAAAGCAAATCATCTTCACCCATCTCAGTGCTCTATCTTTAAGAAATCCTAAGCCTACAGTTACCCCTATTCATGGCTATCCGTTGCCCTTGATATCATAGATGATCCAAACAGTTACTAACATCCAGCATTCTCATCCAAACCTTCCACATCATAATGTTCCTATATATACTTGCCAAGGAAGAACCTTTTTTCATATAATTCCTTGAGTAGCCTCTACACCTCTCAAAAATCTAGGAGTCCCTTCTATCACCCATTTGGCTCATTATTAAAGGATCCCACTCTTCCAGACCTAATTTACCTGCTAGTAACACACCAAAACCTCAAGAAATCATCAACATGCTTAGGAAGTGGGCAACAGTGCATGCATGCACATGCATGTATATGCAAAAGGGATCTATATAATATGTTGTGTTATCAGTGCAACACAGCCCATACTTTGTGGTAACATTAACATTTAAAAAGTCTATCATTTAACTGTCATCCAAATTGATAAACCATAATCCATACTCTAAAATTTAACTATTTACCATTAAAGGTCGATAGTCATAAAAAATTTTTAAAAATAAAGTCCTTTGCCGCATCTTTATTGGTTTGAGAAAGTATCTCGTGTGTATCTTGGAAGTATCCAAAGCCTTTTGTGAATTTTGAAAAATAGGATACTTAATATAAGTAGTCTACAAGTTTTTTTAGAAGTATTTGACTAGTATAGGTATCCTATATATTGGATACAGAGGTAAGGCACTTTGAAGTGTTAGTGCTTCTTAGGCATCAATAGGAGCCCAAAGTCTTTCTAGTGGTCTACATGCCCTAGTAGAATGTTAATGCATGAGATTTTTCCCTAAGCCCACGGAAGGGTTTTCCCCATTATTGGTTGTCGAAGGGCTCCAGGCCTAGGTGTTCCCTCTGCCCCCTCTTTGGCAGTGCCCCCTTCCCTTCTACCCCCCCCCCCCCTCCTTTGTCTTCCTCCTCTCCCCCCTCTTCTCTGTCCCCTTCTCCCTCTCCTCCTCACTCCCTCTTGTTCTCCTTGTTTCAGTACATCTCGGAATGTCTCAGAATGGCATGGTACAGACTTGTTCCGCACGAAATCAATCATCGGCCGGTACGGGCCCAGTATCAATTTAATGAACCTTAGAGAGTCCACTTCAAGCACCTTTTCTTTTGCTACTTAAGTTATACAATACATCCACCCTTCTATTTATGCAATGAGTTCCTTCCCTCAGTGCTTAATCCTTGAAGTTTTGGTTCTTGGGCATCAGTCCCACAAGACTGGTAAGCCGGTAGATATTTTTGTGCCCGGATTGGTTAAAAGTCAGTTCTCCATGGCTACAAATGAAGTCGGCTCACCATACCTGGGCATATTGTATTGTTTCGGTACTGAATCAAGACTCGGTACGGGGGACGAACTGAGTCTCCATATGCCAGATTGGCCCCTATGACGGCATACCAACACTGTACCAACATGATATACCAGGTACAGGATCCAGTACTGAATGGTGAACTTTGACCGAAGTCTTATATTACTCTGGTTAAAGTCTCGCTAACACATTTATTGTAAATAAACTCGAGAGATGATTCCTAACCTTCCTAGGAAGATTGCGACCCTCCATATGTCTCCTTCCCAAATATATTATCTGGGGATGCAAGCTAAAATAAATGCAAAACTGGGGTACTTGAAGACCTTGATCGCTTGTGTCAATGCTACAATGAACTCCATTTTACCAAAAAGGTACCATAATATATGTGAGTTGCAAACCATATATCTTGATAAGATAAATATAAGATTGAGGGATGAATCTAAAAATTATAAAGGAAAACCTTGAAGCAGAAATGTGTAAAAATCAGTAGAAGAAAACCAATTAAAAAAAAAAAGTGGATATAGAAATGAAAGCCCAGCTGAAAATGATGGCACAGAGAGATTATGTGTGATTAGTTTATTGCTGTAGTGTGTCATAAAGAAGAACAGGGAATGGACAATACCCAAGAAAACTTGTCTGGGTGGATGTGGAAATGAAAGCCCAGCTGAAAATGTTGGCATCATAATTATAACATGCTTGATGGGGAAAGCTTATGAAACCACAATAAGGCCCTTATTTTTCTATGATCGAGATGGTTCATCAACAAGGGGTCCAATCATATAAAATGGGTGTTCTGGAACTTAGATGGCTAGATGGATGTGACGTAAAACCAGGAAGTTTGAGTTGAGAACATACACATAAAAGATGATTTAAGAATTGCCAAAATTAATGACCATCATGAAGAACTTATTGAGATGGTTTGCACTAACGTAATGAAGATAGAGGCCTGAATAAGGAGAGGTGCTTGGCTTTGTCTCCAAGGGTTTGCAAAGAAGTGGATGACAAGAGAAAAAGAACTTTAAAAAACATTAATGGTAATTGTGAAATAGGCTTTAGAAAATCTTGTGATGGCATCGCATGCAGCCATTAATAAAATGATTGTCAAAGAATTCATGAAGTCATGGACATGGCTTAGTCACTCATTTGCTAATTGAGAAATCTGGTCTCGGTAGTTAAACAACTGCCATCAAAGGAGCTTTTTTCAGTTTCCTTTTCTCATGTGGGCATATGATCATTTTGGTTATTTACTGTTTCGTAAATATGCATCCATGTTTATGTACTGATGGATTGTCGTAGGACTTGTAAAGGACAATACACAAATATGCACCTGATGGACCCAACTTGATAGGGATGAGACCTGTTGCTGAAGATAGAGATGTACATGTTTGCGTGTTCCTTTCCACAAACCAGGAGCTTCTGAACTTGCCTGGTTGCCTTCACAGCCTTGAAGAAAAGTGAAATAGAACTTGACAGGACCACAAAAACTACCACCGAGAACTATATTTTCCACTTTCCAAGCGGAACTTAGTTCTAATTTAACAAATAGCAGAATGATGCTGCAGATAAAGATCAACGAGTGACCATAGATTGTAAACATTGTAATATTTTACTTAAAAAAGTCTGTCTTGTATGTTGTTCATGTAATGCTCTTTGCTTGTGTGCCCTGAGATATGCCCATGCTTGAGTTCTATGGTTGCTTTTGAATTATTTTTTATTACATGCTTTAATCTGAAAATTATTACCATGCACTTTCAATATTAACTGATTTCCTTCTCTGTTTTGATTTTTGCAGCTCATGCTGTAGCCTCTTCCCACAGAGAGATATGGCTGATTGTGTGGCTGGGACTCTTGTTCTTCCATTTGTTATGCAGCCTGTGATGAGGTGTTACCGTCCTGATAAGGTGTATTACCTGAGTCAAGAGCATTGGGAGGCGGTATCTCAAGGTTATATAGGAAGAATACATGGTGCTGGTGGAGCTATGGACTAGAAAATGGAGAGGCCTCCTGCTAGGTAGTATATATATGGTGGGGTTTTGGCGGGCCTGAGGAAATTTCAACTAGTGTAGATATGGAATGACGGTATATTCGACAGGGTCGAAGCTGCGAAGGTGGCTTGCCTTTTGACTTCCTCTCTCAACAGAAGTTCTCCCCGAAGGCCGGAGCACTTCATAGGCAGTTGATGCATTTGGGAATGCAATTTTCTCTTACCTCCCGTTGTAAAATAACCTCATGGTTTAACTGTTAAATATATCCACTAAATATTACATATAAGATCACTGATCTTATCTTGGAATTGCAAAATTGACCTTCCATGGCTTGCTAGCTGATGCATGCATGCATATTATAATATGTCCTTCAAATCATTCGTTTTTGCAATGATATCCCCTGTTAGATGTTTGACTGATGGCATTCGTAAGCAACCATTGGAAGCGTAAAATGATACTTTACCTTTTTATATTACCGTTACTCGAAACAAATCCAAAATTCAGTTTGTATTGTAGAGCTATATTTTACATAAATTCTTCAAGGATTTTAATGTAAAAGGCTAACAAAGTTGCCATCAGTCAATATCCAGCGGGAGGGTGGCTTATTTTGGAAAAAACAGAATGATTTGTGCAAATAGTAATTTTCAAAAGGTAAATATGCAATAAACTAAATATGCAAGGAATGGGGAAATGTTCTTATCACAGTGGTGAAAATTGGGGAGTGTTGCTACTGGTTCTCTCAACCGGGCTGGCCGGAGTTCGCGTCTTTCAGTTCCTGCAAAAAAGATTTCACGGGTCGATGGTATTTTGGCAGGGGATACTTCGATGGCTAAGTCAGTGGGAGACTTGGAGCAACAGAATAGAAAGATCGCAAAGAGATAGCTCGTGAGGAAGGAAGAGTTTGCTTATCTCGGGGTCTTCCTTTTACCATGCGGAACTTTACCGGAATCTGTTAGGGGCTAGGCTGAAAATGGCTGATTTGTCCTTAGAGAAATCTCGGTAGTGGCCAGGTGGCACCAGGGTGGAGTGGCGTCGTGGGATCTGTAGAGTAGTGGCACTGAGATGTCAGGAATTTGTTGTAACAAAATTTTGGTACCAGCTGAAAGGGACCTCTGGGACCTCCGGGTCGTCCTTGGAGTGGCCCGTTTTGGATCGATATGGGCTTGGCTAAAGTGGATCGGTCGGATCCCTGGTGGGTGGTCGAATCCCTGGTGAGTCGGTCGGGCCTCTGGTGGGTCGATCAGTCTTGGCTGAAGGGTCGTCGGCTTCGGTTTGGTTCGGAGGGAGGCCGGTTATGTATAACAGTTGCCCCCTTACTCTTGGCCTTCGGAAGGGCCTGTAGCTTCGAAGGGCGAAAGCATCATTCTCGCTATTCGTCCTTGAGGAGATTGCAGATCTGATCAGGTGTGCTGGATCTAGTCATTCCCTACTCCAGAAGCTCATGCCTGGGACAGGTATCGACCCCGCATTGGAAGCGGAGGGAGCGGCAGTTAATGCAGAAGGGGTGCAATGATGAGCGGCCAACCCAGTCCGCTCGGCCGTCGGGCTTCGGAGGCGATTTGAGTGACGTGGCGACATCTGGGCGGTTGGTGTCGCACTGGGGATGACCCATCCATCGCTAATCCAGCGATCATGCGGATCGCGGCCAGACTGTGCTTTCTTCCGTCGCATTTGCTTCTGCTACGTAGAGAGTTGTACCGCCTGACTCTAGGTCACGCGCTCGAGGAATGGTAATAACCGCTTCTTTCAAGGGCTATAAAAGGGGACGTTAAGACTGTAGGCGAAGCTTTTGCCGTATTCGCCCTTGGAGAGAGATCGCCCTTGAAGATAGATTTCGGCTCGCTCCAACATCTTTAACCTTTTAGGAAACTCAGTCCTCAGGTCAGTTCTTCATCCCTAAGCCCCGTAGTAATGGCTTCTGGTAGCTGGAGCTCTAGCCATAGGATAGAGGGACTAGGTCCTAGCCAGGTCCAATCTGAGCTAGTGCGGGATCGGGTAGAGGCCCTTAGAGTTAGGTTCAATATCCCTTCCACCCTGCACCTCACTGTCCAAGACCAGGAAGGGAGGGTGACCAGGCTGCCGAGCCCGAAAGCCCTCCCGGTGTATGAGGATCACTTGAAGGCCGGCCTTCGATTTCTCCTATGCGACTTCTTCGTCCAGGTCTTCAACCTGTATCGAGTCACCCCTGTGCAGCTGACCCTGAATAGTATTCGGGCCATCAGCTGCTTCGTGGTCATGTGCTAGAGGGTTGATGGGAATTCTCCAGGGTGCTGGGGATCATGCAGCATGCGGAATTGACTTTCAAAATAAAATTTCATAGCATGATACCCTAACATGTATAACATGTATAGAAAACCCAATTTTCCAGGAACCTCTTGTGCAATATCAACTAATGAATCAAAAATAGAGTCAAGAAAAATACCTGGATTACTGAAACCCAACTTTTCCACAAGGTTCACAAGTGCAAACCCTCCAACGGTGATCTACACAAAACTCGGACCAAGGAAGAACTCCTTCTTCAAGTTGCTTGGAGAAGTGGAACTCTTTCGGCAACCTTTGGTCTATTGACCACTATAGGACACCCTGTCCTACTGAAGGGCACTCAAGACACTATCCTAAACCATTTTAGATTCTAGGACTACCCTCCACTAGGACCCTATAGGCTTATGTCCTAAAACCAAGCCTTGTCCTAATGTAGAAGAATTTGTCTTGACAAGACAAGTCTTATCCTAAAACAAGGAGGGAGGGAGAAAGTGGAAGACTCTCAGACAGACTCTCGAGAAAATAAAAACACTGATATCAGAAAATCGAAGAAGAAGAAGTAGTAATGTTTCTCATTTCACCGTACCCCTTATTTATAATCTCAGATGGGGCGTGAAATGCATCCCAACAATACTTATCAGATATGAAACATCATATCCGATAAGACTCTTCGGGAATGGAGAGTCATATCTATGTTCTTTCACTTACTAGATCAATCCCCATTATGCCATGTGTCAAATACTGGTTTCTGAGATAAGGAGACACCTCTTCTAATATGAAGTAACGCGATGCTTGAAGAATTTTAGAGGCAGAAGGACTCTGCCCTCTGTTGTGCGTGTGCATATGAAGAGGCGCGACTCTTCATGCGCGCGCCACCTTTCACACCTCTTCAAGCCATCCCATTCAAACTTTAAAACCTGTCTTTTTGACTTGTCAAGGTATGGGGATTGAGCTAAAAGGTGCCTTCTTGATGAAGCTCCTAGAGTCTCATGTGCAGAAGGACTCTCAGTCCATCTGCGCACCATACTTTTCTCCGGGTGCACCAAAGGGCGCCAATAGTCTTTCCCTTTCCATTTAGTCCGCCCAAAGCATCAAATTGACTTAGTCAAACATATTCAATATGGGTGTATTGGAAAAGGCATCAAATAGCTTTCTGACCATATCTTTTATTTTAGATCAGAGGTCTGTAGCTCCTTTTGTGCCTTTTTAAAGTTAAGGTGTCATTTAGGTACCAAGAGTCCCATGCCATTGGGACTCTTCATATATGGCACCTAACATGCCCAAAAATCTAAAAAAAATCAGATCAAGCTCTAATTTGGCTAGCCCCACTTAGGACTCAACCTAATTTAGGTTTTCCATAATTAGGTTAGCCCAATTAGCAAGCAACTGAATCCAATCTAATTGGGTTAGGAATTAGGTTAGCCTACATATGCTAGTATGCAATCTGGCTAACCAATTAGGATCCTATGACCTAATTAAATTATGAAGACTTCCTTGGCCAAGTCTCTATTGTGTGTGACCCATTGGGTTCCACATCTAGCCAGCAGTAGGTTTAGGTTTGAGTCGATCCGATCCGATCGAACCCGATTGACCTAATTAGGTCAAATTGGCTCACCTAATTGTCCAATTCGAATCACACATCGAATTGACTCATGAAACCAAACCAATTGGTTCATGAAAACTACAAGACAAGATTGACATCCAGCAACGTGTCATGTCTACCGGAAGATGAGGAATTGATAAAAAATATCAAAATATCCTTTAGCAGTAAGTTACCGTGCAATTCAATCTTTCGATCTCCCATTATTCCGATTAAGTGATAGGTATGGATATATGTCAAACCCTAACACTTAATCATATCGAGTCTCAGCTCGATCATGAGGACTCAACTGATGACTGATTAGATTCCACTAATCTCATCCTGCTTTGATCAAAGGCTCCTTGAGTCTCTTGTCGAAGAGATTGCATGGGATAACAATTCCTCTTACCAGGAATGATCGATTCCTTGTTGGTCCACTCACATCCTTCGCACACCTTCCACTATACCCAGAACACCTTGTACATACCGCAATGGAATGAATGAGTATGAACCAAAATATGGCTTAGTGTGCACAAGGAACCATGGTGACCTCAGGTCAAAAGATCACATGCACAACTTCTACTCTAGGATCTATCTTTTGACAAGTAGTAAGACTTCCATAAGATAGTCTCGGTGCAGATCAGACCAGTGTACTCATACCTTGATGAGCACCATTATCCTTGTATTAGTGTCTCTACATAAGTGGTTGTGAGATCAACCACCCTCATCAACTGAGCATACATAGGATAAGTTAGTCTTTCCGGATTCATCGATCCCTGAATCGATGGTCCAACGACTAGGAACATTCTAGATTAGGGTTTATAGGAATTAGGTCTCACTGTTATGAACTCCATCATAACCCTAACTCCATTGCCCTAATTTATGGGGTTCATCATAATCAATAAGAAAATATGACACAACAGTATATGATGAATCAAATGCCTTTATTAATATGAAAGTATGTCATACATGAGCTGGAAGTTTACAAAAAGGCCCTCATAATGATTGGCTCTTAGGGCGCTTTTCTATCAAACTCCCACCTGCACTAAAGCCAATTGCCCTTGTATTTTATGCCAATACAATCAAAGTGACGAGTTAAATGCTACTTGGCTAAAGCTTTAGTGAATGGGTCTGCTATATTGTTCTTTGTGTCAACTCGTTCAATGATGACATCTTGTCTTTCAATAATCTCTCGAATGAGTTGGAACCATCTTAGAATGTGCTTGGACTTGTGATGAGACCTCGGTCCTTAGCTTGTGCAACAGCCCCAGTGTTATCATAGTATAATGGCACTGGCTGTTGTATATCTGGAACCACGCCCAATTTCATGATAAATTTCTTCATCTAGACAGCTTCCTTCGTGGCTTCACTAGCAGCTATGTACTCTACCTCAGTGACCGAGTCAGCTACTGTTGGCTGCTTTGTACTCTTCCAACTCACTACACCACCATTCAGGATGAAGACATATCCTGATGTGGATTTGCTATCATCTGGATCTGATTGAAAACTAGAATATGTATAACCTTCTAGTTTCAACTCATATCCACCATATACTAGAAAATATCTTTAGTCCTTCTCAGGTGCTTAAGAATATTTTTCACAGGTCTCCAATGATCCTTTCCAGGATCTGCTTGAAACATGTTCCTTATGCCCAAGGCATATGCAACATCAGGTCTGGTACATAACATGGCATACATTATCAATCATACAGCCGAATCATAAGGAATCATAGCCATCCTCTCTCTTTCTTCTGATGTCTTAGGAGACATTTTCTTAGAGAGATGTATGCCTTGACTTATAGGTAAGTAACATTTCTTACTTTCATCCATGTTAAATCTCTTCAACACTAAGTCAATGTACCTGGATTGGGATAAGCCTAGCATCCTCTTGGATCTATCTCTATAGATCCTTATACCCAGTTTATAGGATGCTTCTCCCAAATCCTTCATGGAAAACTTTGATGATAGCCAAGTTTTAACCGATTGCAACATTGGGATATCATTCCCAATGATCAATATGTCATCCACATACAAAACTAAGAAAACAATGGCACTCCCACTTATCTTCTTATACACACATGGTTCATCCACATTTTTGATAAAACCAAATCCTTTGATTGTTTCATCAAAACGGATGTTCCAACTCCTCGATACTTGCTTAAGTCCATAAATGGACTTCTTTAACTTGCATACCTGGTTTGGTCTCCTACTTGAGACAAATCCCTCTGGCTGTGACATATAAACTTCTTCCTCAAGGTTTCTATTGAGGAAAGCAGTCTTTACATCCATTTGCCAGATCTCATAGTCATGGTATGCTGCTATGGCAAGCAGTATCCGAATGGACTTGAGCATGGCTATTGGAGAAAAAGGTTTCATCATAGTCTACACCATGTTTTTGTCTAAAACCTTTTGCTACCAGCCTAGCCTTATAGGTCTCAACTTGACCATCTCCTCCAATCTTCTTCTTGAAGATCCATTTACATCCTATCAGGTTAATTCCTTCAGGTGGATCTACCAAGGTCCAAACCTGATTGGAATACATGGAGTCCATTTCAGATTTCATGGCACCAAGCCACTTGTCGGAGTTCCTACTCTCGACAGCTTCCGAATAGGTCACAGGATCATCATCCTGTATGATACTGGCTTCATTGTCATCCCCGATGACAAAGCCATATCTGAGAGGTGCTTCCCGCACCCTCTCTGACCTTCGGAGAGGATGTGTGTATTGTGGTTGTTCTTGATCTATAAGAACCTCTGGTTGAGGAACTTCACTTGAAGGCTCATCAGGTTGTTGGTTCTGTTCTTCACATAACTCAAGTAAAGAATCACTACATCCTTCTTGGATAAACTCATGTTCCAAGAATGTAGCATGCCTACTGACAATTATCTTCTGCTCAGTAGCATTATAAAAGAGGTATCCCTTACCTTCTTTTGGGTAACCAACAAACCTACACTTGTCAACCCTAGCACTTAACTTATGCCTAAAGTTATTCTTGACATAAGCATGGCAACCCCAAATCTTTAAGTACTTAAGACATGGTCTTTTACCATTCCATAACTCAAATGGAGTGCTACTTACTGACTTAGATGGAACCCTGTTTAATATGTATGTAGCAGTCTCCAAGGCATGTCCCCAGAAGGAAATGGGAAGATCTGTGAAGCTCATCATGGACCTCACCATGTCCAACAAGGTGCGATTTCTCCTTTTGCCACTCCATTTAACTAGGATGTATAAGGAGGGGTCCATTCAGAAATAATGCCTTTATCCTTGAGATGGTTCAAAAACTCACTAGACAAGTATTCCCCTCCTTGATCAGATCGAAGAGTTTTAATACTAAGTTCAATTTGTCTTTCAACCATACTCTGATATTCTTTAAACTTATCAAAGGCTTCAGACTTGTGTTTCATAAGATACACATAACCGACCTTGATAAATCATCAATAAAAGTGATGAAATAAGAATATCCTCCTCTCGCTTGAGTTGACATAGGTCCACACACATCAGTATGTACAAGACCTAACAATTCAGTTGCCCTTTCTCCATATCCAGTGAATGGAGACTTGGTCATTTTTCCTTTGAGGCAAGACTCACAAGTTTCTAATGATTGAAAATCATCATGGTCAAATAATCCTCTTTGACTAACTTGTTTATCCTTGACTCACTGATATGACCTAACCGGCAATGCCAGATATATGTGATATTGACATTATCTCTTTTTCCCTTCTTGTCATCTACAAGAAGTATTTCATCATTGAGTACTAAAGTTAGAAGACCATTCACAAAGCAACCATGCCCAAATATTGTATTATTATGAAGAATAGAGCAGCCATTGCTCTTTACACTTATTTCATATCCTTGTTGTAACAACAAGGGTATAGAAATAATATTTCTTACAATATTTGGCACATAGTAGCATTCTTCCAAACTTATGATATTACCCGAAGGTAATAACAGAAGATAGGTGCCAACAGCTTCAGCATATATGGGTTCTCCGCTTGTCCCATATAATTTGAAGTCACCTTTCTTCAAATTTCTAATTCTGTGAAGTCCTTGTAAAGCTTTACAAATATGTGACCCACATGCGATATTCAATATTCATGAATTAGAAATAGATTCACTTAATGATAAATTGGTTTGTATCATGTACAAACCCTTAGATGCACCACTTGCATATAGCTTCACATTTGCAAGACAAGTCTTGCAATCCTTCTTCCAATGCCCAAACATGCTGCAATGGAAATAGGCTCCATCAGCCTTCTCAACTAGTCCACATAGTTTGAACCGGTTAACTTATTAGCATCTAAGATGCTACTCAGTGATAAGTTTGAAGCCATTATTTAAATATCCTATATTTAATTAAAGAACAATATCAGCAGACCACTCAAGATGACATCCATAACTAGATAAGGACTTTCTATCTAATTATGTCTCCCACTATTTTCTTCAAATACCATAACCCTCAACTATGGTAAGAGAGAAACCTTTCTTGGTTTCCTTAGTGGGGTTGAGATCCTTATTTCTCATGAGTGCCTTGTGTATGCACAACAAACACACATGAGTTCAAAGGTTGGACAACCTTTCCAATTGCAACCCGTGCAATTCTCAACAATTATCTTTGCCTTTAAGACACTTATGGCCTTGTGTATGCACAACAAACCATAATGTCTTAGTTTAGTCGGATCCTTCATTTCCATATAGCCATGATTGAATAACATTACCCTTGTGTATGCACAACAAAGTAATATTTCCAACCATGCCATAAGGTACTTTGTGCACCAAGACAAATCTTATATCAAACCCTAGAGTAGGCCTTGTGTATGCACAACAAACCTACTATAGTCTTGACATAAATTTGGCTTAGCATGAAGGAAGGCAAAATATGGTACACTTAACTAATTAGCATTACTAAATTAAGATTTAGATATGACCAAATTGGCTAGGTGAATGGAAGGGATGAGGGGGTCCCCCCGTTGCTTTCCTTAGACACCAATTAGATTGGCCAGGTTAGTCAACGGAACCAATTATAAACCTCATTCCCTTTACCTTCCTAGAATCACCTGCCTAGACACCAATTGGCTGATCAAACCCTAACTGGTTTTGCTTATTGACAAAGTTTTATACTATGACTAAATATGATTTTTAATGAGGGCTTTGATGGTCTCAAAATACATTCTAAAACTATCATGATAATAGTGTTTATTACTGCAAGTATAAACATAAACATGATATCCAAGTTTATAACAAATATAAATCCAATGCATATCACTCTAGCATATGCATTAAAATTCATGTCATCAAGCATATTACCCTAATATGCATAGCATTATATGACAATTAGCATATTACCCTAATATGCAAATCAAGACATGATAAAATACCATTCACCTCATTCATTCATGGAAATTACCACAAAGTTGCACCCCTACACGCCATAAGAAACCCATAGAATGGGCAGAGTGGGCTTTTTACACCCTACTTTACTCTTATGACCAGATGGCTATGGCAACCCCAATCCAGAGCAGTTACTTGGTTCAATCAACATGCATAATTTCATACTTGAAATGATAACATGCATTTCATGAAAAATAGAAATTAAACATATTACCATAATATGCAAAATTTCATATCAATGCATCAACATGCCTTTTCATGAAGAAACCAGAAATCTGACATATTAACCATAATATGCATTTTCATCATAAGATTCTGGTAGAGTCAACACGACAGGGTTCAAGTCGGCTCGGTCACTAGTCGAGTCAACTTGATATGTGGAAATCATGAACTTCAAAAATGATTCATAAGTAGTATGCCACAAGGAGGGCTCTGATACCACTGATGGAAATTCTCCCAGGATGTCGGGGATCATGCAACATGCAGAATTGACTTTCAAAATAAAATGTCATAGCATGATACCCTAACATGTATAACATGTATAGAAAACCCTAATTTCCAGGAACCCCTTGTGCAATATCAACTAATGAATCATAAAATAGAGTCAAGAAAAATACCTGGATCGCTGAAACCTAACTTTTCCATAAGGTTCACAAGCGCAAACCCTCCAATGGTGATCCACACGAAACTTGGACCAAGGAAGAACTTCTTCAAGTTGCTTGGAGAAGTGGAACTCTTTCGGCAGCCTTTGGTCTATTGACCACTGTAGGACACTCTGTCCTACTAAAGGGCACTCAAGACACTATCCTAAACCACTTAAGGTTCTAGGACTACCCTCTACTAGGACCCTATAGGCTTATATCTAAAACCAAGCCTTGTCCTAGTGTAGAAGAACTTGTCTTGACAAGACAAGTCTTGTCCTAAAACAAGGAGGGAGGGAGAAAGTGGAAGACTCTCATGACAGACTCTCGGGAAAATAAAAACACTGATCTCAAAAGACCGAAGAAGAAAAAGTAGTAGTGTTTCTCATTTCACCGTACCCCTATTTATAATCTCAGATGGGGCGTGAAATACATCTCGACAACACTTGTCATATATGAAACATTATATTGATAAGACTCTTCGAGAATGGAGAGTCATATCTGTGTTCTTTCACTTACCAGATCAATCCCCATTATGCCATGTATCAAATATCGGTTTTTGAGATAGGGAGACGCCTCTTCTAATCTGAAGTAATGCGATGCTTGAAGAGTTTCAGAGGCAGAAGGACTCTACCCTCTATTGTGCGTGCGCATATGAAGGGGCACAACTCTTCATGTGCGCGCCACCTTTCACACCTCTTCAAGCCATCCCATTCAAACTTTAAACCGGTCTTTTGACTTATCAAGGTGTGGGGATTGAGCTAAGAGGTGCCTTTCTGATGAAGCTCCTAGAGTCTCATGTGCAGAAGGACTCTCAGTCCATCTGCGCGCCATACTTTCTCCCGAGTGCGCCAAAGGGCGCCAATAGTCTTTCCCTTTATATTTAGTCCACCCAAAGCATCAAATTGATTTAGTCAAACATATGCAATATGGGTGTCATTAGAAAGGGCATCAAATAAACTTTTGACCATATCTTTTATTTTCAGATCAGAGGTCTGTAGCTCATTCTGTGCCTTTTTGAAGTTAAGGTGTCATTTAGGTACCAAGAGTCCCATGCCATTGGGACTTTTCATATATGGTGCCTAACATGCCCAAAAATCCAAATAAAAATCAGATCAAGATCTGATTTGGCTAGCCCCACTTAGGACTCAACCTAATTTAGGTTTCCCATAATTAGGTTAGCTTGCAACCGAACCCAATCCAATTGGGTTAGGAATTAGGTTAGCCTACATATGCTAGTATGCAATCTGGCTAACCAATTAGGATCCTATGATCCTAATTAAATCATGAATGACTTTGTTGGCCAAGTATCTATTATGTGTGACCTATTGGATTCCACATCTAGCCAGCAGTAGGTTTAGGTTTGAGTCGATTCGATCCGATCGAACCCGATTGACCTAATTTGGTCAAATTGGCTCACCTAATTGTCCAATTCGAGTCACACATTGAATTAACTCATGAAACCAAACCAATTGGTTCATGAAAACCTACAAGACAAGATTGACATCCAGCAACGTGTCATGTCTACCCGGAAGATGAGGAATTTGATAAAAAATATCAAAATATCCTTAAGCAGTAAGTTACCGTGCAATTCAATCTTTCGATCTCCCATTATCCCGATTAAGTGATAGGTATGGATATATGTCAAACCCTAACACTTAATCATATTGAATCTCAGCTCGATCATGAGGACTCAACTGAAGACTGATTAGATTCCACTAATCTCATCCTGCTTTGATCAAAGGCTCCTTGAGTCTCTTATCGAAGAGATTGCATGGGATAACAATTCCTCTTACCAGGAATGATCGATTCCTTGTTGGTCCACTCACATCCTTCGCACACCTTCCACTATACCCAGAACACCTTGTACATACCGCAATGGAATGAATGAGTATGAACCAAAATATGACTTAGTGTGCACAAGGAACCATGGTGACCTCAGGTCAAAAGATCACATGCACAACTTCTACTCTAGGATCTATCTTTTGACAAGTAGTAAGACTTTCATAAGATATTCCCGATGCAGATCAGTCCATTGTACTCATACCTTGATGAGCATCCTTATCCTTGTATTAGTGTCTCTACACAAGTGGTTGTGAGATCAACCACCCTTATCAACTGAGCATATATAGGATAAGCTAGTCTTTTCGGATTCATCGATCCCCGAATCGATGGTCCAACGACTAGGAACATTCTAGATTAGGGTTTATAGGAATTAGGTCTCACTGTTATGAACTCCATCATAACCCTAACTCCATTGTCCTAATTTATGGGGTTCATCATAATCAATAAGAAAATATGACACAGCAGTATATGATGAATCAAATGCTTTTATTAATATGAAAGTATGTCATACATGAGCTGGAAGTTTACAAAAAGGCCCTTATAATGATTGGCTCTTAGGACACTTTTCTATCAAACTCCCACTTGCACTAAAGCCAATCACCCTTGTATTTTATGCCCATACAATCTAAGTGATGATTTAACTGCTGCTTGGCTAAAGCTTTAGTGAATGGGTTTGCTATATTGTTCTTTGTGTCAACTCGTTCAATGACGACATCTTGTCTTTTAATGGGTGTTCAACCCACGTCCCGGGCGGAAGATAATCGAAGGTCTTCCATCGGCCATTAATGGGTGGAAGTCAAATTTCTTCTTCGTACACAGTCTTCAGCTTTGGGGTTTCAACCCGTCATGGGGGGAACCGAGGTCGATAGCTAATAGAGGGAGGGCGGTCTTGATGGCCGACCAAGCCGACTTCAACAAGTTAGAGGTAGTCGGTATCACAATGATGAAGGAGCTGCTTTAGGAGGGCAGCCTCTGCTCGGCTGGAGTTAGCTATCATGAATACTTAGGTAGGGTAGAAATCACTACTGTCGAACTTTTTGTTCCATCGACTTTATTCCTTCCTTCCTTACTCTGATCTTGTTCTTGTAATAGGAGAAAAAATAAAGCTCGACCATGCAAGGATAGCAGAGCGGGCAGCGAGAAAGAGGGCCACCCAGTTCGTGGAGCTGACCGTGGGTAAGCAAAAGAAATAGCGGACGGAAGAACAACCCACAATCGTCGTGGCATCAGGTTCCGATGAGGACAATATGCCCTTGTCGGAGCGATTGGCGATAAAAGTATCGAGACCTCTGCCTACAGTTGGGGAGTCAGTTGTCCGATCGGAGCCAGACCCATCGGAGCTGACCGAGGTGAGGACGGCCCTGACCTCGTTATCAACCGAGCGGACGTAGGTGGCCTGCCCCGCAGATGAGAAGAAAGGGGTGGCTAGAGGGGTAGAGGCTGAAGAAGTCAGCTACGACACCTTTCAGCATTAGTACGCTCTTCACAACCCTCGGCAGGCCAGAGACCTACTAAAGGGGGTCATCACCCAGGCCGACTGGGAGGAGTCGAGCAAGCATAAGTTGCACGAGGTGGTGAGAGGTGCCTACCTTAGTCTGATGAAGGTACTTTTATCATCCCTTCATTTTTTCATCCTTCTTTTCTTTTCTTGTGCATGACTAATATGTTCCGTTGCTTGTAGCCCCTTCACGAGATTTTGATGATGGACGAAGGCCTCAGCGAGATGGCCCACGCGGCAGAGGCCTCAATTGGGGAGGTCGAAGGCGGTGGTAGTGGCATCGTAGAAGGCCGTAGAGGAGAGGCTTGGCCGAAGTCGAATCTTTGAAGAAGCAGGCAGAGGGCCTGCAAACCCAGCTGGCCGAGCGGGAGGCCAAGTTGAAGAAGAAGAAGGAAAAGGTTAGGTCTTTGACCTGTCGGCTATTTGACTAGGTGGAGTGGTCCGCTGATGCCGAAAGGAGCGCACGATCCCACAAGGCATTGGCGGGGAGGTACCTGACCGAATTGAAAGAGGCGAAGGAGCTAGCGACGGAGCAGGTCCGTGATGCCATGGTGGAATACAAGGCTTCAATCGACTTCAACGATGAGATGGAGGAGGCGGGGAGGCGAGCTATGAATACGGCTTTGACGACTGCCTGAAGAAGGTGGCCAAAGCTTTCTCGGAGCTCGACTTGTCCTCAATATAGCTGATGCACCTGTCGGAAGAAAAAGAGGGCCTGGCCGACACTGGGGTTGATGCCCAAACCATTATCGATAAAGATCGGTGGAGGCCTTGGTCGAGGCTTCGGATGCTACGTGGGAGGCCAAAGCCGAAGCTCCTTCGATGAATGGGAAGGATCTCCTCTTTTGTAAATACTTGGCAAGACTTAAGATCAACCGTAAAAGTCTGCCCATATCTTGTACAAAATTTTTGGTTAATGAAATGATATCTTGATATTCATCTTTTATTTTATCTTGTTGTTTTTTTTTCAACGGGCTATTCTTGCCTCTTGTCGTCGACCAACGGTCCTTTCTAGGGTTGCCGAGTGCCCCATTGGCTTTTAACTTAGCCATTTATTAGAAATATTTTTAAGTGTCGAGAGGTCGGCTTAGTCCGAACTCATCTCCTTTAGAAATATTTATAAGGGATCTTCGAACTAGTTGTTTGTAGGGAAATACCTTAAGTGTTTAAGGATCCCACAAAGTGCTTTTCGATTGAGGTCGAATTTGAGTTAGCTATGCTAGAGCCTTTGCCGATCGAGGTCAGATTTGAGTGGGCTGGACTAGAACCTTTGCCGATCGAGGTCGAACTTGAGTGGGCTGCACTAGAGCCTTTGCCGATCGAGGTCAGACTTGAGTGGGCTGCCTAGAGCCTTTGCCGATCAAGGTTGGACTTCCTTATAGAGTAAATTACTGCCTTTATTGATAATATTTGCAAAGGTTATCTACATTCCAAGGACGTGCCACTTGTCATCTGTCTAGATGCTCGAGTTGGTAAGTTCCGGCCCGGATCACTTCGATTATCCGATAGGGGCCTTCCTAGTTAGGGAAGAGATTTCCTTGTTCAGTTGGCATGGATATCTTTGACCTCTGTAGAACCAGGT
The DNA here is from genome assembly GCA_021397845.1 of Areca catechu. Lineage (NCBI taxonomy): Eukaryota > Viridiplantae > Streptophyta > Magnoliopsida > Arecales > Arecaceae > Areca > Areca catechu. The sequence goes on along the minus strand of CM038052.1, from coordinate 19,327,094 downwards.
CTCCGACTAGAAAGCTTCGAGCCATGACTTGAGAATTGTAATATCTGGCCATTCTTTGATGATAGGTTGCCATCCTCAGGTCCACTTGGAGTCGGGTCTCCTCGAGCAAGTCAAGGTCAGCCCTTCTCTACTCAGAGTTAGCTTGTTGGACGAAATGATCAATCTGGAGGGACTGTAAGGAGACTTCCACTGGTATGACTGCCTCACTCTCGTAGGTGAGATTGAATGGAGTTTCCCCAGTCACCGTGCGAGAGGTAGTCTGGTAGGCCCAGAGTACCGAGTGGAGTTCTTCGGCCCAGAATCCTTTGGCATCATTCAGTCGGATCTTCAAGCCATGTAGGATCGTCTGATTGGTGATTTCAGCCTCCCCGTTTGATTGGGGGTGTCCGACTGAAGTCAACCAGTGGGAGATATGATACTACTGGTAGAAATTCCAGAATTTCAGGTTATCAAATTGTCTCCCGTTGTCGATGATGACTGCCTACGGTATGCCGAACTGATAAATGATGCAATTTCGGATGAAGGTCTCCACCTTAGCTTCGGTAATCTGCACCTGCAATTCAGCTTTCACCCACTCGGTGAAGTAGTCGATGGCTACGTTTAGAAACTTCAGTTGTCCGGATGCTAGGGGAAATGGCCCGGGGATGTCCATTCCCCATTATGCAAATGGTCAGGGGGCGGTCAGCGGGGTTAGCTGACTAGCTTGTCGCCTTTAAACATTGAAGTACCTCTGGCATGCATTGCACCTTTTAACAAAGTCAGCAGCGTCCTTCTGGATGGTTGGCTAGTAATAGCCCTGCCGGATAGTCTTGTAGGCCAAAGTATCCAATGGAAGAAAAAAGACCAAGCTCTTAGCCTCTCAAACGGAAGAACACCCTAGGTGTTTTCTCTCTTCTCTCGGTGAAACAACCCACTCCTGAAATAGGGGGGAACTGCTGGTATTTATAGGACAGCAGGGGAGAAGACGGAGAGACAGGGAGAGGAAGAGGACTCGGCTGCGTTTCACCCATTAAACCAGCAGTAAACAAGGGATTAAACCAGCCGGTGGAGGAGAGGAAGAGACGCCAGCGATGAAAGGTCGATTGGCCTTCTTCGGATGCATGAAGTTTATTCCAGCATTTTACTGTGTAAAATGGTCAATGGGAGTAAACACTGGTTCAAAGAAAATACTGGTTCAACCAAACCGGTCAACCCCTTTTTAAACCTCTTGGTTCAATCCAATTGAACCGGTTCAAACCCAATTAAAATTGGTTCAAGGGATTAAAATTGGTTCACAACCAATTGAAGGCCGAAACGAACTCCGAATCAATTCAAAACTAATTCAGAAAAAATCTGGTGTAGTCCTGGTCAGCCCGGAACAATTTCCGGTTGACACAAACAAGGGAAAGATGGAGAAAAGAGTGCTTAAAAAATACCGTGACCATAAAATCGAGACGATTCTTAATCGTAATCGGTATCCGGATCAAAGAGTAATCCTCTGTGGCGTGTGATCTCATAGGTTCGATCCTAAACGGTAGCACTAGAACAATTCTAGTACCAGCACAGGAAACCATCTAGCAATGGGTCCAGGCGTCCGGATAGGTCGAAGATGCGGGAGCAAACTATCGAACCTCTGGCATATGGTTACCGTATAATTCATCCCTTTGACCTCTAATGCTCAGGACGACTGAGATTGGGCTGCCAACCCAGACTGAGTCAGTCCACTACGTGTCTCAACCTCGCAAGCCCAGTGACTCCTCACTAGGACTACCCCGGCCGAGGATTTGCTAAATTGAGATACTGTGAGACATTCAATCCAAACTGTTTGGACAGGTCAATTCCATCTTGATCCATCACTGCTCCACAAGTACTTGCCTGTACCCAGAAACCTTCCGTCACCGGATTAGAAATCCGGGTAGTCCAGCACCAAAGCACAGGGAGTTGCTTGCAAGCTACCATGATGACCTCAGGTCAGAGGGACACATATATCCATATCCAATCGTGAGTATCCCTTTGGCAGAAAGGGGCTGCACGGAGTCACGTTCAATGAGATATCACATATCCCACTTGTAGATCACATCAGTGTCACCACACTCATTTGGTCAAGAGGACAACCAAATGATGTGAACTACAACAACCTATACTTGATATATTGCTGTCCAGTACAATATATCCTTTGATTGTGAACAAGGTTTAAGGACCACTCGATACATCCTCTCTGTATCGAAGTCAGTGTAGTCCTAAGGATTTCATCACATGGAAAGAGTTCATTTCAGGAAAATTCAATATGTGATGAGCTGCCAAAAAAAATATTTATTAATTCCTAGAAAGAGTACAATACTGAGCTCAACCGCCTATAACCCAGGCGATTGGCTTTGGGACACAATTCCCAACAACTCCCACTTGTACTAAAGCCAATCAGAAGAGTATCTAATATCCATTTCCCATTTACAATAGTCGAACTCTTTTATTCCGAGGGCTTTAGTGAAGGGGTCGGCCAGATTTTTTTTGCATCGATCTTCAGAAGATTGATGTCGCCTCGTTCCACGATTTCTCATACGAGGTGGTAGCGCCGCAGTATGTGCTTGGTGCGGTGATGAGCTTTAGGCTCCTTAGCTTGAGCAATGGCTCCAGTGCTGTCACAATACACCAGAACAGGACCATCTAGGGAAGGTGCCACCCCTAGCTCTCCAAGAAACTTCTGCAACCATACAGCTTCCTTTGCTGCATCTGATGATGCTATATATTCTGCTTTGCATACCGAGTCTGCAATAGTTGCCTGCTTGGAACTTTTCCAGCAGATCGCTCCTCCATTCAGGGTAAATACAAACCCTGACACACTCTTGCTATCATCTCTATCCGACTGGAAACTGGAGTCAGAGTACTCCATAAGTTTCAAGTCAGGTTCTCCATAAATCAGTCATTGATCTTTAGTATTTCTCAAATACTTAAGGATGGACTTAACCACCTTCCAATGCACCTCACCTGGGTCAGACTGGTATCTGCTCACTACTCCTAGTGAGTATGCCACGTCTGGTCTAGTACAAGTCATAGCATACATGATAGAGCCTACTGTAGAAGCATAAGGAACTCTACTCATGCGTTCTCTTTCCTCAGGAGTTGTCACACAATCCTTCTTGGAAAGAGTAATTCCAGAACCTATCGGGAGATAGCCTTTCTTGGAATTTTCCATGCTAAACCGTTTCAGCACGGTATCAATGTACGTAGACTGGGACAGTCCCAAAAGCTTCTTAGATCTATCTCTATAGATCTTCATACCTAGTATGTAAGAAGCTTCACCCAAGTCCTTCATGGAGAACTGAGATGATAACCAGACCTTTATTCCTTGTAATGTTGCGACATCATTCCCGATTAAGAGAATGTCGTCAACATATAGTACTAGGAATACAATCACAGAACCATTAACCCATTTATAGATGCACGGTTCTTCTCCGTTCCTAACGAAGCCATACGATTTGATACACCTATCAAACCGTAAGTTCCAACTTCGAGAGGCTTGCTTAAGTCCATAAATGGACCTCTGCAACTTGCATACTTTTGATTCATCTATGGATGTGAACCCTTCAGGCTGTATCATATACACCTCCTCTTCCAGCTCCCCGTTTAGGAAAGCGGTTCGGACATCCATCTGCCATATCTCGTAATCAAAATATGCTGTCAAAGCAAGCATGATCCGAATGGACTTGAGCATTGCCACAGGGGAGAAAGTCTCGTCATAATCGATACCATATCGCTGACGATACCCCTTGGCAACCAGACGAGCTTTATAGGTCTCTACCTTCCCATCTGTGCCCCTTTTCCTCTTGAAGACCCATTTACACCCGATGGGTTTTATTCCTTCAAGCGGATCAACCAATGTCCAAACATTGTTGATTTCCATGGACTCCATTTCGGATCGCATGGCTCCAAGCCATGCCTCAAAGTCTGATCTCTGAAGTGCATCCATATAGGTGATCGGATCCTCATTGTTCTCATCGAGCTCAATGGAATCGCCGCCCCGGACCAAGAAACCATAGTATCTGTCTGGCTGACGCGGTATTCTACCAGATCTCCTAATGGGTTCTGGGTGTGATTCAATCACAGCCGGTTCTACGATGTCCTTAGAGTGTGCAGGTTCTTCTATTGGCTGAACTTCATCAAGTTCAATCTTAGAGGCTATAGTTCCTTCTCCAAGGAACTCCTTTTCCAAAAAGATAGCTCTAAGAGCAACGAACACCTTTTGTTCATTCTCCAAATAGAAGAAATACCCTTTGGTTTCCTTAGGATAACCAATGAAAAACACTGATCAGACCTTGGACCAAGTTTGTCTGAGTCTAAATGCTTTACGTAAGCCGGACAACCCCAAACCCGAAGGTGTGAGATTGAGGGTTTACGTCCATTCCATATCTCATACGGAGTGGAGACAACAGACTTACTTGGAACATTATTTAACAAGTAACAGGATGTCTAAAGCGCATATCCCCAAAAGGATAGCAACAGAGTTGCAAAGCCCATCATGGATCGAACCATGTCCAACAAGGTTCGATTCCTCCTTTCGGACACACCATTCAACTGTGGTGTTCCTGGAGAAGTCCACTGAGAGAGATTCCATTCTCCTCAAGATATATCAAAAATTCACCAGATAAGTATTCACCACCTCGATCAGATCGAAGGGTTTTAATACTTTTTCCAGTTTGCTTTTCTACTTTGTTACGGTATCGTTTGAACATTTCAAACGACTCAGACTTATGTCTCATTAAGAAGACATAACCGAACCTTGAAAAGTCATCTGTAAAAGTAATGAAATATTTGTATCCTCCTCTGGCTCTAACTGTCATCGGTCCACATACATCAGTATGTATTAGACTTAGAAGTTCTGTAGCTCGTTCACCTTTTCCAGTAAAAGGTGACTTGGTCATTTTACCAAGTAAACAGGATTCACAAGTGGGCAGTGATTCAGAATCACTGACCTCGAGGAGTCCATCTCCTCGCATCTTGTTTATTCTATTTTGGTTAATATGACCAGTATACAGTGCTAAAGATACAAATCGTTGACATTATCTAGTATTGGGCGTTTGCAAGAAGTGTACATTACACTAACAGGCCTTGATAGTACATATATGCTATTATTTAATCTAGCTTTCATTATAACAGAGTTATTCAAATAACATTGCAAAAATCTCCTTTTATTGATAGTTCAAAACCACAATTGGCCAAAATGCCAACAGAGATTATGCTCATAATGAAACTAGGACAATAGTGACAATCGACCAGTTCGACAGTACAAGACTCAAATACAAGACGCAAGACTCCGACCACCAGTACTGGAACACGATTTCCATTCCCGACGCACAGAAACTGTTCTCCATCTTCAAATCTTCTGCTAACTAGAAGTCCCTGTAACGAATTACAAACGTGAATTGGACTACCAATATCCAATACTTAGTTAGCAGTATCAACAATAGAGTAATTACAAGGTTTTATCATATAAATACCTTGTTCAGCAGACTTCTGCTTCCTCGGCCTGTTCGGATCAAGGGATGCAATATAAAGAGGACAGTTCCTCTTCCAGTGTCCCTTCTTCTTGCAGTAGAAACACTCTGCAGAAGACTGATCAACCTTATACTTCCTGGTCTGACTAGGGCCAGGAGCATTCTGCACCTTCTTTCCCTTTTTATTTATTTTTTTCTTCCCTTTCTTAAAGGGACGACGACCTCTACTACCCCCACTAAATTCACCACCCCCTTATTTAGTTGGTGGTCTTTCTTGAAAGTCTGTAGTAACCCCAAAAGACCATGGTAGTTGATTGCAGGTTTGTTCATTCTATAATGATCGAGAAAATCAAGATAGGAGGGAAGAGAATTCAGGATCGCATCCTTGCCGAGCTGCTCATGCAAGGGGCATCCGAGTTTGCCCAACTTTTCAATCAGCTCGATCATGTACAATACATGATCAGTGACTGAATCGCCATTCGGCATCTTGGAATTGTAGATGGCACAAGACACTTTGTACCATTCTACATCATCCGGGGTGCCAAAGGATTCCTTCAACTTTTGAAGGATTTCATCAGGTTGGGCCTCCTCGAATTTGTAACTGAACTCGTCGTTCATCGCTGCTAACATAATGCACCGGACAGTAGTCCGATCAGAGACCCACTTCAGATAAGCATCTCTGACCGCACTCCGTGCATTAGCGGGAGGGATTGCAGGTGCCGGATCCATTATCACATAGAGGATCCGTTTATGCTCCAGAACGATTCTCAATCTTCGATACCAACTATCGAAGTTGTGACCCTTTAATTTCTTATTATCGAGAAGTGACCGGAGCGATAAATTTGTAGACATCTGAAAAGAAAATAAGACCAAATTAGTGTATGAATTAATAATTTAACCAAAAGACTTGGACTTTAGTCTAAAGGTTTCTTCCACTAATTTTTCAGATTGGTAGCCTCTAACTCCAATCCGTGAAAATACTTTTTCAAGTGGGTACTAAAATCCAATAGGCCTTGCATGAGCCTGACTATGGCTAGCTCACCCATACGAGCCTAAAGGTAGGTTCGTAAACCAATTGTTTCCCTAAACAATTTTCAGTATTTCATTTTGCCCCAGAGAATACCCCAATCGGCCTAGGGGCCTCCTATTGCGGGTCTCTGGTTAGGTCCAACCATTAAAATGACAAATCCAATACTTCCAGCTAACTAAAGACCAAGCCCGACTATGGCCGGCCCACCTGGTCCCGTTAAGGAGGTTGCACTGAACTGTCATCGATCAGATAGAAATTCCAGTCATCGGATGTACACCCGTTCTATGGAACTGCCGATGCACACCAAGCTAGTGGATACATTTCTATCCAACTTAATGGGAGGCTAAGACACTGTCAACTCTTTGACTTAGTCTTTTTAAGGACCTAATAATTTTAGAGGATTTTTTAGTTGTGACAGAAAAAAAAGACAAGGACATGGATCATCCTCCCACTGAATCAATCAGATTCCAGGAGGATTGAAATAAATCAACAAATTGATCCATGGGCACCTATAGATCAGTCAGACCGATCAACCTGGGTGACATGGGTTAACTCGAGTTATTGAGCTTTTCCAATCAGTTCTAGTCGACTCGACTAGCCAGGTAGGTGAGATCATGGGTGAGTATTCGTCATTAACCATCTTTCCTAGACACCAACCATGTTGGCCAGGAAAGAGGTAGCCTCATACAACCATGATCACAATGCCAAACCTACCTCGATACCAGTCGGTTTACCAGACTCGATCAGACTAGCCTAAAGACTCGGGCGTCCACTGAGCCACTAATTGGATCCATTTTAGATGAACGGATCAACTAATCTAACTATTAGATAGTTCTAAATTAGGGCCTTAAACAATTTTTGTTTAATCTTCTTGTTATCCGGTTCAACTAAACTTAGGTCTAACCCATTGAAGGACCCAACTAGTCAGCTAACCCAATTTAACCCAAAATGGCTTATGCAAATTTGATTAGATTTCATAAACCTAAATTTTTTAATAAGCTAAACACTTAATTAAAATAATTTTTAATTAAGTCACTATGTAAAACAATTTTTACATTTACCAATCATGCATCTAGATTCAAATATTTTACAAATATTTCATATAAAACATGCCCAAAATCATGTATCAACAAATTAAAACTTTTTAATTTTAATATTCTTTAAGGATCCTTCTGAAGAGGCCAACACAGACGATCCGCATCGTGTCAAAGACACACGGTCATGGTGAAGGTCTCAACTAGGTTCCAAAAAGAAATCATGATACATTTTTAGATTAAACAATTTTTAATCTATAAACATGCATACAGGAATGATTACACATGCAACCTGCTCTGATACCACTGAAAGAAATAGGTGCAGGTGGTTTGACATGATCCTACACTAGGCATGCAAACAGCAACGGGAGCAGAATGGATTTTAAAACTTTTTTAAAAATTCTCGTAGTGGAAAACTGCTCCGTCCAGAACCTAACCTATTCATGTTGTATGTAGGCATGTATGATGATATAAAATATTTGTAAAATATTAAACAAATAAATCTATTTATGCATGATTAAAAAAATAATTTTCTATACCTTTATTCTGCCTGGAATAACTCTGGAATAAACCTAGAATAGGCTGGAATAGCTGGAATAAAACTATTCCAGCCTTCTTCTTCCGTGGAACGTTTGAAACTCTGTTTTTGGGACTTCAAAACGTTGTCGGAATACCACCTTCTGGACCTCCTTTTGCTCCCAAATTTCAGCAGCGGCAAGGTGGACAATTGATCTTCGATTTGCCACCCATATCTGCAATCAAAACAAGCTAAAACAGGTGTATAAAATCTCCAAAGTCTGCTACTAGAAATTCTGCAGCATAACTAGAACAGCTGGTTCTTCCTTGCGTTTGGAGTAGCAGCAGGTGATCCAGGTCACGTGGCTTGCTCCCAGGAGTAGAAGGGTACTCCCTCTAGATGGGAAACGCGCCCGGGGCTCTCGGATCCCTCTCCACACACGGTGCTAGCCGCTGGAAGAAGACACTTGGTCATGATAAGTTTCAGCAACAGGGCTTTGCTGAAATGGGACTTTGAGTACAAGAAACAAGGCTTTGTTTCTCTCCCTCACACACTCCAAATCCCAGCTCTACAAAGTACCCAATGGAAGAAAAAAGACCAAGCTCTTAGCCTCTCAAATGGAAGAACACCCTAGGTGTTTTCTCTCTTCTCACGGTGAAACAACCCACTCCTGAAACAGGGGGGAACTGCTGGTATTTATAGGATAGCAGGGAAGAAGACGGAGAGACAGGAAGAGGAAGAGGACTCGGCTGCGTTTTATCCATTAAACCAGCAGTAAACAAGGGATTAAACCAGCCGGTGGAGGAGAGGAAGAGATGCCAGCGATGAAAGGTCGATTGGCCTTCTTCGGACATATGAAGTTTATTCCAGCATTTTATCGTGTAAAACGGTCAATGGGAGTAAATACTGGTTCAAAGAAAATACCTGTTCAACCAAAACCGGTCAATCCCTTTTTAAATCTCTTGGTTCAATCCAATTGAACCGGTTCAAATTTAATTAAAATTAGTCCAAGAGATTAAAATTGGTTCACAACCAATTGAAGGCCGAATCCCGCGTAAGTCCGTAGTCGAATTCATCCGATCTTCTTCTCTCTTCCTTACTCAGACATCTTGAAGTTTCTCCTTCTTTTTCCGACAGCATCTTAATTGGGAGACGGATTTCTTCACCAGGTTGCTCGATGGTGCGGTGGAACGATGATGAATCCCCTGGAAAGTAGAAGCGGTCGGTCTTCTTGGCATTGAGGAGGACATGGTGACTCACGGTAAACAGGGAGGTGACAGCAGCTTGGTGGACAGTGGTGATCCAGTGGAGAGCTTGGTCCTGTGATGGACTGTGCACGGCAGTTGGACTTTCCATGGGAAGACGGCAGCAAACAGAGGATAGGCGGCCATCTGGAACAGCAGCAGGCGGTGCTCGGCTTTTGAACAGGGGAGGAGGAAGAAGACGTGCGGAACGGTGGCGATTCCTTCCTCTCTACGGTGTGCACGGCGGTGTCCGATCATGGAGGGAAGAGTGGCATGATGGAGAGCTAGGACGGCCATGGGAGCGGCAGCAGCAGCAACAAGGAAGATGAACAGCCATGGGAGAAGAAGGCGATGGATCCTGGGATTTTCCGGCATAGGAAGGTTCACCGGCCTCGAGGAGGGTCCCGGCGACAAGAGAGGGAGCTCCGGCGTCTTCTCCGGTGAGTTCGTGGCTTGGTTTGACCTGTGGTCCACGGTTCTGTTCCGTGGACCATTACCAATGGAGGATATGGACAAACTGGCCAATTCGTGAACCATTGAGCTGGCTTACAGTGGACCACTGCTTTAAAAACTGTGCACAACCTTGTTAATTCCTTCAAAAATCATTTCCTGGCTCGATTGAGGTCCGATTTGCACACCGTTCACACCATTGAACTCCTAAAATCATGCTCTTCACGTTGGTGGAGTTCTTTCATTAAAACACTTCATAAATATATTAATTTCAATAAAACAAAGTTAATTTGATCAATAAATTAATGGACTTATTACTAATTTTTGTGCACTTATCAATGCCTTTGACTGCTGATGAAGTGGGAGGTGAAGGACTGGCTTAGCTGAGTAAAAGAATTGATGGAGCCAGGCTTCAGACTTAAATACCAATGCAGGAGCCTGGCATAGTAACGTGAGAGTTTTGAAACTCTAAAGATAATCCAATGGATCCCCCAATCCATTGTAAATCTCCAGACAAGGGATCTTGAAGTTTGCAAGCATTGGCTTCTGCATTATTCTGGGGATGAAAGGCAAGCTAATGCTAATTCCGAGCCTTTTGTCATGGATCAAGGCTTGGTTTCATAGTGCCTCGATCCTTTTATTCATCTATTGGAAATGTCGTTCCACATTAGCATCCCTATCATTGTTAGCCTCAAAGTATTGAGACGGCAATCTTTTGAGGGTAGAGTCTCGTTTAGAATAGGGAGTAGGAGATTGTCTTCGAGCCCACTCTAGACTTCTAGGCTTGCTTTGTCGCATATGTCTCTCATATTCTGGATCTTATAGAGGAGGATGAGAGGCGACGGGAGGCAGCTGCAGTTGCTAGGCCATGGTAGACAGCTACTTCGATGGAGTAGGAGCAAGTTGTGCCTCCTGTCGAGGTCCAGTATTTTGTTGCATTGCTTAGACTATGATGGTAAAAGTATGCACCTACTGGGCTAGCTCATTGAATTGGTTCGAAGTTACCCCCACGATAGGTAGAGGTGGCACACTAGTGATGAGGGCATGAGAGTCCTGCTGCTAGAATGGGCTCTTGCATTTCTTGACATGGCATTTTAAGCATTATTGAGAATTCTTTGCTCACTTTTCCTCCCTAAATGGGCCTGGATCCTTCCTCTAGTACCAATCTATTACTGCATATCCTAGCTCAAGGTCGGAGAAGAGATTGGCTAATAGGAGCTTTTGTTAGAGTGACCTGTAAAAGGTTTTTGATCAGAGTTGGCTTTGACGAGGACTCTTCGATGCTCAAGTCAGAGCTCTAGAACAGAAAGAAAGTAGTCAACAAGGAAAAATCTCACTTGCAATCCTCGGGACTCAGGTTATTTATAGAAGATGGCTAAGAAATTGTCTGCTCTCGAGCATGGCAAGCTATTAGTCATACTATTACGGGCACGAAATTTTAGCCCGCATCCCCTCTTGCATAGGAATGAGTTGTTGCCATCGATCTATTTGCATGGAATAATTTTTCCCGTATATTGGATGATTGATTATTCAAAATCACAAAGATTGGTCACATAACAGGGAGTGCATCAAAGAACTGAGCTGATAACAGTTCAGTAATAATTATTTCAACATTAAGTTTGACGCCACTGATAGACCGGCAAACAAGTCGGTAGATAATGCTTAATAATCAATTATTACTAACTGTGAAGATGCTTTGGTAATAGGCTCTGGCCGGTAGATAAGCTAGTAACTGGGTATAAAATTTTATCTTTATTTTTGTATCCCGAAAATATATCCAAGATATCTCCAGTATCTCCGTTACATACATAAACTTATCTTATATTTAATTAATATTACAGGTGACTTATGTGGTTGAAGCTCATTGGTCTCCTATTCTCTCTCAAAAAAAAAAAAATCTTTATAGGTGTTGCATACATGATAAATATAAGCTTATACGGAATTTATATATTTTTATACCTTTTTTTTAATGAAATAGGAGGCAAAAGGCCACTCAACTTTTATTGAAAGATGAATATTTATAATGGCTATTTACAAAATATCAGGAAAAAAAAGGAGTGAGCATAGGACAACAGCTGATTGCTAAAGTGACAAGTACAAAATCAAGCATATCTAGAACAGATAGAAAGATCCCCTTCCCTTAAACTTCCATACATATAATAACTCCCTACTGAAGACCTCTAACAAAGGTCAAAAAGTCCTGCTGAAATTGAATGAATTTTTGACCAGAACTTTTCAAGATATGGCAGAAGTGAAGTTTTGCATAGAAGAGACTAGTCTTTGAGTTATTCAAAACTTCCACAGCAATTGAGGATAAAGGGGACTTCTCATTGAGGAAAATTTTTGAGTTACATTCTTTCCAACAAGACGAGGCTAATGCTATTAGTAGCATTACAACCAGTTTCTGGGTGTAAGTTGGAAAATTACATTTATCTAGCTCGAGCAAAAAAAATTGAAAGAGGATCAGGGGTGAATGATTCCAAGAATAGAACAAAGAGTCTACCAAATGGTTGTGTTGATGCTGAACCCAATGACTGACTTTGCACCATCGAGAACTGCTTGCTGGTCATCTCGAGCACATGCAAAACAAGTTCTTGACCAGAAGTTTTTCGATGAGGATACTCCGATGCTTAAGTCAGTAGAATTCAAGCAACAGATAGAGAATCTGTAGAGAAGCTAAATCAGGAGTACTTTACTTTCTTACTTACCTACGAAGGTCCCCTCTTACCCATATTTATAAGCATTCATCTTAACAGAAGTTAGTTAGGAGAAGTTTCTTACAGTTAATCTCAACGTTATTTCATTGAAACTAACTTAAATCCTTGTAACGAAAGGTGGTTATAACATCATTCAGCTATGATAACTGTTTCTTTCTTACCATCCCAATTCTTCTTAACTTGGTAGATGAAATCTAGTCATTGATCTATTTAGGGGTAGTTCCTGATATTTCTTTAACTCTGAGTTGTCAAACTTTATGAGTTGATCGGATAATTATGCTTTAGAGATGAGTCAGTCGGATTTTATATCATTGGCTTATCAGTTTCTGGGCTCTTAGCTTTTTGCCAATCAGTCCAACTGTTCCATCATAATACTTGCCCCCCACTCCCAATTTCAAGATGCGTTATCACCTTGAAAGATGGGAGTTGTAATGGCGATGAATTTTTTTTTACCGATCATTAATGGTTCCTTGGTAAGTCATTAGGTTGTTAGAGCCATCATCGAAGGAGAGTTTTCTAATGATAGCGAATCTTGAAGTCAGCTGGCAGAATTAGTTTGTTTCCTTTCGGGCATTATGCCATTGCCAGGTGTTGGTTTTCTATTACTAACAGAAGCATTCTCACGGATCAAGACGTTGCATCGATTTTCTGTCGGCTTTATATCCTTGGTTGGGATCTTGATACGTGGCATGATCAAGGGCGTCTCACGTTGCTCAAGGGAGGGATCATAGCCATTGACATCTTTGATATGAAAGGCTCTCTTCTTCTTGGGTTTAACTTTCCGTCATTTGAGTCTTTCTCCATTCTAGGATTTCTTCTTGAGCTTTTCCTCCTTCAAGTTCTTCCTTCATAGGTCAGCTTTCATCTCTTTTCTTTTTCTTTTCTGTCATGGTTAGGTTTTTTGAGGTCTTTACCACCGGCAGATCTGCAACCCTAGGGAAGAGGCTAAGGAACAATCCTCTGGTAGCTCTAGTCCTCCAAGGGCAAGAGGTCCAAACATGGAGGACCTATGTCCAGATTTAGTTAGGTGCTCTCTTTGCGAGTCTAGGTTGGCCATCCTAGAGGATTATTATAAGATTTTGTAGGATTTTTCAGCATTTGCCCCTCATTCCAGTGATAGAATAAATAGGTCTCTTCTTGGTAGTATAGATGTGTATGAAGAATACCTTAAGGCAGGTCTTCATTTTGCCCTTCATCCCTTTATTGTTTGGTTTTTTAACTTGTATCATATAGTTCCTACACAACTGACTCTGAACAGTATTCAGGTCATTTGTGCCTTTCTTGTCCTTTGTCACGATCTTCAGATTATACCTGGGACCTCCCTCTTTTGATCCCTTTTTGTTTTAGAAAGGACTTTCACAGCCAAGAATGGTGGGTCATCGGCCCCTATCATGACCGAAGGTTTATTTCAGGGCTTCCATCTACCATTCATTGATGGAAGCCCTGTTTCTTCTTCTTGTTGTCCGTCCAATCTTGAAGCTCCGATACCGAGTGGAGGGAGCCCCGTCTAACCCCAAATGATGGAAAAAAGGTCTTCGTAGCTGACAAAGAGGACCATGAGAGATTTTTGGGGTTGAAGTTCCTCCGATAAAGGAGTTATTAAATGAACAAAGCCTCTTCCTTGTCCAAATTAGCATGTTCCCTAGTTTGGATACTTTTCGATAGATGAGTCATACTTTTCTTCTTTTTCTTTTACTTCTTTTGGTTGACTGACCTTCTTCTTCTTCCTTTTTATAGTTGAAAGGAGGAGGCCGAACACAAGGAATCTCTGACAAGATGTTCGAAAGAGGCAAGCTGCTATCCCTTCAGGGGAGCCTGAGGTCTAAGAGGGCATAGATAGCCGCTGCACCTTTAGAGATCCTGGCAAGAGAGATCGTCCCAATTATGGTGAGGACAATCTCAAATGAAGATGACATTCCATTCATCAATCTCCGACCAAGGACTTCATCTGTCAGACAACCTTCAAAATAGCTGACCATTCCTTCACCTGCCAATGCTTCTTTATCATGAGCTGGTCAGTAGGACAAGGGTAAGGCTCCTCAAACCAATGTATAATTCGAAGGAGATCAGCAAGCTAAAGAGGAGCCAGAGTAGTTCACTGACTTCAACATTTTTTCTAATGACTCGGGTTGGAGAAACCCGAACTAGCTTTTCAACTACTGAAGGCCATCATCCTCTCGAGGGATTGGGAGATGATGAAGACCTCTCGCTTGGACGAGGTTATCCCTGCCTTTTACTCGTGCTTCCTTAGGATAACTTTTCTTTATTTCTTCCTTTTCCTCTTTATGAACATCTTGCTAATCGACTTCTGTTGCCTTTATCTTTTAGTTTATCCATGAATTTTCATTGATCGAGGAGAGTGTCTCTGGCTTTACCGAGCTCAGCCATAGCCTCCGTGACCAGCTTTAGATGGCTAAGGTCGAAAAGGAAGTCATCGAAGAACTAAAGCAGAGTTTGGAGGAGAAGTTGGAGAAGTGCATCGCCGACAACTCTTCCTTATAGAAGGAGTTGAAGGTGATGCAGAATAAAATGGTCGAGACTGAGGCCAAGTTGAGGAAGAAGAAGAAGAAGCTTCATTCGTTAGAGATGCTGATGAAAGAGCTTATGCGAAAGTCTGACAAAGCCTTGGTAGAGAAGGTAGTAGCAAAGGAAAAGGTAGTGCTTGTAGAGGAGAGAGCCCATCGAGTCATTGAAGAGTATAAGAAATCCTCCGTCTTTGAAGATGAGATGACAGAGGTGGGGGTTGCCAGTTACGAGATGGGCATCACCAACTGTTGAGATAAAGTTACAAAGCTTTATCTCAACTTGGACCTTTCAGGCTTCGCTATGGGTGAAGACAAGGGGGAAGGAGGCAGTGAGCAATAGATAGCATAAGACCCTGAGATTGCTGCTCCCCTTGAAGTAACCCAGCGAGCTGAAGGAGTTCCTCAAGCAAGTATGAAGCTCTAGTCGGACGCTGCTGGACAATCATAGCTTGTAGCTATTTCTTCTCTTTTGGATGTATTAAACTTTGGACATGTACATGTATCAAACTTTTAAAGTGTCATTGAATCTTTCTTTCTCAAGATGTTCTTTGTATTGTTGTCTTTGTGTGCAAAGATTCCAAGTGATGCACCTTTGTTATCATATACTATATTCTCAACAAAAATCCTTGAAGTATTGATCCTTTGACGGACTAGTTACTCTAAAACATAGGTGTTATATCTTCGATAGATTTAGGTGCCAAGCTCTCTCAGTAGATTTTGAGTGGCTCGAGAGCATTCTCAAGTATTGAATCTTTAGCAAACTTGCAAGATTAGTTGCTCGATCTTTTGTAGATAATATAATATGTTAATCTTTTGATAGATACTTCTTTTGTTAGGGATATCAATTGAGTCGGCTGGCTAGGCCAACCCTTCATTTGACCGAGTCAGTTGGTTAGGCCAACTCTTTATTTATCGGATATATCGATTGAGTCAGTTGGTTAGATTAATTCTTTATTTATCGGACATATTGATTGTGTCAGTTGGTTATACTAACTCTTTATTTGTCGGACATACTGATTGAGTCAGTTGGTTAGACCAACTCTTTATTTGTCAGACATACCAATTAAACTGGTTGATTAGATCAACTTTTTATTTGTTGGACATACTGATTGAGTCGGTTGGTTGGGCCAACTCTTTGACATAGTGATGAGGACATTGTCCAGTACTAATCTTGATGCAGATAATTTTTGGATATATCATGGGTGTATAGGGTATGAAAAATTTTATTAATTTTTATTTCGACTCATGCATAAAATAAACTAAATTAGAGTTTTTTAGGAAGCTTGTTTTAGTTGTTTTAGGATTTGTTTTTATCAGGATCTCTCAGTTTGTTGAAGTGGTTCCAGTTGTTTGGAGTCTATTTAGATTATCCTAGAGTCCTATAGTTCTTGTTAAGTTTTCAGCTAACGGGGGACTAAAATCTATTTAAAAGTATCGTTGTAGTTGGAATAAAGTTATAGAATATATTATTGAATAAAATTTGGATGTTGTCCTGACTTCCCCCCTCCTTCCTCTCTTTCCTCTCCTCTCTCATTTTCTCCTCCTCTTCTTCTTTCTCCTCTTCTCCTGGTTCTTCTCCTTCTTCTTTCTCTCCTCTTTCCTCTCCATCTCCTCCTCCCCTGATCCTCTTCTTCCTCGTGATACTCTCCATTCCTGGTTCACCTTCTCTCTCTCTTCTCTTCTTCCCTCTGTTTCTACTTCCTTTAATTCCCTTCTTCCCTGTTTTTTCTCCCTCTCCTCTTCACTCTTCCTCCCTCCCTTCCCCTTATTCTTCTTATTCTCCTTCCCTTATTCTCTTCTTATTCTCTTCTTATTCCTCAAATCCTTTGTTTCAACTTGTCCCCACTAGCAACTCTCGTCCAGACCAACCTCTTCGCTCGCTGCCTCCCGTAAAGCCTCCTGTCTCTACTTGACCATCATCGATCCAGCCACCGATGTCCATCTCCTATCTGTCTCCCCACACCATCGTGTAACTCCCATCGTCAATTGACACCCCATCACCGTGATTTCTCCCAGTTCCCCACTGTCCGACACCTCAGCCCCAGATCTACTCGTCGTTTCCTACCGGATCTCCTCCCTGCTCTCTGTCAGCCACCACTGACTCCATCTTCTTCCCTTTTTTCCCTGCCATCGATGAACATAGGATCGTCGCCCCTCTTTCCAACCCACGCTGCCATCAGTCACCAGAACAGGACCATGCCATCCTTCCCCTCGCTAAGCCGCCTTCACCATGCCCGTGTGATGCCTCGGTCTCCTTTTTCGCTGTCATCAAACTTTTCCCACCAGTATCGGACTGTCTCCCACCACCGCATGGCCGAACTCCAAGCCTCATCTCCTCCGGCATGCCCAATCTCGAACCCCATCACCCCGGCATGCCCACGCCCATGCTGAAGGATCGTGCCCTCCTTGTCGTGCCTGTGCCACCGTGCTGATCCTCGATCATCGCCACTCTTTGCTTCAGTCAAGCCCTGCTTTTTTACCGTAGTTCCCTGATTGTGCCGACTTTCGTAATAGAGCCATGAAATTGTTTGTTCTACCTCCCACCGAACCTCCCTCCCTCCGGTGATCAATCCCTTCCAACCTGGTTTCCTTCCACCATCGCCAGCCATCAGAACTAGCCCCCCACGCCACCGAACCATGTTGACTTCTGTGCCACCCTTATCCCAGCCATGCCGCCCTTCTCCTAACCATGCCACCCTTCTTCCAGTCATGCCACTAACTTCTAGAATAGGGACAACCAAGCCATTGCCATCAGCCCCTGTGTCATCATCCGTCAACCGTGCCACCCTTCAACTCGGCGACGACGAACTCATCGACTCCAACAAGGAGTTTTCTTCCCTCCTCTGTTCCACCCTGCTTCGGTTTGTAGAGGAGAAGACATGTGCACGAACATGAAAGCATACCCGGCCCTTCCTTTGCCGACTTCAGCTAAAAAGGAATAAAGAGAAAAAAACAATGAAAAAAAAGAAAATATAGAAAAAAAAATTGGATTTGTTTGACCTAACCTAGCAGTTGTTTCTTAATGACCAACGATCCAATCTCCTAAAATAACTTTTGATCAGGTTGTCTCGCATCACATAGAGAATAATATATTCTCATGGAAAAATACTTAAAAGGAGAGCTTTATTGATAGTATATGCTAAGTTTTCTACATTCTATGGTCGAGTGATCCGATATCCATCCAAATTTTCAATCCTGTAAGTTTTAGGATGTATCACTTTAGTGACTCGGTAGCATTTTTTCCAGTTAGGAGAAAGTTTTTCTTATTTCGTTAGTCTGGATACTTTGGATTTTAACAATACTAAATCTCTAGGCTAAAAGACTCTGGCTTTGATCCAGGAATTATAATACCAGGTGACCCTTTGTCGGTATGTGGCCATTCTTAGATGAGCTTGAAGCCTTGTTTCTTTTAATAGGTCTAGATCCTCCTTTCACCATTCTGAGTTTTCTGGTTCTTTAAGATGATCAATCCTCATGAATTGTAAGTTGATTTCCATCAGTATCATCACTTCGCTTCCAAATGTCAAGTTGAATGGTGATTCTCTAGTTGTAGTTCGAGGAGTCGTCCGATATGTCCATAGGACTAGGTTTAACTTTTCAATCCAGTATCCTTTTATTTCATTTAATCTTGTCTTGAGACTATGGAGTATCGTTCGATTGGTCACCTCTACCTCTTCATTTGATTGGGGATGTCCGACGGAGGTCAATTTGTGATAGATATGATATTAAGTGCAGAAATTCTTGAATCTTTGATTATCAAATTGCCTCTCATTATTGGTGATAATTACATACGAGATCCTGAATTAGTAGATTATGTAATTTTTGACAAAGTTATCAACCTTTCTCTCAGTTATATGAGCCAAATATTTAGCTTCGATCCATTTGGTAAAGTAGTCGATGGCTATAATAATGAATTTCTTCTGACCAAAAGCTAGAAAAAATGGATCGAGAATGTCAATTCCCCACTAAGTAAATGGCCAGGGGGTAGCCAATTGGGTCAGCTGGCTTGCAGGACTCCTTTGAATATTGAAATATCTTTGGTATTGATTACACCTTTTGATAAAGTCAACAGCATCCTTTTGGATGGTTGCCAATAGTATCCTTGGTATATTATTTTGTAAACCAGGGATTTGCCCCCTAGATAATCGCTACATATACCCTCATGCACATCTTTGAGGGTGTAATCTACATTCGAGGGCCCTAAGCATTTTGTTGCCCAGAAATGAAGCCCAAGAGGGGAGGTAAATTGGGTCTTTTAAAATTTAAAACAGTAATATGAAGGTCTAGTAGTGTTTGTGAGTAATAAATTCAATGCACAAGAATGAATGCAGCGGAAAGCAGTAAATCAAATACAATAAGCAAAGAGTAAGAGCGAAAGATGATAATCACACACAAACACAATGTTTATAGTAATTCGGTGTAAACCTAGCACCTACATCCACTCTCCAAGCCACCCTTGAGAATTCTACTATAATCCACTCAAGATTACAGCCAACTTATTTTTCGAAAGGCTCACAAGTCAAAACCTATGTTGGTTTTGTCACCTAGGCTCACCAAAAAACCTTTACACTTGTTTTGTCTTTGGGCTCACAAGTTAACCCTAGTTGGTTTTATCCCTTTGGCTTACCAACAAACCACAACAACCTTCTTTCAAGACACCCTTGAAAGCAAGGTCAAATCATAAGATAAAATCAAATATACAATTTCAAAAATAAGACAAACTCTCTTCAAGAGTAGAATGGAAGCTTTGAAGCTCAAGTTGATGCTTTGTCTTGTCTCCTCCTTGGAATATCCTTCAAACTCCTCTTTTGGAATGATGTAAGGATGTGCTTGTACACGTTTTCAGGGAATCAAACTTTAAGTGGCTCTTGATGTGAAGTTCTTGAGAGAATCTTGGCTTTTTGGCTTTCAGTAGACTTCAATACACTTCAATACCTCAAGAATGAAGTTGGTGAAGGTTAAATATAACTAAAAACTTCCAAAAAATGGTTTGTGACCGTTGGAGCCTCGAATCTAGCCATTTTGAGCTTGAAAAGTGAGTTTTGCAAGTCAGAAAAATAGATCCGCTAGGACTGTCGACTTCAAGTGTCGACAGTTGGCTTATCAGGTGTCAACACTTGGCTGTCAGGTGTCGAGACTTGATTTCTAGGTGTCGATACTTGATCTTTCAAGTATCGACACTTGATGCACAGGTGTCGACACTTGACACAAAAACCCTCTATTGGCAAAGTTCTGTATTTTCAAAAATCTCAGACCTTGAGTCGACACTTGGAAACCTAAGTGTCGACACTTGAAATGCAGGTGTCGATACTTAGCATGCCAAGGGATTTTTCTGCATGCCAAATACTGAAGTGTCGACACTTGACTTCCCAGGTGTCGACACTTGACATTGAAAAATTTATATTAAAGTGCAAATTAAGCCAAAAATATAAATATTAATTTTGAAACTTAAATGAAATATAAACAAATAATAATTGAGCATGTAAAAGTTCTTTTTTCATGAAGAGGATGTCCAAATTTGTGAAAAATGCTCCGAGCCATAGCATGCCATGATACATAAACTTTTGAGAATTTGAGATGCTTGCTTCCTGAAAACTCATAGCTAGAAATACACATTAATATACAATATGTACTCAATATTTTGTTATTCATCAAAATCACTGGGTGGAGCCAATAATCTCTCCCTTTTTGATGATGACAAAACCTTGAGTAAATCAGTATTAAATTTCAAATATGATATTTCATGAATATGATTGTAAGTTCATATGAGCCACAATTTTCAAAGTTAGGAAGAATCAATCTCCTCCTCAAATAGATAATTCTAATTAGAACAAACAATCATATCAAATTGGAAAATCTGAAAACACAAAGCACAAACCATTTACCATACTCCCCCTTTTTGTCAATCATTAGAAAGGGAAATAACCTCCCCCTCAAAATGAGCATGAAGACAAAAAGTGGTAGAGTATCAAAGTTGATAGGTATCAGTGCCAAAAAGTATCAGAGCCAAAGAAAGTATATCTATGAAGTAAATGTAACTAATCAAGCAATCATAGTGAATCACAATTTATAAACATCAAACTGATATATATATATATGTTAAGTAGAGTTTTTAGTACAAAACTTGCTGACTCATCAGCAAAACTGAAACAAACAGAGTATATCAAGAGTCATACAACAGAAGTAACATGAAACAAAAAGAGCATACAACAGAATAAACATCTATGAGGCTAATCCTCATCAGATGGGATCTCAAAGGAAATAGGACCTGAAATCCTAGTCCAACGGGCTAGACCACTAGGAGTCTTCAAGATACCATGACTCTGAGTCCTAGTGGGGGGTCCAAAACGAGGAACAACTCTAGATGCTCTGGTAGAGGGAGGGGGTAGAGTCTCAGCAGGGATGACAAAGACTGGATCAGTGGTGACAGGAGTGCCAGTCGCATCAGCAGGAGGAACATCAGGAGACTGCAGCTCTCGGCTGACTACCTCGTAACCATCAGTGCCATCGTCACTGTCACTGCCGTCATCAAGAACATCTGTAGCTCTATCCTCAATCCCATCAGTACGATCACCACCCTTCATGGTATCATCAGGGTCATCCTGGTGGTCATCATCATCATCATCATCACCAGCAGGTGGATCAGCAGGAGCAAAAGGAGGAAGCAGGGATCTAAGCAAACCCTCAATGCAAGCAAATCCTGCCTCTACAGACCGACGAATCTCAGCATGCTCTGAAGCTGTATGAGCTCTAAGGCTCTCTATCTCAATCCGTAGCTGAGTCGTCCGAGCTCCAAGACTAATGAGCTCACCTCTAATCTCTGCAAACTGCTCACGAGAAAACTCCTCGGAATGTAAACGAGTAGATGCTGGAGGAGCTGCAGAAGGAGTGGCCAAAGGTGTCGCAGGCTCAGTCTCGGATGCATGAGCTGCCTGAGCAATATGACTGACCGGCCCTGATGGCCCTGCCTCTACCTCACGAACCTCGTCCTCCTCATCTGGCTCCTGGCCAGACTCCCTCCTAACCCATCTGCCTGCAACCAATCTATACCCCATACGATGGAGCGATCTCTCATCATATATATCTGTGTGCAAGATCTCCTTGGGGATCTCCCCCTCCAAGGATACTCCACACGCTTTGAAAAGCCAGGTCAGCCCCATACCATATGGCAGACAGTATCGATGCTGGCTCGCTACATCTCACATCTATACCAACATCATAGAAGGAATATCGACCTGGGTCCTCTTAGTCAAGCAAACCATGAGCATCAGCTCCCTCTCTGTGTGAAGTCAAAACGCCATGTCTTCGGAAGCAATATCCGAGCTATGATATGATGCAAGAGGCACATCTCCATTGACAGTTGATTCGCGGTGACCACTGTCACTCCGCGAACATCCTCACGCTCCATAATACATCGAAAGGTGACCTCTCTGTCCTCCATAGAGAAAATACTGATACCCCGGTATGGAATCTCCCAAACCCTACTAAGAAGCTCCTCTGTCAGAACAATCTCAATACCTCGGACAGAAGTCCTCCAAGTTAAACGATGGCAATCCAATGCTCCATAAAACTCTCGTACCAGGTGGGGGTAATACCTCTCTTGCATGGTGCAGAAAGGTACTAATCCCGCATCGGTGAGGGTCTGACGTATCTGAAAGTGTTGCCTGTCGAAGAACTCGAGGTCAACCCGTCGACCAGAGGCTACAGCCTTCCCTGCCATCCTCTATGCAGGGAAACCTGGGGCAACTTAGCTACTCGACTCTCCTGTGTCATGTCAGTCTTGGTCCTCCTCTCTGATCTCTGACTAGGTCTCCTAACTGCTAATCTCTTTCTTGGATCCATTTCAATCAAGCTGAACAGGAAAGAAGGAAGATAGGTTCAATCAGGCTTATAGGTTCGGCTATAGGTTGAGCTAAAGAGAATTGCTTTTCTTAAAGGTGCTAAGACAAATTTTGAAAGCTGGGATTAAAACAACTTTAGGTTGTAAAATGCCAAAAAAAAAATCTTAGGTAAACTACCAATAGTTTGAAAATCGGATTTTTACAAACTATATTTAGATTATAGAATATGTTTTTGGTTGTAAAAACTATATTTAAACCTTGTAAAATACATTTTATAAATACAAAAAAATGGACTTTGGGTTAAAATAAATTAGGATTTTAGCAAAGTGGTGAAAATAAGGAAACATGTCATGAAAACATCATAAATAATGTTTCCAAAATAATGAAATAGCAAAAAAAAGTTTTAGAACACTGGATTTTAAATGAAAACTCAAATTATTTCGGCCAAAATCAATCCAACAATGATTTTTTGAAAATCGGATGAAATAGGAGTGAAAACAGCCAAAAAATCCGTGGAAAATCCGAGAAAAATGCTTTTTAACCCTGATTCCCTAAAATGGAGTTCTAGAAATCCATCAAAACTCATGAAATTTTGATCAAAATCTCCCAAAAAAAAGGGAAAAACCCTATTCGAGGTTACACGGTTTAACGGTAATAAAAGAAAATGAAAAAGAGAGAAATAACATGAGAATAAAAGAGGGAAATACCTTAAATTTGTTGGGGGTAAATGGGAAAAGAGAAGATTTGGAGCATTGGGGGACCATTGTTGCTCGAGAGTGATGGGGAAAAACAAAAAACAAAACCCTCGGTCTGCCATTTAAAATATATTTTTCCCGCAAGTGTCGACACTTGGTCAGGTGTCGATACTTGACAAAATCCAAGTGTCGACACTTGGCCAAGAAAATCTCCAAAAAAATCAAAAAATTTTCAAAAAATTTAGGATGTATTTAAAAGCTTTTAGGACTAAAAGCAAGTGTTTTTTTTTTTTTTTGAGTAAAATACCTTGGGTAAGATGAAACTTGTGAGAGTTCTAGGAGAATGGGTCAATGACACCTAACTCTCTTCTAATCAGACAGAATCTTTCTTCACTCAATGGTTTGGCAAACACATCGGCTAATTGATCATCAGTACACATAAATTCAAGAACAACATTAGAGTTTTGTACATGATCTCTTATGAA
Organism: Areca catechu; assembly: GCA_021397845.1. NCBI lineage: Eukaryota > Viridiplantae > Streptophyta > Magnoliopsida > Arecales > Arecaceae > Areca > Areca catechu. The sequence goes on along the minus strand of CM038052.1, from coordinate 19,303,085 downwards.
ATGATGTCTTATTTCAATATGTTTACTTCTTGAATGTTGCACAGGATTCTTAGTTAGATTGATTGCACTAGTATTGTCACATCTTATGGGTATCTTAGTTAGTTTAATGCTAAAATCTTCGAGTTGTTGTTTGATCCAAAGAATTTGAGCACAACAGCTTCCAGCTGCTATATATTCAGCTTCCGCCATAGATAGAGCAACTGAATTCTGTTTCTTGCTACTCCAAGAGATCAAATTTACTCCAAGAAACTGACAGGTTCTACTAGTACTTTTATGATCAAGTTTACACCCAGCAAAGTCAGCAACAGAATAAGCAATCAAATCAAATAAAGAATCTCTAGAGTTTCACAAACCAATTTCAATTGAGCCAGATAGATATCTAAGTATGCATTTAACAGCCAAAAGATGAGATTCTTTAGGATTAGACTGATATCTAGCACACATACAAACACTAAACATGATATCTGGCCTACTGGCAGTAAGATATAGCAATGAACCGATCATGCCACGATATAATTTTTGGTCAATAGATTTACCTGATTCATCCTTGTCAAGTCTACAAGTAGAGCTCATAAGGATACTTAAAGGCTTAGTGTTCTCCATCCTAAACTTTTTGAGTATTTCTTTTGTGTACTTCGCTTGGTTGATGAAGATCTCCTCTTTGGTTTGCTTTATTTGGAGTCCGAGGAAGAAATTCAGCTCTCCCATCATGCTCATCTCGAACTCACCCTGCATTAACTTTGCAAATTCTTGACAAAGAGATTCATTAGTAGCACCAAATATGATATCATCTACATAGATTTGTACTACTAAGAGATCATTATTCTTTTTTTTCAAAAACAAAGTTTTGTCTACATTACCTCTAGCAAAATCATTTTTAAGTAAGAAAGAACTTAAACATTCATACCAAGCTCTAGGAGCTTGTTTCAAACCATACAAAGCTTTATGAAGTTTGAAAACATGATTTGAAAATTTAGAAATTTCAAAACCAGGAGGTTGTTCAACATAAACCTCTTCTTCAATAAAACCATTTAAAAATATACTTTTAACATCCATTTGAAATAATTTAAAATTCATAAAGCAAGCAAAAGCCAATAATAGCCTAATTGCCTCAAGTCTAGCTACAGGAGCAAAGGTTTCATCAAAATCTACCCCTTCCTCCTGATTGTATCCTTTGGTAACTAGTCTAGCCTTATTTCTTGTAACAATACCATTTTCATCAAGTTTATTTCGAAAAATCCATTTTATGCCAATAATTAAGGTATTTGAAGGCCTATCTACTAATGTCCAAATATTGTTTCTTTTGAATTGGTTAAGTTCATCTTGCATAGCATTTATCCAATTATTATCACATTCAGCTTCCTCAATAGTTTTAGGTTCAATTTGAGAAACAAAAGCTAAATAATCACAGATATTTCTAAGGGATGATCGAGTACTTATACCTTTAGATGGATCACCAATAATTAGTTTTTTTAGGTGTCCATGAGCATACCTCCATTCTTTTGGTAGTGGATCAACTGTAGATGTGTTTTCATCACCTTGTGCTTCATCTCCTTCAGTGTTTTGATCATCTTCTTGTTCCTTGGTAAGTTCTTCGTTGTTGTTTATGCTTTCAGTTTTCTTGGTACCTGTTTCATCAGAAAGTACATCTTTTCTAGAAGATTTCTGGTCATATTCATTAAATATTATATATACAGATTCTTCAACAACAAGTGTTATTCTGTTGACCCTATATGCTTTACTAGATGTGGAGTAGCCTAAAAAGACTCCCTTATCTGATTTGGCATCAAATTTACTCAAATTATCATTACCATTGTTTAATATGAAACAATGGCATCCAAAAATACGAAAATAATGAATTGAGGGTTTTCTTTCCTTCCAAAGCTCATAGGGAGTTTTCTTTAAAATTGGTCAGATCAAAACTCGATTTAAAACATAGCATGCAGTATTTATGGCTTCCATCCAAAAATATCTAGATAAGTCATTTTCACAAAGCATGGTGCGTGCCATTTCTTCAAGAGTTATTTTTTCCTTTCTACCACCCCATTTTGTTGAGGTGTCCTAGGTGCTGAAAAATTGTGATGAATGTTATTTTCAATACAAAATTTATCAAAATCAGCATTTTCAAATTTGGTTCCATGATTACTTTTCAAAGATACGATTGAAACACCTTTTTCATTTGAAACTCGTTTATGAAATCTAATAAATTTAGAAGACGTTTCATCTTTGTGTGCTAAAAACATGACCCATGTAAATCATGAGAAATCATCTACAATAACTAGACCGTACTTCTTACCTCCCAAACTAGATGTTCTAGTCGGCCCAAAGAGGTCTATGTGAAGTAACTCTAAGGGTCTAGATGTAAAGATTACTCCTTTTGATTTGAAAGAGGATTTGATTTGTTTTCCAAGTTGACATGTATTGCAAATCTTGTCTTTTTCAAAACTAAGTTTTGACAAATCTTTTAACAAACTCTTTTTTCTAAGTTTTGAAATCAAATGCATACTAGCATGTCCTAGTCTGCGATGCCAAAGCCAACTAGTTTCATTGATTTTGGCTTCCATTGCCACTAGGCATTGACCATTTTGAGCTAGAAGATCATCAAGATCAACCATATAAATATTGCCATGCTTATGACCAATGAACTTGATGCCATTATCATCTAAACTAGAAACAATACACATAGAAGATTCAAAAACAACTTTAAAATCCTTGTCACAAAATTGACTAATACTAAGCAAGTTATGTTTCAAACCATCAACATATAAAACATTATCAATGTAAGAAGAGGGGGTGATATAGACTTTACCAATACCAACAATTTTGCCCTTTCCATTATCACCAAAAGTTATATTGCCATAATTTTTATATTCGAGTGATGAGAACTGCTCCACATCTCCTGTCATATGCCTTGAGCAACCGCTATCAAGGTACCACATTCTTTTCTTATTGGTTGCAAGGCATACCTACAATAAAGATCAAGTGGAGACTTTAGGTACCCAAGTCATCTTGGATCCTTTTAGGTTAGTGGCATTGGTTCTTTTTGGAATCCAAACTTTCTTAATGTTACTTAATCTTCTTTTGTTGAACATATAAGATTTATGCCCTATAGTACCACATGCATAACAAGTAATGGATGAAGATGCAGGCACAAAAAAAATTTTGAAAAGCTTTTGTTTCTTATGAGTTCTAAACCCTAAACCTACTCTATCAAAAACAACTCTTTGATTGTTCAAAAGCAAGTTTAATTTTTCAGAACTGTAGGTAAATTTATCTATAAAAAGTTTTAACTTTTCAAGTTCTTCTTTATATTTTTTGTTTTCATTCAAAATTTTTTGTTTTGTTTTGAAAGATTTTCATTTGAAACTGAAGGACTTTTTTTTTCAAAACATCTTTTTCTTTTTCAAGAACAGAAATCTTATCATTTAATTTTTTATTTTGAAGAAGAAGGCAGTCATTTTCATTTGAAAACTTATTATTTGCTTTAGCTAATTCCAAATTTTGCCTTTTCAAATCTTTATGTTTTGACTTTAGTTTTTGAAATTCTATAACTAATTCATCAAAAACTTTATGAAGTTCATCAAATGTAAATTCATTCTCAGTTTCAGATTGTATCTCATCATGATCCGCCATCAGACAGAAGTTTGCAACTTCCTGCTGTTCTTCCTCTGAACTAGAGTCCTCACTGTCATTCCAGGTTGCCATCATGGCTTTCTTTCTTAATTTTCTTCTACTTTTTTTGAGTAAGGAGCAGTCTATCTTAAAATGACCTAGTTTCTTGCATTCAAAATAAGTGGGCTGCTCCTTCTCTTTTTCCTTGTCTTTCTCTTTACTTGGATCGACTTTCAGGGATTTCTTCTTGAAGTTAAACTTTTTCTTCCTCATAAACCTTCTGAGTTTTCTTGCCATTAGAGCCGTCTCATCTTCTTTATCATCTTCTTCAGAGTCATCGCTTGATTCTTCTCTAGCAGTGGATTTGAAAGCGATCACTTTCTTCTTTTTGTCGACTTCCACATTCTTTTGTTTGAGGGAGAGCTCATAAGTCATTAGTGAGCCCAACAGTTGCTCAAGTGGGAGAGTGTTGACATCCTTGGCTTCTTCGATAGCTGTCACCTTTGCATCCCAAGAAGCCGGTAGAGACCTGAGAAGTTTGTTTACAAGTTCACCATTAGAAACAACTTTTCCTAGGCTTCTCGTGCCATTCATAATATTTATGAACATAGTATACATCTCACTGATAGATTCCGTAGGTTCCATTCTAAACATTTCATAAGTGTGAATAAGCATGTTGACCTTAGTTATTTTCACTTGGTGTGTACCCTCATGGGTAACCTCAAGTGTGTCCCAAATCTCCTTGGCGGAGAGATAATTAGATATTCTATTGAATTCACTTGGGTCAAGAGAGCAAAACAATAAATTCATAGCCTTAGCATTAAGCTCTATTTGCTTAATATCATTCTCATCCCAATCATCTTCCATTTTTGGAGTGAGGATGCCATTAACCAACATAATAGGCTAATGAGGACCTTTTATAATTATCCTCCATAAATTATAATCAATAGCTTGAATAAAAATGCGCATACGTGTTTTTCAATACATGTAATTTATGCCATTGAAGAGTGGGGGACGATTTGAAGCTTGACCTTCAACAACACCCATTCCTATTGGGGCTTCCATGATCTTTCACTCAAGATCCTTGGACCTACAAGAGTGTACCGGTGCTCTGATACCACTTGTTGCCCGGAAATGTAGCCCAAGAGGGGGATGAATTGGGTCTTTTAAAATTTAAAACAGTAATGTGAAGATCAAGTGGTATTTGTGAGTAATAAATTCAATGCACAAGAATTAATGCAGCGGAAAGCAGTAAATCAAATGCAATAAGCAAAGAGTAAGAGCAAAAGAAGGCAATCACACACAAACACAATGTTTATAGTGGTTCAGTACAAACCTAGCACCTACATCCACTCCCCAAGCCACCCTTGAAAATTCTACTATAATCCATTCAAGATTATAGCCGACTTGTTTTTTGAAAGGCTCATAAGTCAAAACCTATGTTGGTTTTGTCACCTAGGCTCTCCAAAAAACCTTTACACTTGTTTTGTCTTCGGGCTCACAAGTTAACTCTAGTTGGTTTTATCCCTTTGGCTTACCAACAAACCACAACAACCTTCTTTCAAGACACCCTTGAAAGCAAGATCAAATCACAAGATAAAATCAGATATACAATTTTAAAAATAAGACAAACTCTCTTCAAGAATAGAATGGAAGCTTTGAAGCTCAAGTTGATGCTTTGTCTTGTCTCCTCCTTGGAATATCCTTCAAACTCCTCTTTTGGAATGATGTAAGGATGGGCTTGTAAGCTTTTTCAGGGAATCAAACTTTAAGTGGCTCTTGATGTAAAGTTCTTGAGAGAATCTTGGCTTTTTGGCTTTCAATAGACTTCAATACACTTCAATACCTCAAGAATGAAGTTGGTGGAGGTTAAATACAACTAAAAACTTTTAAAAAATGGTTTGTGACCATTGGAACCTCAAATCTAGTCATTTAGAGCTTGAAAAGTGAATTCTGCAAGTTAGAAAAATAGATCCGTTAGGGCTGTCAGACTTCAAGTGTCGACACTTGGCTATCAGGTGTCAACACTTGGCTGTCAGGTATCGACACTTGATTTCTAGGTGTCGATACTTGATCTTTCAAGTGTTGACACTTGATGCATAGGTGTTGACACTTGACATAAAAATCCTCCTTCGGCAAAGTTCTGTATTTTCAAAAATCTCAAGCCTTGAGTCAATACTTGGAAACTTAAGTGTCGACACTTGAAATACAGGTATCGACACTTGAATTCTGGGTGTCGACACTTGGCGTGCCAAGGGGTTTCCATTTTTCTGCGTGCCAAATGCTGAAGTGTCGACACTTGACTTCCCAGGTGTCGATACTTGACATTGAAAAATTCATATTCTAGTGCAAATTAAGCCAAAAATACAAATATTAATTTTGAAACTTAAATGGAACATAAATAAATAATAATTGAGCATGTAAAAGCCCTTTTTTCATGAAGAGGATGTCCAAATTTGCAAAAAATGCTCCGAGCCACGGCGTGCCCTGATACATAAATTTTTGAGAATTTGATGTGCTTGCTTCCTGAAAACTCATAACTAGAAATACACATTAGTATACAATATGTACTCAATGTTTTGTTATTCATCAAAATCACTGGGTGGAGCCAACACATTTCAACAGAGGTTGTATAAAAAATCTGTTATAGAGAATTCCTTCTATAATTACATGTTGTGAAGCCATCTACCGTATATGTTTGGCTTGAACAGCATCTTCAGGTAATATTCATTCATTCAGATACTTGATGATGGGATCTATCCAATTGGGCTCTTGTTCTACTTGCTGTACTACCATGCCTTCTTCAATACTGGAGGTTTCAAGATATTCAACGTATGTCCGACTGAAGGAGTCAGGGGCCATGGTGGCCAATCAGGAGAGTGTATCAGCTCGAGAGTTTTTAGTCTGAGGAATATGTATATATCAAAGGAGCTAAAACTAGTTATGAGAATTTGTACTTTCTCCAGATATTTCATTTTGGTGGCATCTTGAGCTTCAAATTCCCCCTTTACCTGCTTCATGACCAATTGGGAGTCTGTGAAGATTTTGATCTTCTAGACCTTGAGTTCCTTGACAATTTTTAACTTAGCTAGGAGTGCTTCATACTCAGCTTAGTTGCTTGAGCATGGAAGGAGAAACAAAGGGCATACTCAACAATATCTCCTCCAGGATTAGCTAGAATCAATCCTGCTCCATAGCCAAAATAATTAGATGCTCCATCTACGTGGAGTATCTATACGCAGAGAAAAAAACTCTCCTTTCTGTGTTCTAATCATTTATAATGTTCAATCCTGTTACATATATAGGACCTATGACCACTCTAATTAGGGAATATACAATAGGAAGGATCAGCCTAATTAGGGAGTATACGATAGGAAGGATTGACCACTCTAATTAGGGAGTATACAGTAGGAAGGATTGACCACTCTAATTAGGAAATATATAATAGGAATTGTTACGGCCGTAATAATGACGTGGCCGGGCTCAGATACCGTCAGATATAATCAAGCCATGTGGAGGTTTCTTCGGCCGAGTCAGCGTCGGTTCCCACACCGCTGAGGTCGAGCTCGGCCAGGCTACCTCGCAAGACGACTTCCCGAGACGTTGCCACCCTCGCCGAAGTTGAGCACGGTTCGGTGCTCTTCCTGCCACCTTGCCAGGTGTCCGCCCAGGAGGGGTCCACCCAGGCCGAGGTCGGCCGCTTCTTCGCTCCTTCGCCAGGTGGTCCCCGGAGACGGGTCCACCTCGCCCGAAGCTGGGCGACCTCCTACCACCTCGCCAGGTGTCCACCCAGGAGGGGTCCACCCAGGCCGAGGTCGGTCGATCCTTCGCCCCTTCGCCAGGTGGCCCCCGAAGACGGGTCCACCTCGGCCGAAGCCGGGCGACCTCCTGCCACCTCGCCAGGTGTCCACCCAGGAGGAGTCCACCTAGGCCGAGGTCGGCTGATCCTTCGCCCCTTCGCCAGGTGGCCCCGGGAGATGGGTCCACCTCGGCCGAAGCTGGGCGACCTCCTGCCACCTCGCCAAGTGTCCACCCAGGAGGAGTCCACCAGGCCGAGGTCGGCTGATCCTTCGCCCCTTCGCCAGGTGGCCCCCGGAGACGGGTCCACCTCGGCCGAAGCCAGGCGACCTCCTGCCACCTCGCCAGGTGTCCACCCAGGAGGGGTCCACCTCCGCCAAGGTCAGGCCGCCCGTACAGAGAAGATCCCAAAGAGAGAGGCGCAGGTTCCGAGGTTGGCCCTCGAGCTGTGCGCATCGCAAGCGGCGCCCCGTACGGATGGTGGTGGCACGCGAAACACCACTTACATAGGCCCGACAAGTCCCGCAGTCGAGAGGCGCGGCTCTGACAAAACAGGGCCCGTAAACGTACAGCGTCGGCACTTAGGAAGAAGAGCGCCCTCACTGGGCCCGAGGTCTGACCGGCAGCCTTGCCGGCACCCCCTCCTTTCTGTCTTTGCCCTTTCCCCGCTGGGCTCGGCAAACGAGGTCGGAAAGCCGCCTGGCCCTCAACACCAAAAAGGGGAAAGAGAAAAGGATGGAAAGGGGAGCCTCCCGCGAGGAGAAGACAGGCGAACGGCGAGAGGAGATAAAAGGAAGGAAGCTGGAGGCGACCAGGTAGGCTAAAAAAAAGCTGGGGACAAGCAAGGAACAGTGGCCAAGAGCCCCGCTCCGAGAGTAAGATCCAGGGTCCCGAGAGGGGATCGCTTGGCGTGAGCTCGGCAGGGAGGCCCGGCCGAGCTTCTGGTCCCTGTAGCACCTCTCTTGCTAGTAAATTCTCTGAGTTTGGGACTCCTTCGGGCGCCCATCTTGGAGAATCTGTTCCTTCTCGCTGTCTACTAACTTGATCGTCGGAGCTCCCTCGCCGGGATCCCCGGCCAGGGTCTTCTGACCCTCTCTTTTGCAGGTTCACTCCAGCCAGGAACACCAGGAGCCAGGCGGTCCGGTAGGATCGACGGATCCGAGGCACGGGCGCGGCGGCGAGATCGGCAACAGATTGGCGCACCAGGTAGGGGGGCAGGACAACACCCCCTAGCGGGAGCCAGCTTTCTGCAGGTACCGTGCTCTCCGACAATGGTGGTCACTCGCGGGCGCGAGGCTTCCACCAGCCGTGTGGGGGAGGTTCCCTCCCCTCAAGGGGCCCATAGCCCGGAGAGGGAGCTTCCAGCTCCCCCTCTTCTTCCACCACAGCCGACCTCAGCAGACGGGCCCCTCGCGGCCGTCATCCAACAGCTGCAGACCTTGACCTCGACGGTCCGGCAGCTTCAACATCAGCAGCGGTCCCTGGCCACGCAGCCGCAGCCGGGGACCCCCGTGGCCCGAGCCGCGGGATAGCGTGGGAGCCTGCGCTCCATTCAGGGCAGGCCTTCCCATCCGAGGGCAGTCTCCAACCCCCGTGGGAGCCACCAAGCTCCCGCAAAAAGAAACTACTCCGTTCGGCGGATCACGAGAGTCGATCCCCGGCCGATGAAGCTGAAACGGTGCATCGCAGCAAGCGGTGCCGAGGCCTGACTTTGCACCGAGACCGATCGGCGCCCCCTTCACTAGCGGTCTCGGTGGAGGACTCCACCGACGAGGCCATCAGGCACCAGGCTGAGAGGTGCCTGGAGGAGCACGAGCGCAAGTTGGCGAAGTTCGCCCGCCGATTTGCCGACCTGCAGAACTCATCGGTGGACCCGGTGGGCTACGACTCCCGTCCTCCCTTCTCTGAAGAAATCCAGGCAGAACCGATCCCAAAACGGTTTCGCATGCCGCAGGTGGATCCCTACGACAGGACCACCGACCCTCTGGACCATCTGGAGAGCTACAAGGCTCTTATGAGGGTCCAGGGGGCCACCGATGCTCTTTTGTGCATCGCCTTCCCAGCTACCCTCCGGAAGGCCGCTCGAGTCTGGTTCACCCGCCTCGAGCCTGGATCTATCTGCTCCTTCCACCAATTGGAGGAAAAGTTTGTGGCGCACTTCGACGCCTGTCGAAAGGTGCCGAGAGAGGTGGATAGCCTCTTCTCCATCTGCCAGCAGGACCAGGAGCTGCTCCGGGACTACATCACCCGGTTCAAGACCACAGCCCTGGAAATCTACAGCCTGGACGAGCCCGTCGCCATGCTGGCCTTGAAGCGCGGGCTCAAGATGTCCCGCCCAACCTACTCCCTGGACAGGAAGCCTCCCAGGATGTACTCCGAGCTCCTCCTCCGCGCCCATAAGTACATCCGAGCGGAGGAGGCCGACCGCACCCGTCGAGAGCTAGATGGGAAGACTCTGAAGAGGCCGCCCCCGAGGGACATTCCAGGAGCTCGGAAGCCCGGGCCGTATGCCGATCCTCGCCCGAATCCAAGGCCGAGAAGCGGGGCCATTCCGGAGCGGAAGTTCACCCCTCTCCTCGCACCTCGGACGAAGATCCTCATGGAAATTGAGGGCGAGCGTTACCTCCGCCGACCTCCTCCTCAAAACCCGAGGGCTATCCGGGACAAATCGAAGTACTGCTAGTTCCACCGCGAGCACGGTCACGACACGGAGGAGTGTCGCAACCTGAAGCGGGAGATCGAGGAGCTGATCAAGAGGGGCTACCTCAGGAAGTTCATCAGGAACGAGGTCCCCCTGGAGGGGCAGCCACTCGCGGCCTTACCACCAGTTCCAGCAATCGATAACCGCCCGACGGAGAAACCCGTGGGCATGATCTCACTTGGGGTCGGGCGAGCGGCGAAGAGGGCCCGGGAAGTCGGGAACCCGGAAAATGTAATCACTCCCGAGGAGGGAAGGATAATGAGAATTTAAACAACGATGCCGTGGTGGTCGAGATGACCATCGCGAAGCATCCTGTACATCGAATCATGGTGGATAGTGGAAGCTCGACTGACGTGCTTTTTTACGATGCTTTCTCTCGGATGAATTTGTCCCGCGATCAGCTGAGACCGGTGCATACCCCCTTGTAGGTTTTACCGGGGACTCCGTGGGGGTCGAAGGGGAGATCACTTTCCCAGTCACCGCCGGATCCCCACCTCGGCAGACGACCGTCCTGATGACGTTCACCGTCGTCAGGCTCCCTTCGCCTTACAACGCCATTCTCGGGCATCCCGGGCTCAACCAACTGGACGCCACAATTTCCACGAAAAGGTTGTTGGTGCAGTTCCCCACACCTTCCGGGCTCGGGGAGATGAAGGGGACGACCCAGCCGGTCCTGCATTGCCTCCAGACGGTCCCGGGCGCCCGGGGCGCGGAGATCGCCCCCGATGTTGACGACCTCGACCTAAGGGAGAAGGAACCCAGGGGAGGGCCCGTAGAACGCCTGTTGACTTATCCCTTGGTTCGGACCCGCTGAGGACGGTGCAGGTCGGGGTGCAGCTCCCCGAAGAAGAACGGACCTGCTTGCTGGAGTTCCTCCGCGCGAACGCAGACATGTTTGCCTGGTCGGCGGCCGACATGCCGGGCATTCCGCCCGAGGTCATCACGCACAGGCTAAACGTGGATCCGAGCTGTCGCCCGGTCCGCCAGAAAAAGTGGAGCTTCGCCATGGAGAGACAAAAGGCCATCAACGAGGAGGTGGAGAAACTTCTCGCCGCCAGTTTTGTGCGAGAAGTCCAGTATCCCAGTTGGCTAGCGAACGTGGTCATGGTAAGAAAGAGCAGTGGTAAGTGGAGGATCTGTGTGGACTACACCGACCTCAATCGAGCATGCCCGAAGAACAGCTTCCCTTTCCCAAAGATTGACCAGCTGGTCGACACCACCTCGGGACATCGCCTCCTGTCATTCATGGACGCCTTCTCTGGATACAACCAGATCCGAATGAGCCCGGAGGATGAAGAGCATACCGCCTTCATCACCGACCGTGGAACTTTTTGCTACAGGATGATGTCGTTTGGCCTCAAGAACGCTGGGGCCACGTACCAGCATCTGGTTAGCAGGATCTTCAAGGACCAGATCGGCCGCAACATGCAGGTGTACGTGGACGATATGCTGGTGATGAGCAAACCCGATGCGGACCACGTAGCTGATCTGGCGGAGACGTTCAGCAACCTCCGGTGTCATCAGATGAAGCTGAACCCTGCAAAGTGCGCCTTCGGCGTCTCCGTCGGAAAATTCCTAGGATTCATGGTGACCCAAAGAGGAATTGAAACCAACCCCGAGAAGGTCCAGGCCATCCTGGACATGGAGCAGCCCGCCTCCAAGAAGCAAGTGCAGCAACTCACCGGTCGAGTTACGGCCCTCAGCCACTTTATCTCCAGGTCGGCAGATCGCTGCCGTCCCTTTTTCAAGGTGCTGAGAAAGATGAACGACTTCACCTGGACCGAGGAATGCCAGGAGGCCTTCAAAGAGCTGAAGAAGATGCTCGCATCGCCACCGCTGCTGTCCCGGCCCGAGGAGGGGGAGGAACTCATCCTCTACCTGGCGGTCACCCCGGAAGCCGTCAGTTCGGTCCTGGTCTGGATCGATGACCAAGGAGTCCAGCGGCCGGTGTACTATACCAGCAAACTTCTCCGCGACGCGGAGCTCAGGTATTCTCGGCCCGAGAAACTCGTTTTTGCGCTAATAGTGTCTGCCCAGCATCTCAGGCCCTATTTTCAAGCACATCCCATCGCTGTCCTGACGGATCAACCGCTGAAAGCGGTGCTCAGCCGACCCGACACCTTCGGGCGATTGGCGAAGTGGGCACTGAAGCTCAGTGAGTTCGACATCGCGTACAGGCCAAGGTCGGCCATGAAAGCGCAGGTGCTGGCCGACTTCCTGGTCGAATGTGCAGGCTTAGGCAAGGAGCCCGAGGAAGACCCCTTAGGCCAGCCACTGAGGACAGGCCCCGACGAGCCCGGAGAGGATGCCTGGATCCTCCATGTAGATGGAGCCACGAACTCCGGCGGGAGCGGAGCCGGACTCATCCTTGCCAACAGCGACGGAGTCATCGCCAAATGCGCGCTCCGTTTCCAATTCGCCGCGATAAATAATCAGGCGGAGTACAAGGCACTCCTCGCTGGGCTGAGGGTCTCCCGCGAGCTGGGCGTGACCAACCTCAAAGCTTTCACTGACTCCCAGCTCGTAGCGGGGCAGGTCTTCGGGGAGTATGCCGCGCACGACCCCCAAATGGCAAAATACTTGGAGCTCGTCGAGGCGGGCGCGGCCAGATTCCGATGCTTCAACATCTTCCACATCCCCCGCAGAGAGAACGCCCGTGCGGACACTCTCTCCTGGCTGGCAATCCTGCCGGACTCGATGCTGGGCCGCACTCACGTGGAGCGCCTTGAGACCCCAAGTCACGAGACCCGGTGGAGGTCCATCAGGTCAGCCGTGAGCCCTACTGGATGGACAAGTACGCCGAATACATAACTAGCGGCACCCTGCCGGAGGACCGCGAGGCGGCCCGCCTCATCAGAAGGAAGGCCGTGCGGTTCGTCTTGATGGATCGGCAATTGTATCGAAGATCCTACTCCTACCCCCTCCTCAAGTGTGTAGGACCCGCGGAAGCCAAGCTCGTGCTCCAGGAGATTCACGAGGGCATATGTGGGAACCACGTGGGGGGCAGAGCATTGGCCTACAAGGCCCTTCGTCAGGGCTACTTTTGGGAAACGATGAAGGAAGACGTCGCTGACTTCGTGAAGAGGTGCGATCGGTGCCAGCGCCACGCCACGGTGCAACGGCAGCCCTCCAACCCGATCTCCCAGCTTTCGGCTCCCTAGCCATTTGCCCAATGGGGGATGGACCTTCTGGGCCCATTCCCACCGGCGTCCGGACAGCGGAAATTCCTGATCGTGGCCATCGACTACTTCACGAAGTGGGTCGAGGCCGAACCCTTGGCACGGATCACTGAAGCAAACGTCGCCAAGTTCTTTTGGAAGTCGATCATTTGCCGCTTCGGCCTCCCCCACACCGTGGTTACTGACAACGGGTGCCAGTTCGACTGCTGGGAGTTTGAAGAATTATGCGGCGACCTCGGCATCAGGCATCGCTTCACCTCGGTGGCGCATCCCCAAACCAATGGAGAGGCCGAAGTCACGAACAGGACCATTCTGCAGGGCCTCCGCACGCGGCTGGACCAGGCCAAAGGTAGGTGGGCCGAGGAGCTCCCCAGCATCCTTTGGGCATACCATACCACCCCGAGGATGGCAACCGACGAGACCCCGTTCAACCTCGTCTTCGGAGCCGAAGCGGTCATTCCGATCGAGCTCAGCCTACCCACGCTGCGTGTGGAGCAATATGACGAGACAGAGAACCCCGCCAGAATGATGCTCAACCTTGACCTTCTCGAGGAGACGAGGGACAAGGCCCGAGTTCGGATGGCGGTGTATAGGCAGCGTGTGGCCAGGTATTACAACTCCCGAGTGCGGCCGAAGTTTTTTCGTCCCGGAGATCTGGTCCTCCGGCGTGCTGAAGCTTCTCAGCCACGGGAATGCGGCAAGCCTCACCCAACTGGGAGGGCCCGTACCGGGTAGCAGAAGCCCTCCCCCACGGTGCCTACTACCTGGAGGAGTTGGGAGGGGCCAGGTTCCCCCGGACGTGGAATGCCTCGAACTTAAGAGTGTATTATCAGTAATGTAAGGTTCCCCACTCCTGGAATAAAGCTTCCTTGCTTCAAACGCTCTTTTCTCACTTTGTAGGGAAACCGGCGCATGGCCCTGAGTTCGGCATGCCCGATCATGGCCGACAGCCGAAGAAAGCGGGAAGTCCTGGGCTTCGGCCTGGAAGGCGGGGCAGAACCCAGTTCGCCCGCGTAAGCACGGAGAATAGCTCGGCAAGCCGTGCAAGGCTTGAGAAAGCCTGCGGCCCCGGGGTTCAGTCCGGAAGTCCTGGATTTCGACCTGGAAGGTGGGGCAAAACCCAGTTCGCCCGCGCAAGCATGGAGAACAGCTCGGCAAGCCGCGCAAGGCTTGAGAAAGCTTGCGGCCCCGGGGTTCAGTCCGGAAGTCCTGGGTTTCAGCCTGGAAGGCGAGGCAGAACCCAGTTCACCCGCGCAAGCATGGAGAACAGCTCGGCAAGCCGCGCAAGGCTTGAGAAAGCCTGCGGCCCCAGGGTTCAGTCCGGAAGTCCTGGGTTTCGTCCTGGAAGGCGAGGCAGAACCCAGTTCGCCCGTGCAAGCACGGAGAACAGCTCGGCAAGCTGCGTAAGGCTTGAGAAAGCCTGCGGCCCCGGGGTTCAGTCCGGAAGTCCTGGGTTTCGGCCTGGAAGGCGAGGCAGAACCCAGTTCGCCCGCGCAAGCACGGAGAACAACCCGGCAAGCCGTGCAAGGCTTGAGAAAGCCTGCGACCCTGGGGTTCAGTCCGAAAGTCCCGGGCTTCGGCCTGGAAGGCGAGGCAGAAACCACTTCACCTACGCGAGCATGAAGGCAATCCCAAAGATGGACCCGCTCAAGGTCTACTCTGACGCCACGCGGCCCGGAATGCCCCAACCTTCGATCTGAGCGACGGACGGGACCAGGTCCATGCTCGTTACGGCACTCCACATCAACATCTTAAGAAGGAAAAAAGAGGAGATGGGAGAGTGGGGAAGAAAGTGAACTCGAGACTTAGTCAAATGATGTTTTCATTGATCCAAGGAAAAGTACAAGCTAGGAATCTCGACAGGCCGGGAGTCCCCAAAAAAAAAAAGAGAAAAGAGGAAGAAATACAACAACGACAACAAAGGGTGAGAAGACGGGTGGCTCAGTTCGGTGCAGGGTCGGAGCCCTCAGCCTGGGTCGCGCGCTCCGCATCCTCGCCTTCAGCGGCTGCCGGCTCAGGCGGCTGCTCTGGAGCCACGGCTTCATCGGTCGCCGGGGCCGCAGGCGTGGCGTCGGCCGCGCCGGAGGCTCTGCTCTCGGGTCCTTGCCTTCTACCTCCGAGCACCACCCCACTGAGGTCGAGCTCGGGGTAGAAGGCCCCTACCTTCTCCCGGCACATCCGGAACCCCTTCAGGAAGGAGTCCACGGTGACCTCCCGGACCTCCGACGTGTACTCGTCAGAAGCCCGGAACTTCGGGACAGCTTCTTGTGCCTCCCGCTTCGCGGCCTCCAAGAGCCCGTTGACATACGCGCTCCGCTCCTTCGCCGCGTTCGCATCCCGCCTGGCCTCCTCCAGCTAGCGCTCCAGCCACTGGGAGTGGGCCTGAAGGCGAGCCCTCTCAACCGCGTCCTCCTCCGCGCGACGCTGGTGGGAGGTCCTCTCCTCCGATAGAGAAGACTCCAGCTCCTTGTTCCGCCCCTCGACGCGCGCCAGGTCTGTCTGGAGGGCCTGGTTGTTTGCTCGCAGCTCGACCCCCTTCTCCATGAGGTCCTTGACGTCGATCGCGAGCTTGCCAAGCTTCTTCTCCTTCTCGGCATCCCTCTTCGCGTTCCCTACGAGGAAGTTCCTCAGTAGGAGAACGTCGTTCCCAATCTGCATAGTGGAGCAATCGGGTCAGAGGAAAGACCATCCGAGGTCACGGAGGACAGAAGGATATGAGTTCGAAGCTTACCGTAAAGAGCTGCGGGAGGATCCCGAGCAGAGCATCAGCATAGTCCCGGCCGCCTCGAGATCGGCGATCCCGGGCTGTGGAGGCGTACTCCATCACTTTCTCCGCAAGCCCTTTGTCGCGGATGACTGAACACCGGTGGGTGATCACCGGTGGCGGAGCCATCAGGTCAGCTCCGGCGGCGACTGTCCCTCCAACAAGAATCGCAGCTGACGGGCCGGTAGAGGACATGGGCTGCGCCGTCGGAGTCACGGCGATGATAGGGCCAGCGCTGGACGGAGCTGCGGGTGGTGGAGCCCCCTCGACGGCAGCACCACCGGGTCTGACGGCTGAAGAATCGATGGCCCCACCCCGAGGCAGCTTGGGCGGGGGAGCAGCGGCCGCTGGGCTGGGTACGGTCACCGACGCAGCCTCCTGGCTTGTCTCGGTGCGAGCCCTCTTCGCCGCAGGCTCATCTACGTCGGTGACATCTCTCTGGGCCGCGCCCTCCAGGAGGCTCTCCAGCGAGAACTTCATACCTGCAATGCAAAAGAGAAGAAGGTCAGCCAGCTTGGTCATAAAGGAGAAAGAATGCAAGAGTCAAGGGAGGACCGAATCTCACTCGGCTCGCGGATGGGACTGATCCCGGCCTCAAAAAGATTCTGCTCCGAGAGCAGAACCTCGAGCGCCGGGACCACGTCGCTCAAGAGCAGGGAGTAGGCCTCCTGGTCCGCTGACTCGACCTGGGAGTTCCGGTTCGGAGATCGGTCCGGTTCACTCCAGGCCCAGTCGACATCTTCGACCGAGACAAAGAAAAATCGGTTCTTCCAGCCCTTGATAGAAGAGGGGAGGTTGAACCGGAGACACCTGGGCCGGGACGAGATGTACCACCAGCCGTCGTCAGTGGAATACCACTACAGGGTAAACATGGCCTTGAAGAGGGAGAAACGGGCGACAAACCCGTGGAAATGACAAAAAACTATGAAAGAAAAGATGACCCGGATGGCATTGGGAGCCAACTAGGCCGGAACAAGACGGAAATGGCTAAGGAAAGAGAGGAAGAAAGGGTGCAGAGGGAATCGAAGACCCCCGAGGAAGAAGTCTTCATAGAAGGCTATGCGGCCAGGGCCACTCATGGTGGCGTGTTCCCCGGGCCGCGGAACAAACAGATGGATTGATCCCGGGATGCCGTAGGCCTCCCGGAGCAAAGAAAGGTCGCCTTCGGTCATGGTGGAAGCATGACCGGAGGGACTGGCGGGAAGAAGAGGCGGAGCAGGAAGAAGAGGCGGAGCAGGAAGAGAGAGAAGCGGAAGAGCGGAAGCAATCGGAGGAGACCGGACCCCCCGGGAAATGCCGATGGTGACACCCCAGGTTGCAGTCGCCTGCGAATCTCCTCCGGGATTGTTTCCTCCTCTGAGGAGGAAGAAGACGGAGTCCTCGGCCGGGATGGACCGGCCTCGTCCGGATTAGAGGAAACATAGCGACGACGTGCCATGACAAAGAAGGAAGAAACGAAGATTCAAAGAAGAAGAGGAAGAAGGGAACTAGAGAGAAGGTGGAGACACTCACCGAAAATACACCGAGCGAGTGCGGGGCGGCGGAAGTTAGCCTGCAGCAAACCGCCCATGGAGCAAGGGGAAAGGCCTCATTCCGGAAAGTCCCCTCCTTTTCAAACTCAGTCGACAGCAGCCGTACCCATCATTCCGCCCCGAGCCACTGGATGATCGCCGCGTGGATGCACGCCCGACATCGACGCCTCGTTAGCAGGGTAACGGCCTCTGTTTCGAAGCGATGCATTTATTATGGGCAAGTGGGCGACGCGTGGCGGCTCCCTATAGGGCTTCGGGCGCACCGAGAAGCGGCGACGAGGATCGCGGCAATTATGATGCAAGATCTTCGCCTCCCCACGTCATATCCGTATTTAATCTCGACATTCCGTTCTACGATGCCCTAACGGAACGGCGAGCTGGGGGGCAACTGTTACGACCGTAATGATGACGTGGCCGGGCTCAGATACCGTCATATATAATCAAGCCACGTGAAGGTTTCTTCGGCCGAGTCAGCGTCGGTTCCCACACCGTCGAGGTCGAGCTCGGCCAGGCTACCTCGCAAGACGACTTCCCGAGACGTTGCCACCCTCGCCGAAGTCGAGCTCGGTTCGGTGCTCTTCCTGCCACCTCGCCAGGTGTCCGCCCAGGAGGGGTCCACCCAGGCCGAGGTCGGCCGCTTCTTCGCTCCTTCGCTAGGTGGTCCCCGGAGACGGGTGCACCTCGCCCGAAGCCGGGCGACCACCTGTCACCTTGCTAGGTGTCCACCCAGGAGGGGTCCACCCAGGCCGAGGTCGGCCGATCCTTCGCCCCTTCGCCAGGTGGCCCCCGGAGACGGGTCCACCTCGGCCGAAGTCGGGCGACCTCCTGCCACCTCGCCAGGTGTCCACCCAGGAGGAGTCCACCTAGGCCGAGGTCGGCTGATCCTTCGCCCCTTCGTCAGGTGGCCCCCGGAGATGGGTCCACCTCGGCCAAAGCCGGGCGACCTTCTGCCACCTTGCCAGGTGTCCACCCAGGAGGAGTCCACCTAGGCCGAGGTCGGCTGATCCTTCGCCCCTTCGCCAGGTGGCCCCCGGAGACGGGTCCACCTCGGCCGAAGCCAGGCGACCTCCTGCCACCTCACCAGGTGTCCACCCAGGAGGGGTCCACCTCCACGAGGTCAGGCCGCCCGTACAGAGAAGATCCCAAAGAGAGAGGCGCAGGTTCCGAGGTTGGCCCTCGAGCTGTGCGCATCGCAGGCGGTGCCCCGTACGGATGGCGGCGGCACGCGAAACACCACTTACGTCGGCCCGACAAGTCCCGCAATCGAGAGGCGCGGCTCTGATAAAACAGGGCCCGTAAACGGACAGCGCCGGCACTTAGGAAGAAGAGCGCCCTCACTGGGCCCGAGGTCTGACCGGCCGCCTTGTCGGCGCCACCCCCCTTTCTGTCTTTGCCCTTTCCCCGCTGGGCTCGGTGAACGAGGTCGGAAAGTCGCCTGGCCCTCAACACCCAAAAGGGGAAAGAGAAAAGGATGGAAAGGGGAGCCTCCCGCGAGGAGAAGACAGGCGAACGGCGGGAAGAGATAAAAGGAAGGAAGCTGGAGGCGACCAGGTAGGCTAAAAAAAAAGCTGGGGACAAGCAAGGAACAGTGGCCAAGAGCCCCGCTCCGAGAGTAAGATCCAGGGTCCCGAGAGGGGATCGCTTGGCGTGAGCTCGGCAGGGAGGCCCGGCCGAGCTTCCGGTCCCTGTAGCACCTCTCTTGCTAGTAAATTCTCTGAGTCTGGGACTCCTTCGGGCGCCCGTCTTGGAGAATCTGTTCCTTCTCGCCGTCTCCTAACTTGACCGTCGGAGCTCCCTCGCCGGGATCCCCGGCCAGGGTCTTCTGACCCTCTCTCTTGCAGGTTCGCTCCAGCCAGGAACACCAGGAGCCAGGCGGTCCGGTAGGATCGACGGATCCGAGGCACGGGCACGGCGGCGAGATCGGCAACAGGAATGATCACCCTAATTAGGGAGTATACAATAGGAAGGATTATATACTAGGAAGAAAAATTGCCTAACAAATAGGCTAAAATAACTCACGACCACACTCCCCCTCAAGTGGGTGCAAAGATGTCTTTGATACCCAACTTGATAAGTGAGCAATGAAATTCTCTACTTGATTGAGCCTTTGTCAATATATCAGCTAACTGGTCTTCAGACTTGACAAATGGTAACTGGATCACTTTCGCCTCCAAATTCTCTTTGATGAAATGTCTGTCAATCTCAACATATTTGGTTCTATCATATTGAACTGGATTATGAGCAATATTTATGGCTGCTTTATTATCACAAAACAATTTGATTTCCAAACCTGGTGGATACCCGAGCTCAGTGAGCAGCTTCCGAAGCCATAGAAGTTCGCATAACCCCTTTACTACACCTCTGAATTCAGCCTCTACACTAGACCGAGCTACAACCTTTTGTTTCTTACTTCTCCATGTAACAAGGTTGCCTCCCATAAATGTAAGATACCCTGATGTAGACCTTCTGTCTGTCACACTTCCGGCCCAATCTGCATCTGTGTAACCTTCTATTTCAAGGTGGCCATTCTTTGCAAATAGCAACCCCTTTCCTGGGACTGACTTCAAATATCGAATGATACGCCACACAGCATTCATATGATCCTCACTCGGTGCATGCATGAATTGACTCACCACACTTACTGCATGAGCAATATCAGGATGTGTATGTGATAAGTAAATCAAACGACCTACTAACCTTTGGTATTTCTCTTTATTAGTAGGCGTCTGATCAGGGTACTCTCCAAGCTTCTGATTTTGTACCATAGGAGTGTCTGCAGGCTTGCAATCTAGCATGCCAACTTCGGTCAAAAGATCAAGAACATATTTCCGTTGAGACAAGAAATTCTTTCCTTTGACCTAGCAACCTCGATTCCCAAGAAATATTTCAGACCTCCCAAGTTCTTCATCTCAAACTCCCTAGACAATAATTCCTGCAGTCTCATAATCTCTGCACTGTCATTGTCTGTAATAATCATGTCGTCTACATATATGATAAGAGCTGTTATTTTTCCTTGAGTACCTTTTAAGAACAAAGTATGATCTGAGTTACTTTGGGAGTATCCATACCCTTTCATAGCTGAGCTAAAGCGACCAAACCATGCACGAGGGGACTACTTCAACCCATACAATGATCTTTTCAGCTTACAAACCATGTTCGGTTTATCTGTGCATCGTATCTAGGTGGAAGCTCCATATAGATCTCCTCTTCTAAATCTCCATGAAGAAATGTATTCTTCACATCAAACTGATGCAAAGGCCAGTCCAAGTTTGCAGCCAGAGATAACAACACTCTTATAGTGTCTAACTTTGCAACTGGAGAGAATGTTTCCTGATAATCCACCCCATAAATCTGTGTATATCCTTTAGCTACCAATCGCGCCTTATACCTCTCAATAGTGCCATCTGCCTTATGTTTGACTGTGAACACCCACCTACATCCAACTGGCTTTTTATCCTTTGGTAGTTCCACAAGTTTTCAAGTTTGATTTTTCTCCAAAGCCTCCATCTCTACCTCCATCGCTTGAAGCCATTTCGGATCCTTCATGGCTTCTTCAACCCTGTTTGGAACTTGAACTGAGGAAATCGTAAACACGAAGTCTTGTAGTGGTGTGGACAACCTCTTGGAAGATACATAGTCTGCAATAGGGTATCGAGACCGGCGGTCCTCTACATCTGGGGAATATCGATTTGGTGGTTTACCCCTATTATGCCTATCGGGTAGCTTATAACCAGTAAGCATATCAGTATCTTCAAAAGGATCAAGTATAGTAGAAGTACTTACCTCAGGTACATTCTCAGGAGTTTGGAGTGGTACTGAAGAAGATGAAGAGGGCGGAGATAAGGAGGGCTGTTGCTGTTGTTGCTGTTGCAACTGTGCATCTGTTGAACTTGTTCGGATTCATGCAATAATTCAGTGTTGTCTGATTATGCAGCCTTAGAGTCATGTGGCCGTGTGTACCCATCTATCGCTCCTGCAATTCCTACCTCCCACCAATGTCTGGTTCTGCAACTAGTCTCCCCCTAAACAGGACACTGGGAGGAAGGAAAATAAGACTCTGTCTCGATAAATGTTACATCCATGGTGACATACGTGCGCTTTTCGGTAAGATCATAACACCGGTACCCTTTATAGGAAGGGCCATAACCAAGAAAAACATATTTGACTGCACACGGGTCAAGTTTGGTCCGCTGATTTTTGTGAAGATGGACATAAGCGACACACCCAAATACCTTAGAAGGCAATGTAAGAACCGAAGGAAGAGACACATGGACAGCAAGTGCTTGCATTGGCGTGCGATAGCTCAGAATGCGGGAAGGCATGCGATTCAACAAATAAGCAGCTGTGACTACAGTAGAATCCTAGAACCGATGGGGAACATGGCTACCCTCCAAGAGTGCTCGAGTGGTTTCAAGAAGATCGCGATTCTTGTGCTCGGCAACACCATTCTGCTGAGGAGTCTGAGGGCAAGAGGTTTCATGTATCAAACCATGTTCTTGAAAATAAGCTGCAAGAGGTTTACTTAAGTATTCGCCACCATTATCAGACCTGAGAACCTGAAGTTTGGCCCCAAACCGAGTCTGAATCATATGGTGGAAAGTCCGAAAGATATGGGCCATGAGATCAGCTTCGCAAACTGGATTGCGATGAAGAGATGGGCCACAGGTAGGAGTATTCGCCTCTCGCTGGGTGATGCCGAGGAAAGGATCTGACGCCGGTGGATGCCGCTACAAGGGATCACCGCACTGATCTGAGAGGAAGACGAGCCACCGGATCTGGATGCCGTGGGAGATGAAGTCGCAATCTTTGCTCACCAAAGGAAGGAGACACACGATCCTCGTCGGCTGCTATCTCATATAGAAGAACAGATACGCACGATCCGAAGTCACCGAAGGGTTACCATACGAGCGAGAGACCGCCGTAGTCATACAGTACCCCAAGGATCAAACCCTAGGGCTCTGATACCATGTAGAGAAAAAAACTCTCTTTTCTGTGTTCTAATCATTTACAATGTTCAATCCTGTTACATATGTAGGACCTATGACCACTCTAATTAGGGAATATATAATAGAAAGGATCACCCTAATTAGGGAGTATACAATAGGAAGGATTGACCACTCTAATTAAGGAATATACAATAGGAATGATCACCCTAATTAGGGAGTATACAATAGGAAGGATTATATACTAGGAAGAAAAATTGCCTAACAAATAGGCTAAAATAACTCATGACCACACTATATAGAATTGGAGCTTTCTTCGGCTGCTTCTTCTTCATTAGTTATTCTTTGACTATCTTCTTCGGTGCTCTAAGTACATTTAGCAACAAATTTGCTAGCACCTGTGCCTTCATTACTGGTCGCGGTTGATAGATTATATCAAACTCATCTAATTTGATAGCCTATTTGGCTATTCTACATGATATGTTAAGACATTGCAGGATGGCCTTCAATAGTTGATCTGTCAGTACCACACTAAGTGAGTGTGGAAGTAAGGTCTCAAGCGCTTTACTACCGTGACCAATTCATAAATCAACTTTTGTACCTTCGGATATCTTACTTCAGCATCATGTAGTACTTTGCTAGAATAGTAAATCGATTTCTAAATATTGTTGGGCTCTTTTATGACAAGTACCGAACTAATAACTTCATGCAAAGCAGAGAGATATAAGTATAAAGTTTCTTCTTCTTGGGGTTTCAAGAGCAAAGATGGATTGATCAGATATTTTTTCAGCTCTTCAAAGGCTTGTCGATAATTATCCAACCATTCAAAATTTCTAGTTTGCCATAGAGCTTTAAAGAAGGGCAAACATCTTGCAGCAGACCGAGAGATAAATCAGCTTAATAAAACAATGCGCCCAGTCAGTTGTTGTACTTTTCTTATTTGAAGGATGCCTCATATCAAGGATTGCTCAGATCTTCTTAGGATTGGCTTTTATTTCCCGATTGGTGTTAAGAAAGTCAAGAAGTTTTTCGATGTTACTTCGAAGACACTCTTAGTTAGATTTAACTTCATTCGATGGCTTTGCAGTATGCTAAAGACTTCTTCTATGTCCTTGATATGATCAGACGCTTGGATGCTTTTCACCAGCATATCATCAATGTAGGCTTCTATATTCCTTCCAAGTTATTTTCCAAAAATTTTATTGATCAACTGTTGGTATATTGCTCTAGAATTTTTTAGAACAAACGACATTACTTGATAACAATATAGCCCTTTCTCAGTTATGAAGGCTATCTTCTCTTCATCTTCTGGGTTTATTCGAATTTGATTATAACCTGAAAAGACATCCATGAAGCTCAGTAGCTTATGCCCAGCAGTGGCATTGACTAGATGATCTATTCTTGGTAAGGGAAAGCTATCTTTTGGATAAGCTTTATTGAGATCAGTATAATCAATACAAATTCTTCACTTTTTATTTGCCTTTTTGACCATTACCACGTTGGCGAGTTAATCTGGATAATGAACTTTCTTAACAAATCCAGCATCGATAAGCTTGCTTACTTCTTCATCAATGAGCTTCTATCGCTCGGGAACAAAATTTTCTTCTTCTGCTAGATGAGTTTGTACCCTAGTCAATTTTCAACTAGTGAGTAATAATTTTTGGAGGAATTCCATACATATCAGCAGCCAACCAAGAAAAGATGTCATCATTGCTTTGTAGGAAGTCAATTAGCTTTGACTTCATATCTTCGTCTGGCAGACTTCCAACTTGTACGATCTTTGTCAGGTCTTCTTTTTCTAATGGTACAAAGATAGTTTTTTCAGCTGGTTCACCGCACTTTTCTGCCTCTCTCTAATCCAGTTGTTTTAGAGACATTCTGTTGACTGATTGTTCATCTTGAATCATCAAGCATTGCTGAGCCACTCTTTAATCTCCCCTCATTTTTCTGATTCTATACTTAGTCGAAAACCATACCAGAAGATGATAGGTTGATATGATTACTCAGAATTTGTTCAAAGCTAGTCATCTCAGTATAGCATTGTATGCTGAAGATGTTTGGATAATCATAAAATTGATAGGGAGTGTTTTCTGTCAAGGTTCTATCCCAATAGTTACTGCGAGTGTGATTTCTCCCTCCACCCCGACTAAGTTTCCATCAAATTCCATTAATGATGTTGATATTTTTTGCAACTTATCTCTAGATAGGTTCATTTTGATAAAAGCATCATAAAGAATACCTTGGTTAAACTTCTATTATCCACCAAAATTCTTCTTACATTATAGTTTGTTATAATGACAGAAACAACTACAGGATCATCATGAGGCATTTGAATACCTCGCAAATCATCGTCAGAGAAGTTGACCATTACTGCTCCGAAATATCTTTTCAGAGAATCTTCTTCAATCCCTTCCTCCCTCCAATTTGATCGGTGGTGTATCATGCTGACCATTCCATCTGTAGATTGTTGATTGGGAAGCTCTGTTCCATCCACAATTTTTTTTTGAGTAGCAACCTTGGCTCGGTGCTCTTGGCTTTGAACATACTTTTCTAGATATCCATGCTTGATCAGATCTTCTATTTCATCATTCAATTGGATACATTCTTCAATGGTATATTCGTGATTGCGATGGAATCGACAGTATTTGTTCTTGTTTCATGATGCTGGAGGTGCCCACATTGGTCGAGGTTGAGGTCTTTGTGAGAAACTCTTCTTCTCTATCTCCATCAATATCTTTTCTTTTGGGAGGGATAGGAGAGTGTAGGTGTCAAACTTGCTGGTTAAATTCTTTGGCTTCGAACTTTGTCGTCGAGCTGGAACATTATCATTATTGAAGGATTGTGAATCATCACTCTTTTGATTTTTCTTCTTTGATTTTAATCTCCCTTCGGCTTGGCATCAACTTGCAACCTGCTCCTCGGCTAACGCGTACTTTTGTGTGCATGCCAATAGTTCTGAATAATTGGTGAAAAATTTCTTGTCCAAAGAAAAGTGAATCTGGATGGCTGAAACCCCTTTTTCATAATAGATATGGCTATGTATTCATTGAGATCTAGGATCTCAAGTGTGGCAGAGTTAAAATGAGACACATATTTTCTCAAGGTTTTTCCTTTATTTTGTTGAATGAAGAATATGTTGTTCAAATTGTGCGGCATCTTTCTACATGTCCTAAAATCAACCACAAATAGTCTTTCCAATTGACTAAAGGAATGAATAATACATGGTTTGAGGCTTGAGTACCATATCCACACCGCTTTCTTCAAAGTTGCTGGAAAAGCAAGATAATAGAGGGCATCACTTATACATTGAATCATCATATGGGCTTTGAAACTGCCTAAATGGTTAAGAGAATCAATAGTTCTGTCATGAGATTCCGATTGTGGGATTTTGAAGTGAGATGGGATTACTTCTTCCATAATTTGTTAAGAAAGTAAAGGTCGTGAGTCATAAGTGACAAGTCGTTCGTCGCTTATTCATTGATCATCGAGCTTCATAATTTGCAGGTCCAACTTCTGGAACTTCTTTTCATAATCATCATGTCACCGAACCCCCTACTCCATCAGGAACTTTCTGGAGCAAAATCCCTTGAAGATTCGAAAAGGGATCTTAGACGTTTCCCTTTAAGTCAGCTTTCTTCATATTCATAATGTCGAGAATTTTGCCGTACAAGAGATCGCCGAATCAAGGAATGTCGGTATTGGGAATATCGACTTAATTCTTGGCATCGAACATTTCTTAAAAGAGATCGTCGACTGAGTCTAGAGGCGACTAGTTATTGTTGTTTGCTTATTTCTGCTTCTTGAAGATTTTGAACAGTGGCAGTCAGAACTTCCATCTTATTCCAGAGAATATCGATCTGCTGTTGCCCCATGCTCATTGTGAGGTATATTATTATTCTCTAGTGGAGGGTTTGGTGGATCGTTCTTCTTGGATAGCTGACGACCCCTATTGGTTGAAGCATTCTGCACTTTTTTCTTCACCATCTTCTCTATATGGATTCTCTTTTCCAAACAAGAGGTGGCCTTTAACCCTACCTGGCATGCCAATCTGTTGATGCTGAACCCAATGACTGACTTTGCATCATCGAGAACCACCGACCAGTCACCTCGAGTACCTGCAAAACAAGTTCCTAACCTGAAGTTTTTTGGTGGGAGATACTTCGATGCTTAAGTCAGTAGAGTTCAAGCAATAGAAGAGGATCTGTAAAGAAGCTAAGTCAGGAGTACTTAACTTTCTTACTTGCCTGCGAAGGTTCCCTCTTACCTATATTTATAGGCATTCGACTTAATAGAAATTAATCAGGAGAAGTTTCTTATAGTTAATCTCGACGTCATTTCATTAAAACTAACTTGAACCAGTTGTAACGAATGGTGGTTATAATATCATTCAGTTATGATAACTATTTCTTTGTTGCCATCCCAATTATTCTTGACATGGTTTGTGAAATCTAGTCATTGATTTATTTGGGATAGTTTACATGGTATTTCTTTAACTCTGAGTTGGTCAGACTTTATGAGTTGATCGGATAATTATGCTATGGAGATGAGGCAGTCAAATTTATATCAATGGCTTATCAATTTCTAGGCTTTTAGCCTTTTGCCAATCAATCCGGCCGTCCCATCATAATAGGTTGAGAAGAAGATGCAAGCAGAGGAGAGATGATTTGTTGATTCCAGTACTTGGTTGCAAATCGCACACCTACCAAGAAATCTCCTGATCTTCTTGCCAAGTAATTCTCTAGTTTTGAGCCTATTTTTCCGGCATATCCACAAGAAACATTTGATTTTTAGCATGATGCTAAGACCCCAAATCATCGTAGCGGACTTACATTTAATGCCAGTGGTGTTTAGGAACCGGTACATTGAGGAAGTGGAGAATTTATCACCGGTATCAGTCTTCCAAACAATCTCATCATCCTCAGGTTGACAGTATTCAGCAACAACGTAGGTAGGTATCTAAATTCGATTTTTGCTTATTGGTTTGCTGAAGATTGAATTTTAAATTTCTATCTTCTAGTTCTTGTATCAAAAAATTGTGCCATCGTGAGCATCGCAGATCCAATTATCTCTTCTATGGTAAGCAAACAGCACTTACCCAGCTCTTTGGAAAGCAAATGAGATGGAACTTAGCCAAAGGGCCGCGGCATCATCCTTTGAACTTGAGATATGTGAAATGTGGAACTAAACTTGTTATACCTGCCCTATCACTGTGATAGTGATGCTTATTTTTTATAAAAGCAAAATTAGGTTATGTTTATTAGGATAGCTATTGTGTACATATTCAAAAGATTGTTTTCTTTAATAAGATAGATGCCACTTATGACCAACATTTTATAATAATTGAATGTACTATAGCTAATTATGAATTGTAAATTAATTGAACTTAGTAGCAAATCAAAATGCCAGAAAAATCTAATAATTATATAATATCGATTTAAGGTTTTATATACCGATGAGATGGTAGGGGCATGCCATTATCCTCGGTATCAGATGTAACAATGTTTACCATGACTTCCGAAGTACGAAGATACAGGGCATCCTATTTTATAAAAAAAGAAACTAAAACTATCCCATTCTATTTAAGGCCTTGATATCAACTAAATTAATAGCTTAATTTTTTTTGATTGACATTAAATGATAAGATAATTTAATTTTGACTTCCTGATCTTCCATATATAGTGACATGCAGTGAATTCTTTCTTCTTCTTTTTTTTTTAATTCTTGGTGATCGCAGATGACAGCAGCGACGAAGATTTTAGGGCATGGCCACTTGCAGAAACATGAGCAGATGCCATGACCATCTGGATCTTCTATTCATGTGAAGGTGTTGAACCTATAAACATTTTGGGGCACAAAAGAATGGACCAGGTAAGTGGGGTAAGCTTATTTGTTATTAGCGTGGCGAGAGACACCGCAGATAAACTATTCTTTGTTTTCTTCTCCATCGAGAAAGGTTAGAGTTGCCAATATCCTGAGGTTGAAGCAGGAGAAAGCAGATTAAGAAGATGAGAAAGAGGAGGGCAAGAAAAAAGAAAAGAAATCACGAAGACAGAAAGCGAGGGTTCCCTCAGCAAGGGAAAGATTCAAGTTGGAATGGGTGCAGGCAACTTTGTTCAAATCCATCCAGGGCTGGCAAAGGACCGGTCCAAAAACTATATATTTAAAAATTTTGAATCAAATCCGGACATTTCTTTGATCGAAAAATTAAATTGGCTCTATTTTACAGCTCTAAGACTAGTCCAATATGCTTAAAATTTCGTCCATAGCCTGAATCAACTTTAGGCCGGTCCGAAATTTATTGAGCTGGCCCAGCCCAGTTTCCTAGTTTCAAAAATGAGCTTTTGGGCAGGCCCATTTCCAGCCCTATTCAAATCTCAAAATATTTCCTGAATCTAAAAAAATATACATAAGAAAAATACGAAAGACAAGGTGCAAATGAAACTTTGGCTAATCTTGAATAAATCAAATAAGTACAAATCAAATAAATCCCTGGTTGCATTTGTGTTAAACCCAGCAAAATCTTCAACCAGCTTTGAACAAAAGGGAACACAACTGAACATTTGTAAAAGATTCTTTGGTCAAAGAATCTCTGTGCTTCTAGAAGAATCTAAATTGCGACATAAGGTTTCCCAGACAATTAAGAATTAATGCACCAAAGGTCTATACTCATAATTAAATGGCTTGGCTCATGCATGTGGCAATTCAAGCAACTATAAGCAACCCAGCAAAGAAGGGTGACCATCCAAGTATGAAAGAGACGAGATTTCTTGAAGGCTATGCAATATCATGTAGAGTCATCTTATAACAACAGGAAACCTAATTTGCTCTAGAGTTTTTATATCTGGTTTTCATTGGCATCCAACTTTTCCCTTTAATTCATCAAATGACCCTTTTTACAAATCAATGCAGGTCTTAGTAAGTATTATAACTTTCAGATATCAGTGACTGTCTTAACGCAACCTCTTTCTTCCGATGAAATGGAAAACAGGAGCCCTGTCGGCAAAAACCAATCTTCCATCATCAGTTTGGAATTCATATTGCCATGCTGGGCCAAGAAACCATGACATAGCCATTCCACCTAGCAAGCCACCCAGCTGAAATCATATATACAAGGTTGTTACATCTGAACGTGCAATCATCTAATTGAGAATTAAACAAAAGCTAAACTTTATGGGGACTTACATGACCCCAGTTGTCAATACCCTTGGAAAGAAGTCCGAGAACCTGTGGAATGGATTGTCATAAAAGAACAAAGCCTGACATGCATACAACTTATGTCAGAAGCTAGTAAGTGATTACCATGTTTAAGGCAATGACTCGTGCAATGTACTTTAAATCCTGCTTTCCGCCCCCAGTGAGGCCTCTATGCCTCAGAACAAATACAGCAAAAGAACCAACCTGTATACATAAAAAATCAACATAACATTACTGAGTATGCCTTCAAAACTGAACCAAAAAAGATTGACCATGTAAACACATGACAGAGGCAAGGTTTGAATAATGGACTGCACCATGATACACAACGGTACATTCCAGTATATACTACATGCCATACTGCATCATGCCAGCAAACCATGAGTAGATACAAGCACGGTTTGCCCAACCGGACCGGCACCAAATCGACATGGTTCGACTATATAAATCGGTTCTCTCTTATAAATAAATAAATAAATAAATATATATATATATATAATTTAGGAACCAGTCCTGAATTGGTCCAAACCGTGCCGAACCGATCGGTTCGGAACCAGTTCGGATTGGTTCGAACTGGTTTACAATTTTTTTTATGACTGTTACTATTTAGCTTGGAAGGGGGTTGATAAAAATGAACGGAGAGCTCTCGGGCTCTCAATTTTCAGTCCAAACTTTGAAGGCTACAGAACCGAATTTTTCAGGATTTAAAGCCAATCAAACAGCAAAATAGCAAGAAAGAAGGTGGATTCAAGGTATACATATGCTTCCCTTCTCCTTTCTCCCTCTCCCCTCTTTTTTTAAAATTTATAAAAAAAAAAAATAAGAAAAAAATATTGTCAAATTTTTTTTGGATATGATTTTAAAGTATGTAGTAGATCTATGAAAGATCTACATAATGATGCTAAAATGATAATTTTTTATTAAGTATATGATTTTAAAATTTAAAATATTTTAGTTTAAAAAATTAATAAAAATAAAATAAATAATTAAAAAACTGTAATTATAGATTATTGGTATAGGTCTTGTAAGCTGTTTTCATTACAAATTTCATATCGATTATCTAAATTTTGATGTCTTATGAATAATGCTCTAAATCTAATATTGAAAAAAAAAAAGACTTTTTATGCATGTCCACTGTCTTTAAAAAAGTTATATAGCATTTATGATAAGATCCTACATAAATCTAAGATCAAATTAATTTTTAATATTTTCAAATCTAAAAAAATAATTAAATAAAAAAATAAGTCAATAAAATAATAATTAATTTATGTAATTATGAGCTTATGTACTTTTTAAATATTTAGGAATGGATTTATTGAGGAGAAAAAGGATCTGGAGCGTAACGTTTGTTGCATTGAGAATTGCTCTCGGGTCAGCATCATTGGAGGGATAAATGATGCAATATAGAATTTAAAGATAATAGGATAACGAGGTTGAAGCAACACTTGGCTGGCGGCTATTTTAATATATCTGCGTGCCGATAGTGTCTATAAGAGATTTGTCAGTTGATGAAAAAATATTTATCTGATTTCAGAATAGGAAAGAAAAATATTACAAAAAATGGCAAAGGTAGACTACAAAGCCATAGAACTACCTTCTTATTATTCTAGGAAGTTAGAGAGAGTATCTCTCCTTTTCGATAAGGAGGCATAGATGGAGACCACCATTCAAGTAAACTTGTATGAGTAAAGGCAGCTAGAGGAGATGGCCAGGTATAGATAGCGATTTGGACCATTAACTTTTTAGTTGGAATCATGATCGAGCTCTGAAAGTATTGCAGGAGAGTCTGAGACACAGTTTAGAAGGACCTCAGTTAAAGTCCGTCATAAGAGGCACCAGCCATATTGCATCTATATTGAGAGCATTTGGTAATCGAAAGAAGTCTTCCAGGGACATTCCAGCGGGAACCACTATCTATGATGTCAATCCACGTGCCTTTTATAGTAGAGATTCCAAGCAACAACGGATTAATAGCATGCTGAAAAAAGATAAGAAGGATATATGATGGGCCATTGGATCCTGTTTT
Organism: Areca catechu; assembly: GCA_021397845.1. Classification (NCBI taxonomy): domain Eukaryota; kingdom Viridiplantae; phylum Streptophyta; class Magnoliopsida; order Arecales; family Arecaceae; genus Areca; species Areca catechu. The sequence goes on along the minus strand of CM038052.1, from coordinate 19,271,336 downwards.
ATTTCAATTACAACCCAGTACACGCAGCAAACAACTCATATTATCGCTCTGTTATTGTATCAATACAGGTTGCTGGTGCATGTATAAATCCTCCAGGATCGAGAGATTTATGATCAGCTTCTGAATAACAATGAGAAGCTAGAAAATTGGATTGCCTTTTATCAGAGTAAGTGGCCCGTATATGGATTGACAGTGATGTGTGATGGTTGAACTGGTCCTGCTAGACGGAGCATCATCAACTTCTTGACTTATTGTGATGGAAAACTTTTTTTCATAAATCTATTGATGTTTCATATCAGTTACATGACAGCAAATATATCCTCAGATTGATGGAGATGATTGATCAGATGGAAGAGCAGAATGTCGTGTAGGTCATCATAGATAATGAACTACAATATAGGACTGCAGGGTAACTCTTAATGCAGCGGCGATTGCATATTTTCCAAATCCCTTGTACTGCATATTGTATTTACTTCATGTTGATAGATATTGAAAAGATCTGTAAGATGCAGAAGATAGTTGAATTAGCATAAACTATCACTAGATTCATCTATAACCATATATGGGTCTTATCATGATGAGGAGCTTTACTAGGAGAGAAATATTGATACCAAGGATCACACGGTTTGCTACAAATTATATAGCACTTGATAGTCTTCTTGGCAAGAAAATAGAGCTACGTCAGATGTTTGTCAATCAAGAGTGGTAGCAAAACAGATATGTCAGGACAAATACTAAGAGTACTGTGAAGAATTTAGTGACAAAACAGACATTCTGGCAGCGAGCCAAAAGGATAGTGAAAGCTATCGGTCTTTATATGAGGTACTTCGGGCCATGGACTCAGAGATGTTCAGATGGGCTTCTTGTATTACATGATGAAAAGAACAAAAAAAAGATCCAAGAGGCAGATCCAACATATGCTAATGAATACATCCGGATCATTGATGGATGGTGGTGTTATCAAATGAGTTCGAATTGTATTTGGCAGGTATGCAATAAATCATGAACGCTCTAAAATTTTAAATTAAATTATATTTGTACAAGTATACTTGACTAATTCTTAAAATATATATACAGCTTACTATCTAAATCCAAAATTCTAATACTCCATACCGAACATTGCCATGGATGAACAACTTATGTCTGCCCTATGTAATGTTATATATAAACCGGACATTGCCATGAATGAACAGCTTATATCTGTCCTATGCAATGTTATATATAAAAGATGGAGCCCGATCTAGATGTCGCAACTATGTACCTAGAACAAATTTAGTTAAAATTATTGAGTAATTTTTATTAGCACTAATTTCAACAAATAGCATATAATAACAATATTTTTTCTGGACAATATTTTAGGAAGGGCACAGATTCTTTTGGATCCAATATAGCCATCAGAAGTGTAATAAAGATGAATCCTGGTAGGTACTACTAAGTCTAATATTAGATTCAAATTGATTTTTGAATTTTGTTGAATCTAAAATTTTAAATGATTTAATGCCTTTTATAGTTGAATGGTGGGTGTATTTTGGTGGATCAAAAAATATTTAAAAATTCTTGCTATCAAGATCCTCTTCCTAACGGTGTCATCTAGTGGATGTGAGCACAACTGATCTACCTTCGGCCTTATCTACTTCAAGCTGAAGAACCGTTTAAAACAGAAATGCCTCAATGATCTTGTTTATATACACTATAATTTAGGATTGAGACTAAATACATTCAGGAGGAAGTTGAACTACAATACTCTGATCCTACTACAAGTAATTATATTGATAAGGATGAAAATTTGATGATTGGATAGGTCGTAAGTCAGCAGCAGGAGCCAGAGCTTGATGAGTCAAGATCGCCTCTTTGACTAGCCAGTTTTGTAGCTAGCGAGACTAGAATGGATGCTGAACAATAGGCAACAAGCAATATTCCTCACAGGGCTCCGTAAATATATCACATCATCCCTCCTCGCCATCTATTCGACCTAGAGACAGGAAAAGAAAAGACAATTACATCTCCACTAGAGCACTCGGTTCATTCAGATTCAAATACCAAAAAATGATGCTAGTACTTCTTCAGATAGTGGGAGATCTAGTGACCAGAGAGGGACCGAAGGACAGGAGACGCAATCGACTATTCATCTTCGATTTACTGGTAAGTCGCAATTTAGTCACGCCACACAGAATACAGATCATGGTGCAATAGTTGGTAGATCCCGTGGTAATATGATTCTATATAAGCGACGGGCTCTGCGAGGTTATTCGGGATATGATGCAACTGCAGATCTTGCACGTGAAGTAGGATCCATGGATGTATCAAGATCATCCTCATATTTTGGATCCTCTTACCCGCAGGTACCAGTAGCTTGTGATCCATATGGATATGGATATGATGCATCCAAGATATCTTCCAGTGGTTATTATACCATGCAGCCCAGACTATCTTACAGATCTAATTTTGTTATCGATATATTTGGATGGACTTCTACACAACCATATCATCAATCTCTGAATATCTCTCAAAGTATGGACCTCAGTGAGGGATCTGCGATGAGTTACGATCTATCATGCATACCTCTTAGGATGAGCTTACAGGAATATCATGCTGCCTGATTAGAGAGATTTACTAATCTTCTTACTCGGTATATTAATGATTTCGATATTTATGGACTTCAACACTCAATCTGATTCTAAATATTGGTATGTAATTATGTTTATATTTTACCTTTCACTTTAATTAATTACTGGTAATTTTATTTTAATTAATTTTTTTAAAAAAATAATATATCATAGCTGGAGGCTAGACAGTATTTTGTAGTATTTGAAGTGATACAAATATTAATTAATATCAACAAACATCTATTTAGATCTAAAAATATTTTATAAATTCTAAAAAAATAAAAAAAAAGACATGTCGATTTGGACTGGCATGCTATACCGTACCATATATCGGTATGGTATGGTACCAGTACCGTACATTGAGCCGATATGGATCCCGATACTGGTACCGGGATCCTTGGATACAAGAGCATACTGCAGTGTATACCATATTGGTGCATGACCAGTATGCCACCATTCTATGTAGCTACTGTTATGTACCACATCCCATAAGTGCCCATATTGGTAAATTATGAGTATAAACGTGGTGTACAGTGGTACATACCATGGTGGTATGTTACTGCTACACCCCCCAAACCATGGTAGAGGATAAGAAGATGGTAGATATGAACTTTACCGTTATTACTTATTAGTATCCACAAAGTTCCAATGAAAAAAAAACTGCAGCAAAAGGAAATTATCACAGTTATATCCAAATAGAAAATGTATTTTAAAGCCCTATTTTAAAGCCCAATTGTAATCTACAATGAGCTCACTAATGACAGGCAAGTAATCAAACCCACAGAGGTAACGCCTTTTATATAATCACAGGTGTGAGGGATCATGTATGTAAAAGATGGGCACCATACAAAAAGCCACAACTGAGTGAAATGTTATGAACAAAGAAATGAATAAGTAGTTTGAGTAACCAACTGTGAAAATAAATTGACAAACTACAAGTTCAAGAAAAGCATTTAGAAGATCGCTAGTAATTAATGGAGAATAACCTGATGAATAATTTCTATGATAAAATTATGCATTGTTGAAGACAGAACTCTCAAACCATGGCTATGGCATAACATGTCTTAACAATGGTTTGGTATATTAAATTTGATTCGATTAGACTATTAGCAAAGTAATCCCAAGCGAAGATCTATTGTTATCCAAAAATTCATGCCCACTTCCAAAACAATGGGTATAATATGTTAAGGGACCAACAAAGCATAAAAGGCATAACTAAAAATATACTTACTAATCCAAAAATGGCTCCGGATGCACCAACAGCAGGAGATTGACAGCACCGATAACTCATCACTGAACCTATATTCCTTGCAAAATTTGAATCAGAACTTAAACCAAAGTGGGAGCCACATTTGCATGAACACAAACAGTTTTATCATCCAAAGCAGGTACATGAGTTGTTACTTGTTATTGCTGAACAGAAGTAAATTGCAAGAAAACGTCTAGGCCCACTTAGTTTCTCAACAATGGGACCAATGGAGTTCAAAGAAAAACAGTTGACCTGTAGAAGAATATCAATTAAACTCATGATTTAACATGTATTAAGACCAATGAATTCTAGAAGACACACCATGAGGTGCCCAATATTTGCATGCAGAAATGATGATGTAGCAAATCTCCAAAGTTGTCCTTTATCAATCAGGCTATTGACCTATGTACACAATCATATAGTCATTCCTTAGTCAAAATAAGCTTCACACTGAGAGGTTCATCTAACATTTCTAACCTTAGCTCCCCACAAGAGCAGCTTTCCCTGGGTTGCAATCTGAGCTGCATAAACTCTGTGAAAACAGGAAAAGAGTCAAGAAACTTAAAATGAGTAGAGATTATTCGAAGTATGAGAGTGGCACCAGATTAACAAGAGAAGTAGAAAGGAACCAAAGAGGTAATTTAGCTTGACAACCATAGAAATAGATAAAATTAGTTTTACTATCATTGTCATTATATTTAATAAAAAATTGGTTGCTGCAGTTAAAAAGTGGTTGCAAGAAAGAAAAGGAATGAAGATCAAAAAGTCTCATTATGGTCCATTTCTCTATCCAAAGAAATTTCAGCATAAGTTTTGTTCACTGGTCCTACCGTTTCCTTTTAGTGAACGCATATGTTGACCATTATGTTTAAATTCTATAATTGATGATTACATATGTAAAAGATGAAGTCATTGCTCTGTGTGTGTGTGTGTGTCTCTCTCTCTCTCTCTTTCTCTGGATGTCATTGTGTCTGTCTCTGCAACTGTGTTTCAACTTTCAAAGCAAGTCAATGACCTATGTAGCGCAGCCCTTCTCACACTGATATAACACTCCAACATATCTCAGTAAGAAGAGAGCCTTAGATGTTAAAAGGATCCAGTACACCACATCTGACATGAACCCGAATACCTGTAACATAGTTAATGACTTAAAATTTGTCCTAAAGATGAACATGGGCTCTCATTATCAAAATTTCCCATATTCTTCTTTCATCTAAACTCATTCCAAGTCTAGAGGAACTCTGAATGTTGCTTTTTGGTTGCATTAGGGTAAATAACAACTGAAGCAGTATGTCTCCCTAGTAGCCATCTATTCTTGTGGGCTCCTCCTGCCTATGGTTGCCTTCACCATTTCACAGAGAAGTGCCACCAGATTGACAGTCACAAAAACTGGCTTAATCCATCCATGAAGCCCTATCATTTTAGTGTCACACATCAAACCAACTCTCATTCTGGTAAGAAAAGGTTCCATGAAGCCCTATCAGTTTAGTGTTACACATCAAACTCAACCTCATTTTGGTAGAAAAGCTTAGAATGATTTTTTTCCTTTTATTCCTACAGTAAGCATAAGGTTTGATAAAGCAGAGTTTCAAGAAAGCCATTACAACAAGCATTATCACAATGAGAGAGTATGATAATTAAAAGCATCCTAGACTGACCTTACTCTTCTAGCAGTCTGACTGCATCATATTGAGCTAGAAATTCAGCTAGAGACTACTTTTTAGCTTCTTCACAATTATCCTCCTTGCATATTTTTATCTACTTATTGTTACAGTTGTTATTCTAGCAAATTTGGCATGAAGTATCGAGTTTGGCACTTTAATCAAATACACTGTAGACAATAATAATTGTAATTAAATTTTGGTTAGCGTATTTAAGAGAAGAAATTTATGAAAACTAAAACTTGATTGACCTCCTACTATGAACTTGGAATTCAGAAGGTGTAATTGTCTTGTAGCAGTTACCATTGACCATCAAAACTTATAGCATCAATAATGGTATGTTACTTTTACATAAGATATGATCCAAAAAGGTTTTAAGAATATTTCTGCTAATGGCTCTCAACTTTACATGAAACCGTTACCCTTTCTGAAGCTTAACTAAGGAGATTTAGGACAAGAAAGGAACCTAAAAATGATGGGGATTTTGTTGTAGGTGTATCTAGTGGCCTTTGATCACTGGATTCAAGGATCAAAATAAAGGGAAATTGAGATTTTTGGTTGAACCCCAAAACTTAACACCAAAAAAAGATGTAAATCCGAAATTAACCAAAGCAAATAGTGTTTACTCAGGCTGATTTTAGATATGTTCTCAAGTTGAAACATGATGTGTACTTGGTAACAGAATAACATCCATGAGCCCTCTAGGCTCTCCATATGGCACTATGTGATGTGAGGGACCACATTCTGGTCTCCCATGTCAAAAACATGATTGTCATTGTTCAATATTATTATAGTCTATAGATGTACTCTTTCATTCTTTTGTCATAGCATAGCTATCAATATGTTATATAATCTCAAATCTTGGTAATGTTCAATAATGTATATATCAACAATTGCAGAAACCTAATTGTGTTTCAGTCTCTAATTTTAACACATATGTTTCCAATGCATTTTAATTGCAAGTTATGTGGTGCTATATGATAGACTAGCAAAACAAACATTCAGCATCAGGACAATATACCCAAGCTTATTTCTTCCAAAAAAACACAGCATCAGGACAACATAAGATAAGAAATAGGAAAAAAAAAAAGGATGCCAAAACAGGCCATAGCAGGGCATTCAACATCCTTTGTCGGTGCATGGCATGAACATACCATACTGATCTTTGGTCAAGACTTGAGACACAATCAGACTACAGTATTTGAAACCTTGTTCCTAAGTAAAACTTATAAACCACAGAGCCAAACTGAACACAATTTCCCAGGGCAAAGTATTAAAGAAGGGGAAAAAATTATGATAGCAAATCTAATACCTCATCATTACTGACTGTAGTTAGGGCCACAGGGACACTAATCAAACAAAAAAAAAACAGTGATAACTGCATGCTCCAATATGTAGTCCATATATGCACCGAAATTTACATTCCCCAGAAAACATCATGTTGGAAATCTTTGGTAAACGAGCATGCATGCCTAGCCCATTTTCTTTTTTCATATACCCGACATATCTTTGTTGAAATAAAATTGACCAACAAATTCATGCAAAAGAATGAGAATCCTTGTATGAATGTTGTACATTCCACATGCCATAATTAGATTTTATTATTGGTTGCTGAATCTGAGTATTAGAAAACGTCAGGCTATATTAACATTACAAATCAAGTTTTAGGATTGTAGCTTATACTGAAAGATTTTATTAAAAAATAATCTAGTGTAGCTTTACCCATTTATTCTTGACAACTATCTATACGTACATCATTAGCCAGATAAACAAGGACCTTTCACAGAACTCTGTATCGAGGATTTCAAAGTAAAAGTTAACAAGTAGCTGCCCCATGTTATTACCAAGCAGCTTTTGTTATTTATAACATGAGTAGAAGAAAATTCGCTATAAATAAAATGATGAAGTAGAAAAATGGGAAGAATACAAGTCGAATTCATGGTAAGAAGTAATTGTATTTGTCTTGTTTAAAAGTTGGGACTAACAAAACATTAAGGGTGAGAAGAACATTGGTCCACAGCCTTCCATCAAAAGCATTCCCTTCAGAAGCCTTATACTGCAACTTGCCCTTATCCATGTATCCCTTTTCAGATTCCTTCCCGCTGAAGAAGGAAAAGCAACACGAACATGATGCTGATAAAGTGTCAGCTATTGTTTCAAGAAAAGAATTTTTCTTTACTAAATATGGTCTCCTGCACCAAATATCCTTGGTTCCAGACAAGTTATCAGAATGATAAGCATCCTGCTGATAATAAAAGTGACAGTGAGAATCAGAAATATGTAGAACATGCAAAAATCAATGTGTGGGGCATCCCACATTCTTTAAAATAAACTATTTATAACAAGCTTATGTCAGAAAAAGAGTACGGACCAGAATTGCAGCTTCAGTTGAAGAGCATTAACAATGTGTTTCTTTAGTTAATTAGATTATGATAATAAGAGTAGATTTTTGAATGTCAAGAAAACACAGTTATGGCAATTGATCTGCCAGACATATGAACAAAAAACCTCAATGTTAATCCTTGTAGTTTATAGCCTCTTCAAATCCAAAATACAAGATATTTCAAGAACATAAGGCAATTCTGAATTTAAAAAAATTATGTTAGACCTGGCAGGTGCTTTAACACTTAACAGTGTCAGTAGCTTCAGTAGTTATGCATGAATTTTATTAAAAAAGAAAACATACATGACCTTGCATGGTAGAAAGTGGACTGGCAGAGGAAGACAATCGTATTTCAAGTAAAACACGGGAATAATCAGACAATAATGACTTCAAAGACAGTTATGCTCATAAATAACAATTTATAGGCAGATTTCTGTATCCTGAAAAACAAAACTACAAAGCCATAACCAAAAGTGATAACCAGGGGCTACCACAGTATAATTATGTTGTCATCATTGAACATAACAACCAGAAGAATTGAAACTTGAAAGATAGAAGAAGGCACATCTAATAAGGTTAAGGCCAGCTTAATAGGACGGAGTGGTGACCACCGAGCATTTTGTGAGCATTCACATTTTGTCAGCTCAAGGGAAACTTTTCCGAAAACAGCAATAACAGCAAAAGATTGTGTATTTAAGAGTAATGGTCTATGAAATGGATTCAAGCATACAGAAAAATAAAGCTTGGCAAATATAAGAAGCCAAAGTGGATGTTTGGTAAAATTATAAAGGATGGATAGAGGATAACTAGATAAGTGGATGAATAGAGATTAATTGATTGAGAACAAAATCAAAAGAAAGCAATAGAGACTATATGGACTTAGTAAGGTGAAATTAAAGAAAAGTGCATGATTTTTGTTTAAACAATCAAGGAAAGAGGAGGGAAAGACTTGAGATAACATGGATAAGTTCGTAAGAGTTTAAGGTCAAGCATACTTGTTTTGGATGAGAACATGGTGCAAATAGCAAATTTGATACCATGCTTTTAACTAGTACTTTTACCTTAATTATCATTAGCTATATTAACAAGAAGGGATCTTTGGAAAAGGCACAATAGTCTCACAATCTAGCGCATGACATGCCAAGCTAGATTTAGTTCATCTAATATGGATAGTGTACTAGGGCATCTATGATGGACCATTGATTAGATGTTTCATGTCAGATTTCAGATAATATAGTTTAAGAGTCATTACATGCAAAAAATGAGGTGAAGCCAAGCATTGTTGTCCGAGTTCATTATCCAAGTGGAGAAAAAAATTCAAAGGAGCATATTTGTCATGGAACAAATGTGAGAAAGTGATGGACATGGAAATAATTAAAGCTTCAAAACGATTTCGATAAGAAGACATGGGCCACAAGTATATGAAGCTCACAAAAGCATGCACACATTGATCTAATAATTGGTAAGGAAGATACAGTGCATCAGAAGGAAGAGATTTGAGATAATGAATATGACCATATTATTGCATCGTAGGTTTCAACACTTCCCTAAATATCCACACTTATTAGAAGACAAAAAATAAGAATCAGACGAAAGAAAATTTCCACACGAATTTTATAAATGGTCAAGATGTATGTAAATTGGCCATTCATAGCATCCAAATAGTCCATTGAAAGCAGCAGTTGTACGAGATTGACATGGCAAAAGAGCTAGAAGTGCCAAATGCAAACTGAAAAACAAAGTGTATCTTAGTCCATGCAAGATGGTATAGCTGGATGATAATATGATTGCTTCACAATACTTTCCTAAGTGTTCAACCGGAAATTGCTGTATCAACGGTTAAAATAATGATGCCCTGGTGGCATGCATTTTTCTCATGGAAATCATTGTGCCAATGATTGCTTAACAATGCTATCTAAAGTTCTTTACTGGAAACTACTGTCAGGATTCTATTAATATGATGATATGTTAGCTGATGTCACAGGAGAGCTATTTTTGTGATTTTGATGTATCACATATGGTAAAGGCAGAGACCAAACCAACAAGTCATAGCAAAGACTTGCAATAGCAAATTATGAATCGTGACATCAGTTATATGTAAACAAGAAAGTAATCTTGTTCACCAAAATGGTTAAAAATTTTACTTTTTACCAATCTACAACCAAGTGAGATATGTCCAGGCAGGGTTTCTACCACTGCATCATGTGTGCCAGTCCATGACCACCATGAACCAGCATGAACCTATACAGACTAGCACATACCCCATATTCTTTGCCAAAAGATGTGCGATGTCACTAATGCAGCATGGAAGAGTATAGTACAGTACGATAAGGTATCAGATCATGGCCACTGTGAGTGTCATATGCAGTACTTTAAATCCCTGGTCCATCTCTATTATGCTCTTCGACTACCTTCATCACCTATGAAGTGCCCATTGGAATAGAAGTATTTTGGGGACATGTTCAAGTTCAAAATATCACTCTTGCAGAAAAGAGGAACCAGAAAAGGAGAGTGGCATCTCAAAAACAAACCACGCATCATAAAAGTATTTGACAAAAGCACATTATGAAGACTGCGAGCTCTGGTGTGTCTTCTTTCCCTGAAATTTGTCAAAAAACGGACTAATCGTATCTGTCAATATTAGGTGATTTTTGTTCAATGACAAGTAATTTATTTTAAATAGATTATTTTATCATAAATCTTCTATAACATAAAAATCATTAGATTTAGGGATTAGTAATGGTAAGCCAATTGGTTATTAGTGGTTGTAATCAGTTAACAAACAGAAATTGAGGTGTATGGTTATAGGTCGATATTGTAGACGTGTCATTGCCTGTAATTATAATATAGTGGGTATTTGGAAAAAGGATAGTTGCTTTCATCGTTGTCAACTATATACGACTAACTATGAATGTGAAGAGAATAGCTTGGTTTTCAAATATTCTTCACTAAATAAAGAAACAGGAGCTTCGGATTTACTCAATTACACCAAATAGCCTGTTTCTCCTCTAGAACAACTTACCGCACATATTTTTTATCCCGTCAAAATAAGGTGCATATCATTCGGTATCAAAGCCTTTACCTGATTTATGGCTAAGGTATTGAAGATCTTGGCATCAACGCACAATGATTTCAAGATAACGAGACACCCGTGAGGGAATTGCTGGAGGGACAATAATATCTATAGATGCATTAAAGGAAGGTGGCGTGCGAAAATAAAATTCAGCCTACAAGAATTAACGAAGAAAAGCTTCAATTTGGAAACTAATTGCGCCGCAGTGGACGATAGTTGCAATGTGGTGAGAGACAAGCAACACCAGGACACTTGTTTGCCTCACATTCTACTCCTTTTCATCGATAGTATCATCTATACACAACTCTGATCAAAATCTACCCAATAAGTTACTAATAATCTTGCATAGGTGAACATATCAAATCCACCATCACTATTGCGACAATTCTCATTCATGGATGATTCAATTCGACCGGAATTTCTAAAACAAAAGCAATATTTAGAAATATATTTCAGAGAGAGGGAGAGATAGAGGGGATGGGTGGAATTTGGGTTCCGTACCGGAGAGGGAGAGCAGAGGAGAAGGGTGAGGTGGGCGGGGAAGTGTCCACGGAGGAGATCGCCCAGCCGCAGGGCGGAGGCGACGGTGATGAGGTGCGCGGGTGTGACCCCTCCAGTGAAGGAGGAGGAGGGCGAGGAGTTGGAAGCCGGCAGCCAAGGACGCCGGGGAATCGAGAACATCCTCTTCAAGCGAGAGACCGAAGCCAGCCGGAAAGACGCAGTGAGGCCCCGATGCATCTATAGCCATTCGTCCAGTTCCAGACTTGTAGCCAAGCTTGGGTTCAACGCTAGAATTTTTGTTCGGGTGTTAGCCCTTGAGAGATGCACCGCGAGTATATGGGGTGAAAAATTAGCTCAACCAAGCATTCCAAATTTATCAATATATATATATATATATATTTCAAATATTTAAGTATTTATTTATTTATTTATTTTTTTTATTTTTTTGATAAACCAAAAGGGAAAGGGGGAATAAATTTTCATCATAGCTATCTCACTGGGCCCTCTCCCCGCCAGACCATATTTGATGCGGGCCATATTTTTTACTCACCCTCCCCACTTGAAGGTGAGTACATAAACGCTCCCCCGCGCCCTCTCCCCGTCAGACCATGTTCGATGCGGGCCGTATTTTTTGCTCACTCAAAGGTGAGTACATCGCGCTAGAGTGTTTTGCTCACTCAAAGGTGAGTACATCGCGCTAGAGCGGAACACTTCCCCGTACCCCAGAAAAAATTCCTAGATTTAATCGAGTAACCCGCATGGCTCAAGCCTCGAACCCATGATCGGGGGGACGGAGGACAAAGCGCCCACCAACTGCACTACCACTTTAGTGATATTTATTTTGTATTTATTTAGTGAAAAAATATTTTTTTAGTAAACTGTTATATTCAGATTATGGTATAACATGAATACAATCAAGAAAACCAGAAAGTACAATATCATGAAAGGATCTTGGGATATATTCCAGGTCGGTCCACAAGACAGAATCTAAATGATGAGCGACATAGGAGGCAACCCGGTCTACAGTCCAGTTTACCTTCTGATAAACATGCATAATAATAGAGACAGAATAGTCCTGAAGGAAAAGTCCAATATCATAAAGTAGAGGGTACCGCAGCCTGGACCTTCTGGTCTCCTAAATCCAAGCGATGATAGTGGCAGAGTTACCCTCCACAATCAGGTGATTAGCCTGTAGAATCATCCGAGCATAGATAATACCGACCCAAGCATCTCGGAGCTCAGCAGATGGGACAGTCAGCTCAATGAGATGGTGACCCTCCACTGCGATGATACCGAGACTCGGGCCATAGATGACAAAGCTGGCTCCCCCGTGAGTGCCCAAGACACTCCCATCAAAGTTGATCGTGACGTAGTTTGGAGATGGGGGCTTCCAATAAACGAAAACCCTACATGACACTCGAGGAGCGATGCGGAAGCCCTAAGTCTTCGAAGCTATCACGATCGACATGAGAAATTCATCAGCATGACTTTGAGCTTTCTCCACAACAAATCTGGCAGAAGGAGTAGCGGAGTTGAAGAGTCTATCATTCCGGGTGAGCCAGATGTGATACGTAGTATAAGCAATGAGAGTGGCACCAGAATGGTCTATGGTCGGGTAGAGTAACTCCAAAAAATAGTCAACATAATCCGCAACATGCATGAATAAAGGTTGGAGACCAGCCATCTGCCAAATATGAGCTGCTCGCTAACAAAGAAAAAGAACACGGGCCAGGGTCTCGTCCTCCAACCCACAGACTGGACAGTGGGAAGGGACGCTCATCCCTCTAAAGCTAAGGAAGGCTTTAGTAGGGAGACATCCCTAAGCCACTTTCCCAAAAAAAAAAAAGGCTCACTCTAGGATGGACCCGAACTCTCCAGATCCAGGCAAGGTCAAGAGTCCATCGAGGACCTGGCTAAACAGAGACGATAGGTCTGACATGGCAGCTCTAGGGATAGCTGAGGTCCTCCACACCTTGATAGCAGTACAAGCATGGATCGACAGTGGAATAGATAAAATCCGGGCTTCCATAATATGACCAAAGATACGAGTAACCTGAACAGGATTCCACTGCAAGGCATCCCTAAACAATATATCAGGGATAAAAATAGAGTCATCGATATCCATGACGATGAATGTTGGCCAGCGAGAAAGTGAAACATCCGCTACCAAGGGTCATAAAAAAATATTTAGATCGTTGAAGTCCCGTGCCCATTCGGTCTTCAAGGACTATTGTTCAGCATCTAAGTAAAATTGTTGAAAAAATATTTTAATCTCTCAAAAAAATCTTTTTATCTCAAAAATATTATTTCTAAATATTCAAGTATATTTATTTTTGTAATTTTATTTTTAAAAAATGTTTTATTGGAAGCTCTCTGGCCCTTCCAATCTTGAATAGCTAATATTTATCGTCGAAGTAAACTGATTCAGATATGTAACGATGAACGATGTTGTGCTCCGCGATGTTGTGCTCCGTTTTTTTTTTTGGTTTGGTAGTTTACCGGGTGTACTGGTCACCAAGGTGGCATTGCAATAAATTTTATGAAATCTAGGTTTTTTTTTTTTTTTTTCATTTTCTCGTTTCAAGGTGCTGAACGCTGCATTAATAAAAGAGGTAGCAGTGCGGTCCAAACAGGAACCCACTTGAAATATACATGCAACCCCAACGTCAGAAGAAATTTTACCATGATACTACTCTATAATATTTTATTATAAAAAAATTATTATGATATTTTTTTAATATTTTATTATAAAAAATATTTAAAGTATTATCATATAAAGTTGATCATGAGCTGGTTTCGGGTCTTAACTCTATTTATTTTTAATTAGGTTTGGATCGGGTTTACATAAAATTTGACATTTTTTTAAGCAAATCCCGTCCCATGAACAGCATTATTATCGTATCATCACGTTTTTACTTTTTTTTATTTTTTAAAATAAATATTTTATTATTTTTAAATTTTTGTCATAAATTTTTCTCATCATCTATCTTCTCGCTGCTCGGCTTCTTATTATTACACGTTGCCCCTTTTTCTTCTTTACCCATCTCTTTGTCACTTGGGCCTGTAGCCACATGTCACCCCCTTCCTCCTCCACCTACCTCTTTATTGCTTGTGCTCAATGCTTGTCTTCTTATTGCTGCATGCTAGCCTCTTTTTTTTCTTTGCTCATTTTGTTGTGAAATACATTTAATCATTTATATCTAGATCATGCTTTATATATATACAAAACCATAAATTACAAAAGATATATCTTGTACAATTATTCCAGTCTGTAGATCACGTAGTTTTTGAGATGTTCTTCCTTCATCATAAGGTGACTAGTTTTCTCTTTCATCATCCTATTCTCTTATGGATGATCGATGGAGAACCGTTCATCACTACTACAAAAATCGAAGAAAAGAACCAGGTTATCTTTATATTTATAGCTGCATATATCTCTCCCATCAGGAGACAAACCTTAGAGTTTCACTCTAATTATGTTTGATCGAGAAGATCAGTTTCATCAGGAATAGTTTTTTTTAATCAATTAGACTCTAATTCAGTATATATGGTTGATTCAAAAAGTTGAACATGACTAAGTGATAATGTTGTTCAGAAATGGAGTCCAAGAGGGAGGTGAATTGGATCTTTCAAAAATTAAAAATAATAATGTGCTGGCCTTGTAGTGTTTGTGAACAATGTGATTAATGCATTAAAGTATATGCAGCAGAAAACAGTAAATAGAGTGCTGGAAATAAAGTGTAAGTAATTAAAGAGAGACAATCATACACAAAAACCAAGTTTTATAATGGTCCGGTGTTCTCCAAGCACCTACGTCCACTTCCCAAGCTCCCCTTAGGAATTTCCACTATAATCTCTTCAAAGATTACAGCCGACTTGTTTTCCAAGGCTTACAAGTCAAAATCTAAGTTGGTTTTGTCACCTACACTCGCCAACAAACCTTTACACTTGTTTTGTCTTCGAGCTCACAAGTCAACCCTAGTTGGTTTTGTACCTTTGGCTCACCAACAACCTTACAACCTACTTTTAAGAACCTTGAAAGCTAGGTCAAATAATAATAAATTCAGAATACAAGAATTTAAATATAAGAAAACTCTCTTCTTAGAGTGGAATGAGGAATCTTTGAAGCTCTTTGATGATTGCTTGATGTAATTTGACTTGGAATCTTCTCAAGAACATTTTTGGAAAGATGAAATGAAATGAATGTAGGCTTTTTCAGTGGAATCTCTCCTTTTTAGCTTTTGGAAATGGAGTTCTTGAAGAAAGTTTTTAACTCTTGGATATTTCCTTGCTTTTCTCTTTTTTCTTGCTTCATGAATGAGTTTGGTGAAGCTTAAATACATGAAAAACATTCAAAAAATTGTTTTAGACCGTTAGGGATCAAGAACTAGCTGTTAGGAGCTGAAAAACATAAATTCAAGCTGTCAGAAAATAGATCCGTTGAGATTGTCAGAACCCGAGTGTCGACACTTGGTTTTCAGGTATCGACACTTGAACTTTCAAGTGTCGACACTTGATTCTCAAGTGTCGACTCTTGACAGAAAAATTCTCCAGAGGCAAGTTCTGTATTTTTAAAAAGTCTCGGGCCTTGAGTCGATACTTGGAATTCTTAGTATCGACACTTGAGTTCTGAATGTCGATACTTGGCATGCCATGGAAAATTTCAACATGCCAAATACTAAAGTGTCGACACTTGGGCTCCCAGGTGTCGATACTCGGTTATACAAATTTCAAAAGCAAGTACCAAACAAGTCAAAAATATAAAGATTTTTCATGAAACTTAAATGCAACATATATAAACAATAATTGAACCCGTTTGTGTCCCTTTTTGATGAAGACTTCTCAAATCACGAAAAATGCTTTGCTTCCAAAGCGTGCCATGATACTCTAACTTTGAGAATTTGAGGTGCTTAATTCATGAAAACTCATAACCACAATTTATTATTAGTACAAAATATGTACTCGATATTTTGTTATCATCAAAATCATGGGGTAAAGCTAACAATCTTTCCCTTTTTGATGATGACAAAACCTTGAGTAAAATAAGAATTTAACTTTAATTTTGACAATGTATCCCTTAAATATGAACTTTAAAACTTACATGAAGAAATTCAATGAAGGAGATATTATCAAATATGTATTGAAATTAAAACACTCTCACCCTAAGGAAGTTAAGGTACGAGACATTCCAAAATTAAAGAAAATGCTTGTAAGTAATATATCTACTTCCCCTTTTTATCAACATATAATATAAAAAGGAGTAAACTCCCCCTGAATCAATGCATTAGGTCATGATAAAGTTGGTATCATAGTTGAAAATAGATTAGATTGTCAAGGAATCAACAAGTATCAGAGCAAATGCTTAGAGTAGGGAGTATCATGTAATACAAAGAGCACATCATGTAATTGATACAAGAGTAGTCATAAACTGAAACACACATATATGTATAATCAAGTTTTCAGTTACAAAAAGTGCTGTTAGAGAAACAGCAATACTAAAATATGATACATAAGGCAAACAAGTACAGTGATATAAGCATGTAAGCTAATACAACAGCTAGATAAAAAGTAACAAGCAACTAGATAAACATCTGTGAGACTACTCCTCATCAGATAGAAGCTCAAAGATAATGGGGGCACTGATCCTGGACCTAGGTGCTAGGCCTTAGGTGGCTCTAGAATCCTACGACTCCTAGTCCGGGTAGAGGGTCCATGAACGGGTACAACCCTGGATGATCTGGTTGATGGGGAAGGAAGTAGCTCAATTGGAGTCACAAAATCAGGAGTGGAAACAATCTCATCAGCTGGAGGAGGGACCTCAGGAGTAGCTGGTGTCTGAGTATCTCTACTAACCATCTGATATCGCCTAGCTAGGTCTACACAGCCATCGTACTGCCATCACTAGAAATATCTGTACCTCTATCTACATCATCATCGCCGCCATCATCATCATCACCATCATCACCACCATGGAAATCATCATGACCATCATCAGCAGGTGGTGGAGGATCAGCTGGACCAGATGTCCCTGACGGCAATGGAGCTCTCAGCATCTCCTAAATGCGGGTGAAACCAGCCTCCATGGTCCTGTGAATCTCAGTGTGCTCCATAGCAGTATGGGCTCTAAGGCCCTTAATCTCGATACGCAACTGAGTCGTGCGGACACCCAATCCTACTATTTCACTCCTGAGCTCTGTAAACTACTGGCATGCATGCTCCTCAAATGATGTACCAGTAGAAGATGGAGGAGGAGTAGAAGGGGTAGCTGCAGGATTACTGGCTCAGGCTCTGATGCTGGTCCTACTCGAGGAGGTGTAACAACTGGCCCTGATGGCCCGGCCTCGGCCTCTCTGATCTCGTCCTCCTCGTCTGGCTCCTGACTAGACTCTCTATGAACCCAGCATCCAGAGACCAATCTGTATCCCATCTGGTGCAAGGATCGCTTGTCATAGACATCCGTATGTAAGATCTCCTTGGAGGCCTCCCCCTCCAAAGGTATACCGAAAGCTCGAAAGATACGTATCAATCCCATACTTTATGGAAGACAATGTCTCCTCTGAGTGGCTGCGTCTCTCATCTGAAGTAGCATGAATGCCAGGAGATCAACTACAGTCCTCTGAGACAAGCAGACCATAAGCATCAGCTCTCGCTCCGTAATGAAATCGAATATGCCAGTCTTCGGGAGCAGGATACGAGCAATGATGTGGTGAAGAAGCCTCATCTCCACTGATAACTGGTTCGCGGTGACCACGTCACACCACGAACATCATCTCTCTCAAGCATACATCTGAAAGCCTCCTCTCGATCCTCAGTGCTGTAAACTATAATGCCTCGGTGTGGAATCTCCACAATCTGCTCAAGACTGACTCATCAACTGGAATCCTCACACCTCCGACAGTCGCATGCCACGCGAGTCTGCTGCAATCCAAGCTACCATAGGACTCGCGGATCAGATGGGGATAGTACCTCTCTGTCATCGAACAGAAGGGGACTAAACTTGCATCCTGAAGAATCTACCTAATGTGAAAGTGCTGTCTGTCGAAGAAATCGAGATCCACCCATCTGCTTGCTGCCACTATCTTCCCTACCATCCTCTTTGCATGAGGTGACCCGGGGGCTGCTGAACTACTAGTCTGACCACTGTCATTCCTAGCCTTGGATCTTCTCTCTGCTGAACTCTGACCGAACTTTCTTTTAACAACCAACCTCTTCCTTGGACCCATAACTACCGGCTGAGGGAAGGATAGGAGTAGAAAGGGGTAAACTTATGGAATAGGAAGCAGTCTAATAAAAAAATATGGGAAATGAAGCAAAAAACATGGGTTCAGTCAAGAAATTGATCCGAAGAAAGTGAAAACAGTGTTTAGTTTTGACAATAATTTGAGGAAAATAATTAGGGTTTGTTTTAAAAAGGGGAAAGAAACCAAATAGGTTGGTTATGTTTGGGATTAGCTATAAAATAGTGAAATCGAAGGTAAAATTTGAAGAAAATTAATAAAAATAGTGAAATCGGACAATGCTAAGTAAAATTTATTTTCTACTTAGTAGAAAAACAATTTAAACGAGGGAAAAACATTAAATGTGGTTGATTTTGGTCCAAAAACATTAATCCAACAGTGAAACCGTATGGAACAAGGGTAAAACAAGGCATAATCTGAAAGATTAAAGCACACAATCGGTCCAAATACGAGAAATCCAAGCAACCGAACACAAATCCAAGAGAAATAGGGATTTTTGGCCAAGAACCTTCAATGCAACAGTAAATCGGTAGAGAACAAGGTAAAAGCCAGAAGTTTAAGGTGAGGAAATGGTTCAAAAGATGAAAGAATCCAAAAAAACAAGGACAAAATGATTCACAACAAATAAGGAGGAAAAAATCGACCCAAAAATCATGAAAAATAGGGATTAAATGGAATAACACGGATGAAATCAAAAAAAAAAACACGGATTCACGATTTGAATGAGAGAAAAGAGGGAGAGAAATACCTTGAATCGAAGGGGCAATGGAGGAAATCAACTGTTTCGGAGGTTAGAGGACGGTAGGGGACCACTAGGGCACTTGGAAAAAGAGGGAAATAAAAAACAAAAGGGTTTGGACAAGCCCTAAAAATTATAAAATTTCCACGAGTGTCGACATTTCAAATTTTTCAAGTTTCAGCACTTGGTCGGGTGTCGACACTTCGCAAAATCCAAATGTCGACACTTGGCCAAGAAATTTCCAAAAAAAAATCAAAATATTTGTAAAAATTCAAGGGACTTTTTGAAAAGTTTAAGGACTCAATGAAAGTGATTTTGAGCAAAATAAATTGGGTAGAGTAAAATTTGAGAGAGTTCTAAGAGAATGGATCAATGATTCCTAACTCTCTTCTAATCATATAAAATCTCTCTTCACTCAAGGGTTAGGTAAACACATCAGCTAATTGATCATCAGTACACATAAATTTAAGCATCACATTAGAATTTTGTACATGATCTCTTATGAAATGATATATTATTTCAATGTGTTTACTTCTTGAATATTGCACAGGATTCGTAGTTAGATTGATTGCACTAGTATTGTCACATCTTATGGGTATCTTAATTAGTTTGATGCCAAAATCTTCGAGTTGTTGTTTGATCCATAGGATTTGAGCACAACAGCTTCCAGCTGCTATATATTCGGCTTTCGCTTAGATAGAGCAACAGAATTCTGTTTCTTGCTACTCTATGAGATCAAATTAACTCCAAGAAACTGATTGGTTCCACTAGTACTTTTTCGATCAAGTTTACACCGAGCAAAGTCAGCATCAGAATAAGCAATCAATTCAAATGAAGAACCTCTAAAGTACCAAAGACCAATATCAATTGAGCCAGACAGATATCTAAGTATGTGTTTAACTGCCAAAAGATGAGACTCTTTAGGGACAGACTGATATCTTACACACATACAAACACTGAACATAATATCTAGCCTACTAGTAGTTAGATATAACAATGAGCCAATCATTCCTCTATATAACTTTTGGTCTACAGGCTTACCTAATTCGTCTTTGTTAAGCTTATAAGAAGAGCTCATTGGTGTACGTGATGGCTTGGTGTTCTCCATCCCAAACTTCTTTAGTATTTCTTTTGTGTACTTAGCTTGGTTGATGAAGATCCCCTCTTTGGTTTGTTTTATCTGGAGTCCAAGGAAGAAATTAAGTTCTCCCATCATGCTCATCTCGAACTCACTCTGCATTAACTTTGTAAACTCTTGACAAAGAGATTCGTTAGTAGCACCGAATATGATATCATCCATATACACTTGTACTACTAAGAGATCATCATTCTTCTTTTTTAAAAACAAGGTAGTATCTACATTACCTCTAGTAAAATTATTTTTAAGCAAAAAAACTTAAACGATTATACCAAGCTCTTGGAGCTTGTTTCAAACCATACAAAGCTTTATGAAGTTTAAAAACATGGTTTGGAAATTCATGATTTTTAAAACCGGTGGTTGTTCAACATAAGCTTTTTCTTCGACAAAATCATTCATAAAGGCATTTTTGACATCTATTTGAAAAAATTTAAAATTCATAAAATAAGCAAAAGCCATAATAGCCTAATTATCTCAAGTCTAGCAACAGGAGCGAAGGTTTCATCAAAATCAATCCCTTCCTCCTGATTGTATCCTTTGACAACTAGTCTAGCTCTATTTCTCGTAACAATTTCATTTTCATCAAGTTTATTTTTAAAAACCCATTTTGAGCCAATTATTGAAACATTAGAATGTCTGTCTACCAAAGTCCAAACATTATTTCTTTTAAATTAATTAAGTTCATCTTGCATAGCATTAATCCAATTGCAATCATTTTCAGCTTCTTCAATAGTTTTAGGTTCTATTTGAGATACAAATACTAAATAATCATAAACATTTTTAAGAGATGATCGAGTACTTATACCTTTAGATGGATCACCAATGATAAGTTCTTTGGGGTGTCCATGAGCATACCTCCATTCTTTAGGTAGAGGATCAGGTAATGATGCATTTCAATTTTCTTGATATTGTCCTCTTTCATTATTTTGATCATCTTATTGTTCCTTGGTAGGTTCTTCATTGTTGTTCACCTCTTCAGTTCTTTTGGTACCTGTTTCATTACAAAGCACATCTTCTTTTCTAGAAGATTTATGATTAGATTCATCAAATACAACATGTATGGATTTTTCAACAACAAGTATTCTTTTGTTGAAGACCCTATATGCCTTGCTAGATGTAGAGTAGCCTAGAAAGACACCATCATCTGACTTGGCATCAAATTTACTTAAATTATCTTTACCATTGTTTAAGATGAAACAACGGCATCCAAAAACTCGAAAATATTTGATTGAAGGTTTTCTACCCTTCCAAAGCTCATAAGGGGTTTTCTATAAAATAGGTCGGATTAAAACACGGTTCAAAATATAACATGCAGTATTTATGGCTTCCATCCAAAAATATCTAGGTAGGTCATTTTCATAAAACATGGTACGTGCCATTTCTTCAAGAGTTCTATTTTTCCTTTCTACCATCCCATTTTGTTTAGGTGTCCTAGGTGCAGAAAAATTATGATGAATGCCGTTTTTACTACAAAATTTATCAAAATCAAAATTTTCAAATTCGGTTCCATGGTCACTTCTCAAAGATATAATAGAAACATTTTTTTCATTTGAAACTCTTTTATAAAATCTAATGAATGCAGAAAATGTTTCATCTTTGTGTGCTAAAAATATAACTCATGTAAAATATGAGAAATTATCTACAATAACTAGACCATACTTCTTACCTCCCAAACTAGATGTTTTAGTTGGCCTAAAGAGGTCCATATGAAGCAATTCTAAGGGTCTAGATGTAGAGACTACTCCTTTTAGTTTAAAAGATGATTTGGTTTGTTTTCCAAGTTGGCAAGCACTACAAATCTTGTCTTTTTCAAACTAAGTTTTGGCAAATCTTTTATCAATTTTTTTTTGCTAAGTTTTGAAATCAAATGCATACTAGCATGTCCTAGTCTACAATGCCAAAGCCAATTAGTTGCATTGATCTTGGCTTCCATTACCACTAGGCATTGACCATTTTGAACAGGAAGATTATCAAGATCAACTATATAAATATTGCCATGCCTATGACCAATGAATTTGATGCCATTGTCATCTAGACTAGATACAATGCACATAAAAGATTCGAAAATAACTTAAAATCCTTGTCATAAAATTGACTAATGCTAAGTAAATTATGTTTCAAACCATCAACATACAAAACATTATCAATGTAAGTAGAAGGGTGATATGGACTTTACCAATTCCGACAATCTTGCCTTTTCTATTATTACCAAATGTTACATTACCACCATTTTGATATTCAAGTGATGAGAACTGCTCCACATCTCCAGTCATGTGCCTTGAACAACCGCTGTCGAGCTACCACATTCTTCTTTATTGGTTGCAAGGCACACCTACAATAAAAATCAGGTGGAGACTTTAGGTACCCAAGTTATCTTGGATCCTTTCAAGTTAGTGGTAATGGTTCCTTTTGGAATCCAAACTTTCTTAACTTTCCTAATATTCCTTCTATTGCACAAGTAAGATTTATATCCTACAGTACCACAAGTATAGCAAGTAATAAAAGATGATGCAGGCACAAAGAAATTCTTGAAAAATTTTTGCTGTTTTTGAGTTTTAAAACCTAAACCGGCCTTGTTAAAATAGCCCTTTGATTATTTAAAAGCATATTCATTTTTCAGAACTGTATGTAAATTTCTCAACAAATGATTTTAACTTTTCAAGTTATTCTTTGTACCTTTTGTTTTCTTGCAAAATCTCATTATCTTGTTTTGTAAACTTTTCAATTGAAACAAAAAACTTTTCTTTTTCAAATCTTCTTTTTCTTTTTCTAGAAGACAAACTTTATCATTCAACTTTTTATTTTCTTGAAGCAAGCAATTATTTTTAATTAAATACTTGTCATTTATTTTTGCCAAAACCAGATTTTGCTTCTTTAATTCTTTATGCTTTGATTTCAGTTTTTGAAATTCAATAACTAATTCGTCAAATACTTCTTGCAGTTTATCAAAAGTAAATTCATTTTCAGTTTCGGATAGTACCTCATCATTATCAGCCATTAAACAGAAATTTGCAACTTCTTGCTGTTCTTCCTCAGAACTGGAGTCTTCGCTATCACTCCAGGTTGCCATCATAGCCTTCTTTCTTAATCTTCTTCTGCTCTTTTTGAGTAGGGGACAGTCCATGATGAAGTGGCCCGGTTTCTTGCACTCAAAGCATGTATGCTGCTCATTTTCTTTCTCTTTCTCCTTCTCTTTGCTAGGCTCACCTTTTAGAGGTTTCTTCTTGAAGTTATACTTCTTCTTTCTCATGAACCTCCTAAACTTTCTAGCCATGAGAGCCGTCTCATCTTCTTCATCTTCTTCTTCTGAATCTTCACTTGATTCATCTTTATTGGTGGACTTGAAAGCGATCACTTTGTTCTTCTTATCGTAGTCTAGTCTTCTGTTTTAAAGAGAGCTCATATGTCATCAATGAACCCAACAATTGCTCAAGAGGAGTGTTGATGTCCTTGGCTTCTTCTATAGCAGTCACCTTTGCATCCATGAAGCCGGAAGAGACCTGAGAAGTTTATTTATAAGTTCACCATTAGATATAATCTTTCCTAAGCTTCTCATGCCATTCACAATATTTGTGAACCTAGTATACATCTCACTTATAGATTCAGTAGGTTCCATTTTGAATATTTCATATATGTGAATGAGCATGTTAACTTTAGTTATTTTCACTTGGTGTGTACACTCATGGGTAACCTCAAGTGTGTCCTATATTTTCTTGACGGAGAGACAGTTAGAGATTCTATTGAATTCATTCGGATCCAATGAGCAAAAAATAGATTCATAGCCTTAGTATTAAGCTCTATTTGCTTAATATCATTTCATCCCAATCATCTTTCATTTTGAGAGTGGGAATGCGATTAATCAACATAGTAGGCTGATGATGACCTTTAACAATAGTCCTCCAAAGATTATAATCAATGGCTTGTATGAATATGCGCATGCGAGTTTTCCAATAAGTGTAGTTTTTTTCATTAAACAGTGGAGGACGGTTTGAAGCTTGACCTTCAACAACACCTATTCCTATTAGGGCTGCCATGATCTTTTACTGAAGATCGCTGGACCTACAAGAGAGTACCGGAGCTCTGATACCACTTGTTGCCTAGAAATGGAGCCCAAGAAGGGAGATGAATTGTGTCTTTCAAAATTAAAAATAATAATATACCGGTCTTGTAGTGTTTGTGAACAATGTGATTAATGCACTAAAGTATATGCAGCAGAAAATAGTAAATAGAGTGCTGGAAATAAAGTGCAAGTAATTAAAGAGAGATAATTACACATAAACACCAAGTTTTATAGTGGTTCGGTGCTCTCCAAGCATCTACGTCCACTCCCCAAGCTTTCCTTGGAAATTTTCACTATAATCTTTTCAAAGATTACAGTCGATTTGTTTTCCAAGGCTCACAAGTCAAAACCTAAGTTAGTTTTGTTACCTAGGCTCACCAACAAACCTTTACACTTGTTTTATCTTCGGGCACACAAGTTAATCCTAGTTGGTTTTGTACCTTTGGCTCACTAATAACCTTACAACCTACTTTCAAGAACCTTGAAAGCTAGGTCAAATAATAATAAATTCAGAATACAAGAATTTAAATATAAACAAACTCTCTTCTTAGAGTGGAATGAGGAATCTTTGAAGCTCTTTGATGATTACTTGATGTGACTTGACTTGGAATCTTCTCAAGAACACTTTTGGAAAGATGAAATGAAAGGAATGTAGGCTTTTTCAGTGGAATCTCTCATTTTTAGCTTTTAAAAATGGAGTTCTTGAAGAAAGTCTTTAACTCTTGGATATTTCCTTGCTTTTCTCTTTTCTCTTGCTTCATGAATGAGTTTGGTGAAGCTTAAATATATGAAAAATATCCAAAAAATTATTTTGCACCGTTAGGGATCAAAAACTAGCCGTTAGGAGCTGGAAAACACAAATTCAAGCTATCAGAAAATAGATCCATTGAGGCTATCAGAACCCGAGTGTCGACACTTGGCTATCAGATCTCGTCACTTGGCTGTCAGGTGTTGACACTTGGTTTCTAGGTGTCGACACTTGAACTTTCAAGTGTTGACACTTGATTCTCAGGTGTCGACACTTGACACAAAAATTCTCCAGAGGCAAGTTCTGTATTTTCAAAAAGTCTCAAGCCTTGAATCGATACTTGAAATTCTAAGTATCGACACTTGAGTTTCAGGTATCGACACTTGAGTTCTGAGTGTCGATACTTGGCATGCCATGAAAAATTTTGGCATGCCAAATGCTGAAGTGTCGACACTTGGGCTCCCAGTGTCGACACTTGGTTCTGCAAATTTCAAAAGCAAGTGTCTAACAAGCCAAAAACATAAAGATTTTTCATGAAACTTAAATGCAATATATTTAAACAATAATTGAACCCGTTTGTGTCACTTTTTGATGGAGAAGATTTCTCAAATCATGAAAATGCTATGCTTCCAAAGCGTGCCATGATACTCTAACTTTGAGAATTCGAGGTGCTTAATTCTTAAAAACTCATAACTACAATTATCATCAGTACAAAATATGTACTCAATGTTTTATTAATCATCAAAATCATGGGGTAAAGCCAACAGATAATTAGGCTACATATTAGATATTAAATCCAATATTCTTATGCCTGGTTTATATTATCATTTTAAAAAATAACCCTTTAATTCTACCAAAATATTTTGCTTTATAAAAATAAAATATTTTAATTTTTAAAACAAAATAATAGTATTGAATTAAAATTTTGAAATTGATCTGATCAGCGAACTTATTTTAACAAATTTGTTTAATTGTTATTCTTTAACAAATCCTTTAAATTTTGATTAAGTAGAAAATTATTGATGCAGATCATGGTGGCATACATCTTGATTAACATACTCCCTTTTATGTATCATGACATCAACAATTCTTACTTAACCTAGTCTTATATACTAGAGTACATAGGTTTTCAAAACTATAATGTCTATCATAATAGTTCTACTGTAATGTCATATAAATGACCCTTCTATTTACTTTAATTTTTATAAAAGTCAACCATAATGTTTACAGATGATAATTGAATAGAAATAATAGTAGTCAATAAACTATTAAAAGATCTTAAATAAGTATTTATTACAAATTAAAAATTTTAATGATAAGTATCCATAAATTTTACATGCTTTTTAAAAATTTTGGGCACTAACCTTTAGTCAATGAATCCGCTAATATACAAATAGTACCAATAAAATCAATAGATACCTAATGATTACTAATTCTCTTATTTACTACAAGATATTTAATATCAATATGCTTATTTGCATTGGTAAGCTTGTCACTATTGGAGGATGAAACTGCAGCTAAATTATCATAATAAATTCTCTATGGCTTGGAAATAGAATCCATAATTTCTAGTCCTAAGATAAAATTTCTTAACCATAAAGCATGTGAGGAAGCCTCATAGCAATTTATATTCAGCTTCCATTGTAATGCGCTGTTTTGCGCTCTTCCATAAGATTGCTCGACTAACCAACAGAAAAATACAACCTGATGTGGACTTCTTACTATCAAGACAATTGATAGTAGGAAGTGCCCCTGAAAATATTGTGTCACTTTCTTGGCAACTTTCCACTGGTTCATACTTGAATCACTTTGATATCTACCAAGCATTCTCAGAGCAAAACTAATATTTGGATGAATACATATTTGAGCATACATCAGACTATTCTCTATAGATGCATAGGTATATCCTTCATCTGATTTTTTTCAATCTTGTTCTCGGGATACTGAAATTTATTGAATTTATCATCTTTAATAATTGGCACTTCATTTAATGAGCAGCTCAACATTCCAAACATTTCTAGGATCCTAATAATATAATTTTTTGAGATAAATCAAACAATCTCTTACTTTTATTATGATGGATTTCTATATAAGAATATAAGAAGCGTCTTTCAAATTTTTTATATCAAAATATTCAAAAAAAAACTTTTTTATTTTATACAAGAGATCCAAATTACTACTAGCTAATAAGATATCATCCATATATATAACCAAAAATATAAACTTATTGTCACTCATCTTCGGATATATACATTAATCAGCAATATTTTTTTAAATCTGAAGGAAGCAATAACATCATTAAATTTTAAATACCATTGCCTGGAAGCTTATTTAAGACCATATATGAATTTTTTAATTTATATATCAACCTTTTATTTTTTTGTATTGAAAATTCTTTTGGATGTTTCATATATACCTCTTTTTATAAATCCCCATTCAAAAATATAGTCTTGATATTCATTTGGTGTAACTCTAAATCAAAATAAGCTACTAATGCCATAATAATTTTGAATAAATCCTTTCTAAAAATAGGTAAAAATATTTTAAAATAATCGATGCTCTCTTTTTGAGTGAATCCCTTTACTATAAGTCTAGCATTATATCTTTCAATATTATCTTTGGAGTTTCGTTTGATTTTAAAAATATACTTACAACCAATGGGCTTAACTTTTTCAGGTAATTCGACAAGTTTCTAGATTTAAATTTTACTTATAGATTCTATCTTATCTTTCATGACATCTAACTAAAATTCAGAATTATCAGAATTCATGGCATCTTTAAATGAAAGTGGATCATCCTTAATCCTAGTATCATAATCACATTCTTGTAAGTAAATAATATAATCATCTGAAATAAATGATCTCCTAATTCTAGCAGATCTTCGTAATACTCTAAGTTTAGTATTATTGTAATTATTTTCAATTAGGTCAGGTTTATTGATAGGCTATTCGAGAAGTGGTATATCAACCTTTGATATTCCACAGTCTCAGGATAAATAGTTTCATGTGGAACATCTCTAAGTATTATTGTAATAAAAAAAGATTCTTTTGTTTCATCTAATATCATATCACGTGGTTCATCACTTCCATTATTATTATCATCCTCAATGAACTTAACAGTAGTTTTAATAATTCTTATGATGTGTAACGGAAAATAAAATTTAAAATTTTTTGATCTTTTTGGATACCCAATAAAATAATAACTAATAGTTCTGAGATTTAATTTCTTTTCTTATGAATTATATAATCGAGCTTCTGCAAGATAATTTCAAACATGTAGATGTACTAAATACAATTTTTTATCCATCCATAATTCAAAAGGAGTTTTAAGAATGACTTTATTAGGAACATGATTTAGGATATATATAGCAATTTTTAAGGCTTCTTTCCATAAATAAAAAGATAATGAGGAATTACTAATCATATTTCTCATCATCTTTATCAAGATACAATTACACATTTCAACCGTATCATTTTGTTAAAGATTTCCTAGTATAGTATACTATGCTATAATGCCACACTATTCAAATAATTCGGTAAAAGGTCCAAGATTATGGCCATATTCATCATATTTACCGTAGTATTCACCACCCCTATCAAATCTCATAATCTTGATTTTTCTATCTAGTTGATTTTCTACTTCAACTTTGTATACCTTAAAGGCTTCCAAAATTTTAGATTTTTCATGTAATACAAAAACATAACCATAACGTGAGAAATTATCAATAAATATGATGAAATATGTTTACCCTCCAGAAATAGGTGAAAAATAGTCATAAATATTGGTATGTATCAATTCTAAGAGTTCTTAATTTTTAGTTAGCATGCCTTTTATGACTTTTAATTCATTTTCCTTTAATGCAATTGATGCACATACCAAAATCTAAATTTGGCAAAATACATTTCTTAACTAATTTAGCTATCATTTCTTTTGATATGTGATCTAATCAACTATGCCACAACATCGAATAACACTCATTTATAATACCACATTTCATTCCAATATTGACATTCAAAATAAGTAAAGATTGTGCAAAAGAAAAATCCAAATTGATTTTATATAATCAATTGCATAATATTCTAGGGCCAACTAAAATAAATTTTTTTATTAATTTAAAACTTGAATTTGGAAAAGTAAATGAGAAACATTATAAATCAAGTTTTACTAAAGACATTAAATTCCTAGATACTAAAGGAATATAAAAGATATCATGTAGATTTAATTGAAAATCGGTATCTGTAATAAGTCTATAGATTTCAATTGAAATAACCTTGGACTTCATCCAGATCTCTATAAAGATCTACCGCTCTCTATCATTTGATTTCTAGCTTGAAAAGAATCTCTATAATGAATTAAAAATATAAATTACAGTACCCGAATCAATCCACCAAGTATTTGGAGGAACATTAATAAAATTAATTTCATAACAAATAAGTGTTAAGGGAATACCCTACTTTTCGAATTATTTCTTTCTTTTTTATAATCTTTCTTGATATATCCCTTCTTATTATAGAAAAAGTATTTTAATTTGTATGAACTTTTTTTGGTGGATTGCTCGATCCTTTATTTTCTTTCTTCATCTTCTTTCTTTTAAAATGCTTCTCGGAAATTATATGAACAATTGAAATCCCTTCATGTCTCAATCTTTCTTTCTCTTGCATATATTAGGAGATAAGCTCGTTAATTGATCATGATTCTTTATGTGTGTTATAGTAAATTTTAAATTGAATAAACTGTAATGGAAGAGAGTTGATAACAAGCTGAACAAGAAAGTTTTCAGATACTATCATTCCTAGGGCATTCAATTTTCTAGCTATATCATGCATTTTCATAATATATTTTCGCACTCCAGAAATTTAATCATATTTGATAGAAGTTAATTTATTTATTAGGATACAAGCTAGGGTTTTATTTGATTTGGTAAATTATTACTCTACGGAAGAAAGGTATCCAGAAGCTAATTCATTATCAGGAATAGATTTTTTTATATCTCTCACTATAGAGTTCTTAATGATTATGAGAGATAATCTATTAAAATGCTCACATTTTTTATATAATTCTTTTTGATCGGGAGAATTAGTGGGAGTTAGTGGATCAAGTTGAAGTTTACGAAGAGCCAAATCTAAGTCTATGCATCCTACAATGATAAGAAGTTATTCGTACCAATCAGAATAATTTAATTCATTTAGTATGGAAATATTAGTTAGATGTGATGAGAGTAAAGCATGGGTCATAACTGTAAATAAAAGAATATCCATATAGTTACTTTCCTAATGCGGATTTCAAAATAATAATTTTACTAATAACACTTATATAATTATAAAATATATTTAGATAAGAATTATAGCATATAATAAGTGCTGTAACTAATTTAAGCACAAACATAATAATGCCAAAACATGCATTGCATAAATCATAAATATAAAATTTTTATAATTAACAATAATATAAAATATATAACAAGAATAATAATAATGATATAAATATATAATTGATGTTTAAATTATGATCCATTATATTAGTACACTTTTAGTGATTTAACCAACTACGATTATAAAAATCCAAGATTATTTCCATCTTTGGATGTAGAACTTTCCGTCTTTATGCAATTCAAGTTGATCAACCTATAACTATCAATTTTGTATCTAATTAAAGTCACCTTTAAATCAACTATAATAGACATACCTCTATGTAATTCCAAAATATAATAAGAGAGAAAATCATTAGTCCTTAAAAACTTAACTACTCAAAATCTATAAAAATGATCCGAGCCCTTTGGGACTACATGAAAATATACTTGAACAACATAATAATAAGCAAAATTATATATAAATAATTTTAAAAATATTTAAGTATTTTATTATTTATGAAGAACTCAATCAAAATATTTTTCAAATCATTACGAGTCCAACAGCTCAAAAATCATTCAAATTAGATGTAATACAAGCAAGTTATAGCGATTTTAATAAAAATTAATAAGAAATGACTAAACTATAAATAGCATATAATATAGAGGTCTTTATATAAAATAGAATCAAAAATAATAGGGACCTAAATATAATTTTAATTTGAACTTATATGTAATTTAAAATTGTATAGGGGCTAAAATATAAAAATCTCCTTAACCCAAATTGAATCTGATCCAATATTACTAGGTTTGATCAATTCATTACATGGGCTCTCAATTAGTGGATATTGGTTGTAAATGGGTTAATATCCGAAACCCAAAACCTAAAAACCCATTTAACTCATCTCTTCTTCCTCGTTCTTCTTCAACCGATGACCATCCACATGCTCCATTAATGTCATCTTGAGCTCGGGATTCTCTCCATCGAGACATCACCGCCTGATCCAAAAGTCCAGCAACCATCTCCCAACCGCCAGCGACCTTCCTGCCAGTCACACGGTAGCTAAAAAGCCAGGGAAAGAAAAAAACAAAACATAGTTTCTCTTTCCAATACCACTGAACACCCATGGCCGATGACCAAAACCAATCCATTCCTCTCCCACTGGCTCATTATTTTATTATTTTTATCTTGTATGGAGATCTAAGAAACACAAAAAGTGGAAATGAGGGGAGGAAGGCTGCGATTGGGCCGTGAAAGAGTTTGTGGCCACTCATCCACTAGCGGTTTGTTTACATGATCATCAACTGCTCATTTTTGGGCCAAAGTATATATTATTTTGATTAATCAAACTCCAAATCTTTGTATTGTTCTGAAAGAAAGGAAGAAGAGAGAGATCAGGTTTTGGGTTCCATCATTTTTTTATGCCTTCTTCCATCTCATGGTTTGCTGTCAATTTGTCAGCGAGCCACCAATTGATGGAAATACTTCCATGACCCGAAACATGAATTCTTCAATCCGAGTCCACCTATTCCTAGCACTTATTGCCGGTTTCCCGATGCTTGAGTGGAGAGACTGTTGGTTAACTCAGATCTGACAGTTTATTCCTTTCTTTTCTCCTTTAATCGTACCATGCATTGGTTGTCGACAGCTTACCGGGCTCTCCAACCATGGACGATCGATTCCAAATAGTAGGAGAAGATTATTGTTTTATTTTATTTTATTTTTATAAGAAAATCGAACTAATTTCTTAACTTTAATTTGATTCTAAATATATAAAATAAAATTTTAATATTTTAAAATTAAGCCAAAATTTATCTTAAATTTTTGCAAGAATACAAACCATGAAACCATGCTCTGATACCACATATTATGAAATTCCTTTAATCTTTTATGCTTGGATCATGCTTTTATGCATTGATGTGAACTTTAAGTTTAACCGCAAGCGCACGGTGTGCAGAGTAGCACGTCCAGCGAGTACGGGTCGATCCCACGAGAAATTTATGTTTGAATTATATTCAAACCCTTACTTAAATGAGCTTCAACAAAGATAAGCAAAAGTTAGTTAAATAGAGAAGATAAATAATTTAAAGATCTAGGACTTTTGAATCCACTAGACCAATGATTTGAAAACCTTTCTAATAATTTCTCTTATAACATCATTCTAACTTCTTTCTTTGTATTAACCAAGTATGGATTATGAAGAGAACTTAATCCAACTATAATCCATCAAGGTTTTACAAGGAAGAAGAGAAAAGAGTAAAAAATTATTGAACCTTCTATCTTTTGCCCTTCTTGTACTGAATCAAGTATGAACTATGAAGGGATTGAAACCCAACAATATCTCATTAAGTCTCTTGGCAAGAATTTTTTTAAAAAAAGAAAGATCTTAAAAATCAAAGCCTAAGAAGAGATTCAAGGAAAGGGCTTCTAATCATGGTCTAGTTGTTGAGTCTCGGGTGGTGCATTCATGGCTAGTTGGTTCAATGTACATGTATTGATATGGTCTATCATGGTTTTCCATGATGTATCTAGGGCTAGGGTCAAGTCCAGTATGAGTCCTCGGTGTTTAGGCTTAGTTTTGATCAGTTTGGGTCTTAGAGTCGGCTCTTCTAGGATAAGAGTCACTCCTCTGGTTGGCACATCTCAGAATAGGTGATTGTGGACTAGACGAGTTGGCTCGAATGGGTTCCAGTCGGCTCGGTTGCATAGTCAGGAAACCTGTAGATTGGATGAGTTGGCTCGGATGAGTTCGAGTCGGCTCTATTGCACAGTTTGTCAATCTTGTGGTCTGGAAGAGTCAGCTTTGAGGATTAGAGTCGACTCGATTCTAGGACCAAGTCGACTCTAGTGTCTAAAGTCGGCTCGGATGTGGGTGAACTATTTTTGAACGGTGCTAGCTGGGAGAGTTTTGGGAACTCAGCCACGTGTGACCGAGGTATATATATATATTATATCCTCATAAGAGGATGGGGTGTAGAAACTAAGAAGGTGTAACAAACTTCTTGAAGCTGAAAGAAGAAAATCCATTTCTCGCAAGAAAATTCCTTTATTTCTCTTCTTCCTTTTCTCTTCTCCCATTCTTGGTATTCTTGATCTTCACAGACCTGAATCCTACCGTGATCTTCAATGGAGATTGCTAGCAGATGGTCATCCACAATCTAGTGATATGCTTCCGTGATTGTTTGTTGATCAGGGCATTCGTTCTTGATCAGGAACAAGGTTGCTCTTGAGGATTTGGTTCATCAAATCTGGTTGGATTTGAAATCAAATTCTTGACATTTGGTATCAGAGCAAGGTTCGTGGAAGGAAGATCTCAAGATCAGAGGGTTGGAAGTAAAGCTTCTTGTAGGAAATATTTTCAGATCTCTTGAATTCTTGATTATGGTAATGGCATCAAGTGGGTTCAAAGTAGATTTTGAGAAATATGATGGCAAGGAAAACTTCATCCTGTGGTAGCAAAAGGTTAAAGATTTGCTGGTTCAACAAAGAATCTACAAGATTTTGGTTAAAGAAAGACCAGAAAAGATTAGTGTTGAAGAATAGGAAGAGTTAGAAGAGATTGCTTTCAGCACCATCAGGATGTGTTTGGCTGATCAGGTTTTACCTGAGGTGTGTTCAGAGACTACCGCAAAAGGTCTTTGGAGAAGACTAGAGAACACATACATGGAAAAGAACATGACGAACAAGCTATGGCTGAAGATGGCTGAAGAAGCAACTATATAGCTTGAGGATGCCTGAAGGAGGAGACCTAGTTGCTCACATTCAGATGTTCAATCAGGTATGTTCTGAGGTGATGAGTCTGGATGTGAAGATAGACGAGGAGGATTGGGCATTGTTGTTGCTGTGTTCACTTCCTGGATCGTATGATGGTCTCATAACAACCTTAGTTTATGAGAAGGAAATCCTAAACTATGAAGAGGTTGTTGGTATGCTCAGATCCAATGAGCAAAGGAAAAAGATCTGCAAAGGTAATCCTAACTCAGAGGTTCTTGCTATAAATGAGAGGCAAGGAAGATCTAAGGAAAGAGCTAGGGGAAAGTCCAAGGGCAGATCTCAGTCTCGGAACCACAAGAATATGAAATGCTACAAGTGTCATCAGCTTGGGCATATCAAGAAGAATTGTCCTCTTTGGAAGATAGAAAAGGGGAGAGCCAACATTAATGGTGTTAATGCTTTGGAAAGCAATGGAGGAGAAGTATTGATTGTATTGGATGGATCAGTGGATTAGGAGAATACCTGGATTTTGGATTCTACATGCTCATACCACTATACCTCACATTGGAATTGGTTTTACACCTATGACAGGTCAAATGGAGGTAGTGTAAGTCTTGGTGATGATCATCCTTGTATGGTAGCTGGAGTAAGCACTATTAAGATGAGGATGTATGATGGAGTGATAAGTACTCTGTCAAATGTCAAACATATACCAGAATTGAAAAAGAATTTGATTTCTTTGGGCTACTTAGAAGAGCAGGGATATGCTTTCAGTTACCAATCTGGTAGTGGATGTTTGAGGATTACCAAGGAAGCTTTGGTGGTAATGAGAGGAAGAAGACTGAGTAACAATCTATACAGGATGGAAGGCTCAGTGGTGAGTGATAGTGCTGAGGTGCTTGCTACGGCATAGGAGGAACAATTAAAATATAAACTATGGCACTATCGAATGGATCATATGAGTGATCGAGGGCTCATGGAGTTATGCAGAAGTGGGAATATCCCAGCTTTGAAAAAGGATGGAAATGACCTGTGTGAGCCGTGTATCTTTGGTAAATAGCACAGAGTAAAATTTGTTGTTTGTACCAAGCCAAGTGAAGGAGTGCTGGATTTGGTGCACTCGGATGTATGGGGACCAGCACCTCTGTTATCCAGAGGTGGAGCAAGGTATTTTGTTACCTTTATTGATGACTTCTCTAGGAAACTATGGGTGTATCTAATGAGAAAAAAATCAGATATATTTGCTCGATTTAAAGCTTGGAGGGCTGAGGTAGAGAAGAAGACATGAAGATATATAAAGTGCCTTTGGACTGATAATGGTGGAGAGTACTCTAGTACAGAGTTTAGGAGTTACTATGAGAAAAATGGTATCAAATGCCATTACACGGTAAGGATGACCCCACAGCAGAATGGTATAGCAGAAAGGATGAACCGGATACTATTGGAGAGGGCAAGGAGTATGAGGCTACAGTCATCACTGCCGAAAACTTTTTGGGGTGATGCTATTACTCTGGCATGTTTTCTTATAAGTAGGTCCCCTCACTTCAAGTTGGATGGAGGACTTCCAGAAGAAGCTTGGAGTGGGAAGAAGGTAGAGCTTGGCCATCTGAAAGTTTTTGGTTGCCCGGCTTATATACATGTGTAGGAAACTGAAAGAAGCAAGCTAGATCCTAAGTCGAAGAAGATGATCTTCATAGGGTATCCATAAGGAGTCAAAGGTTACCTACTATGGGATCCATAGTCTCAAAAGACAGTGATCAGTAGAGATGTCATCTTTGATGAGAGGAGCATCTTGGAAAAACTGGGGACTGCAACTGGAAATGTAATCAATAAGATGAACAGCAGTGAGAGCCCGTCACAGGTGGAGGATAGGTATTTAACATCAGCTGGAAATAAAGTTTCAGTTGAGATGGAGTTGGATAGAAAAGATTCTCCAGGAGTGAAAGAGAGGCAAGAATAATTAGTTGTTCAAAGGAAGGTGCAGGAGGAGCCACAAACAGCAGACTTGCAGGACAGTGCAAGGGGAGTGGCATTGCATAAGCCTCAATGCACAATCCGGAAGTCGGTAAGATATGGCATGGATGAAGCAATTTCATATGCTCTTATATCTGTGAATGGAGATCCAGAAAGTTTTGTAGAAGCCATGAAAAGTCCTGATAAAGAGTCATGGATGCAAGGCATGATGGAAGAGATGGAATCTCTTAGGAGGAATCAGACATGGCAGCTAGTGGATCTACCTAGAGATGCTCATACTATTGGCTCCAAATGGGTGTTCACTAGGAAATCATTACCTACAGAGCAAGGTGGAGTCAGATACAAGGCAAGGTTGGTAGCAAAGGGATACTCACAGAGGGAAGGAGTTGACTGCACAAAAGTGTTTTCTCCTATAGTACACCATACTTCAATTCGGGTGTATTGTTTTTGGTAGCAAAACATAATTTGAAATTGGAGCAGGTGGATGTGAAGACAACCTTTCTATATGGAAGACTGGAAGAAAAAATCTATATGAAGCAACCTGATGGCTTCATTGAGATTGGACAGGAGAACAAGGTATGTATACTTCAGAGGTCATTGTATAGGTTGAAACAATCACCTCGTCAGTGGTATCATAGATTTAATACATTTATCATGAGCCTTGGGTTTCTCAGATGTGAACATGACATTATGTTTATGTGAAGGATGTGGATGCTATGGATGCTCTGTATTAACTTCTGTATGTGGATGATATGTTGATAGCCAGCAAAAGTATGACAGCTGTGAAAGGGTTGAAGAGAGCATTATCTCAGGAATTTGAGATGAAAGACTTGGGATCAGCTCATAAAATCCTTGGAATGGAGATTTATAGAGATAGATGCAAAGGAATACTCCATTTGTCACAAGGTGGGTACATTAAAAGGGTACTCAAGAGGTTTGGGATGGAAAAGGCCAAACCTGTGGAAACACCATTATCAAGGCATATTTCTCTCTCGAGAAAATAGTGCCCCCAGTCAGAGGAGGAGAGAGAGTACATGAAAAGAGTTCCATATGCCAATATAGTGGGCAGTTTGATGTATGCTATGGTTTGTTGCAGGTCGGATATAGCATATGCTGTAAGCCAGGTGAGCAGGTACATGGCTAATCCTGGGAAGGAACACTGGAAGGCATTGAAGTGGATTTTGAGATATCTGCAAGGGACTCAAAAACATGGACAGGTGTTTGGTGGGTAGCTAGAAGGACATGGATGGAACTCCATAGAATCATGTGAGGATTCAGGTCCTTAAAAAGGGTTTGTTGATGCAAGCTATGCAGATGATCTTGATATAAGGAGGTCCACAACAGATTATCTCTTCTACATGTATGGTGGACCGGTTTATTGGAGATCAACCCTTCAACCTATTACTGCTTTGTCTATAATAGAAGCAGAGTATATAGGGATTACAGAGGCTACAAAGGAAGTACTATGGCTGAGAAGGCTAGTGTCTGAAATGGGGGTGAAACAGTGTATGGTGGTCCTGCACATTGATAGCCAGAGTGCCATACACTTGACACAGAACCCAGTCTATCATGCTAGGACCAAGCATATAAATATGAGATACCATAGAGTCAGGGAGCTAGTGGAGGAAGGAGAAGTGGCGCTGGTGAAGGTTCATACAACGGAGAACCAGGCGGATGCACTTACGAAGGCTCTACCAAGGAATAGCTTCTACTCATGTATGTGGTTAATGGGTTTGAGGAGTCTGGCATATGTAGCCTTGAAGCACCAAGATGGAGATTGTTGAGTCTCGGATGGTGCATTCATGGCTAGTTGGGTCAACGTACATGTATTGATATGGTCTATCATGGTTTTCCATGATGTATCTAGGGCTAGGGTCAAGTCCGGTATGAGTTCTTGGTGTTTAGGTTCAGTTTTGGTCAGTCTGGGTCTTAGAGTCGGCTCTTCTGGGATAAGAGTCAGCTCTGTTGGTTGGCACGTCTCAGAATAGGTGATTGTGGACTGGACGAGTCGGCTCGAATGGGTTCGAGTCGACTCGGTTGCATAATCAGGAAACTTGTAGACTGGACGAGTCAGCTCGGATGAGTTCGAGTCTGCTCCGTTGCACAATCTATCAATCCTGTGGTCTGGAAGAGCTGGCTCTGAGGATTAGAGTCGACTCGATTCCAGGGCCAAGTCGACTCTAGTGTCTAGAGTCAGCTCAGATGTCGGGTGAACTATTTTTGAATGGTGCCAGCTATGAGAGTTTTGGGATCTCGGTCACGTGTGACCGAGGTATATATATATTGTATCATCGTAAGAGGATGGGGTGTGGAAACTAAGAAGGTGTAACGAACTTCTTGAAGCTGAAAGAAGAAAATCCCTTTCTTATGAGAAAATTCCTCTGTTTCTCTTCTTCCTTTTCTCTTCTCCCATTCTTGGTGTTCTTGATCTTCACAGACCTGAATCCTACCCTGATCTTCAATGGAGATTACTGGTAGATGGTCATCCACAATCTGGTGATATGCTTCCGTGATTGCCTTGTTGATCAGGGCATTCGTTCTTGATCAGGAACAAGGCTGCTCTTGAGGGTTTGGTTTGTCAAATCTGGTTGGATTTGAAATCGAATTCTCAATACTAGCTTCATTGCCAACCCTAGAGGATTTCTTAGCCAGACATGATATAAAATAAAACTTTAAAAATTATTTAAAAAATAAAATCAATTCATACTACTTGCTGAAATATAAATTACAGAATTTAAGCATGCAAAAATAAACTAAACTAATTATAGAAATATAAATTGCAAGAATTTAAATTACAAAAATTTAAACTATCCTAATGCTGAAATTAAATAAAAAAATTGTAAGAAAATTTAAATAAGAATAATAATTTTTTTATTGCAAAGAAAGTAATTTAATTATAAAAGAATTAACTCCTAAGCCATTAATAGGACTTGGAGTTAAATAAAAAAATAAAATAAAATCTGACAGAGCTCTTTTTCCTTGGCTCACTCTCCTTCTCGTATATTGGAATGGTGGAAGAAAGTGAGAAGAAGAGATTGAAAGGGGGCAAGAAGAAGGGGTCGACAAAACATGGCTGGAAGTGGAATGTGGAATTCTATAATAGATGTTTTTTATATTGGCAGAGGGAAACATGTCGGCCCGTGTAAGAACAGTGTTGGTTTCTCGTCATGATCTGCCTCAACAGCTTCGATTTCTTATCCTTATCTTGTCGCACCTATTTCAGTTCCACATTCCTATCCACGCATAATCTTTATTTTAAAATCAAACTCCTTCAGTGTTATCCCCGAAATCCGTGATCGATCTTTCTCCCTTTCTTTTCCCATTCGGACATCCAAGCTCCTGACATGTTAGTGGTGATATGTAGTGCTCGATGAAGGGTGCTCGTGGGACAATGACTCTGGCTGAGGGCAGACAGCAGTGATGGAGACCTGCGATGGCAGCAGTGATTGATGGTGGACGGGAAGCAGCTCGGACAACGGGGAAGAAGGTGGTGACGACCGTTGCAGGCGATGATGGGTGAACATGGAGGAGTGCAGCGATTACAACGAATGGTGGACGGGATGGAGATTGACCGGCAAGGAGGGGAACCAACTGAAGGGAGGAAGAAGAAGATGGCAGCAAACGGAAGATGGGTGGACGATGGTGGAGAGTCTCTTTGCAGCTGTTGGTAGGTTGGGCAGTGTCCCAAACTAGAGGGATGAATGGTGGCTTGATGGAGAGCTCGAATGGAGAACAGCGGAGAAGGGTAGCGACTCTTGATGGCAGAACGACTGAGAGAGGAGGGCAGCACAAGCAACATTTGGGTGGAGGCTGAGTGAATTTTTCGATGGCTTCGAGCGGTAGGTGGTGGCGCGGTAAAGAGAGGGGCGCTGGCAATATGCAATATGGTGCAGGCACCAGGATTAGACAGAGGCTTCTCAACCCTCTGTGGATTTTTGATTAGAGTTCTCGGTCTTTTTGGGTCATGTAACAAGGCTTAAGACACTTAAGCCTGAGTAATTTGCATTCGAGTCATGTAATCAGTATGTAGTTGGTTTCAATTTTGGTTTAGTCTTGTAATTTGACCAATTTGGTTAAGTTAGGGTCAATTGGTTCTATAATTTACCAAGTTGGTTCACAAACTCGAGTCAATTCGTAGATGGGTTCAAGCTAGTTTGAAGATGGGTCCACAAGTGGGCAATTAAGTCAAGCCCAATTGAAGATGAGTCAAGCCACCCCTCCTCCATGCCAAATTAGGAGTGCCAACTCATGGAATGCCACATCATCAATGCCACATGGTATGGGAGGTGCCACTTCACCAAATTCAAACTCCACGAAGAAATTCAAAACTCCAAGTTTCATGAAGAAATTCAAATCCAAGATCCATGAAGAAATTCAACACTCCAAGTTTCATGAAGAAATTCAAATTCAAACTCCATGAAAAAATTCAAATTCAAACTCCATGAAGAAATTCGAATTCAAACTCCATGAAGAAATTCAAGCAAACAACCCTCCTCACTCCACTCCATATATCAAGTCATATCACCAAGGATCAAGCCTAGCATTCATGGTTGGCCAAGCTTCATGAAGAAAAGATTCAAAATTCAAAATAGGCACCCCTTGATTCATGAAGACAACCAACCCCTTTCTTCTCCCTAAAACAAGCTTGTAACTCCTTTTTTCAAATTTGAATTCAAATGTTCAAATGAGGACTTGGGAGCTTATTAAAAGGGCCCTAACCCTCTTGTAAGATTATTGATGAATGGAAAAAAAAAAGAGTTCAGAAATTTTCTTTCTTCTAACCCTTGTCTCTTGACTTGGAACTCTGTGAGAGAGTGTGCCTTCGCTTTCGAGCATCGAGGGATATGAGGCCCCAGATATCCCCTTCCTACGCAAGCCACCAACCCCCTGGATGCCCTCTAGAAGATCCTCCTAGATGCCCAACCAAAGAGCCCTTCTTGACCGCCACCTTCACTTCACCTCTCTCTTGTTTCTTTGCTTTCCCATTCCCTATTGTTTTCTAACTCTTTTCTAGGTTGCTTGCAGGTCCTTCAGGTACCACAGACAAAGGAGTCGGTCCCCCTTACCTCCAAGACCATCTGACGGAAAGCCGGTGAATCCGCAATGTCAAAGGCTCAATCTTTTAGGCTGTATTCGTGAGTGTGAGCAAACTCAGCATCGGGCTCTTCAAAGCTTCGAAAGGTTTGCAATCCCTAGCCTCCTAAGTAGGGTATTGATTTAGAGCTAAGTCCTACCGGGATTTCTCAATCCCAGGATCCTTTTTTTATCATTGTTTAGGGGCTATGTCTGCATGCTAAGAGTTTCTTATCCTTATGCGAATCTCTAGATCCATTCTTAGCTTGATTTCGGGAATCGATCAATCCATTAAAACATAAAACAATAAAAAAATTACTTGCATGCATCCTAGGTCCCGCATCACAATGGCTCGGATTGGTGAAGATGGACACGATGAGGAAGAAAAACCGGTGGATCTTGGGATTTTTTTGGCTATTAAGGGCTTCTCCGGCAAGAGGATGCTCCCGGTGCTGAATGAAGGAACTCCGGCATCTTTTCTGACAAGATTAGAGCTTGGGGAGGTCTGTGGTCCATCGACAGGAGTTGTGGACCATAGCAATGGCTGTTGGCGGTCCATTTCTCATCCTGTGAACCATTCAACTGGTCCATGGTAGACTGGCTGCTCCAATATTCCTGCTACATCCTGAAAATTACTTAAAAATTTCCTTTCAAGCTCAATTGAAGTTTGATTTAAGCGCCGTTCGCTCCGTTGGATCCCAAAAATTGGACTCTTAACATTGACATGGTTCTTTCCTTAAAACACTACATAAAAATATAAATTTAAATTAAATAAAAATAATTTGATTTATAATTTAATGCACTTATGGCTAATTTTTATGTACTTATCACTCCACTCAACTTAAACTTTACTTGTCCTCGAGTAAAAATAAAAGAAATAGTTCAACAATTACTTATTAGAAAATAATTGAGGAGGCTACCAAAAACTCTCAATACCTTACACAAGTTTATCCAGACTCAAAGGTTATTCTCATATCCTTTTTATAAGTAGAATATTTTTTGTTAGATAGTAGATGAAATAAGTCATTGGGATATCAATAGCTTCAAGTAAATTGGTTAAGTACAAACTCCTCACTTTTTCAAGATAAATCTTGACCAACTCCTATTGTTATTTCTAAATCCTCTACTCCCATGGAATGGTGAGATATTATTTTAGTGTAAGTATGTTCCTCTTATTATTACTTTTTTTTTTTTTTTTTTAATATAGATCGTGCAATGTCTTAATCTCTTAAGCTTTCTATCTGATCCTTGTAACAAGCTTTCGACCAATGTCTTCCAAACCGGTTGGTCTTAGGGCACTAGGTGTAGAACACCCCTCAAGCTTACTAGCTTGAGTTAGAAAGGCTACAGATCAAAACTGGCTATATAGCAAAATTTCTTCACATCTTCACTTTTTGATGCGAGATTCAACCGTTTATTTAGAAGAAGAGGCTCGGTTACTCGATGGAACAATATTTAGAACTTGCTTTTATTATTATTATTATTATTATTATTAACTAATAAATGAAACTTTGCATTAACAACCCCCACAC
Source organism: Areca catechu (assembly GCA_021397845.1). Lineage (NCBI taxonomy): Eukaryota > Viridiplantae > Streptophyta > Magnoliopsida > Arecales > Arecaceae > Areca > Areca catechu. The sequence continues at coordinate 19,228,299 of CM038052.1, read as the reverse complement.
ACACCCAAGAAGTATATTCTTCTTTAATACGAATAGGAGGGTTAGAATTATCTAAAAATTGATTTCATTCTTACTTATCAATTTTACTTGAGTCTATTAATATTTTTTTCCTTAATATTTCAAAAATTATTTGGACTGTTCAATCAATCACTTATCAAAAGTGTGTGATTTACCCTAAGTCCAAGATCGACAAGTGTAAGAATATTAAGGTAAAGGTAGCTCCAAATATATACTTATTATACTTATTATTCCTCCATAAATAAAAATAATTTCTAAATGTAAGCATGATATGGTATAAAAGGAAATGAAGACACTTAAAGAGGAATTTTAGTGAGCTCTCCCCCTAACTTAGCCAATAGAGCTCGTTTGAGTTAGGATCTGAAAAACCTAATATATTAAAAAGAAAATAATTAGAAAGAAAGAAGCTAGGTTGCCTTCTAGGAGTGTAAAGTTTAAAGTCTTCAGCGAGACTAAGTGGATATTTTTGATTATGTCGGTTGATAAATCCACTAAATTATTAGATATACCTAGTTATGGCGGATGGTTGGACGAAGTCCAATCAGTAATGTCCCACATGATATCTCTATTATGTGTATCTATAAGATATTTCTCCTGATAGTAGGTACTCAGAGATGGCTTGGTTAATGATTTATCCATTTCTATAAGTGTTTCAGTAGGAGGCTCCCATCTCTAGCTGTTTTTATTATCTCCAAGTATTTTATCAATGTTCTCATATTAATGGGTTGGCCAAATACTAGACTCAAGATCGACTTCCTCATCGCTAATATCTATGGATTCATAAATTTCATATTGGATTACACTTACATTAACATGCTTGGTGAATTCCTATTCCAAATTGAATATATTTAACTCCATAGTTATGTTCCTAAAGGATAACTTCATAAGTCCATTCCGATAATTAATTTCAGCATTAGTAGTAGCTAGGAATGGTCTTCCTAAAATAACTAGGATAAGATCCTTAGGATTTACAACTAATTCAGTCTCCAAAATGACAAAATCTACAGGGAAGATAAAATTGCCAACCTTAATTAGGACATCCTCTACCATTCCTTTAGGGATCCTAAAAGATCGGTCTGCTAATTATAATGTGATCCTAGTTGGCTGAAGTTTTTCCAATCCTAATTATTCATAAACTGAATAGGGTATAATATTTACACTAGCCCCTAAATCAAGCAATGCCTTCTCAATGTGGGTTGTTCCTAAGACACATGAAACTGTTAGAGATCTTGGATCCTTATATTTTATAGACATATGACTCAACAAGTATGAGCTCATACTTGCTGCTAAGAAAGCTCTCTTTGGTACATTGGTAGTCCTTTTCTTAGTACAAAGATCTTTTAAGAATTTGGTATAAGTCAAAACCTATTGGATCATGTTTAGTAGAGGAATATTTATTCGAACTTGCTTAAATACATCTAACATTTTATCTAAATATTCTAATTGTTTATTAGACCTTAATCAATTTGGAAAAGGAGCTCTAGAAATTGTGGGTTCCTGGTTTGGTGGACTATTAATTTCAAAATCTTGAGTTTGTAAGGTAGGTTGTTTATTGGGTAGCTTAGTTGACTCAGCAGTTAAGTCCTCTTTAGTGTCAGATGTATCTATCTTATTATCCATTTATTTTCCTGATCTTAAAGAATGAATAGCATTTACTTGATTAATTTGATTTTCTTAGGGTGGTCGACCATTTTGGTTTCTTAGGTTGGGCTCAGGTTGGCTATATAGCCTACCTCGTTCTCTTTCATTAATGGTAGATGCTAGCTAACCCACCTACATTTTCAAGTAGGCTATGGCATGAGAGTTTGAATTTAGGAGTTGGCCCATTGTTTGCATAAAATTATTTAATGTAGCATTGGTGTCAACATTGGATTTGGCTAGAGCTTCTGGGCTTTTCTCTAAAGAACTAAGTTTCTTATCATTATTATTGAAGCCTGGTGGTGATGGGTTGTCATCATAGGGTTAGGTCTTAGGTTGTCTTAGGTTTTGTTGATTGAAACTAGGATCACCTTCATTTGGATTATGTGACAATGAAAATTTGGATGATTTCTCCATCTTGGGTTATATGTGGGTGCATAGAGATTGTTCATTGGTCTCTGATATGTAGTATTCACCTATGCACATCCATTCTCTATTGGGTTCATCTGAAGGGGACATTCTTCAAGGACGTGGTCTGGTGCATTGCATCCGTTGTACATGGATGCAGACACTTGGTTCACATTGGATGGTCTCTAAAGTTCTAAAGCCTCTAACCTAGGTGTTAATGTTGCAATTTTAGCTTCTGCAGCTAAAGAAGTCTGAATTTGGTGTACTCTACCTTTCGGAGGTGTGGATCTTTCTATTTCTCTAGTTATTTTCTATTATAAGTTCTTTTCATCTAGGTCTTTTAGAAATTGCTAGGCTTCATTGGATTCTTTATACATGAATTGACCTTGGCACCTAGACTCTAGCATGGTTCTTGAATTGGAATCTAAACCTTCATAAATAATTTGGCATAGTCTCCAAGTTTCTATACCATGTTGTGGACATTGGGTCAAGAGGTTCTTGAAGCGGTCGAAGTATTTCCAAAATGACTCACTAACTAATTGATAGAATTGGTTTATTTCATGTCTAATTTTAGCTATTTTATGATGAGAAAAATATTTTTTAAAGAATACTCTTACAAAGCCCTTCCAGGTCGTGACAGATTGATTTGGAAAACTATAAAGCCACTTTTTAGCATTATCCTTAAGAGCAAAATTCATCAATCTCAGCTTGATTTCGTCCTCTGATAATTGTTGCAGCCTTATAGTTGCACAAACCTCTTCAAATTTTTTAATAAATGTATATGCATCTTCTATTCCCGTGAATTTTGAAAGCATATTAATTATTTGAGGCTTGATTTCAAAATTATTAGAAGAGGGTTAGGATAACCTTATACAAGAAGGTTGGACGGAACTAACTGGATAACATAAATCCTTAAGGGTTTGGGTTTGATTTGTTAATCCATTGTAGAGGTTGTAGGATCTGAAATAGGAATTAAATTAGTTCTAACTAGTCGACATGATATCCTTCTCCACACAGGAGATGGAGAATTTACTATATTTACTATGTTTTCAATTATTTTTGATTTTATATGTATATATATATATATTTAGTTTTTATTTATTTTTATTTTTTTAGAAGCTTTTCTTCAAAAAAATTCTAAATTAATTCAACCTTTTCATATCCTAGGACAACCATACAACATAACTTCCAGTTATATCAAGGCAACCTTATGTCAGGGCAATCAAGATTGAAAATATCTAAAATAAGATTTTTTAAATTTTTTTTCAAACAAGTTTCAAACAAAATCTATCCTAAGGTTAACCTAGAACTAGACAGCTCCTAACTGTTCCAAGTTAACCTTCGAGCACTCCAAGTTTGAACCAGTTTACCAAATTAGCCAGGTAAGTATAAGATCAGCAGGGTCCACCTGTTGCTTTTCTTAAACATCAATTAAATTGGCTAGGTCAGCGAATGGAACCTATTAAGTAATCTCCATTCTTCGAGAATAAGTCCTTGAACCAATTTTCTAGACACCAATTCAATGATCGAAACTAGCTTATTATAACTCTTAGGTATCCTTGTCCTAATAACTTGGATGTCCCTAGGGTCAGCGTCTAATTAATTTTATTTAAAGGCTTGGGTTAATTCAAATGAAGGAGTCTTGTTTGTGGGCTAAGAAAGGGTGATCAACTCCTCACTTTATCTTATTTAGGTTTATTCTCTTAAAATAATTTGAAAATAATACTTCTGCACAAACAAAAAGAATAAACAAGTTCAAATTAAAAAATAAACTATACTAAGATCAAGATAATATGCTGAAAGAAAATAATAATAATAATTTTATGTACCTGGCTTCCAGCACTCACCAACTTAAAAAATAAAAATGTTAGACATATCAGATTAAAGTTAAAGCAAGAATTTTAAAACATAATTTAAAACATATCGTCTTCCCGGCAACTGTGCCAAAAACTTGATGTGAACTTTATATTTAACCGTAAGTGCACGGTATGCAGAGTAGCACAATCGGTGAGTACGGGTCGATCCCACAAGAAATTTGTGTTTGAATTATATTCAAATCCTTGCTTAAGTGAGCTTCAACAAAGATAAATAAAAGTTAATTAAATAGAGAAGATAAATAATTTGAAGATCTAGGGTTTTTGAATCCACTAGACCAATGATTTAAAAATTTTGCTAATAATTTTTCTTATAGCATCCTTCCAACTTCTTTCTTTGTATTAACCAAGTATAGATTATGAAGAGAACTTAATCCAACTATAATCCATTAAGGTTTTACAAGGAAGAAGAGAAAAGAGTAAAAAATTATTGAACCTTCTATCTTTTGCCCTTCTTGCATTGAATCAAGTATGAACTATGAAGGGATTGAAACCTAACTGTTGCTGCCCGGATCGTCGTGGCTCGTAGCTGCTAATGGCGTCGGGTGGGTCGCATCCGCCCGCCTGGTAACGCCTCCGGTGCCTCGGGACCTGCAAGGAAGCAACGTCAGTGACCCGGGCCGGGGATTCCGGTGGGGGCACTCCGACGGTCAAGTCAGTGGTGATCTAGGAAAATAGGTCCTCTTGGTAGAGCCCCTCTAGATGAGCTCCATGCTAGGAGGAGTGAATATAGTGTGAGTGGAAGATGAGGACGAGCTGGGAATGGTGTTGGCCGAGGTGGTCTTGCCCTCCTCTCTGGCCTTCTTCCCTTGTATCGCTCTGGTTCCTCTCTTCAATTGAGAGTATGATATGAATCTCTCTTCTTGAGGTTAGATGCCGATACATTTTTGCTTAGTTTTTTGGCAGGAGTTTCTACCTTGGTTTGCTTCGGGATCTCCCCCTGCTATCGTGTGTGGCGAGGTACCGTGACGTGGATGGGACGTCTCTCCTGTTGTGACAGTCGGGGAAGCCTCCGTAGATTTCTGACATTCCTTCCGCTTATCCCTCTCCTGGGAGTCTATCAGGATCTCGATCGGCGGGCCGCTGGTCTTGGGATCCGTGCTCTTCGGTAGGTCTTTTCTCCAGTTGTATGACAGATCGATGGAAGGTATGGCGCCTTGATTGCGGCATGGTTGGTGTCGTACGGCCCTCAGGAGCGTCGCCACTATCCTTGGAGGAGAGGTAGGGCTCCCTTGGCAACCAGCATATTGGCTTGAACAGGGGGCCGAGCTGGAGAGGCGGGGCTTGTCTGCGGTAAACTCGCCTGGGTATTGCTCGGCAGGACGGAGGCGGACCGAGCTCAGTCACGGAGGGGCGCCTCGTGGTGGAGGAGGCTGAGCTCGACTCCTGACCACGGGGCCCGACCTCAGACGAGCTCGGTGCCGGGGTGCCACCCAGCCCAGGGGGCCTGAGCTCGGAGGGTGCCTCGTGGCGGAGGAGGCTGAGCTCGACTCCTAACCACGGGGCCCGATCTCGAGGGGTCCGCCTTAGGTGGGAACTCGGACTCGGCTCCGGCCTAGATATTCTGGGCTTACGGGAACGGACCTGGCGGAGGACGGAGCTTGCCTTCGACGAGCAGAGGTGTTGCTTCAGGGGAGCTCAGCTCGGCAAAGGCGCTCATGTTGGAAGCTTGTCGTGGCATCTGATGGGGACTCCATGTTCGCTGCCTCGTGCCACGTCAACATTCTGGCCACATCACTTGCCCCCCATGCTCGAGGCCCATTGATACGCGGCTCTTGGGGCGAAGGGCGTAATTATGGCGCTGACGTGGAAAGGCGAAGAAATCAGGCGCAATAATGGCTAAAATCGGCAGCACCTCGCTCTGTGGTCCTACGAGCTTGTGGAAGGATGCCACGTGGCCACACGGGAGGGAGGCCGTCGAGGCGGGCATGGAAGTCGGAGCGACCATGATCGGATGGGTGCCCGGGCCTAATGGATGGTCGACATGCGGTGGGCGCCTTTTGGGGGGCCGTAAAGGTACGGTTGGGCATAGGTGGCTTAGGAAGGAGGGGAAGAAACTTACCCTCATTCAAACTTTGCGCGCCCAACATTCTGCAGGAGTATTCTCCCTTCTCTTCCTCCCTTCCGGCCGCCGGCGACTCCCTAGGGTTCTTGCAGGTTAGCCTCCTCTTCTCGTCTCGTTGGAGCCACTTTAGGGTCCCTCTTGTCCTTTTTCTTCTTCCTTCTTGTCTCTTCTCTCCATGGATCGCTTTGGTCCGGAGTTCCGTCCTTCTTGCCAAGCCAAAGCCGAATCCTCTCGGCCGAGGACTCCCTCCTCCTCCGATGAGGAGATGGAGGTGGCGAGGTTTGAGTTTAGTAGGCGGCCCGTCCAGGGCCTGGTGATCATTAGGGAACCCGGATCTTCCCATCCTGTTCCTCGAGTCCTTCCTAAACCTGAGCCTTCTCGATCGACAGGTCCCGGAGGGATTGCTTCGGCGATCACCGCTGAGGACCTGGTGTCCATCCGGGAAGCTTATGGCATCCCCGAGTCCATCCGGCTCTCCGTTCCTCATCCCGGGAAGCGGGTTACTTCCAATGGCCCTCGGTGGATTGCCTTCTATGAGGAGACCTTTGCCGGGGGTCTCCGCTTCCCTGTACATCCTTTCTTCCTTTCCTTCTTGGCCAACTACCGGCTTGTTCCTGCCCAGTTGGTCCCCAACGCCATCAGAACGATATTTTGTTTTATCGTTCCGTGCCACTTCCACGGGATTGTTGCCCGTTTTTTCCTGTTCAGGGCCTTCTTCACCTTGAAACGCCACCCCACCGAGGACGGGTGGTGGTCCCTCTCTCCTGCTCTTGGGGTATCAGGTTTGCACTCCCCTCTTCCATCAAAAGATGGAAGAGTAGATTCTTCTTTGCCTCCGTAGAGGGGATCGACTGGGTTTGGAGCAACCCAGATTGATCTCCGAATAGGAATTCTTCTGTCGAAGCCGCCGACCTCGACCTGTACGACCTGCTCAAGTCGGCTGAGATCCCTCCACTTGAGGTCTTGCTGTCAGAGTAGAGCCTTCGCGAGGCCGGGGTCAACTCGGTGCAGGAGTCGGGTGAGTTCGACTTGGCCACTTCCTTATCATTTCTTATTCATTTTTTTTTCTCGCTTTTTTTTTTTTGCTGCTGTTGGGCTGACCTCATTCCATTTGATGCAGAAATGAAGTTTTCGATGGACGAGCTGCTCTCGTTCTCGAAGGAGCGGGAGCAGACCACCGAGGTCGCCGAGCCGGCACCGAAGAGAGCCCAAACTGATGACGGGGTGAGGCTGGTGCAGGTTGGGGCGGACATGTTGGTGCAGGCGAAGATGAATGCACCGGCACAGGAGCACAGGCGGAAGAGGGCGGTCGAGCTCATCTCGGAGCCTCCCATAGCGGCGTCCGAGCCCGAGGTGGTTGTTCGCGCGAGGTCAGCCACCGCTGCTGCCAGGTCGGCGCCCTCCACCTCGGAGGTCACCAGCATGGAGGAGGACGGTGGTGCACAAGAAGTCAGGTCGGCGCCCCAAGTCCTGTCCGATGCGGTGCCGATCTCTTAGTTGGCGCCGAGGGAGCCTTCCATCATCGAAGGAGCTGAGTCGGCAGGAACACGGGAGAGGGACTATCACCGAGTCCCTTTCTGGCTAGGCCCGAATGTGTCCTTGATGAAGGACGCTAGCCTAGCGGAGCACATGATGGACTTCTCGGTCCAGTCATGCGACAGGCACGAGGGGATTGGGCAACTCCTCGATGATGTCATCACAGCGTCGATCACCTAGCTATATGCTGTAAGTAACTTCTCCTCACCTCAATATCTTTTTGCCTTCTTTTGTTGCTAATCCTGGATCTTCTAACTGCAGCAAGGGCGGGAGCTGATCCTCATAAGGGATTACTGCTGCAACTGAGCAAGGAGGGATAGAGAGCAAGGAGCTGAGCTCGCATCCCTCAAAGCTGAAGTAGGCCGCAAGGATGCGGAGGTTCGGGAGGCTAGCCAGAAGGTGAAGAGCCTCCAGGCCGAAGCTGCTGAAGCGGCCAGGATAAGGAAGGAGCTCGACAACGAGCTCGAGTCCAAGTGGGCCTGGCTGAAGGAGCTCCGGGCCGAGTCAGAGGCGGCTAGAGAGAGGGCCACCTCCGCTGAGAAGAAGGTGGCTGCGGCCGAGAAGAGAGCTGCCGATGCAGAGGAGAAGGCCGCTCTTTCCCACCGCTCCACTAAAGCTGCCGAGAAGGCGCTGGCGACGACCGTTCGTCTGTCCGAGAATCTGAAGGTGGAGCTAGAAGAGGCCCAGCATCGGGCCGAGGCTACGGAGAAGGTAGCCGTTGATGCTGTGGCTGCCTTCAAGGCGACCCCGGAGTACCTCAAAGACTTCCGGGAAGTGGCAACGGATTCCTTCACCAAGGGGTTCGTGTACTGCCGGTCCCAGCTGCGGGGAGTTCTGTTTGAGGAGCAGCTGGCCGCGCTTCGAGTCCCGGGGAAGAAGGCTTCCTCCGCAACGACGATGGTGGCGGCAGGGCAGGGAGCTGCTCCAACTGAGGCTCGGGCTCTAGCGACCTCGGAGGCGCCTAGCCTAGGGGAACCGGCATCGACAGCAGCGAGGGCGACACCTGCACCGTGGTCGGAGGCAGCCAGTCCGACCCCAGTGGCCTCAGTAGCTGAACCTGCTCCTCCTGCGGACGTGGAGGAGGGAGAGGTCCTAATAGTGCGCCGCCCGGGGAAGGAGCCAGCCCCTTAGGATAGGATTCTTCTTCTTTTTTACACTTGTATTTTCTTTCATTTCTTGACCGGGTCACCTGGCCTGTCGGGGCCTGGAAAATAATATAATTGGTTCTTCCAGCAATGAAATGCATCTTTGTAATCATGGTGTCTCCCTTGTCTGCAATGTGGAATGTCCCCTCTCTCCCTTCTTCTCCCTTTCTTTGCTACTTCTTCCTTTTCGGTGCAGGGAGGTCCGAGGTGGGAGTCAGGAACTTCGAGTGGCACTGACCCGGTGTTGAGCTTGAGGTAATGCCGGTGAAGGATGTTGACCTTCGACTCAGCTGCTTGGAGACATGATCTAGTGGTCGTCGTCTCGGAGCTGGGCTCGGAGTCGTCGGAGGCTGAGATCCTTGGTGCTGGAAGTTTGAGTCTTGAACCTTAGTGTCACGGAGCCAGTCTCAAGGACGTTGATGCTTGAGAATTGCGGTGCTAGAAATCTAAGTTCTAGGCCTTGGCGTTCTGGAGTTAGGCTCGGAGGCACTAAGTGCCTGGGGGTTTCCCAGGTCATTTGTCGGGGAGCTGGGCTCGCCGGTGCCGGAGGGTCGTCCGGTCTTTATGGCCGGGGAGCTAGGCTCGCCGGTGCCTGGGGGCTTCCCAGGTCTTTGGTTAGCGACGATGCTGTCCAGTCCAGGGGACCGGAGCTCAGAGGGGCACCTCGCGGCGGATGAGGCTGAGCACGACTCCTGACCACGGGGCCCGATCTCGAAGGGTCCGCCTTGGGTGGAAGCTCGTGCTTGGCTCTGGCCTAGGAGTCCCGGGCTTGCGGGAGCGGACCTGGCTCCGCTGTCATCATGAGGCTGGGCCTGGACACGTTGATGATGACGAGTTGCGTGGTTCCAAAGCGCCCTTGGCCGGAGGTCTGAGCTCCGGTCTTACACTGGCGTCCTGGAGCTGGGCTAGGGGACGGTGATGTTGGAGAGCCACGAGGCTCGGAGGTGCCCTTGGCCAGAGATCTGAGCTCCGGTCTTGAGCAGACGTCCTGGAGCAGGGCTCGAAGACGTGTTGTGTGCCTGGGGGCTTCCCAGGTCTTTCGTCGGGGAGTTGGGCTCGCCGGTGTCGGAGGTCGTCCGGTCTTTTGATGCCGGGGAGCTAGGCTCGCCAGTGCCGGAGGTCGTCCGGTCTTTTGATGCCGAGGAGCTGGGCTCACCGGTGCCGGAGGTCGTTCGGTCTTTTGATGCCGGAGAGCTGGGCTCGCCGGTGCCGGAGGTCGTCCGATCTTTTATTGGCGACGATGCTATCCAATCCAGGGGACCTGAGCTGGAGGGGCGCCTCGCGGTGGAGGAGGCTGAGCTCGACTCCTGACCACGGGGCCCGATCTCGAGGGGTCCGCCTTGGATGGAGGCTCGCGCTCGGCTCCGACCTAGGCATCCCAGGCTTGCGGGAGTGAACCTGGTGGAGGACAAGGCCTGGCTTCGGCTGTCAATGTGAGGCCATTGTGCGGGGCTCAGGGACATGGTGGCCGGAGGACTGGTCTCCGGGGCCTGATGTTGTGAGATCGTACTTCGGGAATTGTCATCTTGGAGCTGGGCTCGAAGACAGTAATAGCTGAGATGATTCCCTCGGCCGGAGATCTGAGCTCCGGTCTTGCACAGACGCCCCGGAGCTGGGCTCAGGGATGTGAGAACTTGAGATGGCACCTTGGAGCTGGGCTCGGGAGCGCGTTGTGTGCCTAGGGGCTTCCCAGGTCTTTCGCCGGGGAGTTAGGCTCGCCGGTGCCTGGGGGCTTCCCAGGTCTTTTGTGCCGGAGAGCTGGGCTCGTCGGTGCCGGAGGTCGTCCGGTCTTTTAATGCCGGTGAGCTGGGCTCGGCGGTGCCTGTGGGCTTCCCAGATCTTTTGATGCCGGGGAGCTGGGATCGCCGGCGCCGGAGGTCGTCCGATCTTTTGATGCCGGAGAGCCGGGCTCGCCGGTGCCGGAGGTCGTCCGATCTTTTGATGCCGGAGAGTCGGCTCGCCGGTGCCGGAGGTCGTCCGATCTTTTGATGCCGGAGAGCTGGGCTCGCCGGTGCTGGAGGTCGTCCGGTCTTTTGATGTCGGTGAACTGGGCTCGCCGATGCTTGGGGGCTTCCCAGGTCTTTTGATGCTTGTGAGCTGGGCTCGCTGGTGCCTGGGGGCTTCCTAGGTCTTTTGATTCCTGCAAGGCAAATAAATCGTTGCATAGGAAAAGGACTTTTATTGCAAATGGAGGGAGAACTTACATGTTGGTAGTAACTCCCCGGATTGCAAGTGTTCCATGTCCAGGGGGAGTCTGGTTCCATCCAGGTCCTCGAGATAGTGGGCTCTCTGCAGGAGGGCCTCGGCCACTCTGTAGGGGCCTTCCCCACTCGACGGGGGTTTATCGCGCTCTCTGGGTTGAGACGCCTCAACTTAGCACAACACCAGGTTGCCGGGTCGAAAGATCTTCAACCTCACCCGAGCGCTATGATGTCGGACGACCTGTTACCGGTACGCTGCCATCCAAGGCCAGGCTTTAACCCTCGTTTCTTCCAGGAGGTCCCGGTTGAGGGGGTGCACCGAGCTCAACTGGGATCACTATCTCCATGCCGAAGACGAGGTTGAATGGCGCTTTGCCCGTGGCCGCTCTGGGCGCTGTGTGGCAGGCTCACAGGACGCTCGAGAGCTTTTCCGCTCCTTGCCCCCCCAGGCCTTCTCGGAGGCGCACCTAGTCCCCCAGTGTATCATCCCCATCGGCTTCTCGGTGGGGCGATTATCGACTGCTGGAACTGGTGGAGGGGCAACGAGTGCCTGGGATTCCAACTAGGATCTGCCCCCCACATACCTTCCGAGGTAGCCTCTCTTGATGAGCTCCTCAATCTTCCACTTGAGGTCGTGGCATTCCTCGGTGTCGTGACCGTGGTCGTGATGGAAGCGACAGTAGTTTGACTTGTCACGGGTGGCAGACGACTTCAATGGTAGTGGGCGTCGCAAATAGGTCTCACCCTCGACCTCCATGAGGATCTTCATCCTCAGGGCGAGGAGAAGGGTGTAGGCCTCCGCAGGAACAGGAGTCCCTCTCGGTCTTGGCCGGTCCCTTCGGGAGCTTTGAGCTTTGGGTGTTGGCTTCTGCACCCCTGGCCCCTCGGCAGGCATGGGCCTCTTCGGTGGCCTCCCATCTAGACGATCCGTCTTCTCGGCGCGGATGTACTTCTGAGCACGGATAAGGAGCTCGGATTAAGACTTCGGAGGCTTTTGTCGAGCGAGTACGTCAAGCGGGAAGTCCTGAGCCCTCGCTTCAAGGCCAGTATGGCGACTGGCTCCTCCAAACAGTAGATCTCTAGGGCGGCAGCCTTGAAACGAGCCACGTAACTCTACAGCGGCTCATGATCCTGTTGCCCGATGGAGAAGAGGCTGTCTGCCTCACGTGGCATCTTCCGGCAAGCGTCGAAATGAGCCACGAACTTCTGCCCCAACTAGGCGAAGGAGCTGATGCTCTCCGGTTCGAGGCGGGAGAACCATACTCGAGCCGCCTTCCGGAGAGTGGCGGGGAAGGCGACACACAGCAAAGCATCGGTGGCTCCCTGGACCCTCATGAGGGCCCGATAGTTTTCCAGGTGGTCCAGGGGGTCTGTGGTCCCGTCGTAAGGGTCCACCTGTGGCATCTAGAATCGGTACAGGATCGGCTCCGCTTGGATTTCTTGGAAGAATGGGGGACGGGCGTCGTAGCCCACTGGCTCACTAGCAGAGCTCGGCATGCGGCCGAACCGGCGATCGAACTCCGCCAGCTTGCGTTCATGCTCCTCCAAGCGCCTACCGTCACGCGCCTAGCGGCTTCATCAGGAAACCCCTCCACCGAAGGAGATGGAGAATGTGACATGGATGCGCGGCACCCGTGGCGGGGGGTCTTACTTTTCCTACCTCGGCATGGTCTGGGCGCCTCCCACCCGAGGTTTCATGAGCGGCTCTCTCCGTCGGTAGAGCCGGCTCGTTGTCTTTTGGTCGGAGCTTGATGGCTGCCTTGGTTGTCAGTGGTGGCCCGTGGCTGCGACGACCTTCCTCGGGAAGAGCGCGGGCTGTCGCGGGGAGTTGCGGCATGGGCCGCCAGGGTCCCTAATCGCTGGTGGGTAGCCACGGACCGGGCTGGTGCTGAAGCTGGCGCACTGCCGCAATGAGAGTATACATCTACTGGGCGAGTGCGGTCAGCTGGGTTTCCAGTGGGGGTGGCTGAATCAGGGCAGGCACTTTCATCTCTAGTCCGTGTGGGTTCCCGTAAGAAGGGGATGCCTCCGCACGACCGGGAGAAGCTCCCCTTGCCCGAGTGGTCACCATCCTCCCAATGGACTGGCCAAGCAGGACTTGAATTGGAGGAAGTGTCGTTCTCCCCCCTTCCTGGCGTGCCAATCTGTTGCCGCCCGGATTATCGTGGCCCATAACTGCTGATGGCGTCGGGTGGGTCGCGTCCGCCCACCTGGTAACGCCTCCGGTGCCTCGGGACCTGCAAGGAAGCAACGTCAGTGACCCGGGCCGGGGATTCCGGTGGGGGCACTCCGACGGTCAAGTCAGTGGGATCCAAGGGAGCAAGTCCTCCTGGTCGAGCCCCTATGGATGAGCTCCACGCTAGGAGGAGTGAATATAGTGTGAGTGGAAGATGAGGACGAGCTGGGAATGGCGTTGGCCGAGGTGGTCTTGCCCTCCTCTCTGGCCTTCTTCCTTTATGTCGCTCTGGTTCATCTCTTCAATTAAGAGTATGATATGAATCTCTCTTCTTGAGGTTAGATGCTGATACCTTTTTGCTTAGTTTTTTGGCAGGAGTTTCTACCTTGGTTTGCTTCGGGATCTCCCGCTGCTATCGTGTGTGGCGAGGTACCGTGACGTGGACGGGACGTCTCTCCTATTGTGACAGTCGGGGAAGCCTCCGTAGATTTCTGACATTCCTTCCGCTTATCCCTCTCCTGGAAGTCTGTCAGGGTCTCGATCGACGAGCCGCCGGATTTGGGATCCGTGCTCTCCGGTAGGGTCTTTTCTCCGGTTGTACGGCAGATCGACGGAAGGTATGGCGCCTTGATTGCGGCATGGTTGGTGTCGTACGGCCCTCGGGAGCGTCGCCACTGTCCTTGGAGGAGAGGTAGGGCTCCCTTGGTGACCAGTGTATTGGCTTGAACAGGGGGCCGAGCTGGAGAGGCAGGGCCTATTTGCGGTAGACTCACCTAGGTGCTGCTCGACAGGATGGAGGCGGACCGAGCTCGGTCGTGGAGGGGCGCCTCGTGGAGGAGGCTGAGCTCGACTCCTGACCACGGGGCTCGACCTCAGACGAGCTCGGTGCCGGGGTGCCACCCAGCCTAGGGGGCCTGAGCTCGGAGGGGCGCCTCGTGGCGAAGGAGGCTGAGCTCGACTCCTAACCACGGGGCCCGATCTCAAGGGGCCTGCTTTAGATGGGAACTCGGAATTGGCTCCGGCCTAGGTGTTCCGGGCTTGCGGGAACGGACCTGGCGGAGGACGGAGCTTGTCTTCGCGAGCAGAGGTGTTGCTTCAGGAGAGCTCAGCTTGGCAAAGGCGCTCAATTTGGAAGTTTATCGTGGCATCTGATGGGGACTCCATGTCAGCGTTCTGGCCACATCACCAACAATAGCTCATCAAGTCTCTTGGCAAGAATTTTAAAAAGAAAAAAATATCTTAAAAATTAAAGTCCAAGAAAGATTCTAGAAAAGGCTTCTAATCATGGTGTAGCTTCATCGCCAATCCTAAAAAATTCACTTAGCCGGACATACTATAAAATAAAACTTTAAAAATTATTAAATAATAGATATCTCTTATATAGACATAAGGAAATGCATCGTACCGCATAGGAATCGTGTTGATTTTTATTAAATAATAGATATCTCTTATATAGACATAAGGAAATGCAGCTCGGATAGCGGGGAAGAAGGTGGTGATGACCGTTGCAGGCGGTGATGGTCGGACATGGAGGAGTGCAGCGATTATAGTGGACGATGGACGGGACGGAGACCGACCGGCAAGGAGGGGAACCGGCTGATGGGAGGAAGAAGAAGATGACAGTGAACGGAAGACGGGGCTGACGACGGTGGAGAGCCTCTTGGCGGCTATTGGTAGGCTGGGCAGTGTCCCGGACCGGAGGGATGAATGGTGGCTTGATGGAGAGCTCGGACGAAGATCGGCTGAGAAGGGCGGCAACTCTCGGTGGTGGAACGGCTGAGAGAGGAGGGCAGCACATGCAGCATTTGGGCGGAGGCTGAGTGGCTTTTTCGGTGGCTTCGAGCTACAGGTGGTGGCGCAGTGAAGAGAGGGGCGCCAACAGTAGGCAATGGCTTGGATCGGTGAAGATGGACACGGTGGGGAAGAAAAACCAGTGGATCTTGGGATTTTTCCAACTATTAAGGGCTTCTCCGGCAAGAGGACGCTTCCGGCGGTGAAAGAAGGAGCTCTAGCATCTTCTCTGTCAAGAGCGGAGCTTGGAGAGGTCTGTGGTCCACGAACAGGAGTCGTGGACCATAGCAATGGCTGCTGGCGATCCATTTCTCATCCTGTTAGCCATTCAACCGGTCCATGGTGGACCGGCTGCTCCAATATTCGTGCTACATCTTGAAAATTATTTTAAAATTCCTTTCAAGCTCAATTGAAGTCTGATTTAAGCATCGTTCGCACCGTTGGATCTCAAAATTGGACTCTTCACATTGACAGGGTTCTTTCCTTAAAATACTACATAAAGATATTAATTTAAATTAAATAAGAATAATTTAATTTATAAATTAATGTACTTATAGCTAATTTTTATGCATTTATCAGGAATAGTTTTTCTTAATCAATTAGACTTGATTCAGTACATATGATTGATTTATAAAGTTGAACATGACTAACCGATAATTAGATCATATATTAGATATTAAAATTAATAAATTTCTTCTTGTCAATCTCTTTCCCTTCCATCCTCGATGACAACCATCCAATGCTTCCCTCATCTCTTTATAAAGATTCAAGCTCCCTCTCCGCGGTGGTGAGAACTACCCAACACCATTTCTCTTTACCTCCTTCATCTTCGGTAGAAACTTAGCCACCAAAAATCAAAATTATCGCGATTTGGAAGAAGAGGGATGGGATAAAGGTTTTTGAAAAAAAACTTGAAGTTTAATTTAATTAATGAAGCTTGCTATCCATTTTGACTTTTTCACATTTTTTATCTTTGAACTATTTATTGTACCGACCATGCATATTAATGTTTCAACCAGCTATTAATGAAAAAATCCAAGTCATTCATATTTAATCCAATGATTAGAAATAAATTAGTAATATAAATTAAAATATTTTTTCAACTACTGTAGCAAAATCCAATGAGGAACTAAAAATACCTAGAGGTAGCCCGTAGCTATGCACCACCCATGACCAAATAGAAGCAGAGTGCTTCCACACTAAAAGCCATTAGAGGAATAGCTACACTAAACCTAGGCTTTAATATGTAATAGAGAGATTCCTAGATATTTTTTTAAAATAATACCTTTTTATTTTTTATTTTGCAAAGTAAGGCAATCAAAAATATATTTACGAAAGTAGGATAGTTGTGATGAGTAGGAAAGAGAATTTGCAGGTTCAAACCACGACTTTTTCATATAGAAAAGTCAATGGTTCAACCATCGAGTTCTCTCTCCTCCCGACCCCATGCACCATTCAAATTTTAATAAAAACTAAAAAAAAATATAAATATATATATATATATATATATATTAATCATATGATTTATTATACTAACATGATATACTATGTTCTAATATTATAATATACATAATATTATAATGATACTATAATATTTGATATTATAATACATATCATTATAATATTATGTATATTATATATTATCATTGTAATATCATTATATTACAATTATATTATATATTATAACATTTATTTTCCTATAATAATAACTTAATATACTAATATTATATATATTTATAACAATATATTTTGTATAAAAATATTAGTATTATATTAATGTATTATGTAATATATTATATATTTATATTTATATTATTATGAAAATAGATAATAATATTATTATATAATATCATAATTTAGTATACTATACTACTATTATAACAAAATATATTATAATATTTTTATTTTTAAAATTTTTGATGAAATTCCTTGTTCAATATTCAATTTCATTAATACATATTTATCAAATAGAATGACTAATAATATATTTTATTCATTTTATATTTAAATAAAATATTAAATAAATAAAATAAATTTTAAGTAAATAAAATATGAAATAAATAAATTATTAAAATATATGAGAGAGCAAAAGAGCAAGAGAAAAAGTGGGAGGGAGGGGGAGTGATGGGAAAAAAGGAAAAAAAAGATGCAGAATGGGGTGGGGAAACCGCGTGTCCGTGTTACCGAAGAAAAAAAAGGTAGGGGCGGGAATGAAATCGCATTTTGAAAATACAATTTCATTAAATATTTTTAAAATATGATTTCATGAACAACAAAATCACATATTCAATATATTACAATATAATATAATATGATATAATATAATATTATTTTATAAAATTATATTATATTATTGTATAATATATAATAATATAATATAATATATTTATTATATATTGGAATATAAAATATATTATAATATAATATTTATTATAAGACTATATTTTAGATTTACTATAATATATCATGATATTATAATATATTCTTTTAATTTTTTTTGAATTTTATTAAATTTTAAAGATTTTTTTTTCATTTTTTTATTTTTTGTTGAAATTTGAATGGTAAGTGTAGTCGAGAAGATAAGGAATTTGCAGGTTTGTTTTTCTACGTAGAGAAGTCACGGTTTAAACATATAAATTCTCTTCTCTATCAAGCATAATTATTCTGCTTTCATAAATATATTTCTGGCCATCTTATCTTGAAAGATAAATTTTTTTTTAAAAAAAAAAAAATGTTTAAAAAAATTCCTCAAGGTAAGACTGTTCAGTATAGCTCAAGATATTCCTAAAAAACATGTTTCATGATGTGCGCTTTTCCTGCTTCAGACTAGAGGCAACACTCGATTCCAAATGGCGTCGAATCCTCGTAACTAAACAGAGCCATAGCTTCAAAGTTGGTGGGTCAGGATGAGTTTGGGCTAAAATTCCCTTCGTAGGGTGGTATATTATATATTTTGCTGACAATTTCTAAGAAGATTCATCCTCCATAGGGCTTGACCCTAAACCAGTTCAAACGACGGCATGTCAGGAAATCGTCAAAATCTGCAATCATGGTGGCATCTCCTTGGCCTGATGAACTACGTCAGTCTAGATCACCGAACTTCCACCAGTTTCCTCCCATCAATTTCAGACTCGGACAGTTGGAGTACAGCTGGCTCCGCTCCATTGTACTAGACTTTCCAAAGTTGGGATCTAGGATCCTAGGCTGTTAAAGCGCGTGACATGCAATATGTTGAGTACCGGCGTTCCTAACGATTCAAAAGAATTTTGTCTGGATTCTCTTGTGATGCATGCACACAGTAATCTAACAGTTACATGTCCTTGTTATCCCAGGTACTTGAAAATCATATGCGCTTTGTAGAAGGACGTCTCCATCGCTGATCACGTGGCCCAAATTTTTTTTTTTAAAAAAAAATTATATTGACACCCTTCTTAATTTTCTTGATTCATATTTATTTTTTTATTTTTTAAATTAAATTTCAAAAATTAGTTTTTTGTTGTAACGTAGTCCGGCTAAGGCTAAAAATAGGCCAGGCCGGCCCGATAGATTTTGGGCTAGCCCAAAATCGGGTCTAATTTTATATAAATTGGACCGGATTTCGGGTCCTATATTAGAATTCATTCAATTTTCGGGTCGGACTCGGACATCCTTTTGATCCGGTCCGGACCAACCCAAAGCTTGACCTAGATTAAGCCTGACCCTGCCCCCTGCCAGGTCTTGCTTTTTTTCTTCCCTTTCGTTTCTTAACTTTATTCTCCGATCTCCCCCTCGTTTCCAAGTCCACCCCATCGACGCCACCTGCCACTCGACGGCGATGTTGCCTCGGCTTCGATTTTCCTTTCGTGGTCAATGCTCGCACGGTCGCACCCAACCCCACGGCCCCCTTCTGCTCCGATCTTGCTCCTTCGGCTCCGATCTCGCTCCTTCAGCACCGATGCTCACCTCCAATGCCCCCGCCCCCCATGCGAACTCGCGGCCCCTCTCCAGCTCCGCTCTCCCTCCTCTGGCCTCGACGCCCACACCTGACAGCCCCACCTCCCGTGTGACCCCGCGGACCCCCTTAGGGTCGGATCTACCTCCCCCGGCCACAGCGCCCCACCAGACGCCCCCTCCCCTCGCGCGATCTCGTGGCCCCCCTCCTCGGTTCCAATCTCACAGTTTCGGTGCCCTCGCGCCTCCTGTGCTTCGACCAGGTCTCACGGTTCCAGCGCTACTCCAAACGTGTTTTTTTTTGGATCATTTAGGCTTGTATTCGGACTGGTCCAATCGGGCTTAGGTCGGGCTCAGGTCAGGCTTGGGCTTGATATTTTGAAAAAGTTTTTGGCCTAAGCTCGGCTCCAAGTCCGATTTTTTTTTTCGAGCTGAGCTCGGGTAGGGGTGTGGCCCAATCCGGCCCGACCCACTTCCATCCCTATCCGGCCATCTATTTTCCTCAGCATCCATGAACACAAAACTGTCATGTAATATTACTTAATTCAAAAAATACCAAAAATATCCTTATTGGCTAGATTATAGTATTATCATGTGTTTTGGCAAGAATAGAAGGGGATCGCATGATAATTATTATCTTCTTTTTTTTTTGTTAACATAACTTTCAAGAATTAAGAGAGAGAACAATATAGTTTAGGAAAGAAAAAGCTTGCAAAGAAGCCCATTTTTGAAAAATCGGTGGAAGAGGAGAAGAAGGCGATGGTGGAGAAGACCCTTGCTGAAAAGAAGTCGAAGGTGGAAAGCATCTTATTGCCGCCCGACCATCATGGCCTGTAGCTGGAGATGATCTTGGACTCTGCCCTCGTCGCTTAGGAACCTGTTCGCATGCCCAGACTTGCAAAATAGAGGAGACCCAGGTCGGGGATCCCAGCGGGGGCACTCCGATACTCAAGTCAGTGACGATCCAAGGGAACAGATCCTCTTGGTCAAGCCCCGTGGATGGACTCCATTATAGGAGGAGAAGATTATGTGCTTAGAGAGTGTGAATGTATTGAGAGTAGAGCAGGGGTAGTGGCAGTGGAGGAGTGTTTGAGTTGGATGGTTGTATCCGTCGAGACCCTTCTAGTAAGTCTCCGGTAGCCTAGAGCACTTGGCCTCTCAGCCGCTCTCCTGTATGCCGCCCCCTTTGCCCATCTATTGTTACTTACATTTTTCTTGGAACCTTGGAGAGCTCTTTTAAGCCAGGATGGCTGCCAGCCGCCTACCTCGGGATCCTCCCCTCCTTTGTAGGCGCTAGAAGGTCAATGTGTGGCAGCGCTCCGTGCCGTGCATGAGATGCCTTTCCCCATTCGTGATATGGAACAACATCGTGCGCTCTGGCCCTACCTCTGGTTGCTCCACTTCAAGAAATCTAGCAGAGCCTCGATCGGGGGGCAACTGCCCTCTGGATTTGAATCTCCCGGGATGATTTTCTTTTTTGGGTGGCACAGACGATCGGTCGAGAGCATGGCGCCTCGATCGAGGGATCCCTTCCTTTTCGGTATAAGTGGTAGTGGGGATAATTATTGCGGCCTGGTGGGCGCCCCTCCATGGTCCTTGGGTGGCTCACCGCTATTTAAGGAAGGCAATGATGTCCCCCAGCTGCTGGTCCCCTCGTCCGAAGTGCGGTCGGTTCAGGGAGGAGGAGCTCAACTTCGACCAGGACGTCTCGACCTCGAGGGAGCCACTTGGCGAAGGAGTCCGAAGAGAGCAGGGGCTCAGCTTTGGCCAGGGCATCTCGACCTCGAGGGAGCCACCTGGCAAAGGAGTCCGAAAAGAGCAGGGGCTCGACTTCGGCCAAGGCATCTCGACCTCGAGGGAGCCACCTGGCAAAGGAATTCGAAGAGAGCATGAGCTCAACTTCAGCTAGGGCGTCTCGACCTCGAGGGAGCCACCTGGCGAAGGAGTCCGAAGAAAGCAGGGGCTCGACTTCGGTCAGGGCGTCTCGACCTCGAGGGAGCCACCTGGCGAAGGAGTCCGGAGAGAGCAGGAGCTCGACTTCGGTCAGGACGTCTCGACCTCGAGGAAGCCACTTGGCGAAGGAGTCCGAAGAGACCAGGAGCTCGACTTCGGCCAGGACGTCTCGACCTCGAGAGAGCCACCTAGCGAAGGAGTTCGAAGAAGGACGTTCGATGTGGCATCTGACTGGTCCTGGTATGGACTCTACGCCAGTGATCCCGCCACATCACATCTCTCGACATCAGAGTTAGTGGTTAAAGAGAAAAAAAAGAAGGGGAGCAAGACGTACAAGATCTACATCTTTTAAGGTATTAAAGCAGGTCCATCTAAACATCGAGATCTTGAGCAAGGCCACAAATATCATGAACTCCATCAACAACATCTTTAAGGTGCTTGCATAGGTGGCTTCCGAGCTTGCTCAATACAACAAGAAGCCGACCATCACCTCTTTAGAGATCCAAACCTCGGTCTGCCTTGTCCTTCCTAGCGAGCCTGCCAAACATGCTATTTTTGAGGGCACCTAGGCTGTCACCAAGTTCATCGATTCTTAAATTTGTGTTCCCAAATTAGGGTTTTGAGTTGGTAGTCTCCAGGTTTTTTGTTAACTTTTTTTTTTTTCTAAAGCCTATATTTTGGGTTTGATGGGCGGCGGTGGGGAGATGGATGTAGATGTTATTGCAAATATCTTATAAGAACCGAGGGTTTTTTTTTGTTGATTTCAGATTTGAAGTTTTGTCTATGTTGCCACTATAGGAAAGTAAAGTGAGGGTGGGTGCTAGTGGAGAGGAGAATAAAAAAGGGTTCCTTTTGGAGTGAGTCAAGGAAATAAGATGTAGTGGAGGGTGACGGTAAGGGTGGGGGGTGGTGTTCCTCCGCTACCATGGATAATGAGGAGGAGACGAAGAAGGGGTAGTGGCGGTGGGGCTTAAGTAGAGGAGAAGGAGGGACAGTGATCGAGAAAATGAATTGGGAAGTCCTTTCTCTAATGGGAGGGAAGTGAGGCCAGTGAAATTAGGATTTTCCTTTCTTGCAGGAAGCTTTTTCATTTCTCTACCTTTCTAAGTTTCTCCCGATCTCTCTTTGGATTTAGTTGCTCTTTGTATTACTAGGTTGAGGGCTCAATGAAGATCTCTTAGATCACAGCAAATCATCGGCACTTATTCATAAGCAGCTGTAGATATAGCAATCAAGGAAGGGGCCAAGTGTAAGTTTAAAAAATTTTGGGATGTAAATAAAAATTTTGAATTATTGAAGGAATATTTCTGCAACTTTATGATATTTTTTTAATTTTACAATAAGAGGGTGATTTGGTAATTTGATAGTTATCATTAACTATGTTAGATCTTTATTGGATGGTTGGGTCACATTAAAATTGATGTGGCTAGATCGCTGACGTGGCACGGACAGACTGACGTGGAGCCCTAACCAGGCACCACGGTGGATTCCCACCATGAGCCCCTTTGCCGGGCCGAGCTTTCCTGGAGCAACGGGGCCGCCCGTCGAAGCCGAGCTCCGTCCTCCACCAGGTCGGTCCCCGCCAAGTCGGGACGCTTAGGTCAGAGCCGAGCACAAGCCACCATTCGAGGCGGACCCCTCGAGGTTGGGCCTCGTGGTCAGGAGTCGAGCTCAAGTCAGCCCCTCCAAGGTCGGATACGCTGGGCTAGTCGGCACCCCGTCCATCTTTGTCAGGTTGAGCTCATCTAAGGTCAAGCTTTGCTGATCTGAGTCGAGCTCAGCCCTCCACCGCCCAGCCGAGCCACCTTGAAGCGAGCCCGGCGGAGGTGGGCTCCACCTTTCCAGCTCGGTCCCCAACTTAGACAGAGACACCAACCACCAAGAGTGCGGCGCCTCCTCTCCAAGGACAATGGCGAATCTCCTGAGGACCATATAGTAGCGCTCGCCATGCCGCCATTAATGCCCACGGTCGTCGCTCACGCTAGAAAGAAAGGAAACTCACATCAAGGCACCATTCCCTCCACCGACCTGCCGTACGACTGGAAAAAAGATCCAACCGAAGGACGCGGGTCCCAAGAACAGTGGCTCGCCAACCGAAGCCCTACGGGGTTTCTAGCAAAAGGAATGTCAGAAGCAGAAGCTTCCTCGATCATCTGACAGAAAAGGCATCCCGTCTACAGCACGATACCTCGTCGCACATGCCTGACAGCATGGGGAGATCCCAAGGCAAGCCGAAGTAAAAAACCCCAGCCAGGATAAGCCAAAGGGAGGTAACAACAAAAAACAAACAAAAGCAAACACAGAAAGGGGGGGAGAGAGGCCAGACAGGGGGATTGAACCACCTCGGCCACCACCTCTCCCAGCTCACGTTTCATCTTTCATACATACTACACTCACTCTTCCTAGCGTGGAGCTCATCCAGAGGGGATTGACCAGGAGGATCTGTTCTCCTGGATCGTCACTGACTTGACCATCAGAGTGCCCCCACCGGAATCCCCAGCCCGGGTCACTGACGTTGTTTTTTGCAGGTCTTGAGACACCGGAGGCATCCCCAGCAGGCGGGCACGCGACCCCCAACACCAACAGCATCTACGGGCCACGACGATCCGGGCGGCAATAGATTGGCGCGCCAGGTAGGGTCGCTGAACAACTTTTGATTCAGTTCAGGTCTTGTTCAGACAGTTCGTCGTGAGGATGGTGACCACTCGGGTGAGGGGAGCCTCTCCCAGCCGTGCGGAAGCATCCCCTTTCCACGGGAACCCACACGGTCCGGAGACGGAGCCATCTGCCCCGGTTCAACCACCTCCGCTAGAGATCCAGCTGACCGCACTTGCCCAGCAGATGCACACTCTCACTGCAACAGTGCGCCAGCTCCAGCATCAGCATCGGTCCCTGGCTACTCACCAGCAGCCGGAGACCCCCGTGGCCCATGCCGCAACACCCCGCGATAGCCTGCGTTCCTTCCATGCGAGGCCTTCGCAGCCACGGTCAGTTACGGACCCTTGGGGTAGTCGCCAAGCCCCGATGAAGTGACAATAGGCTTGGTCCACCGACGAAGAGAGTTGCTCACCACACCTTGACCGGGGGGAATCTAAGCCCCGCCAAGGCAAAAAGGGCAAAGCCTCTCGTCGTGGGCACCATGCACCCACGTCACCTTCCCCACCCCTCTCAGCAGAGGGGTCGACGGATGAAGCCATCAGGCGCATGGTGGAGAAGCGCCTGGAGGAGCATGACCGCAAACTGGCAGAGTTGTCCCACCGGTTTGCTAACTTGCCCGGCTCCGCTAGCGAGACAGCGGGCTATGACGTCCATCCTCCATTCTCCCAGGAGATTTAAGCGGAGCCGATTCCCCGCCGGTTTCGCATGCCGCAGGTGGATCCTTATGACGGGACCACCGACCCCTTGGACCACCTAGAAAGTTACCGGGCCCTCATGAGAGTCCAGGGGGCTACTGACGCTCTCTTATGCATCATCTTTCCTACTACTCTCCGGAAGGCGGCTCGGGTATGGTTCGCCCGCCTTAAGTCGGAAAGCATCAACTCCTTTGCCCAGCTGGGGCAGAAGTTCGTGGCTCATTTTGACGCCTGTCGAAAAATGCCACGCGAGGCGGATAGCCTTTTCTTCATCAGGCTATAAGACTGCGAGCTGCTATGAGACTACGTGGCTCGCTTCAGGGCTGCCGCGCTGGAGATCTACCATTTGGAGGAGCCGGTCGCAATGCTGGCTCTAAAGCGAAGGCTCAGGACTTCTCGCCTGACCTACTCGCTTGACAAGAAGTCCCCGAAGACTTACTCCGAGCTACTCTCCCGAGCTCAGAAGTACATCCATACCGAGGAGGCGGATCGTACAAGGCGGGAGCTCGATGGGCAGCCGCTGAAGAGATCGGCACCCACCTAGGCCCCTGGGGCATGAAGGCCGGGACCGCCAGCTCAGAGCTCCCGACCTGGACCAAGGCCAAGAAGCGCTCCCATCCTTGAGGGAAATTTCACCCCCCTCCTCACCCCGAGAACAAAGATCCTCATGGAGATCGAGGGCGAGACTTATCTGAGGCGCCCAGTGCCATTGAAGCCATCCGCTAGCCATGACAAGACAAAGTACTGTCTTTCCATCGTGATCACGGCCACGACACCAAGGAATGCCGCAATCTCAAATGGGAGATCGAAGAGCTCATCAAGAGGGGCTACCTCAGAAGATATGTGGGGGGCAGATCCTAACCAGAATCTCAGGTGCTCATCGCCCTCCCACCAATCCCGACGGTCGACAATCGCCCTATCGAGAAGCCGGTGGGGATGATACACTGGGGAGCCGAGCGTGCCTCCAAGAGGGCCCGGGGGGCAGGGCATCCTGAGGATGTACTCTCCTTTATGAGGAAAGGGGGAGATGGAGAGAGAAATATAAATAATGATGCCATGGTCATCAAAATGACGATCGCAAAGCATCCTGTAAAATGCATCATGGTAGATAGTGGAAGTTCCATGGATGTGCTTTTCTATGATGCCTTCTCCAAGATGAATCTTTCCTCTATTCAGCTTAAGCCCGTACATACCCCCCTTGTTGGTTTCATAGGAGACTCCGTAAGGGTGGAGGGAGAAATCACTCTCCCAGTCACTGCCGGGACCCTACCTCGGCAGAGTACTGTCATGATGACGTTTACGGTTGTCAGGCTTCCCTTGCCATACAACGTAATTTTGGATCGACCTGTGCTCAATCTCCTCGACGCTGTCATCTCTACCAAGAGATTGCTTGTACAGTTCCTAACCCCTTGTGGTGTGGGGGAGATGAGGGGTACGCTCCAGTCGGTGCAGCATTGCTTCCAAACCCTCCCCGAGGCCCGGGTGCCCGAGGAGGGCCCCAAGCCGGACGAGCTCGACCAGAGGGTTCAGGACCCCAGGGGAGGCCCAGCTGAGTGCCTGCTTCCTTATCAGCTCGGGGCCGACCAGACGAAGACTGTGCAGATCGGGGCCCAGCTGCCCGAGGAGGAGAAGGCCCCGTTGTTGGAATTCCTGCGGGCGAATGCAGACGTGTTCGCCTGGATGGCTGCGGACATGCCAGGTATTCTCCCTGAAGTCATCACCCATAAGCTCAACGTCGATCCGAAGCATAGACCGGTTCGACAGAAGAAGAGAAGTTTTGCCCCAGAAAGGCAGGCGGCCATCAACGAGGAAGTTGAGAAACTTCTGGCCGCCGGCTTCGTCCGAGAGGTGCAACACCCGAGCTAGTTGGCCAATGTGGTGATGGTGAAGAAGAACAACGGCAAGTGAAGGATCTGTGTAAATTACACCAACCTCAATAAGGCATGCCCGAAAGGCAGCTTCCCTTTGCTGAGGATAGATCAGTTGGTGGACGCCACCTCAGGGCACAGGCTGCTCTCCTTCATGGATGCATTCTCCGGATACAATCAGATCCGGATGCACCCAGGGGATGAGGAGCACACTGCCTTCATTACTGACCGAGAGACATACTGCTACAGGATGATGCCCTTTGGCCTGAAAAATGCTGGAGCCAATACCAACGTTTGGTCAACAAGGTCTTCAAAAATTAGATTGACTGAAACGTGCAAGTGTACGTGGATGACATGCTCGTCATGAGCAAGCTGAGCTTGGACCACATCGCCGACCTCGTCGAAGCCTTTCACAACCTCCAGAAGCACCAAATGAAGCTCAATCCAGCGAAATGCGCTTTCGGGGTGGCAACTGGAAAATTCCTCGGCTTCATGGTCACCTAGAGAGGCATTGAAGCGAACCCAAAGAAGGTCCAGTCGATCCTCGACATGGAGCACCCAATATCCAAGAAGCAAGTTCAGCACCTGACGGGGAGGGTAGCAGCCTTAAGCCAGTTCATCTCGAGGTCGGCTGACCGCTCCCTCCCTTTCTTCAAGGCGTTACGCATGATGCATGACTTTACCTGGATCGAAGAGTGCAAGGTGGCCTTTGAAGAGCTGAAGGAGTTTCTAGCCTCTCCACCTCTACCATCCAGACTGGAGGGAGGGGAAGAGCTCCTACTCTACCTAGCGGTTACGCCCGGAGCCGTCAACTCAGTCCTTGTCCGTACAGATCAGGACGGATCTCAGAAGTCGATGTACTACACCAGCAAGATCCTCCGTGATGCGGAGATCAGGTATACTCGCTCCGAGAAACTCATTTTTTGACTAATCATGTCTGCTAAACTCCTCAGGCCCTACTTCCAAGTGCATCCCATTGCGGTTGTCATCGATCAGCCACTGAGGACCATATTAGGCCACCTCGAGATCTCGGGAGACTGGCCAAATGGTCCCTGACGCTGAGCGAGTTTGACATCGCATATCGACTGAGGTCATCGCAGAAGGCACTGGTCCTGGCCGACTTCATGGTCGAATGTACAGGGCCTTCCGAGGAGCCAAAGCGGATGGTCTCGAAGAGCCAAGCTGAGCCCGGACCATGGGAGGACCCTTGGATCCTCCACGTAGACGGTGCCTCCAATTCTTACGGGAGCGGAGCGGGCCTCATCCTTGCAAATTCCGATGGAGTGGTGACGGAATGCGCCCTTCGCTTCAAGTTCGCAGCTACGAACAACCAGGTGGAGTATGAAGCGCTCCTCGCGGGCCTAAAAGTGTCCCTCGAGCTGGGAGTGCAGAGCCTGAAAGTTTTCACCGACTCCCAACTGGTTACCGGGCAAGTCTCCGGAGAGTACGAGGCCCGAGATCCCTAGATGGTGAAATACCTGGAGAAGGTTCAGTCGAGCACGGCAAACTTTCGTTACTTCTGCATTTTCCACATCCCTCGTGGAGAAAACACTCGTGCGGATGCGCTGTCGAGGCTCGCAACCTTACCGGACTCATCCCTGGGGCGTGCTTACGTCAAGTATCTCGAGAGCCCAAGCTACGAGAGCCAAGAGGAGGTGCAACAAGTAGCCTATAAGCCGAGCTGGATGGACAAGTACATCCAATACCTCCAGGACGGCCTCCTACCAGAGGACCGCAAAGAAATCGGCCTCATCAGAAGGAAGGCCACCCATTTTGTTTTAATGGATGGTTACCACTATCGCCGATCTTACTCCTACCTACTCCTAAAGTGCCTCAGGCCCATGGAGGTAGCCTTCGTGCTCCGGGAGATACACGAGGGCCTCTGTGGGAATCATGTAGGAGGGAGGACTCTGGCGTACAAGACCCTTTGCCAGGGATACTTCTGGGAGACGATGAGGGAAGATGCCGCCGACTTCGTCAAAAAGTGTGATAAATGCCAACGCCATTCCCACATACAGCATCTACCAGCTGCACCGATCTCATAATTATCATCCCCCTGGCCCTTTGCACAATGGGGGATGGACATTCTGGGACCATTCCCCACCGCGCCTTGGCAGCGCAAGTTCCTGCTAGTGGTGATCGACTACTTCACCAAGTGGGTCGAGATGGAGCCGCTAGCTCGAATTACAGAAGCCAATGTTCGACAATTCTTTTGGAAGTCTATCATCTGCCACTTCGAACTTCCCAATTGTGTCATCACCGACAATGAGCGACACTTCGACAGTCGAGAGTTCAAAGGATTCTGTGCCGAGCACGGGATCCAACACCGCTTCACCTCGGTTGCTCATTCCCAGACGAATGGTGAAGCCGAGGTCACTAACCGGACATCCTTCAAGGACTTCGCACCAGGCTAGACCAGGCGAAGGGCAGATGGGCAGAAGAACTTCCAAGCATCTTATGGGCCTACCACACAACGCCTAGAGCAGCAATGGGTGAAACACCCTTCAACCTCATCTTCAGAGCTGAAGCAGTGATCCCGATTGAGCTCGGCGTGCCCATGCTTCGGGTGCAGCGGTACGACGAGACACAAAACTTGGCACACCTCCTGCTCAACCTAGACCTCCTCGAAGAAACAAGAGACAAAGCCTGGCTTCGGATGGCAGCATACCGACAACGGGTCGCCCGATATTACAATGCGCGGGTGAAGCTGAAGACTTTCCAACCTAGCGACCTGGTACTGCGTCGGACCGAGGCGTCTCAACCCCGGGAGTGCGGCAAGCTCTCACCGAACTGGGAAGGCTCCTATAAAGTGGCCGAGGCGCTCTCACATGAGGCCTACTATCTCGAGGACCTGGATGGTGCCAGATTTCCCCGAACGTGGAATGCTTGTAATTTGAGGAGATACTATCAGTAATGTAAGTTTTTTCTCCATTAGAAATAAAGACTTTCCTCTGCACAATGATTTATTTGACTCATAGGAATGTCACAGCCTCGAGCCTAGCTCCTCGGCATCCAAGCCCGGAGAAAAGTCCTCCGGCACAAAGACCTGAGAAGCCCTCAGGCACTCAAGCCTCGAGCCCAGCTCCTCAGCATCCAAGCCCGGAGAAAAGTCCTCGGCACAAAGACCTAAGAAACCCTCAGGCACTCAAGCCTCGAGCCCAGCTCCTTGGCATCCAAGCCCGGAGAAAAGTCCTCCAGCACAAAGACCTGAGAAGCCCTCAGGCACTCAAGTCTCGAGCCCAGTTCCTCGGCATCCAAGCCCGGAGAAGAGTACTCCGGCACAAAGATGTGAGAAGCCCTCAAGCCCTCAAGCCTTGAGCCTAGCTCCTCGGCATTCAAGCCCAGAGAAGAGTCCTCCGGTACAAAGACCTGAGAAGCCCTCAGGCACTCAAGCCTCGAGCCTAGCTCCTCGGCATCCAAGCCCGGAGAAAAGTCCTCCGGCACAAAGACCTGAGAAGCCCTCAGGCAGTCAAGTCTCGAGCCCAGCTCCTTGGCATCCAAGCCCGGAGAAAATTCCTCCGGCATAATGACTTGAGAAGCCCTTAGGCACTCAAGCCTCGAGCCCAGCTCCTCGGCATCCAATCCCGGAGAAAAGTCCTCCGGCACAAAGACCTGAGAAGTCCTCAAGCACTCAAGCCTCGAGCCTAGCCCCTCGGCGTCCAAGCCCGGAGAAGAGTCCTTCGGCACAAAGACCTGAGAAGCCCTCAGGCATTCAAGCCCTGAGCCATGTCCTCAGGCCATCCAAGTCTCAGAGCCTAGCTCTCCGGCCAGCACGTCTCCGAGCCCAGCTCCAAGGCATCCAAGCTCCTGAGCCATGCCCTCAGGCCATCTAAGTTTGGGGACCAGCTCTCCGGCCAGCATGTCTCCGAGCCCAGCTTCAAGGCATCCAAGTTCCTGAGCCATGCCCTCAAGCCATTCACATCCTGGAGCCTAGCTCTCCGGCCAGCACGTCTCCGAGCCCAGCTCCAAGGCGTCCAAGTTCCTGAGCCATGTCCTCAGGCCATCCACATCCGGAGACCAGCTCTCCGGCCAGCATGTCTCCGAGCCCAGCTCCAAGGCATCCAAGCTCCTGAGCCATGCCCTGAGGCATCCAAGTCCCGGAGACCAGCTCTCTGGCCAGCACATCTCCGAGACCAGCTCCAAGGCGTCCAAGCTCCTAAGCCATGCTCTCAGGCCAATCAAGTCCCGGAGACCAGCTCTCCGGCCAGCACATCTCCGAGCCCAGCTCCAAGGCATCTAAGCTCCTGAGCCATGCCCTCAGGCCATCCAAGTCCTAGGGACCAGCTCTTCGGCCAACACGTCTCTGAGCCCAGCTCCAAGGCATCCAAGTTCCTGAGCCATGTCCTCAGGCCATCCACGTCCCGAAGACCAGCTCTCCGGCCAGCACGTCTCCGAGCACAGCTCCAAGGCATCCAAGTTCCTGAGCCATGTCCTCAGGCCATCCACATCCCGGAGACCAGCTCTTCAGCCAGCACGTCTCCGAGCCCAGCTCCAAGGTGTCCAAAATCCTGAGCCATGCCCTCAGGCCATCCAAGTCCCAGAGACCAGCTCTCCGGCCAGTACATCTCCGAGCCCAGCTCCAAGGCGTCTAAGCTCCTGAGCCATGCCCTAAGTCCATCCAAGTCCCAAAGACCAGCTCTCCGGCCAGCACGTCTCCGAGCCCAGCTCCAAGGCGTCCAAGTTCCTGAGCCATGCCCTCAGGCCATCCACGTCCCAGAGCCTAGCTCTCCGGCCAGCACATCTCCGAGCCCAGCTTCAAGGCATCCAAGTTCCTGAGCCATGTCCTTAGGCCATCCACATCTCGGAGACCAGCTCTCAGGCTAGCATGTCTCCGAGCCCAGCTCCAAGGTGTCCAAGTTCCTGAGCCATGTCCTCAGGCCATCCACATCTCGGAGACCAGCTCTCCGGCCAGCATGTATCTGAGCCCAGCTCCAAGGCGTCCAAGCTCCTGAGCCATGTCCTTAGGCCATCCAAGTCCTGGGGACTAGCTCTCTGGCCAGCACGTCTCCGAGCCTAGCTCCAAGACGACAACTCCTGAGCCTTGTCCTCAGGCCATCCACGTCCCGGAGACCAGCTCTCCGGCCAGCACGTCTCTGAGCCCAGCTCCAGGGCATCCAAACTCCTGAGCCATGCTCTCAAAATAATCAAGTCCTGGAGACCAGCTCTCCGGCCAGCACATCTCCGAGCCCAGCTCCAAGGCGTCCAAACTCCTGAGCCATGCTCTCAAGCCAACCAAGTCCCGAGGACCGGTTCTCCGACTGGCACGTCTCCGAGCCCAGCTCCGAGACATCCAAGTTCCTGAGCCCGACCTCCGAAGATCAAGCCCCGAGCCTGGCTCCAAGGCATCCAAGGTCTGAGAGGCCCTCAGGCACTCCAATCTGAAGGCAACCTTCTCCGGCGTCGGAGTTTTGAGCCCAACGCCGAGATGGTGAAGCTTAAGTCCAAATAAAACTCAACTCTCCTCCCTGACCTCCTTGCACTGAAAGAGAAAGAAAAGAGAGGAAAAGATGGGAAGAGAGAAGACATCCACACCACAGGAGAGATAAGAAGCCGTACTGGTTGAAATATTTTTCATTACTTGAAGTAAAAATACTTTATAGTATCTCCCGGGCCCTGACAAGCCAGGTAGCCTGGTCCAAAAAAAGAAAAGAAGGAAAAGGAAAAACTCATACAAGAAGTCCTATCCTACGGGGCCGGCTCCTTCCCTGAACGGTGTTCGGCCGGGACTTCTCCTTCTTCCATCTCCGTCAGAGGGGCAGGTTCAGTAGCTGCCGTCGAAGGGACAGGCTTAGCTACCTTCGCCTGCGGCATTGGTTCGGCCGCCACCATAGCTAAGGTCGGCTCACCTGTTTCCGGGGCCACCAGTGGGAGAGATCCGGCCGGAGCGGCTCCTTGACCTGCTGCAGCCATCGCCGGGACCGGAGCCTTCTTGTCGAGGGCCCAAAGCACAGCCAGTCGCTCCTGAGAGACAATTCCCCGTAGCTAGGTGCGGCAGTAGGTGAACCCCTTGGCGAAGGAATCCGTTGCCGCCTTCTTAAAATCCTTTATGTACTCGGGGAGGCCTTGAAAGCGGCCACCGCGTCGGCAGCCTCCTTCCTCACGGCCTCCTCCCGCTGCCTCGCTTCCTCCAGCTGCTTCCTGGTATGCTCAATCTACCGGATCGCCACCGCCGTCGCCTTCTCGGCGGTCTCTGCGGAGCGACTGGCGGCGGTGGTCTTCTCCTCAGCCTCCGCGACCCTCTTCTCCGCGGCCGCCACCCTCTTCTCGGCAGAGGTGGCACGGTCCCTCGCCGCCTCCACCTTGGTCCAGAGCTCTTTTAGCCGGGTCCTCTTTGATTCGAGCTCTCCCTCGAGCACCTTCTTGGCCCGGGTAGCATCGGCGACCTCGGTTTGGAGGTTCTTAACCCTCAGGTTAGCCTCCCGGGTCTCCTCGTCTTTCCGACCCACTTCAGTCTTCAGGGACTCGAGCTCCGCCTGTCGCTCCTTGTCCCTCTTGGCCCAATTGCGACAGTAATCTCTAATGAGGATCAGCTCTCTACCTTGCTGCATCAAAGGAAGCATGTTAGCTACAGTACTGAGAAAGGTCGGAAGATGTCAAGACAAGAGAAGAAGGACTTACGCATACAAATTGGTGAAGGATGAGCTGACGATGTCGCCCAGGAGTCGCCCGCTCCCTTCTCGCCTGTTGCAGGACTAGATCGAGAAGTCCATCATCCGCTCGGCGAGGCTTGGGTCCTTCATCAATGAGATATTGGGCCCCAGTCGGAAAGGGACTCGGTGGTAGTCCCTATCCTGCTTTCCTGCCGGCTCAGGTCCCTCGACGGTAGGAGGCGCCTTCAGTGCCAGCTGCGAGCTCGGCGTCACTTCGGACTGCACTTGGGGCACCGGCCCTGCTTTTTTCAACCCCCCATCCTCCTCGACGTCGATGACCTCCGGAGGGGGGGCTTCTACTCTGGTGGCAGCAGCGACCGACTTGGCGCAGACGACCACCTCGGGCTCGGGTGCCGGGGCCGGATCGTGCTGCCCTGAAGGCTCGTGGACGAACTCGGCCGCCCTCTTCCACCTTCGCTCTAGAATGGGTGCGTCTGGCCCAGCCTGCACCGACCTCGCACCATCTTCGGCATGAACCCTCTTCGGAGCGGGCTCGCCGGCCTCGGCTGCCTGCTCTCGCTCCTCGGAGAACGAGAGTAGCTTGTCCATGAAGAATTTCATCTCTGCATAGGAGAAGAGATGGTCAATCCAAAGCAAAAAAAAAGAGAAAAAGAGAGAGAAGAAAAAATGATGAAGAAAGAAAATAAAAAGGGGGGTGGCCAAGTCGAACTCACCCGACTCCTGTGTCGAGCTGACCCCGGCCTCGCAAAGATTCTGCTCCGACAGCAAGACCTCAAGTGAGGGGATCTCGGTCGATCTGAGCAGCTTGTACAGGTCGAGGTCGGCTGCTTCGATGGAGGAGTTCCTATTTGGAGACCGATCTGGGTCGCTCCAAATCCGATCGATCCCCTCGATCGAAGCAAAGAGATACCTACTCTTCCATCCCTTGATGGAAGAGGGAAGCTCAAACCTAATGCCCCGAGGGTGGGAAGAAATGGACCACTGCCCCTCCTCGGTGGGATGGCGTTTCAGGGTGAAAAAGACCCTGAATAGGGAAAATGGGCAACAATCCCGTGGAAATGACACAGGACGATGAAGCAGAAGATCATCTTGATAGCATTGGGGACCAACTGGGTAGGGACAAGTCGGTAGTTGGTCAGGAAGGAAAGGAAGAAAGGATGGACAGGAAATCGAAGACCCCGACGAAGGCCTCCTCATAAAAAGTGATCCGCCTAGGATCGCTAGATGTGACCCGCTCCCCCGGGCGAGGAACGGAAAGATGAATGGACTCGGGAATGCTGTAAGCATCTCGGATGGCCACAAGATCCTCGGCGGTGATCACCGAAGCAATCCCACCAGGACCTGTCGACCGAGAAGGTTCGGGTTCGGGGATAGGAGCAGGAGCAGGAGCGGGAAGAAGAGCCAAGCAAGGTGGAGGAGAAGACCCAGGTTCCCTAATGGCTACCGGGCCATGGAAAGGTCTCCTACTGAATTCGTACCTTGCTGCCTCCATCTCCTCGTCGAAGGAAGAAGGAGTCCTCGGCTGGGAAGGTCCACCCTCAGCTTGGCAGGAAGGACAGAAGTTCGGACCGAAGCGATCCATAGAAGAGGAAGAAGATGGTGAAGGAAGACCTACGACGACCCCTAGTCAACGAGAAGGGAGAAAAAGAGGGAGCTAGCCTGCTAAGATCCTAAGAAGATGATGACGGTCGGAGAAGAAGAAGAAGACTGTTGTACGATGCCGAGCACGAAGGATTTGAAAGAAAGTAAGTTTCGAAAGACTTACCCATCCTTTCGAAGCAGCCTATGCCCGATTGTACCATTACAGCTTCCCTAAGAGACTTGCCACGTGTCGCTGATCAACAGGGCCAGTGCCCCCAATCAGACCGTGGTCGCTCTGACTTCCATGCCCGCCACAACTGCTCCCTAGATATGGCCGCATGGCAGCCCTGCACAGGTTTAAAGGACCGCCAAGTGAGGCGCCACCGATATTGGTCATTATTGCACCAGATTTCTCTACCTTTCCATGTCAGCTCTGCAATTACTCCCTTCGTCCCGAGCGCCACGCACCAATGGACCTCGGGAGTGGGGGGCAAATGATGTGGCTAGATCGCTGACATGGCACGGACAGACTGACATGGAGCCCTCACCGGGTGCCACGGTGGATTCCCACCATGAGCCCCTTCGTCGGGCCGAGCTCCCCTGGAGCAACGGGGCCGCCCGCTGAAGCCGAGCTTCGTCCTCCACCAGGTCGGTCCCCGCCAAGTCAGGATGCCTAGGCCGGAGCCGAGCACAAGCCACCATTCGAGGCGGACCCCTCAAGGTCGGGCCCCGTAGTCAGGAGTCGAGCTCAAGTCTCTTTCGCCACGAGGAGCCCCTCCGAGGTCAGATACCCTAGGCTGGTCGGCACCCCGTCCATCTTCGTCAGGTTGAGCTCGTCTAAGGTTGAGCTCTGCTGATCTGGAGTCGAGCTCAGCCCTCCACCGCCCAACCGAGCCACCTTGAAGCGAGCCCGGCGGAAGCGGGCTCCACCATTCTAGCTCGGTCCCCAACTTAGATAGAGACACCAACCATCAAGAGTGCGGCGCCTCCTCTCCAAGGACAACGGTGAATTTTCCGAGGGCCGTACATCAGCGCCCACCATGCTGCCATTAATGCCCAGGTCGTCGGTCACACCAGAAAGAAAGGAAACTCACATCAAGGCGCCATTCCCTCCACTAACCTGCCGTACGACCAAAAAAAATATCCAACCGGAGGGCACGGGTCCCGAGAATGGTGGCCCGCCAACCGAGGCCCTGCCAGGTTTCCAGCAGAAGGAATGTCAGAAGCAGAAGCTTCCCCGATCATCTGACAGAAAAGGCATCCCGTCTACGGCACGATACCTCGTCGCACACACCTGACAGCATGGGGAGATCCCAAGGCAAGCCAAAGTAAAAAACCCCAGCCAGGGTAAGCCAAAGGGAGGTAACAACAAAAAACAAACAAAAGCAAACACAGAAAGGGGGGGAGAGAGGCCAGACAGGGGGATTTAACCACCTCGGCCACCACCTCTCCCAGCTCACTTTTCATCTTTCATACATACTGTTGACCCCTAAAGTGATTTTGATGATAACAAAACATTGGAGCATACATTTGGTTATCTAACAATTCTTCAAATGATTGACAAGTTTTTGTAGGATAACTACATTGACACACTTTCTAATCCCTACAATCTTTATTGCTTTGTGTTGAGTTGTAAAGTGTTTAGAATCTTGTAAAGAAGAACTCTACAAAAATTTTCTACTTAAATCAAGATAAAGGGTTACTTCTAGTTGTTTTCAAGCTTCAATTTTTCTTAATTTTATTGTAAGAAGACCTTGAAGATGTCTTTAAAGCTTGGCATAAGAGGTTCTGGAAGATTGAATTTGATATGGCTGAAGAACAAATGTCGAGCCGACTGGATGGAGGAACCAGTCGACTCGGGCACTAGCACAGGAAAGAAGTTCTCTAGCACACAGATCCAGCCGACTGGCATCAAGGCCCAGCCGACTCGTCCAGAACATGGTTGAGAACGTTCTGAGATTCTCAGGGATCCGAGCCAACTGCATTTTTGCCTAGCCGACTTGTCCAGAACTTGGTTGAGAATGCTCTGAGAGCTTCTGAGATCCGAGCCGACTGGAATTCAGTCTAGCCGACTCATCCAGAGTGACCCATTTTCTCAACTGTGGAACCCAACCGACTGGCGTTTAGCCCAGCCGACCCAAACTTGATCCGAGCCGACTCGAAGATTGTCCGAGCTGACTGGAATGACGGGGTCACCTCCAACGGCTAGTTCCAGTTTTCAGTTTTTGAATTCCAAAAGTGCTTTAACGGTAACCTGTCACCTCCCAACGGTCTACAATGTTCAAAATCAAGGGAAGGCAGTTGAAGTATCTATAAATAAGGTATGAGAACATCTTTGGAGAGACTAATGAGTTAATGGACATTTATTGAACACTTATTGAAGTTAGAAGAGAGAGAGCACTTGAGCTTTAAAGTCAGCTTTCAAGCCTTCACCAACTCTTACTAGAAGCTTGAAACACCTTTTGAGGAAAGCAAGGAAGCCATTGAAGAGCATTCAATTGAGCTTCACTCGAGCTGTATCGGCAACCACCAGACAATAGAGTTTGTCATTTTTTGTTGCTTATTTATTCTATTCTTAGAATATTTGGGTTATTTGTGAGCCCGGTTATAAAAATCAAATAGGTTTCTTTGGTGAGCCTTTTGAAAACTAAAGTATAGAGATTCTAGGTGAGCATATAAAAACCTAGTGTGGGTTTCTTTGGTGAGCCCGGTTTAAAAACCAAAGTGTAGAGGTTGGGATTGTGAGCCTGTAAAACAATCCGACTGTATTCCGATTTGGGAGATATAGTGGAAATCCCGAGTAGTGAACTTGGATAGTGGACGTAGGAGCTGGGTTGCTCCGAACCACTATAAACCTGCATTGTTTGTGTTATGCTTGATTTACCTTTTGCTTCTGCATTTATTCTCTGACTAACACAGCACCTAACCACTAAAATGAATTACTTGTGCACATACTTGCAAAAATTTTATAATTCCCAATTCACCCCCCTCTTGGAAAAGCCACCTGGGCAACACATACTACACTCACTCTTCCTAGCGTGGAGCTCATCCAGAGGGGCTCGACCAGGAGGATCTGTTTTCCTGGATCGTCACTGACTTGACCGTCGGAGCTCCCCCACCGGAATCCCCGGCCCGGGTCATCGACGTTGTTTTTTGCAGGTCCCGAGGCACCGGAGGCATCCCTGGCAGGCAGGCACGCGACCCCCAATACCACCAGCAGCTACGGGTCACGACGATCCGGCGACAGCAATAATAAAAATATAATTGTTAGGATCTAATTAAAAAATAAAATTTTAAAAAATAAGTACAAATCATGAAAAGTCAAAGGGGTATCACCATAATTTATCTTTTTTTTTAAAAAAAATTGAAAGTTTGTAATGTACCGCTAAGACGATAGCCTAGTTGGTAGAGGCCTTGCCTCACTATCAACCGATCGTGGATTCGAAGCATGATCCCAATGGTAACTTGATTAAATCCAGAAATTTTTCTGGGATCCACGATCGCTGATATGAGTGAGAGATCAGGTTCTCTCTTTGTCTCCGTTTTACTAGTCGACGTCTTAGTGGTATCAAGTTGACATACTCACCTTTAGATGGGAAAAAAACTGCACAAATCCAAGCATCTTGCATCGAACATTACCTGGTGGGTAGAGACATGTGGGGATAGCTACACCAGGATTTATCTCTCCTATCCCTTTTCGTTTTATTAAAAAAAAAAACTTGAGATGTTTTATTTTATTTTATTTTATTTTCAAAGTGTCAACATGAGAGAGAAAAAGAGCATGTCTTCCTCGAAAAATTATTGCGGCATGCGCCACGCGATCGTGCACACATCAATTACAAGTTGTTGATTTTTGTGATGATGCGCTAAGATATGCACTTGATTAATTAATGAGGCTCGCAATAAAAACCATGAGCTTTGATCGGCTGCATTGAGGAACGTATTTTAGTCAATAATTTCTCATTTTTCCCCTCGTCAAGACACATATTATGTTATAGCTCTGCTCAAGAATTAATTTATATTATAGATACATAGCAAGTCTCTTCACGCCGCCCATTTTGTAATCATCAATGAGACACACCTCTCCCTTTCGCTAGTCTCATACTTGCACATGCCAATTAAAATTATATATAAAATTTCAGTATATGCTAAGTTCCAAAGAGCCAGCTATTAGGTTAGGTGTATTTGGTCATGGTCAAGTACCCAATATATATCCGACCCGAATTGAAAATCTTGTTTCTCATAAACATAATAAAATTTCCGATCCAGATTTGTGGTTATCATCAAAATTCGTGTTATTGAAATGATAATGAACAAGTAGCCGTCAGTCTTTTAATGGAATGGATTCTTCATGATAATATTTACATTTTCTAGAATTTTTAAGATATTATTAGATAACGATGGGATTAATTTTCATATTCGAGTTATTCTTAGTCCAATTCCACCGAAGAAACCTCGATCCAATCTGAATTCTGACGTGAATGGATGATGGAAATTAACGCATTAAATACGACATTGTTTCTGGTTATCAGGACCGATAACGGTCACTGTTAACTGCCTTCCTTCTTTCCCATAAAAATTTCTGCAGATTTAAGATGTGAAATAATTAACGGTCATTATTTTGTATATAGAGATATCGTATCGAATCCGTTATTTGGGGATATCAGCGTTACCGAAACCTTAACCTACACACATTAAATAATTAAATTTTACCAGCTGGAAGCATTTCATCAAGATTCTAATATGGTTCAGAAGTAGGGACGGATGAGCTGTTGAGCAATATAAATTTGTTAAGAATTGATGGTGATGGTTACGTTATCCTTCTCATGATATCGCATGCATGTTGGTAGACTTTGTAGCATGCATGAAGGCTCGAGGAATATCTCTTGGCACGGTCTTGGATCGTTATGTTAATTTGCTTCTCTCACATCATGCAGTGGCTTTCACGTGTGAATTTCGACTTTGATTTATTTATTTATTTATTTATTTTGGGGGGGGGGGGGTGCAGACTTTGAATCTTTAAAAAATAATATTGTTACTGAAATTTTAATTAATTTCATTTGAATCCAAACATGAGTCTCCATTCCGAACGTGTCAGTTGCATTTAAAAGTACAAAAATGGCTTCGCATTATTTCTTGTTGAAGTCTTTTCTAAGCTTCATTGCAGTTTCTTTTGGAAGCTTACGAAACGAAGAGCAATACAGATGTTCCAAAAAAAAAAAAAAAAATGCCGTTACAAAATGCCATTGTAGTAACGTTGCATGGAAGCTAATTGTCGTGATGGGCTGGTTGGATGGATCAACGAAAGGGCAGGTCCATATGTTAACAAGCTGAAGATATAATATTCGATCGATTCATCTTTAGAGTATATTAATTTGATTGGCTTATAAAATCTGACTGATTTATAAAATCTGATCGACTTATAAAATCTAACATAAGATCGGAAGAATAAAACAATGATCAGGTTCGCCGACCAATTCAAGAAAAATAAAGATAGCAAAAAAGGAGGTAGTTATAACAAACACCAATTAGTTTCAACGAAACAACATCGAAACTAACCGTAAGAGACTTTTACTGACTAACTTCTGTTAAAGCAAATATCTATAAATATCGGTAAGATGGGACCTTCGGAGATAAGTAAAAAAATTGAGTAAAGTATTTCTAATCCAGCTCAGCTTCTCTAAAGATTCTATATCTATTGTTCAAATACTTGTTGACTTAAGTATCAGAGTGTCCCCTATCAAAAATCCGTCAATGAATGAGATTTATTTTGCAGGAGCTTGGAAAGATCGGCCAACAAATCTGGTGCAAGAAAATCTTCTAGGTTTAACAACAACAATGATTAAGAATAAGAAGCTAGCTTTAGTAAGTGCATTCCACTGATGCACTGTGTAAACATGCTAGGAAATTGGTGTCATATGCTCATATTGTGTTTTTGTAAAATGTCTAACAACTAATAAATATGATGGTGGGTGGAATATTAATTTGTTAAAATTACTAAAACAAATGGCTGGTAAAACTTGATTGGGTTATAAAATTTAAATTATCCTGCTTCGTAAAGGAGAGAGAAATAAATGATGAAACCTATAGCTAAATTCGGTAAAGTAAATGAGCTCTTATTTGGTTAATTGCCAATCATCCATATTGAACGTCCACTTGACATTATATTATTATAGGAATATTATTGTACTACATAACAAGCTTTATTTATATATTTCTATATAACATAATATAGTACTATAATAGATAAATTTTGTTTTGAAATAGCAATTTTCGCACTCTCAATTACTTTGGCTCAACCTATGATCAGAATTGGTTGTACTTCAAATTATTGAATAGTTACAAATATATATACATGGATGTTCAATTACACAAAATTAAACAATTATTGGATTAAGCCGGTTGAAATAATCTGAAAAATGGCAGGTTCGACTACATGTAACCACATATAATTGGAAGTACAAGATAGAGAGAATTAATTATCTCCCCCCCCCCCCCCCCCCACACACATATATATATTAAAGTCGTACGCATTGTCGGATCATTTCTATCATGGAGATTGGGGGGCGGGATGGTCCCATTCGTTATCTGGGAGTCCCAATTTCTGGAGCTCGACTCAGCAGGACGGACTCTCATGTTATACTACAAGCGATGCAGGACAGGGTTGAAGGCTGGCAGGGCAGGGTATTATGGGC
Organism: Areca catechu; assembly: GCA_021397845.1. NCBI lineage: Eukaryota > Viridiplantae > Streptophyta > Magnoliopsida > Arecales > Arecaceae > Areca > Areca catechu. The sequence goes on along the minus strand of CM038052.1, from coordinate 19,187,456 downwards.
AATGGGTCGACTTACTCTCATCAGGTCGGTGCTCACCTCCCTACCTATCTACCTGTTGGTCAATGCTGTGATTCCCAGGATGATGGTGGACAAGGTGGAGTAGATCCTTTGGACTTTCCTTTGGCGGTCCAGTGCTGCTCCCAAGGGTATTAACCTCTTGGGTTGGCAGTCGGTGTGCCAGCTTGTGCGAGATGGTGGACTGGGCATCCATTCTCTTGTAGTTACGAGTGAGGCGTTGTTGGCTCGGCATGCTACTAGACTATTTTTAGATCTTGATAGTCTGTGGGCTTCCTTTATGCGAGCCATATATGATGTCCATTCTCTGGGGAGAACTGACTTCTCTTCGCCCTCCAGAGGCTCCGCTATCTAGAGAGAGATCAAGAGGAGGACTACGAATGTCATTGACCATATCAGATGGACGGTGGAGGATGGCAGATCGATCGGAGTCTGTTCAGATGTCTGGATTTTTGATATTTCTCTGGATAGATGGCCACCTTTTTCTCCCCTTCCATGATGGTCAGTGATTTTATTATCGTAGGGGTCTAGATATGGGATTATACTCTGTTATCTATCTACTTTGAAGAACCCATGATAGAAAGAATCCTTTCCATTCCCCTTCCGGTGATGCCTTGCCACGATATGAGAGTTCGGGGAACTTCGTCTTCTTTCGCTGCTCCTCTGTTGGATCTTTATTCTATTTACTGCCCGGTTCAGCAGAGGGGAGTCCAGGCAGCATGGATATAGACCCTTCCTGTGCACCCTCGTGTGCGTCTCTTCATCTGGAAGGTGGCTTAGAGGAGATTACCCACCAGATCCTTCCTGAGCTCTCACGGCTTGCACCTCCCCCCTTCCTGTCCATTTTATGCTGCTCCTAAGGAGACCGTCGCCCACACCCTGTTACTTTGTTTGAGTGCCTGGCAGGTTTGGACCCTCACGGGTTATAGATCCCTCATCTATATGGGCGAGGATGTGGTTGATTCTTTCCTACGGGCCCTTCGCTCCCCTCATGCTACTACATTCCGGGGTTTTATGGCTTATATGACTTACCACCTTTGAATCACCCAGAATGCTATAATCTTCGGGTCCGATACTTGCTCTTCTAGATTTATTGTGGTGAGGGCTAGGGCCTAGGATATGGAGTATCGAAGCATGATGGTACATTCGTCGGTGAACTGAGGTTCCGGTACTGCTCTTCGAGTGCAGCATCGAGTTCTTGTCTCCTGGGAGCCCCCACCTCCGACCTATGCTACTATTAATTTTGATGGGAGTGTTAGAGGGCACAATGCTGGGACAGGCTTTATTATTCAGGCCTCGGGGATTGGCTTCCTAGCTGCGGGGGGCACCCATCTCCTGGAGCAGACTGTTCCTTCAGCAGAGCTTCACGGAGCATGGACTGGTATTAGATATGCCAGGACGATCCTCCACTTGGATCGCCTTATTATAGAAGGTGATTCCTCGACTGTCATATCCTGGATCCAGAGCGCCCTTAGAGCGACTCCTACTATGCCTCTCTTGCGAGACATCGCTCTGCTGCTTCAGGGATGCTCGGGACTTATTGTACGTCATATTTATCGGGAAGCCAACTCGGCAGCGGATTGGGTGGCTTCCTTCATCGCGCATCACTCTGGATATTCTGTCTGTTCCTCTCCTTCTGATATACCTGTACAGTTTAGAGATATTTTGTTAGCTGATACTCTGGGCTGTATCCGTTCCAGCATAATTTTCTAATATATCTATTTAGTCCATCAAAAAAAAAAAAAAAAGCAGGTGAAAATTGAGATTCTTTACATCTAAGCATCTCCCTAGGATTTTTACATCTATAATAATATCTAAACCAAATTTGTTCATGATCTCTCCTATGATAAATCGATCATGAAATGGGGAGCGAGATTCTTCATCCGTGCGAGCTCGTGGTCAGCTATAGCTACTACTGGCGAAGCCAAGAAACTAAAGCTCTTATTCCACCGTTGTTTTTCCGATCGATAGCCTCTGCAACCTCGCAACGTTCCTTTGCTCTTTCAACCCTTTTCGGCCCGCCAGGTTCTTCATGGCCCAGGGCTTGGCCTGTGGCCCTTCCCTCTATCCTTTCTGGCCTACCGTCTCTTCTCTCTCTTTCTCTCGTATTTTGAGAGCTTCGCATCATTTCTTTCTTTCGTTTTTCAAATTTTTGTCTGATACGTACGTGCATGCATGTAGTATTTTGACATCTCTCCACGGCACCACCTTTCGTATTTTGAGAGCTTCGCATCATTTCTTCTTTCTTTCGTGCTTCAAATTTTTGTCTTTGTACGTACGTACGTGCATGTAGTGTTTTGACAATCTCCACATGCGACAAAGGAGAAGTGCCCACCGAAACAATAAAAGAGAGAGAAAATAAACACAAGCCCTTCGCGGAAGCGGCCGAGGAGAACCCCTGCAATGGCCTCCCATTGCTCTCGGCACGCCACAAGAAAATACGCAGGTGAGGTATATATCTGCGCTCCACCAGGGGAATCTCGATCAGCAGCCGTACCGCACTCTTATTAGCACCCATTCAAAGGGAATTCAGCAACTAGCTTGCAAAGAATTAATCAATCCATCATGTGAATTGACATCACTTCTAACCCCAATAAACAAGTCATAATATACGAACTTTGGACAAAAACCCAGATCACAGGGTGATGGGGACATTCGGCCCCCAAGTCAAGGGTCCAACGCGTTTAAGCGAGCTCGAGGATGAGGCGGTTGGGACTTTTAATCGCATTCCCTTTTTTTGGGGTACTGCGTCACGACGCGGTTATGCTCGGAGACAGATGAGATCCAGCTATGCGAGAAAGAAAGAGTTAGTAATGGACCAGTCAGTAGACAGTGGTGGTTGGGTTGCGGAGATCTGGCCAGCGCGCGTCCCCATCTCTCCACGTCCCCGCTGCTTCCTCCCCGTCCCCACCCTCGTATCCGCGAAGCTGCCTTCGGATCTAGGAGTAAGTGCCCACAAGAGTACGAACTGTGTTTTATCTCGACCCGATACCTCTCCTGGCTCCTGCCCTGAAGTAGTCGGATCGGCCTCTCCGTCACTCCCTGCTGCTTGGTATATATGATGTGGAATGCACCGTGATTCGGGCATGCCCGAATGATAACCAAGTCGATCGAGTTCCGGCAAGCTAGATCTCGGTTTGATTAAATTTGAAATAAAAAGTCATATATTAAAATTTCCTTTTATAATATAATTTAAAGATTAACAAAAAAAAAAAAAAAAAACTAGCAAGCATGCTTCGTACAAAAATTTAAATTTAGTTTAAAATTAAATAAACATAATTTGATTCAATTATAGAACATGCTGACGTAGGGCTAGCTAGATCTAGCACGCTCAAACTTGATTAGCTCGTTCAAGCTCCTTCGCCACCCTTCAAACTTTCTAGAGACAGGCAAAAAAAGATATGTGAACCCATGCCTTCGAACCCACAGGAAAAAAGATACCGAGGAAAAGAAAGGACCTGCATTTGTTTTACTTTAATCGATGGATTATTATTATTATTATTTTTGGGTGTGTTTTTGTGGTACACTCCTCTTCTTTTGTTTTCATAAAGATCATGAGATAAAGGGATATCCTCACATGCGCTGCATGTACGACGGTACCACCCGTTTGATGGACGATGGTGCAAGTAACTGACAGGTGGCGGGTCAACCTAGACCGGCCAGTCAACTGGTCGGCTAAATCACTGTGTCGTTGGTTTTTTTTTTTTTTTTTTTTTTTTTTTTTTTTTTGGAGTAGAACAAATCACCGAGTTGTTGTTGACTGTTTTCAATTGAGTAAGTTTTTAGATGACAGCGGTTTTACTGGATTACCGAAAGGGAAGTGGACAAGAAGCTTCCGCTGGATATGGTCATTTGTTTGTTTGTTTAATGGTAGTTCACTGTATATATGCACATCCCTAATCCCCATTGGAACGTATGATGATGATCAATATATAGCAGCTACGATACTTCGAGCACAGCCCTGACCCTGTAATTGAATTCTTTAGCCCAACATGCATCTGGCTAGAATCATCGTTAGGTTCAGCATTGCAAACTGTGATAATATAATGGTACCTTTCTACCAGGCAATTAAGCCTGCCATGCATGTAGCATGTGGTCAATCATCAATGACCCATCAAATTGGTCTGCAAATCATGGAAATGTTTGGATTATGTTTTTTGAGGTCCATCAAAGGTCGAGGTTGCCGCTTTTCTATAAAACCGATCACTTTCCGTGAGAGGAGACATGATAATTCCCAAAGTTGTTTGAAAATTTTTTTTGAGCATTTTTAAAGATCGAACTTGAAAGTTGGTGCTCCCAGGAAGCCTCTATTCTTTTTGATATATGTATATACATTCTTGTGACACGAAAAATTCCTGTATAAAGGGGAGGCCGTGTGACAAGTTGATATCAGAACCTCGTTCATGGCCGGAGTTGCAGATTTCTGTGCCAAGATGACTCTAACCAAATCCAAGGAGAGGATTCGGCGGCTAGAGGAGGACAATCTGTTCAGCTTCACCTCGGGGTTGTTAGCACCCCAATGCTTGGCATAGGTGGATGCCAGGCGTGGCGGCTTGGCCGAGCAGTGCCAAGCCAAGGCAGGACGTGCGGGTGCATGTCCTTGGTATGCTGGGATGTGCCCAGCAAGAGGCTGGACCCAGGCATGCACGAGACGAGCGCCAGCACGGCTGCAGGATGGACCCGGGCGCGCACAAGGCAAGCGTGCATAGTGCAGCATGCCGGGCGTGTGGGCGCGCGTGCTGCTGGGCATGAGTAGCCAAATCGGATGGGCGCGCGGGTGCGCGTGCGGTGCCGAGCAGGCACATGGGGGTGCGTGTGATGCTAGGCGTGAGTAGCTAAACCGGATGGGCGCGCGTGTGTGCACGTGGTGCCGAGCGGGCACACGGGGGTGCCCGTGCTACTGGGCGTGAGTAGCCAAACTGGATGGACGCGCGGGTGTGCGCGTGGTGCCGAGCGGACGCGTGGGGGTGCACATGCTGCTGGGTGTGAGTGCCAAACCGGATGGGCGCGCGGGTGTGCGCACGGTGCTAAGTGGGTGCGTGGGGGTGCGCGTGCTACTGGGCGTGAGTAGCCAAACCAGAAGGGCGCAGGAAGGACTTGGGCGAGCCAAGCCCGAGCATAGCCAAGGCCAAGTGGGCACTTGGGCTGTGTGTGCCAAGTCCAGACCAAGGCTGGAGTAGCTGGGCGCGGTGCAAGCGGCGGTTGCGAGCAGTTGCGGGGCAGTTGCCAGAAACCTGGATGCGGGTCATGTGATCGCTGGACTCGGGCGGACTTGAGTCACTTGGTGACCAACAAGCTGGACAGTTGTTGGGCAGTTATCGGTGGTTGGCTAGGCAGTGAGGTGTGTCCACTGCATGTGTGAGGGGTGGTTAACCTCACAAATCTGCAGGGTGGCAGTTTGAAGATAGTGTTCGGCAGTATTTGGCTGGTGACACGACGAGGACATCGTCTATCTTGAGTGCGAGGGGTTTGTCACATCCCCAACACTTTGCCTAGGTGGGGCCGGGTGTGCAGGCTGGGCAGGGCGTTGCCGAGCCAGGCTGGGCGTGCTGGAGAATGTCCAGGACACGCGCACGAGGTTGTGCACGGGCGTGCACGGTGGAGAGGCGTGCAAGTGCAGTGGTTTGGACGGATAATGCCAAGCATGATGGCACGTGTAGGTGCATGTCCTTGGGCGTTGGGATGTGTGCACCCAGTGCAGCGGAGGCCGGACTCGGGCATGCGCGGGATAGGCGCGCAAGTGTAGCGGAGGCTGGACTCGGGCGCGCGTGGAACAGGCGTGCAAGTGCAGAGGAAGCCGGACTCGGGCGCACGCGGGACCAACGCGCGCAGAGCAGCGAAGGCCGGATCCAGGTTTTCACTGGACCAGCGTGCGCAAGGCAGTGAAGGCCGGGATGCGGGCGCTCGCGGGGTTAACGCGCGCAGCACAGCGGAGGACCGAGCTGGGTGCGTGCGGGGCGAGCATGCACAAAACAGCGGAGTGCTGCAAGGGCCGAGTGGGTGAGCGCGGGAAGAGCACGTGGCACAGCGACCAGACCGGGTGTGCAGGGTACGCGCGCGGTGAGGTCAAGTGTGGCCGGGTCGGGCGGGTGCGCGGGCGTGCGCACGGTGCCAAGGGGCGAGCGACCGAGCCAGGCGGGCGCGCAGGTGTGCGCGCTGCTGGGCACGATGCAGCTAGACCAGATGGGTGCCAGGACCGGACTTGAGTCATTTGGTCGTGGACTCGGGTCCCTGGGCAGTTGGTCCCTCGACGATTGGATGCGAGTCCTGGACGCGTGGGATTCGGGCATGCACGGAGCATGGGTGCAGATGCACGGGACGCGGGTGCATGCGAGGCACAGATGCGCCGGACTCGGATCCTTTGGCTGCCAACCGACTAGGCAATTGCCAGACGGTTGTGGACGCGGGGTGCATGGGGCATGGGCGCAGGTGCGCGGGATTCGGGCATGTGCGGAGCATGGGTGCAGACACATGAGATGCGGGTGCACGCAAGGCACAGATGCGCCGGACTCGGATCCTTTGGCTGCCAACTGACTGGGCAATTGCCAGACGGTTGTGGACACAGGCATGCGCGGGACATGGGTGCAGGCGCACGGGATGCGGACGTGCTCGGGACATGGACGCGGTGCGCGGGACTCGAGCGCATGCGAGTCACAGAGGTGCTGGACTCGGATCCTTAAGTGGGGCTGAGGACCCTGTTGGGTAGAAGAGGAAGGGAGAGACCTTCTTGCTGTTGGGCAGCAGAATCCATGGGGGGGCCTTTGGCTAGAACCTAAGAGGGGGATATTGGGGTAGTAACCTTGGGCAGGTTGCTACGTGCCATGGCTGCATGGAGAAAAAGCCCTGAGTTTGGGGCTTGTCACCTGCATGGGAGTGGGTGCCATTGCTCGTTCGTGCTAGCAAGAAGCTAGGCGGTTGGGCTTGTCAACTGTATGGCAGAGAGTGCTATTAGGCAGCAGTCCGTGAGTGACTTTAGGAGGGGTTGCCGAGGGAAAAGAGGATGTGTGATCCTTCTTGCTACTGGGCAGCAATGGGAGAGTGCCATTACTGTATGTAGTGACTCAGGTGAGTTGCTAGGCTGGTTGGTGCCAGTCAAAGCTAGGCGGTTGGGCTTGTCAACTGTATGGCAGAGAGTGCCATGGCTGTAGGTAGCAAAGAGAAGAAGGTGTGTGATCCTTCTTGCTGCTGGCCAGCAAAGAAAAGAGGGTGTGTGATCCCTCTTGCTGCTGGGAGCAGGGGATTGTTCCTAGGGAGAGCTTGTTATAAGTGTGAGGCTGTTGAAACCTAAGGTTGATCTCAGGGTGTATCCTAATTTGAGAGAGGAATCAAATTGGGTTGGGCGTGTTTCCCTGTAAGATCTGAGTATTCCTTGTGGAGTGGTTGTGTGCTGGGATTTGGGGACAGCAGTGAGGTCCTGTGAAGGAACTTGAAAAAATCTCAACAGGGACTCGGGATAACATGGTGTGGGCTGTGGGTTCTAGGAGAGCAGAACCAAACACCACCAGCAGCAAGCAGCAGCATGCTGCATTCCAGGCACTTAGGTGGCTAAGTGCAAGAGCAAAAGGGCTGGCTAGCAGGACTTGTCTAGCACCGGCACGTAAAAAATTCTGGATTAGAGAAGGCCACGTGACAAGTATATATATATATATATATATATATATATATATATATAATGAAAGGTTCCATTTAATTGATAATTATCAATAAAGAAAGCAAACAAAGTCTTCTTGTTATTGGCATTAAAATTATAAATTCATAACTCTCTGATTTAGAAATAGAAATAGAAATAGTGCATGTGCAAATTCAATGAACCTAAAAAAAAAAAAAAAGGATGGAAAAGTCTTCTCGGTATTTTGTATTCTATTACTAAGTAGACTAATAAAATTTAATTTATAGTAGAAACTAGCACTTGAAAATCTACTAAGATGGTATCCAATCTTGTAACACCTTGAATATTGTAGGCATGTTTCCATTTGTTGACAAATACGTGCAAGCATCCAATTAGGCTTAGACGATATCTGGCTACACAACCTGCACTTTTGGTATAACGGAAGGTTGTCTTTATTTATTATTATTTTTGGTTATCATATTATATATTATATTCTTTTATTTTATCAAACATATGTATGACCTTGGACCGTATGGGAAGTGAAAAATATTGCAAGCACATGAAACTAACAGGGCGTGGAAAGTTAAATGAAACCAACAGCGTAGAAAATTAATATTTAAGTACATATATACAAGAACGCATGATGCGAAGGGAGGCTAAATTTTCTTAAATTATGCGCCACCTGAACTTTTTAATGGCCATCACTTTTTCAATGGTAACTTTTTACTCTTTCTTGCCTGGTTTTCACTTACGATGGTACGTGTCGCGAATTCTCCCCTATAAATAAGCTGGCCATCCTCGTTTCTTCCTCCCTCCTCCAAAAAAGATAGCCCATAGCTCGAGCCTAGGAACGAGAGAGAGAGAGAGAGAGAGGAGAGAGAGAGAGAGAGAGAGAGAGAGAGAGAGAGAGTAAAGAGACAACACTCAACACCATCCATCCATATCCATGGTGAAGAGCAGCAGCAGGGTCCCTGACACTCCAAATGGCTCCATTATTGGAGTCTGTAATGACCCCGGCCACAACAGCATCCCACCAAAGCTAGACAGCAATGGGAAAAAGCAGTTCAAGGGTGTGAGGATGAGGAGTTGGGGTTCCTGGGTTTCCGAGATCAGAGCGCCAAACCAGAAGACCAGGATATGGCTGGGGTCCTACTCAACCCCAGAGGCCGCAGCCCGGGCCTACGACGCGGCCCTCCTCTGCCTCAAGGGCTCCTCTGCCAGCCTCAATTTCCCCACCTCCAAGCCTCTCCACCTCCCCACCACCCTCATGTCCCCAAAGTCCATCCAAAGAGTGGCCGCCGCCGCCGCTGCCAATGCCACCGCCAGCTCTTACGCACACCCGGACGCCCTCCCGCCACCCTCCCTCCCCTCCTCATTGCCATCGCCGCCACCTTCCTCCGACGTCACCAACGATGACACGTCGACGACGGTGATGAGCTCGCAGGGCAGCATGATGACAAGCCTGGTAGAAGAATGGTGCCACACCGAACATGAGTTACATGATCCATCCGAACCATCGATCGACTTCGAGGCCTTCTTCCAGTCGCCAAAGTGCATGGACTACATGCTAAATCCATGCGCCTTCTTTGCTCCCCCTCAAGCGGAGGAGTGGGAGGAGGATGGTGACATTAACCTTTGGAGCTTCTGCTAATTTTCTTGTTCCATGATCTTCTTCTATTCTGCTTCTTTTCATCAAGGTGAAATCAGGAGGGGAAGCAATTATACTGACCGTAAGTGACGGCATGGTCATTATTTATTTGATTTATTTCTAAGCGCAAGGAGAAACTCCCATGGAACTACGTGTTTTAAGGCTGTTCCGTGGGGTTTCTGTATCCAAATATACGTAAATTCCTATATGTATCGACTGTGTGCAAGTATATGGAATGAGAGTTTTGTTAAACTTTTGAGCCCTTAATTAATGCATTCGAGTTAAGAGGAAAAGACGAATGACTCTGTCTTTATGTGCTCGTTGATCGAGCATAAGAAATTATAGCAAACCACTGTAAAAATAGATGAATTGTATTATTGATGTGAACCAAAATTGTCTTCTTATATTAATTATGGGTGGGTCTTGTGAATCCAGTGAATGGGGAAACATTACGAGTGGCATAACTTAATTGATAAGCTTGTTTCCAGAGAAAAAATTAGTCAGGAATTTGTCAGCTGCCTTGAGATCAAGCTATTCAAGATGAGAAGGAAAAATATAAATTATTTGGAGACTAGTTGCTGGCCATTAAAGCCTATATTGCTTTTACCATTGAAGTTACCTTATGCTTTTCTCATCCTTAACTATTATTTCCTCTTCGTTTGGTCACTTTCTACCTCCAAATTTGCTCCCTTTTCCGCTAGATTGTGGACGTTCATGTGCCAATCCTTGTTTAATTATGCGATCATATACCACTACTGCGGCATCGATAATTTGATGTAAGTATAATAGATTCTGCTTGTCCTTAACTAGGCCCACATCTGGTTGTTCGCATCCTTGAATTTAATGAACTGTACCTTCTTGCGTGCTCATTGTTTTTATGCTTCTTGGCATATGTGTGCTGGATACCATTCAAAATTTTTCATACGTCCCACCCATTTCAATAACTTTTAATATTTAGATCCTGGAGAAATCAATTTTTTCTCCTTAAAATTGAGTCTTTCGGAAATTCATTGAAATTAGAACGCATTAACACATGGAAATTTTGAGAGTTAATGGAGATAGGATCCATGACAATCCAGCCCAATTAGTCGGGCCTGATCCGTTTGACCAAGTCCAAAAAGAAAAAAATAGTGACGAAAGTCTTCTTTCCCCTGGTTTTACAAGAGAAAAGCTGACGCTGAGTGGGACTTCGGCCTTCCCTCCGTTCTAATTAAGCACCCCCCCCCCCCCCCCCCCCCCCCCCCCCAACCTCTTTTTTCAATGGGAAGAAGGAGAGAAAGAAAATATATATATATAGAAAAGGCGGGAAGGGAAAAAAGAAGAAGAAGAATGAGAGGTTTCTCTGCCTCCTCTTTTTCTTTTTAATCTTTTTCTCCACTATTTCTTTATTTTCTCTCTCAAGCTTTTCTCTTTATTAAATTTTTTTGATCTCAAAGAAAGGCTTTTCTTGATAATTTTGAATCAACCGTGGTGATGAGGGCTTCTCACCCATGGCTATTGGTCTAATAGTCATTATCCTATCTAAGCTGGGCATCGTTAGATTTTATCACCAATTTCATTTTATAATCTTAGCATGACTTTTGATGTGTAATTGATCCATTGGATGCCCTACATCTAACCGACCAAGCATCAAGCAGTATCACTTGGCCAGTTTTTAAAAAAATATAGGGATTAATTAAGTTTTTTTATTCTTAAAATAATTATGATAAAATTTTAATATAAATATAATTTTTAAATATTAGACTCTAAGAAAGATTATCGAATTAAGTAGTTCCGTCAGTTGATTTCACTATTAAGATAAGTAATATAATTTTTTAAAGATTTATCAATAAATTATAAAATATTTTGTATAGAATTATTAATAATTTATGAAATTGATACATTATATTTTTAATTACTGAATATATTATATTTTACAATATTTAATGATTCATTACCAAATGTATTGAATTTTTTTATTTTGGGTAAAAGTCAGGATTCTATTAGAAATTCAAATGTATTGAGTTTGATATGGATTGTATCATATGTTATTTTTGATATCGCATGGTTTTATAAATTTTTCGATCTGGAACATGAATTATATTTTTGAATAATTTTTTTTTTAATTTAGTATGAATTTTAACTTGCAACTAGACTATGTTTCAATTCCTTACTAGTGGAGGTTATACAATGCCCTGTCAATAAGGTTTATATGATACTTGCCAATGAAGGTTATGTGCCAATATTTTAATAGTCTATTAGCAAGGGTTATATGTTAGGAGTTCAATACCCTAGGAATATGAGTTATGCATTGCTATTTTGGTATCTTATTAGTGAAGATTGTAAATTAGCACTTTGATATATGATTATTGGGAGGTTATGTAATGACACTTTAATTGAGCTCATATTTTGGCATGGCTACAGGATATAAATATGCTAAAATAGATCTCTCAAATACTGAAGTATTGTAATTTAAGATATTGATTTAGGTATTTAAATATTTTTTTCTTGAACCAATTTATCCATTAAATTCTTTTTGGATTGCAATTATTCTTACTAGAATTTAAGAGAAGCAAGAAAATGACTAAATAAACTTTCCTTAGTAACGTGTTCAAGCTAAAATTAAGTACAATTAACATCCATGCTCAATTATGTCATCCCATAACAATGCTCTATGATATGTCATTTTACGGCACTATTCCAAATTAATTTTACTAGTATATTTAACATAATATATGTAATGCAGCTAAATGCAATATTAAGTATAGCATTTCCATTTATCTATGGCCGAAAAAAAACCTCTTAGGTTGTTATCATTTTTCAAAACGTTTTTGAATCCAAACCTTTTTTTTTTTGGTGGGGGGGGGGGGGGGGTGAGAAAGGCAGCTACTTCATTAAAAGGATAGCATGAGTACATACAATGTGGCTTACAACCACAAGCCAAAAGAAAGACTTCATCAAACTCGAATCATGGACTGAAACTGATATGTCTAGAGTGTTTAGAGTGAGAAAGGTTGGCGACTTGTTTGACGAGCGAGAAAGGGAAAACATCGATTGGGGTTTCCTCTTATATCACCTGCGGGAGAGAGGAAGAGATAATGAGACAGGGGAAGGATCAAGCGAGAAAGGGGAAAGATCAAGAGAAGCTTGTAGGTCATGATAGGGGAATGGGTACAGGAGGTTTTGAGGGTTCGGTGTCTTCGTCTTCTCAACAGTTAGAGGAGAAGGTGCCAAGCAAAGGGGAAGATAAAGGTGATGCTGCGGCTACTACTGCGAGGCCAACTATCTTGGATTTGGATACTACTGCGGAAAAAGCTCAAAGGAAGGAGGGGTTGGTTTCGGATGCAGCTCGTAGCTAGTCCCATGTGGTTCAAGGAGTCCGGAGGTTTTGATGGGAGTCCACATAAGCCTCTAAGGCTGACATTGCGGCACTGGAGGAGAGATTCTCTAAAGTTTTTGTATTCTCGTCTGAAGAGGTAAGGCATGCTCGAACCATCCTTAAATCAACTCTTTCTCAGCCATTTTTTGGGTCGAGGATTACCTCTAGATTTCATTCAAAAGGAGCTTAAGCTCTGATGGGGACTAAAGGGAGACATGGTTGTCTCCTCCTTGTCCGAGGGGGTCCTTCTATTTCGATTCCATTCTGAGAAGGACAAAACCAGGGTCATTGACAAAGGGCCTTGGTCTTTGTCTGACCAGCTTTTGGCTCTGGAGGATTGGCGGCCAAATTTCAAATCCAACCGCGATGAGATCAATCAGGCTAGGGTTTGGATCAGGCTGCCAGATCTTCCGGTTGAACAGTGGGAGAGGGATAAAATTTTAAAGTTGTCTCCGCGGTGGGCAGCCCATTGTTTCTCGAAGATTGGATGGCAAACTCAACCCGTATGGGCTATGCTAGAGTTTGCATCCTCGTTGATGTTTCTAAACCTATTTGCACGGGTATCAAAATCATGATCAATAAGAAATGTTGGTGGCAAGAATTTATTTACGAAGAGTTAACGGAGATTTGTTATACATGTGGCTATATTCAAATAGACTCTTCAAAGGCTTGTAAATGCTTGGAACTACCACAAAATCTCAGAACAAAACCGGTGTATGGCCCTTGGATTGGGCAGCCAGGGTCCCAATTTAGCCACAATTATCTGCTACTAAATCCAAGGTAAATTCGTCTTCTGATAAAGGGGACAATGCCAATCAATGGACTCAGATCAGCAAACATGTAAGAAAATCATCTCCAATCAAAAATAATATTTTACAGTAGCAAAACTTTATGAAGGGATCCAGGTTCTTTCCACTGAGCCAAGACTCAGATGAACATGATAACACAGAGATGTAAGGGGTTCAATTCATAATGGAAAGGGTGACACCTTTTCTGCAGCAACAAATAAGGAAAAACGAAAGCAATCTCCTACCAAAACACCTACAAAAGATGACTCGCTAAGAATTGACTCTCTTTCGTCAACAAAGGTAATCATCCGAGAAGAATAATGTCAAGGTCATGAACCAAACACACAACTAGTATTATACACGCCAAAGCAAAGTAAGAAGGATACTCATGTGCATGAAATCTGGCGACCAATAGCTTTTTCTAAGCAAACAACGATAGCCAACATATGGAATATGACCCAGCCCAACAAATACATCCACATGATAGACAGGCACTTCAAACCAAAGGCAAAGGTACGCATCACGAACTTCTTGCTCAGTTATCGAGTGTCATTAACAATCAACCTAATCCTAGGATTATTCAATTATTATCTGTTCATCATACTCATACACATCTAATTAATGTCCCTATAGTACAGTCTTCATCGATCATGTATTCTATTCAGGATAAGCCCAGAGGGGCAAATCCTCCCACATCCTTAAAATGAAGCTGTTGGTTTGGAACTGTAAGGATGCAACAAAGGCCCCTTTTGTTAATTACTTAAAAAATATGTTACAGAATTATAATCATGATATTTGCTATTTTCTAGAAACTAGACCTTCTGACCAGGCTCTTGGTAGGGTTAAGAGCATTATGGGCCCTAAGTGGGGAGTCTATATAATTCCTTCCTTAGGACTATCTGGGGGTATCATAATTACCTGGAAAATAGAATTAGGGCAATTGGATTTTGTGCATACCAACAAACATCTTGCCTTTGGGATATTTATGCCTAGCACTGGTCAAGCCTGGATTATGGCCTTTGTTTATACTAGTACTAACGGTATTGAAAGAAGATCTCTTTGGGATCAGCTTATGTTAGCCAATACCATCAATTTCCCATGCTTATAACGGGTGACTTTAATTGCATCTTAAACAGGGAGGACAAGAAAGGAGGCAGACCCATCCAGCTGACAAGGGATGTTAAGGAATTTAATCAATTCATTGCCCAGGCTGGCCTCACCGATATCAGCTTTTCGGGACCCTCTTACACCTGGTGTAACAACAGAATGGGCAAAGCAAGGGTTTGGGAGCGGCTAGATAGGGCTTTCGTTTCTTCGACTTGGTTGACATTATTTTTGGCTTCCACTCTTTAGCATCTAACACATTTTGCATCAGACCACTGCCCTATCCTTTTATCAGTACAAGCACAGAATCGAAGAACAAAAATCTCATTTCGGTTTGAGGAAATGTGGTAACATTGTGAGGGGATTCGTTGGACCATTGCTCGAGCATGGAAAGCTGATGTTAGAGGCTCTTTCCCAGTAAGGTTATCTAAGATTCTGTTTAATACTAAGATTGCCCTATCTAAATGGAAGAAATGCTAAGGCAATATCTTCTAGAAAGGTCAATAGTTACAACAAAATATTCTCAACCTCCAATTAAAATAAACTAATTCGGATGCTTTCTCCAAAGAAGATCACAGTAATCTCTTGACCTTCATCCATCAATTCAGTGCAAATCTTCAGGCTCAGAAAACCTTTTGGTGCCAGAAATCAAGAATAACGTGGCTAAAAGAGGGGGATCTTAATACTAAGTTTTTTCACCACTCAACAATCATGCGCCGGAGATAGAACACTATTCATATTTTAAAGGATCAATAAGGAAACCTGGTCATGGAAGATGAGGACATAAGAAGGCTGGTTTATTCTCACTTCAAGCAAAGATGGTAGATCGAGGACCCGAAAGACACTGATGCTCTTTTTACTAATATCAACATCGCGCAATTCCAAAATGATGGTCTAATAAAACATGTTCTGTGCAAGAAATTCTGGATGTCATCAAGCAGATACCGTTGGACAAGGCGCTTGGATCGGACGGGTTTCAGCCTCTATTTTTTCAAAATTTCTGGTCCATAATTTATAAGGATGTCCTTCAAGCTGTTATTTACATTTTTCAAAATGGGTATATACCTATGGGCTGGAAAAGGACATTTATTGCTTTAATTCCCAAGAAAAATAGTCCAAAAGTTATTACTGACTACCGTCTAATTAGTTTTACAACACCATATATAAGATTGTGGCAAAAATTTTGGCTAATCGCTTATAATCCATTCTCCCTTCCATTATTTTTATTGAGCAAGAGTGTTTGTTCCGAGTAGAAGCATAACTGAAAATATTCTGCTTACCTAGAAAATAATGCACTCTTACATTTGGCACCCAGAAATCGGGGTCTAATGGCTATTAAAATGGACATGGAAAAAGCTTATAATAAAATGTTATGGTCCTTTCTCATTAAAGTTATGCATCATTTTGGTTTCCATCCGTAATTTGTTCACATGATTACTCAATGTGTCACAAATTATTAATATGCAATCTTAGTTAATGGAACTCCGATGCATTGGTTCCAACCGGCCAGAGGATTACGACAAGGTTACCCTCTGTCTCTTTTTCTTTTTATTTTATGTTCAGATGTTTTCTCTAATTTGATAAATTATATAGTTCACCAACAACTTCTCCAACCTTTTATCCCGGGCAATAATGGTCCTCAATTATCGCATCTGCTTTTTGTGGATGATATGTTTCTAATTATCCGAGCAACTTCTACTGATGCCATATGCTTAAAAGCCATTCTTGAAGCTTACAACCAGCTTTCGGGCCAATCAATTAATGTGGCCAAATCTCATATTACCTTTAGCCCCTCCATCCATCACAACATCAAAAATCGTATTACTTCAATATTGAATATTGAGGAAAAGCGAGGAACTTAGAAATATCTTGGTATTTCGATTTCGAGAAATAAATTACTAACCAATGATTTTAATTATCTTTTGGATGCAGTAAACAACAAAATTGAAGCATGGAAATAGAAAGCTTTATCGTTTGCCGGTCGATTGACGCTGGTTACTTCGGTCTTATCTTCATTGTTCAATTATACTATGGTGGCGCTTTATATTCCATATTGTGTGATCAAGAAGCTTGAAAGGAACATCAAAGCTTTCCTTTGGGGCCACCCTAATGACCACAAAGGTCTTTATCTAGTATCTTTGACAAAGGTTTGTACCCCAAAAAATGAAGGGGGCCTTGGCATTCTTCCATTGCTTGATAAACAACGGGCCTCGTTCGCGAAACTGGCGACTTAAATCTTCCTCAATCCGAACACCTTGTGGGCTCAAACTATTAAAGTAAAGTACCGACTGCCTACTATTTGGTGTTTTACAAAAAACCTCGTAAATGTTCACACCTGGGCCAGAATTATTGATTTGGACAACACTATTGGACCTCGGTTTATAAGTGTTATCGGATCCGGAGAAACTATTATCGTGCTTAACGATCCCTGGATTTCTCAAATTCCGCTATCTTTTTGGCCTACATATCTAAATATGGACATGGACATATAGGAATGGAATTTAAACAGTCTTATGGCCCCTGATAAGTCTTGGGTGAACATTCTGAATCACCTATTTTTAGAAGATCTCATTCAACACATTCTTTCCATCCTTATTCCGATAGGGAGGTGGGATGATATCATCACCTAGGCACCTACTTCCACAAACAGAGTAACTTAGAAATATATGTATCCCTACATCACCAAGCCAAGACAGGTGAGTGGTAATTCTCAAAACTGGATATGGAAGCTACAAACACCTTATTCAGTCAGGACTTTTTGATGGAAATGGTAAATTGTAAATTACCTTCTAAGCTTTTCTTTGTAGTAGAGGCATTTTACCTGATGATAATATTTATTGTGTTATCTGTCTGGCTCAGGTGGAGGATTTAGATCATATATTTATCACTTGCCCTTTTGTTAAATATTGTTGGTACCTTATTAATTGCACTTATGGTACTCACTATTGTTACAGCCGTTACGATGACGTGGTGTGTCTCAAATTCCGTCGGGCGTGATCTGAACCACATGAATTTTTTCGGCAGAGCGGGAACGGTCCAGCAAGGTCGGATGTGGCTCCACCGTGGCCGAAGTCGAGGTCGGGCCGGGCCCGGACACGGGTCCGCCTCGGCCGAAGTCGAGCGCCCCTCTGCCGCTCCGCCAGGTGTCCGCCCAGGAGGGGTCCACCTCGGCCGAAGCCGGCGGCCCCTTGCTCCCTCGCCGGGTGGCGCCTTGAGACGGTTCCACCTCGGCCGTGGTCGAGCCGGGCCTTCCTCTCCTTCGCCAGGTGGCGCCCGGACATGGGTCCACCTCGGTCGAAGTCGTCGCCCCTCTACCGCTCCGCCAGGTGTCTGCCCAGGAGGGGTCCACCTCGGTCGAAGCCGGCGGCCCCTTGCTCCCTCGCCGGCTGGCGTCCTGAGACGGTTCCACCTCGGTCGAGGTCGAGCCGGGCCTTCCTGCTCCTTCTCCAGGTGGCGCCCGGACACGGGTCCACCTCGGTCGAAGTCGAGTGCCTTTCTGCCCCTCCGCCAGGTGTCCGTCCAGGAGGGGTCCACCTTGGTCGAAGCCGGCGGCCCCTTGCTCCCTCGCCGGGTGGCGCCCTGAGACGGTTCCACCTCGGCCGAGGTCGAGCCGGGCCTTCCTGCTCCTTCGCCAGGTGGCGCCCGGACGCAGGTCCACCTCGGTCGAAGTCGAGCGCCCCTCTTCCGCTCTGCCAGGTATCCGCCCAAGAGGGTTCCACCTCGACCGAAGCCGGCGGCCCCTTGCTCGCTCGCCGGGTGGCGCCCTGAGACGGTTCCACCTCGGCCGCGGTCGAGTCGGGCCTTCCTGCTCCTTCGCCAGGTGGCACCCGGACACGGGTCCACCTCGACCGAAGTCGAGCGCCCCTCTGCCGCTCCACCAGTTGTCCGCCCAGGAGGGGTCCACCTCGGCCGAAGCCGGCGACCCCTTGCTCCCTCGCCGGGTGGCGCCCTGAGACGGTTCCACCTCGGCCGAGGTCGAGCCGGGCCTTCCTGCTCCCTCGCCAGGTGGCGCCCGGACACGATTCCACCTCGGCCAAAGTCGAGCGCTCCTCTGCCGCTCCGCCAGGTGTCCGCCCAGGAAGGGTCCACCTTGGCCGAAGCCGGCTACCCTGTATGGTGAGGCCGCCGAGAAGCAGGGGAACGAGTTTCGAGACCGCCACTCGGGCAGCGCGCGCCGCACCTCGAGAGGAGCGCCGGTACGGTCGGCAGCAATGCACGAAACCTCGTTTATATTGGCTCGATGGGTTCCGCAGCCGAGAGGCGGAGTCCTGGCAGACAGGACCCAGTAACGGACGTTGTCGACACCTGGGAAGGAGAGCGCTCACGCTCGGCCCAAGGTCTGGCCGGTGTCCTCCCTCTACCCTTTCCTCGCTGGGCTCGGCAAGCAAGACAAGGAGGCCACCGGGTCCCTGGACCCGAAGGGGAAAGGGGAAAGAGAGAGAGAGAGAGAAGGAGGTGAAAGCGAAGAGGGAGCCTCCCAAGGACGGGAAGCCGGAGGCAGCGTGATGGGATAAAAGGATGGGAAGAGCGGATAACCAGGTAAGGGGAAAAAAGGCTGGGAAAAGAAAAAGACACCAAGAGTAGGATCCAAGATCCCGAGAGGGGTCCCTTGGTGCAAGCTCGGTGAAGGAACTTGGCCCAATTTCCACTCTTCCAGAGACCTTTTTTGCTAAGATAATCTCTAAGCCTGGGACTCCTTCGGGAGCCCACCTTGGAGATTCTGTTCCATCTCGCCGTTTTCTAACTTGACCGTCGGAGCTCCCTCGCCGGGATCCCCGGCCAGGGTTTCTGACCTTGTCTTGCAGGATCGGGAGCCTGGAGACCTCAAGACGAGACGGTCTGATCCCGCCACCGGCTCTAAAGTTATAGGCCGTGGCGGCGAGATCGGCAACAACTATCATATTAACTATGTCTCTGACCTTAACATCATTATGACAAATATACAAACTCATAAAATCACAAAATCTATCATTGCTTATGCTGTGTGGCGGGTCTGGAATGCACGAAATGGTAGATTGTTTCAAAACAAATTCATCACTCATACACACATCTGCAGGCTTGTGCGGCTTTTTAGCACTACTACTACTTTGAATAACTATCATTTTCAGCTTGAGAGTCCATTAAGGAACTTGGAAGATCCAAAACCCCTCTCTACCAATTCTAGGGGACCTAAATTGGTTTGCTAGCTTCCTCCCCCTTTGGGACTCTTAAATTCAATTTTGATGCTTTTATCACGATGGACGAGACTATCATTGCTTACATTATCAGAGATAGTGCAAGTTTAATGGTTAAAGCTTGAGATAAAAAGATAAATCACACATCTGTGCTTAATGCATAACTTAGCGCAGCCTGGTACTGGATTAAGACTTCATTAAACCAACTCCAAGCTCAACGGTTGATTGTAGAAGGAGATAGTCAACTGGTAATAAGTCTCATCAGTAGAGACCTTAATACTCACTTCAACACTAAACCCATCCTGCAGGATATCTTAGTTTGAAAGCCTTTATTTCAGATGTTTTCTACTAGGCATGTCTACTGCTAAGCAAATCAGGCAGCTGTTTATCTGGCTACTTATGCTCGAAAAGGCAACTTCAACTTTTATAAAGATGAAGAAATCCCTATTGAGCTTGCAGGTTTTTTGTAGAGGGATATTCATGGGACATTAACTACTACAAAATGGAAAAGATAATTAGGAATTCTATCATTACCACTTATTTCTTCATACTCATCCACTTTCCAACAGCAACTCAATGCATACTTTGTCTCAAAAGATGAAACAATCAACAAAGGAAGGAGATCTCCATTAATCTCCATAGAAGGTCTCTCGTTTCTCTGCATTTGGTACAGTGCTTCCAAAGTGTTGGGTTTATATACTCTGCCTTACAGCTCCCTAGAAGGACTTCTTATATTTACATCAGTTAGATTTCAAAAAATCAAAGAGGAAAGGAAATTCCAACTAGGAAAAAGGAAAGAGTAAAAAGAAGAAATTCAAGAAACAGAAAAAACATGAAAGGAAAAAAATAAAGAAACTTTTTTGGCTTACCATCTTCTCTACTTTTGCAGGATATTACAGTTTATGTCATGTTCAATTGGAAGACAAACATCATATTAATAGATATGAAGTGCATGATAGTATCAACATTCCCTCATCAGAAGCAGCTTTAGAGTTTGAGACTCCTTATCAACTATATCATTTCATCTTACTATCAGCTCTTATCACTTTATTATTAGCAGTAATTCCATAGTTTAATAGTTCTACTGTTCACATTCACGTTTACTATCCTATGGCCTGCTTCAAATGCAAATATAGAGTATCTATTCAAGCCTTCGACTTTTATCTACCTCTACATCATACTTCAACACATAAACATGTCACTATGCAATAGTTTCTTCCTAGGAGGTTTACCGCATCAGGCATCTCAACCCTAATATATAGCAGTTTCCTGATTTACTTTCTCGAAACTGGGAACTGCATATGTTTCAGTGGCTGACATTATTCTGTAAGGACAGTCTAGCTCCTATTTACCAGGTTATGCCTAGCAATTATTTAACTACAATGATCGCTTCCAGATGGCAACCTAGATGGTTCATATGGGTGATATCCAAAAGAACAACAACAAAATATAAGACTGTGAAAAAATTGGAGAGAAATATAGCAAAAACAATGAAAGAAAAAAAATGGAAAATAGATAATGAAAACAAACAAGGAAGTGGAAGATTGCAACATTCAAGAAACAATGAAAGAAAATTTGGAAAAAAAACAAAAAATAAGAGTGCAAAAAGAAAAAGGAAGGAAAGAAGGCAACTTAACAGCTTTCTCTTTTTTGCAGGTTAAATGTAGTTGTGTCAAAATAGCATGCCCCGCCACATCACTATCTATTTCATACACCTCATTTCCAACAGCCACATTACACATAATACTGAAGGCATAGCAGGATATGAGCTTAAAATACTAGATGTTCTGCGACCCACTAGCTCATAGAAGACTGCTTTAGTTCAAATCTATAGCTTATCATGTTTCTCACATATTACTCGTTTAGCCAAATCTTCAAGCACAAGTTTCAACATCCTCAATTCAGGCACTACTGGGATACTGATATGTAATAGAACTACCCGGTCTCAGGCTTCTTACCTTCTCTTGTTACACAGCTCTTTTATCTCTTCTGATTTTCAAATCAATTATAGCTGTAACTCTAACCAGCTACATAAGAGATGGTAGCCCACAGTGCCTCACCTTTATCGGCCCGGATCCTACTTATTCTATACTCTTTCATTCCAGTATTTGAGCAATGCTTTTATGAGACTCAAACTGACACACTATACAAGGCTTGTTTATTATCATCTACTTCATTCTATTGATATTGCTTGGTTTATGAGAAAGGTCCTTATGATTACGAGGCTTATTGCCCATCAGGCGCATGTTCAACAATTGCCCCTCTTGGTTTCCAGATGGCTATATCCTCTTACAAGGGAGCAAAATCATCAAGTGCAACTTTACAGATTCATCCAAACAGCTCACCTCACATTGCTATGTTTGTTAATGATATTGCAGGAACTATACTGTGCTTCACAATCAGCATGCTATCACTGCTTATGGATGAGTTTCTAGATTAGCTTTTTGATTATATTATCATGTTCTCTGCAAAGACATTTGCGGTATTATCCACTGCTCTCTCCATAATTTGTTATGTTTATAAGTACTAATTTATAAGGATGTGTTCAAGTAAATCAAAGGTCTACAGCTAAAGGGATGATGACTCTTTTCATACAAAGAACCTATGTTCTGCTTCACAATCCATTGTCATCTTCTTCTTTATGTCAGGCTTTGAAGTCAATGCATTAACAAATATCATGCTATGTTTTATGCTGTGCTTTGAAGATACTTCACAAGTTCAGAGTGCTCTTCAAGCTATGCCCACTGCTGTTCCTCTGTGCCTTATTCTGATCTATGTTACATTGACTGCTGGAACTTCTTGTTTGGGACAGTTCTATATTTATTTTATGTTTACTTCGGTCATACATTTACAAGGATGTATTCAACTAAATCAAAGGTCTACAGCTAATGTGATGATGCCTCTTTTTCATAAAAAGAACCTATGTTCTGCTTTCCAATCCATTGTCAGCTTCTTCTTTATGTCAGGCTCTGAAGCCAATGCATTAACAAATATTATGCTATGTTCTATGCTGTGCTTTGAAGATACATCATAAGTTCAGAGTGCTCTTCATTCTTTGCCTGCTGCTGTTCCTCTGTTCCTTATTCTGATCTATGTTATATTCATTGCTGGAATTTTTTGTTTGGGACAGTTCTATATCTATTTTAAATTTATTTCTGTCACACTTATATTAGGAGCATCTTCTGTTTTCACTGGGGACAATCCTGTATCTATCTCCCAGATATTTATTGTATATTTCAAATCAGTGTTGTATGCTTTAAACTTACTGTTGTATAGTTTTATTTCTCTATATTAATCCAGCTTTCTCATTACCAACAAAAAAAAAAAAAAACTTGAATCATGGACTTATATTAGCACAAAAAGCTTGATTCATGGAGCGGACTTACTCCAGAGCCTTACATATTGATTTTAGGTGTTAGTGGTTAATTTAGGGGCTGTTTGGATGATTAAATCCAAAATCACATAGAAATCGTGTGTTTTGGCCAATGCAACCACTGAAATGAAGTCTAGCTTAATCTGTCTTTATAAATATCCAAAGAATTATTGTAGTGGGCCGACCTGAATCTCATAGGGAGGAGGTCATTTTTTTTCTCTTTTTAGGATTCAAGCCACTACAATTATTCCCTAGAATTTAGGGAAAAGGGACTAGTTCAGCCTCATTTAAATAGTTGTATTGGTTCAAATTCATGATTGCTCTGAAATTTTGGGCTTGGTCCATCAAACAAGCACACGATGCCAAATTTCTCAACTGCCATGCCTATACAAACTTTCAATATATAATTGGTCTAGCATCATGCCATCAAATTTAGATGATACCGTACCAAAATTTCTTACCAGGGACCAAATCTGACCTAATTCTTATGACTTATAGTACTTGGCTTAAAAGTTAAGACTCAAATCAACAATGAACCAGGATTTGGGTCATCAGGCACACGAACCCAACCTGACCTATCCATTCCATATAGGCAAGTATGAATTGGTTGGATCCAAAATAGCCACCCTAAGAAGGCCGCAGATGGGTTGGATTATTCCGTAACCCAACCTGCTTAGATCCGATCTTATTTATATTAAAGGAACTATGGAATTGGATTAGATTTTAAAATTAGATCCATTTTTTTTTAAAGATTAAATTTAGATTCATTGAATCTGGATATGATCCGATTCATTTAATTTTATGAGTTGATTTGGATCTTGTATATAATGACCGACCCAAATTCAATATTGGAAATACACCAAATGCTTAGGCCCAGACTCATCCAGTGCTATGGCTTCATGCGTATGGGTGCTTTTTGGCAGGCCAAATGCTTGTAAATAGGAAACAGCTGCAATAAAGGTAGGGCTGGAACTGGACCGGCCTAAAGTTCATTGCCTGGAACTGGGCTGGGCCAGTTCAATAAACTTCGGGCTGGCCCGAAATCAATTCAGATTTTGGACTAAATTTTAAGTATATCGGGCTATAAATTAGAGTTTATTTAATTTTTAGGCCAAAGGAATGTCCGGATTCGATCAAAAAATTCTTAAAATATGATCCAAAATTTGATGCGATTTTGAACCGGACCGGTCCGGTTCCAGTCCTAAATAAAGACCATGCGGGATAGATGATAACAAAAACCATGAACTGCGAGCGAAGCGCGAAGCAGGTCACCCTAAAGTGATATCTCTAAAGCACCGTTTCTTCTCCGCTACGAGCATAGATGAGCCCGGTCCGGTTCCAGTCCTAAATAAAGACCATGCGGGATAGATGATAACAAAAACCATGAACGGCGAGCGAAGCGCGAAGCAGGTCACCCTGAAGTGATATCTCTAAAGCACCGTTTCTTCTCCGCTACGAGCATAGATGAGCCCGGTCCGGTTCCAGTCCTAAATAAAGACCATGCGGGATAGATGATAACAAAAACCATGAACTGTGAGCGAAGCGCGAAGCAGGTCACCCTAAAGTGATATCTCTAAAGCACCGTTTCTTCTCCGCTACGAGCATAGATGAGCTCTTTCTCAATCTGGTCATGGAATATGTCCCAGAAACCCTGTACCATGTCCTGAAGCGCAATAGCAATGTGAACCAGGGCATGTCACTAATCTATGTGAAGCTTTATACATATCAGTTATCTTTTGTTGGTTTTATTCTTTATATCTTATTTAGATGGAGATAATTACTGGATATTTTTCTATAGCTTGTCAGGGGCTTAGCTTATATATTCATACCGTTCTAAGAGGATGTCTCAACTAGTTTTGTTTCATAATGGACATGATGATTTCTTAATCAGCGTTGGAAGTATTAAGTTCATTAATATTAAATTGATGATTGTGAATCTCTTTGACATTACATAAAAATATTCATAGCTAAAGAAATTTGATGATAATTTTTTTTTTTAAAAAATGGTATTATATAGATGATGCTGTTATATTATCAAGGATATGTAATTTTATGCGCTCATATTTTTAACTTTACGGTATTTTGATTTATCAGACGCACATATAAAGAATTAAAATCTTTAATTTAATTTTTAAAATAATTATATAATTCCATTAATAGATTAAGATTTTAATCATATTTGCAGTTTTCTAGATTAAGACCAAATTATACATGGACTTGGTCTAACTTGTTGGGACAATATTTTTTTAGCATACCAAACTTGATCTGGTCTAATTTGTTTGTTTGTTTTTTTTGATTAGATTGGGTCAGATCCAATAGTAGATCCTGATTAACAGACCTGATAGGATTGGGTTGGGGTCGGTCGGACCGGTGCGGTCATTTAGGATTCGGTCCGACCGACCCATTTTCACCCCTGATAACGAGGGCTTCGGGAATCCACGGCGATCTCCTCGCCTCGCGCCCTGACAAAATCCTTCCCACCCTGCCGGTGGAGGAGGGCCGAAACGCATCGGTGCATCCTTCAACCCTTTTGCTGCCCCTGCGTTGGCTTAAGAGCTCCGCGTCGAGATGGGTTACACAAAAGACCAGCTGCTCGCTCGCCTACAAGTATTACTTCTTCTCCCCTTCCATCCATATTCGTTTCTTTTTCCATATCAAAAACATATCTTATCCTGTAGATTCGATTTGGTTGGCTTCAATCCGCTTTGGATATCACTCTCTCGATCATAAACTGCAAGTCTTGTCATCTGTTAATCTCATTTTTCTTTTTCTCTTTTTCTCTTTTTCTCTCGATCGTAGAATCGATGAGTGCGCTTTTCTTACTCTACGAAGGCAATTCAATTGGATGCTAAAACAAAGAAAAACAAATACTATAGCCTGTTCTTAATTTAGGGTCCGTTTTGTATTGCATTTGCTTTCTGTTTTCGTTTTTGAGAAGAAATGAACTAGACTGTGCAACATGCATGATGAAAACCTTTTTTTTTAAATTAATTTTTTTTGTAAAATCTTTAGATATTTTGGCAGCAATATGCAGGAGCATGAATAAATAGGCTGCCTTGAAGGATGTTGTTAATTTATGTGAACATTGTTGGCTGTTATAATTATCACGATCAGTCCTTGTTATATTTGGTGTTGGTTTACGAATCCTTATTCATGAACAACTTTTGGTTTTATGTTGCACTTTTTGAAAGACTTAGAAACTCCATGCATGTTAGCTCTCGTCCTTCCCTTTTCTTTCCACGCATAAACTCTTGCATTATATTTCCTAAAAGACAAGCAGACAACTTCATCTTGCGTTAATCTCCAACTTGCATATTTGCTTGTCAATTTAGCTATTGTAGTTGTTGTATTAGTCTGATTGTTCTTTTACAAGATTGAGAGCTTTTCAACTAGTTCTGTTGAGACAAGCTTCACCAGATTATCACCATTAGTCATGCATGCACAATGTTTCCTCCTCATGCCTATAGCCTGATTATACAGAGTTGCTTACTTTTCTACTCATCTCTATACCTTTATCATGTTTTGATGCTATTAATCCCTTTTTATCTTGTAAGGTGAACATGATGCAGGCTACTCACTGCAATTTTAGAACACTCCTTATGATCCTTGTCATCAAAATATTCTTCCTTGTGACTCTTCAATAATCTTGGATGCATAAATAAAACTGGGAGGAACAAGGCATCCCATCACAAGACATAGTCATGCAGATTGAAATTCTTTTGTTCCATGCAACATCTATGAATTTGTCACTGTACGTTGAAGGGAAAACAGTGCATCACCTGTTAGTTATAAATTGAACAACTTGACAATGCATTAACATTCAAAAAGATCATCCATCTTTTTTTAGTACCTTCCTTTTTTGTTCCATTTTGTTAAGACTTGATTGGTGCTTGCCATGGTGCTTGACTTAGACCCAAAGCAAGAAGGCAGAAACTATATAATTATATCATGAAATTTTTGAAGTGAACCATCATGGCCACAAATAGGGTAATAAGGTGGCTAAGCTGATCAGATAAATGACAATAAAAGGAACAGGAGAAGACTGAAATTCTTCATTCTTAGGATTTTAGTTGGGTTTTGGATGTGTTTGGGTTGATATTGAATGAAAGGTTCTAATGGTTGTTAATGCTGGATGTTGTAGACATCTTGGCCATATCTGGATGAAGATCCGACACTGATGATTTAATTTAGAGAAAATGCAGGGACATAATGAAAGGAAAATGGAAAGGGGAAAAAGCAGCATAGATAAATTGTGCAGTCGAATTGGATTTCATTTGCCAAAATCTGCTCCAATTTGATATCCTTCTGTCCAACTTTATAGGATAGATCATAGATGGCTTGGCCACGTAAACTGAAGTTCACGGAACTCTGATTGAAAGATAAGGAATATCAAAAGCTAAATCTTTTGTTTTGCTTGTGATTCCCATGTACCCTCTTCATATTGTTGCAGTTAAAACCCACTGGATGCTTAATATGTCCCAACAAAGTTACTTTTGGATCAAATATGGTAAGTACTGATTTTAAACCTTTCAGCCTGTTGTGTACTGTAAGAGAAGTCCATATGTGGCCTGTTGTGACCCTTTATCCATCATCAAATTCATCCTCCTGATTGTTTCACTTCGTATCAAAATAAAGGATGCTAACTATATGTGTGTATGTTTGCATGTTTGTGTTTACACAGCGAGTATTGATGTTTTCTGGATGGGTGGTGTGTTGGCTTGGCACCAATACAGAATGTGCCATGCCTTGTGTCAAGCCTGTCAGAGCTTGTTATACATTGGCATTAGATTAGAACATGCCAAGTACTGGCACACAGCTGGTACTATGGTTGTGTTTCATGCTGGTATGCACAGTACATATTATCTCATGCCTTGTCATGTTGAGTGGCACATAAGTTCATATATGTATTTGTTCAAGTAGGTAATTATATGTACATGTACAAATATTTTATCATGTTTCCTGCAAAAGATATTCACTGACATATTATTGGACCATATTAGTTGATGCTGTCTGTTATGAAAAACAGTGCATATTGACCAATATGCAGACAAGGAGATAAATTTCTGTTCATCAGCTGGCTCTCTTTTTCTTGGTTCAGGATACTATCCGGCAAACTTAACGGTCTTTGGTGGATCATTCATTATGACCTCTTTTTATGTTCTTGATCGAGGCATTTGATATTTACTATTGCCAATTTGAAAGAGCTATGATATAGAACTATGCTCTGATACCAAAGAAAGGGTGATGGGGGACGGCATGCATGAAAATTACCCTAAGAATCTAGACGAATACCGATGCTAATAATAAACACAGATTCTGGAGAACATTCAAATAGGGTAGATCTTAGATCATGCATTCCCTCATGCTATACTCAATAAAATAACAAAGAACCGAGACTCAGAGATTGAGAAATCCTTGATCAAGGACATGCACGCATTTCAAAGTTTCAAATCTAAAGCAAGGAAGGAAAAATAATATCCTACGATAGTAATAACTATTTCCAGCATGATGAGTTACTTATCCTCGGAAGATGTGGCCTGAGTGATCAACAATCAGTCGTCCAACGACAGGCATCAGGAGCACGGGTTGATGGCTAGGTTCCCTTCAAAGCTGGGTATCGGAAAGGATCTAACACAATTAACCTCGGATTAGCCTAAATGAGACAATCAAAGCCAAAAACATAACCCAAATTAAAGTAAACGGGGCTTATTTCAATCTGGAATAAATCTGGGATAAGTGCAGAATAGAAGGAATAGCTGTAATAGCTATTCCTATCTTCTTTCAACAGTAGCTCGACGAGTCTTCTTCATAGCAACAGCCGAACGCTTCGTGGAACAGGGTAGTGAGCTTGAAGCTTTGTGGGGTAGAGGCTTGGAGGTGAAGACGGTGTCGGGGCGGACCGGAGGAAGGAGGTCCGGTGACGGACGGGCCGGAGGGGGAGAAGTCAGGTGGCTCGGGGTCGTCTGGAAGAACACCGAGAGGAACGGGAGCTTCTTTGGACTTGTGAACAGGGGAACTGGGCGGAAGCTTCGTGGGATGGTAGCTCGGGGATGAAGGCGTCGGGGCGATCTCGGAGCTTTGTTTCCGGCGGGGAGTCGGGCTCCGGTGGAAGAACGGCCGGGCAGACGTCCGGAAAGGACGTAGAGAGCTCGGGAGCAGGGGAGGTGAGCCGGGTTCGGGCGAGAATTCCGTGGAAAAGAGCTTCGATGATGGTGGCGGTGCTGCACGCGAGGTGGAGGCGATGGTGGTGACGGTTCCCGTGGACGAAGGCGGAGATGGGGAAGATGCTTAGGGTGGCGGTGGTGTTCGTCTCTGAGAAGAAGTCGGAGAAGACGAAGATGTTCAGGACATCAAGATGCTGAGAGAGATCTTAGATCTCCCCCACGACGGCATGCGCCAATCGTTCAACTGGGCGAAGAAAGGAGCTCCGGTGGCGGTGCTGCACACGGAGGAGGGAGGTCAGATGGAGGAGAGGGGGGTCTGGACTGGAGGAAGACGGTTTGGCGATGGAGAAACCTGGGGCTGTCTTCTTTGAGGACCGAGCGGGAGGTTGGAAAGGAGTTTGGGGAAGACGGGGACGTCTTGGAGCAGACGGAGGAGTTTTTTTTTGTGGGGAAGTTAATGGAGAACGGCAGGAACGGAGGTACGGTGGGACGATGGAGACGGTCGTGGGAGGGAGGTGCAGTGGTCGGAGTTGGCGTGGAAGGAAGGCAGCAGTGGAGCCTCGCGCTCCTCGACGTTGCGGTTGCAACGAAGGCAGGATCATGGCCTCGCACCCCTCGACGTCACCATGGCAATGAAGGCAAGAAGAAGCAATCGGAGAAGAAAAAACTGGGTGGTTTTATTATTTCATCCATTGCCTTTCTTCGCACAAAACAAGCCTTAATATAGGCTTACAACCGGGTTCCAGAAGGCTCTAAACGACGGGTTTAAGGCTAACTAATCTGAGGATTAGTTACAGGATATACTAATTAGAGAACATGGCTGTTAGAGTTTGTTACGGCTGTGGGATTTCGTGGGATTTTCCTCTATTTTTTTAATTGCAAAAAATTGAAGCAGAATTCTGGAATTTTCCTGACACTTGGGATTTGGTTTGGCCGTGACTTGAGTCGGCTCGGCAGTCTCGGGTCGGCTCGATGGTGCAAGTCCTATTCTTCTTGTTCTGTGATCCAGATGGGTTCTTGAGGCTTGGTCTTGGTCTTGGTGTCCCCACCATTTTTCTTGGGGTGGGAGGAACTCAACCCCGTTGAGTAAGGGTTTGTTTGGCTTTGATACTCTTCCAAGAGATCCGGATCAATGCGTTGCAGGTCCTCTCTGGTAATCCACGAGTCCTTTGATTCAGGATGACCTTGCCATTTTACCAAGTAGCACTGATAGCCATTTCGTCGAGTACTGACAGCTTGATCATCCAGGATTCGCTCGATCTTCTCTCTTCGCTCAGGCCATTTTTGTGGACACTCTAGGGTAGGGTCTCTCTCAAGTAAAGGGTCAAGCCCGAATGCCTCACTAGGAATTACTGTTAGTTCCCTGTACTCAGTTAGATCATAAACATTGAAAGAGGAGCTAATGCCTAAATCAGGGGGTAACTCGAGCACATAGGCATTGGTCCAATTTTCTTAATAATTTTATAAGGTCCAGCATTTCGGGAATGCAGTTTCTTGACGGTTCCAGAAGGAAACCGTTCAGGTCTGAGGCTTATCATGACAAAATCCCCTATTAAAAATTCTTTGAAACATTTTCCAGAATCAGCTTGTCTTTTATAAGCATCGTTACTCATTTTGATCTTTTGGATGATTTCCTTATGCAAATTTCTAACATGCTGTGCAAAAGATTTGGCTGACTCGGATACTCTAGCATGCAATGGCAGTGGAATCAGATCAAGTGGTTTATTGATTGGTATCCATGGACAATCTCGAAAGGGCTCTCTTTCGGGAATCAGCCAAATTATTTTAAAATTTGTACTTAATGCAAATTTTAATATGATGCAAAATGCAGACTCAACTATGCATTCCTATTGAGGGACAATTTTTATTGGACTCTCTAGGGCCTAAACCTAACAGACTATAAACCCTCTAGGTTTAATCTTGGTCCAGTGTGCACTTGAAAATTTACAATGGATACCTAACAAATGCCATAAGATCTTCCAAAAGTAGGTCGTAAATCTAACATACTCAAAGAATTGGTGCAACCGAAAAATCTCAACATAGTGTAGTTTGCAAGTTTGGGAAGCATTGGAAGCCTTAGGGTGTGACAGGAAATCGAAATTTTGTGATAATTTATTGGGCTTAGGGAACATATTTTGGTGACTTGCAGAGACCTTAAGATTAGAATATTGAGCTATGGGTGTCATAAGGTTAAATTGATGAATGAAGAATTTGGTCAAAGTAAGTATAGATTTTTCATGCAAGGAAGGCTTAGTTAGTTCCAGAAAAAGGTTATCAACAAGAATGAGCTCTTTACAAGGGGTTGAATTAGGTCTTGGATTGAGGCTAAAAAAGTGGGTTCTTCCCGAGGACATTGATTTACGGGAACCAGGTCCTCACTAATTTCTTGTCGCTCTGGTGTTTCCGGACTAAGCTCAACAATCTTATCTTCTACATGGACTTCCGCAGGTAAGGTACTAGAGTTGAAATCTTCTCCTTCATACTCATCTAATAAACTCATGTTAGCCTCATACATTTTCTCAATGGGCTCAGACTTGTCCTCTTCCTTTCCTAGTTCTTCGATCTGGGGATATCCTAAGTCTTGAATATTAGTGCACTCAATTTGTAGGTTCTTGTTCCTATCATTCATATGACCTAATAGGACAGTCAAAGTTGGTTGGTCTAAGGAAAGTTGACTAGGGTTGGGTTTAGGTTCAAAGATACTAACCCTGCTGGGCTTAACTTGGTAGTTCATGAGTTTTCTTTGATATGACTCAAATTCTCTAGCAGTGTCATAGGCTTCTTCCAGGCTATAAATCTTCCAATGGAGAAGTTCCTGCTGGATATCTCTACGTAGACCATCTCGAAACCTAGCTATGGTCTCAGATTTAGATTCAGTGGTGTTACATCTCTTGACAAACTCCTGGAATTTCTTGATATACTCAGACACTGGCCTATCATCCTGTCTTAGTCGGTACCATCGATCTAAAAGTCTTTGCTCATAGAATCTACCTAGGTACTTATCTCTCAACTTACTTCTCATGTCTTTCCAAGTACTTATTTCCTCTCCTTTGTGATAACATTCACGCTCAATAACATACCAATGCGACCTAGCATGTTGGGTGAACTTGGTTTTGGCCAACCTAACCAGTCCTAATTCCGATATGTTAGTGCGCTCAAAATACCGATCCATTTATTCTTCCCAATCGATATATACCTCAGGATCTAGGCTTCCATTAAAGTGGGGGCATAAGGTTGGTGCGCCAAATGGGTCTTTCCTCTGGTTTGGTCATCGGAGAAAATGGAGTCTTAGGTTTATGCTCAAATGGTGGCCTAGGGGTTCTCTCCATGGAATCAAGTCGTGCCTCACATTGGTTTAACCTGGTCAATTGGGTAGACAATTGAGCAGACATTTGGGCAAAGTGTTATGACATGGTTTTTAACAGGGCTTCTTGCGGGTCGTCCATGGATGACTCGGGCTGATATGAGACTCCTGCTCTAGTGGGCATGAGTCAAGCATGCAAAATCGTCTACGATCAATTAGACCTAGAATCTCAACTAGTTGCCTAAGTCAAGGTGACAAACCAGTCTGTAGTAACCCTGTTCTTGGCTAGGTAGGTATAGGGGAGTGGAGGTCCTTGATCGCCAACCTTAGACACCAATCTGGGATTGGCCAGGTAGGCGGACCAACTCACTAGCCCTGAATCACCAAGCCTAGACACCAAGAGCAGTAGCACATACAGAATGGGCTGACCATGAATAGACACTTAGTCTTGACTCGACCAGTTGGTGTCTCTAAGCTCTCTAGAGCAAAAGTACGTTTCTACTGGATTTTAATTAGAAGCTTGGGTTCGAAATGCAGGGTGGTTGTTTTGGGCTAAGGAAAGGTAATGAAGTCCTTCTCTTATATTATGATATTGCCGCCCTTAAGTAGTTTAATGCAAAACATGAAATGCACACTCCATGATCCTAATGCAAATTAAGAAAACAGAAATGAAACGCAGATATATATATATATTCTTTTTTTGTATGCTTGCGATAAAATAACTGAAATAAAGAAATACGGTAGAACTAACTATGCAAAGAACTAATTATGAACAGGATTTCAGCTAACAAAATGCTGTAGAAAAAGTGAGTGAGCTAAACAAAATGCATGTCCTAACTGTGCTCCGATACCAAGAATGGTGTGGAACTAGGCTCTGATACCAAGAATGATGTGATGGGGGACAGCATGCATGAAATAGAGAAAAATAGGCCTGAAATAAGGAAAATGGTGGGGACACCAAGACCAAGACCAAGCCTCAAGAACCCATCTGGATCACAGAACAAGGGAAATAGGACTTGCACCGTCGAGCCGAACCGAGACCGTTGAGCCGACTCAAGTCATGGCCAAACCAAATCCCAAGTGTCAGGAAAATTATAGAATTTTGCTTCAATTTTTTGCAATTAAAAAAATAAAGAAAAATCCCACGAAATCCCGTGGCTGTAACAAACTCTAGCAACCACGTTCTCTAATTAGTATATCCTGTAACTAATCCTCGGATTAGTTAGCCTTAAACCCGTCATTTAGAGCCTTCTGGTACCCGGTTGTAAGCCTATATTAAGGCTCGTTTTGTGTAAAGAAAGGCAATGGATGAAATGTAATGAAAACCACCCAGTTTCTTCTTCTCCGATTGCTTCTTCTTGCCTTCGTTGCCATGGTGACGTTGAGGGGTGCGAGGCCTTGATCCTGCCTTCGTTGCAACCGCAACGTCTAGGAGTGCGAGGCTCCATTGCTGCCTTCCTTCCACGCCAACTCCGACCACTGCACCTCCCTCCCACGACCGTCTCCATCGTCCCACCGTACCTCCGTTCCTGCCGTTCTCCATTAACTTCCCCACAAAAAAAAACTCCTCCGTCTGCTCCAAGACGTCCCGTCTTCCCCAAACTCCTTTCCAACCTCCCGCTCGGTCCTCAAAGAAGACAGCCCCAGGTTTCTCCATCGCCAAACCGTCTTCCTCCAGTCCAGACCCCCCTCTCCTCCATCTGACCTCCCTCCTCCGTGTGCAGCACCGCCACCGGAGCTCCTTTCTTCGCCCAGTTGAACGATTGGCGCATGCCGTCGTGGGGGAGATCTAAGATCTCTCTCAGCATCTTGATGTTCTGAACATCTTCGTCTTCTCCGACTTCTTCTCAGAGACGAACACCACCGCCACCCTAAGCATCTTCCCCATCTCCACCTTTGTCCACAGGATCCGTGTCATCACCACCGCCTCCACCTCCGCGTGCAGCACCGCCACCATCGTCGGAGCTCTTTTCCATAGAATTCTCGCCCGAACCCGGCTCACCTCCCCTGCTCTCGAGCTCTCCGCGTCCTTTCCGGACGTCTGCCCGGCCGTTCTTCCACCGGAGCCCGACTCCCTGCCGGAAACAAAGCTCCGAGATCGCCCCGACGCCGTCATCACCGAGCTACCATCCCACGAAGCTTCCGCCTAGTTCCCCTATTCACAAGTCCAAAGAAGCTCCCGTTCCTCTCGGTGTTCTTCCAGACGACCCCGAGCCGCCTGACTTCTTCCCCTCCGGCCCGTCCGTCACTGGACCTTCTTCCTCTGGTCCACCCTGATGCCGTCTTCACCTCCAAGCCTCTGCCCCACAAAGCTTCAAGCTCACTACCCTGTTCCACGAAGCGTTTGGCTGTTGCTATGAAGAAGACTTGTCGAGCTGCTGTTGAAAGAAGACAGGAATAGCTATTCCAGCTATTCCTTCTATTCCGCACTTATCCCAGATTTATTTCAGATTGGAATAAGCCTCGTTTTCTTTAATTTGGGTTGTGTTTTTAGCTTTGATTGTCTCACCAAGGCTAATCCGAGGTTAATTGTGTTAGGTCTTTTCCGATACCGAGCCTTGAAGGGAACTTAGCCATCAACCCGTGCTCCTGATGCCTGTCGTTGGATGACTGATTGTTGATCACCCAGGCCGCATCTTCTAAGGATAAGTGAACTCATCACGCTGGAAATAGTTATTACTGTCGTAGGATATTATTTTTTCTTTTTTTTGCTTTAGATCTGAAACTTTGAAATACGTGCATGTCCTTGATCAGGGATTTCTCAATCTCTGAGTTCTGGTTCTTTGTTATTTTATTGAGTCTAGCATGAGGGAATGCATGATCTAAGATCTATCCTATTTGAATGTTCTCTAGAATCTGTGTTTATTATAAGCATCGGTACTCGTCTGGATTCTTAGGATAATTTTCATGCATGCCGTCCCCCATCAAGCTAGGGTTGCATATATTAAAGAAGTGAGTAGAAGGAGATATCTGAGAACTGTAGAGTTATTTGTTCCTCCAGCAACTAGACATTCGTAGAGAATGCCTATGGATTTGCTAACTTTCACATATCTGTTCATTAACTTAAGACTTCATTACTTTTTACATGTAGGAACTCCAGATTGGTTTCATTTGCTATGATCATCCTGCTGTACTGACAGTCGAAGCACAGGTTGGTAAATAAAAAAACTGCTTCTGTTTTGTTTTGCCTCGTTAAAGAAGTATAGTCATGGTTTCAACAACTTTTGGATTTCTGTTAGGCAAAGCATGTTGCTCATTCGGGAGGTGCATTAAGTAAAAATTTGCTGTTAAAGGTAAATTTCAGACATTAGCTGAGATTTCATTTCCTCCCCCCCCTTCTCATAAATATGTTGAAGATATTTACAAAGTGTGGCCTACTAGTTTATCTTCTTTAACTCATCTTGAAGCTTATCACTTGCAGGACAAGAAGCATAGGTTTTATGTTGTTTCAGCTCTCGCAGGCACAAATATTGACATGAAAGGTGTATTTAATTTATCTTTTTATTGCTCTAAGATCTCCATTATTAATAGCAGCATAACATGGCTGGTTTCATTTTTTCTTTTTCTTTAAAAGAGTTGTTCGTAACTCATGTATCTGTATATCTTGATTTCTTGGGTTTCTGCGGTATTGGATTATGCTTTATAAAAATAGTTTTGTCCCAACGGCTTGGGCTGGGAAAAGGAGGTTTGCGAATGGCTCCTGAAGAAGCTTTGCAAGAAATACTTCAGGTTTGTATTCCTAGCACTGACTTCTTGTATAAGATTCCCTTTATCATTTACTTTCTGTGGCATTTAATTTTAATAAAACTTATAGCCTGTTATAATAGCTGTTGATTTTAAGACAAGTTTTACCTTTCACCTAGATGTTATGAATGCCCAAGAGTTGAGCTAAGAGGTTAAGGAGATCATCTCTTTTACTAATATTGTTTTTGTCAAAGGAAATATCAGCTGAAGATCAGCTTGTATACATAGTAGGGGTTGAAGATCAGCTTGTAATCGCTGAAGATCAGCTTGTATATTTGGTAGGGGCTGAGGTAGGGGCTGAAGATCAGCTTGTAATCTGTCTATATAATGGGCAATTGTCAATGAAGAAAGTGACTTCTTTCAAAAATCTCAAAAAAATCTATCATGGTATCAGAGCCATAGCTTTAAACTGTCATTTGTCTCGTGCTCCCAAGTTTCTTAGTCTTGGTTATTCTTGTTTATGTTCTCTTGACCTCATATCTTCCGATAGGTCTGATGCTTCTCTGATTCGTTTTAATGGCAAAAACTACTCTGCTTGGGCGTTTCATTTCAGGATTTTTGTCAAAGGTAAGGAGCTGTGGGGATATATTGATGGCAGTAACCCAGCTCCTGACAAAAACAAAGACAAAGACCAACATGCCAAGTGGGAAGTCAAGGACGCACAAGTTATGGCATGGATTTTAGGATCTGTCGAACCCAGTATCATCTTGAATCTTCGATCTTCCGCGGCTCAGATGTGGACTTACTTGAAGAAGGTCTGCAATCAACAAAACACTGCTCGTCGCTTCCAGCTTGAACATGAATTGGCCACTCTTCAATAGGATAGTCTTTCTATCTCTGATTTTTACTCTAGATTCACTAATCTTTGGGCTGAATACACTGATATAGTTTATGCTGACTTACCATCCAAGGGCCTTAGTTCTGTTTAATCTGTCCATGAAACTACTCAGAAGGATCAATTTCTAATGAAACTAAGACTTGAATTTGAAGGCACCAGATCCAATCTTATGAACCGAGAATCAGTCTCCTCCTTGAATACATGTCTCAATGATCTTCTTCGCGAGGAACAACGCCTTCTCACTCAAACCACCATGGAACAACGACAACCTACATCTGTATGGCCTATGCTGCACAAGGTAGGCCACGAAGCAGGGATATGAGCACGGTTCAGTGCTTCTGTTGCATGGGATTTGGCCATTATGCTACAAACTGTCCCCGAAAATTCTGCAACTACTGCAAAAAGGATGGCCATATTATCAAGGAATGTCCAACTCGATCCCCTTAGAAATTGGAGACAGCCTATACTGTCTCAGTTGGCTCTTCTAGTGCTGGTAGTTTTGTGAATACAACACAAAGTGCTCCTGCTCCTGTTTCTGTCCAACCCTTGACCCCTGAAATGATTCAACAAATGATCATTTCTGCATTTTCAGCTTTAGGACTCTCAGGTAAACCCTTTTCTACATCATCTCCTTGGTACTTTGATTCCAGGGCTTTCCATCATATGACAAACAATGCTGATTCTCTTATCAATGTAGACAAATATTTTGGGAACCTCAAAATTCATACTGCTGATAGCAATCATTTACCGATCATGGTCACTGGTGATGTTTCCTCCTCTCTCACTGATATCTTCGTATCTCCCTGTCTTACCACCAATTTGGTGACTGTCGGTCAGTTGGTTGATAATGATTGTAAAGTAGAATTCTCCAAATCTGTTGTGTTCTGTAGGATCAACAGTCAGGGTGGATGATCGCGAGGGGGCCTAAAGTGGGACGTCTTTTTCCTCTTTAATTTTCTTTGTCTTCCTTTTCTTTGCCTTTTGTCGCTTATAATTCTGCTCATGTTGATTACCAAGTGGCATAAACGTCTCGGACATCCAAACTCAAATGTATTTCATGCTTTATTGAAATTTGGTTTTCTTGGGAATAATGAAACACCATCTTTTAGTGCTGTTCAGTTTGATTGCAATTCTTGTAGACTTGGTAAAAGTAAAACTCTACCCTTTCCTATTCACACACCAATGTTGTCAAACCTTTCGATCTGATACAGAGTGATGTGTGGGGTATGGCGCCAGTCATTTCGCATGCCAATTATAAATACTTTGTCACTTTTATTGATGACCATAGTTGTTTCACATGGATTTATTTCTTTTATTCCAAAGATGAAGTATTTTCTGTTTTTAAAATTTTTCATGCATATATTCAGACATAATTTTGGCCCATATCAAAATCTTCCGTTCTGATAATGGGGGTGAGTATATATCTCATTTGTTTCAGGACTTTCTACGGAATCGTGGCATCATTTCTTAACGGTCTTGCCCTTCGACACCTCAATAAAATGGGATGGCTGAAAGGAAGAACTGTCACCTTCTTGATGTGGTTCGCACTCTTTTGTTAAAATCCTCTACGCCCTCTTGATTTTGGTATGAAGCTTTTTCCAATGCTGTCCATCTCATTAACCGATTGCCTTCTCCCACATTAAACCATGACTCACCTTTCACCAGGTTATTTGGTCACCCTCCAACTTATTCTAACCTTCGTTCCTTCGATTGTGTCTGTTATGTTCATCTTCCTGTCCATGAACGCGCACGAAACTCACAGCTCAATCAGTTAAATGTGCTTTTCTAGGATACTCAGTACAACAGAAAGGTTTTCTTTGCTATGATCCAAATCT
Organism: Areca catechu; assembly: GCA_021397845.1. Taxonomy (NCBI): domain Eukaryota; kingdom Viridiplantae; phylum Streptophyta; class Magnoliopsida; order Arecales; family Arecaceae; genus Areca; species Areca catechu. The sequence goes on along the minus strand of CM038052.1, from coordinate 19,148,502 downwards.
GTGTCGCATTCGAGTTTCTCGAAATGTGATTTTTTTCGAAAATCAGTATTTCTTTTCCACCCATCAGGATCCCGTTTCACCTTCATTTTCTGTTTTGCCTATGTTTACTAACTCTCCTGCATATCCAATCCCTTCTAACCCTCTCCTAGTGTATCAACGATGCACCACTGCCACTTCCCACCAACCTTCAACACCTACCGAGCCCCCTCAAGCTTCTTTCCCGACTACTGCTCCTGTTTCAGCACCTGCATCTCCCTCTCTCAGACAGTACTCGGGTTTGTAGATCTCCAGATAGGTTTGGTTTCTCTTCTCCTTCATCCTTCACAGCCACCTTGTCTTCTATTTCTCTTCCTTCGTCTTATAAACAGGCAATGGAGCATGAGTGTTGGCGAAAAGCAATTGAAGCCGAACTTCTCGCACTTGAAGAAAACCAAACCTGGGATGTTGTTTCGTGTCCCTCCTACATGAAACCCCTTGGAAGCAAGTTCGTGTTTTCTATCAAGCTTCGTTCTGATGGGTCCATAGACCGTCACAAGGCTCGGTTAGTGGCACTTGGCAACAAACAAGAATATGGCTTAGACTATGATGAGACCTTCGTACTAGTCGCCAAAATGACCACTGTTCGAACTATACTCGCTCTTGCTGCATTCCAATCATGGCCCTTACGTCAAATGGATGTCAAGAATGCATTTTTCCATGGTGATCTCAAGGAAGACGTTTACTTGAAACTTCCCTCTGGTATGCCCACTTCATCACCTAATGATGTTTGCAAGCTGAAACGTTCTTTGTATGGTTTGAAGTAGGCACCAAGAGTATGGTTTGAAAAGTTTCGATCCACTTTGCTTGCTTTTTCTTTCACCCAAAGTCAGTATAACTCCTCCCTTTTTCTACAAAGGACATCCATAGGTATCGTTATCCTCTTTGTTTATGTGGATGATATCGTTATCACTGGCTCTGATTTGGAGGCAATATCCGTGGTTCAGACTTTGTTGCATTCTACATTCCACATGAAAGACCTTGGCCAACCACCTACTTGGGTTTAGAGGTGCATCATCAGGCTCACGGTCTCTTCTTAAATCAGCATAAGTATAGTCAGGATCTGGTTCAGCTAGCTGGTCTCACCAACGCCACTTCGGTTGACACCCCTATGGAACTTAATGTAAAATATCGATGTGACGAAGGGGAGCTTCTTGAAGATCCTACTACCTATCGGAAGTTGGTTTGTAGTCTTATCTATCTAATCATTACCCGACCAGACATCTCTTATGTTGTCCATACTATTAGCAAATATATGCAAGCACCAAGGCATCTCCATCCATCTGCAGTCCGTCATATAATTCGCTACATTCTTGGGACATTAGTCGTGGCTTATTCTTCCCTTCCGGTTCTTCACTTCAGCTACAAGCCTATTGTGACGCTGGCTGGGCCGGTTACCCAGACACCAGGAAATCTACAACCGGCTGGTGTGTGTTTCTTGGTGATGCCCTTGTCTTTTGGAAATGCATGAAGCAAGACCACGTCTCCAAATCATCTATTGAGGTTGAGTACCGAGCCATGTCTGCAGCATGGTCCGAGATCATTTGGCTGCGTGGTCTCCTCACAGAGCTCAGTTTCTCTCCTGTTCATCCTACTCCACTCCATGCTGACAACATTAGTGCCATACAAATTGCCGCCAATCCTATCTATCACGAACGCACCAAGCACATCGAGGTTGACTGTCACTCGATCAGGGAAGCTTATGATCATCAGGTCATATCCTTTCACATATCTCCGCTACTTTGTAGATTGCCGATATCTTCACAAAATCCCTGCCACGTCAGCGCCATCATCTTTTCATTGGCAAATTGATGCTTGTCGATTTACCAGCATCAATTTGAAGGGGGATGTCAAAGGAAATATCAGCTGAAGATCAGCTTGTATATATGGTAGGGGCTGAAGATCAGCTTGTAATCGCTGAAGATCAGCTTGTATATTTGGTAGGGGCCGAGGCAGGGGCTGAAGATTAGTTTGTAATCTGTCTATATAATGGACAATTGTCAATGAAGAAAGTGACTTCTTTTAAAAACTTCAAAAAAATCCATCAGTTTTCAGTTGGAAAAGGGGGAGGGGAGGACCTGCAAGAACTAGATGAAACATTTATTAATGTGGATTGAATTTGTGCTGAAGGCTTAGGAAATATGAGTGAAGATATAAGAAGATCGTGATGGATATTTTGGTAGTGATATTGTGGAAGGTTGGTTATGGAGATGTGCTGGTGAAAGGCAAAAGGAAATTGAATCAACCTTAATAAAATTAGTTAAGGTTGGAGGGCTGTTAGTATAAGATCAAATTGTTTAATTAATGGTGTTTAGGATAATGGATGTAGGACATACAGTAGAAGAGTTGATTCTGGTTTTAAGTATATTGTCTATTGGGTGTGGAAGTCCAAAGTTTGGTTGACACGTCTGAAAGTGCCAACACTAGTGAAATAGGTGGTGAAGGATTTGCCGAATGAGAAATGACCAACCATTGACAAATAGTTTGTTCCAATAGTAGGAAATTTAAGAAAAAAGTTGTTAAAGGGTATTCAATAATTGTGGCGGTAGGAATGACAAGTGCTGGCACTAGTGAAATAGGTGGTGAAGGATTTGCGGAATGAGAAATGACCAACCATTGATGGACACTTAGTTCCAATAGTAGGAAATTAAGAAAAAAGTTGTTAAAGGGTCTTCAATAATTGTGGCTGTAGGAATGACTAAAATAGGTCTTTATATGTGGTCAAATGAACTTACCGCTCCATTTAACTGAAATTGGTGGCAAATTGTGATTTGAAGGTTTATGTGGCACAACCAGTTGCAATGGAGTGTGGGTGAGCAATTATCTTCATATATTCTTTATTTGGGTAACAAAGGGGACATAATCAGAGGTAATTTAGGCCCAAAGTTGTTGAGGAGTCATTTTTCCCCTCATGGAGAGAATAAAAAGTTGGGATATCAACTTGCACTGATATCACTCGCGTCGAGGGATCACTCGTGCGGAATATGGATTTTTATTTCCAGGATTCGATTGTCGATGTCAATGTTGCAAGAGAAGGAAGAAGAGAATAAAATAAAATACAAACATAATTAATTGGGCATGCAAGGTTTCACTATGAGAAAAATAAACTTACAAAATTAAAAATTTTCACTCAGTCCCATACAAATCTCTCAACAAGAAATTCCAAAATCCCTCGTACAAGTTCTCAACTTGAGATATTTCACCACTTTTTTGATCCTCACATTCTTTGCCCTTTGTTAATGATTTTATAGTTTCTGCTATAAAGAGTGTCTCACCAGGAGTCCAATGATCCAAACCGTGTTTAAATCGGAGTCCTGTAGCATTTCCAAATACCAGCTTGATTGCAGCTCCACTTTTGGTCGTCGGATCATCTCCATCATATCAAAAAACATGCAAAATAGGCTCAATCATCATTGGATACCACCTGATCTTCGCCGAGACATGCACAGCACCGTTGGATTTCACCGGGGAGCGCATGCATCCATTGATTGCTCAAATTATGCATCTTCACTGCGTAAATTCCACGTGACCTCATTTAATGCAACTCATTAAATGCCACTTATTTCATTAAATGACATTGTGCATTAAATGATGCTTGTGGAAAGTCAACCTCTGGACCAGTGAATAGTGACAGGAAGGAAGAAAAGGAATGTGCTTGGCCATTTGGGCTTGGGCTACCACGCGCACTTGTGCATGTGTCATGTCGGTTGCGGGCCGGTGCTTACAGGCTTGCCATGGGCTTACAATTTTTTCTTTAGGCTTTTTCTGTGTGGGCTTTGCATTGGCTTCTGGGCTTCATCAAAGGGCAAATTGAGGCGCAATACTCAACAACCTCTACCTCGACTTGACGTTCGATCTCTACCTGACTTTGAGAGCTTGTTGAAGAATTGCACCCCTATACCTTAGGACAAATAGTTGGTGATCATGGATGGGCAAACATGGAAGTCAAGCTAGGCTGCTCGATCCTCTCTTGATCATGTGTTGTGCTCACCTCAACTTGAGACCTGCTCAGGGAAGTCTCCTGTGACAATAGGAACTTTATCTTGTGACGTCGCCTATTGTCCTTATCTCATGTTTGATTCACCTGCTCCTAGACCTCCCTTCGCACTGGGCTCCTATATGCACCAGGAACTCTTATACTGTTTCCTGTCAAAAAGTAGTAACCTCCACGTTTTCTCCATAAAATGATCCTACTACCATGCAAGACCTTCAGGACTCCATCATTGGCTTTCTATGTGTAGCCGTTTGAGTCCAGTTTACTGAGAAAAATTATATTTCTGCGAAAACTAGATATACATTGGACCTCGTCCAGTTTCTTTACTATCCCATCATGCACCTCCATGTTGACTTCTCAATGTCCGTGATTGTATAGCTCGATTTGTCTGGCAAGTGGATAGCATCCTCTCTTTTTTCTAGAGAGTCAAACAGCTCTTCTTTGTAACAAATATGGTGTGGACATGCAGAATCTAAAATTTACTGGAAAGAAGAGAATACCTCGTTGGATACTATAAATGCATCATTGATGTATCCGTCATCGCTGCCATCAGCCATTGTCGTAGCATCCCCCGTTCGATCTCTGAGTTGCGGAACAATCTCTAATACGATATCCCAATTCGTCGCACCGAAAGTATTTGATCTTGCTTGCATCCTTTAACTTGGACCGCCAGTCTCGGAATCTTCTGTCGCTCCATCTTCTACTGCTTGCTTATCTAGAAATCGTCAATGCTGAGTTTCCACATAAACTTGAAGCTTGATTTTCTTGCTTGAGAACCTCGTTCTAGAATAACGCCGAGGTGACTTCTTCCATTTTGATGGTATTTTTTTTTACTAGAAGAGCAGTCACCAAGGATTTGAAGGATTACGGTAGGGATGACAGCAAGACCAACCTCCTGGTCTTTTCTTCTATCTTTCTTATACTGAGAAGGTCGGTGAGGATCCTTTGAAAGTTACTTAGGTACTTTTGGATGCTCTGTCCTTCGGTCATCCGTAGTTGATAGAACTACTTCCAAAGGAATAGCATGTTGCTGAGGGACTTCATCATGATGTATAGTTTCTCAAGCTTTATCCATAGTACCGTTGGAAAGTCTCATGCGGTACATGGATCACCACATCTCTGCCAGGTGCAAGCGGATCATACTCACCGCTTGCATTTGGAGCTGCCTTCAAGTCTTCTCTTTCATGGTGACTGACCTCTCTTTGCACATGAGAGCATCGATTTGTCCTTATTGGGTAAGCACATCTTTCATCCTTGGCAAAAAAAAAAATTGCTCTTCCCGTCGAACTAGCCGATCTCAAACTTGATTGTACCTGTTCTCTCCATCTTCGATCTCGATCAATTACGGACAACCAGAACTCTGATACCAGTTATTGGGATATCAACTTGCACTGATACCACTCGTGTCGGGGGATTACTTGTGTGGAATATGGATTTCCGTTTTTAGAATCTCGATTGTCGGTATCGAGCTGCAGGAGAAAGAAGAGAATAAAATAAAATACAAATATAATTACTTGGGCATGCAAGGTTTTACCATGAAAAAAATAAGCTTACAAGATTGAAAATTTTCACTCAATCCCATATAAATCTCTCAACAAGAAATCCTAAAATCCTTCGTACAAGCTCTTATCTAGAGATCCTCCATCACTTTTTTGATCCTCATGCATTGCCTCTATCCTCTGCCCTTGATTTTATAGCCTCTACTGTAAAGAGTATCTCATCAAGAGTCCAACGGTTCAAACCACGTTTAAATCGGAGTTTTGTAGCCTTTCCAAATATCAGTATGACTGCAAATCCATTTTTGATCATCAAATCACCTCCATCACATCGAAAAATGGGCAAAATAGGCTTAATCAGCATTGGATACCACCTGATCTTTGTCGAGACATGCACTGCACCATTGGATTTCACCGGGGAGTGTGTGCGGCCATTGATTGCTTAAATCACGCATCTTCACCACATAAATCCCACTTGACCTCATTTAATGCAACTCATTAAATGCCACTTATTCTATTAAATGACCCTCTGCATTAAATGATGCCTTTGGAAAGCTAATCTCTGGACCCGTGAATAGTGATAGGAAAGAAAAAAAGGAACGTGCCTGGCTGCTTGGGCCTGGCCACCATGTGCGCTTGTGCACATACCGTGCTGGGCTGCGTTGGCTACGGGCCGGTGCCTATAGGCTTGCCCCGTGGGCTTCCAAATTTTTTTCTTTGGACTTTTTCTATGCGGGCTTCGCACTTGGTTCTGGTCTTCATCAAAGGTTGAATCGAGGTGTAATACCTAGCAACCTCTACCTCGACTTGACATGCGGCCTCCACCTGACTTCGAGAGCATCTTAAAGAATCGCGTCCCCATATCCATGGATAAATGCTTGTGATCATAGATGGGCAAACATAGGAGTCGAGCTAGCCGCTTGATCCCATCTCCATCACATGTTGTGCTTACCTTGACCTGAAACTTGCTCAGAAAAGCTTCCTGTAGCAATAGGAATTTCACCTTGCGACATTGCCTGTTGTCCTTCTGAGGCTCTTATCTCGTGCCCGATCCACCTACTCCTGGAGCTCCACTTCGCACTTGGCTCCTGTCTGCATCAGGGATCTATCTTGTACTTAACTTATTGTCAAAAAGTAGTGACCTCCATGCTTCTTCCTCCATAAAATGATCCTACTGTCGTGTAAGACTTTCAGGATTCTATCATTGGCTCTTTACATGTTGCTGTTTGAGTCCAGTTTATTGAGAAAAATTAGATTTCTACAAAAAAACTAGATATGCATCGGATCTTGTCTAGTTTTTTTACTGTTCCATCATGCGCCTCCAAGCTAACTATCTTGATGCTCGTGATTGCATAATCCGTTTGGCAAGTGGATAGTACATTCTCTACTCTCTAAAGAGTCGAACAACTTCTCTTTGCAATAAATATGATATGGATATTCAGAATCTAAAATTCACTGAAAAGAATGGAAATCTTGTCGGATACTATGAGTGCATCAATGATGTATCCATCATCGCTGCTATTGATGACCGTCACAGCAGCTCTCATATGATCTCTGAGTTGCAGGCAATCTATAATACGATGCTCCAATTCATCGCACCGAAAGCATTTGATCTTGTTTGCATCCTTCGACTTGTATCGCCTGCCTCGCGATTTTCTGTTGCTCTGTCTTCTGCCACCTGTTCCTTCAGAAATTATCAATGCTGAGTTCCCACCTAAATTCGAAGCCTGATTCTCCCGCCTGAGAATCTCATTTTGGAGTAATACCGAGATGACTTCCTCTACCTTGATGGTGCTCTTTCCTACTAAAAAAGTAGTTACCAAGGACTCGAAGGACTACGGTAAGGATGATAGCAAGACCAACGTCCTGGTTTTTTCTTTCACCTTCTCACCTATACTGAGGTCGGTAAGGATCCTCTGGAAGTTACTTAGGTGCTCTTGTATGCTTTGCCCCTCGGTCATCTATAGTTGGTAGAACTTTCAAAGGAATTGTGTGTTGGTGAGGGATTTCACCATGTATAGTTTCTCGAGCTTCGCCCATAGCATCGTTGGGAAGTCTCCTGTAGTACATGGATCACCACCTCATCCGCCAGGTACAAGTAGATCGTATTCATCGCCTGTCTCGAGAGCCGTTTTCAAATTTTCTCTTTCATGGTAGTTGGCTTCTTCTCGCACATGAGAGCGTCAATCAGCCCCTGCTAGGTCAGCACATCTTTCACTCTCGCTTGTCAGAGAAAAAAATTGTTCTTCCGGTCGAACCGACCGATCTTAAACTTGATTGTGCCTGTCCTCTCCATCTTCTTCGATCTCGATTAATCACGAACAATCGAGATTTTAATATTGGTTGCTGGATGTCAACTTATATTGATACCACTCGTGTTGAGGGATCACTCGTGTGGAATACGGATCCCTATTTTCAGGATCTCGATTATTGGTGTGGATGCCGCATGAGAAAGAAGAAAAAAGTAAAATAAAATATAGATATAATTAATTGGGTATGCAAGATTTTATTATGAGAAAAATAAACTTACAAGATTGAGAACTTCTATTCTCAATCTTGTACAAATCTCTCAACAAGAAATCCCAAAAGCTCTCAACTAGAAATCCTTCATCACTCTTTTAATCCTCACACAGTCTCTGCCCTCTGCTCATGGTTTTATAGCCTCTGCTGCAAAGAGCGTCTTACCAGGAGTCCAACAGTCCAAATAACGTTTTAATCGGAATTCTATAGCTTTTCCAAACATCAGTTTGACTGCAGATCTACTTTGACCATTGGATCACCTCCATCACATCGAAAAATATGCAAAATAGGCTCAATCAGCATTGGATACCACCTGATCCTCGCTGAGACATGCGTTGCATTGTTGGATTTCACCGGGGAGCACACGCAGCCATTGATCGCTCAAATCACGCATCTTCGTCACGTAAATCCCACTTGACCTCATTTAATGCAACTCATTAAATACCACTTATTCCATTAAATGACCCTGTGCATTAAATGATGCTCGTGGAAAGCCAACCTTTGGACCAGTGAATAGTGACAGGAAAGAAAAATAAGGAAGATGCTTGGCCGCTTGGGCTTGGGCCACCATGCACGCCCGTGTACGCGCTGCGCTGACTGCGGGCCAGTGCCTCCGTGGGCTTCTAATTTTTTTTCTTTGGGCTTTTTCTGTGTGGGCTTCGCACTGGGTTCTGGGCTTCATCAAAGGCCAAATTGAGGCGCAATACCCAACATAAAGATTATGGTAGCTGGCCAAATAGTCTTCATTTCTTTCTTATTTTCATTTTCTTGAGACTGTTGGAGAAAATATGATTCATAATCTTTGTGTTCTTTGTTTTCTATAATGTAGTCCTAGGTATACTCAATAGTTGGGGCCAACTGCTGTTAAAGGAAGAAGGTTGGCTTGAAGGTGGGTTGCACATGGGAGAAAGCTTTGTTGATAGGTTGTCATAAGTGTTAAATCTAAAAAGGTACAATAAAATTATGTAAGATGTTGATCTTAATGGATTGTTTTAATAAATACATTCTTTGGGAGAATTGGCTATTCCTTTTGGAACAAAATGATCAAAACCTTTTGCATCCCATGCTGGATTTATAGATTGTACTTTTCAAGTTAATCTGTAAGGAGTGGACACCCATATTGCAAGACCATATAAACCGATTACATGAAATGTGCCAAATCCATAGCAAGCAATCTCTGAGAGAAATAAATGAATTCCATAGTTCTTGGGCAAATCCAAAGAAGCTTTTTCCTTAGCATTCATCACAGAATATAATTTTATTTTGGTCTCGAATTCCAAGATCTATTGCACTTGAGAAGTGCAATGAGAGAGTCCTTGTTCTGTGGATTTGGGCATATATTCTACTATATCAATTTCCTCTACTAGAAAAGTTGGCTCTGGCCTTGAGATTGTGAAAGAAGGGATGCTGTTCAATAATTTTTTTTAAGGGATAAAAATATCACAATGAAAGAAAATGTTGGTTTAGATATTGTAATTTCTCTATTTAAGAGAGAGAAAATCAATTTTTTTTTTTAATTCACACATCTCAAAGATAGCATCATTAGCCAGATTACTCCATGCTGGGGAGTCTGCCGTCTCTTGAAGTCAGTTTGTTTTTCATAATAATGTTATTTTTTGAGTGTGCTGTCATTTTTATTTTGCATCTAAATTTATTGAAAGCCATGTTGTAACATGAGGTTTGGTTGGAGGTCTGAAAGGATTGGCACAGAATTTTTTGTTGGAAATAAAAGCTTTTAATCTGGAGAATGTGGAAGAATTTTACTTATTTCCAATATCAGTAAGGGGATATTGCTCCTTGGGAAAATTGAGATTTTGCATTTAATTCCTTAGGATAAAGATACTATTCTATTTAGCTTGTTGTTTCTCATTTCTTATTTCATCATATTATTGTCATCCATATGTTTTTCTTCACAAAGGTTGTTTTCGATCAGAAAGCTGGTTGGAATTATGGTAAAGACGAAAGACTTTGAGTTATAATGCACTCTTTACTCTTATACCCTTTAAGGTAGTAATTGAGAAAATTGCTGGCACCCTCTATTCTTGACATATAATCTTGTTATTGATTTATTATGTTTTCAGGTGCAGATTGGTTTCAGTTTTGCTTTACTACTTAAGTTGTATTCTTGTAGTTCTTGCTTGACATAGAATTGTATTCATATTCCTGGGTAAACTTCAGGTAATATTACAATTTCTACAACCACAACCTTCCAGCTTTTTCCTAACTATATGGGATTGGCTTTTGGATCAGGCCATCTTTGATGTTATTTGAATGTTCTCCATATGTTTCTTTAAAATCTCTATCCATGTTATCTTAGGTCTTCCCCTCTTAATTTTTAACATAAACTAAAGTATCCCTCCTTATTGAAGTCTCCTTAACTTTCATTGTACATGTCTATATCATGTCAATTGATTTCCCATCACTTTTTCCATAAATTGTGCAACTGCCATATCTCTTTTACTATAACCCTTCATCGGTCTATCATTTCTAGTTTTACCACACATTCATCTTAACATACTCATTTTTTGCTACATTCAACTTTTTTTTGGGTATCTGTTTTATTGTCTAGCTCCAGCACTCTGCTATACAATATTGCAAGCTTTTTGTTGTTCTATAAAATTTTTCCTCTAAGTCTTCAAAACATATGCCTATCACATAATATTCTGGATACCTCTCTGCACTTTATAACAAACTCTAATTATATAAAATATACTTAATCATATGAAATATATTTTCATCTATCTCCCCATTATTTTGTACAATAGGTCCTAGATAATGAAATCAATCACTCTGGTATCTTTTGTCCATCAATCTTATTCGGGATCGTATCTCCATTTACATTCTCACTAACTTTACATTCCACATGCTTCTTCTTTGTTTTACTGATTTTTAAAGCCTTTGTTCTCTGAAATTTTTCTCCATAAGTTTAATTCAGTATTTATTTCATTTCCATTTCATCAATATTATGGTCCATCTTCCTGAATACACCTGTAAGTTCTTCTATAATTATTGTGAAAAGATATGAGCTTAGGCAATATTTTGTTTTCTTAAATTATGTTTTCCTATCTTTAAAATAAACCTATATTACTAGTTCAATATAGATCTTTTATGAAATGTTTGATCTTATAACGATAGAAAATAAAGTGGCTAACAACAACTTCATGATATCAAAGGAAACCTAGCAGAGGAGGGTTTAATATTTGTATGAAATGTGGGCCATATAACCAAATATTCACCCACATATATATAAATACACTCATGTACATATGTACATGCATGTAGACCTATATACACAAACATTTATGTACACACAGTGATAAGTTCTGTGTTTTTGTCAGGTGCCAATGGGATGTGTTACTCCATTTGCATTAATTAATGATTCTGCAAGGTATATCTTTTGCTTAATTATCATAATCTTTATCTTGCTTTGAAGTTAAAGTGTTCACTTTTGGCACTTTTAAAGCTGTCAATGCTGCAAAATCTAGTGTGCCTTACACTATTTCCCTCCATTTTCTTGTCATACTTCTCACCATGGTTATCCCATTTGGGACACGCATTTGACCAAGAATTTAAGAAGTGATCCATATTCACATTGGCTTAGATTGGTGAAGGGCTGGTACTAGGGACACCCTTTGTGCTGATACATCTAAAAATTAAAAGAAATTAATGCCTGCTATTGTGCTTTGCACCAACTACTATAAGAGCACCTTGCCCAGGTCGTGGACTTTTGGAACTAGCAAGGATCAGCGAGATTTGGGCTTTGGATGCCTAAGAACAGCCAATCTTATTGAAACCGTAGTGCCTCCTCCAAAAATTCTGAATATGCGTGCCTAGAGTTCAAAATGAGATGGTGCACAGCACAAAGGGGATCTCATGGTGATTTTCCAACCTAAGAACAACTGCAAAATACCCTTTTTTTGGAGCTAGGGCCAGCCACAAGAAGGGAGGCATGGAAGAGAGAGAGTCCCTAGAGATTGGGACTCTCTAGTGCACAAACTATGAAGCCATGCGTGTGAAGGAGAGAAAGGGAGATGGGGGTGCAGCTTGCTAGGGGTTTTTCGTGTCTTGGGAGGTGTGAAGTAGAGGGAGAGGGAGAGGAGAAAGGGGAGATTAGGGTTAGGGAGAAAACAAGGATTTAAACTCTCTATTGAAACACAGAGAATCAATACATATACAATGACTTTCATGGTCTAGTCTAGATACATGATTCCAAGCCCAATCCAAATAACTCGCATGCTAACTCAATACATAAAACATTCATCCAAGTCCCATATATATCCATGGTTCAGGTGTTCTCATTTTCTTGAACTTAAACCTAGCCCAAATATGAGTAAACCCATCAAAACCCCTGAATCCCAGTCTTCGATCCATGAAGGCTGCATACCTTCACCCTATGACCTAAACCAGTCCTAGAACCTCCATGACAGTTCTATGGAGTCTAAACCTTGGCCTTTCCCTTGGCTACTAGAGGATTAGGAGCACCACATTTGAGCCTATAACTACTGTACTGGATTGGTATGGTATTGTATGTACAAGCACCATATTTTATGCACCTGACCATTTTAGGATACTGTTTCATATTTTGGATTTTTCCTGGACATGCTTTCTTAGTAACATGGTCTTTGGGCCTTTCCTTTGGCATCATATGGAAATCTTTAGAGAGGAGAATAACTAGAAGTCAGGTATGATCAATTATTTAAGAGACTGCTTTTCATTCTATGTTTGTACAAGTGCTTGACTTTTGAAATTCCAACTATTTTAGAATTATTGATGCAGCTCTTGGAAGGATAACAACATGGCTGTGTATGGTTTTTTTGCAGAGATAAGATTGGATCTTTTTTTTTTAATTTTTTAAAATAAAGTTTTATTTCTCCTGGGAGCAATGGTAATTAAATTGCATGATAGAAAATAGGAAGACGTAGGAAAGGAGGGAGGACTCGGTGTTTGAGAAATGGGAAAGGGCAAAATTGTGAGATAAGAAGAAGAGCATGCATCCTTTTTTCTCATATATGTGTGTGTATATATGTATATATTATATAGCATATTTATTTGTATGTATGCATGTATAAATGAGAAAACAAGGTCCAAAACCCTGCCTGTAACACATGTTAACAATAGCTTTATGGCATAGACTTTTTTAGCCTTTCTTTTCTGATCCAGAGCTCTCATAGAACTCAAACAATTTCTTAGTCAAGGGACTCAACTTTCTTTAAGAGTTCTAATTGAACCAGGATTCAGAATAAGAAAGTAACTAATCAAATAGGGAGACATCATAGCCGAACTGAAACCTAATCAAATCTGAAATATTTTGTAACTAGAGGATACTCAAGCTAAGATAACTTTGGACAAGTAATGCCTAGCCAAGCCCTTGTTGTCCGGCTATTGATTGATTGAAGCAAGGTTTGCAACACCAGTACAAGGAAACACACCAGTATGTTACCAGTATGGAGTGGTACAATCAAGTGTGGTCTGGTAGGCATCCCGTACCAAGACAGGCTTGCAATGCTCTTTCTTTCTTTTTTTTTGTGTTTTTTTCACTCGACCCATAGTAGTGCCTGAACCCAGGTGATAGAGGGTGCTTCTGCCCAGTTCAGATCAGTATGACCTGGTTCAGCTAATATTACTGAACTGAACCTTGGTACTGTACCATACCTTACTAGTGGTACAATTGTTATGGGATGCTAAGGATCTGTAAACAGTCTTTAGACTAAAGTATTATTTGGTAGATCATTTGTTGAATAGAGCCATATGATTTTGCTTCCTCTGTGTCAGCTTGCTTTTCAGTCCGATTGCTTGGCTGACATGGCTGAACTGGCTGCCATCTATGTTGCGGTCTCAAAGATCCTTCTCTGTTGCACTGCATCATTTGCTGAACTAGATCAGATCTCTTTGTGCTTATGGAAGGAACTTTGGAGGCATTGTTTGCAGTTTCATTGTCTTATTTTTGAAGATGAAGTTGTAGGTGTTATATACTCAACCTGCCTATTGTAAAGCGAGACACATCCTGATAAGACGTCTGCTGTGGACTGCAGAACATGATGTAGTCCCTCATATGATACATCCTAATGAAAAAGCACATCTAGCACTGCTGCTGCACAACATCCCTTTTGTAGTTGTTTAGCCATTGCAGCTGATAAGGGTTTTTTTCCCCCTTTTCTTTTCCTCTCCTTTTTAGCTGGATCTTCATGTTTAGCTTTTCCACGTGCTTTGAAGATGCCGCATTCTTCATGTTCTTCTGTAATAATTAAACCATATATGATGCAGGATAACTTGGGCATGGCTTTCTTATGCGTTGGTCAACCCAATGGGTTAGGAAGTTTAGGGTTTTGATCTGTTGGATGTTTGGCCTGTCCAACATTAGAAACCAAGATAGAAGCAAAACAATTTTGTGGATTAAAGTAAAAAAGCAAGATGTCTAGGTTTACCCTGAGGTTTTTAGGGGATAGTGTTGTTTGGGTATAAGGTTAAAGTAGAACGTTTGTTCTTCACTTGAAATATAATTTAAGCAATGTTACAAATTTTCAAGCATGAACGAGAGATTAGATGGGGAAAAAAAGAGGAAATAAAGGAATTTAGAAATAAGAGGGGGAGGGGAATAGAAGGCATTGGAGGAAGAGTGAGATAGGAAGTCAAGCAAGAGAACAATTTCATTCTTAATGCTAGAACTTGTATTGCAATACAGCTAAAGTCTATCTTCTGAGCTTTAATATACATACATATTTGTGTTTATATGCATGTATTTATGTATGCCTATACTAGCTTAAGAACCAGTTGACCAATAAATTAAAAATCCTAAGGAACTTGTGGACCAAGAAACTTGAGTCTAGGTTAAAAACCAAGACAGTAATAAAATGCTAAACAAGTATAGACTTAATACACGAATGATTTGGATTATCAAATGGCTTTGATGCTCTGATAAGATCCTTTGACGCTTCTAGCATCTGGATGAGAGCTTGAATAATCATGATATCAATTGCGTCATCCAATCCAAGCCCTTCATCAGTGTAACTTATCTTGGCAGTCCAAGCCCTTTTCTGATTATCCTTATCCTTTGTCAATCTAAGCTTGATATTTTGCTTTTGTACATGCATTACCTGACATGGACACAATTCTTCCCTGCTAAATCTCCCCAAGTGTCATGCCTAAGATTTCTTTGCCTTCTGGTTCATGCTTCTCAGATGATTCTTTAGCAGAAAGAATATGCTTCTTAAACACACGAGAAATATTTGTGGTTTGAACATGTTTGGGGCCCCAAGGTGGGAGCCTTTTGTTTGATCTTTAGAAGCCATTGGAGGCATCTTGGGAGAAGTTATAATTGCTTTTCTGGTAATTGGTTTGTGGTTGTTTAGCCCTCTACATAACACCTCTTGATCTGCAGAGCAATGTAATGTATCTTCAAGCTGAAAACTTGATTTTTGCACCAATCTATCCAGAATCTCCATTTGGAGTCCTGCCTGATGCTGTGTTGAATGGGTTGCTTCTGCCTTTTCGGTGCCACCATGGGTGGCCAGGTTGTAGAACTGCTCTGTAGGCCATTTATTTTTCCTTCTGCTTAAGCTGCTGGAACTGACATACACTTGTTGCATGTATTCAGTTGGCAAGAACTGGCTTTGAAAAATGAAAATGCTCAGTCATCTGAACCCAACTATAGATCTCACTGCATCTGATTCTTTGATTAGCCTCCAGAGGCTATGTCCATATTAGAAGTGATTGTAACTGATTGCCCAATTTAGGAATCCCTTCAGGTTCATGCTGCATTGGAAGTCTGACATTTACACTAGTTGCATTTATTCAGTTGACAAGAACTAGCTTTTAAAATGTTCATTCATCTGAACCCAACTATAGATCTCACTGCATCTGTTTCTTTGATTAGCCTCCTGAAGCTGTCTCCATATTAGAAGCAATTGTAATTGATTGCCCAATATAGGAATCCCTTCATGTTCATGCGGCATTGGAAGTCGGACATTTATGATTTTATGCCTCTTATGGGCCCTAAAATAACATTGATGCTGAAGTGGCAGAACCTGTAGGTCCTGTACACTTTTAAATGGCATCCCTATATAATTTGTTTGACTAGACATAGCCTACAGTGCTGTATCTCTAATCTTGCATATTCTAGAATTGGGTGGAAAACAATGACATTTCTAAAATTATTGGAGTGCCAATGAGAATGTGCTTTTGGAGTGCACCTAATCATCACATACTTTAGATCATGCTAAATAGGTTACAGATAAATAAGTTTGGCTGGAAGATGAATCGTCCCCCCAAAAAAAAAGTTCTGGATTGTAAAATACTATTTGAAAAGCACCAAAAAACAACGAATTAAAAGCAAATCAAATACAGATGACATGAATGAGATATCTCTTGTTGATATTGTTTGTTAGCACTAAGCTTTTCATCTTTTGTTCTATAATACCTATTGCTGCAATTTCTGAGAATCAATTTTTACTAGATGAAGATGTCCTCTACTCTGTACCAGTATGAACATGTTCTTGATGCTGTACATTTGACATCTCTTTATGCTACAAACATGCATTTCTTTAAAACTGGTTAGTGAATGTTCTTACAAAATTGTTCCTGTTCTTTTCATGAAGTGCTGTTTCATTATTATTGGATCAAGGTTTCAAAGCTCAAAAGTGCTGCTATTTTCACCCTCTCACAAATGAGACAACTATTTGTAAGTGAGGTTCTTTTCTTTTGTTTCTTGTTATATGACTATGAAGTTATCTACTGAAAATGTTAATACCCTGTCTTAGAGGTTGATTCTTTTTATTCATAACAAAAAAGGTTCATACTGCATATCAAGTTTGGCTGGATGATTTTGTTCAGAATCTCTGCAATAGACAATGTTGATTATCAAATACCAAAATAAATTATCCCCCAAAATTCTTACTTGTATCTACAAGATGAAACATCAAAGGAACATCTTGTCTGAATAATCAAACTATGTATTTGACATGGTAAAAATATCTTCTTTATCATAAATATATTTTAGTTCTTAGCAGTTATATTGCCAAAGCAAGTCTTTGCACATCAGGCATTTGTAATTCTTAGAAATAATGCAATTTGTTAGTTGCCAAAAGTTTGTTTTGTTATTCTAGGAAAGCTCGTATGAGGCACTATTTATCTTTGGAGCATCATCGACTAAACATAGTTTTCCTTGCAACTGCCCAAATTCACGTGTTGCCCACTCTCATGATTATAGCTCAAATGGTTATTGCGTCTGTTTATGGACCATTATTGCCTTGAACACATTTTGTTCAACATATAGAGCTCAGTTCTTGAGCATATTGGTCTTTTAAGCATAGGATTATTATTTGTCAATTTTTTTCCTGTTCATTAATATCCTGTCTGGCCTTTTTTTCCTTCATTCTACCAAAGCTAATAGATATTCAAGGGAATGATTTGTAAAAACACTTCTATTATTTGAAAATTGCCGTACTTTTTCTTATTAACAAATCAACTAGTTTTGAAGATTTTATTTCCCTCCTTTTATTTACTTCTCTCTAACATCCACAAAATATTACAATAATAGCTAGTGGCTCGGTGTTGGGGAAAATTACACTTGCTGGCACCTCACTCCTTTACAACCTCTGTTGCTCTTCTGCCAAAGAAAAACGGAAGGAAAATATGGGTTGCTTCCATGTTGGATCCGTACATATTCTTAAGTTGCTACACAGCTATCATCATTTGGCAAAGCTTATGGAGATCTTGGATGTTGAAGGGCTTCATCGCTAGATGGCATACTTGAAGTCGGAGATCTTACTCTATTTAGTTAAGAAAAGACAATAAAACTTCTCCCCCTTGTTAAAATATTATATTCAAGGGTTTCTCTCTGCCTTGAAGAGCTTCTTGACCTGCTATCAAAAACAAAAAATAAAAAAGATCTTCATCGGTCTTGTAAGAGATCTTAGATAATCTCAAGTGAAACTGGAAAGTAGGAAAATATGGGAACATTCTATAATAACTGATATCTTGATTAAGATTTTATGGGTGAGATATTGGAATCTCATTTGATATAGTAAATCCAGAATTAGCAAAAATGTTAAATTATAAATTATATAAATAAAAACTAAAACATCTATGTAGGGCACTAAAATATTGATTGAAAAATATTTGCTGAGATAGTGACCAAGATCAATTATATGATATATTTGTGGTGTTCGATATCGATCCAAACTGGGATCCTGGCTGAGATCTTGACTAAATGGAAATCTGTAGGAAACTTAATACTCATTTCCTGTTCTCATTCCAACCAATCAAACATGGCCTATGGGGATTTGGTGGGTTTATCTGAGCTAAATGATTATAGCAGCTTTGTGTGGTTGCACAAATTAGCAACTTATGCATATATGCACTAAGTAAACTTTACTGAGCTTCTATTTTTTCTTCAAATTCTTTCATTCTATCAAATCCATCATATCTGAGATATGTTTCATCAGCTCTTAGTGCAAGTGACCTCAACAAGTTTCTGACTTCAATTGGAAGACAGCCAACTTATGTAGACTTGGAGGTGATTTAATTTTATTGAATTGACAATTTGACATCAATGTCCTTTGGAGAGTTCGAGTGACGTTGGTTACGTTTTAGTAGGCTTCTCCATTGGTAGGAAAGGACAATCCACCTGATCTTGCATCTCTTGTTCCGTCTGAAGTTCCTACTTTGGCAGGAGAAACAAATAAGGCAGTTCCTGCTCAAAATGATGTATCCAAGGAGAAATCAACAGATTGTGCAGGTGAACCTTTGTCAATGTTCATGCTTTTACAATATGTTTGCCATATATAGTGCTTGTATGATAATACTGTTTGCTGCAACGTTCTTCATTATTTATCACTCCCTTTCCATATCTTATTTTTTCCACTTCATTTAATCACTATAATATTGTCTGATAAATAGTCAGTGGTTTATGAATATGTGGTAGTTCTGGTGAATGGAAACCTTCTGCCAAAATTACTAATGTACTTGTACAAGATTACAATCTTTTCAATACTTGATTTAAGCCCCTGAAGTTGTTGGCTTGTGCTCTGAGATTTCTGACATTAATCATCAACAGGTTCATAAGATGAATCTAGACATGCCAATACTAGAATTTATTGTTTGTAGGTTTTACCCTAATCGGCTACTTTTCTAAAAGAAATGGCAAGATGTAATGGTTTTAATAATTCATAATTGTTTCAAGGGCTAAAACAATATTTAATAAACAATATTCAATCTAACATGCAGGCATAGAAAGAGATAGGAGAAAAGACATTCTGACTTAAAGCTGATTGTGCTGGTAGCAGATGATCATAATTAATTGTATGAATTTAACTCGAATATCAAGTCTGGACTTTAATTTTTTGAGATATTCAGGCCTTTGAGTGCTCCTTAATAAAGCTTGATATTTCAAATCGCCATTTCAAATTTTAATACATCATCTTTGGTAAAGTTGTTGCTTTCACCATATCCCTTATTATCCCCACTGAGATTCTTTATGCATGGTATGGCACCATATTTCTAATTGTTGTGTATAGGTATTGATTGCATAGAGAAAGCCTTCTTTTAATTGTTAAATTTTGTTAGAAAGAGTATTAATAATAAGATTTATGAAAAATTAAAAGAGATTGTCTAATAACAATGTCGCATATATGGTCAAGTATCTAAGAAGTGGCTGACATATGCAAGCAGCCATGATACAACATTGTGCATGTGCAGTATTCCAGCTTATTTGCAGACATTTGATGTTGCATATCATACAATATTAGAATAAAATTGCTTGTCATAGATAAAAAATATTGAGAAATTCGACTTGAGTTAAAAATCTAGACAAAAATATACCCCATAATGTCAGTTTGTTCCTGAAGCATTCAGTGATAACCATCAGATTTATGCTTCCTTTTTGATTGGACAGACAGGTTGCATCCCTTTCCAAAAACTTTTTGGTTCAAAATTTTAAGCAAGCCCATTTAAGTACTTGAACTTTTAACAAGCATTTCATTTTTCCCAAGTGGTCCTTAAGCGAGATTTAGAATTGAGGAAAAATCAATAATACTTGTGCCTTAACTTATTGGAAAAATATAAGCAGCAAGGCACTACATACTGTTGTAAACTTAAACCCAGAAGAAACACCAGTCAGATCAATCAGGCTTTCAAGCAGAGCATATTTTATAGAAAGTCACTACCACTACTTTAGGACCCCATTGAAGCTGCACTCTATTTGGTTTATTAAATGTATGCTTGCTAATATTCACATTTATTCTGACGTCTTCTCTGATAATGCTTAATGCACACATCCATTGAACCATGCTTTCCTTCCCCATGTTAAGGACAAGCAAATAGGCGGCCGGATCTTCCAAAAAATGCAGTGGAGAAGATTCAAAACAGTGTAGACCCACTGGCTGAAGCTTCTGACGTGGGAAAATTTGTAAAGGAAATTATAGATAAAATATCCATCGCATTTTTATCAGAGGTAGTTGAAGTTACCATACATATCTCACTTTCTTGATCATCTTAGCATCTTTTCTTTTTATTGGAATCTGATGCTTCCTTGTTTAACTAAATTTTTAGGTGTCCAAGGATTCAAATGTTCAAAAAATGGAACTTCTTGGAAATCCAGTATTGGAAGGAATCAGAAAGCGGGTTGTGTCTGATTTGGAGAACATGACTGTAAGTATGATATGTTGGCAGTTATTCTTTCTGTTTTGACATATGATGACAGTGGCCATTTCTTGTTGATACATGCAAGCATACACACACAAACATAGTTTTATAGACATACACACGAACACACATCTAATGGCTTTAATGTTCGCAAGATATAACCAACTCAGTTATGCCCTATTGTCATTAATTGATGAGACATGATATAGATGGTCCACACTGTTTATCACAATATTCATTGTCATGAATACTCAAAACCTAGATTCCTAATGTTTCAGAAACTTAGTATGCATTCATCATTAGATCACCAAATGAACATTTTTTAGAAAAAACAGGAGTAAATCATTTACTTTATGATTTAGAACTATCTGAACTACCTGAGTTTCTTTCTACTCCATTGTTAGCCTTGGCGCAATTGTAAAGTTGCTTTATTGTGACCTGAAGGTCATGGGTCCAAAATACGGAAAATGCCTTTCTATAAATGGAGGTAAGGCTGCATACATCTGACCCCCTCAAACTCTACAGTGATGGAAACCTCATGCACCGAGCTGCCATTTAGTGTCATTCTGCATGTGTTTTAATGTATGTAGAATACAATTGACCTGTCTTTGGTCTATGAAATTATTCCTTAACAGCAAAGTGATCTCCATATATTTGGAGAACTATGATACAAATAGGTTGGAAAGAGAATTCTATGCATACTGCCTAAGGACGTGGACATCTCTCTCCTTTACTCGTATGTTTTTTTATATACTTGAATAAAGATAAGGGTATATTTGTCATTTGATTAAGTGGTAAATGAACCAGAAAATAACATGGCCAGATACTAACACATACAATGCCTGGTTAAGCTACAGCAATGCTCTCTCTCTTCTTTCAGGCACATGGGAATAAAGGATATTGTATTTGGGGTTAGGATCCTTTCCGGTTTGTAAAATGAACTGTAAAGTCTAATTCAATCATGACCTTCTGTGCATCAATCAACAGCAAGAGCTTTAAAAGTGCCAGACATATAATTGCAAGCAGGTCCCATCATATTTTCCTGCCTTGTTCCATCACCCACTACTTGTTGATCCATGGACCGTGGTGGGAGATTGTGTTGGACTCTTTAGTTGAAAGAATCTAAACTGCGGTAGTAGTGTCAGCATAGAGGGAAAAGCAGTTGTCCATAGCATGATTATACATATCTGCTATTTGGAAATTTGTATGGGAGAGGAAGTTTAATATTCAGGTAAAATACAAACATTAGCCAAAAGTGATGCAAGAATTTTAAATATAGATTTTAATATAAAAATAGTCTATGTTAGCTCGTACATGAACCTGCAAACATGGGAACAAGCCAAGTACATCAACAAATAGCATTATTAGTTTGATAGTTCTTGGCTATTTCATGAAGGAATCATGAGATGCTGTGTGTGATGTCAGTAATTCTTAAAATTATTTTCCAATCATTTGGTGATAATAATTTAATTCGAAAAGTTAAAGTAGTTTATAGGATGTTGTAACTGGAGTCATGGATAATACTTTGCATGAAACTAGAAAGGAAAACACCCAGAATGCACATCTGGTAATGAACTACATAATCTGTTGGATCTCGATCTATAGAGCCAACCTTGTTGAGTATGTAACTGATGGTGACCCTCACATAGCAACCACCATATATGAACTATGAAGAGTGCAACCAATGAACACCGCATTTTTCCTTTCCTTTCAATAGCTTACAACTTACAGACTACCATATCACTGCAGATGAGTATGAAGAATGCAGCATATACACAAGGGTTCCATGCAGGTTTCCAATCCATGCTTCAGTCTGGTATTCAAAACCGGTCCTTCCGAAACTAGTTGCATGACATGCAGAAGAAACAAAAAGAATTGAACATGATGTGTATTTGGAACAAATGGTTTTACATGTATGATGACCATGGGATTAAAATTGTTGTCATATTCATTCCTTATCTTCATGTTTACTTGACTTCATTCACAGTACTGATGCATCTGTATGCTTGCCTTATAGGTGCACAGGGTTGCTCGTGAATTTTGGTGGTTGAGTGTTTATGGTTGAAAATTTCTTCTCACTGCTTGCTACTGTCTTTTAAGCTTCTGGATCAGAAATGAGGGCAAAATAAGATTTTTTTTTTCTTCTTTTTTATGGGAAGTAAGGTTTAGATCTGTGAAAAATGACTGATACACTTCAAGCAAGAAGTAAACAGCAACTACCAGTTTGGAGTCGTTTAAATATGCAGGATATGATGTGTGTTTTACCAGACAGGTCGTAGTTCTTATGAATGTCATTCCTTTGTTGCTTGGGAGAACACGGGGGTATCATCTGAACAATTTTCGTACCATCTCGAATCCACGGGTTCTCAAGTCTTTGGAAGATACCTTCAGAAGATGCTCCAGCAAACATATGACGAGGATTAACTATAAGAATAAAAAGAAAAAAAAAGTGATAGAAGGATCGCCCTGCTCGAGGCCCTGCTTGCGGTGAATCTAGCTGCCCACTTTGCTGTCTATGATCATACAAGACTTGGGCTTTAGCTTGTTGGTTCCTTGTCAAGGAAGACCTTGCTTGCAACTCGAAAATCTTGAAGGACTCTGCACATAAAGAATAAGAGTTAAGGAAGAAGAAAGGCATGCATATGGAAGGGATGGAAAATTTGTGTGCAAAGAAAGAGATTTGAGATGGCTTGGCCGACTTCAAGGCCTTCTTCTTAACTTGGGTGTTGGATGCTTGGAAGAGAGAATAGTTTGGTGTGGAAGAGGGGAGCCAATGGTGTTTTGAATCCATCCAATCCATGGGAACTTGCGGTGTCTTAGAAGCTTTTAACAATGTGTGCACGGGAGGCTCTGTTAAAGGCTTTAGAGAAGTCAAGTTTATCAATAACTCCTTTGCCACTGTTTTGTTTGGAATGATGAATAATTTCATTTGTGCAAAGGATATTGTCCAAGATGGAACGGCATTTAATATAGATGGTTTTAGCCGGGTCAACCAGAGTAGGCAAAAAAAGTTGAAGCTCATTTGCAAGGACTTTAAAGAAGAGTTTAACATAATAATGAATAAGGATGTTTGACGGCCTCATTCTTGGGCATTAAAGTAAGAGTGGTGAAATTAATTCTAGCAAGATTGATATTTGAAAGGTGCTTTTATGGGAAGGCCAAATGATATGAAGAAACCCCATCCAAAAACTATTGCAAAAAACACATACTGAAACCATTTGGACCATGACTAAGATTTTTTTTTTTTATACATTTATTCTATATAAAATATATAAATGAATGGTCTGGAAAGAGTTTTATCATGTTTCTCAAGTTATAAATGTTGCATTACTAGAAGGCATTGGTTTACCATCCTTTTATTATGAAGCAAAGAAAGTTGTCAGCAAATTGGATCTTGGATATCAAAAGATTCATAGTTATCTGAAAGACTGTATGTTATATCATGGTAGAAATGCTGATTGAGAGTCATGCAATGTATGTGGATCTTCACGATGGACAACTCATGAAGAAGAAGAGGATGATGTAATGAACGGAACAGATATACTATGGAGTATAAAGAAATCGACGAAAGTATTGCATTACTTTCTTTTATTCCTCGATTGAAGAGACTATATTCATAATCGAAAATAGCTTCATTAATGAGATGGCATGATGAAGGGCGTATGAAGGATGAAATATTGAGACATCCAATAGATAGTTTAGCATGGAAAGCATTTAATACTAGGCATTTTAATTTTGCCTTTAATATTCGTAATGTTCGGTTGGGTTTAGCTTTAGATGATTTTAATTCTTTTCGGACTTTAAATTCTACATATAATACTTGGACAGTTATTCTAATACCATATGATGTGGCAAGATCGCTGACATGGAGTCCCTGTCAGATCCAGCCAATTGTCTCATTGGTAGAAGCTGCCACGTCAAAACCTCTCCTTGAGCTCCTTCGCCGGGCGGCACCCTCGAGGTCGAGCCCGCCCTGGCCAAAGTCGAGATCCCGCTCTTCGAGATCCTTCGCCAGGTAGCTCCCTCGAGGTTGAACTTGTCCTGGCCGAAGTCGAGCTCCTGCTCTTCGAGCTCCTTCGCTGGGCGGCTCCCTCGAGGTCGAGCCTGCCCTAGTCGAAGTCGAGCTCCTGCTCTTCGAGCTCCTTCGCTGAGTGGCTCCCTCGAGGTCGAGCCCGTCCTGGCCGAAGTTGAGCTTCTGCTCTCTTCGAGTTAGAGCTGTCAATGGGTCGGGTCTGGACTCGAGACCCGCAGGTCTGGATCTAAATCTGGACCCTTTTATCCGGACTCGGACCCGATTAATCATAGTTAAATGGATCCAGGTCTGGATATGTAATATCCAGACCCGGCAGACCCGAGACTCGATTAAATAAAATAATATTATATATATTTATATATTTATATATATTTATAAAATACTTGACGTTGGATCATAATCCAACGGTTAAAATATATCAAGGCTTTTGATATAAAAGCTTCTGTGCCCTAGCCCCTTTCTTCGTTCCAGCCGCCCAGCGAAATCCTAATTTGCTCTGGTGCTCCGCCTCCATGCCCACGGTCGACGCCTCGACGGCCGAGCGCTCCACGGTCGACGCCTCCCCCCCGACGGTTGAGCCCTCTACGGCCTATGCTGCTGCTCCGAGCGGACCGAGCTCGACATCGGTGCTCCACCTCCACGCCCACGACCAACGCCGCCCCCCTCAATGGCCGAGCCCTCTACGCTGCTACTCCGAGCGGACTGAGTCTTGACATCGACTCCTCCCCCGATGGTGGATCCCTCGACGGTCGACGCCTGCTGCTCGCTCGCTCTACCCGTGCCCTACCCCTCCGGCTCTCCCTTCCTTATCTCCGAGCCTCGCCGGTCGATGCCTCCTCCCGTGACGGCCAATGCCTCCCCCCCTCGATCATCCCCCATCGGCTGCCGCTGCCCCTGTCTCGATGTCGTTCTCATTTTGGCTTCGTCTTCCTCGGATCCGAGCCCCTGCTACAGTTCCATGAAATTGGTAAGTTTTCTTTTTTGTAATGCTCTGGGTTCCGGGTTTGGGTCTGGATACCCGAGATCCATTCGGGTCCGGGTCTGGTACTTTAAAATCAGACCCATTGGGTATTCGGGTCCGGGTCTGGATCCAATAGCTAAAGTCCGGTCTGGATTTGGATATCTGGGTTCCGACTCGAACCCGACCCGTTGACAGCTTTACTTCGAGCTCCTTCACCAGGCGGCTCCTCAAGGTCGAGCCCACCTCAGCCGAAGTCGAGTTCCCTCTCTTCGAGCCAAGCGCTCTTCGATTGAGAGGTTCGGCGGCCGGAGGCCATCTCCATGGCAAAGTCCACAGCACTCCAAAGGACTCGAAAGCAGAAGTGTTGACCCCTAAAGTGATTTTGATAATAACAAAACATTGGAGCATATATTTGGTTATCTAACAACTCTTCTAATGATTGACAAGTTTTTGTAGGACAACTACATTGACACACTTTCTAAATCCTACAATCTTTATTGCTTTGTGTTGAGTTGTAAAGTGTTTAGAATCTTGTAAAGAAGAACACTACAAAAGATTCCTAAGCAAATCAAGTTTAAATGTTACTTCTAGTAGTTTTTAAGCTTCAATTTTTCTTGAATTTATTGTAAGAAGTCCTTGAAAGAAGTATTCAAAGCATGGGACAAGTGTTCTGGAAGATAGAGTTTGATCTGGCTGAAGAACCAATTTCGAGCCGACTGGATGGAGGACCCAGCCGACTCTGGCACTGGCACAGGAAAGAAGTTCTTTGGCACACAGATCCAGCCGACTGGCACCAAGGCCCAACCGACTCATCCATAACATGGTTGAGAATGTTCTGAGATTCTCAGGGATCCGAGCCGACTGGAATTCAGCCCAGCCGACTTGTCCAGAACTTGGTTGAGAATGGTCTAAGAGCCTCTGAGATCTGAGCCGACTAGATTCCAACCTAGCCGACTCATCCAGAGTAAGGTATTTTCTCAACTGTGGAAGCTAGCTGACTGGCATTCAGCCCAGTCGACCCGAACTTGATCCGAGCCAACTTGAAGATTGTCCGAGCCGACTGGAATGATGGGTCACCTCCAACGGCTAGTTCCAGTTCTCAGTTTTTGAATTCCAAAAGTGCTCTAACGGTAACCTGTTACCTCCCAACGGTCTACAACGTTCAAAATCAAGGGAAGGCAGTTGAAGTCTCTATAAATAAGGTATGAGAACATCTTTGAAGAGACTAATGAATTATTTGGCATTTATTGAACACTTATTGAAGTGAGAAGAGAGAGAGCACTTGAGCTTTAAAGTCTGCTTTCAAGCTTGCAACAACTCTTACCAGAAGCTTGAAGCATCTTTTGAGAAAAGCAAGGAAGCCATTGAAGTGCATTGAAGAGCATTCAGTGGATCTTTACTCGAGCTACATTGGCAACCACCCAGACAACAGAGTTTGTCTTTATTGTTGCTTCTTTATTCTATTTTTTAGAATATCTGGGTTATTAGTGAGCCCAGTTTTAAAAACCAAATAGGTTTCTTTGGTGAGTCTATAAAAACCAGAGTGTAGAGGTTTCTTTGGTGAGCCTATTTAAAAACCAAAGTGTAGAGGTTCTAGGTGAGCCTATGAAAACCTAGTTTGGGTTTCTTTGGTGAGCCCGTTTTTAAAAACCAAAGTGTAGAGGTTGGGATTGTGAGCCTGTAAAACAATCCGACTGTATTCCGGTTTGGGGGATATAGTGGAAATCCCGAGTGGTGAACTTGGGTAGTGGACGTAGGAGTTGGGTTGCTCCGAACCACTATAAACCTGCTTTGTTTGTGTTGTGTTTGATTTACCTTTTAGCTTCTGCATTTATTCTCTGATTAACACAGCACCTAACCACTAAAAGGAATTACTTGTGCACATACTTGCAAAAATTTTGTAATTTCCAATTCACCCCCCTCTTAGGAAAAAGCCACCTAGGCAACAAGAAGGAAGAGGATGGCGGCGCCCCACCCAAGGACTCCAGAAGGACGCCCCTGGGTGCCATGATCACTCCCGCCATAGCTTGCACCAAATAGGAAGGGGCACCCTGACCGAGGCACTGCGCATCCTAGCTGACCATTTGCACCACCCGGAAGGGAAAACCATGCCAGGAGATTCAAACCAGGAGGCGGCTCCTCCAAAATTAAAGCCTTACCAAGTTTTCCAAAGTGTGGCAACCGGCTGAGAAGTCAGAGCCTATGACATAACTCCCTATCATGGATGGAGAAAGGCACTAGGGCGCACCGCACGGAGCACTGTTGGATGTTGACCTTCCGGCACCTGCAGAGAAGGAGGAACTCGAGATAGGTTGCTGGAAGGATCCATGGCCTAAAAGAATGTTCAAAAGGTCTTCGAAGAAGGTAAGCAAAAAAGAGCAAGCAAGGGCAAGCGAGGGGAGAGCTAGCAAGGGACCGAGTGCTCTGAGGCTACCGGAGACTCGCCGGAAGAGTCTCGACGGACACAGCCACCATAGCTCAGGCTCTCCTCTATCATGGTCGCGCTCATCCAACTCTTTCTCTCTAACTCAAAATCTCATCCTCTTAGCAAGGAGTCCAATCGAGGGCCCATCAGAGAGGATCTGTTCTCCTAAATCGCCACTGGCTTGATCATCGGAGTGCCCATACTGGGATCCCTGGCTTGGGTCTCCTCTTTTTTTGTAGGTCCGGGCATGCAAGCTGGGTTCCAGGAGGCGAGGTCAGCATTCGATACCATTCCCGAGCTACAGGCCATGGTGGTGTATGTGGCAACAGATTGGCATGCCAGGAAGGGGGGCTGGACACAGTCTGATTCAGGCCAATCCCCTCACGTACAACTCCACTAAAGCATGGTGATGACACGTGCAGGGGAGGTCTCCACCAGCCGTGCGGGAGACCCCCCTTCTCACGGGGGCCTGCATAGTCCAGAAAGGGAGCCCCCTGCTTCACCGCAACCACCTTTAGTGGATGTCCAATTGGCAATGCTCGCCTCGTAGATGCAGTTTTTGACTATAGCAGTGCGACAGTTGCAGCATCAATACTGGTCCCTGGCCACCCACCAACAGCCAGGGACCCTGTGGCCCAAGTCGCCGCACCCTGTGATAGCTTGCATTCCTTCCAAGGAAGGTCTTCGCTATCGTGGGCCATGACCGATCCCCGGGGAAGCCACCAGACCCCGGCAAAGAGGTAGTGGACCGGGTATGTCGACCGGGAGAACCGGTCTCCGGCCCCGAGCAGGCCGCTGCTAAGCACCGTCGAGGCCATCGAGGCAAGGCCCCCCGTTACGACCCCCCTCAACTGTCGTCTTCATCTCCTCTGACGGCCTCGATGAAAGGCTCCACCAACAAGGCCATCAAGCGCATGGCTGAGAAGCGCCTGGAGGAGCAGGAGCGCAAGATGACGGAACTATCCCGCCAGTTTGTAAACTTGTAGGGCTCCTCCCGCGAGCCGGCAGGCCATGACGCCCATCCTCCTTTCTCCCGAGAAATCTAAGAGGAGCCGATCCCAAGTCGGTTCCGCATGCCATAGGTGGATCCCTACGATGGGACCACCGATCCTTTGGACCACCTGGAGAGCTACAAGGCTCTCATGAGAGCCCAAGGGATGACCGATGCCCTCTACTGCATCGCCTTCCCGCCACTCTTTGGAAGGCCACTCGGGTCTGGTTTACCTGACTTGAGCCCGAAAGCATCAACTCCTTCGCACAGCTGGAAAGGAGGTTCGTGGCTCATTTCGATGCCTGTCGAAAGGTGCCACAGGAAGAGACAGTCTTTTCTCCATCAGGCAGTAGGACCACGAACTCTTACGGGACTATATGACCCGCTTCAAGGTTGCCACGCTGGAGATCCACAACTTGGATGAACCAGTCACCATGTTGGCGTTGAAGAAAGGGCTCAGGACCTCCCGTCTGACTTACTCCTTGGACAAAAAACCATTGAAGATGTACTCTTACCTCCTCCTCCATGTTCACAAGTACATTCGTGCCGAGGAGGCGAACCATACAAGGAGGGACGGGAAGCCCCTGAAGAAGCAACCTTCGGGGGAGACATACGGAACATGAAAGCCCGGACCAACCTTGAATTCCCGACCAGGGCCGAAGCTGAAGAGCAGCCCCATCCCAGAAGAAAAATACACACCACTCCTTGCCCCGATATTAAAGATCCTCATGGAGATTGAGGGTGAGCGTTACTTGCACCGCCCTCCCCCGCTGAGGCCATCCAATGGTCGTAACAAGATAAAGTATTGCCAGTTTCACCATGACCATGGCTATGACATCGAGGAGTGCCACCACCTCAAGACAGAAATTGAAGATTTGATAAGGAGGGGCTACCTCGAAAGATTTGTGGGGGGCAAGATCCCGTCAGAACTTCAAGCACTTGCTGCTCTTCCTCCTGTCCCTACAGTCGACAACCGACCCACTGAGAAACCTGTGGATATGATATGTTGGGGAATAGAGCGTGCCTCCAAGAGGACCTAGGAGGGAGAGAGGTTGGAAAATATACTTCCCTTTATGAGGGATGAGGGATCTGGGAACCAAAATGTATACAATGATGCCATGGTTGTCGAAGATGACGATCGCTAGACATCCTATAAAGTAGATTATGTCGATAGTAAAAGTTTGACTGATGTCCTTTTTTACGATGCTTTCTCCAGGATGAACCTGTCTTCTACTCAATTGAGGCCCGTTTACACCCCCCTTGTTGGTTTTACTGGGGACTCCATGAGAGTTGAAGGAGAGATCATTCTCCCCGTTACTGCAGGGTCACCACCTCGATAGAGTACTGTTATGATAACTTTTACGATTGTTAGGCTTCCTTCGATCTACAACGTAATCCTTGACCACCCTAGGCTCAATCTGCTCGACGCGGTAATCTCTACCAAGCGGCTATTGGTGCAATTTTTCACTCCTTATGGCATAGGAAAAATGAGGGGGGCACCTCATCCAATTCAACACTGTCTGCAAGCTATCCTAGGGGCCAGATGTTCCGAGGAGGACCCCAGCATCGATGACCTCAACTAGAGGGCACAAGATCCCAGGGGTGGCCCAATTGAATGCTTGTTGACGTATCCACTCGGAACAGACTCGACAAAGACAGTGCAGATTGGGGCCTAGCTGTAAGAGGAGGAGTGAGCCCACTTATTGAGTTTCCTTCGGGTGAATGCGGATGTGTTTGCCTGGATAGCGGCAGACATGCTTGGAATTCCCCCCGATATCATCACTCACAGGTTGAGTATTGACCCGAAGTACCGTTCTGTCTGGCAGAAGAAGAGATGCTTCACCTTGGAGAGGTAATGGGCGATCAACGAGGAGGTGGAGAAGTTCCTCGTAGCTGGCTTTATTCGTGAAGTGCAGTATCCTAGCTGGCTGGCGAGCGTGGTCATGGTCAAGAAGATTAACGGGAAGTGGACGATCTGCGTGGACTACATCGATCTCAACCAAGCCTGCCCGAAGGATAGCTTCCCACTTCCAAAGATCGACGAACTAGTAGATGCTACCTCGGGGCACCGCTTACTCTCCTTCATGGATGCATTCTCCAGGTACAATCAAATCCGAATGCACCTAGAGGATGAGGAGCACACTACCTTCATCATAGATCGAGGGATGTACTGCTACTGGATGATGCCTTTTGACATGAAGAATGCTGGCGCCACATACCAACGGCTGGTCAATCGGGTCTTTAAGGACCAGATTGGCCGAAACATGCAAGTTTATGTGGACGACATGCTCATCATGAGCAAGTCGAGGTCAGACCACATCGTTGACTTGGAGGAGGCCTTCCAAAACCTTTGCCTGCACTAGATGAAGCCGAACCCGATGAAGTACACTTTCGGTGCGGTCGCAGGAAAGTTCCTAGGCTTCATGGCCACCCAGAGGGGGATAGAAGCCAACCTTGAGAAGGTTTGGGTAATTGTCGACATGGAGAACCCCACCTCGAAGAAGCAAGTCTAGCACCTCACAGGTCGGATTGCTGTCCTGAGCCGATTCATCTCACGATCTGCTGACCGCTGCTTGCCTTTCTTCATGGTGCTGCGCAAGGTGCATGACTTCACCTGGACGGAGGAGTGTAAGGAAGCATTCGAGGTGCTGAAGAAGTCATTAGCATCATCGCCGCTACTCTCGAGGTCAGAGGATGGAGAGGAACTCTTGTTGTACCTGGCGATCATCGCGGGGGCTGTCAGTTTGGTCCTTGTCTGTACAAATGGGGATGGAGCTCAAAAACTGGTGTATTATGCCAGCAAACTCCTCTAAGATGTGGAGATCAGGTACACCTGCTCTAAGAAACTAATTTTTGCTCTTATAATGTTTGCTCAGCACCTCAGGCCATATTTCTAAGCACACCCGATCGTGGTCCTGACGGATCAACCACTGAGGACCGTACTTAGCCGTCCTGATATTTTTGGATGTTTGGCTAAGTGGGATCTGAACCCTAGTGAGTTCGACATCGCGTACCGACCGAGACTATCTCAGAAGGCCCAAGTGTTGGTTGATTTCCTGGTCGAGTGCGCAGGCATGGGCGAGGAATCGAAGGAGATCCCCTTGGAGCGCCAGGCGGAGCCCGAAATCGAGGAGGAGGTCTGGGTCTTCCACGTGGATGGCATATCAACTTGAGAGGGAGCAGAGCAGGCCTCATCCTCGCCAATAGTGACGGGGTTGTAGCTGAGTGCGTGCTCTATTTCTGGTTTACAGCAACCAATAACCAGGCGGAGTATGACGCACTTCTCGCGAGACTAAGAGTCTCTTGCAAACTGGGTGTACCCAACCTAAAGGCCTTCACCGACTCCCAACTGGTGGCCGGGCAAGTATCAGGAGAATTCGAGGACCGAGATCCCCAGATAATGAAGTACTTGGAGCAGGTATACTCGAGCACGGCAAGCTTCCGGCACTTCAGCATCTCCCACATTTCTCGTGGAGAGAATGCTTGCGCCGATGCCCTCTCAAGGCTCATGTGGGCAACTGGGGCATGCCTACATCGACTACCTCGAAACCCCAAACTATGAGGTTTCCAGGGAAGTCCAGCAGGTCACCTCGAAATCCTGTTGGATGGACCAGTATATCAGGTACATCACCGACGGCACCCTGCCAGAAGATCGCGAAGAGGCTGGCCTTGTTAAGAAGAAGGCCGCGCACTTCGTGCTGATGGATGGACAACTCTATCACATGTCCTACTCTTACCCACTCCTGAAGTGCTTGAGACCCACGAAGGTGGCCTTCGTGCTCCAAGAGATACACGAAGGCCTCTGCGGGAATCAAGTGGGGGGCAGGACATTAGCATATAAAGCCCTCCATCAAGGGTATTACTGGAAAACTATGAGGGAGGACGCTGTCGACTTCGTGAAGAAGTGCGATCGCTGCCAATACCATGGCTGCATACAACGTCAATCAGCGGCGCCACTCTCCCAGCTCTCCGCCCCCTAGCACTTTCACAGTGGGGGATGGATATCCTTGGTCCCTTTCCTCCCGCGTCCGGACAGTGCAGGTTCCTGATAGTGGCCATTGACTACTTCACCAAATGAATGGAGACAGAGCCACTAGCACGGATTACCGAAGCTAAGGTTAGCCAATTCTTTTGGAAGTCAATCATCTGCTGCTTCGGGCTTCCCACACCATCATCACTGATAATGGACAGTAATTCAACAATCAGGAGTTCGAAGAGTTCTGCGTCGGCCTCAATATCCATCATCACTTCACCTCGGTGGCTCACCCTTAGACCAACGAAGAGACTGAGGTGACCAACCGAACTATCCTCCAGGGATTCCGAACCAGACTGGATCTGGCCAAGGGTAGGTGGGCTGAAGAGCTCCCCAATGTCTTTTGGGCCTACCATACAATGTCCCAAACGGCCACGGATGAGATGCCTTTCAACCTCGTCTTCGACGCCGAGGCCGTAGTCCCAGTGGAACTTGGTGTGCCCACACTGTAGGTGGACCAATACGATGAAGTTGAAAACCCATATCATCTTCTACTCAACTTAGACCTCATCGAGAAAACAAGAGACAAGGCTCGACTCCAAATGGTGGCCTACTGATAACGGGCGGCTCAGTACTACAACATGCAGGTAAGGCCAAAGATCTTTCGCCCAGGCGATTTGGTGTTGCGGCGGGCTGAAGCCTCTCAGCTACGGGAGTGCGGCAAACTCTCCCTAAATTGGAAAGGTCATCATCGAACCCGGAGAACGGAGCGGAACAGCAGCAGCAATGGCACCAGCCAGGGCAGCCACCACCGGCTCCAGGACAGGGGGCTCCGCCTGTGGCTCTGCCCATCGCACAGGGGCTCCCACAACCCCCTTTCCTTTCGAGGCAGCCGACACAGCAGGGGCGGACACCAGCACACCCTCGACCCGGGCCCACCTCGAAGAGGGCTCGGCAACCACCCCGGTGGGCGGCCTCTTCCTAGAGACTGGCGACGGCTCGCCCTCCAGGAGGATCAACCCTACACACAGGAACTGGGAAGGTCAACCCAAAATGGAGAAAAGAGAGACTGCATGCAGAGGAAAGAGCTGAACCTACCTGGCCCCGCCGACGAGTCGACCCTGGCGTCGAGAAGGTTCTGCTCTGATAGCAGGACCTCCAAGGAAGGGATCTAGGCGATGCGAAGCTGATCGTAGTCATCTTGGTCGGCAGCTTCGACCACAGAGATCCAGTTTGGGGACCGATTTGGCTCGCTCCAGGCCCAGTCGACCCTCTCGACGTCCGCAAAGAAGAACTTGCTCTTCCATCCCTTGATGGAAGAGAGATGCTCGAACTTAATGCCCTTCGGGCGAGAAGACAAAGACCACCACCCGTCCTCGGTCGGGTGGCGTTTCAGGATGAAGAATGCCTTGAACAGGAAGAACCGGGCAACGAACCCGTGGATGTGATAGAGTACAATAAAGGAGAAGATCACCTTAATGGTGCTCGGCACCAACTGGGTGGGGACCAGACGATAGTTGCTTAGAACAGATAGGAAGAAAGGATGGAAGGGGAATCGAAGATCCTCGGAGATGGTCCCCTCATAGAAGGCGAGGCGCCCTAGGCCACTGGAAGTGACCCGTTCCCCACGGTGGGGAACCATGAGCCGAACGGAAGACGGGATCCCATAGGCATCCCGGATGGCCTCCAGCTCCATGGCGGAAATCGTCGAAGCAACCCCGCCCGGACCTGTTGACCAGACTGACTCAGGGGCTGGTTCAAGCAAAAGAGGAGGACTGACAGGAAGGGAAGGAATGACCTTTAGCTCCCCAATGGACACCGGAGGGGTAGGAAGGGCTGGTCTCATACTGATCCTAAACTGCTCCCCCTCCAACTCCTCGTTGGAGGAGGAGAGCACCACCCTTTGGGTGAAAGACTCAGGATGAGACATACTGAACCGAGAATGAAAGAGCCTACCCCAGAAAGAGAGAAAGAAGGAAGATGAAGCTGATCTAGACCCCTAGAGGAGAGAAGGACAGACGCAGATTGCGGGGGAAGGAAGGCCTGGACGCAGCAATGAGCGTGAAGGATTTGAAATAAAGGGAGTTTTGGGTGAGAAAATTTTCTTTTCACTTCGAAAAGGCCCGTCAAATCCGCACTGATCGTGACCCTCTCGCCAACGGATCTGTGCCACGTGCTGCCCATCGACGAAAAAGGAGTCCTAGCCGCTCAGAATTCTATGCCAGCATTAACTGCTCCTCGGACGTGGCCACGCGGCACCCTCGCACTGGCCTACGGGGCCGTCCCTTGAAGTGCCAGCGACCGCGGCCATCATTGCGCCGGATTTTCGCCTCTCCATGTCAGCATTACAGTTACTCCCTTCGCCCCGAGTGCCGCGCACTAACGAGCCTCGGGAGGGGGTCAAATAATATGGCGAGACTGCTGACGTGGGTAGCTAACGGGCGCCACGTCAGGAGATGCCGCCACGGTGGGAGCCAAGGTGATGCCTCAGTTCGGAGCACCTTGCCGAGCTGAGCTGAGCTTCCTCAGGACAGCAAGTCGAGCCCAGTCCTCCGTCAGGTCAAGCTCATGAGCTCGACGCCTAGGTCGGAGCTGTCCTCCGCCCTCCAAAGCGAGACCCTTGGAGGCTAGTGCCCTGCGGTCGAGGTCAAGCCAAGAGCTCGCCCACCGATGTGGAGCCTCTCCGAGCACGTGCCCTCTGGACCGGGTCTGTCCTCCACCCTCCAGAGCGAGACCCTCGGAGGCTAGTGCCCTACGGTCGAGGTCGAGCCAAGAGCTCACCCGCCGATGAGGAGCCTCTCCGAGCGCGTGCCCTCTGGACCGGGTCCGTCCTCCACCCTTCAAAGCGAGACCCTCGAAGGCTAGTGCTCTGCAGTTGTGGCCGAGCCAAGAGCTCACCCGCCGATGTGGAGCCTCTCCGAGAGCGCGCCCTCT